>JAUIMM010000217.1:5985000-7390000 GCA_031769625.1 Taudactylus pleione
TTTTGACTTGTCAACATTTGGCTTTTTTTGACACACAGATGACTGCTTTATAGTGGAGGAAGGCAGCAGCCCTGCCCCGATCTGTAAGTACAGTAGTGTACATTACATTGTTCTACCACTGTATACTTACTGTCTCTCTCTCCACGCATCTCCAACCTCTTCTCAATACACGCTAATTCTTTCTGCCCTTGTGTTTTTCTTATTTTCCAGTACTGTACAGTATGTTTTGGTGACCTGTCTTTAGGTGCATACACGCTAGACGATTTGGATGAATGCTAACAATATTATTCAGTGATACAGTACAGTACATTATACAGTGTTATTCATATCATCTAGTGTGTACTGTATGCAGTAAATCACCAAGGATGCGTGTGCGCGCTCCCCCAAGGCATCAACAATATCCGCAGTGGGCTGTACATGCAGGTCAATCTATGGATATTGTTAACCCTCCCACCCCCTTGTCTTTCTTCGCTGCCGGCATCAGCAAGTGTACATAGAGTACACTTGACAACGCCGGCACTGTGACGAACAATATCGCCTCATATACTGTATACAGTACCTGGTCTAATGCCCATGTCCCGCACTCTATAGTAAGTGGATACTGTCAGTAAAGTGTAATAATACAGTAGTAATAGTACTGTCAGGCTGAATTATTGACATTTTTCAATATTGTTTTCATGCAAAATGACAATTTTTTTTTACCCACAGTGCAAGGCACAGAAGGCACCAGCCACCCATAGAGGGGTGGAAAAGGAGGTAATCGATTTTGTGTAAGTACTGTACGGTACACTACTGTACATTGTCTTCTACTGTATCGCACTCCTTTTTTTACTTTCATAGTGTCTCTCTCTCCCTCCCATACTAAAGATCCATCTCACTTGCTCCGGGGCTCGCATGCGCATTGCCAGACAATCGACCCGGTTGAGCGCGGATCTGAATCAGGCCTTACTGTAATTCTTTCTCTACTGTACTTGTGTAACAGGAACATTCTGTTTTTTTCCCCTCACAGTTCTGCAACAAGGAAAGCCCCGGCGCCAGTCCCCCACTGACCCAAAATTAGGTTTTTGCCCGCGTAAGTACTGTACCTTACACAACTACAGTATACAGTACTGTACATTGTCTTCTACTGTATCACTCTCATTTTTTGTGTGTTTGTATTGGTGTTATGGAGGTGTTATTTTTTCTACCGTATAATCGTTTTTTTCTTAAATACACAGTCAAAAAATTCAAGCAGGAGCAACTGGAGGCACAGCTCCCTGGCCTCTGTACGCGTAAGTACAGTACTGTATCTATTTCTCTCTCTCTCCCTTTGTCTCTCTTTTTCTGTCTTTTTCTCGCTCTCTCTCTCTTTCTCTCTCCCTCTCTCTCTCTCTCTCCACCCCTCTCTCTCTCTCTTTCTCTCTCTTTCTCTCTCTCTTTCTCTCTCCCTCTGTCTTTCTCTCTCCCTCTCTGTCTTTCTCTCCCTCCCTCTCCCCCTCTCTCTCTCTCTTTTTCTCTCTCTCTCTCTTTCTTTCTCTCTCTGTCTTTCTCTCTCCCTCTCTTTCTCTCTCTCCCTCTCCCCCCTCCCCCCCTCTCCCCCTCTCTCTCCCTCTCCCCCTCTCTCTCTCCCTCCCCCTCTCTTTCTCTCTCTCTCTCTTTTTCTCCCTCTTTCTGTGTTTGTTTTTGTTGTTATGGAGGCTCTGTTCAAGATTTATCTCTCTCCCTTTGTCTCTCTTTTTCTCTCTCTCTTTTTCTCTCTCTCTCTGTCTTTCTCCCCCTCCCTCTCTCTCTCCCTCTCCCCCTTTAAGTTTATTTGTTTCCAACTGGTTTTGATGAAAACTGTTCTTTTTCCACAGTCCTACCACCACCACCACCACCATCATCACCACCTGGCCCCAGTGGCTTCTCCATGCCATCACCAACTGAAGGGCCCCAGCCCTTTCAAACCTTTAAAAGGTGGCTTGCCGCCCTGAGTAAGTACCGTGCACTACTGTACTGTACATTGTGTTCTACTGTATTGCTCTCCTTTTTACAGTGTCTCTCTCTTCCTCCTGTACTCCAAAGACCCATCTCCAACCTCTTCTCCTTACACACTAATTCTTTCTGTACTTGTGTAACAGGAATATTGTTGTTTTTTTTCCCCACAGTGCGGGAACATGGAAGGCCCTGGCCACGGCCCACCACCGCCCAGGAGCCTGAACCCGGGCCAAGCAGGCCTCACAGACCGTGTAAGTACTGTACCCTACACAACTGTACATTGTTTTCTACTGTACTGTATCTCTCTCCTTTTTTTTCATTTTCACAGTGTCTCTTTCTCTTCTGTACTACAAAGATGCATCTCCAACCTCTTCTCCTTACGCACTTTGTGTTTTTATTTTTTATAAAGGACATCACTGTAAAGGTGCCCATCCACTTAAAGATATGAAAACCACTGCACGATTACGACATTGTAATCATGCAGTCGTTTGTCAGTATGTGATGAGCCTACTCTGAACAAGCAGTTGTTCAGTGCAGGGTCATCAATAATCTGCAAACATGCTTTGCACATACAGTAATAGTCATTAAATTGTGGGAGGTTACTGTACTGTATCTACTCCACACCTAAAGTATCCCTCTGTCTGCCAGCCTGAAGCTTCAGTCAGTGTAATGTAGCAATGTTTAGACTGTGCAGTACTTTTCCTGCATTGTACTGTATTTTAGTGTACAGTACTGTAGCCATTGTTTTGTTCATTTATGTACTGTACAGTATTTTGTGAGGAGCTAGCCAAACCACGTACAGTAGCTCCATACCGTATAAAGGTAAATACAGCACTGTTAATGTGAATATATATTTTTTCCCAATACAGTCTTCCGTCAGGGTCCCGAAGGGAGGCAGGGACCACGCCTGACTCGAGGTACAGTAGAGTACAGTATTTACAGTAGTGTCAAGATTGTACAATATTGTAGATTAGTGTTGTAATGTAATACTGTACCCTTTTTTTTCTCCCCACAGAACAAATACTATTTTTTATGGGCCTGTATAGGCAGATGGGCCACTTTCTGTTAGATTTGTTTTTTATTTCTTGGTTACATTATTTTTGTTTATTTATGATTTTTATTAAAATTATTTTTACAGTACGTTTTTTGTCTTTTCTTGGTTCTGTAAATAAAGTACAGTATACTGTATTTAAATTTGATACTGTAGCAACAATACGGTAAGAAAATAAAGTACAGTAAGTCACCCATACAGTACTTTTATTAATTGCACAACACTCTTAAGGGGTGATTTCATAAAGCTTGGAGAGAGATAAAATTGGAGAAACAGTCAATATAGTAGCACCAACCAATTAGCTACTACAGTAACTGTCATTTTTAAAACACAGCTTGTAAAGTGACAGTTAGGATCTGATTGGTTGGTGCTATTTATCTACAATTTTATCTCTGTCTAAGCTGTATTAAATAACCCCCTTAAGCATTAACTAAATAAATACACGACAACAGTAAAAATAAGAAAAGAGGCCACAGGCAAATTTATTAATAAAGATTTATACTGTGCAGTACATTATACCGTACTGCAGGGTTTCCCAACCACAGTCCTCAAGGCACACTAAAAGTCCATGTTTTAAGAATAGCCATAATTAAGCCCAGGTGACTTAATTAGTACCTCACTTACTTTGATTGAATCTTCTGTGCTTAAGCATGGATATCACTAATAACAGGACTGTTGGTGTGCCTTGAGGACCGCGGTTGGGAATCAGTGCAGTACTGTGCATACATTACTCAGGGCTGCAACTAGGGGGGGGTGTGGTTAGAGGTGCATGTGCACCAGGTTCCGGAATGCAGGGGGTGAAAAAGGGATGACTCATGGTGGCTTGGGGGCTGGAGAGTCAGAAAACGGCCATCCAAAAATGGCCGCCGCCAAGGAGGAGACAGATGCTAGAGGTCCTTACTGGACCTCTAGTGTCTGTTAGGCCAGCGCAACTTACAGGAGAAGATGCTGAAAGCTGGATCTTCTCCCGTGAAACCCCCTGGCAACGAGCATGAAATCCCCCTGGCAACGAGCAGGTAATTATAAAGTAATTAGAAGCCTTACTGTGGGGCATACAATGTTGTCGGGCAAATATGTACAGCAAGTGGCACTTTGGTAATAGGCATTACAGTGTGTGGCATAATGTGTAATGGGTATTATTGTGTGTGGAATAATGTAAGTCACTATACAAGGGTAGTTTGACTAGTGCACTTCCTTATGGAGGAGCAAGAACAAAATCCAGGCACAGGAAGGGTGCTACAGTACCTTGCACCAGGTGACAGATATCCTAGTTTCGGCCCTGCATTACTTTTTTTTTTTACAAAGTCTTTATTCAACAACTGTATTACACTATGACATTATTAGTGCATTTCTAAGAGGGGTGTGGTGCCTGCTGCTGTGCAGGTGTACTTCCATAGCATGCGTCTCACCATCAGCCCATAGGTTGCTCATATGGCCCTGGAATTCCAAGCTGGACACGGACATGACTACTGTACAGTACCTAGGAGGAAGGAGATGACGTGAGAACAGTCCTTCCTCAATGCCGACCGATATGCCCTACTGGACCGAGGACTACACAAAAAGATTAGGCTTTTAAGTTAAAATCATCACTGGCACTTTTGGCCTCAGATCCAGAGTTTCACCTATACCAGGTGCAGACTCTACCTCACATCGGAGTGAAAGGTCTACTGTACGCCCTGAAGAAAGGAGGATAGGCAGAGACAAACAGACAGTAAAAGACAGACACACAGGTTCTCACCGGAGATGCTCTTGTTCTTCATCCTGCTTGATCCCACACACCCTGTACTGTAAGAGAGAGAATTCGCTGTGCAGGGCCCTTTCCTGCTCTAACAGTGTCACACTAATCCACTTCTCCACATTAATATATGCCCTAACTAACCAGCCTAACAAATTTATTAATAACGAATTTGTATTATAATTAAGCCTGGTGGTGAAATACTCTAAGCAGTGCCCCTAGGCCCACAGCCCATATAACGATAAAAAAAAATACATGAAACAAGACGAGTTTTGGGTGCCCCAGATGGAGGTGAACACCACCTGTCATTTTGAGGTCAAAAGTGAAAATAACTCAAACACCCCTACTGTAGCAGCGGGTGTCCCTGGGTTTCCCAAAGAACAAACTGAATGTGATAACAGAGCACTAACATTAGCAAAAATGCTTTTCTCACCTGATCCACAGTCCGGATCACAAACTGAAAAGAGGAAGTTAAACCCCTCCTCCACATAACTAATTATATACAGTACAGAGGGCCTGATTCAGAGCCAGATGCTCTGAACAGAGCGCTCGCTCTGAATCAGGGCCCTCCTACCTGAAAATGGAGCGGCCTCTTGGATGCTCGCATAGCTGTGGGTCACCACCCACAGCTTATGCGAGCGTCTATGATGATGGTCAAGACCATCGCAACCATCGGACTTGCGACGAGACCCTGCGGTAGGGTCTCGCTGCCGCAAGCCCTGGAGTGATTTTGGCTCTATCAGAGCCAAAATCACTCCCACTGACATCACTAGTGATGTCAGTGGGGCCGGACCCAGACGGTAGGCGTTCCCATGGGAACGCCTCCGTCTGGCAACCACGCCCCCGGCACGCCCACCAAAGGGGGCGTGCTGTCAATCAACATCGACAGCACGCCCCCTTTAGTGCGAGACCCATAACGACGGCTTGGCCATCGTTATTCAGTCTCACGCATGCGCACGACGGAGCTCCCTCCATCATGCGCATTTGGGTACCATCGACCCGTTTGCGAGCGTTCTGCGCTCGCAAGCGGCTCTGAATGAGACCCAGTATAAGCTACATAGCAGTTGCTTGACCGTTTCTTTCGATGACAACTGGTAAGACTCTATGGAGATGATCAATATAATTGTTACACTGGGCACGTGTCAATACTGTTCTCCAAAACTTAATTATCCCATCCACAAGTTCTGTTTTAGTTGTTGGTTTCACATCAGACCTGATGAACCTCTTCAACTGGGCCCAGACCAATTCAATGGGACTCTTGTCTGGTGACCTACAGGAAAGTTAAAAAAATCAAATATTCAGTCACAGTACTGTACTGTACTTTAATAAAAAGTGTACTAGAATAATTACTGCTCAGTACTGTACATACTTTATTGTACAATAAACAGTTAATACAGTACTATAGGACAATACTCACTCTGGTGGTGTGCGTTCCCAATTTATCCCTCTCTCTTCCATGAATTTCGCTGAAGCCGAATGTTTTGGATCATTATCCTGGAATAATCGATGTCCTGATGGAAAGCATTTTCTCACAAATGGCATCATACAGCAATCTACTATTTTTTCCTGGAAAAAGGTCTTATCCATGATGCCTAAAGAGATGAGAAATTATTGTCAGTAACAAGCGTACACTGTACAGGACAGTAAATAATTTTTACAACAAACATTACTGTACTGCACCTTCAAAAATATAGATCGGTCCTGCACCCCAACGAGATATACCTCCCCATACATGAACCATTAACGGATGCTTCGGACGTGGTTTAAGTGAGAGATGTGCACGGTTCCGGAAGGACAGTCTTGAGAACCTCTCGAGAGAAACCGAAGTTTCATCTGTGAAAATTACGTCATTAAAATTCTATCCACTGTCTATCCACCGTCATGGTTGTTCAACTCTCTTTACTTTATTAACATCCCTTATCATGGGATTTACCCTGTGGAATAAAAACAAGTTTTAGTTTACTGTCATGTAAAATCAGTGCATTATTAATATATATATATATGTATATATGTATGTATGTATATATATATATATAGTATTTTATGTACAGTACCTTGTAGGGCCAAAAGTCCATCCCAGTTCCTTACGCATCCGTTTGATGCTGGAACAGGAGATGTCCAGGTCACATTCTGCTTTTAGAATACGTTTTATTTGTAAAGCTGTATGCTCATCATCCTCACAAGTCAATTTGTGCACAATCTTTTTGATGCTCCTACTGTAGAACACATACAGAGCATATAGCAATTATTGGACAGTTAGTGTTGAAATTGGAACACAATACAGTAGCAATCTAGCAACATACAGTATAATAAAAAAAAGATGGCTGTAAAGTACCTACCATGTGCATTTAGAAGGAAATCTATATCTGGTCCGCGTTCTCTCAAATGCATGATAGCGCACAGTCTGTAAACTATCAAGAACGCCACACTCTTTCAGCCAGGCCTGGATCTGTCGTGTTGTTTTGTGTTCTTTTCTCATGTTTACAATTTTCTTGCTGATGGCTTCGCTGATTTTTGTCATGTTTGACGCAAAAATCCGTGGAGAGAACAAGAGAAATACGGTACAGTACTGTTGCTGAGTATACAGACTAAGTACAGTATACAGTACATAATTTAATGTTCAGTATCTTAAAAGATATATACTGTATAACACAGTACTGTACAGTCTTTTAGAACACAGAGGGGTATTACATTCTTACTGTACATCAGCTATAACATACTGTACTGTACTTTTTATAAACAAATACGGTATACTGTATACAGTAGTACTGTACAGTACTGTACTGTATATTGAGAAGTACCGTACCTGTACAATGTACTGTACAGTGTACGGTAAACTGGATACACAAATATGCGTCTAGGGCCGAGGACATTGTAGCAGCACATACTGTGTTAATGAGTTAATGGGTCAGTATGAAACAGCAATATTGTGACTCACAAGATGGGCACCAACCATACACAAGATGGTTGCAAGGCAGTGGGGGGCTATGGAGTGTTCATCGGTATACAGGGTATGTGAAATGTGGCCTACTACTGTAGATAGAAACTATGGGGTCTATTTACTAAGCAGTGTTAGGAGACATTGAAAAGTGATAAGGTACCAACCAATGAGCTCCCAACTGTAATTTTTCAAACACAACCTTGAAAAATTACAGTTGGAAGGTGATTATTTTGTACAGTACGGTACCTTCTCTCTTCACTGTCTCCGAACACTGCTTAGTGTACAGTGTGTATACCGTATATAATATATATATCGTATACACATACAGTCAGGTGCATAAATATTGGGACATTGACAGAATTTTAATTTTTTGGCCTCTATTCACCACCACAATGGCTTTGAAATGAAACAAACAAGATGTGCTTTAACTGCAGACTTTCAGATATAATTTGAGGGTAATTACATCCAAATCAGGTGAATGGTTTAGGAATTACAATGGTTTCTATATGTGCCTCCCACTCTTTAAGGGGCCAAAAGTAATGGGACAAACTAAACAATCCTAAATCTAACTTTCACTTTTTAATACTTTGTTGCAAATCCTTTGCAGGCAATTACAGCCTGAAGTCTGGAACGCATAGACATCACCAGACGCTGGGTTTCATCCCTGGTGCTGCTCTGCCAGGCCTCTACTGCAAATGTCTTCAGTTCCTGCTTGTTCTTGGGGCATTTTCCCTTCAGTTTTGTCTTCATCAAGTAAAATGCATGCTCAATCGGATTCAGGTCAGGGGATTGACTTGGCCATTGCATAACATTCCACTTTTTAGCCTTAAAAAACTCTTTGGTTGCTTTTGCAGTATGCTTCGGATCATTGTCCATCTGCACTGTGAATCGCCGTCCAATGAGTTCTGAAGCATTTGACTGAATATGAGCATATAATATTGCCCGAAACACTTCAGAATTAATTCTGCTGCTTTTGTCAGCAGTCACATCATCAATAAATACAAGGGAACCAGTTCCATTGGCAGCCATACATGCCCACGCCATGACACTACCACCACCATGCTTCACTGATGAGGTGGTATGTTTTGGATCATGAACAATTTCTTTCCTTCTCTATACTCTTCTCTTCCCATCACTCTGGTACAAGTTGATCTTTGTCTCATCTGTCCATAGGATGTTGTTCCAGAACTGTAATGGCTTTTTTAGATGTTGTTTGGCAAACTCTAATCTGGTCTTCCTGTTTTTGTGGCTCACCAATGGTTTACATCTTGTGGTGAACCCTCTATATTCACTCTTCACAAAGTCTTCTCTTGATTGTTGACTTTGACACCTATACACCTACCTCCTGGAGAGTGTTCTTGATTTGGCCAACTGTTGTGAAGGGGGTTTTCTTCACCAGGGAAATAATTCTTCTGTCATCCACCACAGTTATTTTTCGTGGTCTTCCGGGTCTTTTGGTGTTGCTGAGCTCTCCGGTGCGTTCTTTCCTTTTAAGAATGTTCCAAACAGTTGATTTGGCTACACCTAATGTTTTTGCTATCTCTCTGATGGGTTTGTTTTGATTTTTCAGCCTAAGGATGGCTTGCTTCACTGATAGTGACAGCTCTTTGGATCTCATATTGAGAGTCGACAGCAACTGATTCCAAATGCAAATGTCACACCTAGAATCAACTCCAGACCTTTTACCTGCTTAATTGATAATGAAATAACGAGGGAATAGCCCACACCTGTCCATGAAATAGCTTTTGAGTTGATAGTCCCATTACTTTTGGCCCTTTAAAAAGTGGGAGGCACATATAGAAACCGATGTAATTCCTATTCCTTTCACCTCATTTGGCTATAATTACCCTCAAATTAAATCTGAAAGTCTGCAGTTAAAGCACATCTTGTTTGTTTCATTTCAAAGCCATTGTGGTGGTGAATAGAGGCCAAAATATGAAAATTCTGTCAATGTCCCAATATTTAAGCACCTGACTGTATATAAATACACACACAAACTGTATATATATATATATATTATATATATATATATATATATATATATATACACACACAGTATATAAATATATGTGAAATGTGGCCTGCTCAATGGAAATTAAGGGGCATGTACGGTATCAAAGCTTGATGTGAGATAAAATAGTGCGATACAGTACCGGTATATACAGTATAACCAGCTAGTAAATTTCATTTTGCAGGCTGTGTTTAATAAATTATAGTTTTGAGCTAAATAGTGATATATATTTCCCAATTTATTCTCACATCAAGCTTTCATACAATACATACAGTATGCCCCTTAATACGCAAAGATGCATCTACTGTATGAGGAGACAAACAGGACAATAAACACAGCAATATTGCGACTGAAACTAAGATGGCCGCTGAGCAAAACAAGATGGCGGCTGGGACAGGATGGTCACTCACGGGAGACTATACGGGACAACGGGTGGCTAGGAATCGATCAATGGTATACGGTGTGTTTAAGCGACTACGGGGATGGAGCATGCCGAGGCAGCGGGATATTAAACACAGCAATATTGCGACTGAAACTAAGATGGCTGCTGAGCAAAGCAAGATGGCGGCGGGGACAGGACGGTCACTCATGGGAGACTAAACACAGCAAAATGACCGTGAACCATACATACAGTACCGTACTGTAGTAAGCTACTTACAGTACCTGCGGGTTGATACACTGTATGAAACAGCTGAAGAAGTTCAGGGTAAAGCAACAAAGGTGACTCGGTAGTCAGGCAGTTACAGTAGATCACAGTAATGAGCAGCAACAACAGCGACTCAGAAGGTTCGTTCTGATGATACGAGCAGCAAGTCTGTACGGTTAAGTAACAGATTCACGGTGTGGATCGGTAGGCCGGTCTGAGACGCTATATTATACTACCAGAGACAAAAGAATTCCTTCCCGCTGAAAATCTGGCCGCTGATTGGTGTAATTGAAAAATGCACTTCCTTATGGTCCAATGGCATGGCAGAGTTTTGGCGGCAAGGTTTTCTTTGTCTCTGGTAGCATAAAAGAGCGTCTCAGACCAGACTAGCTATCCACACTGTGAATCTGCTACTTAACTGTACGGACTTGCTGCTCGGATTGTCTCATCGGCACGTATCAACAGTACGAACCCTTGAGATACTACTACTATCTGCAACGCTGCCTGACTTCTAAGTCGCTGTCGTTGCTGCTCATTACCATGATCTACCTCTGCAACTCTGCCTGACTTCCGAGTCACCTTTGTTGCTGTACCCTGAGCTTCTACAGCTGTTTCCTACAGTATCAACCCGCTGGTACTGTAAGTACGGTAGCTTGCTATGTTATGGTTCACGGTCATTTTGCTGTTTGCTGTGTTAGACGCTGATTTGCGTAGCGAGTTTCAATGCATACGGTACCATTTTGTTTTGCTCAGCGGCCATCTTAGTTTCAGTCGCAAAATTGCTGTGTTTAATATCCCGCTGCCTCGGTATGCCCCGTCCTTCACCCATCCCCGTAGACGCTTATTTGTGTATCGAGTAACTATCACACACACCATATACCGCTGATCATTTCCTAGCCTCCCGCTGCCCCTCATAGTCTCCCGTGAGTGACCGTCCTGTCCCCGCTGCCATCTTGTTTTGCTCAGTGGCCATCTTAGTTTCAGTCGCAAAATTGCTGTGTTTAATATCCCGCTGCCTCGGTATGCCCCGTCCTTCACCCATCCCCGTAGACGCTTATTTGTGTATCACACACCGATCATTTCCTAGCCTCCCGCTGCCCCTCATAGTCTCCCGTGAGTAACCGTCCTGTCCCCGCCGCCATCTTGTTTTGCTCAGCGGCCATCTTAGTTTCAATCGCAATATTGCTGTGTTTAATATCCCGCTGCCACAGTATGCCCCGTCCTTCACTCCCCGTAGACGCTTATTTGTGTATCGAGTAACTGTCACACACACTATATACCGCTGATTGTTTCCTAGCCTCCCGCTGCCTTCTAAGTCGCTGTTGTTGCTGCTCATTACCATGATCTACCTCTGTAACTCTGTTGCTGTACCCTGAGCTTCTACAGCTGTTTCCTACAGTTTCAACCCGCTGGTACTGTAAGTACGGTAGCTTGCTATGTTATGGTTCACGGTCATTTTGCTGTTTGCTGTGTTAGACGCTGATTTGCGTAGCGAGTTTCAATGCATGCGGTACCATTTTGTTTTGCTCAGCGGCCATCTTAGTTTCAGTCGCAAAATTGCTGTGTTTAATATCCCGTTGCCTCGGTATGCCCCGTCCTTCACCCATCCCCGTAGACGCTTATTTGTGTATCGAGTAACTATCACACACACCGATCATTTCCTAGCCTCCCGCTGCCCCTCATAGTCTCCCGTGAGTGACGGTACTGTCCCCGCCGCCATCTTATTTTGCTCAGCGGCCATCTTAGTTTCAGTCACAATATTGCTGTGTTTAACGTCCCGCTGCCACAGTATGCCCCATCCTTCACTCCCCGTAGACGCTTATTTGTGCATCGAGTAACTATCACACACCATATACCGCTGATCATTTCCTAGCCTCCCGCTGCCCCTCATAGTCTCCCGTGAGTGACCGTCCTGTCCCCACCGTCATCTTGTTTTGCTCAGTGGCCATCTTAGTTTCAGTCGCAAAATTGCTGTGTTTAATATCCCGCTGCCTCGGTATGCCCCGTCATTCACCCATCCCCGTAGATGCTTATTTGTGTATCGAGTAACTATCACACACACCGATCATTTCCAAGCCTCCCGCTGCCCCTCATAGTCTCCCGTGAGTGACCGTCCTGTCCCCGCACCCATCTTGTTTTGCTCAGTGGCCATCTTAGTTTCAGTCGCAATATTGCTGTATTTACCGTCCTGCTGCCACAGTATGCCCCGTCCCCGTAGTCACTTATTTGCACATATTATACCTACGATACTGTAACATTGCATTATTGCACCACTTTGCACATTTAACTTTTACACTAATGGTTCTAATGGTACTGTACACACTAAGTTTTGATTTATATTATAAAAATAGCACATTTGGTGCTCTACTTTACAGTACTGTACTGTATATCAGTTCAGATATTCACACATTTTATTACTGATGAGCTAACACCTACCATACAGTACAGTACTGTACAGTATATAATTAGGGAGTGTTTTTTAGACACCTGTATTATTTATCATATTTATTATCTTGTGCCTCTATACAATCTCACAATATTGGTTAGTGCTTTAACAGTTGGCGCTGTAATCTCCTATATTTACCTGTATATACTGTATAACACACGCACAGTGTTAGGAGACAGTGAAAAGAGATAACTGTAAGGTACTTTACCAACCAATCAGCTCCCAAATGTAATTATTCAAATGCAATGTTGAAAAATTAAAGTTGGGAACTGATTTGTTGGTGCAGTACTGTACGGTACCTTACAGTACCGTATCTCTTTTCACTGTCTCCTAACACTGCTTACTACTGTGTACAGTACTGTACCGAGCAGTATGTACTATATTTGATTGAATCTACGGTATATTTACTGTTGAAAAACAACACTGAAAACAACTTTTAAACTAAAACTGAAAGTAAAGTACAGTACTGTCCAGGGGCGAGCTGGGCCGGGGGGCAGGATGCCATATGCCCCCCGGGCCGGTACACTTTTGCTTGAGTGAGGGCCGGTGTCACACTGCATGCAGTATGTGTTGCAGGACGGCGCTGGACTGCCATTAGGTTACAAGCACCCAGCTCTGGCTATTCCCGGGTGTCCCTTAATCCCTCTTTCTCCGTGTACTCGGCTCCTCCTCCCGCAGTCTCTGCTTGTGCACTGCAAACTGAGCCCCGACCAGTGCTGATTGAGAGCCAGCCTGGCCTCATCACATGCTCAATAGAGATGGAGCAGACGAGAGGCCCCAACTCCTGTCCTCATAGCCCTAAGCTCCGTCTCTCACTGACGGCTGCAGCTGCTGCCTGGGCTGGGTGGGCACGCTAGTCACTTCTACCGAAACGGAGCAGCACCACCAGGGAAAGGACAGCCACCTCTTACAAACACATGAGATTCTCCCAGCTCCCAGCAGCAGCCAGAGTCAGGGGGCTGCTGTGTTAGCGTACATGCTGCAATGAGTATTCAGGCCAGGCAGAAGGTACAGCAACAGGTCAGTGCTCCCATCTCAGTGTCTGCCACCCTATCCCTCATCAAACAGCTCCCTACTCCTATTTCACTGCCCACCCACTTAGAACCCCTCAGCCAGTACAGTCACAGTGATCACCCTCCTTCAGCCCAGTGTTCCCCCCCTTCCTCCCACTCCTAACTCACTGGCTCCTTCCCATCCTGGCCACATCCCTCCCCATCAAGTCCAGTGTCCCCCAACATCTCACTGACACCAATTGCAGTGTCTCCCCCTTACCTCCCCAACCAGACCAGTGTCCCATCTAACTGCCCCCCAACCAGTCTAATCTTACCCCCCCACATTCACCCCAGTGTCCCCTCTGCAGCCTAGCATTCCTTCCTCCCACCCCTATCTCACTGCCCCACTTCCAATACAGCCTAGGACCTCTACATTTACAATGCCCCCCCCATACCCACCATTTCACTGACCCCATATCCCACCGGGGTGTAGTAGGTATTGCCGCCGAACGCATGGCCGGAGGTTCAAATCCCGACAGCGGCAGCCCGGCAAGGGTGAAAATCCCGATCATCCCTAAGGTAAGTATCGCTAGCCTAATTCCCCCCCTAACCCTCCCTTAGGGGTGCCTAACCCTAACCTCCCCCCCAAGTGCCTAACCCTAATCCCCCCTCTAAGTGCCTAAACCTAACCCCCCTAGCCTAAACCTAACCCTCCCGGGGGGTTGCCTAACCCTAAGTCCCCCCAGGAGCCCCAAAGCTAAGCCCCCCCCCCGGAGCTGCCGGCGCCCGGCTTACCTTCGTTCGGTATGACGCCTGTCATTAGTACCATGCCGGGATTAAAAAAGTCTGGAAGCCGGCGGTCGGCATTTAGACCGTCGGCTTCGAAACTGCAACCCTCCCACTGTCTCCCACATTGCCAGCCCAGTGTCTCCTCCCTTAACTCCCCACTGCCCCTCAGCAAGAACCCCAGTCAGTTCAATCAGTGCCCCCCCTATTCAACAATGGTTTATAAACCTTGTCCTTGTTCTGCAATGTTTTATTCTGTAATTAACTTTTTGGGGGGGCTCATACCCTGTTCATGTGTGCTGTTAGTTGCTGCAGAGCCTTTGTGGCACCACATAAATAAACCATAATAATAGACATCAGAATCCCGGCAATGGACTTTAGATAGGCGTCGAAATACCGACGCCTATCTTAATCCTGATGCTGGAACTCCAAAGACTCCAGCCCTTTGCATTAGCGGGGTTAGTCAATGCGCTGGTGGAATAATGGGTCACTTACTTGTGTCTGCCCCCAGGCTAAAAGATGCCAGCCAGCCCCTGGTACTGTCTTTATCCGGCATTTGAAGCACAGGTTTTTTTGATGCTCCCACTTTGTACCCTTTTTGGCACAGGCAACCAAATTACTGGGCATACAGTACAGTAGCACTTTTAGCCATTGATTTGCAGATGGACATTTATTCTGCATTTATTCTGTGTGAAAGGGTCAACATACCGGTACTGTACAGTACTGTACGTCGAAATGACCAGGTCTCTGACCCAGGTTAAATGTAAGGTCAAAGTGACCCTTTCACATAGGAAAAATCTGATCAGCAAATTACTGCTCTAAGTACAGTAAAGTGCTTTACTGTAAATGCTACAGTACTGTAATTTGTTTTTCGGTGTGATAGGGTTATTACTCTAGTTGTATAGAGTACAGTAGCAGCACATTCTTGAAAGTGCAGTATTAGTACTGTAATTGTTTACAGTGTTGTAATGTGAAACATTTACTGTATACAGTACATGTATTTCCACTATTTTACTTAACATTGTATTTAGTGTCTTTATACTTGTGTATTTCAGAGTGCACCGAACTGTCAAAATGGTGAAGAGCAAAGATTTTTACAACACTGGAAACGAATCTTGCCCACTTCCAATGACCAAAAGGCTGAGTGCACTAGTCCCACAACGGTCTACAAGCAAACCTTCCAAGAAGAAAACAGGTAAGGAAAATTTACAGGTACCTCTTCTAGTCAAGGCAAGGAAGAATGCAAAGCCCAAGAACAACTCTTTGCAAGTGGACATCGGAGAAAATGGACCAGGGAACGTGGAGCAACCCATGAACGTCCAGAACCAGGAGAAAACACCAGTGATTTATGGACCCGAAGAATTGGATACCTTTGAGCCTCTTGTTGAAGATGTATCCCACTCACCAACTCGTCGAAAACTGTCATTCCAAGAAGATAATGCATGCACATGTAGCTGTGCTAGGATGGTGAGAGACCTCGTGGGAAAAGTTGGTCATCTGGAAGCGAAAATTGACAACTTGAAAGAAGAGCTGAAGGAAGGGCTGAAGGACACCATTGCAGAAGCAATGAAAGAAGCAATCCGGCAAAGTAAAGAAGAATGGCAAGAGGCCACTGCCCAGAGTACCAGGAAGAGACATGACCAGGCAATCCAGCATGAAATGGTCACACCGGATGAATTTGAGCCTGAGGATAACGACAACGATTTCAACTTGGAGACTCACCCATCCTTCCACTTGCTAGATATGGACAATACAGTGGCATCAGAGCACTTGGACATGACACCAGTGCCTTCATGCAGCCTGCCTCAGTGGAAGAGTACACCAGTGGCATCATATCGCCTAACTGAACGGTCAGTTGAAGAATCGAGGATCAACAATGCAAGCATGCCTGTACTTTCACCAGGAATGCCTGTCATGTTGAGCACCCCAGCACCACTGACTGTATTTGCAACACCCTTACCGGATATACCACTGGCTGTAATCAACGTTGACAAGGACAATGAAATTTACAGAGCTGTCAATTGTGAGATGCATCGATATGCGCAAGCAATATTTCAAGAACACGTGCCCTACGACCTGTATTGCAACTGGACCAAGCGGGTGAACTTTGATGGAAGTCGGAAGAAAGTGCCAATCCCCAACAATTTAAGAGAAGATATCCTCTCAAGATGCCGGACAAGATTCAGGATTGGAAAAGAAGAACTTACCCGGATAAAGGACACGTTGAATGGGGTGCTGCGCATGCCAAGGAAACATGCATGGAGGACAGTCACGCATACAAGTACAGATCTTCAATCAACAAACACGACTTGAAGGGACTTGTCAGAAGACAGGAAGACCCGGTGCCACCGCTGGCCAGGACGTGGCAGCGGCAGAAGAAAGAAGCTGAGGACAGGAGAGGACAAAAGGGGTGGAAAGCAAAAGAGCTAAAGAAGTTCCCCCCAAAAGCCTCTTCCACCATAACAGATAGGCCCTATGTGAGGCCAATGGAACATTAAACCCAACCTACAGTAGACCAACAGGTCTGAAGAGAGGAAGACCCATGTGAAGAGAGAAGCGGAGGACAGGAGAGGACTACAGAGGTGGAAAGCAAAAGAGCTAAAGAAGTTCCCCCCCTCAAAGCCTCTTCCACCATAACAGGTACCGGTAGGCCCACTGTGAGGCCAACTGTACTGTACATTAAAATTGTAGTTTGTTAGGCTGGTGAGATACAGTAGGGCTGATATTAATGTTACAGTAGATTAGTGTGACACACTATTAGAGCAGGAAAGGGCCTTGCATGGCATATTCTCTCTCCTACAGGGACCTCTATGTGGGATTGAGCGGGATGAAGAAAAAGAGTATCTGCTGTGAGTACTGTATGTACCGTACCTGTGTGTCCAGCTTGGAACTCCAGGACATGCCAGCAGCAGAAGAAAGAAGCGGGGGACAGTAGAGGACTTCGGGGTGGAAAGCAAAAGAGCTAAAGAAGTTCCCCCCATCAAAGCCTCTTCCACCATAACAGGTAGGCCCTCTGTGAGGCCAAATGTACTGTACTGTACATTAATACTGTAGTTTGTTAGGCTGGTGAGATACAGTAGGGCTGATATTAATGTTACAGTAGATTAGTGTGTCACACTATTAGAACAGGAAAGGGCCTTGCATGGCATATTCTCTCTCCTACAGGGACCTCTGTGTGGGATTGAGCGGGACGAAGAAAAAGAGTATCTCCGGTGAGTACTGTATGTACCATACCTGTGTGTCTGTCTTTTACTGTCTGTTCGTCTCTGCCCATCCTCCTTTCTTCAGGCCGTACAGTGGACCTTGCACTCCGATGCAAGGTAGAGTCTGCACCTGGTATAGGTGAAACTCTGGATCTGAGGCCAAAAGTGCCAGTGATGATTTTAACTTAAAAGCCTAATCTTTTTGTGTACTCTTTGGTCCAGTGGGGCGTATCGGTCGGCATTGAGGAAGTACTGTTCTCACGTCATCTCCTTCCTCCTAGGTACTGTACAGTAGTCATGTCCGTGTCCAGCTTGGAACTCCAGGACATGCCAGCGGCAGAAGAAAGAAGCGGGGGACAGTAGAGGTCTACGGGGGTGGAAAACTAAAGAAGTTAAATAAAAATTGTCATTAATTTATAAAATTGGTGTTTGTACTGTATGTAATTCAGTCTTTAAGTGCGCCTGAGACCCAACACGTGCATCTGTCATTAAAAAGGTACAAAAAGTCAATAACACACAGATGCAGGGGCATAGCTTCCTATTGGCCAGGATTTCACTCACCAGGGGCGCGCCGGCCGATGGGGGTTGCCGCCCACAGTCATATACTGTACAGTATCCCTGTTACCCATCCCAGTGATTTCACAGCTGCCCGGCACTTACAGTAGTATACAGTACAGTAGACATACAGTACTGTACACACTGAGGGCCATTTTCAATTTAGGGGTCTATTTACTTTTTCTAGCCGATCTCGTCTTTTCACTCCAAGGGGTCTATTTACTGTACTAAGCAGTGTTAGGAGACAGAGTGAAAAGTGATAAAAAAGTGATAAGGTGTCAGTCAATCAGCTCCCAACTGTCATTTTTCAAACACAGCCTGTGAGATGACAGTTGGGAGCAGATTGGTTGGCACTTTTTCACCCATTGGAGTGAAAAGACATGATCGGCTAAAAAAAGTTTCGCCGATTACGTCATTTCGCCAGGCGTAAAATTATCACTGTATTCAATTTGAAAGCTTTTCTGCCTACCGTAGGCGGGAAGTCAATGCAATGTACAGTAAGACAGTATGTGAAAAAGTTTCGCCTACTGTATGAATAGCAGGTGGAAAAAATTGGTGAATTGGGGTACAACGTTGCGGGAAGCCTTCAACGTGCAGCCTTAAGACAGTCCCCTAAAGGTACTGTAAACTGTGTAATTTAAAAAAAAAAAAAAAACAGTCAGAACACCCCAAAAATTCACTTTCATTTTGGGGGCGGAAGAAAAAAATTTTGGGGAAAAAGTTAAACATGTAGGGGTAGAAGTTACTGTACTGTATGTTGCCCATAGCAACCAATCAGATTCTACTTCTCATTTATCTACAGTAGCACCTTCTAGAAGATAATACCTGGTATCTGATTGGTTGCTATGGGCAACATCACTTCTTAATAGAACTCCCATCTTAGTAAATTTACCCCCTAATATATAAAATGTACTGAGTTTAGTAAGGGTTGGATAACAATACTGAACAAAAGTAGCGAAGAATTAAAAAAAAAAAAGCTCTACATGGGTATACCGTAGATCTGGGCATGCGCCTGAGATACGATGACGTACAGTATTGTAGGACACACCAAGCCAGGTGCAACCTTGGCATTGCAGGCGGCTGTAGTGTAATGGTAAATAATCAAACCAATACATTACGTCGCTTGAACAACCCTTTTGTGGGTTAGAAACTTGAAAGGTTACACTTTTTATTTTTTATTATTATTACACAGTCAAGGTTACACTTTTTTGTCATAAAGTACTGTGGCATAGAAATACCAGAATTTCTGGATAATGTATTAGTGAAGATTTAAAACAAAATAAAATTAACGTATACAGTATATATTTTAAACGTCTCAAACCAGCGGGACAAGAAAATGGTAGATGCAGTAGGGCTAGGCATTAGCCCCCTAGACTACTGCATCTACTGTACTGTAGTTCCTAGAGTCATGGAATCTCTACAATGTCTACCGTAAGACCGGGACAGGGTCGACAGTATTGTACTTACTATAATACAGACAACTGGGCATGCGCAGTGCTATGAGACTCAATATACCACAGTGTAGCGCGCAACTAGCAATGCGGTATATGGCGTACCGTATGGAGCAACAAACTACAGTACTGTAGCTGGGCACATCTACAGTACAAACAGTATAATATATTGAGTTTTGGAAGGGTTGGATAACAATACTGAACTACAGTACTATAGTGAACATTTAAAAAAAAAAAAAAATTATCAAGGTCTCGAACAGAAGGAGAGAAGTGTAAGCAAGACGGATCACCTAACCCCTTGCTCACAAGTCTCTCCTAGTAAGAATTGCATCTGTCCTCTACAGTACTTTATGTGACATCTACAGTACCGTACGATGAAGTACTCAGGCGTCTGTAGCGTAGAGGTAAGAAATCGAACTTCTACATTGCAGACGTCTGTACAACCCAGTTCCAGGTTCGAAACCTGGAAGGTTAAACTTTTTTTTTATTATTTTTGTTATTATTATTAGACAGTCAAGGTTACACTTTTTATTTTTAATATTATTATTACACAGTCAGTGTAATCACACGGAGATCACACTTTCACTGTGTGTGAATCATGACCCGCTACTGTATGATCTTCCATACTCTACGCCTTGGCATAGCGCTACAAGGGTATGGCTATGGCGCAGCACCACTGGCAATGCATTGCAACCCTGCCACTGGGCACGCACCAGAGATCCTATTTGTACTGTAGCCCCTCAGAACTGGCTATAAGTCACCACAGTGCCAACTGTGCAGACATTGACGCACTTTTGTGGATTAAACGCAGAGTCAGTTTGTAGTGCAGGGACCTCTCTCTCTCAAACAAAGTCAACTATCAGTTACTGAACTCATTAAATCACTAAAGTTTCCAAGTCTGGGACAGCATCAACATTGACGCAAGTTTGCGCTCTAGAGCACAGTCAGTTTGTAATACAGAGACTTCCCTCCCAAACAAAGCCCACTACTGTAGCACTTTCTGAAGTCATGAAATGAGTATTGTGTATACTGTAAGTCTCGGACAGTGCAGAATGGCAGAAGTGTGAAAATTCAACAGTACTGTAGCAATACAGACAACTGGGCATGCGCCATGGCATAGCGCTACTTGGTTTATGGCTTGGCTCCACTGGGCATGCGGCACACATTCCATTGTCATTGTAACCCCTCCACTGGGCATGCGCTGACATTGATGCAATTTAGCAGTTTAAACGCAGAGTCAGTTTGTAATACAGAGCCCACTCTCTTTAACAGAGCCCACTACCAGTTGATGGTCATAAAAAATCACTATAATGTCCAAGTCTGGGTCAGCGTGGGCATTGACGCAAGTTTTCATTCTAAGGTACAGTACTGTATGTACAGTAATAAAAATCCAAATTTTGCTGTTTGCCTCCCGAAGCACTGGGTATGCATGCGCTCCACATGTACCGTATTGAATACTGAATATTTTAAGTGAAGATTTTAAAAATAATAAAAAAAAACATATTTTCAAGGTCTCGAACCCACGGAACAAGAAGAGGGGAGAAGCAGTGAGACTAGGCATTAGACCGCTAGGCCACACGCTTCACCCATTACTAGAGTTCTGTCATTTGTAAAGTAATGAAACCACTACAATGTCTAAGTCTGGGACAGTGCCAACAGTATTTACATTTGCGCAAGTATGATTTCAACCGCACAGTCAGTGGGTAATACAGAGCTTAATGAGTTCAAACTTTATTAGACATTCTTCTACCGCTTTATTATACCGTACATTCCTGATTGCATGTGGAAAACACAGAAAAAAAAGTTTACTGCGCTCCAATATTATTGCAGGGACACAGGGAAAACACAAATCACGTAAGTATTCAAAATGTAATTGTATACACTATAACAAACACAACAGCAATGTATAATTAACATGAATGAATGGATATGGCAATACACTCCACTCGTTGATTAGTATACATAAGAATAGAGATAAAACATGGTGGGATAAAAAACAACAACATAAAACATAAATTCACAGGAAGGGGACAACAAAAGGAGTTGATCAGGCTCCAATAATATGTCCCCAATAACACCTGTGAAAAATCAATTCCAATTAAAACCAATTGAGTAACTGGAGAACCAATGCTATATTGTAGTAAGTACTAGAAACCAGATTGTAGCATAGGAAAAACTGATAATATAACAGCTCTCCCTATATGTGAGTGGACCTCTGTGTTATTAGCCCCTCACTGCAATAGCCAATAGATGTGTCCAAGTCACGTATAGTGTAATCAGCTGTATATAAAGCTGAAAACGCAGTTTGGTATTCTGTACTCAGATACAAAAATGCTGATCCTTTGTAGTGTATTATATGGCACAAAATATAATTTTGTACAAGAACAATAGCAAAGCCGGTAATGTACCTGTAGAAATGAAACAGCACAGTCTCTATCATCAAAAAGAGTGAACCTTGAGCGGCTCAGCGTGGTATGCTAACAGCTGACAACCAGCAATAATGTATCAGGGCAGTAATCCTCTCTAGTCAGCGTTGTTCACCATCTGTAGAGCAGATATGGCAGAAATGCTGACCAACAATAGGGCTGGTGTCTCCTCTTATTTGGAAATGGCTGTTAACAGAAACCCCGGCTGGTGATGATTATATATGGACTCCCGTTTCAGTGGAGCCAGCGGTGGAAGAAATAGACAGCGTAGTTAATATCTGGCAATTTACGCTATTACCTTCCGTCTTCTGTGTCAGAGCTGCTGGTGGAAGCCGCTGGCAGTGATGTCAGCTGACAGCAAGGAAATGACCTCCCGTCCGTTGGAGCCAGCAAGGACACTGACAGCGGAGCTGCCGGCCGGCGGTGAGGGTAATTGCTCCCGTGTGTCAGGACCAGTATTGCGAGCTGTTGGTGGTATAAATTCAGTGGCCGCATACAGGTTGTACCAGCGCCAGTCCAGGGACTTGAATAAACACAAAGTATCAACCGGCTTGCGATGATCAGCAGCAAAAGATCTTTACATAGGGAGAGACTCCAGTAACTTGGTATAGAGAGCAGCAACGCGTTTCCGATACTCCTGTATCCTTTTTCAAGCTGAAATGCTCTCCTGTGTTCAGTCAAACATATATATAGTATCCAGGTGGAAATCATTGGATAATAGGGTAATTGTTTTTAACCCTTAACAGTTTGTTCCAACAAAGATATATAGTATATTGGTTTTTGAATATAAACAAAAAAAAAAAAAAGGAAATGTCTTTAATACTGTAGCACAAATATATTTCATAATACTACATAACTCACATCCATATTAGTACCGATTGATTGAATAAATAAATAAATATTGCCGATACATTAACTAAAAAAGACACACATACATGCAGTGCATGCATACACACATGGTAATCACATGTGTATATGAACGCACACACACATCCGTGTCGAGGGTTGTAAACCCGGCGTCCCAACAAAAAACATGACAGAGTAATGCGGATCAATGATAAAATATATATATATATATATATATGTAATATAGTCAGTGTATAAATAAATGAATAATGAATAAATATAGCAAATACATTACCAACTAAGAACACCGCAATATATGAGGTGGACTACTCTGGTATCATCTACATAAACAAGTGAATTAATAAATTATCAAAGAGAGGACAACACAAAATAATTTAGAAAATACTTGAGGAGCTAATAAATAAATAAACAAATGAAGAATCCATGTAAACAATTATCTCTTTCACCAAAGGTGGACGAACCAGATAACAAAACACAAAATGGTAAATATTCAGTGAAGTGATGTATTCAATAGAATGGTATAAGATCGGATAACCTTCATTCACACACATATGCACATACATATATACACAATGTGCATGTACATACATGAATGACCATTAACCATATACACATAACATACCCACAGAGTAGTGCTAACTACATCTACCTACATACATGCTTGAGTATCCCACCGTGAGTGCCCCACTAGGTGTGGTGTAGTAATAATGCAATGTAAATACGCACATCACAGTCTGTATGAAGACACATATCTGGGGGGGGGGAAGAGAAAGGAAAAAAGGAAAAAAGAATGAAGAGAGGAAGGAGGGGGGGGGGGAGAAATCCGAATAAACTAAAATCAATAAATTGAGGTGTGTGGTGACAGATGAGCTAATAGATTGGTGTGTGTAGTAACCCGTCCACTGACCGCACAGTCCATGTGGACCGGTGAAATCACATCCAAATCAGTAATCTAATCATAAAACTCCAATGCTTCATTTTACCCATCTGGGGATAATGATTGGAGTCTGAAAATCCATTTGGATTCAGCTTCACATAGACGTTTGTATCTGTCACCCCCTCTTGCAGGTTTCTTAATAAGCTCCACCCCCATAACTCTAAGACATTCAGGATTATTTTGGTGCTTCTCAGTGAAATGTCTAGAGACACTATGTGTCTCTTTGCCTTTAAGAATGTTCAGTCTGTGTTCACGGAACCGTTCTTTCAGTGTACGTGTTGTACGACCTACATATTGGAGAGGACAATTACAATTTAAAACATATATGACATAAACCGACTCACAACTAATAAAGGAATTAATATAAAAAATGTTGCCTGTCTTAACTGATACTACTTGTTTACTTTTGTTAACAATATGTCCACAGGTTAGACATCTCGTGTGGTTGCAAGTGTAACAACCCTGTGGTTTCTTGGATAACCACGAATCCGCTTTCCCATATGTAGTCATGTTGCTATTAAGGCTACTTGGGGCTAAAAAGCTTTTCAGATTTCTATTTTTTTTTTAAACTATACTAGGCTTTGGTGCAATGATATTAGACAGTATTGGATCCAAATGTAGAATTTTATAGTTTCTATTAATTATAGAACTAATACGCCTAAATTCGTTATTAAGTTGAGAGATAAAATAATAACGAGGTATCTTTTTTTATGTTAGCTTTAATTTCTCTTGGTCTATTTTTGTATACACAATAATTTTTTCCTTTTTGTTCTCGTCGGAATTAGTCATATTGTTTATATGAGGATCAGTACTCAGTATAAGTTTATTTTTATGAATTGTTTCTGCATAGATTTTTGCATCATCTATCAATCCCAAGGGGTAACCCCTGTCTAGAAAGATTTCCTTTAGTTTGTTTGCATTTACTTCAAAATCAATATCTCTAGTACAATTGCGCCTAATCCTGCCCATTTCACTCTTTGGGATACTTTGAACCCATGGGCGGTGATAAACACTAGTATAGTACAGATAAGAGCTACAGTCTACGTGTTTCGTATAAAGAGTCGAGATAATTCTATCATCAACTACTGACAATGTGACGTCCAAAAAATCCATCGACAGGTGACTAAAATGTGAAGTCAATTTTAAATTCATAGTGTTACTATTTAAAAAATCAGTGAAGTGAGTAGCTGAATCACAATCCCCATCCCAAATAAAGAAAAGGTCATCTATGTAATGGCCATAGAACACCAGACTCGCTCCCGCCGGTCCACCCCATATATATAAATCTTCAAATGCGCCCATATAAATATTGGCAAAGCCGGGAGCGAATCTGGTGCCCATGGCCGTTCCGTGAATTTGTAAGTAGTGGGTGGAGTCAAAAATAAAATTATTACATGTCAAAATAAATCGTATACAATTCAACAGGAAGTCATGTTGCCCCTCAGAGGTATTAACATCATTAGTCAAAATCTTCTCAACCGCAGAAATACCTGCCTCATGAGAGATGTTGGTATAAAGTGCCTGGACATCCAGGGTAAAGAAACCATAACCCTGATGCCAGGTGATAGTCTTTAGTTTATCTAATAAATCAATGGTGTCCCGTATGTGTGACCTCTGAGCAGCAAAGTGACCCTGCAAAAAGTGATCAACAAAACAAGACAAATTAGAAGTAAGTGAATCTATACCCGAAATAATAGGATGCCCAGGTGGTGTAACTAAAGATTTGTGGATTTTGGGTAAATAATAAAACACCGATGTAATAGGGTGATGCACAAATAAAAAGTGAAATTCCTTGTTGATATTCTCATCCCGTGCCTTTTCTAGTGGTATTTTAAGCTCTTTCTGATAAGACAATGTTGGGCACCAGATTCGCTCCCAGCTTCGCCAATATTTATATGGGCGCTTTGAAGATCTATATATATGGGGTGGACCGGCGGGAGCGAGTCTGGTGTTCTATGGCCGTTACATAGATGACCTTTTCTTTATTGTGATTCAGCTACTCACTTCACTGATTTTTTAAATAGTAACACTATGAATTTAAAATTGACTTCACATTTTAGTCACCTGTCGATGGATTTTTTGGATGTCACATTGTCAGTAGTTCATGATAGAATTATCTCGACTCTTTATACGAAACACGTAGACTGTAGCTCTTATCTGTACTATACTAGTGTTTATCACCGCCCATGGGTTCAAAATATCCCAAAGAGTGAAATGGGCAGGATTAGGCGCAATTGTACTAGAGATATTGATTTTGAAGTAAATGCAAACAAACTAAAGGAAATCTTTCTAGACAGGGGTTACCCCTTGGGATTGATAGATGATGCAAAAATCTATGCAGAAACAATTCATAAAAATAAACTTATACTGAGTACTGATCCTCATATAAACAATATGACTAATTCCGACGAGAACAAAAAGGAAAAAATAATTGTGTATACAAATAGACCAAGAGAAATTAAAGCTAACATAAAAAAAGATACCTCGTTATTATTTATCTCTCAACTTAATAACGAATTTAGACGTATTAGTTCTATAATTAATAGAAACTATAAAATTCTACATTTGGATCCAATACTGTCTAATATCATTGCACCAAAGCCTAGTATAGTTTAAAAAAAAAATAGAAATCTGAAAAGCTTTTTAGCCCCAAGTAGCCTTAATAGCAACATGACTACATATGGGAAAGCGGATTCGTGGTTATCCAAGAAACCACAGGGTTGTTACACTTGCAACCACACGAGATGTCTAACCTGTGGACATATTGTTAACAAAAGTAAACAAGTAGTATCAGTTAAGACAGGCAACATTTTTTATATTAATTCCTTTATTAGTTGTGAGTCGGTTTATGTCATATATGTTTTAAATTGTAATTGTCCTCTCCAATATGTAGGTCGTACAACACGTACACTGAAAGAACGGTTCCGTGAACACAGACTGAACATTCTTAAAGGCAAAGAGACACATAGTGTCTCTAGACATTTCACTGAGAAGCACCAAAATAATCCTGAATGTCTTAGAGTTATGGGGGTGGAGCTTATTAAGAAACCTGCAAGAGGGGGTGACAGATACAAACGTCTATGTGAAGCTGAATCCAAATGGATTTTCAGACTCCAATCATTATCCCCAGATGGGTTGAATGAAGCATTGGAGTTTTATGATTAGATTACTGATTTGGATGTGATTTCACCGGTCCACATGGACTGTGCGGTCAGTGGACGGGTTACTACACACACCAATCTATTAGCTCATCTGTCACCACACACCTCAATTTATTGATTTTAGTTTATTCGGATTTCTCCCCCCCCCCCCCCTCCTTCCTCTCTTCATTCTTTTTTCCTTTTTCCTTTCTCTTTCCCCCCCCCCCCCTCCCCAGATATGTGTCTTCATACAGACTGTGATGTGCGTATTTACATTGCATTATCACTACACCACACCTAGTGGGGAACTCACGGTGGGATACTCAAGCATGTATGTAGGTAGATGTAGTTAGCACTACTCTGTGGGTATGTTATGTATATATGGTTAATGGTCATTCATGTATGTACATGCACATTGTGTATATATGTATGTGCATGTGTGTGAATGAAGGTTATCCGATCTTACACCATTCTATTGAATACATCACTTCACTGAATATTTACCATTTTGTGTTTTGTTATCTGGTTCGTCCACCTTTGGTGAAAGAGATAATTGTTTACATAGATTCTTCATTTGTTTATTTATTTATTTATTAGCTCCTCATGTATTTTCTAAATTATTTTGTGTTGTCCTCTCTTTGATAATTTATTAATTCACTTGTTTATGTAGATGATACCAGAGTAGTCCACCTCATATATTGCGGTGTTCTTAGCTGGTAATGTATTTGCTATATTTATTCATTATTCATTTATTTATACACTGACTATATTATATATATATATATTTTTTTTTTATCATTGATCCGCATTACTCTGTCATGTTTTTTGTTGGGACGCCGGGTTTACAACCCTCGACAAGGATGTGTGTGTGCGTTCATATACACATGTGATTACCATGTGTGTATGCATGCACTGCATGTATGTGTGTCTTTTTTAGTTAATGTATCGGCAATATTTATTTATTTATTCAATCAATCGGTACTAATATGGATGTGAGTTATGTAGTATTATGAAATATATTTGTGCTACAGTATTAAAGACATTTCCTTTTTTTTTGTTTATATTCAAAAACCAATATACTATATATCTTTGTTGGAACAAACTGTTAAGGGTTAAAAACAATTACCCTATTATCCAATGATTTCCACCTGGATACTATATATATGTTTGACTGAACACAGGAGAGCATTTCAGCTTGAAAAAGGATACAGGAGTATCGGAAACGCGTTGCTGCTCTCTATACCAAGTTACTGGAGTCTCTCCCTATGTAAAGATCTTTTGCTGCTGATCATCGCAAGCCGGTTGATACTTTGTGTTTATTCAAGTCCCTGGACTGGCGCTGGTACAACCTGTATGCGGCCACTGAATTTATACCACCAACAGCTCGCAATACTAGTCCTGACACACGGGAGCTATTACCCTCACTGCCGGCCGGCGGCTCCGCTGTCAGTGTCCTTGCTGGCTCCAACGGACGGGAGGTAATTTCCTTGCTGTCAGCTGACATCTCTGCCAGCGGTTTCCACCAGCTGCTCTGACACAGAAGACGGAAGGTAATAGCGTAAATTGCCAGATATTAACTACGCTGTCTATTTCTTCCACCGCTGGCTCCGCTGAAACGGGAGTCCATATATAATCATCACCAGCCGGGGTTTCTGTTAACAGCCGTTTCCAAATAAGAGGAGACACCAGCCCTATTGTTGGTCAGCATTTGTGCCATATCTGCTCTACAGATGGTGAACAACGCTGACTAGAGAGGATTACTGCCCTGATACATTATTGCTGGTTGTCAGCTGTTAGCATACCACGCTGAGCCGCCCAAGGGTCACTCTTTTTGATGATAGAGACTGTGCTGTTTCATTTCTACAGGTACATTACCGGCTTTTCTATTGTTCTTGTACAAAATTATATTTTGTGCCATATAATACACTACAAAGGATCAGCATTTTTGTATCTGAGTACAGAATACCAAACTGCGTTTTCAGCTTTATATACAGCTGATTACACTATACGTGACTTGGACACATCTGTTGGCTATTGCAGTGAGGGGCTAATAACACAGAGGTCCACTCACATATAGGGAGAGCTGTTATATTATCAGTTTTTCCTATGTTACAATCTGGTTTCTAGTACTTACTACAATATAGCATTGGTTCTCCAGTTACTCAATTGGTTTTAATTGGAATTGATTTTTCACAGGTGTTATTGGGGACATATTATTGGAGCCTGATCAACTCCTTTTGTTGTCCCCTTCCTGTGAATTTATGTTTTATGTTGTCGTTTTTTATCCCACCATGTTTTATCTCTATTCTTATGTATACTAATTAACTAGTGGAGTGTATTGCCATATCCATTCATTCATGTTAATTATACATTGCTATTGTGTTTGTTATAGCGTATACAATTACATTTTGAGTACTTACGTGTTTTGTGTTTTCCCTGTGTCCCTGCAATAATATTGGAGCGCAGTAAACTTTTTTTCTGTATTTTCATTTAGTGAGGTGGGCAATTACCTCCATATTTACTGCTGCATCGATATTTAATTAATTGAGTCTCTGACTGGTTAGCGCTCAGGTTTGTGCGTGTGTGTGTGGTCCATGTGGAAACCGCTGTAATACTGTATAGTGTACCGAATCACCGCTTCTGTCAAACAATCATCGGGCGGTGATACAGAACATACCGTACGGTACATTGGAAATCACACGCATGCCCTATGTAGTTTAGGAAAAGTGACAACTGGTGGGCAAAATGTTGTATTACACATAATGAAATCAGACGCATGCGCTATGTAGTTTAGGAAAAGTGACACCTGGTGGGCAAAATGTTGTATTACACGTAATGAAATCAGACGCATGCGCTATGTAGTTTAGGAAAAGTGACATCTGGTGGGCAAAAAGTTGTATTACACATAATGACTTTTTTCCAGCGTGGCGCGACTCACGGCGTGGTGTGTGGTGTGCCATGCGTGGCATGAGAGATAACGCTGTGATGCCACATGATAGCTGGCCACATCGGTACTTCCCCCATACAAACATAATATCCCCATGCACACATACTACCCCATGCACACATACTACCCCATGCACACGTACTACCCCATGCACACGTACTACCCCATGCACACATACTATCCCATGCACACATACTATCCCATGCACACATACTATATTTTACTTAGTATGTACTTTTATGGTTATGCATTATAGTCCTAGCCCCCACACACATGGGAGGGGTTGCTATGATCTGCTATTAGAAAAAGTACCTAATAAAGTAGCCAGATTCTACATACAGGCATTAATTATACCTTGCTGAGATTGGTACTATAGGCAGCAACAGGCATCCATTAGTGCCGGCCTTCATCTGTAAAGATAGCTGATCTGTGGGGAAACATCCTTCCACTACCTTGCTAACCTCCCATGGCCTGGGCTGTGCCAACTCCTCCAACATACTGTACTCTCCCTAATTTACTTGGAAATTAAACTTATTAAAGCACATAAAAGTGCAAACATTCTGAAAAACATTGTGATGATGGATGCAGCATATCCACTCACTGGAATCCATATACATTCATATCCACTCCACTTATCTGATCTGCAGAGACTGCATTGGCCACATGACATGTGCTGGAGACTGGATGGAGGCAGCTCATGATGAGGAGTTGTAGGTACTAGGAGGGAGGAAGAGAAAATAGAGGAGAGAAACAGGAGGGAATTGTGAAGGGTGGAGCATAGGGGTGGAGCAGGACTGAAGGGGAGCCTGCTGGACCAATGAGGAGGTTGGTGTATCACTCTCACTGGCTATGCAGTACCCTGTCTGTCAGCCTAAGCTTCCCACTGACAGATAGGCAGCTGAACCAATCAGGACATGGGGCTGGTCCCTGCTACAAGCAGGAATGCCTGCTCATTGGGGATCACACCAGAGCTCTGGCCTAGCCCCTTTCACTGTACATCTGGTGTGAGATGGGAGTTTCTGCTATAGGCAGTGGCATATTTACCATGGGTGCAGGGTGTGTGTAGTGCTCAAGGGCTCATGAGTTAGGTGGGCCCATAAGTGAAGGAGCTGAAGCAGGGCCCTCCTAACTCAAGAGCCCTTGTGCACTACACACCCTGCACCCATGGTAGAAACTGTATACCACTGCCTATTAACCTAACTCATGAGCTCTAGAGCAATACACACCCTGCACCCATGGTAGACACTGTATACCACTGCCTATTAACCTAACTCATGAGCTCTAGAGCAATACACACCCTGCACCCATGGTAGACACTGTATACCACTGCCTATTAACCTAACTCATGAGCCCTAGAGCAATACACAACCTGCACCCATGGTAGACACTGTATACCATTGCCTATTAACCTAACTCATGTGCCCTAGAGCAATACACAACCTGCACCCATGGTAGACACTGTATGCCACTGCCTATTAACCTAACTCATGAGCCCTAGAGCAATACACAACTTGCACCCATGGTAGACACTGTATACCACTGCCTATTAACCTAACTCATGAGCCCTAGAGCACTGCACACCCTGCACCCATGGTAGACACTGTATACCACTGCCTATTAACCTAACTCATGTGCCCTAGAGCACTGCACACCCTTCACCCATGGTAGACACTGTATACCACTGCATATTAACCTAACTCATGAGCCCTAGAGCAATACACACCCTGCACCCATGGTAGACACTGTATACCACTGCCTATTAACCTAACTTATGTGCCCTAGAGCACTACACACACTGCACCCATGGTAGCTATGCCACTGCCTATTATCAGCAGAAACTCCCATTTTCAGTGGCAATAGGGTTTGATGGAATTGACGGAAATTGATAATTATGACTGATTCAGATGGGTTCTGTGGATACCTGCATACTGTGCATGTGCAATAGAAAGCAGTCACCCAGCACTGTACCATGCAGACACGCCACATACGGACAGGAATTGAAAGTGCCAACAGATGGATCTGTCCATGGATGGATTACTCTTTCCGTGATATGACTAAGCAGCTTGCTGCAGCCGTACAGAGAAGTGTCTGACTCTGAATCAGTGCCAATGTCTCGAAGTGGTAGATTTACTAAAGCTTATAAAACAAGTGAACATGTTGACCATAGCAACCAATCAGAGCCTGTTTATCATTTTCTAGAATGCAATAGAGAAATTAAAGCTATAATCTAATTGGTTGCTATGGGCAACACCTCCACTTTAAATATTTAGAAGCTTTAGTAAATCTACCGCTTGAGCTGGGTACACACTAACCGATATGTAGACAATATGAGATTCGATCCAGTGGATCGGGCCAACACATGTCAATATCGGCCACTGTGTACACACTACTAACGACCAAGCGTGCTCCCATTTGGTCGTCAGTCACATCGTCAGGTCGACCCTACAAGCAGCTCAATCTGACAATCTGACTGACGACCCCATGCAGTGGGATGCGGCTGGTGCCAACATGTTGGGCACTGGATGCCCGATATGTCATCCGTCGCATTGCTGGGGACATCGTAAAGTGTGTACCCAGCTTAAGTCTCACTTGAAAAAAAAGTATCACCTTTGAAGCCGCCAGGGACTACGAGGTGAACTGCAAAGTATAGGTCAAAAAAATAAAAGGGTTTTTTAACATCTGTTTTATTATTTGAATGAGATAAATGTACTTTCATTTAAAAAATGTACTGTACAATAAATAAAATATATAAATATTCTTCAACAATATTAGAAAATAATGATTTGTGTCAAGCGGAATTTATTTATTTTTTTTTAAACACTTCATTATATGTCCTCAATTTTGTTTAATTGCGTTGCTACTTGATATCGAGAAAGGTTAAGAACAATAAAACTCAAGTGTGACAGAGGCAATTACGGAGTTTAATAAATAGTTTCAAAAAAATAGAACACAAATATATATTAAAGATCAAAACAACTATTAGCCATTCGATTAAAAAAAAAAAAAAACATTCTATTTAGCAGGGTACATCAGTAGTATAAATTGAAGGAACGTAAAAGTTCAGTGTCGAGTCGGGTATCCACTACCCGATTAAAATTAGCGATTGAACGATTTCGTTATCGTTCAATCGCTCATTAATCATTCACAAATCGGCCATGACATTGACGAAAACGACCAGTGATGCGCGCTCCCGCTGGTCGTTTTTGACATCTATCATCGCCTGAACATGATGGTCAATCTGCCAATAACGACAGATTGCCCATGTTCAGGGATGAGGGAGGGTGCCTACACAGAATGACTTATCGTTCAGTGTAGGCACAGCACAGACTGTGAAACGACTGCATGATTACAATGTCGTAATCGTGCAGTCTTTTCATAGTCTGCTAGTGGATGTGCCCCTTTACGCATTACAGTATTTTTCATGATTGTCCAGGGTACCCAGCAATACTGGTGAGTATCCGTCTGAAAAGGATTGGATGTAAGCAGGGCCGGATGGTGCCATATTTTTTTGGTAACCAAAGATAGATTTTGGCGCCCCTTGGCAGATAAATTTATATATGTAAATAAATATATATATATATCTATACTGTATATATATTTTCTTACATATATAAAATACAATATATATATATATATATTATATATATATATATATATATTAGGGGTGAGCGGGTTCGGATTTCTGAAATCCGAACCCCCCCGAGCCCCCCCGATCCGAGGCAGATCCGAGTCAGGCTCGACTTTTCCCGCCAGACTCGGATCTGAAATCGAGGCAAAACGTCATCATCCCGCCTTCCGAGTCTCGCGGGTTTTGGATCCTATATAAGGTACCCGCGTCGGCGCCATTTTCTCACTCGGCTGTGGACAGTGAAGAGGGAGGGTGGGAGTTAGGGCTGTGTAGTGTAGTGTAGTGTAGTGCTGCTGTTGTCCACTACTTCAAAGTCCATAGGGGCTGACTGTGTTGTGCTGTGCTGCTGTTGTTAATAGGGGCTGTGTCCACTACTTCAAAGTCCATAGGGGCTGGCTGGACTGTGTTGTGCAGTCAGTTCTCCATAGGGGCTGTGTCCACTCCAAAGTCCTGTGCAGTGTCCCAGTCCTAAAGGGGTGCTGTAGTGTTGTCCAGGGGGTGCTCTGTCCATCAGGGGTGCTCCCCCCAAGTGCTAAAAAAATAATATATTTTCTGTGTTTGTGAATTGTGTGCGCAGTAGCCGCACGTGCATCAACAAAGTAGTGCCAAGCGTGCGCCTGTGTCATAAGTAAAGGGCTGGCTGGCTTGACCGTTAAAGGGTGCTGTAACCCCCGAAAGTACACTCCAATCCAAACCAAAAAAAAAATTATTTTCTGTGTTTGTGAATTGTGTGCGCAGTAGCCGCACGTGCATCAACAAAGTAGTGCCAAGCGTGCGCCTGTGTCATAAGTAAAGGGCCGGCTGGCTTGACCGCTAAGGGTGCTGTAACCCCCGAAAGTACACTCCAGTCCAAACCAAAAAAAAAATTATTTTCTGTGTTTGTGAATTGTGTGCGCAGTAGCCGCACGTGCATCAACAAAGTAGTGCCAAGCGTGCGCCTGTGTCATAAGTAAAGGGCCAGCTGGCTTGACCGTTAAGGGTGCTGTAACCCCCGAAAGTACACTCCAGTCCAAACCAAAAAAAAAATTTTTTTCTGTGTTTGTGAATTGTGTGCGCAGTAGCCGCACGTGCATCAACAAAGTAGTGCCAAGCGTGCGCCTGTGTCATAAGTAAAGGGCCGGCTGGCTTGACCGTTAAAGGGTGCTGTAACCCCCGAAAGTACACTCCAGTCCAAACCAAAAAAAAATTATTTTCTGTGTTTGTGAATTGTGTGTGCAGTAGACGCACGTGCATCAACAAAGTAGTGCCAAGCGTGCGCCTGTGTCATAAGTAAAGGGCCGGCTGGCTTGACCGTTAAAGGGTGCTGTAACCCCCGAAAGTACACTCCAGTCCAAACCAAAAAAAAAAATATTTTCTGTGTTTGTGAATTGTGTGCGCAGTAGCCGCACGTGCATCAACAAAGTAGTGCCAAGCGTGCGCCTGTGTCATAAGTAAAGGGCCGGCTGGCTTGACCGTTAAGGGTGCTGTAACCCCCGAAAGTACACTCCAGTCCAAACCAAAAAAAAAATTATTTTCTGTGTTTGTGAATTGTGTGCGCAGTAGCCGCACGTGCATCAACAAAGTAGTGCCAAGCGTGCGCCTGTGTCATAAGTAAAGGGCCGGCTGGCTTGACCGTTAAGGGTGCTGTAACCCCCGAAAGTACACTCCAGTCCAAACCAAAAAAAAAATTATTTTCTGTGTTTGTGAATTGTGTGCTCAGTAGCCGCACGTGCATCAACAAAGTAGTGCCAAGCGTGCGCCTGTGTCATAAATAAAGGGCCGGCTGGCTTGACCGTTAAAGGGTGCTGTAACCCCCAAAGTACACTCCAGTCCAAACCAAAAAAAAAATTATTTTCTGTGTTTGTGAATTGTGTGCGCAGTAGCCGCACGTGCATCAACAAAGTAGTGCCAAGCGTGCGCCTGTGTCATAAGTAAAGGGCCGGCTGGCTTGACCGTTAAAGGGTGCTGTAACCCCCGAAAGTACACTCCAGTCCAAACCAAAAAAAAATTATTTTCTGTGTTTGTGAATTGTGTGCGCAGTAGCCGCACGTGCATCAACAAAGTAGTGCCAAGCGTGCGCCTGTGTCATAAGTAAAGGGCCGGCTGGCTTGACCGTTAAAGGGTGCTGTAACCCCCAAAGTACACTCCAGTCCAAACCAAAAAAAAAATTATTTTCTGTGTTTAGCCGCACGTATATATCAAATCGATATAACATAAATGGAGGACCAAACTTTCTCCGATAAAAATAAAATAGAGAAAGATCAAGAACCACTTCCTCCTAGTGCTGAAGCTGCTGCCACTAGTCATGACATAGACGATAACATGCCATCAACGTCGTCTGCCAAGGCCGATGCCCAATGTCATAGTAGAGGGCACATACAATCCCAAATGGCAAAGTTCAGGAAAATGACCTTGAAAAAGACATTTAAATCAGCTGAAGAGAAACGTAAACTTGCCAATATGCCATTTACGACACGGAGTGGCAAGGAACGGCTAAGGTCGATCCCTAGTATGTTCATGACTAGTGGTTCAGCTTCACATGACGATGGAAGCCCTCCTCCCACTAAAAAAATCAAAAGAGTTAAGCTGGCAAAAGCACAGCGAAGAACTGTGCTTTCTAAGAAGATATCACAAATCCCCAAGGAGAGTCCAAGTGTGGTGGTGGTTGCGATGCCTGACCTTCCCAGCACTGGACGGGAAGAGGTGGCTCTTTCCACCATTTGCACGCCCCCTGCAAGTGCTGAAAGGAGCACCCACAGTCCACTTGCTGATATGCAAATTGAAGATGTCACTGTTGAAGTACAACAGGATGAGGATACTGGTGTAGCTGGCGCTGAGGAGGAAGTTGGCGAGGAGGATTCTGATGGTGATGTGGTTTGTTTAAATCAGGCTCCGGGGGAGACAGTTGTTGTCCGTGGGATGAAAAAGCCCATCACGGTCATGCCTGGGCAGAAGACCAAACATTCCACCTCTTTGGTCTGGCAATATTTCTATCCAAATCCGGACAACAACTGTCTTGCCATATGTACCATATGTAAAGGTGAAATAAGTAGGGGTAGGGACGTCAACCACCTAGGAACATCCTCCCTTATACGGCACCTGCAGCGCGTTCATAAAAAGTTACTGTCAAGTTCAGAAACTTTGGCTAAGACCGTAAGCAGTCCAGGGACACCTAAATCCCATTGTCCTGTTGTATCCAAGCGCCTGCAAACCACACCGTCAACTCCCTCCTCGTCAATTTCCTCCTTAGTCAGGATCGGAAGTAGTCCTGCAGGCCATGTCACTGGCATGACTGACTCTCCTATCCGGGATTCCTCTGGAGGATCCTGCATTGCTACGCGTACTGCTGCCGCTGCTGCTGTTGCTGCTGCTGGGAGTTGTTCATCATCCCAGAGAGGAAGTAGGAACACCACTACTTTTACTAAACAATTGACCCTCCAACAGTCCTTAACGAGGAGGATGAAGTACGACAGCAGTCATCCTGAAGCAAAACGTATAACTGAGGCCTTGACTGCTATGTTGGTGTTAGACGTGCATCCGGTATCCGCCATTAGTGCAGTGGGATTTAGACAATTGATGGAGGTAGTGTGTCCCCGGTTCCAAATCCCGTCTAGATTCCACTTCACTAGGCAGGCGATACCGAGACTGTACAGAAACGTCAGAAAAAGTGTCCTCAGTGTCCTGAAAAATGCCGTTGTACACAATGTCCACTTAACCACGGACATGTGGACAAGTGGAACAGGGCAGACTAAGGACTATATGACTGTGACAGCCCACTGGGTAGATGTATCACCTTACGCAGCAACAGCAGCAGCGTCACCAGTAGCAGCATCTCAGAAACGCCAGCTCGTTACAAGGCAGGCTACGCTGTGTATCACCGGTTTCAGTAAGAGGCACACCGCCGACAACCTCTTAGAGAAACTGAGGGAAATCATCGCCCAGTGGCTTACCCCACTTAGACTCTCCTGGGGATTTGTGATATCTGACAACGCCACCAATATTGTGCGGGCATTACATCTGGGCAAATTCCAGCACGTCCCATGTTTTGCTCACACAATAAACTTGGTGGTGCAGAATTTTCTGAAAAGCGACAGGGGCGTGCAGGAGACGCTTTGGGTGGCCCGAAAAATTTCTGGCCACTTTCGCCATTCAGCGACTGCGTGCCGAAGACTGGAGCGCCAGCAAACACTCTTGAACCTGCCCCGCCATCACCTGAAGCAAGAGGTTGTGACGCGGTGGAACTCAACCCTCTATATGCTTCAGAGGATGGAGGAGCAGCAAAAGGCCATACAAGCCTATACATCCACCTATGACATAGGCAAAGGAGGGGGTATGCACCTGACTCAAGCGCAGTGGAGAATGATTTCCGTGTTGTGCAAGGTTCTCCAGCCCTTCGAACTTGCCACACGTGAAGTCAGTTCAGACACAGCCAGCTTGAGTCAGGTCATTCCCCTCATCAGGCTTTTGCAGAAGCAGCTGGAGAAAGTGAAGGAGGAGCTAAGACGGAGCGATTCCGCTCAGCATGTGGGACTTGTGGATGAAGCCCTTCATTCGCTTTGCCAGGATTCCAGGGTGGTCAATCTGTTGAAATCAGACCACTACATTTTGGCCACCGTGCTTGATCCTAGGTTTAAAGCCTATGTGGTGTCTCTCTTTCCGGCCGACACAAGCCTGCAGAGGTGCAAAGACCTGCTGGTGAACACACTGTCAGCTGAAGCGGAACGTGACACGTCAACGGCTCCTTCTTCATTTTCTCCCGCAACTGGGGCTGCCAGGAAAAAACTTAAGTATCCTAATCAACCCGCTGGCGGTGATGCAGGGCAGGCAGGACCAAGTTTGGACATCTGGTCTGGACTGAAGGACCTGGCAACAATTTCTGACATGTCTACTGTCACTGCATATGATACTGTCACCATTGACAGAATGGTGGAGGATTACATCGGTGACAGCATCCAAGTAGGCATGTCAGACAGTCCATACCTGTACTGGCAGGAAAAAGAGGCAATTTGGAGGCTCCTGTACAAGGCTCTATTTTACCTGAGTTGCCCCCCCTCCAGTGTGTACTCCGAAAGAGTGTTTAGTGCAGCCGGGAACCTTGTCAGCGAAAGGCGTAGGAGGTTGCTTCCACAGAATGTGGAGAAGATGATGTTCATCAAAATGAATTATCAGCTCTTCCAGGGAGACCAGCCTCCAGAAGGTACAGAGGGACCTGTGGTGGTGGATTCAAGTGGGGACGAGTTAATACTTTGTGAGGATGAGGATGTACACACTGAAGAGGGTGAGGAATCGGTGGATGAGGAGGATGAGGATGACATCTTGCCTCCGTAGAGCCAGTTTGTGCAGGGACACATTAATTGCCAGCTTGTTTTGTGGGGGCCCAAACGAACCAATCATTTCAGCCACAGTTGTGTGGCAGACCCTGGCGCTGAAATGATTGATTTGTTAAAGTGTGCATGTCCTGTTTATACAACATAAGGGTGGGTGGGAGGGCCCAAGGACAATTCCATCTTGCACTTCTTTTTTTTCTTTGCATTATGTACAGTTTGGGGCCTAGTTTTTCTAACTGCCATCCTGTCTGCCACTGCAGTGTCACTCCTAGATGGGTCACGTGTTTGTGCCGCCCACTCGTGTCGCTTAGCATAGTCATCCAGCTACCTCGGTGCAACCTTTTGGACATAAAAACACTATTGTGAGGTGTGAGGTGTTCAGAATAGACTGGAAATGAGTGGAAATTAAGGTTATTGAGGTTAATAATAGCATAGGAGCAGAGAAACCAACAAATTCTGTGATTTTAGCTGTTTTTATGCTTTTTTTAAAAAAAATACAGATCCAAAACACAAAACCCAGAACCCAAAACATGGAAGGGTGGTTTTGGCAAAACCAATCCAGATCCAAAACACGAAGAAAGATCCAGATCCAAAACCAAAACACAAAACACGAAAAGTGGCCGGTGCACACCCCTAATATATATATATATATATATATATACACATAAACACACACACATTGGTATATCTTTTTAAAGACCAGGCATTAACACATTTACATATTTGGTGGAAAAAAAAGCTATTGGGAGATTTTATATATATATATATATATATATATATATATATAAATACACACACTACACATTTGGGAGTTTAAAATATATATATATCTTATAATTACTATCCTTTGAAATGGAATTGGTATGGAATCCCGACTGCCGCATGGCCGGCAGTTCGAATCCCGGCAGCGGCAGCCCAACAGATCAGCAAAGCCCGGCAGCGGAAGCCCGACAGCGCTGGAAATCCCGATCGGCCATGAGGTAAGTATAAACTAACCTAACACCCTAACCCTCTTTAGGGGGGCCTAACCATAACCTCCCCCCCAAGTGCCTAACCCTAATCCATCCTCTAAGTGCCTAACCCTAACCCCCCCTTCCTCTAGCCAAGCCCTAAGTACCCCCTGAGTGCTCTAAACCCAACCCTTCCCCCCCACGGCTGTCCGCTTGCGGTGCACGGCATCCCTTCGATCGGGATGCCGGGCGCCGGTCTCCCGGCGTCAGGTAAATGACAGGCATCTAGATATAGACGCCGGTCATTTATCCCACTCCGGGATAAAGCAGCCGGGAAGCCGGCTGTCGGTATTAAGGCAGCCGGTTTCCCGACTGCATACCTTTGAAAAAAACATTAAACTGCGTTATTAAACCAAAACACTTTATATAGTGCACTCTCCTTCCCCCCTTCCCTGAGGCTGCAATGTCCTTCAGGATCTAAGGCAGTGGCAGGCTGCATGACAGGTGAGTGATCACTGCTCTCCTTGATTTCTACTGTAAATAATGTGGGCGTCCTAGGCGGAGCATCAGTGTGCAGCTTCTCATCACCGCCACAGTGACAGCAGTGATGCTATGAATACCTAATGATCTATACACCCTAAATGTCGCTTTTTAGCGTTATAAGTTGCACAAGAAATAATTGCTTTCCAGACTTTGATTGTGGTTCCAAAGCACAAAAAGATATTTTTCACCAAAAAGCAGATAGTTACACGCTGTGATCTAAATACAATTAGCGCAAACAAATTATACAATCACTAGGTGCAGTCAAATACATACACATGCGCTCTGAATCCAGATTCCCGGCATCAACTATGAAACCTTCGTCAACAGCAAAGAAAGATGATTAACTAGCAGATCCAGGGTGCTTGCATATAAACCCTTGCAGAGATAGGCAATACAATAGAACAGGTTGGCATAATCCCATTGGTTCTTCTTCCTGGTTCTTCTGTTACGATACAGTTCATAGGTCAGTTTGTATTGTAATAGTTCAGCCTCCAACAGTTCTTTGTGTCCATTTTCCCGCAGAAGAACAAGTCTAAACTGGCTACATTACAGAGTACATTTCAATGCCTAACTCTCTATGATCCATAATTTGCAGACGCATGTTGCAATTTACTCGCCGATGGAACCGGATATCTTCAAGTAAACAGTGGTTCAGAATGGCACCAAACACGGTCTGCTTATCATGTACTAAACCTGAGATCTTAAATACAGTCACTTTATTACATAATTAATAATTAATTAAATCTTGGATATTAACCTTAATGCTAGGGAACCTTCCTATGTAAGTGTGTAATGTGTAAGTGTAAGGATATTAAGAAAAGATGCTAGTTAGCGTTGTGCGTCTACGTGTTTGTGGTGTACACCGTGGTACGTGTTTTGCAGGATTGGTCATATTATATGTTTTAGTAAATATATGTTTTTATATAATGAGGACTTTTAATAGTGTTCTATTGTGTGGGAATCTCACGACACTAAATAATAACATCGCCGTATGTACTGATATTGTGTGAGCTTCGCTAAAATGGTGTAGGGTGGCCATTTGCAAAATGGCGTCTTTTTGCCATTTGCCAAAATGGCGTGGTGCAGATTTTAATTTTAACAGATTCTGTCTCAGCCAATTATCCATCTTCGACAGTCCACCTTTTGATAGCCAACAACATGCTATCACACTCTGATTTAAAAATGTAATTTAGCCTTACACTATTACATATTATTTAATGTTATTATATTCAACCATGAAACCCATTCCTCTACCTTCTCCTCTACTTCAGCCACTGAAGCATTATGGTTCTTCCAATATTCCCATTTCAGCTGAAGAATTTCGTCCACCTCCTTGGGGTCACAAGTATTATTTTTAATATTTGTGCAACACTTTACACCAAATTGGGAGGCCAAAGTTACACAATACCTTCCAGTGACAGCTGTTAAATAATTTAATACTATTCTGTGTTGCACCAGTTCTTTCTTGTAGGCCTGTAACTCCTTACCTGTGTACCTAAACGTGTCATCATACATCTCGGTGATATAATCTATTAATTTAGCAAGATCTTGGATATATCTGAAATTTAGTGTACCCTGAGCGATCCTGGTGGGATCCAATGCGACTAAAACTTGAAAGCCAGTTGTTTCACTAATTAACTTGTGGCTTTATGTACATCACCAGGTATCATATTTTTTTTGTCTCTATGTTCATACTGTGTGTGAAGATATGGTGATGGTGTGTTTTTATGAATACCAAGCATTTCACCATGTGTTAGGGTCATAACCTCTGGGAGTACTCTTCCCAGATAACACAAACCTTCGGAACTCGGAGAGAGCTACTTATACACTTTCCTTCCACATAAAATATACATCATCGGGGAGAACATAAGGAAAAGAATGCATCATGTTCATCCAACACATTTCCCTAACAAATGATCCTATCAGGTTCTCCCATCTGGCTAATACACGTTTCTGGTTATATAACCCTAGCACAGTACGCTTCTGGAACTCTGCCAACCATTTCTTTGGTGTCACTTAGTGTGTACCGATACCGGAAGTGTCTCCCATTTAACCTAATTGTGCATAACAGTTCAAAATTTATAGGCTCATAATCAGTTCTTAGTGATAAGGTCATCGTCTGGTTATTCCCAGTCACCTCCCAACTTCCTGGTTTATTGGAGTTGGTGATGTTCAAACATAAAAGTAATTTATCTACTTGGATTCTGGTGGAGTTTAAAATGAGGTGGTTTGGTGTTAAGACATTTTCCATCCAGCATCTTCCCTTCTAAAACCTCAGAGACATTTAATGGAAATGGCACTTACCCTACATTATGCTGTCCCTGAGGCACATAAGAACACACCCAACAGTCATTCTGGTTTAAAACTTTGCCCACCATAGTATGATAATCCTCTAAAGGATACCCACCCCAATACTGGTTATAATTATTTTGGCACTGCTGGATGCACTTCTCATCAACTAAGGACCCACAAAACTCACAAATACAATAATTTTCAGACAATAGACCTTCACACTGTCTCCGCGTTTCCACAATAGCAGATCTCTTAACAATTACTGTAGTGGGTTTGGTCAGATACCGCCCTTGTGACTGTATTGCTCCTCCTTCCAACTCCACTCCATTGATATCACCATCAGCTCCCCTCTCTGTCCTCTGTCCCCCGTCACAGAAACCAGAGGTCCCGAAACAACCCAGGATAATATGAACTCTGGGAGAAAACACAAAGATAACCACAGCAGACCAATCCATTGCTGAAAACAATGATCTACAAATTTCTTTAGCTCAGGTATCTTACTGTAACCTCACTGTAACCTTTAACCCTCCCGAAACAGACTCGCAATTGACAGGTCTACATTATCTGCCTTGATTCTGCCTTGTCTCTCCACCAGTTGGTTGACCTTCTTACAGTGAGTGGAATGGGCCCAGGTATCTCTCTCTGCCACTTTCAAGGAAGTTGCACTTGTCAGCAACACCTGATATGGACCTTCCCACCGATCTGTCAAACAACCTGAACGCAAGAAATTTCAGATGATAACAAATTCTCCAGGTTCAACATCATGACAGTTTATTTCAGGCATATCATGTGACAACAATTTCAGTTTCTGGTGTTGCTGCTTTAACTGTTTACTGATTGTTATAAGTTACCTTACAGCAACCTAGTTGTTACTTTTCAAATCTTCCTGCAGACTTATAATCAAATGAGGTTGTCTACCAAACAGTATTTCAAAGGGGGACAGATCGAGAGGGGGTCTAGAAGTTGTCCTGATACTGTGGAGGACAAGTGGTAGTGTTTCTGGCCACCCCAGTCCAGTTTCTGCCAAAATCTTACACAATTTATTTTTAATAGTACCGTTCATCCTCTCCACCTTGTCGCTGGCTTGCGGTCGGTAGGGGGTGTGAAGTCTACTATTAATACCCATCAACTTACACATGTTTTGGAAGACATCACCTGTGAAATGAGTACCAATAATTCTAGAGATACTGTATCTGCATACAAATTCTTGTACTATTTTCTTAGCAGTAAACACAGCAGTATTAGTGGCAGCTGAGTATGCCTCAACCCAATTAAAAAACACATCAGTGCACACTAATACATACTTGAGATTCCTGCAGGGTGGTAATTGGATGAAATCAATTTGTATTACCTGAAAAGGTCCGTCGGTCGGAGGAATGTGGGATGGCTCGGTAGGGATTGTTTTCCCAATGTTTTTCCTCAAACAGGTCAAACAGGACATTGCTCTCTTTTCCGCTTGGGAAGAAAAACCCGGTGCACACCAGTATGCTCTCACCAGTTTGCACATACCTTGCTTTCCCAAGTGAGTCAGACCATGCGCTGCCTCAGCCAGGCTTGGGTAGTAGGCCACTGGCTTACCTTGTCCATCTCTCCAGAGTCCAGAGGACTCTTGCCCACATCCCTTGGACTTCCATAATGCAATTTCCTGGGTACAACACAAATTTAGCATCTTAATTAATTTCTGCATAGCAATCGTTTGAAACATCATTTGGTTAATTGGCATGTTCACTTTTAAACCTGCTGCCCATTTGGCAGCTTCATCTGCCCTATTATTGCCCAGTGACACCAGATCATCCTCACATGTATGGGCTGTACAATTAATTACGGCCACTGCCTTAGGATCGCTGTCAGTAGTCCTTTTATATGTCTGGAATGTGTGACTGGTATGCCTGCTGCTGTCATAACATTTCTCAGACGCCATAGAGCACCAAAATCATGTAGTAACCCGAAGGCATACCTAGAGCCAGTGTAGATATTAGCAGATTTGTCTTTTGCTAATTCACACGCTCTTCTTAGTGCCACAAGCTCCGCCATTTAGGCCGAGTGAGGAGGATCAAGAGGTTCGGCTTCTATGATGTCTTCGTCATTTACCACAGCATAACCTGTACATAACTCTCCAGTGTCAGTCTGCCTATGACAACTCCCATCCATGTAAAATATCACATCTACATTTTCTAAAGGTGTATCCCGTATGTCAGGTCTTGCAGTAAAGGTCTGATTCAGATGTTCCATACAATCATGTGCATCAACATACCTGCAGAACTCACCTTCCATCAGCGACTCACCTCTCTCCAGCCTTTGTGCATCCTGAGGCACATATGGTAAAAGCATTGCTGGATTTAACGTACTGCACCGCTTAATGGTGATGTTTGCAGGTGCTATTAGGGCTAGTTCCAATTTTGTGAACCTAGCTGAGGAAATGTGTCTGGTTTGGGCAGAATTCAGCAAAGCAGATACAGCATGGGATGTATAAACAATCATATCATGGCCTAATACTACATCCTCACTCTTACTGACCAATTGAGCAGTTGCTGCTACACTTCTTAAACACGTTGGGAGTGATCTTGCCACAGTGTCCAATGGTGCACTGTAGTATGCTACGGTCCTACTGGCATCACTATGTTTTTGTGTGAGGACACCTGCTGCGCAACCATTAGCTTCTGTACAGTACAAATCAAAAGGTTTTTCATAATCAGGTATTCCCAATGCAGGTGCTCTTGTCAGACTATCCTTAAGGTTAAGGAAAGTCTGCTCTGTTTCCTCTGTGTGTACGACCATCGTGACCATCATCCTGGCCGCTCGCAATAGCTGTGGGTGCCTCCTGGCCACTCGCACAGATATGCGAGCAGCCAGGAGACTGCTCCAAAAGAAAAAAATGCCCTGATTCAGAGCGAGCGTGCTTTCAGAGCGTCCGGCTCTGAAACAGGGCCTGATTCAGAGTCACTCGTAAGCGGCAGTATGCTCGTTCCGAACGATGTTCGCCCATCTGCGCATGCGTATGGTTTGTAATACGCATGCGCGAACCAGTCAGTGCGGCCAAAAATTATTTGTTCGCTATGTAGCGAATGCCTGCTATTTTGAGTGACAGAGGGAGGCGTATGTGGGTGGTAACAGGGGAAGGTGCTTGAAAACGGGGAGTGGAGATCAGAACGCAGGCGTGCTTAAAGGTCAAAACGGGCGTTTTATGGGTGTGCATAATTAATACAGCAGCGTCATTGACCACGTCACCTGGTTGTTTTATAGTCAGAACTGCTCGCAATATAGCGGTAGCAAAAACCAGCCACAAGAATAGCGAGCAGTTCATATGCTGCTCGATATACTCGATTAATCTAATAAATAGCGGACATGACGTATGATGCGAGCGGCCAGGGGGCGTATTTTTCAAATAAACGTCCGCAAGTTTTGTTCGCTCATTCAGACATGGAGGCGTCAACAGACCGCAAAGAGCAAACGGTTCATTTGAATAGCCACCCCCTTTTTCTGAACGAGCGAGTGCTAATTGCGTCCGGCTCTGAATCAGGCCCTAAGTCCTGTAATGGCAAGGCCAAAATAGAAAAACCTGGGATCCACATTCTGCAGTATCCACACATTCCCAAGAAGGTACGGATTTGCTGTTGGTTATGTGGCAGTGTCATTGTCTGTATGTCCTGGATTCTGTCAGTGGTCAGATGTCGTAACCCCTGGGTTAAGCAATGACCCAAGTATTTAACCCTGGACTGGCATGGCTGTAGTTTGTCCTTAACAATCTTGTGTCCTGTATGTGAGAGATGAAGCAATAAAAGTTTAGTATCATTTAAACATGACATAAACGAATCAGAACACAACAATAAATCATCCACATATTGTATAAGAACAGAGCCATTGGCAGGTTGAAAAGATTGTACACAGTCGTGTAAGGCCTGGGAGAAGATACTGGGGCTGTCTATGAAGTCCTGGGGCAATCGTGTCCATGTGTATTGTACCCCCCTGTATGTAAATGCAAATAGGTACTGACAGTCAGGATGAAGAGGGACAGAGAAGAAGGCAGAACAGAGGTCAATGACAGTAAAATGGGTTGCATTGGTGGGATCTGCATGAGGATGACAGCTGGATTTGGCACTACGGGGAATTGGCTTTCTACTACCTTATTAACCCCTCTTAGGTCTTGTACCAGCCTATAGCCCCTCCCACCACTCTTTTTCACAGGAAAGATGGCACTGTTGGCTACACTCGCTGTACGTACTAAAATTCCCTGCTCAATTATGGGATAAACCCCTATCTCTACCTCCTGTTTTAATGGGTACTGGGGAATTTTTGGAGCTTGCCTACCACTTTTTAGATTTACCACTACGGGAGCTACATTTGCCATCAATCCAATGTCCTGTCCATCTTTGGTCCAGAGGGACCCAGTATCTGAGATAATATTTGTTCTACTTGAGATGGATTTTTATCTGAAACAGTAGAGTGAAACATTAACCTTTGGGGAGTGACCAGTATATCCCTCACCTCGTGCGCAACTCTCTCTGGGATATCTACAAATATACCATCAGGGGTACAATAAATGATACATCCCATTTTACATAAATCCTTTCCAAGTAGGTTAGTATGGGCTGCTGCTGCCTGGTATGCAATGCGCCGATAGTAACCTCTGCAGATTTGGTTAAAGGATAATGTTGCACTTTACCCGTTACACCCATTGCTGGTACTGTTTCACTGGTCACCTGTAAATTAGATGGAGATTTTATCACTGATCTGGTCGCCCCTGTGTCTACAAGAAAAGAATGTTTAGTACCAGCTACATCAATTAACATTGCAGGTTCTTCTCTAACATCCCCAGTTAACCTGACTGACTGTAGACTACAGGTGTGACCTGACACCTAAAGCTGACTATCTTCTTCCAGCAAAGCACTCACTGCTGCGACATGAGCAGGGGATGGCTGGAATTGTCCTGACTATTGTGGGTGTTCCCTGGTTTGGTGTTTCCCATTTCTTAGCCTTACAGAACTTACTTATATGGCCCTCTTGGTTACATCTATAACACCTTCGTAGTTGACGTGTTGTGAAAGGTTGTTGTTGTGTGGGTTGGGGAATGAGGAAAGATTGTGGTTGTGTATAGGGATAAGGGTTTGGAGGTTGTATGGGATGAGTGTATTGTGGCTGAGTGTGGTAAGAATGTTGCGGTGTTATTTGCATTCCTTCCAGAGCTTGAATACTAACAGCCATTAGTTTCTCGCTCTGCATTTCTCTCTTCCTCAAGATGTTTTTATCATGTTCAATTGTAGATTCCCTGGGTGTGTCCACTGTAACTCCCCTCCACCCAGGAAGTGAGGTCTGAACCCTGGCTTTTAGAGTGTCCATAAGACCATCCATAAGCACTGTGATTGTCATTTCCCTGTGATGGGTGTTGTCTTTTATGTCCTCTATACCTGTGTATAGTCTGCAGCACTCTGGTAAAATAATCTGCTGCAGACTCACTCTCTTTCTGCTTTTACTCCAGTTAACAATTAATGGGAAAAATACAGCCAATTGGTTAACAATGTGGGTTATATTGTCCTGATTACCTGCATCAGTTATGGGACTATCTCCATCCAATACACAGGCCGTGACAAACTTTTTCACGTCGGTATTGTGTGGAAGACATGTCCGTAATACCACTCACCAATCTTTATTGGTTGGCTCATGAGCATTACCTAAATACTTTACAAATCTCTGGCACTTTGCTAGTTCTTTCCTAGGGTCACGGAAATTTGTTATTATGGAACGTAGTTCTGCTCTTGTCCATGGACAATGCATCGCTACATCCCTTGTGGCTACTACACCCTACGCATACGGATTCCCATTGGGAACAGTTATTGTCCGGATGGGATGGATGCCTGCCATCATGCTACCTTTGGCCTGATTACCTAGTTGAGGGTTCAGTTTACTGTTACTACGTATGGTATTAGTAGTCTCCGCTACTGTTAAAGTGGGGGTTAATACTACCTGCACTGGTGGGGCTACCTCCATTTCTGGTACTATCGGGGCAGCTACCTGTGCTTGCTGTGGTGGTACATTGAACATTTGTGCAACATGGACATCACAACAGGTTCATCATCTACATCATAAACATGTTCCTTATAGTTACTTAGAAGATGGTACAAATTACTTGTTACATTTTTATGAGGTTTTAGATCGACTGTACCTACACCCCCATCCACATAGGGTGGTGGTGGTGCGCGTGCACTACTGACATTACCTTCTGCAATGCTACCTTGCTGTGCGTTCCCTGCATTGTGCATGAGACGCTAGTTTGCATCGCGTGCACACCGCTAAGCCACATATCCCCCTCGTGCTGCCACAACTTCAAGCAATCATAAACTTTACTCTTTTCTTCAGAGACTTCACTAAACATATTCTGTCTCTGAGATTGTTCAGAACCTCCGAATCGAAGCTACCAATCTTAGGAAAAGGTGTTCTACATTTCTTGGTCATTTTGACCCATATGTCACAATACGCTGTAGCGTACGCACCATACTTTTTAAACATAACATACCTGGCCGATCCTAACGGCCCTTCCATCTGCAACATCATCGACCATTACTAGAGATGGCTTTGCACCCATCTGGGAAAACACTTAGCAATTTCTAGAGATTTTCGACTGGTGAACGATTTTCAGAGAGTAACGTTCACTCACTCCCTCCCATTATACCCAGCTGACCCACCTGGCGTTACAGTCGGCCTGCACAACGAGGAGCATACTAAACACCTATTGTAAATTATTCTACTTGCGGTCGTATTAAACCAAGCTTCAGCCGCTCACTCCTTCCCGCTATACCTCACTTCACCTCTACGTTATGATCCATGTGTATACAAGAGGAGTAAAGTAACTGCCTAGTGAATTAATTTACTTATGGTAAATTTAACCAAGCTTTACCACTAGCTTCCTACTTTGAGTTTACTCCCACTGGTAGCATCTAGAAGTTCCAATAACCCCTAACCTTTCCAGCAGTTTCACTCCCACAACACCCACTTCACAACCACAATTTATATGATCATGCGGTCCGATCGCATTGCCCAAGGAACCTAACTGATCAATGGACTTTGCGATTAATGGATGTTCGGACCAAGAAACCCCTTAGTTTCTCGATAACCTAAATCACAATTTACCTGCTTTGTACACTGGCCCAGTAGTTTGTGCTGCCCCGTCGGGCACCTACCGAGTTTGTACCGAGGTTTAACAGACAGTAACCTCCACTTACACTTAGGCTTAACAGACAGTAGCCTCCACCTTGCAATCACACGTTTCAATTAGACACTCCTTTTCTGTACAGAAAATAAAAACCTTTTTCCCTTAATATAGCATTATAATTCAGAGGTTTTAACAAGCAATCACGCTATACATACAATGACCGTTGAACACGTGGCAGCAAATACAGGAAATATGCGTACGCTATTGTGCAACTTCCCCTTTTAACACTAACCTTTATCAACAAAGGAAAACAAACTTTTTCCTTCCTTGTCCCTGGATTCTAATCAGCGCGCCTTGAACTCACACAATAACAGATAGCGGTCTCTCAGCATCACATGGTAGCAGGTTTTCGAAGGCACAATGCATTCTTTCCTGCGTATGGCGCCTCCACCTTTTGCTGAGAGATCAATAACCGCGTGTTACATGTAAATTGGCACGAGCCCCCAACTATGAATGATCTATACACCCTAAATGTCACTTAGCGTTATAAGTCACACAATAAATAATTGCTTTCCAGACTTTGATTGTGGTTCCAAAGCACAAAAAGATATTATTCACCAAAAAGCAGATAGTTACACGCTGTGATCTAAATACAATTAGCGCAAACAAATTATACAATCACTATGTACAGTTGAATACATACGCATGCGCTCTGAATCCAGATTCCCGGCATCAACTATGAAACCTCCGTCAACAGCAAAGAAAGATGACTAACTAGCAGATCCAGGGTGCTTGCATATAAACCCTTGCAGAGATAGGCAATACAATAGAACAAGTTGGCATAATCCCGTTCTTCTTCCTGGTTCTCCTGTTACGATACAGTTCATAGGTCAGTTTGCATTGTAATAGTCCAGCCTCCAACAGTTCTTTGTGTCCATTTTCCCACCGAAGAACAAGTCTAAACTGGCTACATTACAGAGTACATTTCAATGCCTAACTCTCTATGATCCATAATTTGCAGACGCATGTTGCGATTTCCTCGCCCATGGAACCGGAGATCTGCAAATAAACAGTGGTTTAGAATGGCACTAAACACGGTCTGCTTATCATGTACTAAACCTGAGATCTTAAATACAGTCACTTTATTACATAATTAATAATGAATAAAACCATGGATATTAACCTGGGAGGCAATCGGGAAGCCGACTGCCTAAATACCGGCAGCCGGCTTCCCGACCGTCTTATCCCGGCATGGGTGAAATGCCGGGCATCTAGATATAGACGCCCGCATTTCCCCGACGCTGGGAGACCGGCGCCCGGCATCACGATCGTACTGATGCCGGGCGCCGCGAGCGGACAGCCGCGGGGGGGGGAGGGTTAGGTTTAGGGCTCCCGGGGGGGACTTAGGGTTAGGCACCCCCCCCGGGAGAGTTAGGGTTAGGCTAGGGGGAGGGAGGGTTAGGGTTAGGCACCCCCGGGGGGGACTTAGGGTTAGGCACCCCCCCGGGGGACTTAGGTTTAGGCAGCGGGGAAGGGCGGGTTAGGGTTAGGCACTTAGAGGGGGGATTAGGGTTAGGCACTTGGGGGGGAAGTTAGGGTTAGGCACCCCTAAGGAGGGTTAGGGTTAGGGGGGTTAGGTTAGGTTAGTGGATACTTACCTATCCACGATCGGGATTTCCAGCGCTGTCGTGCTTCCGCTGCGTCGCACTCTGCTTCTGTCGGGCTGCCGCTGACGGGAATCGAACCGCCGGCCATGCGGCTGACGGTATTTCATACCAATTCCATTAACCTTAATGCTAAGGAACCTTAATATGTAAGTGTGCAATATGTAAGTGTAAGAATATTAAGAAAAGACACTAGTTAGCTCTGTGCATCTACGAGTTTGTGGAGTATACCGTGGTACGTGTTTTGCAGGATTATTCATATTATATGTTTTAGTAAATGTATGTATTTATATAATGATGACTTTTAATAGTGTTCTATTGCATGGGAATCACACGACGCTAAATAATAACATCGCCGTATGTACTGATATTGTGTGAGATTCGCTAAAATGGTGTTGGGCGGCCATTCGCAAGATGGCGTCTTGTTGCCATTTGCAAAATGGACTCGTGCAGATTTGAATTTTAACAGATTCTGTCTCAGCGAATCATCCGGCTTCGATAATGCACAAGCAGCAGGTGGGCGGCGCTGGCATGACGTCACCACGCCATGTTGCACAGCCAGAGGAGGCGGAGCTGCACAGTTAAAAGGAAGCCATAGTCCTCCTGGTCAGTAAATCTATTCCTGACCGGGCGAACATTAATTAAGTGTATTCGCAGACCGGCAATCTGTGCTCCGGACCAACCATTAGTTCCACCTCAGTGTCTGTGGCCTTGTCGGGAATGGAACTGCGGCCCGGCGGCTTCACGGCGCCCTCTACCCACTGGCGCTCTACGCGCCTGCGTAGTTGGCGTAACGGGTGGGCCGGCCCTGGATGTAAGCATCACATGATTGGCTCACACGGTGCCAGAGCAGGTGCTACCAGTAGGCAGATGCCTAGGATACCGGCAACTAGAGGACTGTGCTGAGTCCGTATACAACCATAAGCTTGAAGGATGTCTCTGATGGAGAGATCCTTCATGTACATAATGATGGCGGAAGCTGTGGGTAGGGATGGCCATCGGTGGGGCATCTATCGATGGTCACCATAGATGGGCCCATCGTGATTACCATCGATGGCTCAACAACCATTTATGGTGAACCATCAATGGTTTGCACCCCCTCGATGGCACAGCTGTTTGCCACCCAATCAAAAATAAGGGTGGGGCTTAGTGGCCACTGGGAGGCGGGGCTAAGCTCTGTCCTAACAATGAAAAAAAAAAAACATTGCCTCCCTCTCATCCATCGACGGTGGAGAACCACTGGTTCTCTGCCATCGATGGCAACACTAGTTAACATTGGTTGGAAACATCGAGGAACAATGGCCATCCCTAGCTACGGGTCCTACCTGGCACAGTCACTGCTTTCCTCTGCTCTGTGGCTAAGTGCTCCCAAACACAAAGGGGGTATATTTACTAAAGTGCAGGTGTTTAAATGTGGAGTTGTTGCCTATAGCAACCAATCAAATTATACCTACCTTTTTTCTAGCACCTTCTAGAAGATAATAGCTACGATTTCATTGGTAGCTATGGGCAACAACTCTACTACTAAAAACCTGCACTATAGTAAATATACCCCAAAAGTGTGAATGCCATTTGGGGCAAATAGAGGTTTAGACAGTGGAAGGAATGGAAATTATTTTGGTTCCTGCAGCTATACTACTCTTCATCTCAAACAACTGATGTTGTCTTCTTCCTGCAGCTGTAAAAGGTATTGTTAAAAGAATGCTCAGCTGTCCTAAAATGTTGGTCTCCTTGAAGGTGAGATGCTGCTCAGTTATACAATTACGCTGCATTATACATAAACACTATGGGCCGCATTCAATTAGCGGCGATTAGCGGACGTTTTTTTCGGCGATATTATAACACCCGCGATAAATTATCGCACTTTTATAGTGAGAAACAGGAGAAACGTTTTCTCCATCTCAGACCTGGAGGGAAAAAAATGCAAAATCCCTATTTTTGCCTAAAAATGTGGGGATTTATTTCAGAACCCTTTGGACACCCACACTAATGATAAATTACCCCCCAAAAAATGTGTAAGTTGGGTACTTTGTCGAAGAACGACAGCGCAAATTTTAGTCATAAAAAAAACCCTGTTGAAAATGGGTTTAAAGTATTGGGTCTGGTTTTTCGGGGGGCCGTATGGATGCGACATGTGTTTTAAACATCGCACGTGGCCGCAGGCATTTTTTTTACAGTTCCCACAGCTCCCTGATATTTGTAGGTACAGAATCTTGGGTGCGAATGGACCTCTTCACCACGAATTCTCGTTGGGTTCATGTGGGGGGAATGTGGTGGCCACACCATTTGTCTGAACTCTCCAGAATGTTCCTCAAACCAATTCTGGACAACTTGGGACCAATGACACGGTGCATTTTCCTGCTGGAATATTACATCGTAGTTTGAGTACATGAAGTCCATGAAGGACTGCAAATGAGAGGGGAAGTCCTTGCAGGCAATTATACTCTTATGCACTGTATGAGAAATGAATAGTTAAGTATGCTATAATAATTTCGGAACTGTCAGGTGGCTGAGAGCTGGTATGTTGACCTTATATAGCGAGGCTGATAGTGCTCTCTATAGAATGACAACAACTCATTTATCAAGTAATTATGGGAAGAGTCATGGTAGATTGTATTTTTTGTTTGATTCTTTGTTATTCCTTTAGAAGTTTGTATAGAAGGTAAAGTATATAGGATTTAAATGTGGGATTAGAGTGTATATTATTTTAAGTGACTTGTGGGTCAATTTATTATGCAGTGCTTTTCAAAGCTTTCACAGAATTTAAAGGCAATAATATTAAATACAAAACCAAGTGTATTATGCATTTAATAACATTGCCCTTTTAAATCCAGCGGCTGAAACCACTGAAGACTTGATGCATTTGAAAAGAGCTGCATAGTCGGTAGTAAATGTACCCTCTGTATAACTGGCTTGATAGTGATACTGTAGCTTTTATGTAAAAATCAACCTTTGTATAATGTAATTGAATAAAAAATATATCTAATTATTATTTCATATATTATTGAATAATAATATATTTAATATATTATTATTATTTAATATATTATGTTATTATAATATATTATTATGTAATTAACGCTATCAAAAGAAAACTCATCATTTGCATATAAGGTTTGAAAGACTATAAGAGCACATTATGTATTTATTTATCTATATCTTTTTTTTGTCTAGGTATATGAAAGTATGTTTTATTGTTATTCAGATGTATTTGTTATTACATACTGTGGACCTGTCTGTTTTATATATTTTTTTAAACTGTAAAGGCCTTAGAGTCAGATGTAAATGTAATTTGCATTTTTTAGTGCACGTGTGCATCTCTTCGCAGCTGCAGTCTGACTTGCAGCTGTGTACTACAACGGAGCTGGAGTGTATGTGTATGTGAGGGGCTGGGTGGAGGGATTGGGAGAAGAAGGGGCGACATTGTGAATTAAAGCCTAGGGTTAGGGTGCATCAAAACTTTGCAACGGCCCTGCTCACACCTTATCCTGGCAAAGCCTCTTCGGCTAGGGACACCTTGCAGCCTAGTCCCAAGGCCAGTAATGATAAATATTGGTATGCCACCAGGGATTGCCATCACCTTTAAGGATTTATAAGAGTAAACAATTGCATGTATCTGGAACTAGTCAGCCAGATTATGTTTTATTTGTTGTTCAGACAGTATAAAATAACCTGAATTTGTAGCTGATCCCCTAATATATACTGTATAGCATATCAACGAGAACATAACTAAAATGAACAATACAATCATAGACATCTTAAAACAATTATACACCATAATAAACTGAAAGATATTTAAAAATCACAATTTTCTACGTATATTTGACAAAACAAAACAAATACATGTCATATATCAGAAAATAATGTACTCCCTTAAAATGACGTGAACCCGGCTACTTAGCATAACCGATAGTACAATGTCAGTAAGATCTGACTGAAAACAAAACGTCAGGCCACACACATAACCAGAGACATGAATGAGAGCATTGCCACTGAGCATGAAGCAGTTATAGGCACTTAAGTCTTTCAAAGGGGCTTCTATGTGAAATAAAAAGAAAACATGTTTCATGAAGCAACACGTTGGGACATTTTGAACTAATCATAATCTTTTTTTATCTTTTTTTTTTCTAAACAGTTATTCAACTAACACTATTGGATATGTTGAAATGGGAATATTTGTAACACTTTTTACTTATAGAGAATAAGAAAATGCACAATAGACTCCACCACCACTAGGGCCAATGTCTAGTAGGTATCTAATACACTGAGGAGCTGATGCATACTTGTTGCTGTTAACTGTTGATATTAACTGGCAGATGCTCAGGGCCACTGACATGAAGAGGCTACAGTTTTTCTAACATACACAGTGATTAGAAGATTTTGTATGTCCTCTCCTCAACATCCCCCCGTTACCATTCCTTTCCCGGAATCTCTCTGCCTTCTGAACTCTACACCTTACACATACTTACCTACTCTCCCAGAGTGACGTGGAGGCTACTGAACTTCGGGTGGTGCTCTCAGTAGAGGGGCAAGTCTCCCAGCGGCCATCCGCTGTCTGTCCATTGCCGTCCACTTTTTGAGTAAAGTGGGCGGTCTGGGCACCCGATGACAGCATTCACTGCATTGTATACCCTCCCCCCGTCACAATCACAACATTGTATATTGGGGGGGTTAGAACAAAAGTTGTCAAGTATGACTTTACATGTTTAGTCTTGCTATTAAAATGTTATACATTTCCATGGTGCATATATCCTTCTTACATAGCTTTTTCATATTTTCTCATATGTAAAGCTACCATCCGGGCTTAGGGGCATTTTAGCACTGGCGTATGAGCAGCGACACATTCCTAAAAAGAGGTTATAAGTATTGAACACACAGGGTCGGACTGGCCCAGTGGGGTGCGGGGAGGGAGGGGGGTGTACTAAATCCCGTGTCGGTCCTTCCAATCAGAGCCCCCCCATGGTAGAGCAGATTGGGCTAGCTGGACCTCCCATTTTAAATGAAAGAAAGCAAAAATATTCACCTCTTTATTTACATACTGCTGCTCTGCAGCCCTGCAATGCTGAGGAGTTTCCTGATCAGTGCAGGAACTCCTCAACCTTGGATGCTGTGTTCCAATTATCTGAGTGACACATCACTCATAGTCACTCAGACATTCGGAGCACAGACACGTCACCCACATACAGTGACTGCCAGGTTACTGGACACTGAACTGCAGGCAACACACAGGGAAAAGGTCGGTATGACACTGTGGGGTCTATTTACTAAGCAGTGTTAGGAGACAGAGTGAAAAGTGATAAGAAAGTGATAAGGTGCCAGCCAATCAGCTCCCAACTGTAATTTTTCAAACACAGCCTGTGAGATGGCAGCTGGGAGCTGATTGGCTGGCACCTTATCACAGACATCACTTTTCACTCTGTCTCCTAACACTGCTTAGTACATAGACCGCTGAGTGTGTGTGTGTGTGTGTGTGTGTGTGTGTGTGTGTGTGTAAGGCACAGTGGGTGTAGGTGTGTATGTGTCATCTGTGTGAGACACAGTGTGCATCAGTGTGTGTGTGAGGCACAGAGTGTATATCAGTGTGTGTGAGAGACACAGAGTTTGCGTCAGTGTGTGTGAGAGGCACAGAGATTGCAGCAGTGTGTGTGTGTGAGAGGCACAGAGTATGAGTCATTGTGTGAGAGGCACAGACTATGAGTCATGGTGTGTGAGAGACAGAGTTTGCGGCAGTGTGTGTGTGAGAGGCACAGAGTGCGTGTCAGTAGGTGTGAGAGGCACAGATAGTGTGTGAGTGTGTGTAAGTTGCACAGAGTGTATATCAGTGTGTGAGAAGTACAGAGTTTGTGTCAGTGTGTGTGAGAGGCACAGAGAGTGCGTCAGTGTGTGTGTGGGAGAGGCACAGAGTATGTGTCAGTGAGTGTGAGAGGCACAGAGAGTGCGTCAGTGTGTGTGTGGGAGAGGCACAGATAGTGCGTCAGTGTGTGTGAGAGGCACAGATAGTGCGTCAGTGTGTGTGAGAGGCACAGAGAGGGTGTCAGTAGGTGTGAGAGGCACAGAGAGTGCGTCAGTGTGTGTGTGTGAGAGGCACAGAGTATGTGTCAGTGTGTGTGAGAGGCACAGAGTATGTGTTAGTGTGTGTGTGAGAGGAACAGAGTATGTGTCAGTGTGTGTGTGAGAAGAGCAGAGTATGTGTCAGTGTGTGTGAGAGGCACAGAGGGGGAGTGGTATTGAACCAGCACAGATCATACTAGTAAAGCAGCTCCTGCTGCTCTGCATATTGATGTGAAGCATGTAGCTATACCATAAATATATATTAAGCAATAATAGGTGGAAGTAGGGCAGAAATATCTCACTTCTCTATTGATGTCTGATGACTCCTGCAATCATGTCTCAGAGCATGTGCGGGAGGTGTCAAAGAAAAAAAATGACTTTATTAACATCTCAGAGATGTCTTCTTTCCATCGCTGGAAACATTACAGATACCAGCAGGTTATCCTGACGATATCTGGAAAAGCTATTAGCTACGTTCTTTAAGTGCTGCTGCAATACCGACGCCATACACATGTGTAGTGACTGTAGAGAAAAATTATTTAATACATCTTTGATATTGAAACAAATGCATTTGACACTTATCACTAGTTAATACATCTCACCCATGTGCAAACACTACTGGTGGAAAAAAAAGGCTGATGGGGGAGCCGCTGCGCAAGCCCATCCGCAGCAGCTCCTCCCACAAGCCTTTGCGGAGCCTGTCAATTAGCACTGATGGCTCTGCTTCCGTCCAGCCCCTCTGTGAACCAGCCCGACTCCCCACCTCCAGGACAGCATCCTCAGCCTACACAGTGACGTCGCGGCCGAGACAAGAAAGTTGCAGCGGCTGCACAGGGGGGTTGGGGGGGGGGGCAAAATTGAGACAAACACTGGGGCTGGGGCACACAGGCTGGTGGGAAGGAGGCTGACACACATTGGGGCTGGGGCACACCACGGCTGAGACACGGGCTGGTGCAAATGAGGCTGACACACATTGGGGCTGGGGCACATGGATGGTGGGAATAAGGCTGACACACATTGGGGCTGAGACACATAGGGGCTGGTGTGAATGAGGTTGATACACATTGGGCCTAGGGCACACAGGCTGAGACACACAAAGGCTGGGAAAATGAGGCTGACACACACTGGGGCTAAGGAATGGGGTTGAGACACACACTAGGGCTGGGGGGAATGAGGCTGAGACACACACTGGGACTGGGGAATGGGTCTGAGACACACACTGGGACTGGGGAATTGGTATGAGACACACACTGGGACTGGGGAAGGGGGCTGAGATACACACTGGGCTGACACACACTGAGGCTGACACACACTGGGACTGGGGAATGGGTCTGAGACACACACTGGGACTGGGGAATGGGGCTGAGATACACACTGGGCTGACACACACTGAGGCTGACACACACTGAGGCTGAGACACACACTGGGACTGGGGAATGGGTCTGAGACACACACTGGGACTGGGGAATGGGTCTGAGACACACACTGGGACTGGGGAATGGGGCTGAGATACACACTGTGGCTGGGGAATGGGGCTGAGACACATGCTAGGGCTGGGGGGAATGAGGCTGACACACACTGGGGCTGAGACACACACTGGGACTGGGGAATGGGGCTGAGATACACACTGGGACTGGGGAATGGGGCTGAGGAATGGGGTACACACTGGGGCTGAGATACACACTGGGGCTGGGGAATGGGGCTGAGATACACACTGGGGCTGGGGAATGGGGCTGAGACACACACTAGGGCTGGGGGGAATGAGGCTGACACACACTGGGGCTGAGACACACACTGAGACTGGGGAATGGGGCTGAGGAATGGGGTACACACTGGGGCTGGGATACACACTGGGGCTGGGGAATGGGGCTGAGATACTCACTGGGACAGGGGAATGGGGCTGAGGAATGGGGTACACACTGGGGCTGGGATTCACACTGGGGCTGGGGAATGGGGCTGAGATACACACTGGGACTGGGGAATGTGTCTGAGACACACACTGGGCTGACACACACTGAGGCTGAGACACACACTGAGGCTGAGACACACACTGGGACTGGGGAATGGGTCTGAGACACACACTGGGACTGGGGAATGGGGCTGAGATACACACTGTGGCTGGGGAATGGGGCTGAGACACACACTAGGGCTGGGGGGAATGAGGCTGACACACACTGGGACTGGGGAATGGGGCTGAGATACACACTGGGACTGGGGAATGGGGCTGAGGAATGGGGTACACACTGGGGCTGGGATACACACTGGGGCTGGGGAATGGGGCTGAGAAACACACTGGGGCTGAGGAATGGGGCTGGGGAATGGGGCTGAGATACACACTGGGGCTGGGGAATGGGGCTGAGACACACACTAGGGCTGGGGGGAATGAGGCTGACACACACTGGGACTGGGGAATGGGGCTGAGGAATGGGGTACACACTGGGGCTGGGATACACACTGGGGCTGGGGAATGGGGCTGAGATACACACTGGGACTGGGGAATGGGGCTGAGGAATGGGGTACACACTGGGGCTGGGATACACACTGGGGCTGGGGAATGGGGCTGAGATACACACTGGGACTGGGGAATGGGTCTGAGACACACACTGGGCTGATACACACTGAGGCTGAGACACACACTGAGGCTGAGACACACCCTGGGACTGGGGAATGGGTCTGAGACACACACTGGGACTGGGGAATGGGGCTGAGACACACACTGGGACTGGGGAATGGGGCTGAGATACACACTGGGGCTGGGGAATGGGGCTGAGACACACTGGGGCTGGGGAATGGGTCTGAGACACACACTGGGACTGGGGAATGGGTCTGAGACACACACTGGGACTGGGGAATGGGTCTGAGACACACACTGGGACTGGGGAATGGGGTTGAGATACACACTGGGGCTGGGGAATGGGGCTGAGACACACTGGGGCTGGGGAATGGGTCTGAGACACACACTGGGACTGGGGAATGGGGCTGAGACACACACTGGGACTGGGGAATGGGTCTGAGACACACACTGGGACTGGGGAATGGGTCTGAGACACACACTGTGACTGGAGAATGGGGCTGAGATACACACTGGGGCTGGGGAATGAGGCTGACACACACTGGGGCTAAGGAATGGGGTTGAGACACACACTAGGGCTGGGGGGAATGAGGCTGACACACACTGAGGCTGAGACACACACTGGGACTGGGGAATGGGGCTGAGATACACACTGGGGCTGGGGAATGAGGCTGACACACACACGGGCTAAGGAATGGGGTTGAGACACACACTAGGGCTGGGGGGAATGAGGCTGACACACACTGGGACTTGGGAATGGGGCTGAGATACACACTGGGGCTGGGGAATGGGGTTGAGATACACACTGGGGCTGGGGAAAGGGTCTGAGACACACACTGGGACTGGGGAATCGGCCTGAGACACACACTGGGACTGGGGAATGGGGCTGAGATACACACTGGGGCTGGGGAATGGGGCTGAGACACACTGGGGCTGGGGAATGGGGCTGAGACGCACACTGGGACTGGGGAATGGGTCTGAGACGCACACTGGGACTGGGGAATGGGTCTGAGACACACACTGGGACTGGGGAATGGGTCTGAGACACACACTGGGACTGGGGAATGGGGCTGAGATACACACTGGGGCTGGGGAATGGGGCTGAGATACACACTGGGGCTGGGGAATGGGGCTGAGACACATACTGGGACTGGGGAATGGGGCTGAGACACACACTGGGACTGGGGAATGGGTCTGAGACACACACTGGGACTGGGGAATGGGTCTGAGACACACACTGGGACTGGGGAATGGGTCTGAGACACACACTGGGACTGGGGAATGGGGCTGAGATACACACTGGGGCTGGGGAATGGGGCTGAGACACACTGGGGCTGGGGAATGGGGCTGAGACACACACTGGGACTGGGGAATGGGTCTGAGACATACACTGGGACTGGGGAATGGGTCTGAGACACACACTGGGACTGGGGAATGGGGCTGAGATACACACTGGGGCTGGGGAATGAGGCTGACACACACTGGGGCTAAGGAATGGGGTTGAGACACACACTAGGGTTGGGGGGAATGAGGCTTACACACACTGAGGCTGAGACACACACTGGGGCTGGGGAATGGGTCTGAGACACACACTGGGACTGGGGAATGGGTCTGAGACACACACCGGGACTGGGGAATGGGGCTGAGACAGACACTGGGACTGGGGAATGAGTCTGAGACACACACTGGGACTGGGGAATGGGTCTGAGACACACACTGGGACTGGGGAATGGGTCTGAGACACACACTGGGACTGGGGAATGGGGCTGAGATACACACTGGGGCTGAGGAATGGGGCTGAGACACACACACTGGGTCTGAGGAATGAGGCTAAGACACACTGGGGCTGAGGAATGAGGCTAAGACACACTGGGGCTGAGGAATGAGGCTCAGATGCACTGGGGCTGGGGGAATGAGGTGGAGAGCTACATGTGGGCCTGGGTATGGAAAGACGCAGGGTGTCCCGGAGAGAGACATGGAGGCCTGGAGATGTAGAGACACAGGGAGCCTGGAGAACCACAGGGGGCCTGAGGATGGAGAGACATAAGGGGGTCTGGAGTAACACGGGGGCCTGGAAAACACAGAATTGTTTGATCAGGAAAATTCACATTTTGCCCTGCACAAAAACTTCTGTTACTATACATTATCTGGTTATGATGATGACATTGGTTATATTTCTACGTAAACAGGCATCTGCCAGACAGTGTGATCTACATGAATAGTGAACACCGGCTGAAAACGCTGACCAGTGAGGCTCAAATTCTTCAGAGGTTCCCCTTTGCAAAGAAACCGTCATATAGGTAAGAAAAAGATATCCAAACTGACTGGCCTATACCTAGTGCAGATGGATGGGGTCCCCCCAAAAATTGTATCATTCGGCAAGATTTCTGTTGCCGACCCTGCTCCCCTCAGTGACTTGCAAAAGCCTTCCAGGCCCTAAGAGGAGGGAGTATCCTGCCCTCCTCCACGACCCCAACCCCTCAACAGACCCATCCTCTCAACAGACCCGCCCCCATAAGGGCTGCTTCCAGAAATTTCCCAGGCTGGTTTTCCATCCCAATCCGCGCCTGCCGATATAGTAAAAATCAATGTTAATGCAAAGTGTTTCAATAGGCAAAAATCTTATTTTCTTTATAAAATCATGTTGGATAACTATTTAATGGATGTTATTGACCTAATTCAATCATTTGGAGCGGTTTTTGGAAAAAAAAATTGGCAGTTAAGTGGCTAAGCAAGTACTCAATATAGATTTTTAATTATCAAAATGTGATATTTATTGTAACCGACAGGTAAAGTAAAAAGTTTTTATTTTCCCAGACCCTGTGAGGGATGTAGTTAATATACCTACATGTGGCATCCCAGCTGACGAAATCCCAGCACCGGACTGCCACTACCCTGCCAGAAGACTGGCGCTGGAATACCGACAGTAGGTGACATGCCAACGCCGGAATTCCGACAGCCAGGATGCCAAACGTAAGTATAGCGCAGGGGCGTCTTTAGAGAGGAGGGGGCCCATGTGTATCCCCCGTCACGGGTCACCTCCTCTCACTCCGGCGGCTGGCCAGCCACCGAAGAATCAATAGACTCTGGGCACTAGAGTGTACCCAGAGTCTATTGCACATGCGCAAAACACCGAAAAATGGCCACGGTGGCCATTTTTCAGCGTTTGAGCAGCGCTGGGAGACCTGACGTGGGACCTCAGAGAGGTAAGTTTTACATAATATGGACAGTGGTGCAACTAGGCAGGGCCACCGGGGCTCGTGCACTGGGCGCCGTGAGACCGGCAGCATGGGGGGCGCTGCCGGCCACGGTACCAACCCGTCCTAGTTAGCCAGTGTAGTGCCGACCGCAGTGAGTTCGGTCAGCAGTACACATTTACTCAGGACCAGCGCTAGACTACCCTGCGCCCAGCGCCGTTCTGTGCTGCACAGCCGAGCCCCTTCCCTCCCTCTGAGCACTTAACCAATAGCACCAGGCAGAGGGTTGGAGGCAGCTCAGGCTAGTGCATTTACACACACATGGCCACCAGCGCGGCAGCGATGTGTGTTAATCAGCAACCAATGAGAGTCAGACAGACTCTCATTGGCTGCTGCTGCTGTGCCCACTGCAATAGCTGGGATGGAGCTCACTCATGAGCTCTGCCTTCCAGCTCCTGCAGTGGGTAATGGGAGAGACGTCATGATGTCTCTCCCATAATGCAGAGCGTGCCAGCCTGGGATGACTGACGTGCGGACGCGGCGGGAGCAGTGGCCGGAGCCGGAACGTGGATTCAGGTAAGTGTATTATTTTAATTTTATTTAGTTGTGTGTATTTGTTGGGGGGGGAGGTGGACTAATGGGGGGACTTCTACTGGGGGCACTCCTGGGGGGGACCTCTACTGGGTGCACCACTGGGGTGGACCTCTAGTAGGGGCACTACTGGGGGGGACTACTACTGGGGACACTGCATCGGGGGAGTGGACTACTACTGGGGGCACTACAGGGGGGGACCTCTACTGGGGGCACTACATCAGGGACGACGACTACTGGGGGGAACCTCTACTGGGAGCACTACTGGGGGAGACTACTACTGGGGGCACTGCATCGGGGGACCACTACTGGGGGCACTGCATGGGGGGTACTACTGGGGGCACTATATAAAGGGCAAAGCATAGGGGGACCACTACTGGGACACTGCACTGGGGGAACCACTACTGGGGGCACTGTATAAGGGGCACTGGATAGGGAGGATCACTACTGGAGCCTGCATAAGGGGACCACAACTGGGGACACTGTATAAGGGGCCCTACTGGGAGCACTGCACAGGGGGGACCACTACTGGGGGCAGGCATAAGGGGGATCACTACTGGGGGCATGCATAAGGGGGACCACTACTGGGGGCCTGCATAAGGGGGACCACTACTGGGGGCACTGTATAAGGCGCACTGGATAGGGGGATCACTACTGGGGGCCTGCATAAAAAGGACCACTACTGGGGGCACTGTATAAGAGGAACTAATGGGGGGCTGCATAAGAGGGTCCACTACTGGGGGTACTATATAAGGGGCACTAACTGGGGCCTGTATAAGAGGCACCACTACTGGGGACATTGCATACTGGGGGTACTGTATAAGGGGCACTACTGGGGGCCTGCAGAAGAAGGACAAACACTGTGGGCACTGCATAGGGGGGACTGTATAAGGGGCACTGCATTAAGGTGCATATGGAATGGAAAGGAATGTTCAGAGTGAAGAGAAAGGGGTGTGTGTCATGTAGACATGTCCCATTTTTAAGTGACTACGCCCCTTGTGACCACGCCCATTTAATGGCGTGCACACTTAGGGGGGGCTCCATTTTTAAATTTGCCCTGCGCTCCAAATACCCTAGTTACGCCACTGAATATGGATGCAGGGTGCGCGGTGTGGGCCCCCCCTGGACCCGGGGACACCCTGCACCCATTATAGATACGCCCCAGGTATAGCGGGCATGTTAGGTCTTTGCCGCGGGGGAGGGTTAGGTTTAGTAATCACGGCAGGGTTTGGGTTAGGCTAGGGGAGGGGGAGGTTAGGGTTAAGTACCACCGGGGGTGGGTTAGGGTTAGGCACCACTGGGGGGGGGTTTAGGCACTTAGGGGGGAGGGTTAGGTTTATGCACCAAGGAGGGTTAGGTTTAGGCACTAACGGGGAGGGTTAGGATGGGGTGGGGGAGGGTTAGTGTTAGGATGTAGCAACAGAGGGTTAGGGAAAGATTGGGGGAGGGTTACTATACTTACCCGACCCTTGTTGGGATCCTGACCACTGTCGGGATTTCATACCCATTCCCTCTGTGAAGGTATATTGGGACTCATTCTCCGCAGTTTTAAGGTACAGCTGCAGGATGACCATCATTTGTCCTCTGCAGCAAAGGAGTTAAAAAAATTTATGCTCAGCTACCTGCCGATACTGGCTGGCAGCTGTAAGAAGACACTCACCAACTTGCTTGCTAGTTTGGGACCCCTCTATGCATGCACAGGGGTATTTTTAATATTATGAAAGCCCTTAAAATATACTTGCTATTACATCTATACAAATTATTTTATGTAGCAATTCAAGCTTTCCATGTGGATGGGCTTCACTTATCTACACCGCTAGAGAAAAGAAGAATACAAGCTGCAAGGTAGGTGATTTTCAGTCAATGACACTCTACTTTTATCAGTCCCTTCCCTCTGGCTCTTCAGTATTGTGGAACTACAACACAGAATGTCTTGCCAGAGGGCAACCTGGAATTTGTCATTCCAAAATACACTGGTATGCAGCCATCCACAGAATACACTTAAAGTGTAACTGTGTTCCTATACTAGGGGTGTGCACCGGCCACTTTTCGTGTTTTGTGTTTTGGTTTTGGATCTGGATCTTTCTTCGTGTTTTGGATCTGGATTGGTTTTGCCAAAACCACCCTTCCGTGTTTTGGGTTCTGGGTTTTGTGTTTTGGATCTGTATTTTTTTTAAAAAAAGCATAAAAACAGCTAAAATCACAGAATTTGTAGGTTTTTCTGCTCCTATGCTATTATTAACCTCAATAACCTTAATTTCCACTCATTTCCAGTCTATTCTGAACACCTCACACCTCACAATAGTGTTTTTATGTCCAAAACGTTGCACCGAGGTAGCTGGATGACTATGCTAAGCGACACGAGTGGGCGGCACAAACACGTGACCCATCTAGGCGTGAAACTGCAGTGGCAGACAGGATGGCAGTTTGAAAAACTAGGCCCCAAACTGTACATAATGCAAAGAAAAAAAAGAGGTGCAAGATGGAATTGTCCTTGGGCCCTCCCACCCACCCTTATGTTGTATAAACAGGACATGCACACTTTAACAAACCAATCATTTCAGCGCCAGGGTCTGCCACACAACTGTGGCTGAAATGATTGGTTCGTTTGGGCCCCCACAAAACAAGCTGGCAATTAATGTGTCCCTGCACAAACTGGCTCTATGGAGGCAAGATGTCATCCTCATCCTCCTCATCCACCGATTCCTCACCCTCTTCAGTGTGTACATCCTCATCCTCACAAAGTATTAACTCGTCCCCACTTGAATCCACCACCACAGGTCCCTCTGTACCTTCTGGAGGCTGGTCTCCCTGGAAGAGCTGATAATTCATTTTGATGAACATCATCTTCTCCACATTCTGTGGAAGCAACCTCCTACGCCTTTCGCTGACAAGGTTCCCGGCTGCACTAAACACTCTTTCGGAGTACACACTGGAGGGGGGGCAACTCAGGTAAAATAGAGCCAGTTTGTACAGGGGCCTCCAAATTGCCTCTTTTTCCTGCCAGTACAGGTATGGACTGTCTGCCATGCCTACTTGGATGCTGTCACCGATGTAATCCTCCACCATTCTGTCAATGGTGACAGTATCATATGCAGTGACAGTAGACATGTCAGAAATTGTTGCCAGGTCCTTCAGTCCGGACCAGATGTCCAAACTTGGTCCTGCCTGCCCTGCATCACCGCCAGCGGGTTGCTTAGGATACCTAAGTTTTTTCCTGGCAGCCCCAGTTGCAGGAGAAAATGAAGAAGGAGCCGTTGACGTGTCACGTTCCGCTTCAGCTGACAGTGTGTTCACCAGCAGGTCTTTGCACCTCTGCAGGCTTGTGTCGGCCGGAAAGAGAGACACCACATAGGCTTTAAACCTAGGATCGAGCACGGTGGCCAAAACGTAGTGGTCTGATTTCAACAGATTGACCACCCTGGAATCCTGGCAAAGCGAATGAAGGGCTTCATCCACAAGTCCCACATGCCGAGCGGAATCGCTCCGTCTTAGCTCCTCCTTCACTTTCTCCAGCTGCTTCTGCAAAAGCCTGATGAGGGGAATGACCTGACTCAAGCTGGCAATGTCTGAACTGACTTCACGTGTGGCAAGTTCGAAGGGCTGGAGAACCTTGCACAACACGGAAATCATTCTCCACTGCGCTTGAGTCAGGTGCATACCCCCTCCTTTGCCTATGTCATAGGTGGATGTATAGGCTTGTATGGCCTTTTGCTGCTCCTCCATCCTCTGAAGCATATAGAGGGTTGAGTTCCACCGCGTCACAACCTCTTGCTTCAGGTGATGGCGGGGCAGGTTCAAGAGTGTTTGCTGGCGCTCCAGTCTTCGGCACGCAGTCGCTGAATGGCGAAAGTGGCCAGAAATTTTTCGGGCCACCCAAAGCGTCTCCTGCACGCCCCTGTCGCTTTTCAGAAAATTCTGCACCACCAAGTTTATTGTGTGAGCAAAACATGGGACGTGCTGGAATTTGCCCAGATGTAATGCCCGCACAATATTGGTGGCGTTGTCAGATATCACAAATCCCCAGGAGAGTCTAAGTGGGGTAAGCCACTGGGCGATGATTTCCCTCAGTTTCTCTAAGAGGTTGTCGGCGGTGTGCCTCTTACTGAAACCGGTGATACACAGCGTAGCCTGCCTTGTAACGAGCTGGCGTTTCTGAGATGCTGCTACTGGTGACGCTGCTGCTGTTGCTGCGTAAGGTGATACATCTACCCAGTGGGCTGTCACAGTCATATAGTCCTTAGTCTGCCCTGTTCCACTTGTCCACATGTCCGTGGTTAAGTGGACATTGTGTACAACGGCATTTTTCAGGACACTGAGGACACTTTTTCTGACGTTTCTGTACAGTCTCGGTATCGCCTGCCTAGTGAAGTGGAATCTAGACGGGATTTGGAACCGGGGACACACTACCTCCATCAATTGTCTAAATCCCACTGCACTAATGGCGGATACCGGACGCACGTCTAACACCAACATAGCAGTCAAGGCCTCAGTTATACGTTTTGCTTCAGGATGACTGCTGTCGTACTTCATCCTCCTCGCTAAGGACTGTTGGAGGGTCAATTGTTTAGTAAAAGTAGTGGTGTTCCTACTTCCTCTCTGGGATGATGAACGACTCCCAGCAGCAGCAACAGCAGCAGCGGCAGCAGTAGGCGTAGCAATGCAGGATCCTCCAGAGGAATCCCGGATAGGAGAGTCAGTCATGCCAGTGACATGGCCTGCAGGACTACTTCCGATCCTGACTAAGGAGGAAATTGATGAGGAGGGAGTTGACGGTGTGGTTTGCAGGCGCTTGGATACAACAGGACAACGGGATTTAGGTGTCCCTGGACTGCTTACGGTCTTAGCCAAAGTTTCTGAACTTGACAGTAACTTTTTATGAACGCGCTGCAGGTGCCGTATAAGGGAGGATGTTCCTAGGTGGTTGACGTCCCTACCCCTACTTATTTCACCTTTACATATGGTACATATGGCAAGACAGTTGTTGTCCGGATTTGGATAGAAATATTGCCAGACCAAAGAGGTGGAATGTTTGGTCTTCTGCCCAGGCATGACCGTGATGGGCTTTTTCATCCCACGGACAACAACTGTCTCCCCCGGAGCCTGATTTAAACAAACCACATCACCATCAGAATCCTCCTCGCCAACTTCCTCCTCAGCGCCAGCTACACCAGTATCCTCATCCTGTTGTACTTCAACAGTGACATCTTCAATTTGCATATCAGCAAGTGGACTGTGGGTGCTCCTTTCAGCACTTGCAGGGGGCGTGCAAATGGTGGAAAGAGCCACCTCCACACTTGGACTCTCCTTGGGGATTTGTGATATCTTCTTAGAAAGCACAGTTCTTCGCTGTGCTTTTGCCAGCTTAACTCTTTTGATTTTTTTAGTGGGAGGAGGGCTTCCATCGTCATGTGAAGCTGAACCACTAGTCATGAACATACTAGGGATCGACCTTAGCCGTTCCTTGCCACTCCGTGTCGTAAATGGCATATTGGCAAGTTTACGTTTCTCTTCAGCTGATTTAAATGTCTTTTTCAAGGTCATTTTCCTGAACTTTGCCATTTGGGATTGTATGTGCCCTCTACTATGACATTGGGCATCGGCCTTGGCAGACGACGTTGATGGCATGTTATCGTCTATGTCATGACTAGTGGCAGCAGCTTCAGCACTAGGAGGAAGTGGTTCTTGATCTTTCTCTATTTTATTTTTATCGGAGAAAGTTTGGTCCTCCATTTATGTTATATCGATTTGATATATACGTGCGGCTAAACACAGAAAATAATTTTTTTTTTGGTTTGGACTGGAGTGTACTTTGTGGGTTACAGCACCCTTTAACGGTCAAGCCAGCCGGCCCTTTACTTATGACACAGGCGCACTCTTGGCACTACTTTGTTGATGCACGTGCGGCTACTGCGCACACAATTCACAAACACAGAAAATAATTTTTTTTTGGTTTGGACTGGAGTGTACTTTCGGGGGTTACAGCACCCTTTAACGGTCAAGCCAGCCGGCCCTTTACTTATGACACAGGCGCACTCTTGGCACTACTTTGTTGATGCACGTGCGGCTACTGCGCACACAATTCACAAACACAGAAAATAATTTTTTTTTGGTTTGGACTGGAGTGTACTTTCGGGGGTTACAGCACCCTTTAACGGTCAAGCCAGCCGGCCCTTTACTTATGACACAGGCGCACGCTTGGCACTACTTTGTTGATGCACGTGCGGCTACTGCGCACACAATTCACAAACACAGAAAATAATTTTTTTTTTGGTTTGGACTGGAGTGTACTTTGGGGGTTACAGCACCCTTTAACGGTCAAGCCAGCCGGCCCTTTACTTATGACACAGGCGCACGCTTGGCACTACTTTGTTGATGCACGTGCGGCTACTGCGCACACAATTCACAAACACAGAAAATAATTTTTTTTTTGGTTTGGACTGGAGTGTACTTTCGGGGGTTACAGCACCCTTAACGGTCAAGCCAGCCGGCCCTTTACTTATGACACAGGCGCACTCTTGGCACTACTTTGTTGATGCACGTGCGGCTACTGCGCACACAATTCACAAACACAGAAAATAATTTTTTTTTGGTTTGGACTGGAGTGTACTTTCGGGGGTTACAGCACCCTTTAACGGTCAAGCCAGCCGGCCCTTTACTTATGACACAGGCGCACGCTTGGCACTACTTTGTTGATGCACGTGCGGCTACTGCGCACACAATTCACAAACACAGAAAATAATTTTTTTTTTGGTTTGGACTGGAGTGTACTTTCGGGGGTTACAGCACCCTTAACGGTCAAGCCAGCCGGCCCTTTACTTATGACACAGGCGCACGCTTGGCACTACTTTGTTGATGCACGTGCGGCTACTGAGCACACAATTCACAAACACAGAAAATAATTTTTTTTTTGGTTTGGACTGGAGTGTACTTTGGGGGTTACAGCACCCTTTAACGGTCAAGCCAGCCGGCCCTTTACTTATGACACAGGCGCACGCTTGGCACTACTTTGTTGATGCACGTGCGGCTACTGCGCACACAATTCACAAACACAGAAAATAATTTTTTTTTTGGTTTGGACTGGAGTGTACTTTCGGGGGTTACAGCACCCTTAACGGTCAAGCCAGCCGGCCCTTTACTTATGACACAGGCGCACGCTTGGCACTACTTTGTTGATGCACGTGCGGCTACTGCGCACACAATTCACAAACACAGAAAATAATTATTTTTTTGGTTTGGACTGGAGTGTACTTTCGGGGGTTACAGCACCCTTAACGGTCAAGCCAGCCGGCCCTTTACTTATGACACAGGCGCACGCTTGGCACTACTTTGTTGATGCACGTGCGGCTGCTGCGCACACAATTCACAAACACAGAAAATAATTTTTTTTTTGGTTTGGACTGGAGTGTACTTTGGGGGTTACAGCACCCTTTAACGGTCAAGCCAGCCGGCCCTTTACTTATGACACAGGCGCACGCTTGGCACTACTTTGTTGATGCACGTGCGGCTACTGCGCACACAATTCACAAACACAGAAAATAATTTTTTTTTTGGTTTGGACTGGAGTGTACTTTCGGGGGTTACAGCACCCTTAACGGTCAAGCCAGCCGGCCCTTTACTTATGACACAGGCGCACGCTTGGCACTACTTTGTTGATGCACGTGCGGCTACTGCGCACACAATTCACAAACACAGAAAATAATTTTTTTTTTGGTTTGGACTGGAGTGTACTTTCGGGGGTTACAGCACCCTTAACGGTCAAGCCAGCCGGCCCTTTACTTATGACACAGGCGCACGCTTGGCACTACTTTGTTGATGCACGTGCGGCTACTGCGCACACAATTCACAAACACAGAAAATAATTTTTTTTTTGGTTTGGACTGGAGTGTACTTTCGGGGGTTACAGCACCCTTAACGGTCAAGCCAGCCGGCCCTTTACTTATGACACAGGCGCACGCTTGGCACTACTTTGTTGATGCACGTGCGGCTACTGCGCACACAATTCACAAACACAGAAAATATATTATTTTTTTAGCACTTGGGGGGAGCACCCCTGATGGACAGAGCACCCCCTGGACAACACTACAGCACTCCTTTAGGACTGGGACACTGCACAGGACTTTGGAGTGGACACAGCCCCTATGGAGAACTGACTGCACAACACAGTCCAGCCAGCCCCTATGGACTTTGAAGTAGTGGACACAGCCCCTATTAACAACAGCAGCACAGCACAACACAGCCAGCCCCTATGGACTTTGAAGTAGTGGACAACAGCAGGACTACACTACACTACACTACACAGCCCTAACTCCCACCCTCCCTCTTCACTGTCCACAGCCGAGTGAGAAAATGACACCGACGTGTGTACCTTATATAGGATCCAAAACCCGCGAGACTCGGAAGGCGGGAAGATGACGTTTTGCCTCGATTTCAGATCCGAGTCAGGCGGGAAAAGTCGAGCCTGACTCGGATCGGACTCGGATCGGGGGGGCTCGGGGGGGTTCGGATTTCAGAAATCCGAACCCGCTCACCCCTATCCTATACATGGTAGTACCTAAAACCACCTTGTAAGATATGGCACTACTGTGTGCTTGACCCACAGGCTACAACTCCCCAGGCTGTGGTGGGTGCCATTTAAGTAGTAGCTGGTAACGCAGGGTTCCCCTTACCTGGTTACTGGCAGCTCTAGCGGTCATATTGCAGGAACCCTGCATGGCATAAGACTAAGTTTCCCAGAAGGCACTTGGAAGGAGGATCCAGTATGACAGGCATAAAGCTGAGAAGCGATAAAAGTAACAATTAATTGTACGAGCGGAATGAGGAGGAGATGATGAGAGGCCCAAAGTGAGGTGGGTTGGAGATGGGCTGATACGCTGCTCTGAGAAGAAATGGAGCAGTTACATGAGAAAACAAGTTAGAGAATTTCAAAAGCAAACAGTGATAATACCTGAGCAGGAGAGAGAAATTACTGATATAATAAAGGTGGCAGTATTAAAAAAATAAAGTGGCAGAGATTATATATTCTAAACATACTAAAGGACAAATCGTAATTTATTATATATTATTATTATATATTATACTGATGGGGATACATATTTAATAAGTAAAGAAGGCACATATGATTACTATTCTAATAAACGGAGATTTGCGCTGAACCCCTATGTTTTGGTTTTGGTTTTACCAAAACCACCCTCAAGAATCTTGGTTCGGTGTTGGTTTTGGATTTCTTTAAATAAAAATATAAAAACAGCTAAATCATATAACTTGTACCTGTTTTTATTCCTATAGTATTACTAACATCAATAATATTCATTTCCTGTCAATTTTTACTAATTTTGGCACCTGAAATCAGAAGGGTCAGACTTACATGTAATGAAAAACATAGAAAAACCATATTTTAGATCCGACTTGTGGGCAGACCCGATCTGGGGCTCGGTTCTACTCTGAACCCCAAAAGTGATCCACAACAGGACTTAGTTCGACTTGGAACTCCAAAGTTCAGGCATGTTCAGTTTTCAGCAAAACTGAACCGCTCTTCTCTACTAATAAAGGGGTCACATATTAGTAGTAGTAGTCTAAACTGGGCACAAATTACACTGGGGAACAGTCAATCTGTTGCCAGGGATTTAAGAGTTGATTTAGATTAATTTTGTGCTCCTGATCATGAATATGCCATGCTTCGTTTTCAATTGGCTCTAGTTTTTGAGATATGCATATGTCTTTAATATTTATGAAAAAAATTAAACAATGTTAAAAATAGTTAAAAAGATATATTTTTTATTCTGATTAAATTTGATTCGTAAAATGTTATAAAAAGACAGGATAATTACATACATAAGTGTTAGGAAGCTATGAAAACTGTTTTTTGTAGGATTTTCTTTTGTATCCTTTATGCGGGCAGTCCCTCTGCAGACTCCAATAGTAATCGGCCATCATGTGACGATCCCATCTTCCTTGATATCTTTCTTCCATTACCTGAATATCCTGGTGAAACCGTTCACCCTGTTCTTCGCTTACATCTCCTAGATTGGACGGGAAGTGATTTAAATGACTGTGCAAAAAATGTTTTTAATACTCATATTGGCACCTACTTTCTCAAAACATTTTAGCAGGTTGTGGACTAATTAATGATAGTTGTCTGCCTTGTGATTGCCTAAAATATTTTGAATGACAGACACATAACTCAGCCATGCTTCAGATTCAGTTTCAGTCATAGATGTGTTAAAATTTGGATCCTTCACCATTTTCCATATCTGTGGGCCATCAAAAATTCCTGCCTTTAATTTTTCAATACTAAGAGATGGAAATGGTAAAAGCTGGGTAAGGCGCGCTCTCTATATGGTGGGGCAGTGTGTAAAGTGCTTGGGTATGAGTGAACTGTATGACAGAGAGACGTAGACGGTGGTGTTGGGTCAAGGTATTTTATTAGTTTAAGTAGGCACAATGCTACTAGAGGGTGATTGACCCAGGGGCAGTGGGGGGAAGAGCAGGATGGGTGCACGGGGGGGGAAGGTAGGTAGACCCTTTTAGGGGGCTCCTTTTCCGTGCAGTTCTGGACCAGCACGTTGTCCCTGCTGGACCTTTGGTCGACAGTCTTAACGCCCGGCACAGTGTAGGTGGAAGTCTGGTAAGGATGGATGATGAGGCGGCGGCCCGCAATTTGTACAACTTACCTACCGGTAGGTGCCTGTGTAGGCGTTGCGATTTGGGGGTGGTGGTCGGCAGTCTCTGATGATATATAGCGGCAGGTTAGATGGCCGTTCTTGTTGTGCTGCAGCTGCTGGTGCGGCTGTGCCCCGTGGTGGTGGCACCGATGGTCTTGTTTGTGCTGGCAGGGTGGGTCAGCGTGGTGGATGGAGCCTGGCTGGACGAGCGGGCTGCGGCAGGCCGGCGTCTCCGTGTTGTGGGATCCTGGCCGGTACCTGCGAATGTGTCACGTCGTGCAGCGGGACGGCCGGGTGGGGCTGTTCGGATGAGGGATGCCGTGTGTGTGCAGTGAACGCCGGCTCCTCGTGGTTCCTACGGCTGTTGACACCCAATATGGGACGGGGGCGGGGAGGCTGTGAGCCGGGCGTGTCACGGTCACAAGTCGGGGGTGCCGCTCGCCGGAGGTGCTGGTGGCTCCTTGTGATCAGCAGTCACTGGGACGGCAGGGGGGGGTTCTTCGGCGGGAAAAGAAGGTTTCCAGGACGTGATGGTAGGTGTGTGTCCCCAACGCGTTTCGGCTGTGCCTTAATCATGGAGGTTACTGTTACATGGTGCAGCAGCGTTTTAAAGGTTGGTGTGGAGGTGGGTGTGTACGGAATTGGCCAATGGGGGGGAGGTGTGTGTGCACTGGGCGTGGTCAGGAGTTGATGGCAATCTGGAGGTGTTCTGTTGTTGGAGGGCTTAATAACGAGTGTGCAGGTCTGTGAGAGGTGACGCTCTGGGGAGCGGAGTGTAGCGTGGTGGCAATGGTTAATAACAGAGGGTGATCGGACATGATAGGGAGCGTTAGTGTGGCGATATGGGCAATTTCATGTGACCACTGGGTGTGGCCTGGGTGTGTAAGGGTTAAAGGCGATGGGGTTAAATGGCATGGTGGTAAAGGTTAATAGCAGGGGGTGATCGGACATGGTCTGGGGAGTTGCTGTGATGATATGGGCGAAGTCATGTATACACTGGGTGTTATCTGGGTGTGTCAGGGTAAAGTGGTAACGTGGGGATGTAAGGGTGGTGAAGTGTGGTAGATGTGTGGGATGGTGGCGCCGGGGGTTCAGCCGGTCGCACGGGGGGTGGCTGGTGGAGGGGAGTGTGGGTGGGTCATGGTAGGTGGTGATGGGTGTGTGTGGTGTGCTGTGTTCCGGTGTGATTGTATGTTAGTGTATGGGTTCAACGGGTATTGTATATGTGTGTGTGTTGCACTTGGTGTGGTTGTGTGGTGTTGGAGGAGGATGACTGGACTGGGGGAATTAAGTGGGAAATGAGGTTGTGGACAGTCGTGCGGATAAGGGGTGGTAAAGTCACATGTGGGTAAGTAGCTGTAGTGCGGAGGTGCTGCTGGATGGTGAAAGTGTCACTGTCGAGTGGATGGGCTGGGGGGGGTTGGGGGGTATTATTTACTAATGACAGACTTGATCTCGTTGTCGATGTTCAGACCACTGGGTGCCAGGGTACGAAGTGTGATTATCCATTTGAGTTCTTCCTTGTTGAGTATTCTTGTGTGGTCCCCTCCTCTCCAGTTCCTTTGTATGTGTCTGATCCCTATGAATTGTAGACCAGTGATGTTGCTCTGGTGATGTTCAAGGAAGTGTACCGGTATGTTATGACTGTCTGCTTTTTTAGTGATATTTCTGAGGTGTTCCTTGATTCTGGTATGTAATGGTCTGATGGTTCTCCCTACATACTGCTTGTGGCATGGGCACTGTATGAGATAGATCACATTTTTAGTGTGACATGTGATGTGTTCCCATATCTTGTAGGTCTGTGTGGAGGTAAAGGATGTGGTGGGTTTTGTACTCCTATAGTTTAGATTGGTGCAATTGGAGCATGTCCCGCAGTGGTAAAAGCCTCCCTTCAGTGTACCTTTGTCTATTGTGGTCTGTGTGTGTATTGATGGGGGAATGTGGTTCGTGACTAGCTTATTGTGTATGTTCGGTGCTTTCCTGTAGATTACTCTGGCTCTGGGTGGTAGTATATGTGTTAGTGTTTCGTCTTTTTGTAAAAGGTGCCAATGTTTGTTTATTATTTTCTTGATGTCGTGGGCGTGGGTGTTATATTGTGTGATGAAAGCAGGGTGGTCATGTGCCGTTGAGTTGTGGGGTTTGTATTCGAGAAGTGGTGCTCTTGCTTCTTCTGCTACTTTATCCATTGTGTCTTGTAGTGTGGGTATGTGATAAGCTTTATCTGCAAATTGTTGTTTAAGAGTTTCTCCCTGTGATATGTAGTCTGTTAGTCTGGTGTAGTTTCTTCTGAGTCTTTTGAATTGTCCTATGGGGATATTGTTGAGCCAGTTGGGGTGGTGACCGCTACTCGATAAGATGTAGCTATTGACGTCGACGGGTTTTTGGAAGGTCTTTGTGTGTATTTGTCCGTTGTGTATGAATATCTGTAGGTCTAGAAAGTTTACCGAGGTTTTGCTATAGTCCGTGGTGAATTGGAGATTTTTGTCGTTATTGTTAATGTAGTTGATGAATTCTAGCAGTGTGGATTCTGGTCCTTTCCATATGCAAATGATGTCGTCTATGTATCTCCTCCAGAGGACCAAGTTTGCCTGCCAGTCATGACCTGTCCATATGTGGGAATCCTCCCACCGGCTCATGAACAGGTTAGCATAACTGGGGGCAAACCTGGTCCCCATTGCGGTCCCTGTTTGTTGAAGGTAGAAGTTATTGTTGAACCAAAAGTAATTATGTGTGAGGATGTAGTCTATGCCTTGCAGAATGAATGCTGTTTGTAGTGGGTCCATGGAGTCATCTTGTTGGAGGTAGTGTCTGGTGCTGTCCAGTCCGTGTTGGTGGTCTATGATGGTGTAAAGTGAGGTGACATCACTGGTGACGAGCCAGTAGTCATCGCCCCAGGGTGTCTTTTCTAGTGTCTTGAGGATGTCCGTTGTGTCTTTCAGATGTGATTGTTGTTGTTTGACATATGGTTGGAGGAAGTGATCGATGTATTCAGAAAGGTTAGAGGAAATGGAGTTAATGCCTGAGATGATGGGTCTGCCGGGTGGGTGAGTTGTGTTCTTATGGATTTTGGGGAGATAGTAGAAAACGGGGATGACTGGGTGAGGGTTGTGTAGATAGTTGTGTTCCTGTTTGGAGAGGATGCCTGAAGTGCTACCGGTTGTCAGAATGCGTGAGAGTTCTTGGTTGAAGTTGTGTGTGGGGTCTGTGTGTAGAACTTTGTAGGTATTGAGTCTCTGAGGATGCGGAGGGATTCTGTTATGTAGTCTGCTTTGTCCAGTAGTACTATTCCTCCTCCTTTGTCTGCGGGTTTAATGATGAGATCATGGTTGTTTCTTAGGTTGTTGAGTGAAGCTAGCTCTTTTTTGGTGAGGTTATTGTTGTGGTGTTTAGTGGGGGTGTTCAGTCTGTTGATGTCTTCCATCACTAGGTGTTCAAAGGTATGTATTAAGTGTCCCTTGAGGTGGCTAGGGAAAAATTTGGAAGGTGGTCTAAGTGTGGTGTATTTGAAGCGGTCTGTTGTGGTGTCCTGTATGGGGGGGTTGTTTGCAAAAAAAAATGTTAGGGTCAACTTGCAGACAAACCTGTTTAGGTCTAGATAAGTTTCGAATTTATTGAGTTTGTTGTTGGGGGCAAATTTGAGGCCTTTGTTCAGTAGTATCTTGTCACTATCTGTAAGTGTCTGGCTGCTTAAATTGAAGATTCCTTTGGTGTCGGTAGTGGTGGTGTGTGAGACGAGGGGGGGTTTGGGTTTGGTAGTTTGACCTCCTCTGCAGCCTCATCTCGTTGGTCTAGTTTTCTTTTCATTCGTGTTGCAGTAGTGCTTGTTGTGATTTGGCAGGTGCGGCTGCCTGCCTCCAGTTCTAAAAAATGCAGTGCCCATTCGTTTTCTTGGTTGTTTGGTTTGGTGCTGGTGTCCTGGGACGGGTGTAGGTGTTCTGTGTAAAGTATGGTGTTCTGTTGCTGGTCTGTTGTTGGTGGGATGGTGTGTGTCGACCCTCTATGTGTGTTTACCCACCCTTGTTCTATTGAATGTCTTGCCAGGTTTTCGTAGTTCTCTGTGTCGGATGGGTCCTCTATGTCATGTATACTGAAGGAGATATCCGTGTCGGAGTCTGTGTCTGGATCTACGTGTTCTAGCTGTATTTGTGTTGCGTCGGTGATTTGGGATTTGTGGATTTTGGTCATGTACTGCTGGTATGTCAGGTTGAGTTTTTTGTAGATAGGTGAGTTCAGGGTGATCCTGTGGTTGAGCCTGGTGTGGTGGGTGTTGTGGCTCCTTTTATAATCTGGCTGTGTGTTGGTCTGGAAGGGAGGGTTTGGCTGTTTCTGTTTATTGTGGGATTTGGGGCTGTTGCATTTGTCCCTGATGATTTTTGCTTTCTTCTTTTCTATGATCAGTTCCTCACTTTTGAGGAGCTTCTGTCTCGTGAGGGGGACTAGGTTTTTGAATTCTTCCTCCCGCTTGTATGGTTCTAGTGCAATGTCGAGATCGGTTATTTGTGTTTCCAGGGCTTGGAGTTCTTGTCCGTGTGTGTCTATGATGAGTTGTATGAGCTGTGCGGAGCAGTCATGGAGAATTTTGTTCCATTTGGACATGAAATCAGGGTTGTCTGTGTTATGGGTTGGTGCTTTGTGGATAGTGAGACCTTTTGGTGTAATGTTATGTTTGAGGTACCATTGAAGAATGTGTGAGTCCCACCAGATTTTGGATTCTCTTGTTGTGAGTTTCTCTAGTTGTAGATATGTACTGCAGAATGATGAGCTGTTGGATTGTAGCTTAACTCTGTGTTCTAGTTCTGCAAGTAGGTGGTTGGCCCTATCTAGTCTAGTCTCTCTGAGGTCGAAAATGCCCATGTGTGTGTCAAGTATAAGTAGTCTCGGGTAATGTGGTGATGAAGCAGGGGCATGTGCTGCGGTTCAAGGTACTGAAAAGGACGTGAATAAAAGTTGGTGAACCGCGCTCACTGATATGTCTGTGGGGGTGGATTGAGGCAGGAGGGAGAAGGAAAGAACAATGGGGGGGAGGGATTGTGGGGGGGGAGGGAGGTGGGGGGAGGGGATGTGCATGTATCTGGAGGTATGGGGGTAGGGGGTGTAAGAGTGCTGCGCCTGTGGTAGGAGTACCTGTTCCTACCTAGTTTAGAGACTGGTAAAAGCTGGGTAAGGCGCGCTCTCTATATGGTGGGGCAGTGTGTAAAGTGCTTGGGTATGAGTGAACTGTATGACAGAGAGACGTAGACGGTGGTGTTGGGTCAAGGTATTTTATTAGTTTAAGTAGGCACAATGCTACTAGAGGGTGATTGACCCAGGGGCAGTGGGGGGAAGAGCAGGATGGGTGCACAGGGGTGAAGGTAGGTAGACCCTTTTAGGGGGCTCCTTTTCCGTGCAGTTCTGGACCAGCATGTTGTCCCTGCTGGACCTTTGGTCGACACTCTTAACGCCCGGCACAGTGTAGGTGGAAGTCTGGTAAGGATGGATGATGAGGCGGCGTCCCGCAATTTGGACAACTTACCTACCGGTAGGTGCCTGTGCAAACTTGGTCCTCTGGAGGAGATACATAGACGACATCATTTGCATATGGAAAGGACCAGAATACACACTGCTAGAATTCTTCAACTACATTAACAATAACGACAAAAATCTCCAATTCACCACGGACTATAGCAAAACCTCGGTAAACTTTCTAGACCTACAGATATTCATACACAATGGACAAATACACACAAAGACCTTCCAAAAACCCGTCAACGTCAATAGCTACATCTTATCGAGTAGCGGTCACCACCCCAACTGGCTCAACAATATCCCCATAGGACAATTCAAAAGACTCAGAAGAAACTGCACCAGACTAACAGACTACATATCACAGGGAGAAACTCTTAAACAACAATTTGCAGATAAAGCTTATCACATACCCACACTACAAGACACAATGGATAAAGTAGCAGAAGAAGCAAGAGCACCACTTCTCGAATACAAACAGCACAACTCAACGGCACATGACCACCCTGCTTTCATCACACAATATAACACCCACACCCACGACATCAAGAAAATAATAAACAAACATTGGCACCTTTTACAAAAAGACGAAACACTAACACATATACTACCACCCAGAGCCAGAGTAATCTACAGGAAAGCACCGAACATACTGTACACAATAAGCTAGTCACGAACCACATTCCCCCATCAATACACACACAGATCACAATAGACAAAGGTACACTGAAGGGAGGCTTTTACCACTGCGGGACATGCTCCAATTGCACCAATCTAAACTATAGGAGTACAAAACCCACCACATCCTTTACCTCCACACAGACCTACAAGATATGGGAACACATCACATGTCACACTAAAAATGTGATCTATCTCATACAGTGCCCATGCCACAAGCAGTATGTAGGGAGAACCATCAGACCATTACATACCAGAATCAAGGAACACCTCAGAAATATCACTAAAAAAGCAGACAGTCATAACATACCGGTACACTTCCTTGAACATCACCAGAGCAACATCACTGGTCTACAATTCATAGGGATCAGACACATACAAAGGAACTGGAGAGGAGGGGACCACACAAGAATACTCAACAAGGAAGAACTCAAATGGATAATCACACTTCGTACCCTGGCACCCAGTGGTCTGAACATCGACAACGAGATCAAGTCTGTCATTAGCAAATAATACCCCCCAACCCCCCCCAGCCCATCCACTCGACAGTGACACTTGCACCATCCAGCAGCACCTCCGCACTACAGCTACTTACCCACATGTGACTTTACCACCCCTTATCCGCACGACTGTCCACAACCTCATTTCCCACTTAATTCCCCCAGTCCAGTCATCCTCCTCCAACACCACACAACCACACCAAGTGCAACACACACACATATACAATACCCGTTGAACCCATACACTAACATACAATCACACCGGAACGCAGCACACCACACACACCCATAACCACCTACCATGACCCACCAGCACTCCCCTCCACCAGCCACCCCCCGTGCGACCGGCTGAACCCCCGGCGCCACCATCCCACACATCTACCACACTTCACCACCCTTACATCCCCACGTTACCACTTTACCCTGACACACCCAGATAACACCCAGTGTATACATGACTTCGCCCATATCGTCACAGCAACTCCCCAGACCATGTCCGATCACCCCCTGCTATTAACCTTTACCACCACGCCATTTAACCCCATCGCCTTTAACCCTTACACACCCAGGCCACACCCAGTGGTCACATGACATCGCCCATATCGCCACACTAACTCTCCCTATCATGTCCGATCACCCTCTGTTATTAACCATTGCCACCACGCTACACTCCGCTCCCCAGAGCGTCACCTCTCACAGACCTGCACACTCGTTATTAAGCCCTCCAACAACAGAACACCTCCAGATTGCCATCAACTCCTGACCACGCCCAGTGCACACACACACCCCCCATTGGCCAATTCCGTACACACCCACCTCCACACCAACCTTTAAAACGCTGCTGCACCATGTAACAGTAACCTCCATGATTAAGGCACAGCCGAAACGCGTTGGGGACACACACCTACCATCACGTCCTGGAAACCTTCTTTTCCCGCTGAAGAACCCCCCCCTGCCGTCCCAGCGACCGCTGATCACAAGGAGCCGCCAGCATCTCCGGCGAGCGGCACCCCCGCCTTGTGACCGCGACACGCCCGGCTCACAGCCTCCCCGCCCCCGCCCCACATTGGGCGCCAACAGCCGCAGGAACCACGAGGAGCCGGCGTTCACTGCACACACACGGCATCCCTCATCCGAACAGCCCCACCCGGCCGTCCCGCTGCACGACGTGACACACGCACAGCAACCGGCCCGCATCCCACAACACGGAGACGCCGGCCTGCCGCAGCCCGCTCATCCAGCCAGGCTCCATCCACCACGCTGACCCACCCTGCCAGCACAAACAAGACCATCGGTTCCACCACCACGGGGCACAGCCGCACCAGCAGCTGCAGCACAACGAGAACGGCCATCTAACCTGCCACTATATATCATCAGAGACTGCCGACCACCACCCCCAAATCGCAACGCCTACACAGGCACCTACCGGTAGGTAAGTTGTACAAATTGCGGGACGCCGCCTCATCATCCATCCTTACCAGACTTCCACCTACACTGTGCCGGGCGTTAAGACTGTCGACCAAGGGTCCAGCAGGGACAACGTGCTGGTCCAGAACTGCACGGAAAAGTAGCCCCCTAAAAGGGTCTACCTACCTTCCCCCCCGTGCACCCATCCTGCTCTTCCCCCCACTGCCCCTGGGTCAATCACCCTCTAGTAGCATTGTGCCTACTTAAACTAATAAAATACCTTGACCCAACACCACCGTCTACGTCTCTCTGTCATACAGTTCACTCATACCCAAGCACTTTACATACTGCCCCACCTTATAGAGAGCGCGCCTTACCCAGCTTTTACCAGTCTCTAAACTAGGTAGGAACAGGTACTCCTACCACAGGCTCAGCACTCTTACACCCCCTACCCCCATACCTCCAGATACACGCACATCCCCTCCCCCCACCTCCCTTCCCCCCCCCCACAATCTCTCCCCCCCCATTGTTCTTTCCTTCTCCCTCCTGCCTCAATCCACCCCCACAGGCATATCAGTGAGCGCGGTTCACCACCTTTTATTTAAGAGATGGAAATGTTCGACAAATATACGTGAAACAATCGCCTGACGTTTCCAATGCTTTTACAAATTGTTTCATTAAACCCAGTTTGATATGGAGAGGGGGCAGTATGATTTTTTTCCTGTCAATTAAGGGCTCTTGAATGATGTTGGCTTCTCCTACAGTTATAACTTCTCTTGGAGGCCATACGGTTTGCTGCCAGTGCTTTTGTTTTGCACGACTATCCCATAAGCATATGTGACAAGGATACTTAGTATATTCACTTTGCTGCCCAAGAAGAAAGTTTACCATTTTTAAATCAATACAAACAGACCACTGATGCTGAGAATAAGCAATTTTTTCTAAGACTAACTCGATATTTTCATACTGTTCTTTAAGTTTTGTTGAATGACCGATAGGAATCGATGGAAATTTATTCCCATTGTGCAGTAATACGCATTTTAAGCTCCTTTTAGAACTATCCAAAAAGAGCCGCCAGTCTTCTGCTCGATCTTCTGGTAAGCCCATCATCTGGAGAAGTTCCGAAATATTGTTGCAATACACAAGATTGTTATCTTGGCTAAAGAACGGCAGTAGGCTTGCTCTCTATTTCGATACGACGTTATAATAACATCCGCCTCAAGACAGTGCTTTTCTTGACATCTGGATGCTAAAAGCTCAGCTCCTTTTTTCAATAATTCAAGTCACAAATTAAATTGTTTAGTTCCTTTTGTGAAAATTTGTTTGGAGTAGAGGATCTTTCTTCATCTAACTTTCATCTGTGTTATCACTGTCATTTCCACATCATCACATTCAACTTCGCACAAAGAACTGAATGATGGTACAGGTAAATCTTTGCTATGTGGTATTGGTTGTTTTGCAGAATTCATACCTGGGAATTCCTATTTGAGTTTCTTAAATCGATTCATACCCTTCACATTTACAGCACAAATATAGCAGTCACTCAAGTGATCTTTTGGCTCACACCACATCATAGGTATGCCGAATTTAAGTCCTTTAGATCACCTTTAGTCCAATTGCGGAGTAATTCCACAAAGGTTTTACAAACTTTGTGAGGCACCCAAATCTTGTCCTACTAGCTTAAGTGACATCCAAAAATAAGCCTGATACGCTTGTTTTACGAATACAGTTATATATTTTCTTTCTTTTGCAACACTATATTTGCCACAAATATAACAAAAAAAATCAGGGTTGTTAGTACACCGAGAAGTACTAATTTTTACGGCAAAAACATTTTGTTTCACACATTCAGTGCTAACTCCCAACAAATAGGGCTGGTTCTACCATTGCACATGGTACGCAGCTGAGTAGGGCGCCACATAGTGGAGGGCGCCTCAGCTGCGACCATGTGGGCCGCGGGCAGACTGTATCTCCATGACACAGCTGCACCGCGCGTGTAGCGCTGACTGGATGGAGTTCGGTCAGCACTACACAGTGACAAACACACAGCCGCCGGCGCTGGCAGCTATGTGTTTGTTTAGATTAGCAGCCAATGAGAGTCTTTCAGACTCTCATTGGCTACTGCGCCCACTGCCGGAGCTGGACTGGAGCTTTCCGGTTCCCGCAGTGGGAACGCCGAACAAAGGAACAGGAGGTGTGCTAACTGCATCACTCGGTCCTCTCCGTTGTTCCTCTCTGTATGCTGGGAGGCATGGCTATGGTCTGAAGATGTCCCAGCAGGTTCAGCAGTGCACTGCCACGCCTACTTCAAATGTTAGTGAGGAGATATGAATGTGTTATGTGTCTCAAACGTGACTAGCAGCTACGTTATCACAAATAAAACAAATTCTTGTTATTGTTGAAAGAGGGTAGTTGTTAAAAAAGCAAAACTAAAAGGCGATTCTGTAAAGTAAAGCAGGCCTAGACTAGTAAAGTACTACAAATGGAGAAAATTATTGAATTTTAGATTAGAATTCAGATATAGCGAAGATCTAATGCGAAAATAGGACCTGCGAGTACTCTCAAACCGATCTTAAATCCTTGGCAAGAAAAAAAAAAGTTTTTTTGTTCCCCAGTGTTATTGTTATAAAATTAAAGTGCGTACAAATTATTAAAGGGAGCACATATCATTAGACTAAAGTGGTTACAGGTTATTATTATTAGACTAAAGCGGGCACCGATCATTATTAGACTAAAGAGGCACTGATTATATTTCTTACACTAAAGGTGGCACACAATACTATTATTCTACTAATGCTGTATCTAGGAATCTGAAATGAATGCTGTCTCCTTTATGGGATGGCCACACCCCTCCCATTGATGACCACACCCTCCCAGTAGTTGGTGACACCCCTTTAGCAGGTCCATGCATTTCCCTGGCAAGCCCTTAATGCCCCTCTCCAACACTATGAGCACACTACCATTTTTGCTTATTTACACTTCGGTCTATAGAATGAAATTACCCCTCTGTTGGCGTAGCCCATTACAGGACAAAGTATAAAAAATGCTTTACAGGTTGAGTCTCCCATATCCAAAATGCTTGGGACTAGGGGTATTTTGGATAACGGGATATTCCGTATTTTGGAATAATTGATTACCATAATGAAATATCTTGGGAATAGGACCCAAATATACACACATAATGCATTTATGTGTTATATACACCTTATACACACAGCCTGCAGGTAATTTTATACAATATTTTCAATAATTTTGTGGCTCAAACAAAGTTTGTGTACAGAAGTGAAATATACTTATGTTTCATATACACCTTATACAAACAGCCAGAAAGGTAATTGTATACAATATTTGCAATAATTTGTGCCTTAGACAAAGTTTGTGTATATTGAACCATCAAAAATCAAAGGTTTCATTATCTCGGTCATGCCAAAAAAAATCTGTATTTCGGAATACTCCGTATTTCGTAATATTTGGATATGGGAGACTCAACCTGTATTATACAATGAATTATTTTATTATATACAAATATACTGGCATGTTAATTGGCTCCTAACAAAAATTACCCCTAGTGTGTCTGTGTGTGGGCATGTGGTAGGGAATATAGATTGTAAGCTCCACTGGGGCAGGGACTGATGTCAATGGTCGAATATTCTCTGTAAAGCGCTGTGGAATATGTGTGTGCTATATAAATAACTGATAATAAATAAATAAATGTGTATATACAGTCAGGTGCATAAATATTGGGACATTGACAGAATTTTCATATTTTGGCCTCTATTCACCACCACAATGGTTTTGAAATGAAACAAACAAGATGTGCTTTAACTGCAGACTTTCAGATTTAATTTGAGGGTAATTATAGCCAAATGAGGTGAACGGCATAGGAATTACATCGGTTTCTATATGTGCCTCCCGCTTTTTAAGGGTCCAAAAGTAATGTGACTATCAACTCAAAAGCTATTTCATGGACAGATGTGGGCATATTCCCTCGTTATTTCATTATCAATTAAGCAGGTAAAAGGTCTGGAGTTGATTCCAGGTGTGACATTTGCATTTGGAATCAGCCAAAAGTAATGGGACAAACTAAACAATCCTAAATCTAACTTTCACTTTTTAATACTTTGTTGCAAATCCTTTGCAAGCAATTACAGCCTGAAGTCTGGAATGCATAGACATCACCAGATGCTGGGTTTCATCCCTGGTGATGCTCTTCCAGGCCTGTACTGCAAATGTCTTCAGTTCCTGCTTGTTCTTGGGGCATTTTCCCTTCAGTTTTGTCTTTATCAAGTGAAATGCATGCTCAATCAGATTCAGGTCAGGGGATTGACTTGGCCATTGCATAACATTCCACTTTTTAGCCTTAAAAAACTCTTTGGTTGCTTTTGCAGTATGCTTCGGGTCATTGTCCATCTGCACTGTGAAGCGCTGTCCAATGAGTTCTGAAGCATTTGACTGAATATGAGCATATAATATTGCCCGAAACACTTCAGAATTCATTCTGCTGCTTTTGTCAGCAGTCACATTATCAATAAATACAAGGGAACCAGTTCCATTGGCAGCCATAAATGCCCACGCCATGACACTACCGCCACCATGCTTCACTGATGAGGTGGTATGTTTTGGATCATGAGCAGTTCCTTTCCTTCTCCATACTATTCTCTTCTCATCACTCTGGTACAAGTTGATCTTTGTCTCATTTGTCCATAGGATGTTGTCCCAGAACTGTAATGGCTTTTTAGATGTTGTTTGGCAAACTCAAATCTAGTCTTCCTGTTTTTGTGGCTCACCAATGTTTTACATCTTGTGGTGAACCCTCTATATTCACTCTTGTGAAGTCTTCTCTTGATTGTTGACTTTGACACATATACATCTACCTCCTGGAGAGTGTTCTTGATTTGGCCAACTGTTGTGAAGGGGTTTTTCTTCACCAGGTAAATAATTCTTCTGTCATCCACCACAGTTGTTTTCCGTGATCTTCCGGGTCTTTTGGTGTTGCTGAGCTCTCCGGTGCATTCTTTCTTTGTAAGAATGTTCCAAACAGTTGATTTGGCCACACCTAATGTTTTTGCTATCTCTCTGATGGGTTTGTTTTGATTTTTCAGCCTAATGATGGCTTGCTTCACTGATAGTGACAGCTCTATGGATCTCATATTGAGAGTCGACAGCAACTGATTCCAAATGCAAATGTCACACCTAGAATCAACTCCAGACCTTTTACCTGCTTAATTGATAATGAAATAATGAGGGAATAGCCCACACCTGTCCATGAAATAGCTTTTGAGTTGATAGTCCCATTACTTTTGGCCCCTTAAAAAGTGGGAGGCACATATATAGAAACCGTTGTAATTCCTGCACCGTTCACCTGATTTGGATGTAATTACCCTCAAATTAAATCTGAAAGTCTGCAGTTAAAGCACATCTTGTTTGTTTCATTTCAAAGCCATTGTGGTGGTGAATAGAGGCCAAAATATGAAAATTCTGTCAATGTCCCAATATTTATGCACCTGACTGTATATATATATATATATATATATATATATATATAATACACTCTAGCAGCACTCCTCACTGATGCTTGTTGACAATAACACAGGTGCCTTCCTCGCATAAACCAAACACGTTGGGATATGTTGTACAGCATGTAAATCAGGCGGCACTCAATGCAAACATATCACAGAAGCCAGTTGTTGCCAACGTTTCAATGTTTATGTAAACATTTTCGTCATTTTCATCATATATATATATATATATATATATATATATATATATTAGGGGTGAGCGGGTTCGGATTTCTGAAATCCGAACCCCCCCGAGCCCCCCCGATCCGAGGCCGATCCGAGTCAGGCTCGACTTTTCCCGCCTGACTCGGATCTGAAATCGAGGCAAAACGTCATCATCCCGCCTTCCGGGTCTCGCGGGTTTTGGATCCTATATAAGGTACCCGCGTCGGCGCCATTTTCTCACTCGGCTGTGGACAGTGAAGAGGGAGGGTGGGAGTTAGGGCTGGCTGGGCTGTGTAGTGTAGTGTAGTGTAGTGTAGTGCAGAGTAGTGTTGTGCTGTGCTGTGCTGCGCTGTGCTGCTGTTGTCCACTACTTCAAAGTCCATAGGGGCTGGCTGGACTGTGTTGTGCAGTCAGTTCTCCATAGGGGCTGTGTCCACTCCAAAGTCCTGTGCAGTGTCCCAGTCCTAAAGGGGTGCTGTAGTGTTGTCCAGGGGGTGCTCTGTCCATCAGGGGTGCTCCCCCCAAGTGCTAAAAAAATAATATTTTTTGTTAGTTTGTGAATTGTGTGCGCAGTAGCCGCACATGCATCAACAAAGTAGTGCCAAGCGTGCGCCTGTGTCATAAGTAAAGGGCCAGCTGGCTTGACCGTTAAAGGGTGCTGTAACCCCCAAAGTACACTCCAGTCCAAACCAAAAAAAAATTATTTTCTGTGTTTGTGAATTGTGTGCGCAGTAGACGCACGTGCATCAACAAAGTAGTGCCAAGCGTGCGCCTGTGTCATAAGTAAAGGGCCGGCTGGCTTGACCATTAAAGGGTGCTGTAACCCCCAAAGTACACTCCAGTCCAAACCAAAAAAAAAATAATTTTCTGTGTTTGTGAATTGTGTGCGCAGTAGCCACACGTGCATCAACAAAGTAGTGCCAAGCGTGCGCCTGTGTCATAAGTAAAGGGCCGGCTGGCTTGACCGTTAAAGGATGCTGTATCCCCAAAGTACACTCCAAACCAAAAAAAAAAATATTTTCTGTGTTTGTGACTTGTGTGCACTGTGGCTGCACGTGCATCAACAAAGGAGCAGCGCCAAGCGTGCGCCTGTGTCCCATAAGTAAAGAGCCGGCTGGCTCATTTCTTAAAGGGTGGTGTAACCCACAAAGTGCACTACTCTCCAGCAAAAATAAAAAAAAAATTTCTGTGTTTGTGTGCGCTGTAGCCGCACGTATATATCAATATAACATAAATGGAGGACCAAACTTTCTCCGATAAAAATAAAATAGGGAAAGATCAAGAACCACTTCCTCCTAGTGCTATTGCTGCTGCTGGGAGTTGTTCATCATCCCAGAGAGGAAGTAGGAACATCACTACTTTTACTAAACAATTGACCCTCCAACAGTCCCTAGCGATGAGGATGAAGTACGACAGCAGTCATCCTGAAGCAAAATGTATAACTGAGGCCTTGACTGCTATGTTGGTGTTAGACGTGCATCCGGTATCCGCCATTAGTGCAGTGGGATTTAGACAATTGATGGAGGTAGTGTGTCCCCGGTTCCAAATCCCGTCTAGATTCCACCTGCATCCTCAAAGCAGCAGCGACAAGCATGCGTCTGTCTGTTAAAGGGTGGTGACACCCTCAAAGTGTGCTACACAAACAATAAAAATATTGTTCTTTTTTTTTCGGTCTTTGTGAAATGTGTGGGCTGTAGCCGCACCTGCATCCTTAAAGCAGCAGCGACAAGCGTGCGTCTGTCTGTTAAAGGGTGGTGACACCCTCAAAGTGTGCTACTCAAACAATTAAAATATTGTTCTTTTTTTTTCTGTCTTTGTGAATTGTGTGGGCTGTAGCCGCGCTTGCATTCTCAAAGCAGCAGCGACAAGCGTGCGTCTGTCTGTTAAAGGGTGGTGTAACTCTCAAAGTGCTCCAAGAAATAAAAAAACTATTTTTTTAATGTGTTTGTGACTTGTGTGCGATGTAGCCGCACTTGCATCCTCAAAGCAGCAGTGACAAGCGTGCGTCTGTCTGTTAAAGGGTGGTGACACCCTCAAAGTGTGCTACACAAACAATTAAAATATTGTTCTTTTTTTTTCTGTCTTTGTGAATTGTGTGGGCTGTAGCCGCACTTGCATCCTCAAAGCAGCAGCGACAAGCGTGCGTCTGTCTGTTAAAGGGTGGTGTAACTCTCAAAGTGCTCCAAAAAATAAAAAACTATTTTTTTAATGTGTCTGTGACTTGTGTGCGATGTATCCGCACTTGCATCCTCAAAGCAGCAGCGACAAGCGTGCGTCTGTCTGTTAAAGGGTGGTGACACCCTCAAAGTGTGCTACACAAACAATAAAAATATTCTTCTTTTTTCTGTCTTTGTGAATTGTGTGGGCTGTAGCCGCACCTGCATCCTTAAAGCAGCAGCGACAAGCGTGCGTCTGTCTGTTAAAGGGTGGTGACACCCTCAAAGTGTGCTACACAAACAATTAAAATATTGTTCTTCTTTCTGTCTTTGTGAATTGTGTGGGCTGTAGCCGCACTTGCATCCTCAAAGCAGCAGCGACAAGCGTGCGTCTGTCTGTTAAGGGATTACATCGGTGACAGCATCCAAGTAGGCATGTCAGACAGTCCGTACCTGTACTGGCAGGAAAAAGAAGCAATTTGGAGGTCCCTGTACAAACTGGCTCTATTTTACCTGAGTTGCGCCCCCTCCAGTGTGTACTCCGAATGAGTGTTTAGTGCAGCCGGGAACCTTGTCAGCGAAAGGCGTAGGAGGTTGCTTCCACAAAATGTGGAGAAGATGATGTTCATAAAATGAATTATCAACTCTTCCAGGGAGACCAGCCTCCAGAACGTACAGAGGGACCTGTGGTTCCAGCGGGGACGAATTAATACTCTGTGAGGATGAGGATGTACACACTGAAGAGGGTGAGGAATCGGTGGATGAGGAGGATGAGGATGACATCTTGCCTCCGTAGAGCCAGTTTGTGCAGGGACACATTAATTGCCAGCTTGTTTTGTGGGGGCCCAAACGAACCAATCATTTCAGCCACAGTTGTGTGGCAGACCCTGGCGCTGAAATGATTGGTTTGTTAAAGTGTGCATGTCCTGTTTATACAACATAAGGGTGGGTGGGAGGGCCCAAGGACAATTCCATCTTGCACCTCTTTTTTTTCTTTGCATTATGTACAGTTTGGGGCCTAGTTTTTCAAACTGCCATCCTGTCTGCCACTGCAGTTTCATGCCTAGATGGGTCACGTGTTTGTGCCGCCCACTCGTGTCACTTAGCATAGTCATCCAGCTACCTCGGTGCAACCTTTTGGACATAAAAACACTATTGTGAGGTGTGAGGTGTTCAGAATAGACTGGAAATGAGTGGAGGTTAAGGTTATTGAGGTTAATAATAGCATAGGAGCAGAAAAACCTACAAATTCTGTGATTTTAGCTGTTTTTATGCTTTTTTTCAAAAAAATACAGATCCAAAACACAAAACCCAGAACCCAAAACACGGAAGGGTGGTTTTGGCAAAACCAATCCAGATCCAAAACACGAAGAAAGATCCAGATCCAAAACCAAAACACGAAAAGTGGCCGGTGCACACCCCTAATATATATATATATATATATATATATATAGCAAACAATCAAAGTGGCACTCCCAAATAAATTCTGTCCAATTTTGCTGGGGTGTCAAACCTCAAGCTATGCTGCAGAAATAATCCACGGCATGCTATAATTTATTGTAGGATAAAGAGAGCACTCACCAGTCTTCTAAACATAAAAAAGTGAAAAAACTCTTTTTAATAGACAGGCTCTGATAAGAGCTAAAGCAGTGTGATAGGGTAACGCTATCACACTGCTTCCTGGTTCGGGTCTCCAGCAGCCAATGTGCAGTGGTCGGCGCATGCGTCACAAGGGGGGTGGTAAAGAGGGAGCCGGTGGCTCCATCTCTGAAAAAATTGCAAAATAGTAGGCGATATCTGGAGATGGCATTATCCTATCAGGCCCAAGCTCTGAAATGCTTCGCATTCTAGAGCATACATGCCGACTATCTGGCTGCCCCTTCCGGGAGGGAGCAGCCACATCGGCATTACTGGGGGGCAAGTTTTTGCGGGCGGGGCGGGGGCAGCGCCACGTGAGAACGTCATTTTGGCCCCGTCCCCGCTACACACTGCCGATATTACAGGCAGTGTGAAGCAGGGGGCGGTGCCAAAATGAAACGAATCGCGTCACCGCCCCCCTTCGCTGCCGGGGTTTTTACAAGTTATTGCTCTGGGAAAGGAGGGATCCGCGGCAGCCGAGACACTTGCCTACCATCCCGGGAGGTCGGCAGCGGCGCCCGATTTTCGGGAGGCTCCCGAACCAAATCGGGAGGGTAGGCAAGTATGTTCTAGAGCTTGGTAAATCCGGTAGCACAGGTTTCTATGGGGGCTGCATTTGTGGACGAAAAAGGATGGACTGGTGAAGATGCTGGAGATATCTGCTGCAAACCCTCCATATTACATTTTGGGGATACTTATTATTTTGTGGGTACCCCCACAAAACGTCTGTTTTAATGATAGGCCTCTTTAAGTTCATATAAAATTGATGTGTGCGATCCTATATAATTTGTTTGAAATGGTCCTCCTCTGAAATGCTGCTTTTCAATCCCAAAAATCTAGAAAATTAGATTATATTTATGATATATATATATATATATATATATATATATATATATACTATATATATATATATGTATATTATATATAAAATGATCCATCAAGAATGGCACTCAGAGACTTGATCAATAATGCAAATAGGATGTATTGAGCAACATTTCAGGGTGTAACCCCCTTTCTCACATACATGGGTGTGATACAGTTTTGAGGTGTTGGCTTGAGAAAGGGGTTACACCCCGAAACGTTGCTCAATACACCATATTGGCATTATTGATCAAGTCTCTGAGTGCCATTATTGATGGATCGTTTTGTTAGTTATATATGAAGTGCGCACCAGAGCATATTATTATTATTAGTATAGTGGAGTGCTGGCATATTTTTGGATATAGTAAATAAATATATACAGTATATATATATATATTTTTTTTTTTTTCTTTTTTTTTAAATGAGCACTCTACAAAAAATAGCCTATATAAATTTCAGGTGCCAGCTTAAAAGTGTAATATAATTCAAAGAATAGACTGCACTGCATATTAGGTTGTTTAGTTGCAGAAGTTTCGTGCCAGATCTAGTGCAGTGTTATATGAGAAAGAATCAAACTAGATCCGAATCATTCAGCAGATTCAATTAGCCGCAATAAAACAAAAACTTAACGCTGGAAAGTTTTCGCACTATTCATGTGTTTTGGTGCGATATTTTTGGCAATGCGCGCTCCTGTTTTCCGCCCTAACCTATTAAAAAAGATGCGAAAAATGCATACATTGAAAACTGTGCATGGAGAAATCAGCGAAAAATACAGCACATTTTGGGGAAATCAGTCCGTGCCCCCATAAAAAGCTTAACTGACATAGGAAATCAATATAGTAGTGTATTAATAGCCCTAATAAAAGTATTTTGGGTGTTGAAAAATTAGAAAAAGCTATTTTTTTGGAGAAAATAATTGCTGTAGTTAACTTGGGGGTACATTAAAATGGGTACTAGTATAATTAGCTTCTGTCTATAAAGTGCAGTTTTAACATTTTAAAAAAATGCACCTGCTGGAGCCAGCTGCAATCCTAAAAACACTTGTCCCATCTATGGAGCCCCCCAAAGTACCTTTATTTTTATTTATTTTTTTTACCACAAAATTGTAATTTCATTATTTTCAAAATTAAGCTAATTAAAAAACTATTTTTGCTAAATTAGTCAATAAGGGGAGTGTCTAAGGGGTTCTGAACCAAGTCCCCACATTACTGCAAACGCTTTTCGCCAAAACACGGCTATTCGCGGCTAATTGAATCTGCCCGTAAATCTTTGTTCAACTCCTGGTAGTCATCTTCAATTTATGTATCCCTAAGTACCACTGCTTTGCTCTTGGAGACTTGACAACAGTTTTCTGAATGACAGAACAGTGAGTGACAAACCATCTACATTCAGGGCTGTAGAGAGCTTGGGCCTCTGTACTTTTTGGGGAGTGGCCTAATCATAGGAGGTGTGGCCATGACCCCCTTATTCAAAAAAATATGGAAAAAAATATTTACAGGGGTTTGCATTGAACAGGGGGGCACCGTGTGCTCATCAGCCAGGGGCAAATCCAGGGTGGAGGGGTGCATGATCAGTGTGATGCCCCCCCATCCCCGCACAAGCTGGCTGCTCAGCGGAAACAGCCACCTTGGCCCCACTGCAGCCTTAAACACAGCAGCATGTGCTGGGCTTTTTGAGAGAGCCTGCTGATAGGTAAGAAGGAGGGTGGGCAGCGGCAGACCCAGGCCCCCGCCGGGCCTCTCCAACAAGTCCAAGCCCAGGTAATTCGTACCCGCCCCCTACACTCAGCGCCCCTGTTACATTTTATATACATATAAGACACATTATGGACCTGCTACAAAGATGACATAGAGTGTGCAGAGCACACGGCCATATTCGTCCGTCTGGCAGTGCAATCTTTCCGGTGATATATTCAGAAAAATGGCTCCGCACTGGGCCGGAGACTTTGTTCTCTTCTGTGCCTGCGTCATCTTTCCAAACATATCACCATAAAGAGGGTGTCAGATATGGGAGAGCCCCACTGTGTAGTGTACGGTGTGTGGGGGGAGCAGCACACAGGACACCCCAGCCTTAAAAGAAACCTGCTAGTGAAACAATGGTAGCACTAGCTATTATTCTATATCTTTGTATAATTCAGTCTTTGAATGATAGACAGGCCATGGGTTTACTGTGCAGCAACCAGCATATATATTTAAAAGTCAAAAATATTGTTTGGAAAAAAAACAATTCATTAGGAAGAAAACACATCCTTAAAAAAAACCATTATAAATATAGCACGAATAAAAAGATGTAATGACTTTTACTTGTTCTGTTCCTAAATCACTGAGCATGCAGTCAGTGTAGTCAAATTTCTGCTCTTGAACGGAGTAATTTAATTGTCATGAATTGTCATAATGATATATATATATAATATATATATATATATAAAATTGATGGGAAACCCAGCGTTGCTCGCATTGAAGACTGGACCCTGTAGTACACCTGCAGCCTTTATTTGTTTACATTGTCCTTGCCTATAACCCCATTCCATTGATTCTGAAAAGGGCCCCACTGTTTGGTAACATGCATGCAAACAGTGACGTAATTACCATGGGTGCAAGGAGTGCGGCTGCTATGGTACCCGAGTTGCCTCTGTAGCCCGCCGCTCCCCCTGAACCCACTTACACACACAAGTTGGGTCCAGTCAGGGCCACCGAGGGGGACCCGGGTGGCTGCAGTGTTTATTTGGTGCCGACCCGCCAGCTGATTACAGCTGGCGAGCTGGCAGGCAGACATGGAGAGAGAGCGCCGCCAATCATGAGGCACTCAGAGCTCGTGGACCGGCAGCCAAGGAGAGGGAGGTCTGTGCTGAGAGGGGTTATGTGCTGTGAGGAGAGAGGGGTTATGTACTGAGAGGTGTCTTTGCTGAGAGGGGAGAGGGGTCTGTGCTTAGAGGAGAGGGGGGTCTGTGCTGAGAGGGGAGGGGGGTCTGTGCTGAGAAGGGGGAGGGGTCTGTGCTATGAGGAGAGAGGGATGCTGTGAGGAGAGAGGTGTGCGGTGCTGAGAGGGCTCTGTGCTGTTAGGGGAGAGGGGTGCTGTAAGGGGAGGTTGGTCTGTGCTGTGAGGAGACGAGTTCTGTGCTGTGAGGGGAGTGTGGTCTGTGCTCTGAGTAGAGAGGGGAGCTGAGAGGGGAGAGGGGTGCTGTGAGGGGAGAGGGGCCTGTGATGTGAGAAGAGAGGGGCCTGTGATGTGAGAAAAGATGGGTGCTGTGAGAGGAGAGGGGTGCTGTGCTGTGAGACAGGCAGTGAAGGGGGCAGTATGTAGTCCTGTGAGGGGGCGGCAGTGAAGGGGGCAGTATGTGGTGCTGTGAGGTGGGCAGTAACTTGGTCAATGTGTATGCTGTGGGAGGCTTGGTGTGCTATGGGGAGGCAATGAGTGAGGTGAGATGGAGCTCAGTGTGCTGAGTGAGTGATTGCTGTGAGAGGGCAGTGAGTCAGTGTGATATGGAAGCAGGGCCAGTTCTAGGGGTGTTCGACCAGTGCGGTCGAACAGGGGCACCACCCAACATCCAAAAGTGGCCCGCGGGTGTTCAAAATGGGAGGTTGGGTGCCGGACACCTGGAGTGTGAATGGTTGCATGCGCGCGGCATCCATTCACTGACGGGAGAAGGCTGGGGGAAGAGCAGCCAGTGACGGAGGGCTGGGCTTTACCCCCAGCCTGACGTTATTTGGAGGCGTGCCATGCAGACACGCCTCCAAATAACGGCACTTAGGAGGCGTGGCCTATGGTAATGAGGCCACGCCCCCAATTTTGGTCATGCGCGGCGAAGGGCGCAGCGTGCCGGGCCGACACAGGGTGCTCAGACCCCTGGAGCCGGCCCTGTATGGAAGGTACAGGCAGTGAGAGCTATAGAGTGGTCAATCAGTGGGGCCAAACTCGGAAAGCTTAGCAAAAGCTAGCAAATATCAAGTGTACTATACATACATAGCCGACGTTTGAAGGCCGCCATGGACCTTTTCTTAAGGGTGCTGTACAGGGGCATGAATCAGGAATGAAAATATAGTGCAACGGACTGTGTTTGATGGAGGGGGGCACCAAAACCGGTATCTTGCCTAGGGTATCATGAGGTTTAAATCCACCTCTGTATTAGGGGTGTGCACCGGCCACTTTTCGTGTTTTGTGTTTTGGTTTTGGATCTGGATCTTTCTTCGTGTTTTGGATCTGGATTGGTTTTGCCAAAACCACCCTTCCGTGTTTTGGGTTCTGGGTTTTGTGTTTTGGATCTGTATTTTTTTTAAAAAAAGCATAAAAACAGCTAAAATCACAGAATTTGTTGGTTTCTCTGCTCCTATGCTATTATTAACCTCAATAACCTTAATTTCCACTCATTTCCAGTCTATTCTGAACACCTCACACCTCACAATAGTGTTTTTATGTCCAAAAGGTTGCACCGAGGTAGCTGGATGACTATGCTAAGCGACACGAGTGGGCGGCACAAACATGTGACCCATCTAGGAGTGACACTGCAGTGGCAGACAGGATGGCAGTTAGAAAAACTAGGCCCCAAACTGTACATAATGCAAAGAAAAAAAAGAAGTGCAAGATGGAATTGTCCTTGGGGCCTCCCACCCACCCTTATGTTGTATAAACAGGACATGCACACTTTAACAAATCAATCATTTCAGCGCCAGGGTCTGCCACACAACTGTGGCTGAAATGATTGGTTCGTTTGGGCCCCCACAAAACAAGCTGGCAATTAATGTGTCCCTGCACAAACTGGCTCTACGGAGGCAAGATGTCATCCTCATCCTCCTCATCCACCGATTCCTCACCCTCTTCAGTGTGTACATCCTCATCCTCACAAAGTATTAACTCGTCCCCACTTGAATCCACCACCACAGGTCCCTCTGTACCTTCTGGAGGCTGGTCTCCCTGGAAGAGCTGATAATTCATTTTGATGAACATCATCTTCTCCACATTCTGTGGAAGCAACCTCCTACGCCTTTCGCTGACAAGGTTCCTGGCTGCACTAAACACTCTTTCGGAGTACACACTGGAGGGGGGGCAACTCAGGTAAAATAGAGCCAGCTTGTACAGGGGCCTCCAAATTGCCTCTTTTTCCTGCCAGTACAGGTATGGACTGTCTGACATGCCTACTTGGATGCTGTCACCGATGTAATCCTCCACCATTCTGTCAATGGTGACAGTATCATATGCAGTGACAGTAGACATGTCAGAAATTGTTGCCAGGTCCTTCAGTCCGGACCAGATGTCCAAACTTGGTCCTGCCTGCCCTGCATCACCGCCAGCGGGTTGCTTAGGATACCTAAGTTTTTTCCTGGCAACCCCAGTTGCGGGAGAAAATGAAGAAGGAGCCGTTGACGTGTCACGTTCCGCTTCAGCTGACAGTGTGTTCACCAGCAGGTCTTTGCACCTCTGCAGGCTTGTGTCGGCCGGAAAGAGAGACACCACATAGGCTTTAAACCTAGGATCAAGCACGGTGGCCAAAATGTAGTGGTCTGATTTCAACAGATTGACCACCCTGGAATCCTGGCAAAGCGAATGAAGGGCTTCATCCACAAGTCCCACATGCCGAGCGGAATCGCTCCGTCTTAGCTCCTCCTTCACTTTCTCCAGCTGCTTCTGCAAAAGCCTGATGAGGGGAATGACCTGACTCAAGCTGGCTGTGTCTGAACTGACTTCACGTGTGGCAAGTTCGAAGGGCTGGAAAACCTTGCACAACACGGAAATCATTCTCCACTGCGCTTGAGTCAGGTGCATACCCCCTCCTTTGCCTATGTCATAGGTGGATGTATAGGCTTGTATGGCCTTTTGCTGCTCCTCCATCCTCTGAAGCATATAGAGGGTTGAGTTCCACCGCGTCACAACCTCTTGCTTCAGGTGATGGCGGGCAGGTTCAAGAGTGTTTGCTGGCGCTCCAGTCTTCGGCACGCAGTCGCTGAATGGCAAAAGTGGCCAGAAATTTTTCGGGCCACCCAAAGCGTCTCCTGCACGCCCCTGTCGCTTTTCAGAAAATTCTGCACCACCAAGTTTATTGTGTGAGCAAAACATGGGACGTGCTGGAATTTGCCCAGATGTAATGCCTGCACAATATTGGTGGCGTTGTCAGATATCACAAATCCCCAGGAGAGTCTAAGTGGGGTAAGCCACTGGGCGATGATTTCCCTCAGTTTCTCTAAGAGGTTGTCGGCGGTGTGCCTCTTACTGAAACCGGTGATACACAGCGTAGCCTGCCTTGTAACGAGCTGGCGTTTCTGAGATGCTGCTACTGGTGACGCTGCTGCTGTTGCTGCGTAAGGTGATACATCTACCCAGTGGGCTGTCACAGTCATATAGTCCTTAGTCTGCCCTGTTCCACTTGTCCACAAGTCCGTGGTTAAGTGGACATTGTGTACAACGGCATTTTTCAGGACACTGAGGACACTTTTTCTGACGTTTCTGTACAGTCTCGGTATCGCCTGCCTAGTGAAGTGGAATCTAGACGGGATTTGGAACTGGGGACACACTACCTCCATCAATTGTCTAAATCCCACTGCACTAATGGCGGATACCGGATGCACGTCTAACACCAACATAGCAGTCAAGGCCTCAGTTATACGTTTTGCTTCAGGATGACTGCTGTCGTACTTCATCCTCCTCGCTAAGGACTGTTGGAGGGTCAATTGTTTAGTAAAAGTAGTGGTGTTCCTACTTCCTCTCTGGGATGATGAACGACTCCCAGCAGCAGCAACAGCAGCAGCGGCAGCAGTAGGCGTAGCAATGCAGGATCCTCCAGAGGAATCCCGGATAGGAGAGTCAGTCATGCCAGTGACATGGCCTGCAGGACTACTTCCGATCCTGACTAAGGAGGAAATTGACGAGGAGGGAGTTGACGGTGTGGTTTGCAGGCGCTTGGATACAACAGGACAATGGGATTTAGGTGTCCCTGGACTGCTTACGGTCTTAGCCAAAGTTTCTGAACTTGACAGTAACTTTTTATGAATGCGCTGCAGGTGCCGTATAAGGGAGGATGTTCCTAGGTGGTTGACGTCCCTACCCCTACTTATTTCACCTTTACATATGGTACATATGGCAAGACAGTTGTTGTCTGGATTTGGATAGAAATATTGCCAGACCAAAGAGGTGGAATGTTTGGTCTTCTGCCCAGGCATGACCGTGATGGGCTTTTTCATCCCACGGACAACAACTGTCTCCCCCGGAGCCTGATTTAAACAAACCACATCACCATCAGAATCCTCCTCGCCAACTTCCTCCTCAGCGCCAGCTACACCAGTATCCTCATCCTGTTGTACTTCAACAGTGACATCTTCAATTTGCATATCAGCAAGTGGACTGTGGGTGCTCCTTTCAGCACTTGCAGGGGGCGTGCAAATGGTGGAAAGAGCCACCTCTTCCCGTCCAGTGCTGGGAAGGTCAGGCATCGCAACCACCACCACACTTGGACTCTCCTTGGGGATTTGTGATATCTTCTTAGAAAGCACAGTTCTTCGCTGTGCTTTTGCCAGCTTAACTCTTTTGATTTTTTTAGTGGGAGGAGGGCTTCCATCGTCATGTGAAGCTGAACCACTAGTCATGAACATACTAGGGATCGACCTTAGCCGTTCCTTGCCACTCCGTGTCGTAAATGGCATATTGGCAAGTTTACATTTCTCTTCAGCTGATTTAAATGTCTTTTTCAAGGTCATTTTCCTGAACTTTGCCATTTGGGATTGTATGTGCCCTCTACTATGACATTGGGCATCGGCCTTGGCAGACGACGTTGATGGCATGTTATCGTCTATGTCATGACTAGTGGCAGCAGCTTCAGCACTAGGAGGAAGTGGTTCTTGATCTTTCTCTATTTTATTTTTATCGGAGAAAGTTTGGTCCTCCATTTATGTTATATCAATTTGATATATATACGTGCGGCTAAACACAGAAAATAATTTTTTTTTTGGTTTGGACTGGAGTGTACTTTGGGGGTTACAGCAACTTTTAACGGTCAAGCCAGCCGGCCCTTTACTTATGACACAGGCGCACGCTTGGCACTACTTTGTTGATGCACGTGCGGCTACTGCGCACACAATTCACAAACACAGAAAATAATTTTTTTTTGGTTTGGACTAGAGTGTACTTTCGGGGGTTACAGCACCCTTTAACGGTCAAGCCAGCCGGCCCTTTACTTATGACACAGGCGCACGCTTGGCACTACTTTGTTGATGCACGTGCGGCTACTGCGCACACAATTCACAAACACAGAAAATAATTTTTTTTTGGTTTGGACTGGAGTGTACTTTCGGGGGTTACAGCACCCTTTAACGGTCAAGCCAGCCGGCCCTTTACTTATGACACAGGCGCACGCTTGGCACTACTTTGTTGATGCACGTGCGGCTACTGCGCACACAATTCACAAACACAGAAAATAATTTTTTTTTTGGTTTGGACTGGAGTGTACTTTGGGGGTTACAGCACCCTTTAACGGTCAAGCCAGCCGGCCCTTTACTTATGACACAGGCGCACGCTTGGCACTACTTTGTTGATGCACGTGCGGCTACTGCGCACACAATTCACAAACACAGAAAATAATTTTTTTTTGGTTTGGACTGGAGTGTACTTTCGGGGGTTACAGCACCCTTAACGGTCAAGCCAGCCGGCCCTTTACTTATGACACTGGCGCACGCTTGGCACTACTTTGTTGATGCACGTGCGGCTACTGCGCACACAATTCACAAACACAGAAAATAATTTTTTTTTTGGTTTGGACTGGAGTGTTCTTTCGGGGGTTACAGCACCCTTAACGGTCAAGCCAGCCGGCCCTTTACTTATGACACAGGCGCACGCTTGGCACTACTTTGTTGATGCACGTGCGGCTACTGCGCACACAATTCACAAACACAGAAAATAATATTTTTTTTGGTTTGGACTGGAGTGTACTTTCGGGGGTTACAGCACCCTTTAACGGTCAAGCCAGCCGGCCCTTTACTTATGACACAGGCGCACGCTTGGCACTACTTTGTTGATGCACGTGCGGCTACTGCGCACACAATTCACAAACACAGAAAATAATTTTTTTTTTGGTTTGGACTGGAGTGTACTTTCGGGGGTTACAGCACCCTTAACGGTCAAGCCAGCCGGCCCTTTACTTATGACACAGGCGCACGCTTGGCACTACTTTGTTGATGCACGTGCGGCTACTGCGCACACAATTCACAAACACAGAAAATAATTTTTTTTTTGGTTTGGACTGGAGTGTACTTTCGGGGGTTACAGCACCCTTTAACGGTCAAGCCAGCCGGCCCTTTACTTATGACACAGGCGCACGCTTGGCACTACTTTGTTGATGCACGTGCGGCTACTGCGCACACAATTCACAAACACAGAAAATAATTTTTTTTTTGGTTTGGACTGGAGTGTACTTTGGGGGTTACAGCACTCTTTAACGGTCAAGCCAGCCGGCCCTTTACTTATGACACAGGCGCACGCTTGGCACTACTTTGTTGATGCACGTGCGGCTACTGCGCACACAATTCACAAACACAGAAAATAATTTTTTTTTGGTTTGGACTGGAGTGTACTTTCGGGGGTTACAGCACCCTTTAACGGTCAAGCCAGCCGGCCCTTTACTTAAGACACAGGCGCACGCTTGGCACTACTTTGTTGATGCACGTGCGGCTACTGCGCACACAATTCACAAACACAGAAAATAATTTTTTTTTGGTTTGGACTGGAGTGTACTTTCGGGGGTTACAGCACCCTTTAACGGTCAAGCCAGCCGGCCCTTCACTTATGACACAGGCGCACGCTTGGCACTACTTTGTTGATGCACGTGCGGCTACTGCGCACACAATTCACAAACACAGAAAATAATTTTTTTTTTGGTTTGGACTGGAGTGTACTTTGGGGTTTACAGCACCCTTTAACGGTCAAGCCAGCCGGCCCTTTACTTATGACACAGGCACACGCTTGGCACTACTTTGTTGATGCACGTGCGGCTACTGCGCACACAATTCACAAACACAGAAAATAATTTTTTTTTTGGTTTGGACTGGAGTGTACTTTGGGGGTTACAGCACCCTTTAACGGTCAAGCCAGCCGGCCCTTTACTTATGACACAGGCGCACGCTTGGCACTACTTTGTTGATGCACGTGCGGCTACTGCGCACACAATTCACAAACACAGAAAATAATTTTTTTTTGGTTTGGACTGGAGTGTACTTTCGGGGGTTACAGCACCCTTAACGGTCAAGCCAGCCGGCCCTTTACTTATGACACTGGCGCACGCTTGGCACTACTTTGTTGATGCACGTGCGGCTACTGCGCACACAATTCACAAACACAGAAAATAATTTTTTTTTTGGTTTGGACTGGAGTGTACTTTCGGGGGTTACAGCACCCTTAACGGTCAAGCCAGCCGGCCCTTTACTTATGACACAGGCGCACGCTTGGCACTACTTTGTTGATGCACGTGCGGCTACTGCGCACACAATTCACAAACACAGAAAATAATATTTTTTTTGGTTTGGACTGGAGTGTACTTTCGGGGGTTACAGCACCCTTTAACGGTCAAGCCAGCCGGCCCTTTACTTATGACACAGGCGCACGCTTGGCACTACTTTGTTGATGCACGTGCGGCTACTGCGCACACAATTCACAAACACAGAAAATAATTTTTTTTTTGGTTTGGACTGGAGTGTACTTTCGGGGGTTACAGCACCCTTAACGGTCAAGCCAGCCGGCCCTTTACTTATGACACAGGCGCACGCTTGGCACTACTTTGTTGATGCACGTGCGGCTACTGCGCACACAATTCACAAACACAGAAAATAATTTTTTTTTTGGTTTGGACTGGAGTGTACTTTCGGGGGTTACAGCACCCTTTAACGGTCAAGCCAGCCGGCCCTTTACTTATGACACAGGCGCACGCTTGGCACTACTTTGTTGATGCACGTGCGGCTACTGCGCACACAATTCACAAACACAGAAAATAATTTTTTTTTTGGTTTGGACTGGAGTGTACTTTGGGGGTTACAGCACTCTTTAACGGTCAAGCCAGCCGGCCCTTTACTTATGACACAGGCGCACGCTTGGCACTACTTTGTTGATGCACGTGCGGCTACTGCGCACACAATTCACAAACACAGAAAATAATTTTTTTTTGGTTTGGATTGGAGTGTACTTTCGGGGGTTACAGCACCCTTTAACGGTCAAGCCAGCCGGCCCTTTACTTATGACACAGGCGCACGCTTGGCACTACTTTGTTGATGCACGTGCGGCTACTGCGCACACAATTCACAAACACAGAAAATATATTATTTTTTTAGCACTTGGGGGGAGCACCCCTGATGGACAGAGCACCCCCTGGACAACACTACAGCACCCCTTTAGGACTGGGACACTGCACAGGACTTTGGAGTGGACACAGCCCCTATGGAGAACTGACTGCACAACACAGTCCAGCCAGCCCCTATGGACTTTGAAGTAGTGGACACAGCCCCTATTAACAACAGCAGCACAGCACAACACAGCCAGCCCCTATGGACTTTGAAGTAGTGGACAACAGCAGCACTACACTACACTACACTACACAGCCCTAACTCCCACCCTCCCTCTTCACTGTCCACAGCCGAGTGAGAAAATGGCGCCGACGCGGGTACCTTATATAGGATCCAAAACCCACGAGACTCGGAAGGCGGGATGATGACGTTTTGCCTCGATTTCAGATCCCAGTCAGGCGGGAAAAGTCGAGCTTGACTTGGATCTGCCTCGGATCGGGGGGGCTCGGGGGGGTTCGGATTTCAGAAATCCGAACCCGCTCACCCCTACTCTGTATATACTGTATCTGTTTATGTGTGTGTATATGTATATATATATATATATATATATACATAAAGTAATATCACACTATACTTATCCTCCTGTGTATTGAAAAGTAACAATAGGATGAGACCGGAATTATGTTCTGATACTGAGGTGGGTTTTTAGAAGTAGAAATGTTGCCCCTAGCAACCAATCAGATTCTAACTATTATTTTAGATAAAGTGCTAAATAAATTTTAAGTAGAATCTGATTGGTTGCAATAGACAACATCCCCACTTCTAAAAACAAACACCTTAGTAAATGTACCCCTGAGTGTGTACATTTTAGAATAAGTAGCCTCCACATAGCCCAAGTAATAGCACCTATCATGTGTTTCATGATTGGTATAGCCATTGTGTGCTATAAATGTATTTGAATATTAGTTCAGATGTAGAAAGTACTATATAACATGTAAGAAAATTGTTCATGTAGAAGCCCAGACACTGGGTCTAAAGCTGGGTACACATTAGATGATATTTTAAGCGATTTGCCCGATTCCGACGGATCGAAATGACAAATTGACATACAGCCTGGGTGAATGAGTGACAGGACAAGCCATTTGTGGGTGGTAACAGGGGCTGGCCACTAGAAACGGGGGAGTGGAGGTGCGAACGCAGATGTGCCTGAGTGTCTTAATGCCATTTCAGAGGCGTGCATAATTAACCGGCAGCGTCATAGTACACGTCACCTGGCTGATTTTACACTGAAGTGCTCGCAGTGCTTGTGGTAGGGTATAGTCAACCGCAAGCGCTGCATCCACCTTGATGTACCAATGGTTGCATACATTTCCTGGATATTACGTGCGCAATTGGGCGTCTTAAGGCTGGAGGGCATCTGCATACACAGGGCGATCGCACGCCAAGACATAGTGGGCGTGTTTATGCTTTGCCGTGTAATTGCCTGCCTTGCTGGGTGTGTTCCGAATTTGCATACGCTGGGTGCGAGCATACGCATCTAGCGAGCAGGTCTGAATTGGGCCCTATGCGCGCTCCCGTGGCGGTGTCCATTGCACGTTGCCAGCAGGGGCGCCGAGAGGGGAGGAAGCAGGTACCAATTAGCCAGGCCTGGGCTTGCTGGAGGGGCCCGGCATGCCCCCCCCCCTCTTACATCACAGCAGCCCAGCACACGCTGCTGTGTGCTGGGCTGCTCTGGGAGACTGCTCGCAGCCCCAGCAGTCTTTTATGCCTGTGGGGGGAGCGATCACTGGCATAGTGCCCCCCACTGGTTATGCGCCGGGCTGAAGGGGCTTACTGCGATCCCTTCCCCTCCTGCAATTAGACCACGCCCCTTTTTACCAGATCTTAGCACATACCAGATGTTATAGCACATACCATAACCAGTGAGGAGTGACTATAGATTTTAAAATACTCCTAATCAAATGAGAATTGTCTGTCAACAAAATCTGAGTAAAAACTACATTAATGGCTATGAAAAAATTTTATTTTTAAGATGAAATTTAAATTATCTATCTTTCTAACAGCTATTGTACTAATTGGTAGTTAATATTAATAATAATATTTATTTAATAATGTATAAATACATTTTTTAAATAAACAATTAAACTGGGGTTGGCCAGCCCCAGAAACACTGATGAAAATTAACATAGGATTGCATACATTTCCTGGAGATTACGTGCGCAATTGGGCGTCTTAAGGCTGGAGGGCATCTGCATACACAGGGCGATCGCACGCCAAGACATAGTGGGCGTGTTTATGCTTTGCCGTGTAATTGCCTGCCTTGCTGGGTGTGTTCCGAATTTGCATACGCTGGGTGCGAGCATACGCATCTAGCGAGCAGGTCTGAATTGGGCCCTATGCGCGCTCCCGTGGCGGTGTCCATTGCACGTTGCCAGCAGGGGCGCCGAGAGGGGAGGAAGCAGGTACCAATTAGCCAGGCCTGGGCTTGCTGGAGGGGCCCGGCACGCCCCCCCCCCCTCTTACATCACAGCAGCCCAGCACACGCTGCTGTGTGCTGGGCTGCTCTGGGAGACTGCTCAATGAGAATTGTCTGTCAACAAAATCTGAGTAAAAACTACATTAATGGCTATGAAAAATTTTTATTTTTAAGATGAAATTTAAATTATCTATCTTTCTAACAGCTATTGTACTAATTGGTAGTTAATATTAATAATAATATTTATTTAATAATGTATAAATACATTTTTTAAATAAACAATTAAACTGGGGTTGGCCAGCCCCAGAAACACTGATGAAAATTAACATAGGATTGTGAGTATTTATATATCCACAGTCACTGTTATAATTGTCGTAAAACGAGATACCAAACATGAGAAAAAGGGGCTCTAGGCCCTATAGTAGTCCTTGGCCTTTCACCCCCCATGAAAATTTTCATTCCTACGCCCCTGCCTACTTCATGATTTCAGGTGCTGTGAGGTGGTAAAAAATTACTGGAAATGAATGTTTTACCGATGCTGATAATACTATAGGAACAAAAATAGATCCAAGTTACATGATTTCAGCTGTTTAACAATTTGTAGAGAAATCCAAAACCAAACCAAGGGGCCTATTCATCATACTATAAATGGCCCGATAACCAACACTAGTTTCCACATATGTAGGCTACCGGGCTATTCATCATTAGGGGTCCCCCTTTTATTCAGCTAACTCGGATCCCCGCTCCTTCCTATGCGAAGGAGTTCTAGGGATGCGAGGAGGCATCCGATCGGATCCCTCCGCCGCCTCCTCACTCCCTCCGATGGAGAGCAGGTAAGTAACACAGCTACAGAAGTAGCTGCAATACTTTCCACGGGGACAACTGCTTTTCGGAGCAGTTGGCCCCTCACCGGTGCAATAATGAATTACTCCGGTGTCACGCTTCCCCCGCTGCGAGTTGGATACTTATGTATCCCTGACAGCGAGTTCAATCCTTCATCATCGGAGGCCATATGGCCTTCGATTATGAATAGGCCCCCAAAACACTTGAGGGTGGTTTTACCAAAACTAAAACACAACTATGATTTAAATCCAAAGCCAAAACACGAGGTCTGCACATATCTCTACAAATATTATAAATTATATGTTTAAGCTGGCTCCATTTCATTTTTCATGACTCAATCATTAGCATACATAGGTATAGTCGAATTGGGGGCTACCGCCCTATAGAACCTCTAATGAACAAACAGTCCTAGGAATTAGATGCCTGCCATAGTAGTAACCTTTGTACATCTGCTCACCTGTTTTATCCACCAAAAACGGTCATACAAATATACATTGATTTTAAAATAAGTAATGTGTCAGTCTCCAGAAGGATGGGATGGGTACGGGATGCTGGCGGTCAGATTTCCGAAACCGGCATCCTGACAGGATTAGAATACTGTCATTTGTCAGTCAGTATTCAAACCCTCCCCCTCTCCCTACCCTAACCCTCCCCCCATGCCTAAACCTAACCCTCTCTCCCCGCACCCTAAACCTAACCCTCCCCTCTTAGTGCATAACTCTAACACTTCCCCTAGTGCCTAACCCTAACCCTCACCCCAACCCCGCTACTTACCTCCTAGATTCCGGCGGTCAGGATGCCGGCGCCGAGATTCTGACAAGTGTCTGGATCCCAGCATCGGCATTCTGAGCGCCGGAATTCACCGCATCCCCAGTAGGATATGTGAGTGGACACACACAAGCAATGTAGTCTACTATTTAGATCTCCTTTTTCTGGGGATGGGAGCATCTGGGCTTATTTGTGTGTCTCATATATAAACTAAATGTATGCACAACACATACACCTAAGGAGCTTGGTATGAAGTTGGCAGGTACTCCAGGATCATTTGATTGAAAACCTCTGCAATGGATTTTTTGGCTAAGCTTCTCTAATTTCTAAATTACTATGCTGTCATTCTTTGATCTGTGAGTGTCTGTCACGTCTGACTCTTATAAATCCTTCAGTTTGGAAGAGATTTCTTTTTTCTAAGTATTTGAGAGGCACAAAAGTAAGGCACGCAGAGTTAAATCATACATTTACTGTCTCCAGAAAGAATTCCTGAAAAGTTAAAGGTCAAATGAGTGTGAAGTGACAGCTATCTAGCTGGTTAGGACACTTCATCCTTTGTAATCTTACACTTGCTGCACAAAGTGGATCAGTACAGAGAGATCCGCTGAAGTGTTTCCTTACCTAATTCCTCACATTCAGACAATTGCAAAAACAATGCGAATCTGCGGGATGCAAATTACTGAGCAGATTTTTCTTTTATGTACTGAATCTTTTATATAATTTCAATATCTTTATGGTCAAGAACATGAAAGTGTAAAATAGTTCTGAACACATTAAATCAATGACATGACGATGTCGTGAGCAGTAAAAATCAATTTCTCATTTTGGAACAATGGGTGATCAGGAACAGATGGCTGCTCGCATGCAGAGGCAAATAACTTTCCATTCAGGCATCAGACTAATGATTTTGGTTTTCTGGTAAAATAAAAAGTAACCTGTGTTTAGAATTTCAACAACCCTTTAGCAATGACCAGCCGAAAAGGATCCAATCTGCCATATTGGCTGGTTCCATATGAAGTAAAGTACTATATAAAAATCCAGTGTTCTGTCAAAACAAAGAGTCCATTTCATAAATATAATTTCTTGCTAGATCGATTTACAACATCTATTAACATATTTATTTGATTTTGAAGATTGTAATTGTCATCTATAAATGTCAAAAGTCTCTGTGATGTCACATGAAAAAAAATGTTTTTTAATCAATAATAAATAATAAATAATAAAATTATATTAATTCTTTACATAAATGTTCACACCCTTGTTTCAATATTTGTGAGAAGAGCATCCTGCTGCATTTACATGTATAGGTCTTTTCAGGTGGATCTCTCCTAGTTTTGCATATCTAGACTTTGCAGTTTTCATCAATTCTTCTTTACAATATTGCTAAAGTTCTAGCAAATCATTCCGTAGATAGAGGTCTGGTTTCTGACTCAGCATCTTCAATACATTGATTTTGTTTTTATTATTTATTGGTTTTGTATTTAAGTCATACAAATTTCACTATGCATTAGGTCATGATCCTCCTGAAATATAAATCTTCTCCAAATTCTAAATCTCTTGCAGACTATGGCTGGTTTTCCCCAAAACGTGTCTCTATTAATCTTGCCTTCTGTCAGGTATTATGGTTCCTGCAGCAAAGAAGCATCTTCATTGTATTATGCTCTTGCCGCCATGCGTCACGGAAGGATTATGTGCAATGGTAGGCATGTACCAAACACAGGAGCTGGTGATGAGGTCCACACATTTAGAGCCATGATGGGAATTGAGCTCAAGACCTCTGTGCTGTGAGGCAGTAATGCTAACTATTATACCGTCCGTAAAATACATAATATTAATATTAATATTAATTCTTACTTTGTCCTGTTTAACCTAATGTGGTAGATGGAAAAAAAGAGGACAACATACACAGGAAATATTGGACGCTTTCTTCTACTCCGGGTGTCATACTCTTATACCACAAAAGGTATTACACAAAAGAAATATAACATTCAATAATGTGCTAAAATCTTCTATAACAGCTAAACAGTGTCTGACATTTGTGAATGGATGGTGCATTGCAAAATACTGCAACTGTTTAAGGGGATATCTTATTAGCCACGATAACAATTTTTTCCCCGATAACTTTTCATTTGTGGAAACTTTTCACCCAAAAAATTGTTATTGGCAATCCTATTAGCTGCGGTTTTCACACATGCAAAAACTATATAGGAATCAGGGTTGGACTGGTCCACAGGGGTACAGGGGAAATCCCAGGTGGGCCCTACTGTCTGGGGGACTACCCCCTGCTCTAGGTGTCATGTTCCAAACTGTGTACTGAATTATACATTGTTAATCTATTATAGGGTCAGTTACCTTGAGGAGCAGGACCACTGATAAACACCGTTTGTTGGTTTTCTTTTATAGAGCCTACAAAAAGATTTGCCTAATGGTTAGCCATGAAACTGTGGTGGCCACACACACCCCACACTCTGGTTGATGACCACACCCTTTAAGCATGGGCCCAATTCACTGCATTCCCCTGGTGGGCCCTTTATGTCTCAGTCCGACTCCGATAGGAATTATCGTTATTTCTTTACAACACCTCTTAGCAAGTGATAAATTGTGCAAAACCCCTATTTATATTGACTGTTACCCTCATTATCGCTATATAAACATCTTTGTTTAACTTTACTACTGAATAATTTGTAACTGATAGACTGTGCTTTCATTAGCCCATACTAATGTTTCCTTATAAATGTATTTTATTGTAAATAAGGAGATAATAATATAAATTGTTGCCCTAGATTAGATCAGACAAGGCATATTAATCAGATTTGTAGTTCTGTAACAGATTAACATTAATAGACACTTTGTTAAATAATCCTTAGTGGAAACAACAATACAGACATACTGTATGTCACAAATCTGCAACTGTCAATCAAGATCACATGATCTTACTATATCCTCTTTACTATTTATACTTGGAAGACAGGAATGTTTAATCTGTTTCGTCTACGCAGAATTCTTGCAGGGAGTCGGGTGTTCAGTGCAGGATAAAGTTCATCCAGGATGTTTTCAGAGCATTGGGAAGCCAAGACTTCAGGCTCTGTTAGCTCCTAGAATAAGATGTGCATTCAATTAGCTACTAGGCCCTAAATGGTGAAGGAAAAAACGCTTCCTATGGGGATTGCTCATGCACCAGGTCACTCATACTTGTCGCCTTTCTATAGTGGCTCCTGCTGTACAACCTAATACTGTGCACACAAACCTGATTGTCATGTCATTGTAATACCACTTGCCATACAATTGTGCATTGCCTTCGTTAACACAGCAAATACATATTTTGTTCTATGAAGTAAATCCCAGATTTATCTGCCTGAACTTTTGGTATTGACCTGGTTTTCCTATGACCCTGAATATTTTTGCTGCCAAGCAATCCACCTACCGCAACCTTTTGCTCCAGCGTGATTCTGCCTTGGCTCTGTTTAATCGTTCTGGATCTCCTGTGTTCCTATTAGTTTCTGCATCCTGAAAAAGCAGGACATGCCCCCAGAGGTGCACTAGGATCCAGTGTTTGCCTCAGTCATTATCATTACACAAAGTAATTCCAGCATTGAGGCCATTTTGGCTATGGTGGACATAAAGGTAATTCTTGAGAGATGATGGTAGATTGCGTCTGGGATTTGGCATTCTAAAGGGGTCTAACTTACTGCAATAAATGCTATGGAATCAGAGTTGGTGAAACCAGATTCAAGAACAGAAAAGGATTTCTCTTCCTCTGGATCGGCCTTTTGGACTTTATGCAACTATATTATCTTTACAAGTTCAGAGTACTGTGTCATTATTAGGACTTCTTGAGACCAGTACAAATGAATGGCAAAAGAAAGTGACACAACCAGACAAAAATTCTTAACCCATCCCCCCAAAAAAAGTAGCGTGTTACATTTTGGCGGAATTAAAATAAATGTAATAATGTAAGGTTAATGTCTTTTGCGTAGTTTATTCTAGAAAAAACTTTAGCAGTTATATTATAAACAGGTGAAGTCAGTGTTGCTATAAGATATGCAAGATACTACACAGGTGAGAGCTAACTAATTGTAACGTTACACCATCATGTATCACCAGTGCCTTAAAAAAGAAAGAACAAATATCTATTCTAATATTCTATAAAGAGTGTGACATATACGGCTAAGAATCTGTTTTGTGAGAAAGAAAAAGACAACTCGGCCAGGGGATTGTTATCTATATAGAAAACGAGAGACCCAAGTCCTGCTGTTCCTCCAAAGTCAAAGTCCACTCTGGTGAGATTAGCTAGAGAGAGTTTCAGTGTACTGTATGGTGATCTACTATGCGGCAAGACAGAGTCTGGGGGAGTGTGCCAAAATACCTGTTTTCTATCACATAGGTCAATAAAACATGATATGCAACTTGCTTGGAATGCAGTCAGCCCTTTTAATAAAGGCTTTTTCATGTGCAATAATTGCTGGAATTAGGGTATATCTATTTTTAATTATTATCTTCATGACGCATCAACAACAAGCTGTAAATTTAGACCCCTATTTAACAATGAAGCATATCCCCTTTAGCGCTCGCTAATGGGGTTATGCCACCCTTTCTGAATTTAACAAACAGCGGTAATCTTAGATTACCACTCTTTGTCAAGCATCGCTCTCACCATCTTTTAGATGGCGAGAGCGATGCGCTCCCAATTGCCGGCAATGGAGACTCGGCGGTGCCTTTCCGGCTTCTGCAAAGCCTTCCACGCACTGCCGGGTCCCCATGTCATGCACATGCGCAGACGGACCATCGCGCATACCCATTACACCGAGCCTCGTCGCTGGCAGCGTTAGGCTGGCAGCAGCCCAGCGGAGGCCCTCGCCGAGGACGAAGGCGGAGGGGTAAGTATTGGTGAATACCAGTGAATTATTCATTAGTATCACAGTGGTTCTAAACAAAAAATTCCACCAGTATTTGCCTTCATATTCTTAAATAGGGGCATTAATTTTATACGCAACCCATTTAAATTTGAATTGCGGTGTTAAGTAATTAGCTAGCTACAAGGTGTGATGCCCTTGGTGATACAGCTAGCATCTTTACATTTATTTAACATTAAATACTGTAGAACAGTGCGTAATACAAACTTTAAACATACAGAACATTTTTGTTACATATACAGTAATAGGTAAATAACCAGGTATTTTTAAACTAGTATTGGGGGCTACGATAGATTTTCTGGTGTACTCTTCTTATTCAATTCCCACACAGGTTTTCTCTACAGCCATAGAACATCCCAGATGATCTCAGTGGTCACATATACATTACAGCCCTCATTTTAAGATAGCCCGCAGGCACAGATATCCCCACTAGGTGACACTCACTTACTGGTTTCAAAGCAGTTTGCAGTCTTCCATGAGGCTTTGGGGGAATCACCTCTTCCCACATCCAAAAAAGAAAATAAAAATGTGTGACCTTCAGTATAAATGGTGTTTTGTGAGGCCTGTAGCTGATTTTTGCAGAGTACTGTCAGTGAGTAAGGGTGCATCTGCTGGGATGAGAAAACTTACATCATCTGAGGACTGGGACGAATCAGATCTTGGTGGCAAAATGCAAACTAGGTGCACTGGTGTTTTGTAGTCACATGTAAAAATGAGATTTGGTTTTGTGGCATGAGATTGTTTAAATGGGATTCAAGGGTGGACAAGATGCATTTTAGGTGGGTGATAATATCTATTTAGGTGAGAGCTGCAAACAGGGAGATCAGACTGGTCTAAATTTTCAATGAGATGACAATTCTAGCCACACTTTATCCGAGACAGTTCATTTCTACCAACGTAATAAAATATTTCAATATGCCATAGGGATACGTATAATACAATCCCAATGTTCTCTCACTCTTATAGTTTATTTCAGGCATAATTAAGGTGCATTCAAGCTGTATTTTAAGAGGAAAAAACTGAAATAGTACTGGGCAGCATTTTAAAGTGATTTTTTTTGTTTGTTTCTTTTGCAACACCCAGCTGGACCCCGATTTCCCAAAAAGTTGGCTTGTCAAAAACCAAAATCTACTGTATTGTACTTCCAACAATATATTAATGTAATGCTTTCTTTCATAGTCACGTAATAAAAATTTGAGAAGTGTATTGTATTTACTTACAGTTTGAATATATTTTCCTTAACATAGATGAACACTACGACAATTTCAAAAATAACTTTTAAACCTGGATTCCAATGTAGCGCCAACATCAGTAATATAATTGCATCAATGTAAAAGTATCAAAAGGCATGCACTGTCTTGATTCAGTGACACAGCTAGAGACCCATGAACCATGGTACAAAAGGAGACAGAGCCTCACTAACTCGCATAAATCCCCTTGGTTGTCTCGTATATATGGCTTAGTCAAACAGAGGTTACAATGCATACTGTCCAATGAATTCTGAAATGTATAGAGATGGTCACAGTATCTACACCTCCTTGCACAGAAGCACATAACTATTTACAAATTACTCTTTCCTAGGCCCCACTGCAGTGTCTTATACTGTCATTCAGAACCTCTATGTGCATATCTGGGGTTCTGGGCCCATACAGGACTATGGGTTCCTAATATGACAGCAGACAAAATATAGAAGAGAGGGGCTGGTCATTAATGGAACGGCGTGACAGACCAGTGTTACGAAAAGTCCACTGTTACAGTTGGCAGATGGCTGCAACTCTGGATCCAAATTCCTCTGGTGCCCTTGTTGTTACAAAATACCTACTTTCTGGCAACCCCCTACAGGAAGTGTCAAAAACATGGTGCGGCAAAGTGGGTGGCGTGGGGGTCATGATGGCATGATTGCTTCTTGGTGGCTCCACTACCCACTATACAATGCTGTGATTACCAACATTGTAAAGCGGGAGGCAGGGCCACAATGATGCGATTCAGAGCGAATGGTGTCATCAAGCCACTCGGACACCCACTTCAGTGGGCGACTATGGGCAGCAACGAGGAAGCTCAGAGAGATTTGTCTGATATCCTGGGTATCCGGAAGAGCCACCAAGATTCAGGAGTCTCCCAGACATTCTGGGAAAGCATGCAAGTATGTGTTACAATACTGTTTTAAAGGGACTGACTCAGCACCTTGATTACTTTGTGGGAGGGTCGTGGGCATGTACAGTAGTCAGACTTCCATACTATTTGTCATGTCTTTAGCATAATTGTTTGTTATATGCATTTATTTCTGTGTAAGCTTCATCTAGTTTTCAGCCTTATATCAATTAATTCTGATCATCTCAGACTTCTTGTCAGTGCACCCTGGGTAGGTAATAGTCCAGACTCCATATTAGATCAGACATGTCTCTTTAAGGAGGTGCAGTATATTTTTCCCCCTCAGCACATAATTGATGGTAACTCTGCACACAGTTAGTATTCAACCCTGTTACGAATATTTGCATTATATCAGTTTCACGTTGTACTCATTGCATGTTTCTATGTTTTGCAATACAGTTTAACTATATTATTCTACTACTACAATAAACACCATACTACATCTACACATCTAGATTGACAAGTAGGAGTGATTATGCTGTCTGTCTAATTGTAATCAAAGAAGATTAACACTAGTCTCAGGCATGCATATGGTGAGAGGACTCTTGTTTCTGATGCGGCTGGTGTAAGTGTTGTTACTCATGATGATGGTTGCGGCTGTGGATGGAAACGCAGTGGCCTTTGTGACTATATGTGAAGCGTTCAGATACCTGCATTACCTTAAGGTGGTAAGTCTGTCTGCTGGAGCCGTCCACATCTGCCACTGCTTTGCGCCCAACTCAGAATCAGGCCCATAGTCAGAATGTAACATTTTCCTTTTTCTCATTTTTTGTTATCTTACACAATTAACTCAGAATAGAAAAGCTGCAAAATTCTATTCCAAATTTAGGAAATCCCCGACTGTCTAAACAGGAAAGCCAGCATTGTGCCTACAAGTCAGTGATACAAAGCTGCTCTAGCTGCCATCATCTTATACTCCTCATCTGTTTCGAACATCTGATTCCACGAACAATCAGGAGGATTAATTGCCTTTCAGTGCCTAACACCGCAGTCATTTCCCACAAAACCCACATCAATGATATTATGTTAAGACTTTGCTGTTGCTCGATTTAGTGCGTTTCTTACATAATTCAGTGGTATTTACACATAAAGTCTTCCTTTAAAAAACAACGCCTGCAGCGTATTGCACATTGTTTGGGAATCAACATTGTGACAAGTTTGGACAGCACAAACATCTGCATTGTACAATTAAAAAAAACAAACCTGGGAAAAGAATCTGTGCTCAGAGTTAACATGCAAGGTGTAAAGACTTAAATAAAACTGTATGGTCTGCACTCTAGAAACAGTATAGCCATATTCTGAAGAATTTCATATTTCGCAATTAACTTATTATTACTCTAGGGCAGAAGTGGGGAAAATTTTTGCTGCCAAGAGCCATTTTGATATATATAAGATTATTTGCGGGCCTGGTGCAGGCCACACCTCCTCCATGTGACATCACATGGGAGTGGGGCCATGTGATTACAGCAATGACCGGAGCATCCTGAGGATCCTCTGGGGAGCTGTAAGGGCAGCGGTGTGACTGTCTGAAGCATCCTAAGGACATTCCAGGTGGCACTGCTGCATAGATTAGGCTAGCAGAAAAAATATCTGAGGGCCAGACCAAATGATTCTGCAGCCAGACCAAATGATTCCTTCTCTATGGTGATAAAGGGATGATGATGACAATTATTATTATTATTCTTGTAGTTATAAACCATCAGTTACATCAAATCCATTATGAACATTGATAGTTAAAGGGTTTCTTCACCACAAATTCCAGTGTTTAATTAATCCTCTAAATCAATAAATACTCACTGGCTGGACCATAGTAGGTCTCCTTAGGATACCATTTTCATGCACATAAACTGACAGGAACTAGTAATTAACTGTTCAAAAACTGTCTCCGTATGTGCTAAGGCTTCAACACTAACTCCAAGACCTTGGGTCAGAAGATAAACACACAGGGCCCACAGGTAGTGAGAAGGAAAGATGGAGTGGAGGGGTGGGGTTGGAGAGTGCAAACGGTTTCGTCCACAGCCAGTACCTGCGTTTTTTTTATCTACCCTCCGTGTGTGCCTTTACTAAGCTAATGTATTTCTCCACTTGCACATACTTCTGTTTGTGTAACGCATCTTGCATACATTTGTATTGTACATGTGAGCACACATAGATGCGGCTATCCAGAGTTGTATGCAATTTGGGCGCATCAGCCCTTAGGACCAAAGAAACGCAACCGGGGTGGGAAAAGGTGATCTCACAAAGAACAGTTAGGGTGGTTCATGCAAATGTGGACCATTGCACAACAGCACGTAAGCTAAAATACACCTTTTGCTACTAGTAAAGGGCAGGTACGATGATGACGATGTTGGCTAGTAGTAATCCAGGGGTATATGTTACCAGCTACATCTTGAGATGCGTACAGCTCTGCATTTGGGGGAAAGTATGCTATTTTTACATTTCTTCTGTGTAATGTACACCCATCTGCCAAGTCTGCAATAGCCCTGCTGGCTGCAGTAATGTATGATCAGCACTGCGAGCAGTAACAAGCTGGGTACATACACCCAGCCGGTGATACAAGTGAAGATTGGAACACCCTATTCATATAATACAAAATTACAAATCGTCAGTAATACTCATTAGTTCCTGTGAAATGCACATAGGGCCCCATTTATCAACGAGACATAACCCCTTTAGCACTTGCTAAAGGGGTTATGTCCTCCCTTCAACATTTATCAAACAGCGATAAACTAAGATTAATGCTGTTTGTCACTGTATCGCTTACACCCTCTGTAGACGGTGAGAGCGATATGGTCCCCATTCCTGTCAAAAGGGCCCAGCAACAACCTTTCAAGCTTCAGCGAAGCCTTCCAGGCTGTGTCATATGCATATGCAGACATGACACAACAGCCCATCGCTGGCAGCAACTGAGCGAGGGATCCCGCAGACAAGGGGCATGTCGCTGGATCTCGCTGGAGGGGTAAGTAATGGTGAATACTAGTGGCATATTCATTAGTATCACTGCAATACTAAACTAAATATGCCTCTGGTATTAAAGTTCATTGGTAAATGGGCCCATAGTCCCCTGAATGAGATTGATGATAAGTAGTGAGTGTTCAGAAAAAAGATGAAGAGGGGCGGGGGAGGGGGAGGTTAGTAGACAAGAGATTGGCTGAGGGACAATGGGAGACACGATAGAAGGGTACCAGACTTGGAAGAGGAACTGAACAGACAAGGCAAAGAGGGGAAGGCAAAAGATATTGGGTTGGGGGACAAACAAGATAAAAAAACAAGAGACAGATGTAAAAAGGAACAGGCAACATATGTGGGGGAATAAAGGACAAAGAGCAGATGAAAATAGACAAAGTCAGTACAATTTTTGTTTCATTTACTTGAAGTACCTGCAACTGCGAATGCCTTAATACACCAGGTGGGGAGAGGGTTTGGTAAACCACATGGTTAGTTTGGTCTCACAACGTTCTCTTGACTTATCAGTGCAGAGCCTCCACCAAAGTCTCTCTTTTCAGGCAGTAAATCCTAGCAGGATCCAACAGGGGACTAAGGAAACCTTAGCTTGACTCCCTAAAATTAGCTTGTAGAAACACACTCACTCACTCACAGGTAAAGGGGATAAGACACATGGCATTAACTGTTTGTAACCTAATAGCCGGAGTCCTGATAATTAGTGAACAGTGCACCATAAATGTAATATCTAATGTAATGGGAAAGGTGCAGAGTAATGACACAGCAAGATAAATAAATGGACATTAAGATAATATCTGGATGCAAATGACATAAGTAATTTTAATACAAAATGAATAACAGCAATGTTAATGAGATGTGTTAAATGACTTTTAAGAAGGGTAATATACTTGTCTGTCAATAAGAAGAATGAGGTAGTAAATTCAATATCATGCCACTTTATAGCTCTGCACAAATCATGGACCAGCATGGTAGTAAAGATGGGTTATACTCTTAAATTATCTGCCGGCTCATGACCTGAACCAAGACACAGAGTACAGGCGAGATGGTGCAATGAAAAAGCTACAACTAATGGCACATGTACATTCTAGAAGATGAGGTAGCAATACACTTTATCATAATTTAACTTTAAATTAATACAATATGGCAGAGGGGCCTATTCATCATAACCAAAAATTCTCTGGAGCTAATTAGGTTTAGAACTCGCATGGAGTTCTACCTAATTACCGGAGGAATTCATCATTCCTCCTCTCCATCACTATCTATTCCGAAAAACTGTCATTTTTGCGATGGCAGCTTTTCAGGAAATAGATACATTTCCCTGCCTATACATACCTTATCGCGGCTGTAATCAGTGCTACACATGCGCTGTTCCGTTCACAAATGTGGCGCATGCACAGCACAGATTACACCTGCGATAATTCTGTGTTTACCCCCCTCCCCCTTTTCGCTTACCTGGCCGGCTGTTGCCGCGGATTCCGAGCTCCAGCCCAGCCCCGATCTGCAGCAGACAGCACGGACAGGCAGAGTGGGCTGAAGATTTTTTTTTTTACTTTATTTTGTTCTCACAGCCACAATGCTCCCTGGGGCTTGCGGTTGCCGAGGCCCAACCTTAGGGTCTCGTCGCAAGCCCCGATGGTCGCGATGGTCTTGACCATCGCGACCATCAACCTGGTCGGTCGCTAAAGCTGTGGGTGGTAAACCACAGCTTAGCTAGCAACCAGGAGGCCGCACTTGAAAAGTCAAGCGGCCACCCTCATTCAAAACGAGCGCTCGCTTCTTGCCAGCGCCTCTGAATGAGGGCCTTAATCTGATGTTGAAGAATTGATGAACTTGATTGGTTTGTGATCGATGTTGAAGAATTGAGACTTAGGGCCTGATTCAGACCCACTCGCGAGCGGCTGTCCGCTCGCAAGTGGGTCGATGTTCTGGACTGAGCATGCGCACGACGGAGGGAGCTCCGTCGTGCACATGCACCAGACGCGACGAGCGAAGGAAAGTCCTTCGCTCGTTGTGTCTGATCAAAGGGGGCGTGCTGTCGATGTTGATTGACAGCACGCCCCCTTTGGTAGGCGTGCCGGGGGCGTGCCTCCCTGACGGGGGCATTCCCATGGGAACGCCTCCCGTCAGAAGCCGGCCCACTGACATCACTAGTGATGTCAGTGGGAGTGATTTTGGCTGTGATAGAGCCAAAATCACTCCGGAGCTTGCGGTTGAAAACCTCAACCGCAGGCTCCGGCTCGCAGTTTCGATGGTCGCGATGGTCAAGACCATCGCGGCCATCAAACTGCGCGCTCGTATAGCCTGTGGGTGGTCACCCACAGCTATACGAGCGTCCAGGAGGATGCTCCTTTTTCATGGAGGCCGGCCCTCATTCAGAGTGTGCGCTCTGCTAGGCCCTCATTCAGAGCCGCTCGCTAGCGGCAGTACGCTCGTTCCGAGCGATGTTCGCACATCTGCGCATGCGTACGGTTTTTAGTACGCATGCGCAAACCAGTCAGTGCGGCCGAAAATCGTTTGTACGCTATATAGCGAGTGCCTGCTATTTTGAGTGACAGAATGAGGCGTATGTGGGTGGTAACAGGGGAAGGTGTTTGAAAACGGGGGAGTGGAATTCGAACGCAGGCGTGCTTAAAGGTCAAAATGGGCGTTTTAAGGGAGTGCATAATTAATACAGCAGCGTCATTGACCACGTCACTTGGTTTTTTTTAACTCAGAACTGCTCGCAAAATAGCGGTTGAAAAAACCAACCACAAGAATAGCGAGCAGTTCATACGCTGTACGATGTACTCGATTAATCTAATAAATAGCGGACATGACGTATGGTGCGAGCGGCCAGGGGGCGTTTTTATCAAATAAACGAGCGTATGTTTTGCGCGCTCGTTCAGACTTAGAGGTGGGAACAGACTGCAATTTGCGAAGGGATCATTTGAATAGCCACCCCTTGTTTTTGAACGAACGACCGCAAATAGCGAACGGCTCTGAATCAGGCCCTTATTTACCAAATCTAGGAACTGGATGTAATGGACTGGGGGCCTGATTCAGCAAGGATCACTGGGCCTTATTCAGACCCAGTCGCAAGCTCTGAGCGCTCGCAACCGGGTCGATGGTGGCCCAGAGCACATGCGCACAACGGCGCCGGCTCCATCATGCACATGCGCGAGACCCGGATATCGACGGGCAATGCGTCGCTCCGGGTCTCGCACCAAAGGGGGTGTGCTGTTGATGTTGAGTGACAGCACGCCCCCTTTGGTGGGCAGGCCGGGGGTGGCTGCCCAAACGGAGGCGTTCCCATGTGAACGCCTACCGTTTGGGGCCGGCCCCACTGACATCACAAGTGATGTCAGTGGAGAGATTCCGGCTCTGTTAGAGCCGAAATCTCTCTGGGGCTTGCGGCAACGAGACCCTGCCACAAGGGTCTCGTCTGCAAGCCCAATGGTCACGATGGTCTTGACCATTGCGACCATCTTTCTGGCCGCTCGCTATAGCTGTGGGTGGTCACCCACAGCTGTGCAAGCGGCCAGGAGGCCGATCTAAAAAAAAAAGACTGGCCCTAATTCAGAGCGAGCGCTCTGTTAGAGCAACCGGCTCTGAATCAGGGCCTCTATTCTGCTAGAACGCATGCACCGTAGTTGCTAATATTAGCAGTAAAATGCAAATATTTGCAATCACATTGCGATCACAGCTTACCATAAGGACGCCCACTTCCCCTTACACACATCCGTAAACTTGGGCAACATAGCAAAATAATCGGTAACATCGAGTACCATTGGACCCATGCGCACAGTTAAGGCAGGTCAGACCTCACTCAGGAATTGCTAACTTCAGCCCACGCTATGAGCCCTCATGCTGCGTATGGCATTGCAGTGGATAATTTATGCATGCCCCTGCAACGGCGTTGCAATACACTTGCACGCCTGCGTTTGCCCGACCACCCCCCTGCCACCACCCACAAACGGCACTTCCTGTCAATCAATGTGCTCTGGGTCTGTGTAGCCTCTGCAAACGCATTTCCATCCCAATTGCCAGTTTGCATATCGCACTGCGATGCATACGCATGCGCAATGTCACTTAAAAGACCGATTGCGTGCGTCTTTGCTACTGTGATCCTTGCTGAGAGTTATGTACTGAGTTGTAACTTCAGCAAGAAGCGACATTGTATAAGCAATGAGGCCGTGGCATAACTACAGCCCCCGCAGACCCCGCGGTGGCTTGGGGGCGCTGAGGCTTGTGGGGCGCGGTGGCTGGGGGGCTGAAGATTCCATGCGGACTTGCCGTCCGCATGAAATCTGCTGAAAATGTCCCTCCAAAAATGGCTGCAGTCTAGGAGGAGACAGAAGCTAGAGGTCCTCCGCCGCATCAGACCACGCACTCTCTCTGTGTGCCTGGCACCTGGCTGCCTGTGAGGAGAAGAAGCCGAAGAGGAGCAGCATGCTTACAGAGGAGTGGAGCAGGCGGACGCCGCGGCCGAATCACCTGACTGAGGTACACCGGTGTGGGTGAGGGCTTAACTACAGGGGACACGACATATGGGCTCGGCTACATCGTGCATGACATATGGGCTCAGCTACAGGGGGCATGGCATATGGGCTCAGCTACAGGGGACACGGCATATGGGCTCAACTACAGGGGACACGATATATGGGCTCAGCTACAAGGGGCATGGCATATGGGCTCAGCTACAGGGGACACGATATATGGGCTCAGCTACAGGGGCATGGCATATGGGCTTAGCTACAGGGGGCATGGCATACGGGCTCAGCTACAGGGGGCATTGCATATGTGGCCCAGCTACAGGGGGCATGGCATACGGGCTCAGCTACAGGGCCATGGCATACGGGCTCAGCTACAGGGGACATGATATATGGGCTCAGCTACAGGGGCATGGCATATAGGCTCAGCTACAGGGGGCATGGCATACGGGCTCAGCTACAGGGGGCATTGCATATGGGCTCAGCTACAGGGGGCATGGCATATGGGCTCAACTACAGGGGGCATGACATATGGGCTCAGCTACAGGGGGCATGGCATATGGGCTCAGCTACAGGGGACACTGAGTGGGCAGTTCTGAGGTGGCAATGTGCCTGGAAGAAGGGAGGATCAGCTCTCAGATGCTGTGAGTGACTTCAGCGGCAGATTGGAGCAGTAGCTGGGATGGTCATCGGTAGGTTAATCATCAATGGTGCCATTAGTGGTTAAGCTCGATGGTATGAAACCATAAACAGTGAACCATCAATGGTTTTCGACAACTGAAGGTCATCCCTGCTCTATTACTCTTGGGGCAGCGGACCATTCATAGTTTGGAGTGAGGCTTCTTGGGTCATGTTGGAGGGTAGAGCTATGAACTGTGGGCCTGATTCAGACCGGGTCGCTTTTTGTGGCCGCTCGCTGTCAAAAAGGGTCCGTCTATGCAAATCATGCACACGCTCTTTGCGGTGTAAGGACGCCTCTATGTCTAAGCAAGCGATGGCATATTGCGCTCGCAAGTGTTTAAAGATGCCCCCTTGCCACTCGCAATACACGTCATCTCCGGGAAATGTAGGATTAATCATGAACATCGAGAGCCATCGGTGCTGCTTGCAGTGCTTGAGGTAGACCCTACCCTCCCGCAAGCACTGTGAGCAGTTCAGGGAAAAACCAACCAAGTCACATGTTCAATGACGCTACTTTGCTAATTATATACACCCATTAAACTCTGTTCTGACGGTCAGCCACGCCTGCGTTCGCACATCCACTCTCACTCAAAGTAGCGGCCAGGCTGTGTACTACGAGCGGACGATTTCACATCACAGACACTAGTTTGCGCACGCGCACTGCGACATACGCATGTGCAGTTGTGTGATCATCGCTCAGAGCGAGCGCAGCTTAGCGACTGGGTCTGAATCAGGCCCTGTGTTCCAGCGGCAGGGAGAAAAATAACAAACCATCGTAGGGTTCTGTGCCATCGATGGTGGAGAACTATTGTATCTTCACCATTGTTGGCAGAACCAACAATCAGTGGTTAAACATTAATGGTTTAGTATCCATGGCCATCCCTAGGCAGTAATTGGAGCCAGGCAGCAACTGACAGTGCTCTGTGTAGACATCACTGAGAGCAGGGCACCTTACCAGGGTCCAAGAGTAATATTCTCACTGGCCAACTGAGTGTAGTTCTGAGTGAGGAAAGCGGATTGGGCCAGGTAGGCTACTAGCCAGAGGCTACCTTGAGAGAACATAAGCGCATCACCAAAATAGAGTTAGCGGCCAGGAGGTGTAAAGGCTGCTAAGGAGCAGGTGCTCCCATTATGTATCACCCCAGAGGTTACCTTCGGTACAGCTGTGGTACCCCAGAACCTCATGTTGTGTACCCTTATATATGTGTTGCTGGACATTTGAATGTATTCATTGGTGACAGTGGACAATGTCGCCAGCTTCAGGAGTTGGCGGGTGGCTGGAGAGACTGGACTTCCAATGCAATAGAGAAACAGTGCCCCGCGACCAGAGGGGCTTGTACTGACAGCTGGGCAGCAGTTGTTGTGTGCAGTTGGTGAAGTAACTTGACAGGAGAAGGGGCTGTGCTGCCTTGATGCTTACCTGAGGGCTACACCTGTACTCCGGGACAAGCAGCGGAGGTCTCTGAGGCTGGGAACATCCGGTGGGACCAAGCAGTGTCATCCGGGGAGGTTCCTGAGAACAATCAGCCTGAGGGGTGTGTCGGACGACCCCTAAGGGAGTGCCTCAGGCGGAGCTGCGGAAATATAGAGAGACTGAGGCCCTGATTCAGAGCCGGACACTCTGACCAGAGCGCTCGCTCTGAATCAGGGCCCACCTCCATAATTATGGAGCGTCCTCCTGGACGCTCGTATAGCTGTGGGTCACCACCCACAGCATATACGAGTGTGCAGGTTGATGGTCATGATGGTCTTGACCATCGCGACCATCGCCACTGTGAGCCGAAGCCTGCGGTTGAGTTTCTCAACCGCAAGGCCCGGAGTGATTTTGGCTCTATCAGAGCCAAAATTACTCCCACTGACATCACTAGTGATGTCAGTGGGGCCGGCTTCTGACGGTAGGCGTTCCCTTGGGAACGCCCCCGTCTGGGAGGCACGCCCCCGGCACGCCCACCAAAGGGGGCGTGCTGTCAATCAACATCGACAGCAAGCCCCCTTTGATCAGACACAACGAGCGAAGGAAAGTCCTTCACTCGTCGCGTCTCGCGCATGCGCATGACGGAGCTCCCTCCGTCATGCGCATGCGCAGTGCACACCATCGACCCACTTGCGAGTGGACAGCCGCTCGCGAGTGGGTCTGAATCAGGCCCTGAGCTTGTAAAGGAGCCGGAGGTTGAGAGCTGATACTGGAGGGGTAAGAAAGCTGCTGCAACTTCCCAAATAGACACTCAGTGACATTAGGGCCTATTAACTGGAGGCCTACAGTTGTCCACCATTACATATGCACAGCAGTCCCTTCAGAGATCAGCGTGGGGTTTATAGACTACATTCATAAGATTAACATACATTCATAAGATTCATACATTCGTAAGATTAACCCCCTGATACTGCATATTGGAGGTTAGGTACAACAGTTACCAGCAGTGTAATAGGGTGACACTTCAGTGCCAGCACCTGTAATACTCTCACTATGAACTAAGGCCCTGATTCAGAGCCGCTCATTAAGAGCAGTACGCTCGTTGCGTTCCGATGTTGACTAACCGCGCATGCGTCGGTGTTACACTGCGCATGTGCGTTCGGCAGATTGCGAGCTTATTTTGTCTCGTTCGTCAAATAGCGTACAGGAAGTGACATGTCAAATGTGATTGACAGAACAGGGCATTTTTGGGTGTTGACGGGGGAGGAGATGGAAAAACGCAGGCGTGGCGAGGCGTTTTTTGGGCGTACATACATTAACAAATGCGAACGTCAAATGTGTTCGTACCAACTCATACGTCACTGGATGTTCCTCTTTCCCTTCAAAATGCTCGCACAGCTTAGGGGCTGGATAACTCGACCACAGTGGCGATGGCCTTCTCCTCCGTCCCGGCACTCCACGATGTAGCATCGATTAATCACGGCTTGTCAGAAAAGCAATTAGTGTTTGATTGAAAACCGGCTTGGTATGTGTTTGGGAAGCAGTTTTTTGGGATAGCACAAAACCGAACGCAGGTGGAAATCATAGCTGCTAATGTCTGGATTACACAATCAATTAGCGTACATTTGTGGGGGTGTATTTTGGCCGCAATGTGTTGTTTTTGGACTATTGTAACAATAATGTCATCATGTTTAGGTTTGGTGCCTCATTTTGTGTTTGCAAGGTGATTTTTCCTCCTTAGGTAATGTTTTAAACGTTCCTTAACGAGCCCTTTTTTTCCAATGTGTAAATTTTTAGGTTGAACGTTGTTGGCTTGTGGGCCCGGATTAAATGTAACCCATTTTTACAATAATGTCAGAATACAAATTCGTACATTTGATGTAAATTTATTGGTATCCCCCAAAAAATAAATGCACATATTTAACCAAAACATTTTTGGCAGTGTTCATTCCACAATATTTATTAATTGTGCAAACAATACATTTTTGGTAAACGTAAATGCAAAAATTAAAAACAATTCACAAGAAAGGAGAGGGAAGTTTTGGCCAGAAAGGAATATGAGGCAAGCACAGAAGGAGTGTGGGAAAAGTAGCCAATGCTGTCACCGTTTTTTCGGCCGTTTGGATGGGGGAGGGAGGGCGCCAGACCGGGTCCGGGATGTCATCGGGCTGGCCTGTCCAGAGGCAGATGTTGTGGCCTCTGGACTAGGCACAGGGCTAGGCACATTTGGAGGATTGGCTGATGTTGTGCCAGAGGTGGAGGATCCTGATGTTCCGGCAGGAAGGGAGGTCGGCTCCACTATGTGCTGGCGAACGAGCTGCTCCAGGGCAGTGGCGATGCGGATGTTGGCCCTGGTATTTTCCACCAGGGCCTGACCAATGGTCACGTTGGCCGCAGCATTTTGCTCCAGGGCCTCAGCCACCCGTACCAGACTGGCGTCCATCCTCTGCAGAATCTCCGTATGGAAATCCGATTTAAAATTGAGTCCTGTGAGGAGGGACAAAGCCTGCGAGGGGGATTGCCCTGGACTGGCTTCTGCAGGGTCCTCAGCCGGATGTACTGGTTCCTCCCCTGCAGAGCCAGCAGAAATTCTGTGGCCAAGGCTCCCCTCTGGAGCAGACTCATCCGCCTGTGTCTCTGTTGGAAAAATGAGAAAAGACTCACATTAGAATCTACATATTGGCACAATAACATTCAGAGTTGGTGACATCACAATATTTACCTGGGACAACATGAGGAGCCGCAAAGTCTGGCATGTCCGTATCCATGTTGGACACGCCAAACACCTCCACAGGCTGCACACACCCCTGTGCCAGCTCTTCTAAATCAGTCAACTCCAATGACACAGGGGTGGGACCCCCACCTGTCCCCCTTGCATGCTTAGCCCTGTCCGCCAGTTTTTGCTTCAGGCGATATTTGAAGTCGGCCCATCTGTGGGATGAAATTGGAACCATTATCCTTTTGTTTAAAATGTGTTTTGGTTTTAGGGGGGGCAAGTGTTTACTTACCGCCGTTTGACATCCCGGGCTAGACGGACATAATCACCCACCCTATTGACATCCACGGCTACCTCTTCCCACATTCTCCACTTCTGGCTAGCACTCATATTCCAGTCTGCCTGTGGCAGGATGTCCACACACTTCTGAATCAAAACCTCCATCTCCTTTCTTGTGAATTGTGGCTGCCTTTTCTTTTTGGCAGCTTTGCCCGGAATACTGGGCCCAGCAGCCTCTTCCATGTCATCCTCCTCACCTATTTGTGTAAATTTGGAGAATTGTCAACTTCACAACTTGCACAATATTATGTTTCTAATTAATCATTGAGTCAAAATGCCTGAAATACTTACTGCCAGACTATTGTCCATTGTTTCCCTGGTCTGTAGCCATGTGTGATGTTCAAACTAGAAATACACCAGAATGTTTGGTCTGGCTCGTGACGCATTTATACATGCGACCTTATTTTTCGGCCGCATCATTGATTGTGCGTTCCTATGTTCCCTCCTTAATTTGTGCGGGAAACTAAACACTATTTATGGCTTGGGGCGTCTCGAGTCGAGGTGGCGTTTTTTGAATGTTGGAGGTTACGTTGGTTGGAGTTGATTGTTGGCTGGTGTAGGAGTTTTCGTTTTTGGAAGTATTTTTTTTGGATATATTCGTTTTTTTAGTTCCGTTCGCTTTTTATCGTTTCTAATTTTTTTGGCCATTTCCAGTTTTGGTGAGTTTTGGGAAGTCAAACTTTGGTTCAATTTGTGTCTCCTTCTGTTTAAGATTTTTCTAATTTTTTTTTGGCGTCATTTCATCTCTCTTAGGTTTTATTTTGGCTCTGCCCCAAAGACCTTTTGATCCGGATTCTTATATATTATCTCTTGGTAAGTTCATTTGTTAAATTGTTTTGTAAATGTTCTTGTTTGTCTTTACGCAACTTTGGTTGGCCTTACACATGTAACCTTTGATTTTCTCAATCCGAAGTTTTTTGGGTTTTTTTTGGTTTTTAGGTGCGTTTTTATAACTTGTATTTGCGAACTAATTAGCACATTTTTACTACTTACTATTGTGACTTGTATTTGCGAACTAATTAGCGCATTTTTTCTACTTACTATTGTGACTTGTATTTGCGAACTAATTAGCGCTTTGTGAAATGCTTATTCATCCCTTAAAATTGTTTGTGTTTTCTCGGTAGCATTTGTTGCTTACATTTGGCCTCAATTTGACGTAGCGTGCGCAACGTCGTTTTGCTCTTTGCCCAAATGTGTGTGTCTCCCCTTTTATGTTTTGTCTTGCTTAAATTGTTGAAACAGAAATGGCCAGCATAAAATTATGTATATTTATGTTGTGATTATTTCCAGTCTCCACATATCATGACAATACCCCGGCATGTAAGCATCAATGGATGGTATCTTCAAGCTAAGTAAAAATTTTTATTTTTGGGGGGTTAAAAAGCCTGACATTCAAATCTTGCCATTTCAGGTTGATCTGGGTCGGATTGTTCTGGCCCTGCTCCCGGAAGCCGACCAACCTCAATCTCGTCCCAGGCGTAGGCATCATAGGCGTGCAAGGCCCCAGATATTTCGAACACGTGTCACCCTTTTTGGAATGCCCGATGATGAGGTTTTAAGACGCTACCGTCTTTCTCCCAAAATCATCATAGACACTCTCTCATTAATAGAGAGTGATCTTGAGCGACAAATTGACAGTCCTACAGCAATACCACCACTTACGCAATTTATGGCGGTGTTACATTTCTGTGCCTCAGGATCGTTCCAAACAACGGTGGGAATAGTGGCGGGCATATCACAATCCTCCTTTTCCCGGATCCTGAGGGCAGTGATGGAGGCACTTTTCAAGCACCTCCATCATTTTATTCAAATGCCTTTGGATATGGATGCCCTTAGTGTGGCCAAGGCCAATTTTTACCAAATAGCTGGCTTCCCACACATCATAGGGGTTGTGGATGGTACTCACATACCACTTCAGCCTCCAGCATGGCTGGAGGCAATATTTAGAAACCGGAAACACTATCACTCCCTCAATGTAATGGTGGTATGTGATGCCTCCCTCCAGATCCTGTCCCTGAATGCAAAATTACCAGGAAGTGCACATGACTCCTTCGTCATCCGGCAATCAGGGATATGGCACAAATTAACCAACCTACAAGCTGGTGATGCGTGGCTTCTGGGTAAGTGGAGACCTTTAGTACATAACAATGTTAAGCTTCATACAGAGTGATCCTGATGTTGTCTATTCTTTTTCACAGGAGACAGTGGCTACCCTTGCACACCCTGGCTGCTCACTCCTTATTTGGCTCCCACACCAGGGCCACAAAGTGAGTATAATTCCGCACTTACAGCCACCAGGCAAGTGGTGGAGCGCTGTATCGGCCTTTTAAAAGGCCGATTCAGGTGCCTCCACCGCTCTGGTGGCGAGCTCATGTATTTGCCGGATATGGTTTCGAAAATTGTGGTCCTGTGTGGGATATTTCACAACATCGCCATAAGGAGTGGTGTCCCAATGCAGCCAGAGGATGCCTTACCTGAGGATGGCCCCCCCGAGGTTGGTCGGAGGTCAGTATGTGGGGGGGCCATACGCGATGATGTGGTGGCCAGATTTTTTAGGTAATTATTGACAAAACAACAGTGTTTATACCTAATGTGGTAGGGTTTGTTTGAGAACATCTAATTATTTATTTTTATTTTCTCCATCTTCTGTTTTTTCACATAATCTTTGGCACTCCAACGATGACTACTTCCTGCTACCCTTAAAAAAACCTGTATGTGGACATTTTGGGGATATATTATGGAACCCATATTGCAATGCCATATTTGTGGAATCATGTTGGCATGGTCCTTCGTCAACCAGTTCTTGATTTGTTGTTTTTTTATTTGTTTTTGTTGGTATGTGTTGTATTTGTGATTATCACTGTGTGTTTTTTTTGTGAGTGACCACTTTGATTTTTCAGTTATGTTGTGAATAAATGTTTTGAGAGTGAAATGTTGTACCTTTTTTGGAACGTTACAAGCAAGTGTAACAAGGTTCACACACGTTACATTTGACTAAGGGGTAATCCAGTACTGACGCCAGTTGAGCTAAAATGTAATATGTTTTCAGGGTCCAAACCAACACCCAAAGGAAGCCTGTACAATCATTTGGCTTCGTAAGATTGGCCTAAGCAGCTTGCACCCCAACTAGGAACCTGTAAAATGTAGTAATATCTAATTGTGACTACACCAAAAAAGGGAAATTAGATTGTTACTGTTAGGTGTTTCTTGTGGCTGTTTTACATAAAAATACAACACACAATCTTAGTGTCAAAAATTGGTAATCCTTGCAGGAACAGTCTACTTATGTCAGGGTAAAAAATCTGTGATTTAGAAAAAACGAATGAGCCAGAACGTTACTTAGAAAATAACACTTTATTTATAAAATGGTGCCAAAAAAAAAAAAAAAATAATCCCTAAGGAGGGCCGACATATGGTCAAGGACCACCAGCACACCGATTATATTGTGGCGCATCCGGGCCACACAGGCGGATAATTCTGCCCGACGCCTCTGTTCCTCTGTGGGTGAGAAAAGTGTGGGGATTAATACAACAATACTGAAACCACATTAAAAAACAAGCCAAAACCAAAACCCAAAAAAAAAAAAAAACATAATTACACCGTTAAAACACATCAAACAAAAATGGTGTAGGCCAAAAATACAAGGCCAATGTACAAATTCCGACAGGTGTGATATGTGTATGTTGAAATCAGCAGTAACAGGTAAAGGCAATCGTCAAAATCCACAAAAGTGTAGCCAAAAAAACCCAAAAAAGGAACCACACATGATTACATACAAACAGTTTGTGTCGATAAAAAATCGCAAAGAAAAACATACCAGAAGATACAACGCCAGCTCCGGAAGGCCCTCCATCGTCCTCCTCGGAGGTGCCTCCATTCCCCAAAGATGGGGGCGGGGTAATTACCGACTCCGGGGAGGGGGTAATTCTAAGAGGGGTGGTTGGAGGAGAGGGGGAATTGGGACGGAGGGGAAGGAGCCCCGAAATTTCTGCCTGAGGGTCTTGGAAGGCTGGGGAGGAGTGGGGAATAGGGGAATTAGTGATAGTGGAGTGTTGGCTGGGGGTTGGGGAGAGTGGCCGTGAGCGCCGTCTGGCCGGACGATGACGGCGTAGTCTTCGCTGGGCCCCTAAAAGATGTGAAACAAATTGTGGTTAGTTTCAACACAAATCCGCGAAAAACAACATTTTCGAATCCCCCCCCAAAAAAACGAACCATGCAGATATGAGTACAATGAATAAATATGAAATACAGGGAAAACATGGCCATGCAGATATGAGTACAATGAATAAATCTGAAATACAGGGAAAACATGGCCATGCAGATATGAGTACAATGAATAAATCTGAAATACAGGGAAAACATGGCCATGCAGATATGAGTACAATGAATAAATATGAAATACAGGGAAAACATGGCCATGCAGATATGAGTACAATGAATAAATCTGAAATACAGGGAAAACATGGCCATGCAGATATGAGTACAATGAATAAATATGAAATACAGGGAAAACATGCACACGCAGTTAAGGCCACAAAGACAAACATGAAAACCACAGTCCATAAAACTTACTTTCGGCGATCTGCATGCGAAAGCATGCCAGCAAGCGGGGCGTCCGCCGTTGCAGGTCCGACCACCTGCGCTCCAGCTGCCCGATCTGGCAGCGTGAGCCGAAGGAGCGCAGGCGGGCCCGTACCTCCGCATATGCGGAATGCTTTTCGCGGTTGGTGATGGGTGGAGGCTGGCTGGTGATCCGCCTATCCATGACCTCCGTTAGCACCAGCAGCTCGCGCCTGGTGAATGCGGAGGCTCTCATGATGGCAATGGTGTTTTTAATAAAAATCATTTTTAATAAAGTGCCCCAAAATATTTTGATTGGCTAATGTATTTGGGTAATTAACAGGACCAATTCTATTGGTTAGTGTATGAGTCATGTGTTCGACAGGGCCAGAAATCTCTTGAGACTTATGATAGGCTTGATGCAGTGACATGCGTAAGCAAATTTAAATAAAGAAATGAACTCCGGGAAATATGCGGGTAGAAAAACAAATAGAATAATTATTTAATTGGGGCTAACATGTATTTTGACAATTAAAAGCGAATGTGTAAGCCGTACGTATTCTGCGGGTAAACACAAACACGGACATGAATAAAGTTTATTGCATTGTGTTAAAAAAAAACAAAAAAACAATTTAGTGAATTGATATATTGATTGGCATGATACGATTGAGGGAGGTAGGCAGAATAAACGAGCAGTTAATCGAAATCTGACAGTCCAACTTCCGGGTAGTACTAGTGCGTGCATTCCCTTCAAGCCACTTCGGGGATGCACGCTCGCTATTTGGCACGCTCGTTAGTTAGAGAAGGGGTCGCTTGAGTTTGGGGAGGATGTTTGGCTGCGTGCGAAAATACGAGCGAGTGCTTGAATTTAAATATTTTTTTACGTACGCCGAACGTACGAACGGCCACTTGCGTCCGGGTCTGAATGAGGGCCTAAGGTTGCTAAGCAGAGAAGGAACAGACTGTAACACCAACATCATCACAGCAGGATCATTTACAGAGGATTACAGTGTTGCATTAATTAGAGACAAGTACTGTAGCTGGAGCAGTTTAAGAACATCTGTACAGGACTTGGCAAAGAGAGTATATTGCCAGTTAAATAATTCCCAAAGAACTGTTCTTCATGTCCCGGGCAACAAAGGGTGCACCCTATTAACTATTTCAGCGCTGAACTAGCATTGTATAAGACTTGTAAAGAGCAGTAGTGTGAGGAAAACGTTTTCCTAAAAAGGTGTATAGAAAAGTAGCACAAGTTTGCAATTATATTCTTGATGTAACCTTATCCTACTCATGTGAGGTTTTTTGTATATATTTTAGAGATGTTAAGGGAAATGCATCCGAATACTTGAATAAGTTTGAGGATAGATAAGCACCCTGTTTGATATGTAATTTTGTTAGGTAAGTTAATGGTTAAAGCTGGGGGGGGTTGCATTCGTCACTTGAGGAGTATAAGCCTATGGTAGGATTTAGAGGAGGGCTTAGAGGTCCCATATAAATAGTCTGGGGAAGGGAGCCATCTTCCTCTTTCCAGTTTATTCAACAACCAGGCTGGCTAAGTGTCATACATATTGTATTATACATGTCTGTCTTTTATTGTTTATTCACTTCTTCATCTGTTTGTCTTGCATCAATCCTGTGTCTTTTTTATCTCCTGCTTTTCTTATTCTATTTCTTTCCTCTCCTTTTCTTTAAACACCGGTTCCCCTCTTTTCTTTTCTTTTCCCTCCCCTGCTCCCCTTCCTTCACCCCCAGCTGTCCACCAGTGCCCCCCCCCCTCTCCTCCCCGCCTTGACATTGCCCAGGCCCCGTGTCCTGATCCCTCCCGCGCCCACGCCGCTTGATGCAGGCTGCTATCCCCCTTACCTGTGAGTCAGTGCCCCTTCCAAGCACCGGTTGCGGCCTGCTTCCGGCCGCGATGCCGCCTCAGCCCGGGTCCCCGCTTCTGGCCAGCGGGCTCCAGGCACCCCTGCGCCCCTCCCGCCCATCATGGCTGCTTGGCTCTCCGGCAGTGCTGCGAGTAGCGCAGGCGGCCACAATTCCCCGGCTCAATCCCCGCTGTACCTGGCCAGCCCGCGCCCTGCATCGGCAGCTGGCCCCGCCCACATGGTTGCGGCGGCCATTTTACTTTTACACAGCTGCGGCAGGGAGCACTGCCCCCGCAATACTACCCACTATTGTTTATCCCCAAGGCCCCCCCACATAGCGTGCCCCCCCCTGCGCCGTCCCACATCACTGGGAAAGCAGGCACAGCACCCAGCAACTTCCTGGGATCAGTTTCCCCGGCACCCATAGGGGGGCTTACACCCCTTCGCATTCGGGCATTTGACGCTCAGCACACCCCCCCCTGTTCTCCCTCCAATTATATTTGGGGTGCAGCAGCCTGACTGGTCCCCTTATTTTCCCGCTATAGGGTCTCCACGCAACCCCTCCTTACAATTTTTCCACCCTGTAACTTCCGGCCCCGCCCATGTACCACCAGCCACCACCTCCCTCCCAGTACCAGTTCGCCCCCCCCCCCAAGATTTATTTTTTCACCTTTCTACCAGGCGCAGCAGCCGCCCCCCCCCCCCGCAGCCGCGTGCATGCAAGCAACACGCACACCACAACCCCCACTTCTCCTTCCGCCCCCAACTACCAGCGTTCCCACCCGGGTCCCTGGCACACCAGGCATCCCTGCGGGGGGACCTGCTGTTCCTTTGGTTTCACCTATGATTGTTTCAAGCCCCCAGGTTGTGTTTTTCGGAGTCTTCCAAGCACGTTGTCAAGGTCCCGTGGACGGATAGTATGGTGATATCGTCGAGTCAAGTCGTGGTGGGCGCACCGCGCAGCGAGGGACTGTTGGCGAACACACCGGAGGCAGGGGCTGGTCCTTACGCGTCAGGATCCGGTGAGCATGGTGTTAACCCATTCACGCAGCACACATTCCCCATCCACTGATGTTTCTAGTGATCCTTCCAGTGCATCTGAAAGGCCGCACAGGCTCATGCGTTGCTTAGTGCACAAATTTAAAAGGAAGCAGGAGAGCCCTTAGAGTTCTACCACAGTGTCGGCAACTAAGGTGCCGGAAGCAGCGGGGGTTATGGTTCACTGCGCGAATACGGCCATCCTTAGGGGTTTAAGGTTTAAAGTAGAGAGCGCTTAAAGAAGGGTAAATTTGTGGCTATGTTGGTGTTTACGGCCGAAGCGCAAAGGTTTTAGATTAGGCTAAGTCAGCGCGAGTAGTAGCGGAGGAAGCTCTCCATTCATACCAGAATTGGCGACGGGTATGTATGTTTTTCAGGCGGGCTACCTTGAGTCCAGATACAACAGGAGGGGCAGGCATTGTTTCAACTAGGTCTCAAAGATGTCGACGTTCGGCTTGCTCGATCACTCTGCCTAGCTCGCCCGCAGATTCCTCGGCTGGTCTGAAGCAGCCCTTTCTGGCCTGCCCAGATCTGCGGGCATCAGCTGCGGGTAGTGCTATGCGGGTAATAACGCGCAGTGTCATGAAGGGCAGGCTGTGGATACAGACATATCGCATACTCTGCGGTATTGGTCTCCCAGCCGAGGTGTGCGGAAAAGCACCATCGCTGCGCGATGCAGCACGGAGGTGTTCCGAAAAGCACCATCGCTGATTGTTTTGTGGTTTTGTTGAAGAGCTGGTTGGGTCGTTAACCCCCTTGGGAGGAAGCTGCCTTTTTTGTTGCAAGGTTTTGGCTTGGGTTTGCGTTACCTTTGACATGGGCGATATCCGAGGTTTGAGTTATCCAGGTTTTCTAGGAGGAATCTGAAAGCGGCACATGACCATCCAGAAGTCGTTAGGAGTAAAGTGGAGGCGGAAGTCAGGTGGGGGCGCAGGTGCGGCATCTTTTGCTCCCCCCCCCCTTTTTAGAGGGTTTGGTGTATCGCCTTCTAAGGGGCGTCGTAGAAGGAATTACAGAGTCTTACCCAAAGGGAAGGGTTGGGCAATCATACAAAATATCTGTCAGATCACTGCGTCGTTTAACAATCTTGCAGACATGCACTGGAAATGGTGCGATGTTTCGGGCGAGAGCTCTACTAGCTAAGGTAGATAACGAAACTGCTTTTCGACTGCTGCCAATTTCACCCCGAGTCCTTTAAATATTGGGGGATTGGAGTTGCATGGCTTTATTACGTTAGACAGAGGGAAAGCCCTTATGGCCTCGTGGTTAAGATGACTGTTTTGACATGCCGGCCGATTGGCCTTTCCATTTCATGTACTTTATTTGAGTGTTTTAGTACTTTTTGCAGTAGTGTGTCCAGGCGGGTATAGGACATAGTGTCCCGCTACCTGGATGTTTTCATGTTAAGGGGCTAGTAGAGACCTGAGTTTTGCCAGTATTTAATTAATTCCTTAGTTTCGTTGTTATGGGAGCCCTGGTGCCTAGTGACAGGAAGGAGAGTTCAGTTATGTGCATATCTTATTTGGATATAGAAATCGATACATTGATAGGATTATGGCATTTGCCTATGGCGAAGGCGTGGCGTTTTGGGGAGTTGCTAGAAGCATTTCATTTTGGTGAAAAAGGTTTTTGCTAGTACAGTTGCAGTCGCTGTTGGGCCCCCTCAGTTTGGCATTTAGAGTCATACATAGAGGTTGGTTTTTCAGTAGACAGCTAGAGGGAGCCACAGCAGGGGGTAGGAAGCCTCGTCACCTCATATGCGTCCATCTGGAGCGGACTGGAGATTCTGCGCAGTTGTTTGGTTTTTATGCGCAAATTCAATGGAGTACAGTTCTGCACGCGTCAACCGTAGCCAAGTCCGAACTTAGACTGTTGTAGATGCGTCCTGTTTCCTTAAGTGGTGCATTTAAAGGGGAGTGTGGCGCGGAACCTTGGCCAGTTTCTTGTGGGGACAGGGCCTAGACAGGAACATCCTTATGGAGATTTTTTCAATTGTAGTGGCGGTCGAACTGTGGTCCAGCAAGCTTTGCAATAGGCGAATCCTGTTTTGGTGATAACTTAGGTGTGGTATCGGCAGGCACTAATTAAGGACGGACTTAGATCCGGCCTCACGGTTGTTAGGCATTTACACTGCTATGTGTGTACGGAATACTGAGTTAGGGCACGGCATGTTTCGGGCGTTGCTAATGAGATAGCAGACTTCTTATATCGTTCAGTGGGACAGGTTTCATTTGCTTGCGTCTCCGGCTAATTTACATGGTTTATCCTTCCCCTTCCATGCCTGGCGGATCGGTGCGCCGGCATCAAGGGCCTCACACTGAAGTCATTGGCACCAAGTACATTAAGACCTACACGCCGGTTTTTGTGCGATTGGCAAGGTTTTTAGCTTCCAAGAGCGGGAGTTTTCAGACGATTGATGATTGTACGGCAGAGTTTGTCTGTAGCTGATATGTCAGGGGTCGTTCCAAGGCTGCTTTATCTTCAGCGTTACCCAGTATAATTTTCCAAGTTGCACGTTTGGCGGAACCGGTATTGATTTTATGACAAATAATTTGTATTAACCAAGGCATTTAATAGGGTGGGCAAGAGAGTACTAACCAAGAGGGTGGGCAAGGGAGCATCCTAACACAGGTGTTACGTGGAGCCCCATCAACCCAGCCCTATTGCAGGATTTGATTGGACCAGTAAAGGGGTTGCTTTGGTCAAGTACTAGGCGCCCCCTCTCCCCCCCGTTTTTTGAGTTTAGCATTTTCATTAGCTTACTTTAGAGCTTTTAGAATGGGCAAGCTAGTTGCTGCTACTAAGATTTCTGCGCTATCAGGTTTAATGTTAAAATAAGGTGGTTAATAAGCCGGTATTGATTTTATGCCGATTACATGGGTCTAGGATGGATTAACTGGCCAGGGAGCGATGGGTTTCTATTCAGATGCATGCAGATCCTGTTGGGCCAGTTGCTTTAATAAGGTTCGCCCTCCAGGTGGTGGGCAGTGGTTATCCTTGTTAATCTAACCCCCTTTGTCCAGGTCGTAGTTTGCGAGGGTGTTTCAGAATTATATTATAGCTAGGGCGGTGGAAGTCGTATTTAAAAGGGGGACAAGTTGCATTAAGTAGTTGCGCTCCTTGCGAGTTTGTTGGGAAACCCAGGGGCCTTATGCCTACTGCCGCTAGGGATTCTGAAAGGATTTTCAGCTTTTTGCCCTCAAAGAGGTTTTGCTGTTTTTCATCTTCAGATGGGTCACCCAACTATTTGCTTCCCTTTCCTTGGGGTTAGATTGTTGTTGTTATATACATACCAATTTCTGTCTGCATAAATACCAATATCTGTCTGTATAAATGCCAATTTCTGTCTAGGTGAACTAACTCTCGGGTGTGGGAAAATTCCTATATTTACTGGGCTATAGCCAGCACCCTTTGGAATTACAGGCCCAAATTTTGTTGTGAATGGGTAAGTTGCATTGGTTAGGATTACGAGAAATGCACCGAAAGTGCCTGCTAAATGCCCCATGGGCAGCAGAGGAGAAGTTTGGGGCCCCACTTGGGAGGCAATGATTTGGGCGCGTTCGTGGGTATTGAACGGATATGGCCATTGTACGCTTGTCATTTAGCGTTGGCGGAAGCGTCATACAATACCCAAGTTTATGTTACGGGGCGAAGAGCTTTCATAGGCCCGATGGGGTACACCTCACGGGTGCGGGGCTAGAGCGGTGACCAGTGACCTCTGCAGTTTTCACTTTAATTTTAAGAGGGTCACAGTTTTGGTGGCGGGCCTGGTTCTGCGAACCGGGCTTTGGCGGGAAGCAGTGCTCATGGGCGGCCTATTATTAGCGCAGGAGTGCCTGTGGTAGCATTCTTCCTTGGAGAGCGGCCAGTTTGTCACCGCCTAAAAGGGGGGACATGGTCATTGTTCCAAGGGAGGGACCAATGCTGTGCCAATTAGGGAAGGATGGTACTGCCCCCGGTCAGTCTGTGCAAGGCGGCGATCCGCCCCCTTTTTATTTGTATTGGTATCCATCGGGCTGTGGCCTCGGAGCACTGCTTTCTTCTTGCCACCTATTCTAAAATTTCAATTTGATCAATAAATTCTGGCTGTGACCTCTTTTAATTCCATATACATGTGTCAGTGTGTTTATTTCTAGGTTTAGGATTAAGTTAAGTTAACGAAAGGGAATAATAAAACAAATGGGTGACTTAATGCATCCGAATACTTGAATAAGTTTGAGGATAGATAAGCACCCTGTTTGATATGTAATTTTGTTAGGTAAGTTAATGGTTAAAGCTGGGGGGGGTTGCATTCGTCACTTGAGGAGTATAAGCCTATGGTAGGATTTAGAGGAGGGCTTAGAGGTCCCATATAAATAGTCTGGGGAAGGGAGCCATCTTCCTCTTTCCAGTTTATTCAACCCCACCCACCCACCCGTGTAAGCTGGTTTCTATAATTCTTAATTTGTTGGTTTGTGCTTTTGTCTGTGATTTCTCCCAACAGGTAGAGGTGCAGCCTGGCGGGAAGCAGTGCTCATGGGCGGCCTATTATTAGCGCAGGAGTGCCTGTGGTAGCATTCTTCCTTTGAGAGCGGCCAGTTTGTCACCGCCTAAAAGGGGGGACATGGTCATTGTTCCAAGGGAGGGACCAATGCTGTGCCAATTAGGGAAGGATGGTACTGCCCCCGGTCAGTCTGTGCAAGGCGGCGATCCGCCCCCTTTTTATTTGTATTGGTATCCATCGGGCTGTGGCCTCGGAGCACTGCTTTCTTCTTGCCACCTATTCTAAAATTTCAATTTGATCAATAAATTCTGGCTGTGACCTCTTTTAATTCCATATACATGTGTCAGTGTGTTTATTTCTAGGTTTAGGATTAAGTTAAGTTAACGAAAGGGAATAATAAAACAAATGGGTGACTTATTGCTAAAATTAGTAATTTGATAATTGCCACTAGAGAATACTTACCCATTTATAGTTTGCAGGTTCGAAGTCCAGAGTTTGCTGGTGATTTTCAGGTTCCTGAAAAATAAAATAAACGAGTGTGTTAATGTGTGTGTTACTGTCTACTGAAATGCATTGTTGATATATGAATATTGCCAAGTGTTTCTTTGTTCTTGCAAAGTAAAATAATCATAAGAAATTATTCACTATCTCTATCTTTACTGTTATACTATATTGTATGATTACATTGTGAATAAACTCATAGTTTGGGGTATCATACAGCCCCTATATCAGAGTTCGGCAGGAGAGCCACCAAACTTACAGGTAACTAATGCGTTATCGTCTAATACCTAATGCTGGCCATACACGCTGCAATTATCGGGACGATCCGCCCGATATTGGCGGATCGCCTCGATAATTGTAGTGTGGGGGGGCGACCGAGGGTTAAATATTGCACGGTCGGGCATGCTGGATTGTCCAGCATGCCCGTCCGATGCGATATTTACCCGGTAACTGTCGGCCGCATCGGGCAGTGTATGCCCAGCGCGGCTGACAGACAGACATTTCCTGTGTTCCTTCCTATGGAAGGAACAGGGAAATGTCTCCTCCCCCGGGGGCGGAGCGCAGATGTCGGGCTATACACTGTGAGATTTCTCTCACAGTGTATGCCGCGGACATCTGCGGCTGGCAGCCGGCCAGATAAAATGTCTGTCGGTCTGACAGACATTTTATCTTGCCGTGTATGCCCAGCATTAGTTGTCACTAAGAAGGGAAACCAACAACAATATTTAACCTCTAATTAGGGTGCAAACACTGACCACTGACTTTAATGATTTGTAAACTTGTTTCCACCTACAAAAGACCGCTTTATGTAATAAAGCAAAGGCAACCCTAGTGAAGGAGACTTACCTTAATATTAATAAGAAAACACAAGGGGTGTATTGAGCTCTGCTGCATGAGACAAGAAAACACCATCCTTCACTAAAGCTAATCCACAAATTAGATATACAGTAACTAGTGTTGATTTTGAATCAATTATAGAGCATACAGCTGCCATGATATACCAATATGTGGAGAGTATCTAGATTGTAACAATTGCAAATTAGGATCTACGATATTATAACTAATCTTAAAGTGGTTTACAGCTGCCAGCTAAATTGTCTTGCCCAGTGGTAAAATTGATAAGTAATGCTGGATGCACACTGGCAGATATGTTGGCCGATCAATTGATCGGCCAATATATTGTTTGTGCATCGGCCAGTGTGTACCAGATACAGTATATGTCACTCTCAGACATATCGCATTGGCTGTGCTGCACAGTTGATGACAGTTATATTTGCTCATTGTGCTGTGTGTACGGGCGGTCAGCGGGACCCACGGCCAGATGACAGATGATGGTTGTTCAGTGTGTATGAACAACCATCATCTGCAGATATAGCTGCAGATCAGTCGATCTGCAGATATATCTGTGAGGTGTGCACCCAGCTTAAGACTATTCATCCTCATCAGGACTAATGGTGGGTACACAACTAAACTATATGTCTGCAGATTGACTGAGTCTGTGCAGAACATATGTTACATGCTCCCGCCCAGTTGAGCTGTAGCTGAGCTTTGCTGCAGTAAGTGTACGGCGGTTGTATGACCACCCGTACACACAGTACAATGCTCCAATATATCTGCTGATATAATGGGCATCGGCTGTGCAGCACAGCTGACGCGATATGTCTGTGTGAATGACGTCTTTCACAGACATATCGCTGGTACACACTGGCCGATGCACACGCAATATATCGGCCGTTCAATTGAATGGCTGTTATATTGGCCAGTTTGTACACAGCATTAGTTAAAAAACAGTAGCCACAGTCCAGTGGCGGGCTGGGCCGGGGGGCAGGGTGCCATCTGCCCCCTGGGCCGGTACTATTTCAGTGCTGGAGGGCCGGCATCTGTCGGTATATTGACAGCAGGCATCCCAACTGCCGGGATTTCATACCAATTCTGTAGTAGTGTCCCTTATAACTAGGGGAGTGCACCGGCCACTTTTCGTGTTTTGTGTTTTGGTTTTGGATCTGGATCTTTCTTCGTGTTTTGGATCTGGATTGGTTTTACCAAAACCACCCTTCCGTGTTTTGGGTTCTGGGTTTTGTGTTTTGGATCTGTATTTTTTTTAAAAAAAGCATAAAAACAGCTTAAATCACAGAATTTGTGAGTTTTTCTGCTCCTATGCAATTATTAACCTCAATAACCTTCATTTCCACTCATTTCCAGTCTATTCTGAACACCTCACACCTCACAATATTATTTTTATGGCCAAACGATTGCACCAAGGTAGCTGGATGACTATGCTAAGCGACACGAGTGGGCGGCACAAACACGTGGCCCATCTAGGAGTGACACTGCAGTGGCAGACAGGATGGCAGTTTGAAAAACTAGGCCCCAAACAGTACATACTGCAAAGAAAAAAAGAGGTGCAAGATGGAATTGTCCTTGGGCCCTCCCACCCATCCTTATGTTGTATAAATAGGACATGCACACTTTAACAAACTAATCATTTCAGCGCCAGGGTCTGCCACATGACTGTGGCTGAAATGATTGGTTCGTTTGGGCCCCCACAAAACAAGCTGGCAATTAATGTGTCCCTGCACAAACTGGCTCTACGGAGGCAAGATGTCGTCCTCATCCTCCTCATCCACCGATTCCTTGGATAAAACAGGAAAAAGGGATTTAGGTGTCCCTGGACTGCTTACGGTCTTAGCCAAAGTTTCTGAACTTGACAGTAACTTTTTATGAACGCGCTGCAGGTGCCGTATAAGGGAGGATGTTCCTAGGTGGTTAACGTCCCTACCCCTACTTATTTCACCTTTACATATGGTACATATGGCAAGACAGTTGTTGTCCGGATTTGGATAGAAATATTGCCAGACCAAAGAGGTGGAATGTTTGGTCTTCTGCCCAGGCATGACCGGGATGGGCTTTTTCATCCCACAGACAACAACTGTCTCCCCCGGAGCCTGATTTAAACAAACCACATCACCATCAGAATCCTCCTCGCCAACTTCCTCCTCAGTGCCAGCTACACCAGTATCCTCATTGTGTTGTACTTCAACAGTGACATCTTCAATTTGCATATCAGCAAGTGGACTGTGGGTGCTCCTTTCAGCACTTGCAGGGGGCGTGCAAATGGTGGAAAGAGCCACCTCTTCCCGTCCAGTGCTGGGAAGGTCAGGCAACGCAACCGCCACCACACTTGGACTCTCCTTGGGGATTTGCGATATCTTTTTAGAACGCACAGTTCTTCGCTGTGCTTTTGCCAGCTTAACTCGTTTGATTTTTTTAGCGGGAGGAGGGCTTCCATCGTCATGTGAAGCTGAACCACTAGTCATGAACATAGGGAAAGACCTTAACCGTTCCTTGCCACTCCGTGTCGTAAATGGCATATTGGCAAGTTTACGTTTCTCTTCGGATGATTTAAATGTTTTTTTCAAGGTAATTTTCCTGAACTTTGTCATTTGGGATTGTATGTGCCCTCTACTATGACATTGGGCATCGGCCTTGGCAGACGACGTTGATGGCATGTTATCGACTATGTCATTACTAGTGGCAGAAGCTTCAGCACTAGGAGGAAGTGGTTCTTGATCTTTCCCTATTTTATTTTTATAGGAGAAAGTTTGGTCCTCCATTTATGTTATATTGATATATACGTGCGGCTAAGGCGCACACAAACACAGAAAATAGTTTTTTATTTTTGCTGGAGAGTAGTGCACTTTGTGGGTTACACCACCCTTTAAGAAATGAGCCAGCCGGCTCTTTACTTATGGGACACAGGCGCACGCTTGACGCTGCTCCTTTGTTGATGCACGTGCAGCCACAGTGCACACAATTCACAAACACACAAAATATTTTTTTATTTGGTTTGGAGTGTACTTTGGGGGTTACAGCACCCTTTAACGGTCAAGCCAGCCGGCCCTTTACTTATGACACAGGCGCACGCTTGGCACTACTTTGTTGATGCACGTGCGGCTACTGCGCACACAATTCACAAACACAGAAAATATTTTTTTATTTGGTTTGGAGTGTACTTTGGGGGTTACAGCACCCTTTAACGGTCAAGCCAGCCGGCCCTTTACTTATGACAGGCACACGCTTGGCACTACTTTGTTGATGCACGTGCAGCTACTGCGCACACAATTCACAAACACAGAAAATATTTTTTTATTTGGTTTGGAGTGTACTTTGGGGGTTACAGCACCCTTTAATGGTCAAGCCAGCTGGCCCTTTACTTATGACACAGGCGCACGCTTGGCACTACTTTGTTGATGCACGTGCGGCTACTGCGCACACAATTCACAAACACAGAAAAATATTTTGTTATTTGGTTTGGAGTGTACTTTGGGGGTTACAGCACCCTTTAACGATCAAGCCAGCCGGCCCTTTACTTATGACACAGGCGCACGCTTGGCACTACTTTGTTGATGCACGTGCTGCTACTGCGCACACAATTCACAAACACAGAAAATATTTTTTTTTTGGTTTGGAGTGTACTTTGGGGGTTACAGCACCCTTTAACGGTCAAGCCAGCCGGTCCTTTACTTATGACACAGGCGCACGCTTGGCACTACTTTGTTGATGCACGTGCGGCTACTGCGCACACAATTCACAAACACAGAAAATATATATTTTTTTGGTTTGGAGTGTACTTTGGGGGTTACAGCACCCTTTAATGGTCAAGCCAGCCGGCCGTTTACTTATGACACAGGCGCACGCTTGGCACTACTTTGTTGATGCACGTGCGGCTACTGCGCACACAATTCACAAACACAGAAAATAATTTTTTTTTTGGTTTGGACTGGAGTGTACTTTGGGAGTTACAGCACCCTTTAACGGTCAAGCCAGCCGGCCCTTTACTTATGACACAGGCGCACGCTTGGCACTACTTTGTTGATGCACGTGCGGCTACTGCGCACACAATTCACAAACACACAAAAAAAATTATTTTTTTAGCACTTGGGGGGAGCACCCCTGATGGACAGAGCACCCCCTGGACAACACTACAGCACCCCTTTAGGACTGGGACACTGCACAGGACTTTGGAGTGGACACAGCCCCTATGGAGAACTGACTGCACAACACAGTCCAGCCAGCCCCTATGGACTTTGAAGTAGTGGGACACAGCCCCTATTAACAACAGCAGCACAGCACAACACAGCCAGCCCCTATGGACTTTGAAGTAGTGGACAACAGCAGCACAGTGCAGCACAGCACAGCACAACACTACTCTGCACTACACTACACTACACTACACAGCCCAGCCAGCCCTAACTCCCACCCTCCCTCTTCACTGTCCACAGCCGAGTGAGAAAATGGCGCCGACGCGGGTACCTTATATAGGATCCAAAACCCGCGAGACTCGGAAGGCGGGATGATGACGTTTTGCCTTGATTTCAGATCCGAGTCAGGCGGGAAAAATCGAGCCTGACTCGGATCTGCCTCGGATCGGGGGGGCTCGGGGGGGTTCGGATTTCAGAAATCCGAACCCGCTCACCCCTACTTATAACACATTATGCCACACCCTTATACATTATGCCGCACAAGGTAATGCCCCTTACACATTATGCAGCACAAGGTAATGCCCCTTACATTATGCAGCACAAGGTGATGCCCCTTACACATTATGCAGCACAAGGTAATGCCCCTTACACATTATGCAGCACAAGGTAATGCCCCTTACATTATGCAGCACAAGGTAATGCCCCTTACATTATGTCGCACAAGGTAATGCCCCTTACACATTATACCGCACAAGGTAATGCTTCTTACACATTATGCAGCACAAGGTAATGCCCCTTACATTATGCAGCACAAGTAATGCTCCATACATTATGCAGCACAAGGTAATGCCCCTTACACATTATGCCGCACAAGGTAATGCCCCTTACACATTATGCCGCACAAGGTAATGCCCCTTACATTATGCAGCATAAGGTAATGCCCCTTACATTATGCCGCACAAGGTAATGCCCCTTACATTATGCCGCACAAGGTAATACCCCTTACATTATGCCGCACAAGGTAATGCCCCTTACATTATGCCGCACAAGGTAATGCTCCTTACACATTATGCAGCACAAGGTAATGCCCCTTACATTATGCAGCACAAGGTAATGCCCCTTACATTATGCCGCACAAGGTAATGCCCCTTACACATTATGCAGCACAAGGTAATGTTCCTTACACATTATGCAGCACAAGGTAATGCCCCTTACATTATTCCGCACAAGGTAATGCCCCTTACATTATGCAGCACAAGGTAATGCCCCTTACATTATGCAGCACAAGGTAATGCTCCTTACACATTATGCAGCACAAGGTAATGCCCCTTACACATTATGCAGCACAAGGTAATGCCCCTTACACATTATGCAGCACAAGGTAATGCCCCTTACACATTATGCAGCACAAGGTAATGCTCCTTACACATTATGCAGCACAAGGTAATGCCCCTTACACATTATGCAGCACAAGGTAATGCCCTTACACATTATGCAGCACAAGGTAATGCCCCTTACATTATGCAGCACAAGGTAATGCCCCTTACATTATGCAGCACAAGGTAATGCTCCTTACACATTATGCAGCACAAGGTAATGCCCCTTACACATTATGCAGCACAAGGTAATGCCCCTTACACATTATGCAGCACAAGGTAATGCCCCTTACACATTATGCAGCACAAGGTAATGCCCCTTACATTATTCCGCACAAGGTAATGCCCCTTACATTATTCCGCACAAGGTAATGCTCCTTACACATTATGCAGCACAAGGTAATGCCCCTTACATTATGCAGCACAAGGTAATGCCCCTTACACATTATGCAGCACAAGGTAATGCCCCTTACACATTATGCAGCACAAGGTAATGCCCCTTATACATTATGCAGCACAAGGTAATGCCCCTTACATTATTCCGCACAAGGTAATGCCCCTTACATTATGCAGCACAAGGTAATGCCCCTTACATTATTCCGCACAAGGTAATGCTCCTTACACATTATGCAGCACAAGGTAATGCCCCTTACATTATGCAGCACAAGGTAATGCCCCTTACATTATGCAGCACAAGGTAATGCTCCTTACACATTATGCAGCACAAGGTAATGCCCCTTACACATTATGCAGCACAAGGTAATGCCCCTTACACATTATGCAGCACAAGGTAATGTTCCTTACACATTATGCAGCACAAGGTAATGCCCCTTACACATTATGCAGCACAAGGTAATGCCCCTTACATTATTCCGCACAAGGTAATGCTCCTTACACATTATGCAGCACAAGCTAATGCCCCTTACATTATGCAGCACAAGGTAATGCTCCTTACACATTATGCAGCACAAGGTAATGCCCCTTACACATTATGCAGCACAAGGTAATGCCCCTTACACATTATGCAGCACAAGGTAATGCCCCTTACATTATGCAGCACAAGGTAATGCCCCTTACACATTATGCAGCACAAGGTAATGCCCCTTACACATTATGCAGCACAAGATAATTCCCCTTACACATTATGCCGCACAAGGTAATGCCCCTTACACATTATGCAGCACAAGGTAATGCCCCTTACACATTATGCAGCACAAGGTAATGCCCCTTACACATTATGCAGCACAAGATAATGCCCCTTACACATTATGCCGCACAAGGTAATGCTCCTTACACATTATGCAGCACAAGGTAATGCTCCTTACACATTATGCAGCACAAGGTAATGCTCCTTACACATTATGCAGCACAAGATAATTCCCCTTACACATTATGCCGCACAAGGTAATGCCCCTTACACATTATGCAGCACAAGGTAATGCCCCTTACACATTATGCAGCACAAGGTAATGCCCCTTACACATTATGCAGCACAAGATAATGCCCCTTACACATTATGCCGCACAAGGTAATGCTCCTTACACATTATGCAGCACAAGGTAATGCTCCTTACACATTATGCAGCACAAGGTAATGCCCCTTACATTATGCAGCACAAGTAATGCTCCTTACACATTATGCAGCACAAGGTAATGCCCCTTTATAAATAAAGGATAATAATAATAATAATAATAATAATAATAATAATAATAATAATAATAGATATATACTTTTTGCACCTAGTCTGACAGCAGAGGCCAGAGATCAGATTCAGGCACGGGCAGGGCCAGGGGCTGCAGCAGTAATAACAACCCAGGCTGTTGAACAAGCAGGGACTGGAAGGAGCTGATGAGTGAGTGGAGGTGGTATGAGTATCCTGCAGTACTACGCGCACCTCCGCCGCCGCCGCCATGCCCCTACATCAAATGACTCAAGTTCCCTGACATCATGTCACTCACCGCTGCCAAGCACGCTGCATTATATGGAGGTCACTGTGACACACTGCATTATATATATGGGTCACTGCGACAATTGGCATTATATGTAGGTCACTGCGACAATTGGCATTATATGGAGGTCACTGTGACACATTGCATTATATGGAGGTCACTGTGACACACTGCATTATATATAGGTCACTGCGACAATTGGCATTATATATAGGTCACTGTGGCACACTGCATTATATGGAGGTCACTGTGGCACACTGCATTATATGGAGGTCACTGTGACACACTGCATTATATGCTGTCCCTGTGATGCTCTCTGCATTATATGGTAATCCCTGCTATGCTCTGATTTATATGCGGTCTCTGCTATGCTCTCTGCATTATGGGCCTGATTCAGAGCCACTCGTAAGCGGCAGCTCGTTCGCTCCGAGCGATGTTTGCCCAACTGCGCATGCATACGGATCGTTATTAGGGGTGAGCGGGTTCGGATTTCTGAAATCCGAACCCCCCCGAGCCCCCCCGATCCGAGTCCGATCCGAGTCAGGCTCGACTTTTCCCGCCTGACTCGGATCTGAAATCGAGGCAAAACGTCATCATCCCGCCTTCCGAGTCTCGCGGGTTTTGGATCCTATATAAGGTACCCGCGTCGGCGCCATTTTCTCACTCGGCTGTGGACAGTGAAGAGGGAGGGTGGGAGTTAGGGCTGTGTAGTGTAGTGTAGTGTAGTACTGCTGTTGTCCACTACTTCAAAGTCCATAGGGGCTGGCTGTGTTGTGCTGTGCTGCTGTTGTTAATAGGGGCTGTGTCCACTACTTCAAAGTCCATAGGGGCTGGCTGGACTGTGTTGTGCAGTCAGTTCTCCATAGGGGCTGTGTCCACTCCAAAGTCCTGTGCAGTGTCCCAGTCCTAAAGGGGTGCTGTAGTGTTATCCAGGGGGTGCTCTGTCCATCAGGGGTGCTCCCCCCAAGTGCTAAAAAAATTATATATTTTCTGTCTTTGTGAATTGTGTGCGCAGTAGCCGCACGTGCATCAACAAAGTAGTGCCAAGCGTGCGCCTGTGTCATAAGTAAAGGGCCGGCTGGCTTGACCGTTAAAGGGTGCTGTAACCCCCGAAAGTACACTCCAGTCCAAACCAAAAAAAAATTATTTTCTGTGTTTGTGAATTGTGTGCGCAGTAGCCGCACGTGCATCAACAAAGTAGTGCCAAGCGTGCGCCTGTGTCATAAGTAAAGGGCCGGCTGGCTTGACCGTTAAGGGTGCTGTAACCCCCGAAAGTACACTCCAGTCCAAACCAAAAAAAAAATTATTTTCTGTGTTTGTGAATTGTGTGCGCAGTAGCCGCACGTGCATCAACAAAGTAGTGCCAAGCGTGCGCCTGTGTCATAAGTAAAGGGCCGGCTGGCTTGACCGTTAAAGGGTGCTGTAACCCCCGAAAGTACACTCCAGTCCAAACCAAAAAAAAATTATTTTCTGTGTTTGTGAATTGTGTGCGCAGTAGCCGCACGCGCATCAACAAAGTAGTGCCAAGCGTGCGCCTGTGTCATAAGTAAAGGGCCGGCTGGCTTGACCGTTAAAGGGTGCTGTAACCCCCGAAAGTACACTCCAGTCCAAACCAAAAAAAAATTATTTTCTGTGTTTGTGAATTGTGTGCGCAGTAGCCGCACGTGCATCAACAAAGTAGTGCCAAGCGTGCGCCTGTGTCATAAGTAAAGGGCCGGCTGGCTTGATCGTTAAGGGTGCTGTAACCCCCGAAAGTACACTCCAGTCCAAACCAAAAAAAAAATTATTTTCTGTGTTTGTGAATTGTGTGCGCAGTAGCCGCACGTGCATCAACAAAGTAGTGCCAAGCGTGCGCCTGTGTCATAAGTAAAGGGCCGGCTGGCTTGACCATTAAAGGGTGCTGTAACCCCCAAAGTACACTCCAGTCCAAACCAAAAAAATAATAATTTTCTGTGTTTGTGAATTGTGTGCGCAGTAGCCGCACGTGCATCAACAAAGTAGTGCCAAGCGTGCGCCTGTGTCATAAGTAAAGGGCCAGCTGGCTTGACCGTTAAAGGGTTCTGTAACCCCCAAAGTACACTCCAAAACAAAAAAATATATATTTTCTGTGTTTGTGACTTGTGTGCACTGTGGCTGCAGGTGCATCAACAAAGGAGCAGCGCCAAGCGTGCGCCTGTGTCCCATAAGTAAAGAGCCGGCTGGCTCATTTCTTAAAGGGTGGTGTAACCCACAAAGTGCACTACTCTCCAGTAAAAATAAAAAAATATTTTCTGTGTTTGTGTGCGCTTTAGCCGCACGTATATATCAATATAACATAAATGGAGGACCAAACTTTCTCCGATAAAAATAAAATAGGGAAAGATCAAGAACCACTTCCTCCTAGTGCTGTTGCTGCTGCTGGGAGTTGTTCATCATCCCAGAGAGGAAGTAGGAACATCACTACTTTTACTAAACAATTGACCCTCCAACAGTCCCTAGCGATGAGGATGAAGTACGACAGCAGTCATCCTGAAGCAAAACGTATAACTGAGGCCTTGACTGCTATGTTGGTGTTAGACGTGCGTCCAGTATCCGCCATTAGTGCAGTGGGATTTAGACAATTGATGGAGGTAGTGTGTCCTCGGTTCCAAATCCCGTCTAGATTCCACCAGCATCCTCAAAGCAGCAGCGACAAGCGTGCGTCTGTCTGTTAAAGGGTGGTGACACCCTCAAAGTGTGCTACACAAACAATTAAAATATTGTTCTTTTTTTTTCTGTCTTTGTGAAATGTGTGGGCTGTAGCCGCACCTGCATCCTTAAAGCAGCAGCGACAAGCGTGCGTCTGTCTGTTAAAGGGTGGTGACACCCTCAAAGTGTGCTACACAAACAATTAAAATATTGTTCATTTTTTTTCTGTCTTTGTGAATTGTGTGGGCTGTAGCCGCACTTGCATCCTCAAAGCAGCAGCGACAAGCGTGCATCTGTCTGTTAAAGGGTGTTGTAACTCTCAAAGTGCTCCAAAAAATAAAAAATTTTTTTTAATGTGTTTGTGACTTGTGTGCGATGTAGCCGCACTTGCATCCTCAAAGCAGCAGCGACAAGCGTGCGTCTGTCTGTTAAAGGGTGTTGTAACTCTCAAAGTGCTCCAAAAAATATATTTTTTTTTTTAATGTGTTTGTGACTTGTGTGCGATGAAGCCGCACTTGCATCCTCAAAGCAGCAGCGACAAGCGTGCGTCTGTCTGTTAAAGGGTGGTGACACCCTCAAAGTGTGCTACACAAACAATAAAAATATTCTTCTTTTTTCTGTCTTTGTGAATTGTGTGGGCTGTAGCCGCACCTGCATCCTTAAAGCAGCAGCGACAAGCGTGCGTCTGTCTGTTAAAGGGTGGTGACACCCTCAAAGTGTGCTACACAAACAATTAAAATATTGTTCTTTTTTTTTCGGTCTTTGTGAAATGTGTGGGCTGTAGCCGCACCTGCATCCTTAAAGCAGCAGCGACAAGCGTGCGTCTGTCTGTTAAAGGGTGGTGTAACTCTCAAAGTGCTCCAAAAAATAAAAAACTATTTTTTTAATGTGTTTGTGACTTGTGTGCGATGTAGCCGCACCTGCATCCTTAAAGCAGCAGCGACAAGCGTGCGTCTGTCTGTTAAAGGATTACATCGGTGACAGCATCCAAGTAGGCATGTCAGACAGTCCGTACCTGTACTGGCAGGAAAAAGAAGCAATTTGGAGGTCCCTGTACAAACTGGCTCTATTTTACCTGAGTTGCCCCCCCTCCAGTGTGTACTCCGAAAGAGTGTTTAGTGCAGCCGGGAACCTTGTCAGCGAAAGGCGTAGGAGGTTGCTTCCACAAAATGTGGAGAAGATGATGTTCATAAAATGAATTATCAACTCTTCCAGGGAGACCAGCCTCCAGAACGTACAGAGGGACCTGTGGTTCCAGCGGGTACGAATTAATACTCTGTGAGGATGAGGATGTACACACTGAAGAGGGTGAGGAATCGGTGGATGAGGAGGATGAGGATGACATCTTGCCTCCGTAGAGCCAGTTTGTGCAGGGACAGATTAATTGCCAGCTTGTTTTGTGGGGGCCCAAACGAACCAATCATTTCAGCCACAGTTGTGTGGCAGACCCTGGCGCTGAAATGACTGGTTTGTTAAAGTGTGCATGTCCTGTTTATACAACATAAGGGTGGGTGGGAGGGCCCAAGGACAATTCCATCTTGCACCTCTTTTTTTTCTTTGCATTATGTACAGTTTGGGGCCTAGTTTTTCAAACTGCCATCCTGTCTGCCACTGCAGTATCACGCCTAGATGGGTCACGTGTTTGTGCCGCCCACTCGTGTCGCTTAGCATAGTCATCCAGCTACCTCGGTGCAACCTTTTGGACATAAAAACACTATTGTGAGGTGTGAGGTGTTCAGAATAGACTGGAAATGAGTGGAAATTAAGGTTATTGAGGTTAATAATAGCATAGGAGCAGAAAAACCTACAAATTCTGTGATTTTAGCTGTTTTTATGCTTTTTTTAAAAAAAATACAGATCCAAAACACAAAACCCAGAATCCAAAACACGGAAGGGTGGTTTTGGCAAAACCAATCCAGATCCAAAACACGAAGAAAGATCCAGATCCAAAACCAAAACACGAAAAGTGGCCGGTGCACTCCCCTAATCGTTATACGCATGCGCGAACCAGTCAGTGCGGCCGAAATTCATGTGGTTGCAAAATAGCGAATGCCTGCTAATTTGAGTGACAGGAGGAGGCGTATGTGGGTGGTAACAGGGGAAGGTGCTTGAAAACGGGGAGTGGAGATCCGATCGCAGGCGTGCTTAAAGGTCAAAACGGGCGTTTTATGGGTGTGCATATTTAAAACAGCAGCGTCATTGACCACGTCACTGGGTTTTTTTTAAGCCAGAACTGCTCGCAAAATTGTGGTAGCAAAAACCAACTACAAGAATAGCGAGCAGTTCATACGCTGGTCGATGTACTCGATTAATCTAATAAATAGCGGACATGACGTAGGATGCCAGCGGCCAGGGGGCGTAGTTTCCCAAAAACCGACCGCAAGTTTTGTTCGCTCGTTCAGACCTAGAGGCGTGAACAGACCGCAAACAGCGAACGGTTCATTTAAATAGCCACCCCTATTTTCTGGACAAGCGAGCGCTAATTGCGTCCGGCTCTGAATCAGGCCCTATATGCAGTCCCTGCTATGCTATCTGCATTATATGGTAATCTCTGCTATGCTCTCTGCATTATATGGTAATCCCTGCTATGCTCTCTGCATTATATGCGGTCCCTGCTATGCTCTAATTTATATGCAGTCCCTGCTATGCTCTCTACATTATATGCTGTCCCTGCTACGCTCTCTGCATTATATGCTGTCCCTGCTACGCTCTCTGCATTATATGGTAATCCCTGCTATGCTCTGATTTATATGCAGTCCCTGCTATGCTCTCTGCATTATATGCGGTCTCTGCTATGCTCTCTGCATTATATGCAGTCCCTGCTATGCTCTCTGCATTATATGCTGTCCCTGCTATGCTCTCTGCATTATATGCAGTCCCTGCTATGCTCTCTACATTATATGCTGTCCCTGCTACGCTCTCTGCATTATATGGTAATCCCTGCTATGCTCTCTGCATTATATGCAGTCCCTGCTATGCTCTCTGCATTATATGCTGTCCCTGCTATGCTCTCTACATTATATGCTGTCCCTGCTACGCTCTCTGCATTATATGGTAATCCCTGCTACGCTCTCTGCATTATATGGTAATCCCTGCTATGCTCTCTGCATTATATGCAGTCCCTGCTATGCTCTCTGCATTATATGCTGTCCCTGCTATGCTCTCTGCATTATATGCAGTCCCTGCTATGCTCTCTGCATTATATGCTGTCCCTGCTATGCTCTCTGCATTATATGCGGTCTCTGCTATGCTCTCTGCATTATATGGTAATCCCTGCTACGCTCTCTGCATTATATGGTAATCCCTGCTATGCTCTCTGCATTATATGCTGTCCCTGCTATGCTATCTGTTGGTCACTGATGCTCACTGAATTATATGGTGGTCACTACAATGCTCTGTGGGGTTGAGGTAGTGTAGTACAGGCAACAATACTTAGCCATTGAGTTTTGAGACAGTAGAATATGCATGCTCCATTTAAAAGTGTAGATACCCCAGAACCACAGAAGAAATGCAGCAGGCGCTGACACCTTAATGTAATGGGACTAAAAATGTTGTGTTCCCTCATCCTAACACTTTTAAATCTTAACAAGGTTGACAGTTATATCAAAGCTAGCCAAGGATGACTACTATCTACAGGGAGGGAAGGGTGAGAGACAGCCTAGCTTCACCCCTAATGTTGCTCCATTCATAGACACACGCTCAGATTTAATTTACATTTCATATTGATGTGAATAGGGAGCACACCAGTGTCTTGTGGCTGCAGCACAAACCTAACAAGAAACACACACTCTACTTTACCACCACTCCTGAGTAGCGCATTACACCATCTGCATATCTAGCTACACCCCTAACTGAACCCTTGTATCCAATCTACTCCCACACTACCTGCTAAGGTGAGAGGGATCCAGCCATTGATTGGAAATTAAATACATTTCTTGCTGGCTGTCGGAGTTGGGTGACTTTCGCAAACTCCTTGTATACTGATTACCTGAATGGTCCCTGCATTTTATACAAGTCACTAGAATAGTCCCAGTATTATATACCTGTTACGAAAATGGTCCCTATATTCTATACCGGTCACTAGAATGTGCCCTATATTGCATATCAGTAACTAGAATGGTCCCTGCATTGTAGATCAGTCACGAGAAAGGTCTCTGTATTGTATATTGGTCACTAGAATGGTTCCTGCATTGTACATCCGTCACTAGAGTGCTGTGTGCATTTTGTAGGGGTCATTAGAATGGTCTCTGCTTTATCAGATTGGGCTGGTACTTGTATTTGTTTATAGCTCTTTGACATAACAATTTTCAACATTTAATGGACTATTTAAAGTACTCCCACCTTATACATACCATACTGTAACTACAGAGGTTATTATCATGTGTCTTTGCTTATTGCAATGCGCTGGTAGAGAAGCTGGGCCACTTACTTGTGTCTGCCCCCCAGAATAAAAGTTGCCAGCCAGCCCCTGCCACAGTCCATCTCAACCACCACTAATTAACAATCCCAGGCTTGCAACATCACTAGCAACTAACTACTATGGGCACCACCACCTCAACTAAGGAGTTGCAGCTAGAAGGGCATTCACTAAGGAGTTGCAGCTAGAAGGGCATTCACTAAGGAGTTGCAGCTAAAAGGGCATTCACTAAGGAGTTGTAGCTATAAGGGCATTCACTAAGGAGTTGTAGCTATAACGGCATCCATTAAGGAGTTGCAGCTAGAAGGGCATTCACTAAGGAGCAACTAAGGAGTTGCAGCTAGAAGGGCATTCACTAAGGAGTTGTAGCTATAAGGGCATTCACTAAGGAGTTGCAGCTATAAGGGCATTCACTAAGGAGTTGCAGCTATAAGGGCATTCACTAAGGAGTTGCAGCTATAAGGGCATTCACTAAGGAGCAACTAAGGAGTTGTAGCTATAAGGGCATTCACTAAGGAGTTGCAGCTATAAGGGCATTCACTAAGGAGCAACTAAAGAGTTGTAGCTAGAAGGGCATTCACTAAGGAGTTGCAGCTATAAGGGCATTCACTAAGGAGCAACTAAGGAGTTGTAGCTAGAAGGGCATTCACTAAGGAGTTGCAGCTATAAGGGCATTCACTAAGGAGCAACTAAGGAGTTGTAGCTATAAGGGCATTCACTAAGGAGTTGCAGCTATAAGGGCATTCACTAAGGAGTTGCAGCTATAAGGGCATTCACTAAGGAGTTGCAGCTATAAGGGCATTCACTAAGGAGCAACTAAGGAGTTGTAGCTAGAAGGGCATTCACTAAGGAGTTGCAGCTATAAGGGCATTCACTAAGGAGCAACTAAGGAGTTGTAGCTATAAGGGCATTCACTAAGGAGTTGCAGCTATAAGGGCATTCACTAAGGAGTTGCAGCTATAAGGGCATTCATAAGGGAGACTTACTGGTATAAGCACAAGTGACAGTTTCTATATATATATATATATATATATATATATGTATTATGTACACAGAGGGTACTGATAATAGCACTAGTCCCTATGTGGATTCTGTAAACATCAAGGTCCTTTGATGGATCAGTAAATGTTCTACTACAATCCCGTTGTCACGGTGGCTGCTCACAATTCTCCAAATGGATTGTTGTTGTGCGGTCACAAAATTTTATGACAATACAAAAGGTGAGAGCGAGCGCCTTATAGTATAGTAAGTTGTATAATCAGATGCACACTTATATTTAATTACAAAGCGTACCGTGTGTGCCTATAAATAGGCATATAATGATATGTCCTCGGTCAGCAACCTTGCGTTCTTTATAGTGTAGGACAGTCACTTCACTCCAGGTAGGATGATAAATGGGAAGGAAAAAACTGCTTGCATAGTGTAGTATATTTAAAAACTTTAATTACAAACACATAACACCAAAAAAATACACAATTACAATTTAAAGATGATTTTGAAAGCTTATCTGATTGATATAGCAGTCCCAGATAGCGGGGGTCACCACAGCCTCAACGCAGTTCATCTCTTCTGCCTGTATGGCTGGACTTCGTCAGGAGGATATTTATATATTATATACATAACTATGTGGATCTATAGAGAGTACATCATCCTGTTACAGTTCTACATTCTTAATTACCAGAACCTAGATATAGAGAACTAGGTACAGCGATATTTATCTATTTATTTATTTATTTATTCATATAAAGTACTTGGATTAATGTATTTTTGTGCATTCTTATAGTGATGGTTTTATAATGTAACTGTGAGAAGTATAACTGTGAGAAGTAATTATGTAATGGGCTAAGTATTTCATTACCTATATATCTGTCTGTTATTACCCAGTTTTGTTCTATTAATGCATACAATTGTAAAGTGCAACGGAATATGCTGCGCTATATAAGAAACTGTTAATAAATAAAATAAATAAATTTGAGAATTCAAACCTGTATTTATTGGTGTTCCTGTGGTATTATATTAGTGTAGTGCGGTAAAGCATATAATTATCTAAAGAATGTTAGACACATCTAGCAGAACCGGATTCCTGGTTGCCAAAGAAGCCATGTTCCCGTAATATAAAAGTAATAATTATATTGCAATTGTCTATTTACTGTGGTGAGATTTATGCACTATAATATGTATGCTTTCAATTAAGTATTGATGGTGTACAGTCATGGCCAAAAGTTTTGAGAATGACACAAGTATTGGTTTTCAACAAAGTTTGCTGCTTCAGTGTTTTTAAACCTTTTGTCAGATGTTACTATGGTATACTGAAGTAAAATTACAAGTATTTCCTAAGTGTCAAAGGCTTTTATTGGCAATTACGTTAGGTTTATGCAAAGAGTCAATGGGCCTGATTCAGACCCACTCGCGAGCGGCTGTCCGCTCGCAAGTGGGTCGATGTTATGGACTGAGCATGCGCACGACGGAGGGAGACTTTTGAAGGATGGCCTGGTGTCAAGAAGAGCAGCAAAGAAGCCTCTGAGAACTGGGGTAAAATTATTTTCTCTGATGAATCCCCTTTCAGATTGTTTGGGACATCTGGAAAAATGCATGTCTGGAGAAGGAAAGGTGAGCGCTACCATCAGTCCTGTGTCATGCCAACAGTAAAGCATCCTGAGACCATTCATGTGTGGGGTTGCTTCTCAGCCAAGGGAGTGGGCTCTCTCACAATTTTACCTAAGAACACAGCCATGAATAAAGAATGAGACCAAAACATCCTCCAAGAACAACTTCTCCCAACCATCCAAGAACAGTTTGGTGATGAACAATGCCTTTTCTAGCATTATGGAGCACCTTGCCATAAGGCAAAAGTAATAACTAACTGGCTCAGGGAACAAAACATCAAAATTTTGAGTCCATGGCCAGGAAACTCCCCAGACCTTAAACCCATTGAGAACTTGTGGCCAATCCTCAAGAGGCGGATGGACAAACAAAAACCCACAAATTCTGACAAACTCCAAGCATTGATTAAGCAAGAATGGGCGGCCATCAGTCAGTATGTGGCCCAGAAGTTGATTGACAGCATGTCAGGGCGAATTGCAGAGTTCTTGAAAAAAACGGGTCAACACTGCAAATATTGACTCTCTGCATAAACTTAATGTAATTGTCAATAAAAGCCTTTGACACTTATGAAATCCTTGTAATTTTAATTCAGTATACCATAGTAGCATCTGACAAAAAGGTCTAATGACACTGAAGCAGCAAACTTTGTGAAAACCAATACTTATGTCATTCTCAAAACTTTTGGCCATGGCTGTATATTGTTAATATAGTGTAAAAGCTTGCCCAAGCAGGCCTAGTATGTAGGATTTTGCTTTGTTATTGGCTTGGATGGAGATACCTATCTAATGTATCCTACTAAGCCCCTATGCTTTAATATTGACCAAAGATTGTCACCAGGAGTAAGGTAGGCTACATTTATTTTAACTTAACATGTTCATTGCCAATGAAGCACTGGCTCCAGTCAGGCTCCTTAGCCGATTGCCACCTGAATAACATTCACTGCACAGCCCTACCTGACTCCTGGCCCTGCCTCCCTGCACACTAAAGCTGGCCACACACTAGACCAACTTACATCCAACCAGTCAACTAGTTGATTGGTGGGAATGAAAATCTGGTAAGGTATGAAAGCAAATGACAATCAGCAATTTGCTCCCAAATGCCGGAAAATGGACAAAACCTGTTGTTTGAACAAATTGTTTAATCAACTAGTTGGATGGTTGGACGAAAGTTGGTCTAGTGTGTGGCCAGCTTCACTCTGTGCTACAAGTGGTGCAGATAGCTGCAGTGCCGCATATTTGAAGGGTGATTGTTTTATACATACATCAAGGCTGCAAAATTGCACTTAATTGTAAATAAGGCTCTATGGATTTGATATTTGAGGCTGTGTTACATGCTGGACATTTGGAAGATGTATAATATGCTGGACATTCCTATATTAGAGTCGGAATGGCTCACTGGGGTATTGGTGGGAACCGTTACTATTCTGCATATGCCAGGATAACATTTACTGGTGCAGAGAGTCGAGTGCCTCTAAACAGCAATATCCGGCATTACGCCAGCAGTTGGGGAGGATGAAGCCCTAAACCCTCCCTGGCCCCAGAGACATAGATGACCAGGAAGATACCCAGTACTGACAGGACCCTGGGAGAAGGAACATGCTTTTTACTTTTTGTTTAGTATTCACCATTCCCAAAGAGGTAGCATCCCTGTTCTCACCACATTTCCCAGTTAAAGTCCAGGCTGTCTAAAACTGGGTCTGGTTCATGATTTTTGTGGTGGTACAATCTGTTTTAATTCAAAATATTTTATTTATTTACTGCTAGAGGTTCTCCCATTCATTTAGTCACATGTTGGAATTCCCATTGAAATTAACAAATTAGTGAAATGAGGATCATCAGTACTCTACAGAGTAAAAAAATTACTGAATAATAAAGCATGCTCCACCCCAAATGTAAACTATGCACCAGTATTAACCTGGGCTGGTCAATGATCATCACTAATGTGTGTGTCCTCATAAAATTATTAAAAAATGATGAATGTGGTCTTTACGGATTTCTTTGAGCAGACATTCAAGTCACTCTTTATATAAAGTACAAGTTTGGATGACTGTGCATCCAGAGCATAGATAACAGACATCCACATTTAAAGAACCATCCGGCTTGCAGACAGCTGTTCCAAGTTTAATAGATCTCATCAGTGTAAATAATATATAACATTTCTTTCTACTGTTAAGAAACAAAAGGACCAATGTATAAATCGCAAGTAATTAAAATAGAAAATCATTAGTGATTAGCACTGCTGCCTCACAGCACTGGGGTCATGAGTTCACTTCCCGGCCAGGGCCCAATCTGTCTGGAGTTTGTATGTTCTCCCAATGTTTGCATGGGTTTCCTCCATGTACTCAAGTTTCTACATTCCAAACCATACTGTCAGGTTAATTGTCTGCTGACTAATATGTGTTGTACCCTAGTGCTTTTGTCTGTGTGTGTTTGTGTGTTAGGGAACAGGGACTCATGTAAATGACTAATATTCTCTGCATAATTAGAGGCGCTACATAAATTAAATGAACATAATAATGGGATGTAGTCGGCATCCCGGCACCAGCATCCTGAAGGTATCAGGTGTTAGGGAGAGGTTAGGGTTAGGCACTAGGGGGGGGTTTAGGCATCGGGGAGGGAGGGTTAGGATTAGGGTGCGGGGAGGGGGTGTTAGGTTTAGGTTGCAGGGAGGGGGAGGTTAGGCTCAGGCACTAGGGGGGGAAGTTAGGGTTAGGCACTGGGGAGGGAGGGTTAGGGTAGGGGGTTAGGAAAACACTTACTGTTGTTCTTTATGGTTGTCGGGATTCTGGCTGTTGGGATGCTGCTGTCGGTATTCTGACCAGCGGCATCCCGACAGTCGGGATTTTATACCCAACCCAATAATAATAGTAGGCTAATAGCTTGGCTGAGAAAATTATGCATGTATTCTATGGTACAATCCAACAAGAGCACTGAAAGGAAAGACACTTTATAAAACCTTACACATGATCTAGTTGTTCAGTTATTTAGGCACAACATTCTACAATCTATGTACAAGATGAATGTATTTACCCCACAGCAGATCAAAGAAGCTCATTTTTGCTGCAATACATAATTTTATAGGACAGATGGAATTCAACCTTAAAGCCCTTGAACACTTAAAGCTAGATTATCTGAAGTTTAAAACACTAAAAAGTAATTACATGCTCAAATCTTGATCCCCGTGCTGTTAGCATTCTTTACAGGTTTTTTTTTACTTACTAGTTGGTCCAATTTGAATTTAAACTATTTGACAAAGTTCAAAGGTGGGATAAGCTAAATGCAAAGAAAGTACTTCCTTTTGAAGTCTTAATGTTTCCGATATTACGCACATTTAATAAGATGATTAACAAGCTGTGAATATAATGGTGTAGCCATCAATAATCAGCTAGTAAAGTGGTACAGCCAACTGTCCGAGTTTCCCATCTGAGCACTGAAATAGGGATGAATCACCGGATGGGCTTATACAGCAGAACAGGCTTTTGAAAAGACAAGGGGCCTGATTCAGACCCACTCGCGAGCGGCTGTCCGCTCACAAGTGGGTCGATGTTATGCACTGAGCATGCGCACGACGGAGGGAGCTCCGTCGTGCGCATGCGCCAGACGCGACGAGCGAAGGAAAGTCCTTCGCTCGTTGTGTCCGATCAAAGGGGGCGTGCTGTCAATGTTGATTGACAGCACGCCCCCTTTGGTGGGCGTGCCGGTGGCGTGCCTCCCTGACGGGGGCGTTCCCACGGGAACGCCTCCCGTCAGAAGCCGGCCCACTGACATCACTAGTGATGTCAGTGGGAGTGATTTTGGCTCTGATAGAGCCAAAATCACTCCGGAGCTTGCGGTTGAAAACCTCAACCGCAGGCTCTGGCTCGCAATTTCGATGGTCGCGATGGTCTCGACCATCGCGGCCATCACAAAGCACGCTCGTATAGCCTGTGGGTGGTGACCCACAGCTATACGAGCGTCCAGGAGGACGCTCCATGAAAATGGAGCCCGGCCCTCATTCAGAGCGTGCGCTCTGCTCAGAGCATACGGCTCTGAATGAGGGCCAAGGTGTTGAGAGCATTGTGATCAAGTATTGTATGCACCACTGGATATTGCAGTGAATAACCTTGGAAACTATGGGAGCTGTGACCAAAACTATAACCCTATTGTGATTGCAGGCATATGGAAATGTCACACTCCAATCAGAGTCGTGATTAATGCTGCATTTAAAATTTAAATAAGGTCTTTTTGCACAAGTCAAATACTTAATCAGCATTTATTTTATATATTACATTATTTCTATAGCACCTACATGTTACACAGCACTTTATAGAAATATTAAATTAATGCCATTTGTAAAATAAAGATAAGAAAATATAAGTGAGTGTTATGAACTGTATCAATAAAATAAATATATGCAAAAAGAGATTGATATTAATAAGCAGCAACAAAACACAGGACTAGAATATGGGCAAAGAACAAATAATAAGAGCATGGTATAATAGCTTCGGAATAATTAATTTTAACAAATACACATAATAGCATATTTTGTGTGACCATAATTTATTTTGCTATTATGTATATTTATTAAAATAATATTTTGTTATTCAGCAGCTACTATACAGCACCCTTATTATTTTTTTTATTCGTCCATATTCCCATTTGTTTCTATGGAGCTTACATTCTATATTTCCTACTGCACACACTAGAAATAATTTTGTAAGAAGCCAATCAATCTACCAGTGTGTCTTTGGAGTGTGGGAGGAAGCACCTGCACACAAAAGAAAATACAGATAGGGTACTGATTAGAATTTAATCTATGAATTTAGGGCCTGATTCAGACCCGGTCGCGAGCGTTGAGCGCTCGCAACCGGGTCGATGGTGGCTCAGAGCGAATGTGTACGACGGAGCCGGCTCCGTCATGCGCATGCGCAAGACCTGGATAGCGACAGGCAATCCGTCGCTCCGGGTCTCGCACCAAAGGGGACGTGCTGTCGATGTTGAGTGACAGCAAGCCCCCTTCGGTAGGTGGGTCGGGGGGGTGGCTGCCCAGACGGAGGGGTTCCCATGGGAACATCTACCGTTTGGGGGCGGCCCCACTGACATCACAAGTGATGTCAGTGGGAGAGCTTTTGGCTCTGTTTCAGCCGAAAGCTCTCTGGGGCTTGCGGCCACGAGACCCTACCACAAGGGTCTCCTCGCAAGCCCGTCGCAAGCCCGTTGGTCGCGATGGTCTTGACCATCGCGACCATCATCATGGCCGCTCGCATTAGCGAGCGCTCTGTCAGAGCGTCCGGCTCTGAATCAGGGCCTTAGTTCTGTAAGGCAGCAACGCTAACCACTATTCCACTATGCTGTTCCAATCATGTTCATGTTTCCCTATCTCCTAATATAGTGGATCATTTTAATACCTTGCTCACATAGAAAATACCATGAGGTGTGAGAACGTGTGCTTAGAAATCTCAGCTCTGTCTCCTACTGGTTATATTATATATAATTATATATATTTAATTGTGGGATGTTTAACCTTTTTCTGGCCACTTATGTTATTTATATGAGATAAATAGGTTTGATACAGAAATACAGAAAGTTTGTTTGTTTAGACTCTCTTCCCTACAGCCTATATGCTATAGGCCAGAGGTTCTCAAACTCGGTCCTCAGGACCCCACACAGGTCACGTTTTCCAGGTTAAGGCCCCCATACATCAGCAATCTGAAAACCACAATTAAACAATTTGAAGATTTATTGCCCGATTTTAGGATTTCCCAATCGAGCAATCTGCACCCATACACTACAGATCTTTTTCAGTGATTTGCAGATGAATTGCAGCAAACACATATCTTGCAATCTTGAAAGGCCCATCATTTTACTAGAAACGGTCTGCAAATCTGCTGATCATGTCCATACACTAGCAATCTACAGCCCCAATCGATCTGTGAAATCCAACATGTTGGACAATCTGATTAAACAATTCCCAACACTTTTTGGTTGCAATCTGCGATCTGTGAAGCCCATACATTGCAGATTTTTATACACAATCGATTGTAAAGTGCACGATTGCTGTAATCCATCTCTGATGTATGGGGGCCTTTACCCAGCAGGTGCACAGGTGTACTCATTACTCACTGACACGTTTTAAAAGATCCACAGGTGGAGCTAATTATTTCGCTTGTGATTCTGGGAGGACACCTTTAAAATATGCACTGTTTGGGGTCCTGAGGACCGAGTTTGAGAACCAGTGTTTCCCAAATTTGGTCATCAGGGATCCCTAATAGTGTAATTTTGTAATTTTTACAAATATCCTCAGTATCACAAGTGAAATAATTAGCACCACATGTGGATCTTTTAAAATGTGTCAGCCACTAATGAATACATCTGTGCACCAACTAGAAGATCTGGAAACCATGCACTGTTAGGGGTCCTTGAGACTTAGGGCCTCATTCAGCTTAGATCGCAAGTCTGCAACCGCACGGACCCATACACACAGTTGTGGTTGAACTTGACCTGATTTACAAACTGTGAAACTTCCTGTCGCTATCTAGACCTCTGGCCACATATATGCCATTGCAGGGGCTTAATTATGCACGCCCCTTTGACCACCCCCCCTCTCACCCCCAATCGGCACTTCCTGTCAATCATTTCTCCATGGCTCAAGAAAAACAATTATACATATATATATATATATATGTGTGTGTATATATATATATATATATACCGTATATACTCGAGTATAAGTCGACCCGAATATAAGCCGAGGTACCTACTTTTACCCCAAAAAACTGGGAAAACTTACTGACTCGAGTATAAGCCTAGTGTGGGAAATGGCAGCAGCTGGTAGTGCCCCCAGTAGTAATTCCCCCTGGTTGTGCCCCCAGTAGTAATCCCTCCTGGTAGTGCCCCCAGTGGTAATCCCCCCTTTCAGTGCCTCCAGTAGTAATCCCCCCCTGGTAGTACCCCCAGTAGTAATCCCCCCTTTTAGTGCCCCCTGTAGTAATCCCCCACTGGTAGTGCCCCCTGTAGTAATCCTCCCCTGGTAGTTCCCCCAGTGGTAATCCCCCCTTTAGTGCCCCCTGTAGTAATCCCCCCCTGTAGTAATCCCCCCCTGGTAGTGCCCCCTGTAGTAATCCCCCCCTTGTAGTTCCCCCAGTGGTAATCCCCCCTTTTAGTGCCCCCTGTAGTAATCGCCCCCTGATAATGCCCCTTGGTAGTGCTCCCTGTAGTAATCACCCCCTGGTAGTGCCCCCTGATAATGCCCCCTGGTAGTGCCCCCTGTAGTCATCGCCCCCTGGTAGTGCCCCCTGTAGTCCCCCCCCCCTAGTAGAGAGAGACGTGAAAAGAATAAAAAAAAAATAAACACTTACCTTAAACTCCCGCTCCTTGTCCCGCCGCTGTCCGCTCCTCCGGCCGCTTTGCATGGGAGAGACGTCGTCATGACGACTTGTCTCCCATCACCCACTGCGGGAGCCGGAAGATGGCTCCCGCAGTGGGAGCAGCAGCAGCCGCTGAGAGTCTGACAGACTCTCAGCGGCTGCTGCTTACACCAAACACGCAGCTGCCGGCTCCGGCGGCTGTGTGTTTGGCAGTGTGTAGCGCTGACCGAACTCCGTCCGGTCAGCGCTACACTTGACTCGAGTATAAGCCGAGGGGGTACTTTTTCAGCACATTTTTTGTGCTGAAAAACTCGGCTTATACTCGAGTATATACGGTAAATCCAAAGGGACGCGTCACTCAGAGCTAATGTATAATCAGGCTACACACACGATGATGAATTCATCATCGTGTGTGTAGCCTGATTATACATTATGGATCTATGCTCTGTTGGTTTGCATGACGAGGGCACCGGGCGCAGATTCTTCAGTTATGTGAGTGCCAACTATATTGGATTGTATATATATATATATGTATATATATATATATATATATATATATATATATATTAGGGATGTGCAGGCTCGGATAGGTTCGAGTTTGCACGTGGAGTTCGGATTTTTCCCTCCAAAAAAACGGAACTCAGAACGAGGCAAAACGTCATCTTACATGGACGCACATCATCATTCCTGGACAAAAGACAAGGAATGATGATGTTCGTCCATGTAAGATGACGTTTTGCCTCGTTCTGAGTTCCGTTTTTTTGGAGGGAAAAATCCGAACTCCACGTGCAAACTCGAACCTATCCGAGCCTGCACATCCCTAATATATATATATATCAAATGCAAATGTGCTTTGAGTAGTGCATCTCACCTGGGTGCCTCCAATATAAGTAGTAAATAGGCCGATCCAAATGTAGTGGCAGTCCTGATGAAATTTTGTATTAAGTGAAACATTGACTGTATGGAGGTACCTGTCATGTGTTAGGTGTGAACACACCACGTCGTTGTTGTTAGGTGATACTAGGTCCTGTTACTGCCACTACTTTTGGATCGGCATATATATATATATATATATATATATATATATAATTATATATATATATTATTTAGAAAAGAAGGCACTCAAAAGGGACTTTAAAATGAAACTTATCTTATTGAAAATACACTTTGGCCCAGGACAGTTAATGGAAGGTTTAGGAACTGAGGGCCTGATTCAGACCCGGTCGCAAGCACTGAGCGCTCGCAACTGGGTCGATGTTTGCCCACTGGGCATCCGCACGACGGAGCCAGTTCCGTCGTGCGCATGCGCGAGACCCGGCTGGCGACGGGTGCTCCGTCGCTCCGGGTCTCGCACCAAAGGGGCCGAGCTGTCGATGGTGATTGACAGCTCGCTCCATTTGGTAGGCGGGCAGGGGGGGGTGGCTGGCCAAACGGAGGCGTTCCCGAAGGAACGCCTGCCGTTTGGGGGTGGCCCCACTGACATCACCAGTGATGTCAGTGTGAGAGCTTCCGGCTCTATTGGAGCCAGAAGCTCTCTGGGGCGTCGGCCAAGAGACCCTACCACAAGGGTCTCGTCGCAAGCCTGATGGTCGCGAAGGTGGTGATGTCAGTGGGGCCGCCCCCAAACGGCAGGCATTCCTTCGGGAACCCCTCCATTTGGCCAGCCACCACCCCTGCCCGCCTACCAAATGGGGCAAGCTGTCAATCACCATCAACAGCTCGCCCCCTTTGGTGTGAGACCCGGAGCGACAGAGCACCCGGAGCTAGCCATGTGGTCACCCACATCTATGCGAGCGGCCAGGAGGCCGCACAAAAAAAACGCCCCCTGATTCAGAGCGAGCGCTCGTTCAGAGCGTCCAGCTCTGAATCAGGCCCTGAGTTCCTGCTTGTTCCAGCTGAAAAATAGCGCTGTTTATATGTACAGGGCTGGTACAAGGTTTTTCTGTTGCTTCCCCAGACTCCCGGACCTAAGGCGCACATCCACATGCTGATAATACTGAGCGATTGCACAATTAGAACATTGTAATCGAGCAATCGCTCAGTAATCGTGCACTTTTATGTCGGAAACGACCAGTGATGCATGCTTCCGCTGGTGGTTTCTGACATTAATCATCGGCCGAACATTCTGGATAACCTGACGATAAGGTAAGGTTGAGAATGTATGTATACGCTAATACGTAGTTGCTAATATCAGCGGTGATGTGCAAATAATTGCATTCACATTGCGTACGCATGCACAGTGTGAAACAATCCGGCGATTGCATGCATATTAGCAACTGTGATCCAAACTGAATCAGGCACTAAATCCAATGCTCTGCTGAGTAAGAGAGTTGGATTATGGAATGGCCTCCACATCTAAGTAAAATATTCCACTATCTTCCTATATTATACAATAGGCAATGATCCTGAATATCCTATTATGCCAAACTACTCACAGAGTTGTAAAAAGTGTGTATTGCTGGGGGAGACTCCCAGTGCCTAGAGGTGATGCTGGTCTCTTTCCAGTCATGCAATTCACATATGGCTGCAAAGCCTCTTTCACTTGGTGAAATAATGTGTAAAGCTCCTAAAAGTGCTAGATCTCATACATTATTTATGGTCCTTGTCTGCTATGTGATATGCCCCCTCCCTCATCCACTGACCTGTGAGTACCCTTTAACAGTACATTGAAAGCCCTGAGAAATGGTGTCTGCATTGTTCATGGGGTATGATTAAGTGACTGTAATGTTAATGTATATGGTTGTTAACGATTGAAGGGGACGTCCGATCTTGCAGGTGACTTAAAGTTAAGTTTCATTCTTCTAAAAACCAACTGCTAATTAATTACAATACTTGAATACAGTAAATGTGGGTTAACTTGCAAAATGATTCTACTTATTGAGCTAAATAATAAAGCAACTTACTGTATTTATACAAAGCAATAACAAACTACAAAAATAAAAACTAAAAAAGATTTTTATTACTGTGTAAAAGACAGTGAGGTAACTATAATGGGGACAGGGTGTGCGGTGCACATGGGTTTCTTGGTCAAGGAGAGCACCCCAGAACAAGATCCGATTGGGCTGAAGCTGGCGACAGAGATTGCTCTAAAAATGTTGCTGGCGACATTTTTCTGGGGGGAGGGGGCCCACACAAAGAAACGTACCCACGGGCTGCCTCATTTGTTATAACACAGCTGGTAAATTATGCTTATCTGAAGTTGGATATACAAAAATATTTATAGGTTTAAACTAGTATTGATGAGGAAGGGGTTGGTAGGGGTAATATTTGGAGACAACATGATCCATTAATATATATTATTTATATATTTGTATTAGTCTGTATTTATGTACAGGTTGAGTCTCCCATATCCAAATATTCCGAAGTACGGAATATTCCGAATTACGGAATTATTTTGGCATGACTGAGATAATGAAACCTTTGATTTTTTATGGTTCAACGTACACAAACTTTGTCTAAGGCACAAATTATTAAAAATATTGTATAAAATTACCTTCAGGCTGTGTGTATAATGTGTATATAACACAAAAATGCATTCTGTGTGTATATCTGGGTCCTATTCCCAAGATATTTCATTATGGTATGCAATTATTCCAAAATACGGAATATTCCGTTATCCAAAATACCCCTGGTCACAAGTATTTTGTATATGGGAGCCTCAACCTGTATCTTCTTTGATTCTCCCTTTCTACAGAGCTACGTAATGCTACCAAACTATTCTTATCTGGCTTGAGAATGTCAAAGCATCAATCAGTGATTGTAACAACTTCATTAGTCTAACATTCAAGCCTTTGTATGCAAGGTACTTAGGACCTGATTCAGACCCTCTCGCTAGGATGCGTTTGCTCATAGCTGCCGATGGTTCTTATTGTGCGCATGCTTACGCATCGCAGTGTGTGTGCGAACCAGTGCGAGAGATCGGGAAGTGTCCGCTCGCTGCGTATAGACTGCCCAGCAGAGTGAGTGACAGGAAAAGCCATTTGTGGGTGGTGACAGGGGCTGGGCGCTAGAAACGGGGGAGTGCCCGAGCATCTTAACGCCATTTCAGAGGCATGCATAATTAAGACACAGCGTCATAGTACACGTCACCTGGCTAGATTTCACACTGAAGTGCTCGCAGTGCTTGCAGTAGGGTATAGTCAACCACAAGTGCTGCGTTCACTTCCGATGGTCAACAATGTACCGATGGTTGCATTCACTTCCTGCAGATGACATGCACAAGTGAGCGTCTTAAGACAGGCTGGTCGGCGTCTGCAAACACAGGGCAATCGCATGCCAAGACATGGTGGGCGTGCTTATGCCTTACCGTACGATCGCCTGCCTTGCCGTCACTTAGCCGAATTTGTATACGCATTGGACGAGCATACGCATCTAGCGAGCGGGTCTGAATGAGCTCCTGAATACGATGGTGTAACTTATGCTGGGTACACACTGGCAGATATATTGCCCAATCAATTGATCAGCCAATATATCTTGTGTACGCAGGCCAGTGTGTACCAGCGATATGTCTGTGAACGACGTGATTCACAGATATATCGCATCAGCTGTGCTGCACAGCCCAGGCCCAATATATCTGCAGATATATTGGTGCATCGTGCTGTGTGTACGGGCGTTCAGCCGACCACTCGTACACTTGCAGCGGAGGCCGTGGGGGAGGGGGCGTGACAACCCCCCGGTCATTGGGACCCCCGGCTTTTATGATGGTTGTTCAATGTGTATGAACTACCATCATCTGCAGATATATCTGTAAGGTGTACACCCAGCTTAAGATATGGGAGCTCCACAGCAAAAATTGCGTGAACCATCAAGGTTTCTTACCTCACTAGGGGCGGGATGTACTAAGCATCGCTTCCACAATGCGGTACATCCCGTCTGTCTTCGGGTACATACCGTGGTTCATTGCCGCGGTATGTACCAAGAATATCGCAAAGGACAGCTCTCCAGATAAGAGCTGTCTTTTGCGATGCCCCTGCACAGAGGGACTACCGGGTTTAACAACTAGAAGTCAAGGTCGCAGCGGGTGATGGGAGGGATGCAATCGGATCCCTCCCAAGGCGGAGCATCACGATAAGAAGCCCGTAGGCTTCTATGGGGTAAGAAGGTGGCGCTACCCATTGGTATGAAGCACCGGAGTATACATTTGGGGAATGTGGTAAAACCCACAAAAACTGCATCTTTGGGAGTTTTACCACATTTTCGCCATTAGTACATCCCGCCCTAGGCCAACCATCTGCTTGTCCTTGTTGTACACAGTGCTCTTGTGTACTTCCTGCTCAGAAAAAGAACACTAGAGTTACCTTTCCCACCAAGAAGAGTTTTATTTTCAAGGCCTATGGGTCAATTAGCTGCGAGTTGGCTTGCATTGCGAATAACCATGGCCATATGCGACACTTACTGTAACTCCAAACTCGCACATTTTTGTTCGCAGCCCTATAGGGCAGTGTGGTAAATTTTGTAAGTCTGGGGCAAGATCGGGATGAGCTGATGTGTTGTTGCCGGTGTTTCGCCCATCTCGCTCCTAATTGAATTGACCCCGGAAAATGCTGGCATGCATGCACTGCGTTCTTGGGCTTGTTATGCTTTGTGATGTCTGAAGTGGTCAAACAACAGAGAGTATATTATTATCCCCGCTGTCCACAGACACAGCACTATTCTCCTAAGAGCATGGCAGCAGAGGTTGCATCTGCCATGCTACATATTTGCCACTGCAATAGTGCAATAGTTACGCCCATCTGGACACCTAATGTAATAGTTTGAATGTTTTTATGTGTAATATAACTAAGTTTATCCCAGCACCATAAAATATGTGGGTGCTTTATAAATACAATAATAATACTTGTTATAGAACAACTTAAACTCATATAAAAATGATGAAAACTAAGACTTTCAAGAGTCGCTGAAAACTCTTACAAGCAATCCTGACCTTGGTTCTGTAAATCTCATTTGCCATGAACACATTTAAGCCTATTGTGGATGTTAGCTACTTAGTACAGATCTGTCCAAATAGCAGCACATGGGCTACGTGTAACTGTGCAAATTGCGATCAGCTACATTTTACCTGGTTTATTGATTGACATACAAAAACCCAAGTGGCTCTCCACATGGAAAAGTTGGATATGTGTACAATGTTTTACACCACAATTGTTCTGACGAAAGTACAATCTGGTACAGAAACGCGTTGAGTGCTGAGCTTATTTCGGGACTGCAAACCTGTCTATTACCCGATTCCCTGTGCCAGGCAAATCTCTTTTTCCCCAGCACCTGCTAACACAGACTGGCAGCTGAACATCTGGCTTCTGCTATTCCGAGCTCACTAACATCTATGCAGACTAGCACTGACCAGTGTGTTACACAACTGAGAGATTACAATTCCACGGCACTAAAATCTTCCATGGCAACTAGCTATTAATTACTTGGAACTCTGCAATTGTGTGATCATCCCACAGCAAACCTACTACTACATACTAGACTGTCTCACAGCAGTGACGTGCAGTGGGGTAAATGGCCGGGGAGGCACTGGCTAGTATCAGAGCCAGATTTACAGATACATATATGAACCCGAGGGTACATGTGGGCATTATACAAAGGTGCAGCAGTATATAGTGCTGGTAATGTGGAGTGTTTTGATCAGGGATGTGAGGAAAAGGTAGACAGGGGAGGCAGTGCCTCACCTGCCATGCACTTTTTACTCCAGAGTTTTAACTATATAAATGATTAGAATAATACAAATATATTTATACAGGTTGAGTCTCCCATATCCAAAATGCTTGGGACCAGGTGTATTTTGGATATCAGAATATTCCGTATTTTGGAATATATATGTATACCATAATGAGGTATCTTGGGGATAGGACCCGAGTCTAAACACAGAATGCATGTATGTTTTATATACTCCGAGTCCTTATACACACAGCCTGCAGGTGATATTATACAATATTTTCAATAATTTTGTGGCTCATACAAAGTTTGTGTACATACATGAAGTTCATTTATGTTTCATATAAACCTTATACACAGAGCCTGAAGGTTACTTTATACAATATTTTTAATAATGTTGTATCTAAAATAAAGTTTGTGTACATTGAACCATCAAAAAGCAAAGATTTCATTATCTCAGTCATGCTAGAAAAAATCTGTATTTTGGAATATATGGATATGGGAGACTCAACCTGTAATATTTTCTTTACATACCTAAGTATGACAAGAAAGGCTCTGCCTCACCTGTCCACACATCACTGCCTCACAGCATTACAGCACCAGTTACACTTTCATTACAACAATTTCACAATTGTCTGTATTACGAGGCCATGTCTGAGCCACGGACTTTAGAGATATATCCTCACAAGGTACTTTGTCATTTACATTCCTATATCAGGTTTAGTATGTAGGCAGAGCCAGAACACAGAGGATCTGTGTCTAATACGCAGGCTTGTCTCTGTGCATCGGCATACGGCTGTACCAAATTGCTGAATGAACAGTAGCCTTTCTCTTTATTATGATATGCAGCATGTATCGCTAAACACCAATTGCCATTTGTAAATATACTTACAGGATATGCAGCCTACCCAGCTGCAATGGTACTAACCCTCTAAACATAAATACAGCACAGCATTTTTTATTTTTTTTTACCATTTGTATTAGTCTTTATATACAGTCAGGTGCATAAATATTGGGACATTGACAGAATTTTCAGATTTTGGCCTCTATTCACCACCACAATGGCTTTGAAATTAAACAAACAAGATGTGCTTTAATTGCAGACTTTCAGATTTAATTTGAGGGTAATTACATCCAAATCAGGTGAACGGTGTAGGAATTACAACGGTTTCTATATATGTGCCTCCCACTTTTTAAGGGGCCAAAAGTAATGGGACAAACTAAACAATCCTAAATCTAACTTTCACTTTTTAATACTTTGTTGCAAACCCTTTGCAGGCAATTACAGCCTGAAGTCTGGAACGCATAGACATCACCAGACGCTGGGTTTCATCCCTGGTGATGCTCTGCCAGGCCTCTACTGCAAATGTCTTCAGTTCCTGCTTGGGGCATTTTCCCTTCAGTTTTGTCTTCATCAAGAGAAATGCATGCTCAATCGGATTCTGGTCAGGGGATTGACTTATCCATTGCATAACATTCCACTTTTTAGCCTTAAAAAACTCTTTGGTTGCTTTTGCAGTATGCTTCGGGTCATTGTCCATCTGCACTGTGAAGCGCCGTCCAATGAGTTCTGAAGCATTTGACTGAATATGAGAATATAATATTGCCCGAAACACTTCAGAATTCATTCTGCTGCTTTTGTCAGCAGACACATCATCAATAAATACAAGGGAACCAGTTCCATTGGCAGCCATACATGCCCATGCCATGACACTACCACCACCATGCTTCACTGATGAGGTGGTATGTTTTGAATCATGAGCAGTTCCTTTCCTTCTCCATACTCTTCTCTTCCCATCACTCTGGTACAAGTTGATATTTGTCTCATCTGTCCATAGGATGTTGTTCCAGAACTGTAATGGCTTTTTTAGATGTTGTTTGGCAAACTCTAATCTGGTCTTCCTGTTTTTGTGCTCACCAATGATTTACATCTTGTGGTGAACCCTCTATATTCACTCTTGTGAAGTCTTCTCTTGATTGTTGACTTTGACACCTATACACCTACCTCCTGGAGAGTGTTCTTGATTTGGCCAACTGTTGTGGAGGGGGTTTTCTTCACCAGGGAAATAATTCTTCTGTCATCCACCACAGTTGTTTCCGTGATCTTCCGGGTCTTTTGGTGTTGCTGAGCTCTCCGATGCGTTCTTTCTTTTTAAGAATGTTGCAAACAGTTGAGTTGGCCATACCTAATGTTTTTGCTATCTCTCTGATGGGTTTGTTTTGATTTTTCAGCCTAATGATGGCTTGCTTCACTGATAGTGACAGCTCTTTGGAACTCATATTGAGTCGACAGCAACTGATTCCAAATGCAAATGTCACACTTAGAATAAACTCCAGACCTTTTACCTGCTTAATTGATAATGAAATAATGAGGGAATAACCCACACCTGTCCATGAAATAGCTTTTGAGTTGATAGTCCCATTACTTTTGGCCCCTTAAAAAGTGGGAGGCACATATAGAAACCGTTGTAATTCCTACATCGTTCACCCGATTTGGATGTAATTACCCTCAAATTAAATCTGAAAATCTGCAGTTAAAGCACATCTTGTTTGTTTAATTTCAAAGCCATTGTGGTGGTGAATAGACGCCAAAATCTCAAAATTCTGTCAATGTCCCAATATTTATGCACCTGACTGTATGTATGCATTGTAATAGCAATTGCTTTTGATTTGTTTTATGTGCCTATGGGGTCTATTTACTAAGCAGTGTTAGGAGAAGTGAGAAGTGAAGAGTGAAAAGCGATAAGGTGCCAGCCAATCAGCTCCAAACTGTCATTTTTTAAACACAGCCTGTGACATGGCAGTTGGGAGCTGATTGGAAGGCACCTTATCACGTTTCACTCTTCACTTTTTTTTTTTAAATCATGTAGATTTTTATTAGAACATTTTCTACATATTATAAACAAAACAAAAACAGATAAACAAATAAGTGTTGCCAATAAAAAAGGAAAGTACAGTGGTACAATTAAATACCAAAATATACAATCAAAGAAGAATCAGCAGTAAACCGAACCTGAGATCACAAATATGACATATAAACAGCTCGCGCATGGAAGTAAAATAAAATAATCGAACAATAAGGAAGCAAACAAAACAAAGAACGGGGCAAAAACAAAAAAGGGAAAGAAAAAGGAGAATAGAAGAGGCTAGATTACACAAGGAAGGATCCCCAATTGGTCTACGAAGGCCCAAGAAAGAAAGAGCCCATCTATCCCATAATTTGTGAAATTTAGAAAGGGCTTTACGACTAGTATAGACATACCTTTCATGATCAATGGTATCATTAACAAGTGCCCTCCATTTGTGTATATCAGGAGGATCTGGAGCACACCAAGAACGGGTAATAATTACTTTTGCTAAAGTGGATAAGCCTAAAACATAACGATAAATATTTGAATTAAACAATTCCTCAATATCCATTGCGAATAAACAAAGTTTTGCCTCTAAGGGAGGTAATGAGGGGAAAGTAAACTGCATATCAGACCATACCAAGGTCCAAAAATCATTAACTCTAGGGCAATCCCATAACAAATACCAAAAATCACAACCAAGAGCATGACATTTGGGGCAATTAGTTGGAGCATTAATATCAATACATGCAATAGAAACAGGGGACCGGTAAGACCTGTGCAAAATAAAATAATGGATTTGTTGGAAACAAACACAAGGGGAAGTGTATCTTATAGAGCCCAACAACTGAGACCATTGTTCATCCTGAAGCGAACCCAAATCTAGTTCCCATTTATTCCTAAGGGGGAGAAGGGCATCTGGCAAATTACGAGAGGTAAGATCACTATAAAGACAGGAGACTGTCTTACGAACAGGTAATTTGATAAGTGCAAGTTTAAGAAGAGAAGGTGATAATAAAACAGGGTCAGATCCAAACTGGGAGTGCAGGGCATGACGAAGTTGAAGGTATCTATAAAATGCCGTACGGGGAAGGCCAAACTCCATTGCCAAATGATCAAAGGAGTGAAGCACCCCATTATGAAACAAATGGCCAAGGGATTTGATACCATATGAAATCCAGAAGGACTCCGATCCCAGCACTCCCAGCTCAGAAAAACCACCATTATACCACACCATTATACCATACCACCATTATATCCACACCCTCATCCCCAAATAATCCCTGAGCAAAATGCCAAACCAGTCGAGCCTGTCGAAGTAAGGGGGGAGATCTACCCGGCAATTTTACAAATAACAAAATTTGTAGAGGAGCTAAAGGGGAGCCTGTTTGCCCACTAAGAAATCCAGCCAAAGCGGTATCAGTACCAGCAGATAACCAGGGCACCAGTTGTGACAGCTGTGAAGCCATATAATAAATACGTAAATTAGAAAGGGCCAGTCCACCTGAAGATTTAGATCTACAAAGTGTACGGAGAGCAATCCGTGGTCTCTTATCCCCCCACACAAAAGAAGATAAAATAGAATCAATATGAGAAAAACATTTTTGGGAATATATACAGGGGAATGCTGTAAAACATAGAATGGACATCTTAAATAAGTTAATACGACCTGTCACTGTAAGCGGAAGTTTCTTCCACACATGAATCTTTTGTTTAAAAGCTGAGGTAATGGACATCACATTTAATTCTACAAAGTCAGCAGGGTTAGGTGAAATGGAGACACCCAAATACCGAAAGGAGAGAGTCCATTGTAAAGGGCAGGAGAGAGAGGGGAATAGAGGCAGGGAGCCATTCAAAGGAAAAATATTAGATTTGGACCAATTAATCAGCAACCCCGAAAAAAAAAAAAAATCCTTAATAACGTCCATCAAACGATCCAAAGCTGGGCCTGCGTCTGCCAGAAACAGGAGCATATCGTCCGCATAAAGAGCTATTTTGTCAATTACATGGCCCACTTGAATGCCCGGAATATCGGAATCTGAGCGAATGAGACACGCCAGGGGCTCGATAGCCAGTGCAAACAATGCAGGGGATAAAGGGCACCCCTGGCGTGTGCCACGCCCAAGTTGAAAAGAAGAGGAGACACAACCATTCACCGACACTCTGGCTGCCGGGGAAGAGTACAAAAGACGGACCCAGCCAATAAAACGAGGACCAAAACCAAATTTAGACAAGACCTCCCATAAATACTCCCATTCCACAGAATCGAAGGCCTTGGCTGCATCTAAGGAGACCACCACCGCTTCAGAGGTATCCCCATGGGACATTTGCATATGGTAAAATAATCGCCTAATATTTTGAGTAGTAGATTTACCAGGCATGGTCTGGTCAGGATGTATAATAGAAGTAATAACAGAATTAAGACGAATAGCCAGCAGTTTACCCAATATTTTAATGTCAGTGGTAAGAAGGGAAATAGGTCTATAAGAGTCTGGATAGAGGGGGTTCTCCCCAGGTTTTGGTAGCACTACAACCAAGGCCTCCGACATGGATGGCGGGAGACAATCAGCATTCAAAAAAGCATCAAAAGTCTCAATGAGACGCGGAATAAAGAAGTTTTAAAATTTCTGATACACCTCTATCGGGACACCATCAACTCCGTGAGCTTTACAGTGTGGAAAGGAGGAGATAGCAACCTCCAATTCCTCCTCTGTAAAAGGAGCATCTAATAAATTCACTACCTCAATCTCAAGACGGGGCAGACGGACTGCCTCTAAATAAGCACAAAGCTGGGAGGGAGAATATGATACCTTAGTAGCATAAAGAGAGGAGTAATATTGCAAAAATACATCTGTTATACAAGGAGCAGAGGTATGCAACATTCCAGAAGAATCAAGGAAGCACCATCCTCTTTTGCCAAAAAGGCTAAATAACTCCCCCCAACATCCGCCTGTGAATATTGATTATGACGCGAAAACAACAGTTTGCGCTTGGATTTATCAAACAGGTGATCCGACCATTCCCGCTGGGCATGAAGCATAGTCTCCCTGTCTGAGATCACTCTGGACAAGAGGTACTGGGCCTCAGCATCCCTATAAGCAGTTTCCAGAATAGTTTCCCACTGCCTATGATATAGTTTAATGTTAGCAATACGCTTAATAAAGGTGCCCCTTAAAAAAGCCTTAAAGGAATCCCAAAGGAGAGAAACCTCAGTACCCGCATTATCTCAAAATAGGACACCCAAGCAGCCTCCAACTCAGAGCCAGGACCCATTAGGTCCAGCCAGAATGGGTTAAGCTTCCAAAAACGGGCACCCTCCGAAAGGGAGGAACCAACAGTAATACACAACGGAGAGTGGTGGGAGACACCCCTCGACAAATAATCAATTGCAGAAACTCTGGGAATCAAAATAGGTGAGAGAAAAACCATATCAATACGGGAAAAAGTACGATTAGTAGAGGACTGACAGGAGAAAGCAGAGACAGCAGGATAACGGACACGCCAGACATCCAATCATCCCAATTCAGCAATCAATTTAGAAAAGGGAGATGGGGAAGGAGGTAGGGAAGAAATGGACTCTCGTCCAGGGCTGGATCCATTACGTTGTTAAAATCACCCAAGCAAATAACAGGGGTAGAGAGAGAAAGTGCAATAAAGGCAGCAGCCTTACCCAAAACATCATTAGAATATGGTGGGGGGATATAGACCGCAAGTATATGCACAAACAGAGAATTAACAAATGCTCTCAGGAAAACATATCTACCCATGGGATCAATTTGGACTGTATCAAGACTAAAATGAAGACGCTTGTGAATCAAAACAGAAACGCCTCTAGAATTATGAGAGAAAGTGGAATGGTACATCCATCCCACCCAGGGTTTTTTCAAAGCCATTATATGGCTACCAAAGAGATGAGACTCCTGAAGACAAACAATATCCACATTTCATTTTTTAACCTGTGACAGAACTAGGGCTCTTTTAACCTTATCACTAAGGCCCCGAACATTCCAGGTGAGCAAACGAATGCCCCCAGAATTATCCCCAGCAGCCATAATAATAATAAATCACATAAGAGAGCAAAAAGGATAAAAAAAAAACAGACAGAAAGACAATAAAGACACCCCCATGTGCAAGCAATATACAGGTCGGCTCATATACCATCATATCAGAATAGCAAAAAAAACTGCAACACATAAAAATAATTCAAATAAAAACAACATAAGAAAAATAACAAAAAGTGCAAAATCTCTATTTTGGGGTGCAAATGTGGGGAATTGACTCAGAACCCTTTGGACACTTTCCCCCCTCCCCCAAAGAACAAATCAGCCCAAAAAAATTAACACATTTTTACCTCAGAACACCCCAAAAACGACATGTAATTTTTTGGGGCGAAAATGAAAAAAGTAGAGGGACAAGGATAAAAACTAGCGAAATAGATTTCTTGGGGGGGCTGCATGGATGGGCCAAGTGTTTTTAGGATTGCAGGTACATGCAGCAGGTGGAATTTTCAAATGTTTTAAAAGTGCACTTTAGAGACACAAAAATATGCTAGCACCATTTTCAAGTACCCCAAATTTGACTGGACTGTTTATTTTAACCCAAAAATACTGTTTTCTATCATTCTTCACCACTTTTACAAATATGCTTCTAGAAATCAATTAACACAACTTAAGGACACAAAGTACGTTTACTAGGGCTAATAGTACACATCTGTAAAGATTTCCAGCGTCAATGTGTCTTATTTTGGGGTACAGACTGATTCCCCCAAAGTATTCAGTACTTTCCGCCTGTTATGCATTCGCCCACACTGACTTGGCCACCGCTACTCTTGATTAACGGGCCGGCACTCTGAAAAGCCCGCTAACCCGAGCAGATGACAGCTTCCTTTTTGTGTTCCACAGTGGAACGCAAATCCAGGAATCGCGGCAGCCGGCACAGGCATACATAGGAACTAGCCTGTGCGGGCAGCCGGTGTCAGTCAGCCGGCCTGGCAGGCAATGTCAGCCAGCCCGGCAGAGGGGTGCATTGGACCGGCCCAGCGGGAGCTGTCCCTGTGGCACAATTTGCCCCTGGAGACAAGGCTGTCTCAGTCTCTATAAAAAAAAATTTGTCCATCAGGGGGGATTTCTGGGTACCCAGAAACCCCCCTGAGTGCGCGCCTGAGGATGTGATTGAAGGTGCTTGGGGAGGTGGTCATATGGAGGGGTAGTCAGCCACAGAGGAGATAGGGCAGCAAGGAGATGATGAGGATCAGAGAAGAGGAAGCTTCAAGTGGGAATGATTATAAACAGAAAATTGACAGGTGTCACCAAACAGCGCTCCAGTGCCCTGTGCCATCACCACCCTTGTTATGGCCCTGACTAAAAATACGCAAAGCAATTACAATTGGCGTTAATAGAGAAAGAAACTGACAGCCTGAAACTTTTTGAAATGAAAATGGCAATTGCTTAGCCCCAGAAAAGCAGTATGACTTTATGGAAAAAGAGGCGATACACTAGTGGCCAAATTGTGGAAACCTTTTAAAAAATGTGCATTTTTGAAGTTTAACAGCTTATAGCGCTAATATATTTTAGTATTATAACAAAATGCATACATAATTACAATGGTAATTTCATTTAGAACATATTACAACATAACACAATGAAATTTATTACAAAATTTAACATTTTGAAAAGAGTTATACGTACTGAATTGTGGAAGAGTACATTTCTTAGTTTTGCACAATTTTCATTAGTACTTTGTTTGGAAGCCTTTTGCTGCGAATACATACCTCCCAACATTGGTGGCCAGTCTGGCGCCGCCCCCCCCTCACTTCCTCCCTCCCTCCCTCCCTCTGCAGCAGCCCAGTAAGTAGCAGCCACAGCAATCTCCTATGCCTGAAGGGGGGAGCGATCACACTGATCGCGCCCCCCACTGGCTTTGCGCCGGGCTGAGGGGCTCACAGCGCCCCCTCCCCGGCGCGCAGCGCCACTTCGCGCCGCTGCAAAACACTATTTTTTTCAAGGGGGCGTGGACACGCCTTCTGAAATTAGGCCACGCCCCCTCTTTACCAGGGCCCGGCGTGGCTCTCTACGCCCCTGGACATGCCCACATCAGAAAAAGGGGGTGGAGCCTAGTGAAAAGGGGGCGGTGCCTTGGAGCGCCCCCCCGGTTCTGTCACTGGGGGATGCGCCCAGCACTCTCCGAGATGCTGGGCTGCTCCCAGCCTCTCTCTGCACTGTGAATAGATGCTGTGCATGTGCACAGCGTCTATTCACCCGCTGCTTTGCAGAGCAGCGGTGTATGCTCACCCCAACTGCCTCCCCCCAATTTGGGACACTGATGTATTTGTTGCTATTTAAAGTGTCACTGATCACACAAATCATCCCACACCTTTTGCTGTCATACATCCCCACAGCATAACACTAACTGGATGCTTCACAGTAGATGTTGTGCACTCAGGTAGCAAATCTTCTCCAAGTCTTCTGCGGACATGTTTCATTCCATCACTACCAAAAATGGATATTCTAGTTTCGTCACTCCAGATGACACTGTTCTATTGTTCTTCTGATCAATGAATGTGCTTTTTAGCTTACTCTAATCTTTTCTGTCTTTGTTTGAGAGATAAAAGCATTTTTTTCCTTGAAATTCTGGCGTTTAATCCAAAATATTGAAGTCTGCGACGCACAGTCCGGGCACTGATTTTTACACCGCATGAAATCATTTTGGATTGTCTCAGATGATTTTCTTCTGTCACTCAGGCACAGTTTTTTCATTCTTCTATCACAGCATGGTGTTGTGGATCCTTTCCTACCTTTACTAGTTTGGCTTTGAATCAACTGAGTCTGTTAACACTTATTCCACAGTTTCGAATTCCCTCCTTTGGTTACCATCTTCACGTAAAGTAATTATTTTGTATCTCTTTCTAAGTTTCCAGTCAACTCTTTCTACTTTGCTTGTCACCTAAATAAGTTGCACAGCTTGCTTCAAGAAATTAAAGTAAACCCCCCCCCCAAAAAAAGCGAACAATCAAACAAAATGTTTTGCTATCAATTCTGGTAGCAACAAATGTGCTCCTTATCTTTATTTAGCTATAACTTTTTATGTAACAAAATTCTCTTTCCAGTGATATATACTTTCATAGGATTTTCTTTAAAAATAATGCAGTTATACGCAATAAAATCCTAAAAACACACATTTTTCAAAAGGTTTCCACAATTTTGCCCACTACTGTATATAATCTTAACATTATATATAAAATAGGCAGATATAAAAGTATATCTTTTTAAAAGAGGAAATGGAAGCTGAAGTTCTGCACATGCTCAGTAGAGCTGAACGTGGGTTCTAGCGCTAGAAGTAACTATTCTAGATCAGCTTATACAGTACAGGTAGTAAAATAATGGTAAATCGCATGAATTATTTTTAGTGCAAAATGTATTTTATTAAATTCGTCAAAGGAAAACAAACACAGCACATATATTCAGAAACAAAAACAGGTACGTCATAAAGGAAAACATCAGAAAATGCAGATACAGTGGATAAAATATAAAGCTCTTTGAAACATATTACCAGTGCATCTACTGAACCACAGAAACACCCGCAAATATACAACAAAACAAACTATAGTTAAATATTAAAATTAAGAACACCAAGATACTGGTGGGATGGGGGGAGGGGAAGATAAAGAAATAGAGCGAGGAAGAAATAGAGCAGAAAGAGACAGAGAAGTCACTCCAACTCAAATAACAGATATCCGCGTCAACCAGATCCGATAAGTGAAACAGTAGAATGGAAGCAGTGCTGTAGTGTAGACCTAACAATCAGCTCCCAGCCCTCAGGGGACATAGGGCTTTATTCAGACCTGCTCGCTAGGAAGCGTTCGTAAGTAGCCGGACAATTTTCGCATTATGCGCATGCATCGGGAAGCGATCAGCCCAGCAGAGTGACAGGAGAAGTCGTTTGTGGGTGGTGACAGGGGCTGTCATTAAAAATGGGGGAGTGGAGGTACGAACGCAGGTGTGCCTGAGCGTCTTAACGCCGTTTCGAGGCATGCATAATTAACAGACAGCGTCATAGTACACGTCACCTGGTTAAATTTGACACTGAAGTGCTCGCATGGCTTGCGGTAGGGTATAGTCAACCTCAAGCACTGCCAATGCTTCCTGGAGATGACGTGCGCAAGTGGGCGTCTTAAGACAGGCTGGTGGGCGTCTGCATACACAGAGTGATTGCATGCCAAGACATAATGGGCATGCTTATGCCTTGCTGTGCGATCGCCTGCCTTGCCGTCACTTAGCCGAATTTGCATACGCATCGAGCGAGCGTACGCATCTAGCATACAAGTCTGAATCAGGTCCATAGTCTCCCTCAACTTAGGTCAGATCCAGTTGGTCTAGGGGCGGTTAGAAGAAAGGATGTTTTTGAAGGTCATGGAGTCCTTAAAGTCCATCCAGCGGAACCAGGCGTCTCTAAAGGACTCATAGTCCCCATCTGCGCAAGTCAATATATCATCCATTTCCATGTAGAAATCTATTTTAGTGAACCAATCCATTAATTTTGAAGGAGAGGGGGGGGCATTGCCTCGAGTAGCATGGCATAGGATGTGTTTGCCAGCTCTCCCGCTTTCATTCTGTTAATAATATATACAGTATCCTGTTTGCCAGGACATATCATCTCCAATGTTTGTATAGCAGTGAGGTACTCTTTCCTGCATTTCCTGACGTTCCCCGGTGGACTCTTTGTCCAGTGCCTGCTTACCTGTTGCCCGGTGATCTCCATGGCCGGGTCTTGCAGTGTTGTATTCCTGACTCTGGCGGCTGCGCTCCTGTGCTGTGTCCGGTTGGCTGCTCTCTCCTGCTTCCTGGCAGTGACCTCCGATGGCCCGGCTGTGCTGCTTGCTGCCTGTTGCTCCTCTCTTCTAGCCTGTCCTGGCAGCGTGGGAAGCGCTGGGGATCGGCAGCTGCCATGTTGGGACTGAGCAGGTTTGTGGCTGTCTCCTGAGGCTCCCTGTTTTCCCAGCACCACTGATACTGCAGCTACACAGCTCCGCTGCCTCCTGCTTTTACAATCCTCTGCTGTGATCCTCTGCCGTTCTTTACTCCTCCAGGACATTTTCTGTTATTGGCCGCCATTTTAATTATTGCGTGGAGACTCTTCTGTACCATTGTATTCTGGACACAGGTTTGCTTCGCTCCTGTTGAGAATATACTGTATCTGTGGCTATATCTTCAAGCATGAATAGCTCCCTGCAACGGATCCTTCAGGCTATCAATGCCTATACCCAGAAGCTTCTCAACTTGTTTGGCGACCTGCAGGTGGATAACCTTTCTCCCTGCTCTGCTCCTGTTTTTGTGTCCTCTACTACAGTTCCTGTCCTGGACTTTCCAATAGAAGAGATCGTATCTGAGTTTGATACCTGCTCAAAATACCATTTCTGGGTATTTTGATTCTGCTGTGGTTTGAAGATTTGTCCTCCAGTCAGAGCCGGCCCTAGCCAATCTGGTGCCCTAGGCAAAATTTTGACTGGTGCCCCCTACCCCTACACATATACTGTATATAAAAACAGAAAACTCAGCACTCACCATTTTTAAATCACTCACAATAATACATAAATAATGGGGGTTTGGTTCATGGATTGATCAATGCATTTAAGCCTGCAGCCCACATCACGGGACCCCATTTCTCTGCAGGTCCTACACTATCAGTCATACTTATGGAAACCTGGGAGCTGCTATCACATTGTTTAAACTAAAAACATGTTAACTGGTTTAAAGCTCACCTGTCAACAAACTTATGGCTTTTCAAGGCAAGGCAGTCACCAAACATATATATATATATATATATATATATAGATGCATGCATATATATATATATACATACATATATACTGTACACACACACACATATATATATATATATATATATATATATATACACACACACTTACATATACAGTACATATAAATATATATTTACATACATATATATATATACATATACATATATACGTACATAGTAATGCCCCTGTAGTAGAGCCCATATACAGCAGTAATACCCCCATAGTAATGCCCCATAGTAGTGCCCATATACAGTAGTACTACCCCCATAGTAACGACCATATACAGTAGTAACACTCCCATAGTCCCCATGCCCCTGTAGTGCCCCATAGTAATGTAATGCTCCTGTTGTGCCCCCATAGTAAAGTAATGCCCCTATAGTGCCCACATAGTAAAGTAAAGCCCCTATAGTGCCCCATAGTAAAGTAATGCCCTTGTAGTGCCCCCATAGTAAAGTAATGTCCCTGTAGTGGCCCCATAGTAAGTAATGCCCCTATAGTGCCCCCATAGTAAAGTAATGCCCCTATAGTTCCCCCATAGTAAAGTAATGCCCCTATAGTGCCCCCATGGTAAAGTAATGCCCCTGTAGTGGCCTCATAGTAAAGACATGCCCCTATAGTGCCCCCATAGAAAAGTAATGCCCCTATAGTGCCCCCATAGTAAAGTAAAACCCCTTTAGTGCCCCCATAGTAAAGTAATTCCCCTGTAGTGCCCCCATAGTAAAGTAATCCCCCTATAGTGCATCCATAGTAAAGTAATCCCCCTATAGTGCATCCATAGTAAAGTAATCCCCCTATAGTGCCCCCATAGTAAAGTAATGCCCCTTTAGTGCCCCCATAGTAAAGTAATTCCCCTGTAGTGCCCCCATAGTAAAGTAATGCCCCTATAGTGCCACCATAGTAAAGTAATCCCCCTATAGTGCATCCATAGTAAAGTAATGCCCCTGTAGTGTCCCCATAGTAAAGTAATGCCCTTTGTAGTGCCCCTTATAGAAAAAAAAAAAACACTTACCTTAATCCCCGCTCCTGCATCCGCCACTGTCCTGTCCGGCCGGCTGCTCCTCGGATCTATGGGAGAGACATCATGACGTCTCTCCCATAGTGCGCATGGGGAGAGCCGGAAGCTGGTTCAGGAGAGAACTCCAGCCTCCGGCTACCGCAGTGCTGCAGGGAAGGAGCCGGGCACCCGCTGGTAATAACATCTCAGCGGATGTCCCCTGCAGCTCCAGGCTGGAGGACACTGGCGTCGGGTGCAGCGGCGCACCCGCTGCACGTGCACCTCCAGCCCCCCCCATCCTAGTTGCGGCCCTGCCAGAATGAGCTTCTGTACAGAAGCTCATTCTGATCTGGCCAAACGCTGAGCTGCCGATCGGAGCTGAGCTCCAATCGCGGCAGCGCCGGGGGGCAGCAGCAGACCCGTTAGATGCCCCTGGGCATTCCAGTCACCCCTAGGCATTTGCTTATAATGCCTATGCCTAGGGCCTGCTCCAGTCCTATTGGATACGAAGTTTGGGATGGCTGTGTCACTGATTTCTGATTGTGAAGCTTTCATGTTCACTACAAAAGATCCTGTTCCAGTGTTCCATGGATTTTTCTATTAGTCCTTGGGTGGGCTGGAATGGGACTGTTCCTTTATTTACATCCTTGCGAATGTGGAGGCCTGGCCGGATTAATGCTTTGTAGACCATCATTTTGCCTCTCTTTTAAGATGCCTTTTCTACCATATTTTTATTTTTCTTACTGGTGAATATGTCAGTAAACCGCTTAGTATTTTGTACGGGTGATGTTCCACTTGCTTAATAAGTGGGACAGCTGGGCCTTGTATAGCTAAGGGTCATTTTGTTTATTGCCCTAGTCAGTTATTTTGTTTTACGATCCTTAATTTGATTTGGGGGGAGGAGGTTCTTAGGTAGTTTAGTGTAGCTGGGGGAGGTTGGGTATTTAGGGATCCAAGTATGCCAGAGTTGGTGTTAGGTTATACAGGGTGGGGGGTTATGGGGATGTTTGTTTTGGGTATATTTGTTTTTTCATACTGGCAAACATGGTCTGATTTATTCGCATGCAGTTATTTATTTTTTTTCTTTATTGGCGGTGTATTTCTGTAAATTATTTTTCTATGTGTTGTATACCTCATATACCCATCCTTGGGCTCTGTGTGGCCGAATGGCGCATTCGGGTACTTGGTATACTCTATTTCTGTGATGTGAGTTTGCGTATATCCTGTTTCGATTATTCTCATTACTTTGTTACATTGTCTAATGTTATTTTCTGTACCAAATTTATTTTTCATGTCTGCTTTATTTTGTTTCTCTGTATTTTTTATTTATTATTGTTTTAAGAAATAATAAAAAATGACTCAATAAAAAAAAAAAAAAATTTTGGAGGAGAGGAGCAGAGCCACCGAACGGGAATAACTGATTTAGCAGCCTTATTCAAGTGGCACAAAAGGGATCTCTTATATTTAGAGATGGGCCTGGATGATAAATGGAACAACCAAAACATAGGATCTGTAGGTATCGATTTGCCTAAAATTTTAGCAGACAGGTTGAGCACCTCTTTCCAAAAGAGTTGGAGTATAGGGAATTGCCACCAAATGTGAAGTGGGTTACCTTACGGCATTTGAGCAGCACCAACAAATATTATGCACACCAATCCCCATCTTAGAGAGGGTGTCCGGACGTCTGTAGCAACAGGAGAGCAACTTATATTGGGTCTCTACAACACAGACACTAGAGGAGCATACATGGGCTAAACTGAATGTCTTTTCCCATTTGTTTTCTCCCAATTCCTCACCAATCTCACGGTCCCAGATTTTAGTAAAATGAGGGAGGGGTAGACTAGCATCACCCGACAGGGGATTGTAAATCAGAGAAATAGCATGCGTCAGGGCAGCCGAACTGGCACATAGTTGTTCAAAAGGAGTAGGAGCCAGACGAAGAGCCCCAAAAGGATTGAGAGATTGCAGGAAATGGCGAACCTGTAAATATCACCAATGCTCCCCTAATGGCAAGTTCCACTACTCACGTACCTCATTAAAGGGCATAAACCCAACCCCACATATCAGCTGCCCAACCTTCAAAAGTCCCACATCATACCAGAATTGGGAAGCTCTAATGGTCATTCGCAGGAGAGAATTGTTCATTGAATAAAAACGACATAAGAGAGTTAAGCGATGATATTGAGGGGGGACTTTCTTAAAGTTTTCCAGCAAAGTAAGGTGGGTCCTATAGTAGGATGGGAGATATTAGGGAGGGTGGGGAGCAATAAAGATGAGAACCATTAATGCTAGGTTCCCAATTTGCACCCACTCTTTAGATGCATCTGCCCTAGACCATTCCAAAATTCTGTTATGGAGACAGGCCTGATAACACCCCTGAATATTAGGGAGATGCAAACCCCTTCCCCTCCCTTATCTTTCTGCCTGAACATCAGGTCTAGCTTCAAGCGGGGCCCACCACTTCCCCAAACAAAATCTCTAATTAAAGCTTGAATGTCCAGAAACCATCTGGGAGGTAACTTAATAGGCAGAGTCTGCAACAGGTATAGAATCTTGGGAAGAGAGTTCATTATAAGAATCCTCAGCCTCCCAAACCAAAAGAAGGGTCTGGACTACCAAGACTAAGTCTGAGTCGCATGAATCATTTTTGATTAAGCAAACCTCCAAATATTGTAGTTTCCCTAATAAATATGTTGGCAATTCCCAACAGTGTCACAGCAGATTAAGGGGCTTATTTACGAATTATCAGGTTTTAGACCCGATAATTACAATTTACTATTGCCTGCTATTCATGACAATAAGAAATTACCACTCACCCGAATGTACTAAAAATCACATACAGAGAGAGGGGCTTTGAAAAGGAGCCCATCCCTGCGATGTGTAAAGAAGTGAAATGATCGCAAGCAGTGGCAAACGCAGGATTTCTAGGAGGCGGTTTCCAAATGCTTGATTTTAGAGTGAGTTTGGCCAGTCCATGAAGAGACCATAATTACCACTTATCCAGCTTTAATATGCATCATACAAAGTATATTGTGTCATAATTCCAGCATATAGAGGACCAAGAATCACAATAAGCCATTAGATGCGGCAGTAGGGCCATCCTGCCTGAGGTGAATGTTTTTATTTTAGATGTAGGCTCCATTCCAGAGTATTAGAGCAAGTTCAGGAGTCTGGGAGCAGCAGAATAACCTAGCACTGCCCTGGACATACATGTACATATTGGGCTCTACAGCAGCACATCCCTAACAGTGCATGTTTTCCAGATCTCCTAGTTGGTGCACAGGTTATATATTACTGACGGATACATGTTAAAAGATCCACGGGTGGTGCTAATTATTTCATTTGTGATACTGAGAAGAACATGCAGCACTAGTAACATTCTATTACATTACTATTTCTATTGTGGTCATGGTGTAGGCTGGGGAGAGGGGTTTCCAGGCAGACAGAAACCCCCCCTGCATTTGCCTATGGCAAGAGCATCTGGGGATGTCGTTTTCCTATAGGGGCTTGGTAAAGCCGGAAGTACAGTAGCCCCCATAGTAACCTACAGGGGCTGTAGTTGTTGTTAGAAATAGAGGGGCCGCAGCAAATATCAGATATATCTGTGGTCCAGGGGTGGAACTACTAGCTGAGCAGCCGTTGCACTGCACCAGGGCCCACCGCAATATGCGGGCCCACACTGCCTGTATGGCAGGCTGCAGTGCAGCTGCTTGCCGGGCAGTCATGAAGGCTGTGACTGACCCGGACGGCAACTACACGCAGGAGACCGGAGCAAAGTGCAGTCAGGCTCAGCACTGCAGTGCACTACTGGGTAATAAATCCTTGTAGTCTCTGCAGTGGGATTAGAGGAGCATGTGCTGAGCTCTGATTGGAGGAGCCCATCACATGCTCCTCTGACCCAGCAGCAGTGCAGCCTCATCAGTGCGACTCATTGTGAGGCTGTGACTGCTGCTCTGCCGACTGCCTGTGGATGCTGCTGGTGAGTACACTATGTGGGCACTAAAGGTGGCATAATGTGTGGGGACTACAGTGTAGCATAATGTGTGGGCACTAGGTGGCATAATGTGTGGGGACTACCCCATCTGCCTACCCCATCTGTTTCACCCCTGTTTGTCTGTCCCTCCCCCTTAGAATGTAAGCTCCTATGAGCAGGGCCCTCTACCCTCTTGTGCATCTCCTTACTCTACCTTCATCTACTTCTTACTCTCTACCAGGGCACCTAACACTTGGCTGCTTTGCATTGTTGCTTATCTGGGTGTTATGGTCGTGAATGTAGCAATGTATATTGTCCATGTCCTGTAATGTATTGTACTGTACTGTAAGTCACTGTAAATCAATCTATTTGTTTATGTACTTTGTAAGGCGCTGCGGAGCACTTGTGGCGCCATATAAATGATAATAGTAATAATACAGTGTAGCATAATGTGTGGGCACTAGAGGTAGCAATGTGTGGGGACTACAGGTGGCATAATGTGGGGGGTACTACAGTGTAGCATAATGTGTGGGGCACCCGCTCCCCTCTCCCTATCACTCACTGTTTTTCCCTGTCACCTCACCCTTTCACCAAATTGCCTGTTAACTATCCCTGTCACCCTCTCAGTCACCCACTGCTTCTTCCAGTCATCTTTCACCCACTGCCTCTTCTCTCCCTGTCACCCAAGGTCCGTCACCTCTCCCTGTCACCCACTGCTTCTCCCAGTCACCCTCTCCTTGTCACCTTTTTGCCTTTCTCTGTCTACCTCTTGCCTCTCCCTGTCACCCTCTACCTCTCTGTCACTCACTGCACTTTGAGTATAGCGGAGGAGGGGGGCCCAAAGCAAATTTTTGCACCTGGGGCCACCACTCACAAAAGTTCCGACACTGCTGTGATCCTTCCATGGTACATTCAGGGGATACTTAATATTTGCAGATATCCCACAAATATTAATTGATAAATAGGCCCCTAAGTGTGAATGACTGAAATATTCTCTATAAAGCGCTGTACAATAGGTGTGCGCTATATAAATAACATAATAAACAATACAAATGAAACAAACAATCTAAACAAATCACACAAAGCATTGACACTACTGCAAACAAAATTTTAATCAGCTTTTACCTCTACTACACCCTTTAAATTAGGGGGTTCATTTTTCTATAGGTGATCACTAAAACATTCTGAATTTGGGACTTGAGGTAAAACAATTCTGTGTAGAAAACCTCAAACCTGCCATAGTGCTCCCTCATAGACTGCAATGGAATGCTGCCTCTAGTGGACACAAAACATTTTTAAAATTTGAAAAATCAATACATTATTTTTAAAATAACAAAACCTATTTTTTTTTTTTTTTTTTATAAGAATTCATTCATAGTTAAGTTCCTTTGATGATTCACCTGGAAAGTTTTAGACAAAATTTAAAAAACAAAATGGACAGCAAATGCCTTACTTCAACTACTGCTAATCCTTTGATATAGCACAAGATAGAGGTAAAGAACTTCATCCTTTTAAGCCAGTATTTGGGATTTCAAATTTGAAATGCATAATATGAAAGGAGAACAGCTTTACAGGAACATGAAGAGACTTGTTTAACAGCACATCACAAAATGTGTCCTGACTAAACAAAGCAATTGTAACATCTCCCGTCCATGAGAACATTTATCTAGAAGATTTCAGTATCTCCGTTTTGTTAATTGTTTTTCATGCAGAATTCAAACATTTCCTTCCTTCTATAAGGACATTTGCAGTGCTTAAAGGGCTTTATAGTAAAGCTGTCATTTCAGGTCTCTGTGATATGGTACAATGAAAAGGTTCTCTTAAGGTGCATATACACGTAACGATTTTTTGAACGATTTAACTAGAACGACGTCGTTATCGTTCAGAAAAATCGTTCCGTTTCTGAGTTATAACGATGATCGATTATAGTTCATGCGCGTTCCCGTTCGTAGTTCATTCTGACTGGCCAACTGAACGATTTTCATTAAGGGAAGTTACAAAAATGGTTTGTAGTTCAAAAAAATCGTTCATTACACTTTAAAAAAATCTGACAATCTGACAGAAAATAGTTCATAAAATCGTTGGTAACAAAATCATTGTGTGTGTATGCAGCTAAAGTTTCCAGGTATGGTTCAGTCAAACTAGAACCTAGAGCTCTACTTCAGGTGAGACAATGAATGTTTCATGATCGTTCAGTCTTATTCCTACCAATTAAATTCAGTGAGCTTTCTTGACACACGGGTCAATTCAGATTCACCTTTTAACCGTTACTACAAATAACACAAATATTGAATTTGGAGTTTGAAAAATTACTTTCAGAGCCTACAGGCTCGCAATAAAAACACTGTCTGGAACAAGCTGTGCAAGTATAATATGTAATACAGACAATACTGTTGACATTAGGGTGATGAATACTTATGTAGACCATTATACAGTATATAGTCATTGAGAATAAAGGCAGAACACAAAATCCATTAAAATATCGTTAATCAGGGCCAGATTAAGGTTTGTGGAGGACCAAGGGCACGGAACTAGCATTGTCAATGTGGTTAAACGTATAATGTGTCAATACTCCCAGCACCACAAATCTGTTGAACACACTGTAGTGACCCAAGTTCATTGTGCCACCCATATCCCCCAGTTAACATTGTGCCACAGTGCCCCCAATTCACGTTATGCCAGTTTCATTTGTTGCAGCCTATGCCCTGCCCCCAACAGAGACCCATCCAATATTTGGGATGTAGCTTTGCATGTGGGGCCCATGGGCGACACTCACCCGCTCTGGCAGGAATAGGAAAGATCAGCACTCACTTCATGAAGAATGTGAGCAGAAATTAACTATGACTGCAGCCTTGGGGGGCTGACCGTGGCTCTGAGGCTCCGGGTACTTTACCAGAGGAAACAGACCTTGTGCATCTGCCAGCAGCTCATTGAACCTGCTCTTCTATAAACTAAAGGTTTCATAATATAGTGAAACATATTTAAAATTCATACTATTTCCATATATTTTGTTTTACAGATGATCTTAATCCTGATAAACTCCCAAAACATTTACATAATTCTTATATCCGGTAACATGTATTTTACATTAATTGGTACTTTAAAGAAATTGCATATAACGCTTAAATGGCGGTTTCTGAACTTACCATATGCCGCCCTCTGCTGCACAGAATGAGCCCTCCCCTTTCCAAACTTTGATCGCCCCTACCACTTTCAGGTGCTTGGCCAATCAAGTACAATTAAAATTAATTGTCAATTTGATCAAACTGTCGCAATGAAAGAAAATCATGTCAGTGATTTCTACTTCAACAATTTAACAAGTATAATATTAAAATTGTCACCTTATTACTGTCTTTTTATATAGTATAGTGTACAAAAAGGTAAACCAGATGCCAAATTGGTTGCTGTGTACAATAGTAAACATTTTCATTATTCTTTTACACCCATTTTCTTGTTTGTAGTATGATTTATCTACAACCCCACAAAGACACATTATACCAGCCTGGATATCTCTGTGCATTAGTTAAAAGGAAACTTGTTGAGTTCCTTTCAATTGATATTGTTGCCAAAACAAATCACATGAGGACCTGCCAAATATGCTGCCAAGTCACAACCTTATCTAGCGAAAGATATTAAAAAATAATGTTCTTTAACATTGACCGGAATGACAAATCACAATCCATTGAATCAGGTAGTAAGCTCCCGAGCTGCATTAAAAGTCATTTAGGATATGTTTAATGTCAACAGGTGGAGATTCCAAGACCAAATGCCAAACAGAAAACAACAGCAATATTTTCATTCCAACGTGTTTTAATACCTTTGTTAATGGGCAATTAGATTGTTACAATTTTAAGGCATTCATATACATTTTAGGTATCCAGTAACCTCCCTTTGTTGTCAAATATACAAGGTAAATTGACAACATAAACTATGTTATATAGTGTTTCCAAAAAAAGAATTGCGTCAAATAGTCAAAAATTGGGAATGTCTTAATAAGCCGATACACAAAATATCACATGGTCAGAGAGCATGGTGACCGGTCTATAAACACATCAGTAAAAAATAGAATTTTTAAATAAATAAGTATAAAAAAATAAATATATATTATAGATATATGCATATTAAGTCCACAGATTGGAAACTGCACCTTTTTTTTTTTTTCCAAGAGATACATGTCTAAAGGGAAGTACTGAACTGCAGTTAATCTGTTTACATTTAAAAAAGTTTCACGCATCTCAAGTATTTGTGGGCAATATTGGCATATTTTATTTGCCTGTCCTATGTTCTTGACCATTTTTCTGGAGTGGGATATGCCATGCAGTTTTCTAAAAGGCCTTGTAAGTCCGTATATAAGCGACACTGGAATCTTGGCTTTCTGTCTTATACACCAGGTACTGCATCCTCTTCCATGATGTACTGTAGGTTGTTCCTACAATGACTATTGAATTTCTTGGTCCTAGTCATGCAAGATATTGGTGACTTTAGTCCTTTAACCGGACTTTGCCTCATGGAAAGCATGGTTTTAGCATAGAAAGCCTTCATTCTTTACATGAATTCTCAGCTATATCCCATGACATCTTTATAGAGTTGAGGAACTTTTTCAGGATCCACTGGTCTGGGCAGAAAATGAGTAAATTTCTGATGTCTCTTAGCTCGGGCACCATCTCTCGGAGTTCCATCTTTATTAAGTGCTACAAAATATCGCCTCCCAGAGTCCCCATGCTTGTATAAGTTCGATGAATAAGTATTATACCAATTTTCTTCAAACTGTTCCCGGAAAATGCACTCAGAAGTCAGTTTCTCCTATTAAAAGACAAAGATAAAAATAAAATGAAGACAACTTGTAAGACGTAGTAAATATGCACATCACAAATATTATTACCTATTAATGTAAAATAATACAGCAAAATTGACATTTTCTTAGAGTGGAGTCATTAAAATGGTTCTGTAAAGTTAAATCAACTTGAACTTTGTAGTATATTTTTGGGGAAAATAATGTCATTTTTAAAATATAGATTTTTATTTAAGAAGTTCAATATATGCTTGGAGTTTACCAATGTCATTATTGCAACGGTGATCTATAGCATTAATTCTCAACCTCAAATCTTCCCAACAGGTCATGTTTTGATGATTTCTGTCTGTGGAACAGGTGGGATAATTACTGACCCAGCAAAATAGATTAGCTCACCTGTGCATGATTAAAGAAATCCACAAAACATGGCCTGTTGGTGGTACTTGAGAACCACTGATCTACAGAAAAGATCTGACATAACTACATATCTCCAAGGACAGCATTGAGAATAGTGACACCTACAGGCTAAGAGAAAGTATTTTACAAAGGCATTAATAAATGTAATGGTAGTGCATCATTCTTACCAGTTGGGCTAGCTGCTCTACTACCAATGTATATGCATCAAATAGTGGTACAGCCTCTTTAAAAGAGTACTACAGTATATGGTACATACAGCTCAGTGCCAGGACAGCACGTGTACTGTAAGCATGGGAAACTGGTCTTCAGTCTATAATATCCTAGTCCTAACTTTTTTTTTTTTTCAGTGCTGGATGATATAATAGCTTTAGTTCTGTCTAGGGCTAGGCTAATTCAAACCACAATACAGTTGAAAAAATGCTTGTCATTCAAAAAGTATGAGCACTTATTATTCCTTTGTCTGATCATCACATTATAAAAGGAGTAATTATTAAAGAATTTGGTGTATTTCCTGCTAATGCCTTTATCTATCCCTGCAGTGCTTCACTTAGGGACAGTTCCTCCTAAACCCATCTTCAAATATGTTCACTGGGAATGTGCATATAAATTATATATGTCCTTTCCTATTAGTGTGTGTCAGAAACGTGTTACTTACCGATCCAAAGAGTTCTCCTTTATCATTCATTCCAAGGTATAGACCGCTGTCCACTCCTCTTATACTGACCAGACCAATCGCCACACTGATGAATTCAAGAATACCTGTTCATTAATAAAGAAATAATGCGTCACATGAAGGATTAGGTTTCATAAGCACAAGCCTAACAAAAAAAATGATCACTAATACTACAATTATAACTAATTATAACGTACAATGCAGGAGAATATTTATAAACACACCTGGTCAAAACTTTCAGTTTGTCACTTTTTTTTTACAAAAAGATTTTTCTGTATATATGGGATTTAATTTTCAGCAGTGCTATTTTCCAAAGTAAAAACTTGGAAACTTTACTATGGAATTTATAGTGGTATTTTGTCTTTATTCTGTTTTTGTTTTTTTTCCTTTCAAAGCACCTCTGAAAAAATAAAAACACAATAAGCAGGTGAGTCAACCCAGCCAGAGACCACATCAGAGGAAGTTGAAATGAGAATAGGGGTTATATAAAAGAGAGCTGTATGAAAGGACAACAGCACATGTTTGATCCCAACCTAATAATTCTTGTTACAAAAATTAATCATGTTTACATACATTATGTTTCTCACTTCACCTACATGCACAAATTGAACCGCACACATCTCAGTTATAATTGCATGTTACCTTCAATTTTTTAAAGGGTTTGAAAGATTAATTAACCCTTGGGCTGACAGCAAGAACTATGTGATGTCTAGCATCAAACGAGTTACAAATAATTGATATGTATTGTCTCAGCTATGGGAAAGTGGTAGAAAACATTTTAATCAGCTTTACAGCAGCTAAATCAATACAGGGGGTAAAAAGTGGTTGTCAACAATAGTTAGTTTGTTCAGATAAAAAGAACATTGAATAAATACCCAGATCATTATTCACTCTTCCTGTCAGATAAGCATTTACATCCTTACCTGTCCTCTGAGTGAAGGCAGAGGTGCCAGTTCCATGCCCATTGTACAATGCCAGAGAGCAAGGTGAGGTGGTGGTGGTGGAGTCCTTACTTTTATTACAAGGCCATAGTTCTTAAAGGGCATTTCAGAGGTGGTTATAATGAATTAAACCTTGTAAAGTTTTCATCCTAATATTATAATGAAAGTGAATAGCAGCTTTGTTTCAAATGAACACTTCTCACCTTTTATAAAAGGACCCTGATTGTGGAATGTGTCTTTTCTCACACATTTTCTTAATTAAAGAGTGTGAAAAAATTACACACCACCATTATGCAACACAGAATGGAGGATTGGTACCAATATCTATGCAAATGTGCCCTTATATATAGGAAAGGTGTAAATAAAAATCAATTATAATGCTATTCTGTCCACGCCTGAAATTGTAACACTACACCTGCATGTAAAGAACGGGCACTATAGTAAATATGCTGCAATACTGCTTTGCAGCTGCACTTTGCTATTTGCACAGAAGTACACCTGTGTTGTATTACAGGATTTGCTAATATCACATCTAAATCATCTCATGGAGCAATACATCCTTAATACAGATAAACATAAATAAATGAGTATTAATAATAATAATAATAATAATAATAATCCCTCTGATAGGATACTGGATTGATCAGACTAGAGGAGCCCATATACAAGACTTAGAAAGCCGGCTAAGGGGTACATACCGAAGCGGCTGTGATCCTGCCGGGTTCCCTGGACGATGCCGTCGGGTAGAATCTGGAGGTGGAATCCCGTCCTGCAGTAGAGCTGGCGGCGGCGCAAAATGCCCTGGAGATGCGCCAAGTCGGAGGGGGCGCCCCGCGATAGGCGATCAGATTGTCCGAGCGGATCGTTGAACAACAGAGGGTTCTCCCGGGCAGGCGGCAGCAAGTAATGAGAACCAACTTGTCCCAAGGCGTCAAGCCCGGCCAAATAAGTGCCCACTTCGGGCACAGGAGCCATGGGTGGCAGGAGAAGAAATGCAGGGCAGTGGGGAAACCTCTTTGTGATCTGACCCAAAGGTCCCTAATGTGGGAGAGAGATGGCCTGAGACCTTTAAGTGCAGACAGTTTGTATATTGGCCAAGTTGACATATGTTAATGCAGCAGGTTGTAGGTCGGTGAGTCTTTAGGTCTCCTCTTCACACTTCGCAAGGCTTGTGTTTAAAATGTGCAAAGTGTCTCCTTCCCAACGCAGGCCCATTCACATGCAATGCTAATCATAATGATCACCATAATCCACATTTCCCTGCAGACTCCCCAGGTTCAGCCCATGGGACATGTTAGGGCCTGGATCTGACTACTCGTTGAGATGCTTTGTAGGAGATTGTTCACATCTGGGATGGAGTGGAGGAGAAATCTCTCGCCGTGATCTGCCGATCAGATTGCAGGTGGCCGCAGCAGGAGAGAGCTGTGCTGCTGGCTGCAGGAGGTCCTCCTAATGCAGAGCCTGGACAGGTGCAATGAAAGGTAGAGAGGGAGGAGGGCGGGCCCCACCACTTAGACCTTCCCAGACTTACAAATTATACAGAGAAAAGCCTCCTAATGCCATGCAAGGTGTTCTGTTCCTTATTCAGCTGCACTTGCATCAGCAGCCATCCCCTGAAATGTGATATTGCATAATTCAAAATGATGTGGCTATATGGCAACTTTGGCACAATCATATTATAGAGGAACTAGATAATAAGAGAGAGTGTAGCAAAATTCACTGAAGGAAGAACGAAATGTGCTTGTTGTCAATATCAGAATGCAGCAGGATAATAAACTACTCACAGGCACTAGATTTACTGTACAGTACTATCCCTATTCTGCACAGATGTATGTTGTCATTTAATAATATAGTGATTATTTATTTTGTTAGTTAAGGTGGGTTGTCACGTGTTGCCCCCTATCAGTATTCAGTTACTTACTGATGTGTTGTTATGTAAATATCTTTAGAGTGGTATCTTAAATGATGTATAATGTTAATCACCCATTTATTAATGTCTTCATTGTATCTGGAGAAAACCAGATTGTACAGTTCTATTTATGAAACAATTCAAAGGGATGCCTGTCAATTTGCAATTTTGTTGCATGAGGAATAAAAACTATCATTAGCATATGGGGTATGCACAGATCTATTGCTGCAGAAATGTCATTCTTAATTTCATACAAAAAAATATCTATTTGAGAATCCTTCATTTTAATATGATTGAAGTTATAAAAATCTATTTAAATATTAATACAACAGGAAAATAATAGTGCATACTTATGTTTTTCTTTTACAACAGAAACCAGAAATGAATAGGCATATCTATCTATCTATCTATCTATCTATCTATCTATCTATCTATCTATCTATGTCACATCTATCTATCTATCTATCTATCTATCTATCTATCTATCTATCTATTTATGTCACATCTATCTATCTTACATCTAGCACTCTATCTATGTCACATCTATCTATCTATCTATCTATCTATATCTATTTATGTCACATCTATCTATCTCACTCACATCTAGCACTCTATGTCACATCTATCTATCTATCTATCTATCTATCTATCTATCTAGCTATGTCACATCTATCTATCTATCTATCTATCTATCTATCTATCTATGTCACATCTATGTCACATGTATCTATGTATCTATCTATCTATCTATCTATCTATCTATCTATGTCACATCTATCTATCTATCCTAATATATATATATATATATATATATATATATATATATATATATATATATATATATATATATGTCACACCTATCTATCTCATATCTATCTATCTATCTATCTATCTATCACCACATCTGCAATCCTGAAAGGACAGTAAAATAAGTAAGTGGAATGCTAGATCCGAGAGATCAAATAGACTTTCATTTTAATGCAGTATGAAATGTTGGTACTAATTATAGAGCAGGTAATGTTACACCTTTCCATCCTTTCAATGCTGAATAGTGCACCTGAACTATAAACTGACTCTTTTAAAGCAGCAATTCTCTCTGTGAGACAGGGCTAGCTCACTAACAAGCTGTAAACTGATAAACCATCCCTCAAAAATGTTTCAGGTTGTCATTGGAATAGCTGTAACAGATATATGTTACATTATTTACCTTGCAAATGACAGGATTCTGTCATGTGGGGGTATCTGCTATACAGTATAGTCGTGATTTCAAAGCACATCTGTGTCAACATTATCACATCAGTGTAAAACACCAGCCAATGAGTTTGTGCTTTGAACAAAATCTGCTTAATTGCTCTGCTAATTCAAAGACACTCAGATCAAAGTTATTGCTCCCAAGCACAGCAATTTCTCCAGTGCTTTGTATCCAAATGAATAGAAAGTGTAGATGTGTAGCCATTTATAACTCACACCAGGGGATCTTTATTGATATTGCTCCAAATAAAAAATAAGGCTTAACACCACTTCAATAAGGTGACAGCTACTGGATGAATTCTGCAGTTGAGAGCTCATATCACCTAGAGGGGCTTTGCCTGCTAATGATATATATGGTAAGAGCAGTTGAGGTTTTTGGTTAATTACTTTTACTGAAACAATAAATCCTGTGACTATACAGTAAAATAGTCTAATGCTCAAGGAAATATAATCAAAGGTAACTAGACTAATACATCAGAAGACATATTTCATATATTAGTCTTTGGATGTCAGTGAGCTGTGCATCTGATGCAGGGTTGGTGGACAATGAGCATAAATGACTCTAAAGTAAAACAGAACACAAACATAGTGTATTTTCACTCATATATGGAGCCGTATACTGGAGATGCTTACTGCGCCACATCGGCAGCATGTTCGCCTGGTGTACTATTAGTCATCATCCTCACTGTGTAGCTGCACCTGCCCTATGGCAGGTGCAAAAGATACACCTCCTAAACGTGCAAGTGCATGTTTCTGTAGGTCCACACAATCTTCATTTGCATATACATGGCCTGCATTAGAACACCCCTTTCCCAGCAGAGCTGAATTAAGGCTTTAGGGGGGCCAGGGGCACTTAAGACTGGGGGCCCAAAATAACAACATTTGGGACCTGGGGATGGAGTCTTTGTGCACAAGCCTTCAGTGAACACACAAAAAAGGGGCAATGGTCACACATTATACCCCCAGCTCATTTCACACTGGAGGCGTGCATATCTCTTCCACCAGCCTCACAGATACAGCATGTGAGAGAGTTAACGCCCTACCTGCACTACAGCCCATGAGTGGGACAGTACCCAAAAACAGGACTGTCCCACCTAAATAGTGATGGTTGTGGGGTATGCATACATACATAGTCACACACATATACACATACATATATACAGTCATACAAATCACACACATATACATATATATATAAATATATATATACATACAACATGTATGTGTGACTGTATGTAAGTATGTATGTGTGTGACTGTATATATGTTTATGTGTGACTATCTATAGATAGTCACATAGATGGACGCTCCATCGTCCTAGTGTCCCTAGACCTTTGGGCAGTGGCACCGGGCGCACCAGCCTCCTCCTCACACACAGGGGTGTATTAAGAGAGGAGGGAGCCTGTTCAGTCTCTGTCCGGGGCCCCCTACTCTCTACCCTGTGGCCTGAAGTGCATTGAGCGCAGCAGTAGACTCTGGGCACTAGTCTGTGCTAGAGTCTACTGTGCATGCATAGGTAACCGGGGAAATGGTGCAGCAGCCAATTTTCCACTGGTTTCCCTACTGTGCAAAACACTGGGAAAATGGCCGCAGCTGCCATTTTCCAGGTGATTTGTACAGCAGTGTAAGTATTAAATAAATGGGTGCAGGGTGTGCGGTGTGGGCCCAGCTGGATTCAGGGCTCGTGTGCACCGCACACCCGGCACCTATTATAACTATGCCCCTGGTCACACATATACATACACACATACAGTCACCCACATACATACAAACATAAAGTCAGACACACATATATATATACAGTCACACACATACATACAGTCACAAAGTTATACATACAGATAGACAATATACTGTACCCCCTCCCTCTTACCACACAGTCTGGTACACACTATCTGCAGCTGCTCCTCCCCTCCTCTCTCCCATGTTGCTGGCAGACTGTACAGTACATTTAGCCCCACCCTGCTGCTCGGACTCCACCCTGCTGCTCGGACTCCACCCTTCCTGTTCCCTACAGCTGGCAAAGCACTGTTGCACTGCTACTGTAATTAATCACAATATTCTGGGGAAGGGGAAACGTGCCCCTTGTGGCCACCCACTTAATCCGGATCTGCTTCCCAGCCACATTACACTTGCCCAATGGAGGAGTTCTATGCGACAAATGTGTTTGGCTCTGCATTTATGCATTTACATGTGTTCACTTCCCGGACATGCTCAGTGCGATAACATACAAGATAGACTATGCATACTGGCGTAGTACTCACCTGCTAATGTCTATGTTGTCTTTACTTAGACAGCATCCTTTTATTCACCTATAACCTCACAAAATAGACTATTTAAATTATTCTATCTTGACACAAACATAGAGGTTCCCAAAGGCTCAAGCTAAACTGTGATGGACTAACATTTAGGACAGATAATATTTTTTGTTGAATACAGTTTCCAAACATTATTATACTGCATCTTGGGAAAGTTTTTAAAAAAAAAAATAGACCATAATTTGGATTGATTCAACTGATGGACGGGCCCTTTCTAAGGGTTTTTATTATTATTATTATTATTTCAAATGTATTTTAATCTAGAGTTCAGTGTGGTAGATTACCAAAAAACAATATTAAATTAATATAAGGAATAATGTCACTATATTTATTTTAAGTCACTTTTAGTAGTAAGAAATGTAGCATGTAGTTGCTGAGGAACAGGCATCGCTCTAAATATAGTGGGGTACCATTCTCAATATTTTATTTTGGCTACAGATCAAGTCCAATACAAACTAGTTTTGATAATGAAAAGAGCTCAGTCAGTTTGCCCTTAGGAAGTACCAGTTCTCTTTCCCACATGAGATCTTTATATATCATATGTCACCTAAATTGTCATTTTACATAACAATTTTTCTGGGTAATAGGCTTCATGGAGGAAGTTTATTATTTTTTTGTCACGATTTTAGTCTATCCTGCCAGCCACCAGTGCCATGATTCCAGCGACTTCTATGGAAATAGAGCTCTAGTGCACCAGCCTCTGAGTTTCTGCGCATGTACTAGTGCTAGTTGTTTCAAGGGGAAGTCCCCACGGACATATGTACATGGGTCCACTCCTGTCTTAAATCGCCACTTAAAGAGCTCTTTGTATTATTTACAGTTGGGAGTGAATTACCTCATGTACAATCAACCCCATACTGCATTTGTAAACCATGCCAGAGATAAATATAGATAGATCTACAATTCAGAAATCTTTTTATTTCCACCATTAAAATGTATCTATTTATAGGTTCCATTCCATGCACAGCACAGCACAGCACAGGCCGGGGAAATGGCTTCTGGCCACTGGGGCAGAGAAAGTGCCGCCCCATGGGCCTAGTGCCTTTGGGCGGTGGCACCAGTCGCACAAGCTTCCTACAGTTATTGTTGTGTATTATCTAATGACTCATTTAAAAAATATAATCTTTCAGCATTTTTATACATTGTTTCCAGTGGCGGCTTTCATCCTCTTGGGTAAGGGGGGCAGTCTGCAGACAGTCACGGTGTTGGGTCTGGCACAATGTGCACAAGCAGCAGTGGGTCCAGCGCATGAACACAACCACCGGCTTCTAGGGACTGCATCGGCTGCAGCCCCTGGAAGCCAGGTAGTGCTGTTGGAGAGGCAGAGGAGTGGCTTCCTATGGGATGCTCTCTTTCTGTTAATCGCAGCCTGGAGTGGCAGTCCCAGAGGGGGAAAACACCTTCCCTAGCACTATCTGTCCTGTGTGTTATTAGCAGATAGTACTTCCTATGGAAAGTCACTGCCAGTGAAGCTAGTGCACAGATTAACTGGCTCACTAGGGGTGGCAGAATTTACAGCGAGGTCTGCAGCTGCAGCCCCTAGGTAAAATCCGCCGCTTATTGTTTCCATCTACTAAAATAAAGGTTTATTCAAATGTATTCCCCCCGCATATCGTCAAGCCAACCTACTGTATTTTGAGTAGTATTTTGAGTAAACATAGAAAGAACATACAAACTGTACACAGCTTATTAGTGAGACTCAAACCAAAGGACCCAGCAAAGCAGAGCTAACCCTTGTGCCCGCATGATGATTATACTGAGAACACATGAGGTTTCTATTATACACAACTAAAGACACATGAAAAGACAAAACTTGTGAGGTCCTGAAAGCTTCTGTTTTACAGTAACTGTGTTGAGTGGTAATTTATGCATGGCCATTGCAGGTGCAATTCCATCAAATTGAACTGTTGACACGTTTATGAGGCTTCAGTTAAGTGATTAATACCACAAAAAAAACTTAACATTTAAAAATGTTAACCCATTGTTACAAAATGGATTTCATTACACCACAGGTTAAAAATGACATAATGGTTTTTTTTGCATTTAGCTCAATGTTGCTTGTCTTAAATCCTTTTTATTATTAATAATAATAATACATTTTTTTGTACTTGCAATATAAGTATTACCATTTATGATCAGCAGGAGGTGATGGTAAAATATAGCTTTTATGCTTTACTAATGTAATATTTGGAATGGGATTGTAAAACCAGTGGCTGTTTAGCCGCCAGTTCACAGACGGTGTAATGGTTAGCGTTACTGCCTCACAGCACTGAGGTCATGGGTCCGATTCCCACCATGGCCCTACCTGTGTGGAGTTTGTATATTCTCCCTGTGCTTGCGTGGGTTTCCTCCGGGTACTCCGGTTTCCTCCCACACTCCAAAAATATACTGCTAGGTTAATTGGCTCCCAACACAAATTACCCCTAGTGTGTATGTGTGTGCGTGTACATTTGGTAGGGAATATAGATTGTAAGCTCCACTGGGGCAGGGACTGATGTGAATGTCCAGATCTTCTCTGTAAGCGCTGTGGAATATGTGTGCGCTATATAAATAACTGGTAATAAATAAAATCCCGACAACGTGAGGCCGAAAGGAGGAAATGTCGACAGCGGAGGTAAGTAACGCAAACCCTCCCCTCCTCCCCCTAACCCTCCTTTAGGGGTGCCTAACCCTAACCTCCCCGCTAGTGCCTAACCCTAACCCCCCCCTGGTTGTTTATAAACCTAACCCCCCCTCCCTGCTCCCTGATCCTAACCCTCCCGGGGAGGGGGTGCCCAACTCTAACCTCCCCCGGGGGTGCCTAACCCTAACCCCCCCTTCCCCTAGCCTAACCCAAACCCTCCCAGGGGAGTGCCTAAGCCTAAATCACCTCGGGAGCCCCCAAGCCTAACCCCCTTCTCCCCGCTCCCTGATCCTAACCCTCTCGGGGAGGGGGTGCCTAACCCTAACCTCCCCCCGGGGGTGCCTAAACCTAACCCCCCCTTCCCCTAGCCTAACCCAAACCCTCCCGGGGGAGTGCCTAACCCTAAGTCACCTCAGGAGCCCCCAAACCTAACCCTCACCCCCGTGGCTAAGAGGACGGGCGCCTGGACTTACCTCGTTTGGTCCCGCGTCGTCCTGTATTCTGACATTCTGGCATCGGGATTGTGACCGGCCGCTGGTCACATAACTACATCCCGTAATATTTGTTGGAGAAAGCACTCTCTGTGCTTTCTCTCTTCTCTTTAGTCTGGGCACTAGGACCCAGAGGCGCGACCTTGGACCTGCCAAGTGCGCTACTGCACTTGAGCGGTCCTCTGCGCATCTTTCTGCTCTCAGCATCCCAGTGTATAGGACGTGACCTCGAGCATACCTGCATAACGGAGGATATATAGGAACCGCATACACCACTGTGTCACCACCACTGTATAATACATACATCCCACTACCACCACTGCATATGTGCTTACAGTGTGTGTGCATCACCCCTATATGCTCCTGGCTGCAATTGTATATCTTGCATCCTGTACCTGCTGCATATTGCATTAACCCTGTGTTATTCTGCATCTGCTTTCTACTGGTTAATAAACCAATCCCTGGTTAAGTTTATCTGCGATGTGGACTAACCTCCATCACTATCACCATCAGGGTCGGACTGGCCCACAGGGCTACAGGGAAATCACTGGTGGGCCCCAGTGACTGAGGGCCGACGCCTTCCTCTAGGGGTCAGATTCCAGACTTTGCACTTGATATATACATTGTTACTGTATTAGAGGGTGAGTTACTTGGTGGAGCAGGACCACTGATGAACATAGGTGCTTGTTTTACTTCTATAGAAACTACACCAAGATTTGCCCTCCTGCCAATCAAAGTGTGCGGTCATGACACAACCCTGTCCTCTTCTCTTGTTGGCTGTGGGCTATAGGATAATGAACACAATTCTTATCAGTTATTGGAATAGAATTGTAGCTTTATACTCATTCACTAACCTACTATTAAGTCATCCCAGTGGTAATGCTTAGATACAGTAGTTGAAATTATTTACAATGCCATGAATTTTGCCTTTACAAGACCTAATGCAGTTCTCATTGAGTTTTAGACACTGGTTGGTCAGACAGAGACAGAGGGGTCAGGAGACTGGAGTGACAGGAGGCAGGAGGCTGAAGAGACGGGGCAGGAACCTAGAGTAATAGGACATAGGGCTGGAAAGACAGATGGATAAAGTGACAGGGGGCAAGAGGCTTGAAAGACAAGGCTGGACTGAAAGAACACTGGAGAGACTTGAGTCATGAGGCTGGATAGACAGGGGTCAGGAGGCTGGAGAAACAGCGGCAGGAAACTGGAGTGATGAGGCAGGAGGCTGGAGAGACAGGGGGCAGGTAGTGGGAGAGGAAGCAGGAGGCTAGAGTAATTGGACAGGCGGCTGGAAAGACAGGAGGCTAAAGTGACAGGGGGCAAGAGGCTGGAAGACAAGGTTGGAATGACAAAAGGCTGGAGACACAGGCATCAGAAGCTGGAGAAACAGACAGGGTTCAGGAGGCTAAAGAGACAGAGGGAGCAGGAGATTGGATAGGGGAAGGAGGCTGGAGAGATGGGGCAGTAGGCTCAAGAGATAGGGGCAGGAGGCTGGAGTGACAGGGGGGGCAGGAGGCTGGAATAACAGGACTGGAGGCTTGTGTGACAGGGGGCCGGAGACTGTAAAGACAGGAGGCTGGAGAGACACAGGAGGCTGGAGATATACAGAGTCAGGAGATTGGAGAGACACAAGGGTCAGGAGACTGGAGAGACATGGGGCAGGAGACTGGAGAGACAGGGGCAGGAGGTTGGAGGGGACAAAGGGCATGAGGTGACATGGGGCACGAGTCTGGTGATAACATTAGTTATATTCCTACTCAAACAGACATTTTCCAGACCATGTGATCTCCTATATGAATAGTGAATACCAACTGAAGAAACTAGGGGGTAAATTTACAAACGTGAGAGTTTTTAGAAGCAAGTTTTAGAAGAGATGTTACCCATAGCAACCAATCAGATTCTACTTAACATTTAACTAGCACCTTCTAGAAGATAATAGCTAGAATCTGATTGGTTGCAATGGGCAACATCTCTTCTAAAACTCACTTCTAAAAACTCTCATATGACCAGAATAAAAAAAGTCTCCCTTTTGCATTCCTTATAAAATAGGACCAGACAGAGCTGCACCATATTTCCATGTATGAAACCTCTGGCAAGTGCCATCAGGGCCAAACCTGACCATTTGGTCTTCAAGCTGGGAGACAGGCATTATAAACTAATGCTATTCACAGGTTATCTTAAAGCAATCATTACAGGCTTTTCCTGTTGTGGCAGAATTAATCAAAGATGAATATATTCGTCAAAATATTATGAAATTTATAAGCTATATTAACTTTTCAACAATTTTCTTGTTCTACTTAAGGGCCTATGCATCATCACATGAAGATTATCACCTGCAATTGTAAAAATTAAGTATTCGGGACATTCATCAAGAAGGTAAAACAGGAGATATCACAGACATCTCCTGCTTACCTTCCTCTGGCAGAATGGCCCACTGTCCCCATACACTAATATGGGGACAGAATTCATCAAGCTCCGAAAATATTATATCTTCGGAGCTTGAGTGTGGGAGCATTCGCCATCTTCAGATGGCGAGTGCTCCCACTTGTGTATCGCAACCCACTCTTTCCCTATGGGAAGGAGGTCTGGGTTGTGAAGAGGGAACCTTTCAGATCCCTCCGCCCCTGTCTGGCTCCTTCCGTCGGACATCGGGGCTCTTGTGTGCATGCGTGACCTGAAGGTCACGCATGCGCACTAGCGTCACTGCTCCAAGCAGTGATGCACTTCGGGGAGACAGCTGATTTTCGGATCAACTGTCTCCACGCCGTAGCAATGATGAATTGCTACGGCGCTCACATTGATTTAGAATGTTATTTATCTGGGTCCGTTTGGATATTAACATCATAAATAGACCCCCTCAGAGCTTTATAGTAGTGGGTAGGTGACCAAGGTTTCCAAAGATATTTCATGTATGAGAAAGTTCCAAGGAAGGCTGCAACTGTCCCTTCTCTCGGTATAATCAAGCTGTTATGTTCCCCACCATACTTAATTAATCCATGATCATTATGGACAATGGGTGGAATATGAGAATACTTTGGCAACGCAGCTTCAATCTACATCTTGACTTCTAAAACGTCCCTTTATCACAAAGACTGTAATCAGGGTCGGAGTAGCCCACGGGGAAAGGGAAATCCCCAATGAGCCCCAGTCCCTGGGCGCCTCTCCTCCTCCCTTTATAGGTCTTGTTCCAGATTGTGCACTCAAATAATATATTGTTACTCTACTAGTGGGTCAGTTACTTGCCAGAACAGGACTATGTACTGGTGGCTGATAAGGTTCCCTATCACTGCATTCCCCATGGTGGGTCCTTCATGCCCCAGTCCAACACTGGATGTAATCAAGGAGAAGCCTACTCTATGACAGTGACAGACTCCCTGATTAGCTCAACTGTGAGGGTGAAATCGGAGTGTGGGCAGTGGATCATCTATATATAGGGCTTTAATGAGAGTGAGAGACACAGACCTCACTGACGAGTCCTCTTTTAAGGCTGGGCAAAGGGCCCAATTCTTAGCAGGCAATTCTGAGAACTTGGTAAACAATGACTTGGATCTGGGACCTGTAGCAACGGCACCACCTGCACCCACTATAGCTACACCCATGATCCAAGGTGTTTTTCACTCTGGGATACAGAAAACCTAGAGTTGCCTGCCTAAGAAAGCAATAAAATCTAGTACTGCAGTATGTTTCTAAAGCCACAGTAGGTTAAGATGCAAAAGAGTAAAGGACATGCATATGATTAAAAAAAAAGGAAGTTTGATTAAGGATACCCTGGGCATGTCTTTCGCTTTCTCCCCCGAATGGGCAATTTGGGACATCTCTGACTCCCCGACAGTCTAGACTTTCTTTGGGGCATCGAATTTTATTAGCTAAAATTGCCGGGGGCAGGAAAGAAAACAGCTCTTTCTCAATGGGTTTCCTCAGACACTCTGACCCTTTGTTAATGCCACAAATTCCCTACTTATTCCGTATGGATTGGCTGGAAATGCTGATTAGAATGTGAGCTCTTACGAGCAGGGCCCTCTACCCTCTTGTGCTTTTCCCTTCTTTAGTTTCATCTACTTCTTACTCACCACTAGGGCACCTAACACTTGGTTGCTTATGCTCTGTTGCTTATCTGGATGTTATGGTCGCTAATGTAGCAATATATATTATCCATGTCCTGTATTGTATTGTTCTGTAAGTCACTTGTCTACAATTTGTTTATGTACTTGTAAGGCGCTGCGGAACACTTGTGGCGCCATGTAAATAAATTATAATAATAATAATGAATAAAGAAAAAAGAGTGGATAATTTGTTTGCAGTATGGCTGCCATATACAGTATATGTACTTTTCCTTCATCTGTGAAGGAAACCCTCTGCAAAGCTGTAGTGAAAACCTCATGGTACAATTTAGAAACGCTTTACCTGGGTTGTCCCCCATTTTAAAATACTTGTCCTTCATTTCTCTAATATATCCTCCTTTAGACCATATATGCTCCTACATGATTTGTTAAATTGCATGCGACTCTCACTCTTTTTGTTTATTTTGTTATATGTGTGAATGGTATTTGTCATTTCCAAGTAGTGTTGGAAACATGTTCATTTTTTTTTACTTTTATTTTTTCTATATGTAAGTACTATGTGGTTCTCCAATAAAATATTTTTTTTTAAAAAAGGAAGTTTGCCCCTTATATAGAATGACATCTTAAAGAATAAGAGAAACAATTTCAATCTGAACAGAACCACCAGTTAGTTAAGCCTTGTTAATATCCCTATGCTGAACCAATTTCTTGCACTATGCAGTGATCCAGAAATGACAGCATATTTGTATAGTACCATCTGTGCCAGAAGTGGTGTTTGCGGCACAGTATTCATGGTATTAGCCAGTTATTTGTGCGTTATTGCACGTGGGAACTCTCTGCACTGGGAACATAGGTGCAGTAGATTCACACTTTTGAGTAAAACTATTCTAGGTGTGAAAACTCACTTTCCCAAAAAGTATTGTATTATGTGAACATCGTTGTAATGCAAAGTGTGAACACACAGTATTGTTTGAAACTAGGTGTCAAAATTAAGTATTGTGTAAAGCTAGGTGTGAACAATCAACGTTGATTAAATCAAGGTTGGAACACTACTGGGTAATGCTCTGTGATCTATTGTATTGTATGGCTATACCACAACTGGACTTGTTGCCTTCTCTACTGCAACCTAATTCTGTGTGGCATATTAAAGGCCGTATTCAATTAAAGGCGTAAAGTCTGAATCCGCGGAAAACTATTGCAGATGACGTCATTTCGCCAGGCGAAAAGTTATCCCTGTATTCAATTACAAAGACTTTTCGCGTACAAGAAAAGTCAATGCAATGTAATTGGCGGAAAAGTTTCGCCTATGAATAGCAGGCAGAAAAAAGTGCAGAATTGCGGATTTGGGGTGCAAACTTCGGGAAACCACCCTGCACCCTTGGATCTGTCCCCCAAAGATAAACTGTGTCAAAAAAAAAAAAAGACTTTAGAACACCCCAAAAAGTACTTTCATTTTGGTATTGGAAAAATTGCAAAGTTGGGGACAATCTTAAAAACTAGCGAAATAGACTTCTGGGGGGTCCCAAGTATGGGGCAGGTGCTTGCAGCAGGTGTATTTTTTCCGTAGTTTAAAACTTCACTTTAGCAACTTAAAAATATGCTAGCACCCATTTTCAAGTACCCCAAATTTGCTGGAAGAAGTTATTTTCTAAAAAAAAAATACTGTTTAATGCTATTCTTCACCACTTGTGTTAATGCGCTAATTGGCACCAATTGTCACAACTTAAGTACCCCAAATACCTTCATTAGGGCATCTATAGTGATCCACAATGCTAGTGCATCTTTTGGGGGGTGTCAGACTGAGTTCCCCATTTTTACAGGCCTTTTCGTCTGTTTCAGTTTCGCCGGGAGCCGTTTTTGCGTCCTTTCTAAATGAATACGAGGAATAGCGGGAGTGCGTCTGAAACCTTCCCGCATGCAAAACATGCGATGTAGGCGAAAAGTCCGGCATGCGAAAGTATTGCGGGTGGGAAACTAATTGAATACGGCCCTAAGTGCTGCAGAAAAACTGATCTTCCTCTCTCCTGCTCCACATCTGCCACACTACTCTGTAAATCCCTACACGGAGCCCTGTGTCTTCTAGAATCCATTTCAAATTACTCACCTATAAAGCCCTAAACAACAACACCCTTTCATATGTCATAGGCTGGGTATATATTATGTGATATATTGAATGAAATGTTTTCAGACAAAATGGAACAACATATCGTTCACATTGCATAGTGGGCCTGATTTATTATGGATTGCTATTGCGGTCGTAGCTGCGATTACTCACGCAGTTCTGTTTAAAAAATATGCCAATACTTTCTCTCACCCCTCTAAGGTCTACCTCTTCTTTGATGAACATCTGTCACTCCTTCCTACAAGGCTTCTTCTGTGCCACTATACACTGATGGAATTCCATTCGGAGCACACTGTGCCGGCTCTCTAGAGTGTGCCCCAACATTGCGCGGCTTTGAAAATGGGGGCGTGGCCTAATTACCATAGACCATGCCCCTACATGACGTTATTTGGAGGCGTACCCGCATGGCACGCCTCCAAATAACGTCAGGCTGGGGGGAGCCTCACTAGCTGGTCTTCCCCCAGCCATCTCCCATCAGTTATTGGATGCCGTGTGCATGCGCGCAGCATCCATTCAAACTCCGGGATCCCCAATCTACTGATTTGACCACCCGTGGGCCGAAGAGGCCCACGGGTGGAACAGCGGGACAGTATTGTCCCGCTGAAATCGGGATGTTGGGGAGGGGTGCGACTTCTATGGGTGGCGCCTCTGTTCGACAGCACTGGTCGAACACTCCTAGAGCCGACCCTGTCCATAACACACACTCTCCTATGTTCTTCAAATCTTTAAACACTCTCTGAAACCCCAATTTTTATATTCACACCTATATTACTTCCATTGGTGCATTGCATCCTCTCAACTGATCCAATTGCCATATTGCCAAGCGGCTGTGCAATTCCGTCCATTTAAAATGCAAATGCAGAAAGTGGTGTCAGACACCTCCTTGTTGCATCTGTATGATTGCAGCACTGCGACAGAGGATGCAGCCTGGAATCACCATCGGAACAATTGCAACCATCAATCGCGATTGTTGTCCCTTCAGCCAGGCCGTGGTAGCTGGAGCTTACCGCAGCCTGACCGGGTCCTGGCAACTTGCGAGGCCAGGAACTCTGCGTGCACCCATGCAGACCCTGGCCTCATCCCTCCCGGAAAATGGAGGGAACATGCCCCCCTTTCCAGGAACGCTGCACAGGAACGCCCCTGCTCTGCCTCCTAAACGCTGCAGCCTGTCAATCAGGCTGAGGCTGAAGACCTGCGAGCACACTCGCAGTCGGAAGGCTGCACATGCGCAGTCCTCCCACCATTTTAGATGTGCACCAACCATCGGGTTAGCGTACATCTCGGAATCAGGCCCTCTATTAGGATCAATCTATGGAATTGGAAAGTATTTTATTTTTATGCAGCTTTTTATTGATAATTATCTCCCAAAATGTTTGAGGTTTGATCATTCTCTTGTATAGATTAACATTATTTAAACTTTTTAACTTTTTGTTAAAATGTTACTATGACAGAGGGGCCTATTCATTAAACGTAAAAATTCAATGGAGATAATTAGCTTTAGAACTCGCATGGAGTTCTAGCTAATTATAGGTGGAATTCATCATTCCACCTCTCCATAAGTATCTATTCCGAAAAGCTTTTCGGGAAATAGATACTTTTCCCTGCCTACACTACCTTATCGCATCTGGAAACAGTGCTGCGCATGCGCTGTTACATCTGTAAAACCAGTGCATGCGCAGCACTGCCTACAGATGCGTTAAGTTTCGTATCCCCCCCGACCCCCCTCCGCTCACCTTCCCCACCCCCTGACTTACCTGTCTGCGCAGCAGCCTCCGGCTCCGTCCTGCTGGTCTGTCATGTGGTTTCCCAGCAGACCACATGACAGATTAGAAGAAAAAAAATTTTTTTTTTTCTTTTTCTAAACTTTCTTGTGCTCTGCTGGGGAGCACACATGTCCGACCAGCCTCCGGAGCCTGAGGACGGAGCAGAGCGCCGGAGGGACTCGTCGGGGGACCTGCACACACGGATACAGGTAAGTGGATTCTGCTATTCGCCACCTCACAGTGGCGAATAGTAACTGCATCAAATTCCGAAAATTGATAATTTTTGGAATTTGATGAATACCACAATTTCCACATCCCTATACTAATGTATGGGGAGTGTGGAAATTAACGCAGAGGAACTTAGCAAGGAGATATCTGTGATATCTCCTGTGTTAAGTCTGTTCATGAATACCAAAATAACGTTATTTAAGGAAAATGTCCTTAAAAACGTTATTTTAGTGTTGATGAATAGGCCCCAGTCTGAATTAAAGACACCCTTTTACCCAATGTTTCAACCACTAATTATTATCAGGTGAAGAGTTTAAATGAGCCCTGATCACGTTTAGTTACCACTTCCTGATGAAGGAGATTAGTGATGCACGAAAGATGGTTAGTGAAGATTTTCACATTTTCTTGAGCTGATTTGACAAAGCTCATATTTATGTTGTGTTTGTTCTCCATGTTTTTGGAATAATTTGGTATTTTTTTATGTCAATATTTTGAAAGTGTTGCACCAATAAGTTTTCTTTATTTCAGAGAAGCTTTTTTTTTCACCCAAATAAGTCTGTCGACTAACTACCTCCCACTTCAAGATGCTTTGTATCCTGTGACTACCAGATAAGCGCCAAACACATCCCCTCTCTGGCTGTCCAGAGTTTGAGCCCAGTGTCTCAGAGGTCAACCTCTGCTCACTACCACAGCAGACGGGTCCACAGTAAGTGGCCAGTGGAGAATTAGCCATCACTACTAAAATAGTGGAAGAGAGAAATCTCTCCTCCTCCAGAGATCCCTGCAAGTCCTGTAGCGCATCAGTCTGGTGCGGAAGCGATGCATCTTGTCCTGATGTGCAAGGCCTCGTATAAAAATGTGAAATATCTTTCGGAATGGACAATGAATGTATGAGAATACTGGCGCCACTGTTCTGGCAGGCACTGCTGGACCCCCTGCACATACTGGCAGGTAATCCAGCTGATAAGTGAAAAAAACCAGAAAGTGTACTTATAGTTGTTTTTAAATAATAGCAGCCTGATTTATGTCAATATAAAACAGTCTGGCGACAGCGAAATCGTTAGTGCTTTTCTCTATGTTATCTCCTTTCATACATGTGTTATTTTTTATAGTGCTTTTAAATATACCCAATGATCTTTTACAGGTGTTAACACAAAGTTTTGGTAGGTGTAGTGGATTTTCAGTTTGGAGCAAATTATTTCAGATGTGAACATTACATTACGTTTTTCTCTAAGGTGTGAACACTGAGGTCTAAGCAAACGGTGTGAACACAATATTGTGTAAAACTAATATAAACACAGTATTGTGCAAAAGTGTGAAAAATTAGTGCAAGATAAGTCAAGCTGGGAACTAAAGATCACTATGGAGCTGCAACATTTATTGATGTGCAATACAAAGGGGACAGTCACAGTAATGTATCTAAATGCTAAAATATTTCATGCTGCAGGATGGGATGCTGAAATAAATGTAAAAAGGTGGAGGCTGCACATTTAGGGGAGCGGTCCTGGTTGAGCTGAACATTATAAAACAAACTTATTTTTATACATCGTCAAAGTATTTGGGTTTTCCTATTGGTTATCACCACTAGGGGCCTATTCATCATTACTAATGGGCCCGTTACACATGTGGAAACACTAGAGTGAGCCCAGAGTCTACTGCGCATGCGCAGATCGCCGGGGAAATAGCGTGGCCAACAATTTCCTGGCGATTTGCTCACTGTGTTTGTGCAAAACGCCAGAAAAATGGCCACCTCGGCCATTTTCTGGAGCAGCGCTAAGACACCCGACGCGGGACCTCAGAGAGGTAAGTTGTAGATAATATGGGTGCAGGGTGTGTGGTGCGGTCCGCCCCTGGACTCAGGGGCTCATGTGCACCGCACACCCTGCACCCATTATAGATATGTCCAATAGTCCTGGGGAGACAGTATAATATATGTTTAAATTAAGTACATGATGTACATAATGGTGATCCTGTCTATATATACCTTATATATTAAGGCATTGTTAATGTGATAGGGACCCCTGCTACTGACGGCCCATGTCTAAAACTCAATGAGAACTGCATTAGGTCTAGTAAAGGCGAAATACATTGCCAATGTAAAAGCTCTTACCACTGGGGTGACTTGATTATAGATCAGTGAATGAACAGCTACAACAAGTGGCGGGCTGGGCCGGGGGGCAGGTTGCCATCTGCCCCCTAGGCCGGTATAATTTCAGTGTTACGGGGCCAGCCAATACGTCGATCGCGATCTACCGGTAGCTCGCGAAGCTCCCGTCGGTAGATCGCAACTGACTTGCTGCAGTACCTGGGAACGCTGGTCTCTGAAGTGATCAGAGACTAAAGAAGCCTCTGATCGTTTCAGAGGCCAGCGTTCCCAGTAATACAGTGTGCGGGTCTCCCGCGATGTGAAGAGCCTGCGCCTGCTGTCCAGTCAGCAGCAGGCATCGGACGTCTCCGTGGGAGCGCTTCCCAGCGTGGAGAGATGAGTACTGCACAGGGGAGGGAGCACAGCATAAGGGGCACTTCTGGGGGCATTCGGTATAAGGGGCACTACTCTGTGTCATAATGTGAAGAGGGGAAAAAGACCAAAGGGTAAATGTAATATGTTGCAATTTGCTTTTTTTTGCAAGTTTGACAGTAAATTAGCATTTTCTGGCTAATCGCAAATGTAATACAGTATGAGTACAGGCATTTTCGCATTTTTCCCCCAAATTTGGCAAATTGACAAATCGCATCCAGATGTTTTTCTAAACTTACAGCTCTTCAAATGTGATAGGTTGTGATTTACAAAATTGCAACCCAAACTTGACTAAAATTCGCCAGAATTTTAGACCAGGTACAGATAGGCGAGTTTAATGACATTTCCCCCCACCCTCTAATTAACCCATGCAAAGTATATAAATCATCAGCACATGCCTAGATAAACCACACATACAGCCATTGCCCCTGTGAGGAGAAATGGAGTTTGTACAGTCTTCATTGGAGCTGTATGCTTGTGGGCTGCTTTCTATGGAGGAGCTGCTAAGGAGGAGGGCGCAGGAGCATCACCAGATCCAGGTCCCTATTCTGCTTCGTGCCAGGCGAGGTTATCTACTAAGGATGGACCTGGACTCCCTCTCAGATCATGAGGTGGTTCAGTTATTTAGATTGAACTGCACAAAGCTCATGACCCTATATGAGCAGGTGAGAGATGATTTGGAGCCTTTGGCTGGTATCAGCTATGCAGTGCCTGGGCTGCATAAATTAATGTGTGCCCTGCATTTTTTTTGCACTGGCTCATTTCAGCCAGTGAGCACTAGAGTGGTGGGTATTACACAAGCCACTTTCTCTAGGCATTTATCTCAAGTGTTATCTGCCCTGAAGAATTTGTGGTGAACATATATCTCATTCCCTCATTGTGAGTCAGAGTGTCAGGACCTTAAGGTAGCTTTCTATTGGCTCTCAGCATTGCCTAATGTGCTGGGAGCCGTAGACTGCACCCACATTGGGATCAGGTCACCACACTTGAGGGGGTATGTCTATGTAAATAGACATGGCTTCCACTCCCTCAATGTGCAGGTGGTCTGTGCTGCTAACCTCAAGATTCTTAGTGTGGTTGTAGGTTACCCAGGGTCTTGCCATGATGCCTATATCCTGTGCCAGTCAGCCCTGTGGGAGAGATTTCAACAAGAACACATGCCGGAGGGCAGGCTACTTGGTATGTTATTTGTCAAGTTACTATTAGTTTACACTAAATTTGGATTTTCTGTGTGTTTCTCTCTATTGTTGTACTCATAGTATGTGTATGTGTTAGCATTGGTTTTAGATCCAAAAAAGGCCAGTAATGCAATTATTACTGTGTTTACATTTACATGTATTCAAAGTGTTTGTCTTGTTACATTGCTATTTTTTTATGTTGAAATTAAGTAATTTTACTCCCTTTTTCTTCATTTAGATGACTCAGGATATGGGTGTCAGACTTGGCTCATGACACCTCTGTTGTGACCACGAGGCCCTTCACAGCACCGGTACAACAACGCACACATTGCTACAAGGTCAGTAATAGAGCGTACCTTTGGGGTGTTGAAAAGCAGGTTTCGTTGTTTGGACCGGTCGGCTGGCATACTCTTTCACTATGTGCATAAAGTGTGTGACATCATCCAGTCGTGCTGCATGCTCCATAACCTGGCCCTTGGGGAAAGCCATGATGACCTTGGGGACATTGCAGCAGTTGTGGAGGAGCCGGACCCTTTCCTATCAGAGGGCGTTGTCAATACAGAGGGCGGGAATGAGGTTCGACAGAGGATCATACAGCAGTATTTTTCACGTACGTTTTTTAGGACACAATGTAAGAGAATGTGTATGTGTAGAGATGTGTAAAAGTTAATTCAAATGTATGTACATTGCACACGGGTCTGAGCTGGAACCGGTGGAAAAGCTGCATGACATACCTTCTTTTTTGCCCAGGAAAAGGCGTCTGATGTGTGACGATTGTACTGACCATTTAAAGGCGTGAGGAGGTGCGATTCCATATGTGCTAAAAAACTCACACCCTATTACATTTGGCCCCAAGATGGGATTGGAGAAAAAGAAATAGCGGAGGGAGAAGATATGGAGAAGAGACAGAGCGGGAAGTGAAAGGGGTGTGGATTATTAGACCATTAAATGGTTGACCACGTTAGTTCGACATGTAGTTTAAATAGACAAAGTATAGATCGACAGTAACAAGTCAGACAGTAATATAGTCGAATGGGACATTAGATTGATATGTAATGTAATATATTGAATATGTAAGATCGAAAGGTATATAAGGGCGACACAACGTAGATCGACAACTAATAGCTAGACAATGTTCCAAGTTCAAAACCAAATAGGTAGACAAATAATAGATCAACAGTTAATAGATCGACACCACACAAATAGACATAATAACAGATCAAAATCAAAGATCGACAGCTACTAGATCGACAGATAAAAGATCGATAGTTAATAGATCGACAGATAAAAGATAGACTAGTCCAAGATCAATGCCAACTAGGTCGACAGTTGATAGATCGACAGATAAAAGATCTACCCGTTACTTTTAGACAATACAAAAAGGTATACATATCCTACACGCTGCCCACTAATAGCGCATCCCCCAACGCTACTTTCAATCGTGGTACTACAGGTCTCAGCCAGCCCTTTCATCCATGCAAGCGCTCCTGGCAATGCTAGCCCCAACGTACACCTTGCAGGCCTTGTCCCTAATTGCTGGGCACCCCCATGCGCTGCAGTGCACCCCTTCATCAACCCCCCCTGTGCTCCCCGCTATCCTGGATGTCTGGACATGGGCGCATCTGTCTAGCTTAAGACGCTGCCTGCTAATAGCGCATCTCCTGATGCTACTTTCAACCGTGGAACTACAGGTCCCAGCCAGCCCTTTCATCTATGCAAGCGCTCCTGGCAATGCTAGCCCCAACATACACCTTGCAGGCCTTGTCCCTAATTGGTCTCAATAGGAGCTATTTAGCGTTTTTGAGCAAGTGGTGAAAGAGTGTTGGGAGATGTGCTATTAGCAGGCAGCGTCTTAAGCTAGACAGATGCGCCCATGTCCAGGATAGCGGTGAGCACGGAGTGGGGGTTGATGAAGGGGTGCACTGCAGCGCATGGAGGTGCCCAGCAATTAGGGACAAGGCCTGCAAGGTGTACGTTGGGGCTAGCATTGCCAGGAGCACTTGCATGGATGAAAGGGCTGGCTGGGACCTGTAGTTCCACGGTTGAAAGTAGCGTCGGGGGATGCGATATTAGCGGGCAGCGTGTAGGATATGTATGCCTTTTTGTATTGTCTAACTGTAACATGTCGATCATTTATTTGTCGATCTATTAAGTGATGATCTATTTAGTTTAGATCTAGGACTCGTTGATCTTTGATATGTCGATTTACTGTCGAACTATTTGGTGTCGAACTTGGATTCGTTGATCTTTTATATGTCGATCTATTAACTGTAAACCTATTTATATGTTGATCTATTAACTATCTATTTAGTTTTGATCTTTCATTATGTCTATCATGTGTATTGTCGATATGCTATGTTTCAGTCATATGTAGTGTCGATCTAATATCCGTGTCGATCTCGTGTTTTTTCGATATAGAGGTGTGGTCGATCTATAGTTTGTCGACCTATAGTACCTGTCGACTTCGATGGAGTCGATATACAGTGGTCGATGTATGTATTGTCGATCTAACTGAGGTCGATCAGACAACCAGATACCAAGTGAAAGATGGATTGAGAAGGGAAAAGTGGAGAGGAGAAACGTGGGTGGAAGAGAGAGAGAAAAAGAGAGAGTTTAAAAATGTAAAAAGAAACCTAGGCAACTTGAACATTAAATCTAGTGTGTGTATAGTGTATATATACAGTGTGTGTAGATATACAGTATATATATGTGCAGTAAGTTTTTAAATGTTCATTCTTGCGTGGATATTTTTTTTGCTGTAATGTGTTTTGGGAAGCCAAATCCATTCTAAGTATACTGAATGCCGATACACACACACACACATGCAAGATCGACACTAAAGGGTCTGTGTACTCATCCTTACAGAGAGATAAAGTGATTGGAGATAAAGTACCAGCCAATCAGCTCCTGTCATTTTACAGGCTGTTTTTGAAATTTGACAAGAGCAGATTGTTTGGTACTTTATATTCATTCACTTTAACTCTCTACAGGGCTTAGTACTGTGCATTGTGATCTGCAGTGACTTAGGGGTCTATGTACAAAGCTTTGTTAGGAGATAAAGTGAACGGTGATAAGGTACCAGCCAATAAGCTCCTGCCATGTCACAGGCTGTGTTTGAAAGATGGCTGATAGGCTTGTACCTTATCACTGTTCACTCTATCTCCTAACACAGCTTAGTAAATACAGCCCTTAGTCACCGATGCTGCTGTGTGCCGGTGCTGCCAGTAGCTGAGGACAAGGGGGAGACTGGGAGCTCCTCTCTCTATTCCGCTCTTCAGCACCTGCAAGTTGAAGTGGCGGTAACTAGTAATTTTGCTGTGTGAATTTGAAAGGTCAGGTCACACTTTTGGAGGGAGGCATGGGCAATGAATGTGTTTTATTTTTTTTCCTCTGAGGGCCATTGCGTTTGATTTGTTTTTCCTGTAGGGGACAATGGGCCTTATTCAGACCCGCTCGCTAGTTGCGACTGCTCACTCCCAACGTATGGAAATTCAGCTAAGTGACGTCAAGGCAGGTGATCACATGGCAGGGCATAAGCACGCCCACTAAGTCTGGGCGAGCGATCACCTTTTGTTTCTAGACGCCCACCAGCCTGTCTTTAGCCGCCCACTTGCGTACGTCATTTCCAGGAAGTATATACAACCATCGGTACATCGGGGATCCATCGAATCTGACTGTAGCACTTGCGGTTGTCTGTACCCTACCACAAGCACAGCGAGCAGTTCAGTGTACAAATCAACCAGGTGACGTGAACTATGATGCTGCCTGTTAATTATGCACGCCCCAGTGAAAACACTCTGACACGCCTGCGTTCGCAACTCCACTCCCCCGTTACTACTGGCCTGGCCCTGTTACCACCCACAAACAGCCTCTCCTGTCACTCATTCCACTGGGCTGTCTTTGCTGGGCGAGCAAGAAATTTGTTACCGCTCGTACTAGTTTGCGCACGCGCACTGCGAACTACATGCATGCACATTACTGAACATTGTCTGCAACGAGCGGCCGCTTGCTAGCGACCGGCTCTGAATGAGCTCCCATGTGTTTTATTTTTTCCATTGAGGGCTATTGTGTTTTACGTGCGACCTCAGGTCGGGGTTGACAACACCAGGGCCACTTGCTTGTGTTGCCCCCCCAGGCTGAAAGTTGCCTCCAGCCCCCAACGCCATTCCAATCACTGGCAGGAACAGGGGTGTATAATGACCACCCACTTTGATTGGCATGAGGGAGAATCATGGGAATCTGTATGATATACCGACGGACGGGATGCCGGCGGTCAGAAGACCGACAGCGGCATCCTGATGGTAAAGATCCCGACATGGGCCGGCAAGTAACCCCCCCCCCCCCGGTGATGCCTAAACCTAACCCTCCCTGGGCGGTGCCCTTAACCCTAACCTCCCCCCGGTGGTGCCTAACCCTAACCACCCACTCCCTGCAGCCTAACCCTCCCCGGTCAGTGCCTAACCATAACCCACCCGGCAGGTCGCTAAACCTAACCCCCTATCCCCAGCCTAACCCGCATACTTACCTTTGTGATGCTGGCGGTTGGGATGCCGACGTCGGCATTCTGACAGGAGCTGGGATTCCGGCGTCAGTAACCTGACGTACGGCATCCCATCAAACAGCATCTTGACTGGATCCCAAATCTTGGTGTAGTTTCCATAGAAGTGAACCAAGCCCCCATGTTTATTTGTGATAGTTCTCCACAAGGTAACTGACCCACCTAATAGAGTAACAATGTATAATATGAGTGCACAGTCTGGAATCTAACCCTTAGAGGAGTGGTGTGCTCCCAGGCAGCAGGGCCCATCAGGGATTTCTCCTTTACCTATATGGGCCAGTCCAACACTGGATGAGGCACACTCTGGGATAGAGCATGGAAGGCTGAGAAACACTGGGGTACAGCAGAGATGAATGAGGCACACTCGACGATAGATCATGGAAGGATGTGGAACACAGGGGTACAGCAAAGATGAATGAGGCACATTAGGATACATCAGGAATAAGACATACTGAGGTACAGCATGGATGGATAAAGGACACTGGTATATTAAAGGCATGGATAAAGTACACTGACTGGGATATATCAGGGAAGAATGAGGCACACTGGGGTACAGTAGGGATGAGGTACAATGACTGGGCTAAAGTAGTGATGGATGAGGCACACTGACTGGGATACAGGGACACTGGGATAAAGTAGGGATGAGGCACACTGACTGGGATAAAGTAGTGATGGATGAGGCACACTGACTTGGATAAAGTAGGGATGGATGAAGCACACCAACAGATACAGCAGGGATGGATAAGGCACACTGGGTGGGATACAGCAGGGATGAGGCACACTGACTGGGATATAGGGATACTGGGATACAGCAGGGATGAGGCACACTGTCTGGGATACAGGGACACTGGGATACAGCGGGGTTGGGTAATACACTGACAGGGCCGCTGATTTTCTTCTCGCGATTTTTCCTCCTCCTCCCCCTCCCTACCCTACTCTCCTCTGTTATTCCCCGCTCATGGCTGCTCTCCGCCGGCTTCTCCGGGGTCTTGGTGCCCAGCAGCAGCAGCTATGGCCCACAGCACCCACACGCCTCATATCCCTGCGGACCACCACGGGGCCCTCTCCCCCTGCCAGCTCTTCCTCCGTGCTACTGCTGGTGTCCGGGGCGGCCGGGGCAGGGCTGGCGCTGGCTTGTTATGCTGCCTATCGCAACGGTAGCTTTCAGCACAGGGGAGAGCGACACTATCGCGACATGGAGCCGCGCTACAGCGGTGTCACGGAGACAGAGGAAGGGTCGCAGGGTCGGAGGGGAGCGAGCATCCTGGTGCCTGTCAGTGCTGCCAAGGAAACGGTAAGAGGAGGAGGTTATAGTACACAGGTCACACAGATCGTTTATCCAAGGGGGGAGGTATCCTATATGTATGTGTCTGTCTATCACCTCCTGGGATATGCACAGAGTGACCCTGCCAAATCCGTGTGCGTGCCTTAAATCCGGTGTACAGGGTCTGTTATTGCAGAGCAAGGACAAAGTGCACATAAAGCAGATGGATGGATACAATGTGCTTTGCTAGTGACACATCCCTTGGTGTAGAAGACACTTGTCATACTGCCACCCACCCCTACCTTCTCCTGTCACTTCAAGCTGTCACCTGTCATCAGTCACCAGACCATATTATTACTAACATCATATTATTTACTCCTATGTGTCACATGTTTATTTGATTTGTATATCTTGGGCAGTGGCGTAACTAGGGTATTTGGAGCCCAGGACAAATTTGAAAAGGGAGCCCCCACACCCCCCCCCCCGATGTGCGCGTGCAGCATAAATTGGGCGTGATCACTTTAAAATGGGGCATGTCAACATGACACACCCCTTTATTTTCACACTGAACATTCCTATCCATATGCACCTTAACCCCAGTAGTACCCCTTATACAGTACCCCCAGTATGCAGTTGTGGTCCCTCTTATGCAGGCCCATAGTGGTGCCCCTTATACAGTATCCCCAGTAGTGGTCCCCCTTATACAGCCCCCAATTAGTTCCCCTTACTCAGTACCCCCAGTAGTGGCCCCCCCAAATGCAGTGCCCCATGTAGTGTTCCCCCTTATGCAGTGCCCCCAGTAGCAGTCCCCACAATGCAGTGCGCCCAGTAGCGGTATCCCCTTATGCAGTGCCCTTTATCTAGTGCCCCCAGCAGTAGTCCCCCCCATGCAGTTTTCCCAGTAGTGGTCCCCTTATGCAGGCACCCAGTAGTGTTCCCCCCTATCCAGTGCCCCCTGTAGTGGCCCTTCCTATTATTGCCCCCCAGTAGTGGTCCCCCGAATGAAGTGCCTCTAGTAGTAGGCCCCTTTTATAATGCCCCCAGTGGTAGTTCCCCCCCCCAAAGTAGTAGTCCCCAGTAGAGGTTCCCCCTCCCGATTAAGTGCCCCCAGTAGTAGCCCCCCCCTCCAGTAGAGGTCCTCCCAATAATGGTGCCCCCAGTAGTAGCCACCCCTCCCCCGTTGTGCCCCCACCCCCAGTAGAGGTCCCCCCAGTAGTAGCCATCCCCCTCCCCCGTTGTGCCCCCAGTAGTGCAGATAGGTTAAAAAAAAAATATATATATAAAAATATACTTACCTGAATCCACGCTGCTGCTCCGGTCCGCGCTGCCGCTCCCGCCGCCCGCCAGTCCTCCCGGGCTCAGCATTATGGGACAGGTGTCATGACGTCTGTCCCATTACCCACTGCAGGAGCCGGACGGAAGCCCGGCTCTTGCAGTGGGTGCTGCAGCAGTCAATGAGAGTCTATCTGCAGCAGTCAATGAGAGTCATCCAAGCGTCCACTTTCACGCCAGAAAAGCCGGGTCTATGCAGACCTGACTGAGGTGCGAGCGGCGCCAACTCGGGAATATCCAGAGTCAGCGCCGGCTAAATTCCGGGTCTGATCTGGATAGGAACCTGTTCCAACTCCGGGTCAGACCCGGAATTTTGTTGGAAAAGGGGTATTAGTGATGTGTTGATGCCTGACTCCGGCAAAAGACACAAGGGCGGACGCAGCAACGTCCACCTCTGAATCAGGCCATTGGCAGTTGTGCAAGGTCACTGAAAGCTATGCAGACATTAATCCTAAGTAGCAGTTTTTTATTGTCATACTTATTCAGTCAGTGAATATAACCATGGATGTATTATATTCCAAATATACTCTTACGTTATACTCTACATTAGTTTTTTGACCTGTCATTTGCCGATTAACCCCCCCTCCTCCTCACACCAGACGGCAACATCTACTTTCCCTGTCCAGCTTGTGGCGGGCATATACTTCTTTATGCTGTTACGGCTCCCACTGCGCATGTTGGAGACAGGATAGACCATCCACGGTTGTTATTATTATATACATTATAACTGCAGAGTGCACATATATTCTTTATACCAGAGTCACACATGCGGGAGGTGACATCTTCCAGTTTGCTCTGGCAGTCTATGCATAACGTGTAAACAGATGCAGCTGTGTGCAGAAAATAGAGACCTATATAGCCATAAATCTCCCTGACAGTTCTGGTGGTGTCAGGCATTGGATGGTTATTTAATCCTAACTGAAGGAAAAGTTGTAGGTAAACTTTAGAAAGAAACATCCAGTAAGATTGTCCTGATGTTTTTGGTGTCAGTGATATATTATATATAATGTGAATAGTAGTTATGGGCACACTGAATTATTTAAAAAGTTAATGTATTCCACTTATAAAAGTAAAACAATATGATTTTGTGACTGACAAAGGATCAGTGTTACGCCGGCTTAAACATAACGGTGTACCCCTTGTCATTGTCTATATTCTGACTGTTGATAGCTTGACTCCATCCTCTTGGCATACAGAGGCCCTTTCCTATTATGGTTCTGTTATATTAGTAAAAGTGTGATTTATATTTTGAAACCAGGAAGTTTTTATTAACTTTTGCATGATGCATAACTAGTTTGTATCATTTTAATAGTTTGAATTAATAATATATTGCACTTAAGCCATTAATGTAAATTATATTTACATGATTCATTGCTACAGTAATGATGAGATTTCTGTTGCTGACTCTGTGACATTTGATCCTTCTGTCAGTAGAGTTAAAGTTGGAGTTTGCATTATTGTTGCTATGGAGTTTATAATAACCCAGAAACAAGGAAGGTTAATCCTCGATGCGTTTGGAGAATGAAACATCAACAGTAAAAAGGTCGACAAGCAATAAGTCGCCACAAGATAGTTGACATTGACAGTTAAAGGGTTGACCGAGACACAAGATCGACACACAAAATGTCGACATGGATGTAGGTTTTCGATGTTTTGTTACCTGAGCCACTAAGTTATCACTTTTGCCTTATGGCAAGGTGCTCCATCGTGATAACTAAGTGGCTTGGGGAACAAAACATTAATCCCATTGAGAACTTGTGGTCTATCCTCAAGAGACGGGTATACAAACAAAAACCCACAAATTCTGACAAACTCCAAGCACTGATTAGGCAAGAATGGGCGGCCATCAGTCAGTATGTGGCCCAGAAGTTGACTGACAGCATGCCAGGGCGAATTGCAGAGGTCTTGAAAAAGAAGGGTCAACACTGCAAATATTGACTCTTTGCATAAACTTAATGTAATTGTCAATAAAAGCCTTTGACACTTATGAAATGCTTGTAATTTTACTTCAGTATACCATAGTAACATCTGACAAAAAGGTCTAAAAACACTGAAGCAGCAAACTTTGTGTGAAAACCAATACTTGTGTCATTCTCCAAACTTTTGGCCCTGGCTGTACATGACATTTCTTGTCAAGTCTTACAATATGATGACAGACCTAGGGACAGTCCTTGTTGTGAGTAACCAGACCTTGTTATTATTTATGAGTGTGGCATAAGATTTACTATAGTCAGAGTTCACATGTTAGTATTTCACAAGCCTTTGTAATCAGATAGTCAGCTTCAAATGTTTGCACCTGAAAGGGAACCCAGTGTAGAATCCCTGGTAAGATCAGGTAGCACACTATGAATAATTCTAATATTTCCATAGCGGTTGGGCGGAAGTGCTCCTATACTGTGGTAGGAGACATTAACAGCACTTTTACAATTTTAATCATATCAAATACATTTAATTTAAAAAAGAGAATTATAATTTTTACCTTTCTATTTTAATGTAATACCCCTTTTACACCAGAGCTAAAACCCGGGTTATTGCAGGGTTAACCTGGCTAGCTCCTTGGTGTAAAAGGGGACCCAGGATTGGATTCCCGGGTGGAGTGACACAGCAATCCAACCCAGGCAACTTGCAGGGTTTAACACAGGAATAACCCGTGAAACCCTGCAGTGTAAACAGCGTGATCCGGTCATGATGACTTGGATCGTGCCGCATGCCTGCCGATTGGCCGGCTTCAGTGGCGCTTGGAGATGACGTCATCTCCAAGCGTCCACTTCAACGCTGGAAAAGCCGGGTCACTGCAGACCGGCTCCGGTGTGAACGGCGCCAACTCAGGAATATCCTGGGTCGGTGCTGGGGAAATTCCGGGTCTGATCCGGATTGGAACCCTGTTCCAACCTCTGGGTGAGACCCGGAATTTATATATAAAAGCAGTATGACATATGAAAACCGACGGCCAGATCTCATTGTTCACATGGCAGAGTGGAGATCTAGCTATTAAGTCGGGTACACACTACAGTTATCAGGTCGATCAGCCGATAACTGGCTGATTGCAGGGCCATAACTAGGGGTGTGTGTCCATGTGTGGTCTCACAGAGCGCAGGACTCTGGGCCTGATTCAGCAAGCAACGCAAAGGAGAGAGCGCACGCACCCATCTACTGCGAGAACACGCTAATCAATGCATACGCACGGAGACAGCAGCACAAGATGCAGACGCCCAGCCCCATACTATGCTGCCCATCTCCCTTTACTCAAAGCCTGATCAGTACGCAAGATAGTGTAAACATCGGTAACATCGAGAACCATCGACCACATTTGCATAATAGTGGTTGACCAGACCTCGCGCAGGATATTGGCAACTTTCGGTGTGCACGGAGTCTCATCACTGCATCCGTCGCCGCACTGGCTTAATTATGGATGCCCCTAAAACGGCACAGACGCGCCTGCGTTCGCCCGACCACCCCCCGTCACCACCCACAAACTGCACTTTCTGTCAATCAATAACGGTTACGCTTACCCGATTGCACTGGCTAGTTCCCGCACACACATAGCGATGCATACGCAGTACAAAAACATCGGCCAAGTGTGTGCGTTCTCTCCTTTGCGTTGCTTGCTGAATCAGGCCCTCTATGGACAGCACTGTCGTTGCCCCACGGCCCCTGCATTTGGCTGGCACATAGAATAGCTGCTGCATTGCTGGCCAGAGCTTCCTTTGGACACTAGGCAAGCACTTTGCATGTTGTACAGCAACCTGGAGCGTACTCAGGACAGTCCGGGCTGTACTGTACTTCCCGGCGCTGGTAGCTCCGACCCCTCAGCGCAATGGCATGCGGTCAAGAGGCAGGGAAGGCACAGGGCGCTTTGCCGCTGTGTTAAGGCACTGGCTGATCCGCCCGATTGTATAGTGTGTATACAGGAGTGTTAGCCCATAAACGGCTTAGAACTCTCCTGCAGCGGTCAGGTCTGATGTGCTGCAAATGCTGTCTCATTCCCTACCTCCCGATCCCATTGGAGAGATCTGAAGGAAGTAACACTGAGCTGGAAAGTGCTCAGGGCCTGATTCAGAGCTGCTCGTAAGTGGCCGCTCGTTCGCTCCGAGCGATGTTCGTACAACTGCGCATGCGTATGGGTTGTAATACGCATGCGCGAACCATTCATTGCGGTCGGAAATTGTGTGCTCGCAAAATAGCGAATGTCTGCTAATTTGAGTGACAGGATGAGACGTTTGTGGGTGGTAACAGGGGAAGGTGCTTGAAAACGGGGAGTGGTGATCCGAACGCAGGCGTGCCTAACGGTCAAAACGGGCGTTTTAAGGGTGTGCATAATTAACAAAGCAGCGTCATCGACCACGTCACTTGGTTGTTTCTTAGCCTGAACTGTTCGCATGATTGCGGTAGGAAAATCCAACCACAAGCACTGCGAGCAGTTCAGATGCCTTTCGATGTACTCGATTAATCAAATAAATAGCGGAGAACACGTATGATGCGAGCGGCCAGGGGGCGTCTTTACAAAATAGCGAGCACATATTTCGTTCGCTCGCTCAGACATAGAGGCGTCAACAGACCGCAAAGAGCGAGCGCTCAATTTAAATAGCCGGCCCCTTTTTCTGAACGAGCGAGCGCAAATAGCGTCCGGCTCTGAATCAGGCCCTCAGTGTGTGCATGTGCACGCCAATCTGTTAATCGCTCTGTCGGATCAGAGCATTTATTGGATTCGCAGAATTTATTTGCTAGTGTGTACACAGCATTACGCTAGTGTAATCCGTCTATCTTCTGCATGTAACCAAAGCTTCTCACTTGTGCCAAATTATTTATTTATGAAGTGTTTCAGGAGGTAACTGTCATTAGTGAAAGTAAAAAACATGAGGGCGTGCAGGTCTTTTCATTTTACAGTAATGTGCCTTGTGCACACATAGGTGCAATCTCACATTAATACCCTGAGTCTGTACTTACTGTATTTTGCAGGATTGCGATTCCAAATGGAAATGTTTCATTTCTATGCATTTTTTGTTATGATATTTCATGCATTGGTTTTATTGTTGCTATATATTAAAGTAGACAGTTTGACTTATCTGTTACTAAATATAATGGATTATAGAGGAAATGGGGTAGGGTACGCGATCCTGGTGCATCCAACGCATGCAGGTAGGTAACGCTACCCCTAACCTTAACCAACCCTTCCCACAGCCTAACCCTAACCCTTCCCACAGCCTAACCCTAACCCTTCCCACCTGCAGCCTAACCCCTAAACCTATCCCTAACCATAATACTAAAGGTGCCCATCCACTAAACGATTAAGTTGAGCGATTGAACGATAACGATCGTTCAATTGTTCATAAATCGTTTGCAAATCGTTTGCAAAAATGTGTAAAACGACCAGCGATGCGCATGCCCGCTGGTCGTTTCCGACATCTATCATCGTGCAAACATGCTGGTCAACCTGACGATAACGTCAGGTTGAGCATGTTTGCAGATGATTGATGAGCCTGCACTGAATGACTGCTTGTTTAGTGCAGGCTCATCACAGACTGACAAATGACTGCATGATTACAATCTTGTTATCGTGCAGTCCTTTTCATGTCTGCTAGTGGATGGGCATCTTTACTGTACGGATCGCAGCCACCGGGATTCTGTGCATTGCGATGCCGACTACATCTCAGGAAATATATCAAACATTCTAACAAGTGGAGAAGATGCTGAAAACATGCCAATCATCTTCTACCTATCATATAATGTACATGATAAATGCTAGCTAGCTAGAAGATGCTCCTCTTGTCCCCAATGCTCCACTCTTTTTGAAATCTTGATACATCTCCCCCTATATCCCTGGTTGCAGAGTGTGATTAAACATTGTCTTTGTTTTGTTTTTGTTCCAAATGATACAAGAAATCATAACTTTGAGTCCATTCGGCAACCATGTGAGAACCACCCCTCTCATCAATTTCATAGTTTCCATGTTTATCCTAAAATACTATTTGATTTCTCCTTATTTATGAACCAAATTGATCATATGAGATGGCCGATCTGCAGTGTCTTTATTACATGTGTCACTTGTGTGTTTATTTTTTTTTATATAGGTTGAAATGCAACAATAAATGTTTCTTTTCTTTATAATGGGCCTGATTCAGAGGTGGATATAATTCATGCATGGCTGCGATTACTTAAGGATTTGCAATTGCAACTGGAAAATATACAAATGCATGTTTCAGCATTCACCTGTAGTAGCGTGCAAGTAAACCCTGAGGCCCACTGCCATTACCTGAGCACAGTGCAAATCAGAACATTCCATCTTCAATGCACAATTGGTCGCACTATCAACCCTTTGCACAGCCTATGGGTCACACAGTGTATCCATACTTGCCTACACTCATGGAAGTCGCGGGAGGCTCCCGATTTTTCCTAGTGAAGCGGGCAGGATGGGTAGATTTAATGTTGAATTTGCGGGTCCGCGAGGAGGGGGCGGGGCGATTTTCATAATTTAGAACTGTCCCTCCCCTTGAAAACCCGCGAATCGAGGATTTTACCAGTTAAAGGGTGGGGCCTAATTACGTCACCAATCCGGCCTTTTCTAAGGATACCGATCTCGTACACAACTGCAACCGCTGTCGTACAGTTATGTTCATGCGTGCACAGTATGGGTTTATCTGAATTTTCGTGCATGCGCAGTAGCAAAACATTGATAAACTGCGCAAACATCGGCACTGCGTCATAGAGCCATATTCAATTTGAGCGGACCCGCAATACTTTTCCACCTCCTGGACTTTTCGCCTACTTCGCCTGTTTTGCGGGCGGAAAAGTATCGCGTGCATGCCCGCGTATCCCTGTATTCAATTTGAAAGTACGCGAAAACGGGACCCGGCGAAACTTGAACAAGCGGAAAGTCTTGTCAGATTTGGGGAAATCAGCCTGACACCCCCCAAAAGATGCTCTGACATGGGGGTTAGCTATGGTACCCCCTGATTTGGCTTGCTGAAGGTATTTGGTGTTTTTAAACGGGCTTAATAGCTGCTAAATTGTGTTTTTGTATAAGTGGTGAAGAATAGTATTCAGGAGTATTTTTTGCAGAAAAGTAACTCATTAAGTTGGTGTATGAATAGATTGCACTTTCTAAACATATGGGGCAGATGTATGAAGCTCTGGGAAGTGATAAAGTGGAGAGTGATAAACGACCAACCAATCAGCTCCCAACTGTCATTTTTCAAACTCAGCCTGTAACATGACAGTTGGGAGCTGATTGATTGGTCGCTTATCACTCTCCACTGTATCACTTCCCAGAGCTTCATACATCTGCCCCACTAGTGTTAGCAGCATGACCGCTTCAAACCAGGCTGAAAGCAGAGTGTGACTGCACTCTGGGCTGATTCTCAGATGGACGTAAATGCCATCGCAGCTGCGATCTCTCATGGATCGCAATTGAAAAAGTATGCCAATGACTTACTCGCCGCTCAGTGCTTAGAGACGCCAGAGTATCTCACATGTGAAGCTCATGCACAAAACTGGAAACATTGAGCACTAGCGGGTCTCCAGATGCGCGGAGGGCTCTCCTACTGCGAGCAAGAAAACACAGGAAACAGTGTTTAAACGGTCTGATACACCTGTGTTTTTCCTAAAACAACACCCGTTACCTCCCTCAAACACTGGCTATCTGTCACTAACTTTGCGAGTGAATCCTCTGTGTGAGCGTATTCGCAATTCAATCACTGCATGTGTGCAGTGCAGCTTACACTCATGCGCAATGGCAAATAATCGCTCAATCTGTGTGAATATCAATACTGCGTCCATCTCTGAATCAGCCCTCTGTACGATGTATATGATGATCACAGAGACCGTGATCAGAGAAAGAGGTGGAGATCGGGGGAACACAGATGAGAGAGGTGGGGTGGAGGAGGAAGATCACAGAGATGGAGAGAATGAAAGAGACACGGGGAAAGGGCATAAGGTTTAGAGACACGGGTGGCATGAGGCTAGACAGACAAAGTGGCATAAGGTAGGAGAGACACGGCAGCCACACAAGCCTATATATATATATATATATATATATATATATATAATATACATATACAGTACCAGTCTAAAGTTTGGACACAACTTTTCATTCAATGGTTTTTGTTTATTTAAATTATTTTCAACATAGTAGATTAATACTGAAGACCTCAAAACTATGAAAGAACACATATGGAATTACGTTGTAAACAAAAAACTTAAACAAGTCAAAATATGTTTTATATTTTAGATTCCTCAAAGTAGCCCCCTTTTGCTTTGATGACAGCTTTGCACACTACCTCATGAAGCTGATTGAAATTATGCCAAAAGTGTGCAAAGCTGTCATCCAAGCCAAAGGCGGCTACTTTGAGGAATCTAAAATAAAAGCATATTTTGATTTGTTTAACACTATTTTGTTTATAACATAAATCCATATGTGTTCTTTCATAGGCCCTCATTCAGAGCCGCTCGTTAGCGGCAGTACGCTCGTTCCGAGCGATGTTTGCACATCTGCGCATGCGTACGCTTTTTAGTACGCATGCGCGAACCAGTCAGTGCGGCCGAAAATCCTTTGTACGCTATATAGCGAGTGCCTGCTATTTTGAGTGACAGAATGAGGCGTATGTGGGTGGTAACAGGGGAAGGTGCTTGAAAATGGGGAGTGGAGATCCGAACGCAGGCGTGCTTAAAGGTCAAAACGGGCGTTTTATGGGTGTGTATATTTAAAACAGCAGCGTCATTGACCACGTTACTGGGTTATTTTATAGCCAGAACTGCACGCAAATTTGTGGTAGCAAACACCAACCACAAGAATAGCGAGCAGTTCATACGCTGGTCGATGTACTCGATTAATCTAATAAATAGCGGACATGACGTAGGATGCGTGCGGCCAGGGGGCGTTTTTAACAAATAAACGAGCGTATGTTTTGCTCGTTCGTTCAGACTTAGAGGTGTGACCACACTGCAATGTGCGTACGGATCATTTAAATAGCCACCCCTTGATTTTAAACGAACGACCGCAAATAGCGTGCGGCTCTGAATGAGGGCCATAGTTTTGATGTCTTCAGTATTAATCTACTATGTTGAAAATAATTTAAATAAACAAAAAACATTGAATGAGAAGGTGGGTGTGTCCAAACTACTGCTACCGCTGTTCCTGCGAGTTCCCGGTAATACATAACCGGGCGAGTTGGACTGTTAATAATTGCGGCAGTACCGCGAGTATTAATTAATACATAGGCCCTTTAGCCTTTCAATTTAAAGTACCAATACAGGTTGAGTCTTCCATATCCAAAATGTTTGGGACTAGAAGTATTTTGGATATCGTATTTTTCCATATTTTGGAATATATGCATACCATAATGAGATATCTTGGGAATGGGACCAAGTCTAAATACAGAATGTTTTTATGTTTCATATATATCTTATACACAGCCTAAAGATCATGTTATACAATATTTTTAATAAGTTTGTGTACATTTAAACATCAGAAACATCATCAGCATCTCAGTTGCGCTAAAATTATTCTGAATTTTGAAATATTCCGTATTTTGGAATATTTGGATATAGGAGACTCAGGACTATATTCAATTAGCCTGCGAAAAGTCGGAATCGGAGATAAATTATCGTCGATGACGTCATTTTCGCAAATTTCAATTATCCCCGTATTCAATTTCAAAGACTTTTCGCCAGTGCGAAAAAAATGGGGATAAGTTTTCACCATGTTTTACATGCCGAAAAAAACTACAGAATTGGGGTTTAGGGGTGCAGGCCTTAAAAAAAAAGCCTGCACCCCTGGGATTAGCCCCTAAAAATGAAGTGTATCAAAAAAAAGATTTTTTTTTTCAAAACTAGGAACACCCCAAAAAAATGAGTTCAATTTTGGGGTTAAAAAATATGGGGAGCATATTTTAAACTAACAAAATAAATTCAGGGGAGATTCCCAAGTTTGCGGCAGGTGTTTTAAATTATGCGGCAGGTGCATTTTTGAAGAATTTTTAAAATGCACCTTAGGGATTTAAAAATAGGCTTGCACCCATTTTCATGTACCATAAATTTGATTTTTTTGTAAAAAGAAAACCTAAGTGCTCTTCTTCACCCCTTCTTCCCTGTCGGGAAAAAACACCTGCCGTAAGATGCAGATGGATGGCTCAATAGGTCCAAAAGAAAGTGCACTGACGCGTTTTGCTCCACAAATCTGGGGCTTTATCAAAGAGTTTCACTCTTACATTGGTCTTATCATCCATTATCGGAACGCGAGACCTGCGGTCCCGCTGGACACTAGCCGGCAGCTGGAGTAGAGGCAGGATTGAGATGCGGCCAGATCGATACCAACAACACCTGACTATTAAGGAGCCGCTAACATCCCGTCTCTCCGGAGCCTCCTCCGCCGCTTGTACAGCTATCAATTCTCTTGGAAATACATTTTTATTAGCGCAGATATTCAGTATATTTTTTACATTATGCATTTGACACCTTCGCCTCACAGGATGCTTCCTTCGGGCGACGGATTCTCCTTTCAGCACAGGAGCGTCCCCACCCTTGAAGGATACTGCTTTGGGACATCCCCAAGGTATCCTGTGGATACCCTATGGACCCTGAAGTAGAAAATATGAGATATGGTAAGAACTTACCCTTGTTGTCCCTATTTCTATTGCGCCCTGTCGCACCTGTACTGCAGATGGGTTTTGATCTGGTCACCGGTTTTTCCGTCTCCTTCTGGTGAAAATGTGATTCTTGTGTGTTCCAGACTTTCTTCTCTCTCTTTCTTCTCCTCCTTCGGCCTGTGGCTTGTTACGTAACTGAGATGCTTTGGCTCGGGGGTGGGGTATTGGAGAGGGATCCCAGTGCATCCTGGGAGGCTGAAATTTAACTCTGAGGTGCCCGATGTCTGCGCCATCGCCTATAACCCAAGGTATCCTGTGGAACCCTATGGACCTCGTAGAAATAGAGATAACAAGGGTAAGTACTAACTATATTTCATATTGTTGCACTTGTTTCCACCGTGTATTGATAGGTCAAAACTTTTTCGCCTATAACATTGCATTGCGCTTTCGCACCGGCCAAAAGACGCTAAATTGAATACGGGGATAAATGAAATCGGCAAAAATGACATCATCGGCGTACAAGTTTCGCCGAAAACGGGATTTCACTCCTAATTTTTTTATTTTGCGCTTATATGACAAAATAGAAGCTGCATTGTCGGCGTGTGTAGGTCATTGGTCGTCATTGTGATAAAAACAGACACTATTGTTTTTATGTACGGTACATTCTTAATCCACTTATAGTATTATTGTTCTACCTTCAACACTGTACAGGTGCAAAACAAGAGCACCTGACTTCTAAAACCGATGTAAGCCTAATGTACAGCAAATATCAGATTTGCAACCATTTAACTAAAACTCGCCAATCTATTTACTTATAGATTCATTATATGTGTTAAGTCTTATGTCAGTGTTAAACTGTAGCAGGGCCTAGGTGTTAATCTGCAAGTGTTACTACACATTCTCACTATTCAGTGCAAATCTTTACTGACCAGTAGCTTGTAGTAGTTTCCTCGCTTCACCTGTAAATCTAATTACCATGCTTTTATCTACTGCAAAGCTGCTGCCAATTAGTGATTTAATACACATCTAAAACAGTATAGTCTGGCCCCAGAAATAGTGTGTGGAACTCTTTGTCATCTAGCGTGGTACTACAAGAGGATTTCTAATAATCTGTATCACAGAACTAAATTGGCCTATATGTGAATCTTGGTCAGCACTCTAATGACATAAAAACATGTAAAGTCACCCCCAAACCTTCCATCGTGACCCTTTTTACCTGTCACTTACAGATTTGCCCTTTATTGCAGTAACCAGAGCTGAATTAATTGCTGTTACTCAGCCCTAATTGGTGCTATATGAATATAAGTAGGAACAGGGAAAAAGGAAAATAAATTGTATACAGTGAAATGAGTCTTGCCGGAAAGGTATGGGGAAATATTCTTAAAAAGTCCTGTGAGTGAGAAATACAGCCGTATTCAATTTGAGCCGAGCCGCGATACTTTTTCGTGGCCCGGACTTTTTGCCTACTTCGCCTGTTTTGCAGGCGGAAAAGTATCGCGCGCGTGCCCGCTTTACCCCGTATTCAATTTGAAAGTGCATGAAAACGGGACCCGGCGAAACTTGAACAAGCGGAAAGTACTGTCAAATTTGGGGAAATCAGCCTGACACCCCCCAAAAGATTCTCTGACATGGGGGTTCACTATGGCACCCCCGATTTGGCTTGCTGTAGGTATTTGGTGTTTTTAAATGGGCTGAATAGCTGCTAAATAGCGTTTTTCTATACGTGGTACAGAATAGTATTCAGGAGTATTGTTTGCAGAAAATAACTTATCCCAGCAAATTTGGGGTACTTGAAAGTGGGGGTCAGCATATTTAAAAGTTGCTAAAGTGAAGTTGAAAATATCGTGAAAAATCCACCTGCCGCAAACACCTGCAATCCAAAAAAACACATGGGGCATAACTGGGGACCCCCCCCCCAGAGTCAAGTTCGCTAGTTTTTAACTTTGTCCCCCAACTTTTTTTTTTTTTGCCCCCTTTTTCAAAGTCATTTTTTGGGGTGTCCTTAAGTGTTTTTTTTACATTTTTTGACACAGTTTACCTTTGGGGGACAGTATGAAGGCTGCACAGGGGTTCCCGCAACGTAAACCTAAACCCCAATTCTGCTGTCGATGGTGATTGACAGCGCGCCCCCTTTGGTGGGCATGCCGGAGGTGTGGCTGCCCAGACGGAGGCGTTCCCATGGGAACGCCTACCGTCTGGGGCTGGCCCCACTGACATCACTAGTGATGTCAGTGGGAGTGCTTTTGGCTCTGATAGAGCCAAAAGCACTCCAAGGCTTGCGGCAGCGAGACCCTACCGCAGGGTCTCGTCGCAAGCCCGATGGTCTTGACCATCGCGACCATCATTTTGGCCGCTCGCTATAGCTGTGGGTGGTCACCCACAGCTATGCAAGCGGCCAGGAGGCCGCTCCAAAAAGGAGCAGGGACGGCCCTGATTCAGAGCGAGCTCTCTGTCAGAGCGTCCAGCTCTGAATCAAGGTCCTACACATTGTGTAGTGTGTACGGACGGTGTGATGTATTGTGCCGTTGCTGGGTACTCACATTGGGTAGTGTGTACGGACGGTGTAATGTATTGTGCCGTTGCTGGGTACTCACATTGGGTAGTGTGTACGGATGGTGTGATGTATTGTGCCGTTGCTGGGTACTCACATTGGGTAGTGTGTACAGATGGTGTGATGTATTGTGCCGTTGCTGGGTACTCACATTGGGTAGTGTGTTCGGACGGTGTGATGTAATGTGCCGTTGCTGCGTACTCACATTGGGTAGTGTGTTCGGACGGTGTGATGTATTGTGCTGTTGCTGGGTACTCACATTGTGTAGTGTGTACGGACGGTGTGATGTATTGTGCCGTTGCTGGGTACTCTTATTGGGTAGTGTGTACGGACGGTGTAATGTATTGTGCCATTGCTGGGTACTCACATTGGGTAGTGTGTACGGATGGTGTGATGTATTGTGCCGTTGCTGGGTACTCACATTGGGTAGTGTGTACAGATGGTGTGATGTATTGTGCCGTTGCTAGGTACTCACATTGGGTAGTGTGTTCGGACGGTGTGATGTATTGTGCCGTTGCTGGGTACTCACATTGGGTAGTGTGTACGGACGGTGTGATGTATTGTGCCGTTGCTGGGTACTCACATTGGGTAGTGTGTACAGATGGTGTGATGTATTGTGTCGTTGCTGGGTACTCACATTGGGTAGTGTGTTCGGACGGTGTGATGTATTGTGCCGTTGCTGGGTACTCACATTGGGTAGTGTGTACGGACGGTGTGATGTATTGTGCCGTTGCTGGGTATTCACATTGGGTAGTGTGTACGGACGGTGTGATGTATTGTGCCGTTGCTGGGTACTCACATTGGGTAGTGTGTACGGACGGTGTGATGTATTGTGCCGTTGCTAGGTACTCACATTGGGTAGTATGTACGGACGGTGTGATATATTGTGCCATTGCTGGATACTCACATTGGGTAGTGTGTACCCAGCATAACATTTATCTGCATAGTACCAACATACTCTTCAGTGCTTTACGGTTGTGAACAAACCCAGAAAACAAATAATGGTAATGTGCATTCCACTCCATAGCAATTATTAATACTCTGGCAAATGTCTCCACTTTGATTTGTAATGATACTTTAGAGGTGTCTTGTTGACTTGAGCCATCCTCCCAGAAAATGTATAGGACAGTTATGTACAATGTATTATCCTGTTATATAATTTCATCTGTATTAGCGTTATTTTATCTTATAAAACACCAGCATATTACGCATCTCTGTGCATTGAGGGGTTTACCATGCAAGTTAGTTACATACAATGACATGAAAAAGAATATTGATGACTCTGGCCAGATGAGCTGACAACCTAAGAGGTGTGGGTAACACTTGATCCATAACTTTGTTAGTTGGTGTTTAGGAAAGTGTATGTGGCTACTGTTAGGCAGTAGTATTATCAGCCACCAATAATGACACAGCCATTGGTGATTTCAGGGGGTACAATACTGTGGCATGAAGGAGATTGAGGAGAGACCAATGGGGAAGTGAAAGATGAACCAGTTATTGTTGAAATTTACAGACAGCTACTGGTTTTGGATAAGCTGCATAGGCACTCGTGTGGTTATCTTCCCGCTTGTGTACCAGGTATATTTGTCTGACATCATGCTCATTAAAGTAGGTATATAAGTCTATCTGATGCCTTTCTCTAGCCTGAATATTTTTTCATTTAAAGTAGCGATTGATCTTCGCATATAATTCCTTTACTACCAGATCTGAGACAAAGTTTCCCAGGATTTAAGTAATGATTCCTGATTTATTGTTCAACTCATCTTCACATTTTTTGTTTACCTTGGAGAGCTAATCTGGGATACTGAATATTCAGGGGCAGGTTAATTTAATTAGCCTGCCTACATTGAGAATGCTTTCAAATGCAAACTGACATTAACATTAATCTGTTTTGTGTGTATTTTAAATTCGGTTCTTTCATTTGTGGGATATACCTAAGTGTCCTCTTTATAAAGGGTTCACTTTAGTCAGCCATTCATTGTCTACAGTTTGTATATTGACCTCCAGGAAAGACAGACAGCTGGGGATGTCTAAGTTCACATGAAGTGAGAAGACTTTGTTGTCGCATTATTAAGCTGTTACCGATTGTCAGGGTACTTGTACTCTAAGCAGTTTGTAAAACCGCATGAACTCTTTTGTAACAAGCTTTGGTGCAAATTGTCGCAGTGACTTTTATTTCCAAATGACTCAGGACAGGAGGAGCTGACAAACCAGTGAGAAACAGGATTTTGTAGAACCCAGACATTTTTTTATGAGGTGCTACTTTTGCCAAGGTAGATATTTGGGAAATATATAGTAGAATACAATATATTCAGACTGAATACCTCAGTCTCCCTTTAATTTTAAGCTATACAGTGCCTAGATGAAGAAAAACAAGGCAGGACGGCCTATTGGAAAGATAACATGAAATATAGGTTTTGGTAAGTAGGGTAGTTTGTAAAGTATACAAGGGAGCATACGGAGAAAGGGTTGATCGGGTGAGGCTGGGTATGCGAGTGGTATGAATCCAGGTCATGGGGATGTTTCCAGAAAGAATCAAAATAGTAACTACACGGTTACAGTTACATACTATTGGCAAATGTAACATATTGCAAATCCACCAGCACAGACATCCGTAAAATTCAGCAATCTAACCAATACTGACACAACCCTTGACTAATCCGCACCCCGAACATTAGTAACACCCATGTTATGCTACAATACGCAGCACTGACAAATTACGCTACAGCCTACATTGCGGAATCAGTATGATTTACCGGCGGACGGGATGCCAGCTGTCAGAAGACTGACAGCGTTATCCCGATGGCGAATATCCTGACGGGCCGGTAAGTAGCCTAACCCTCCCCTTCTCCCCCCCTAACCCTAACCCTCCCCTGGTAGTGCCTAACCCTAACCCTCCCCTGGTGGTGCCTAACCCTAACCCTCCCCTGGTGGCGCCTTAACCTAATCCCCCTTCCCGCACCCTAAACCTAACCCTCCCTGGGCGATGCCTAACCCTAACCTCACCCTGGTGGTGCCTAACCCTAAACCCCCTCCCCCCTCCCCGCAGCCTAACCTTCCCCTACGATGCCTATCCCTAACCCACCCAGGCAGGTCCCTAAACCTAACTCCCATCTCCCCAGCCTAACCCTAACCCGCATACTTGCCTATGGGATGCCAGTATCTTGATCCCTTTGGGATGCCGGCGTCCTCATTCTGACGGGCATCGGGATTCCGGCGTCAGTATCCTGACGTCTGGCATCCCATCTGCCGGCATCTTGACTGGATCCCTACATTGCACTACCACAACATAACACAGACACCTAGACTATGCTACAACCTACACTACACTAGTATGATCAAACAGTACCAATACCCACATTATGCTGTACTATGTACAATATGATCCTACAATGTAATTACACTTTCAGTATTGTACTATTGCACAGGTGGCCAATAATTTAGTAAATTACAGCAGTAACCTGTGCAGTACACATTGACAATTAATGCTGCATTTATGTAAATATACACTTGTGTACAGGGCCGGCTCGAGGGGTAGCCGCGCCCTGTGCCGGATTGATATAAAGCGAGCGGAATTGGGGGTGTGGTCTAATTACCCTAGGCCACACCTACCCTAATGTCAGGCTGGGGGCGAGCCCAGCACTCCGTCACTAGCTGGGTTTCCCCCAGCCCTCTCCCTGCACTGAATGGATGCCGTGCGCATGGCCGTTCCGGGGTCCGACACTGCCTCACATCTGTGGCGGTGGGGGTACCCAGCCTCCCGACCAGACCACCCGCGGGACACTTTGGCCCATGGGTGGAACAGCGGGACAGTGCTGTCCCGCTGAAAACGGGATGTTGGGAGGGGTGCGCCCTCTATGGGGTGGTGCCACTGTTCAACCGCACTGGTGGAACACCCCAAGAGCTGGCCCTGCTTGTGTACCTACTTTATGTAATTGTGGTGTCCATGGGAGTAGCTATAGTGGGTACAGGGGGTGCTTAGGGAGCCCTGGGCCTAGCTCATATCGTTCTCTAACAAGCACCCAAAAATTGACTACTAAGCAATTGGATATGGCTCTTTTGCCCAGCCTGAAAAGGGGGACTTGTCAGCGCACATATGGATGGTGGTCTCTGTCTCCCCCCTTTAGTAAATCTCCACATTGATATGATCCATAGCCTGCTCTCCCGCTTCACCGACACAGACACAGCTGAGCTAATCAGTGCTTGGCACTGTCAGAGAGTGTCCTTGATTACAGCCTCTAAGTGAGTTAGGTGCCCATTTATTAAGGATCGCATTTTGCAATGCGATCAGGGCATGCAGTACCGCCCATGATCGCATTGCAAAATGCAATCATACCGGCCGAATGTATGACCTGGCACATGCAGGGAGTCGGGCTCCGAAAAGAGCCCGTCCCTGCGATGTGGCTGGAGCGCATTCCGGGCTGCTGCGCAACACCCACCTCCGTGCTATCACGGAGGTGGGTGTTAGTCGGCGGGCCGGGGTACATGGTCTGGGTGCAGCAGCAGTAGGATCACACACTCCATTACAAAGAACAAGATAGCAGAAGGCTGTATGTGCTGTATATGCCTTTTGTGTAATAACCTGGGCACCTACATCAACAGCACTCTGCAGCACCCCAGCAGAGCACACAGCGGCAGCAGGGATCGTAGTGCACCTCTCCTTCCAGCACACACTTACACCTCCCCCTCCAGCAGCACACCAGCAGAGCACACAGCGGCAGTAGGGATCGTAGTGCACCTCGTCTTCCAGCACACACTTACACCTCCCCTTCCAGCAGCACCCCAGCAGAGCACACAGCGGCAGCAGGGATCGTAGTGCACCTCTCCTTCCAGCACACACTTACACCTCCCCCTCCAGCAGCACACCAGCAGAGCTCATAGCGGCAGCAGGAATCGTAGTGCACCTCTCCTTCCAGCACACACTTACACCTCCCCCTCCAGCAGCACACCAGCAGAGCACACAGCGGCAGTAGGGATCGTAGTGCACCTCTCCTTCCAGCACACACTTACACCTCCCCCTCCAGCAGCACACCAGCAGAGCACACAGCGGCAGCAGGGATCGTAGTGCACCTCTCCTTCCAGCACACACTTACACCTTCCCTTCCAGCAGCACCCCAGCAGAGCACACAGCGGCAGCAGGGATCGTAGTGCACCTCTCCTTCCAGCACACACTTACACCTCCCCCTCCAGCAGCACACCAGCAGAGCACACAGCGGCAGCAAGGATCGTAGTGCACCTCTCCTTCCAGCACACACTTACACCTCCCCCTCCAGCAGCACACCAGCAGAGCTCATAGCGGCAGCAGGAATCGTAGTGCACCTCTCCTTCCAGCACACACTTACACCTCCCTCCAGCAGCACACCAGCAGAGCACACAGCGGTAGTAGGGATCGTAATGCACCTCTCCTTCCAGCACACACTTACACCTCCCCCTCCAGCAGCACACCAGCAGAGCTCACAGCGGCAGCAGGAATCGTAGTGCACCTCTCCTTCTAGCACACACTTACACCTCCCCCTCCAGCAGCACACCAGCAGAGCTCACAGCGGCAGCAGGGATTGTAGTGCACCTCTCCTTCCAGCACACACTTACACCTCCCCCTCCAGCAGCACACCAGCAGAGCACACAGCGGCAGCAGGGATCGTAGTGCACCTCTCCTTCTAGCACACACTTACACCTCCCCCTCCAGCAGCACACCAGCAGAGCTCATAGCGGCAGCAGGAATCGTAGTGCACCTCTCCTTCCAGCACACACTTACACCTCCCCCTCCAGCAGCACACCAGCAGAGCACACAGCGGCAGTAGGGATCGTAATGCACCTCTCCTTCCAGCACACACTTACACCTCCCCCTCCAGCAGCACACCAGCAGAGCTCACAGCGGCAGCAGGAATCGTAGTGCACCTCTCCTTCCAGCACACACTTACACCTCCCCCTCCAGCAGCACACCAGTAGAGCACACAGCGGCAGTAGGGATCGTAGTGCATCTCTCCTCCCAGCACATACTTACACCTCTCCCTCCAACAGCACACCAGCAGAGCTCACAGCGGCAGTAGGGATCGTAGTGAATCTGGATCCCGGGCTGAAAGATACCGTCAGCTAGTGAAAAAGTAGGCGGACACTGCCAGCCAGCGTCTACCCACTTATCGTCCAGAATGATTAGTTTAGAAAAATCAATCCTGTTTGATTTTCCCAACTAGTTGGAACAACCGTTATTTGGCGTTTTTCAGCGTGTGGGAGCAAAGGAATGATTGTTTGCTCCCACACACTAGACAGTTGTCATTCCAACCAGCCAACTAGTTGACTGGTTGGGACATTATTCTAGTGTATTGCCATCTTAAGTATCCCCCTTAGTTAGGAGCTGTTTGGTCCCCAGTCTTTACATTCACAGGAAACTGCAATCTTCTCAGCCCTAAAGGCCCTGCAGACGTGGGTCTGCCATTTAAGATTCAAAAATTGCCAATAGGGATGGAGTACTTGAAGTATTGCTATCGGCAAATAAGGTGAGATAAATGAAGAGGTTAATGGTAAATAATCATTTACCAGACTCTATGTAGGATAAGACTGCCTAATGCAGTAACAATCTATTTTCAGTAAGTAGTGTGTATACTGGATGTTATCATGATAAGAGGGTGTGTATACTGGATGTTATAATGGTAAGGATGTGTGTGTAGTGGATGTTATAATGTACTGCGGGTGTGTGTAGTGGATGTTTTAATGTACTGGGGATAATATAATATGAAATGGACGTCGTAATGTTAAATAATATGAACTGGGGGTACTATAATGTTTGCATAGTACAAACTGGGGGGTACTAATGTGACACAATATGAACTGGATGCACTATAGAGTGACTTAATATGAAATGGGGGCATTGTAATGTGGCATAATAACTACTAAGGAGCACTGTAATGTGGCATAAAATGAACTGGGGAATTGCAATGTTGTATGAACCGGGAGCACTACAATGTAGCATAATATGAACTACGGCCACTTCCATGTGTCATGATATGTACTGGGGACACTGGACCTCATTCAGAGTCGGTCGTAAGCGGCCGCTCGGTCGTACGCCTAACGACCGCAAAATTGAAAAAGGAAGCAATCGCTTGGCCGGTTGGTCGTAACCAAAGTGACGCCCATACGTGAACAATGCACCTCCTCTAGCTAACGAATGATAGCAGCTAGTGATCGAGTCAATCGTTGTCAGTCATTGTCAGTCGCTGTATGTTAATTTTCTTCTGATGCTTGCGGCCGCTTGTGTTGTGTGCAAATTACTCCAAAAATTACCAAAAAAAAAGCATAGAATTCCCCTGAAATTGATTTATTCTTATTATTCTCTAATGCAAATGCAGCTGAATCAATTACATGCCAATTAGCAGTGTTATTAGCTACAACAAACGATTATTAGCCGCTTGCATTGTGTGGCTCAAAATAGAAACACCTCTCCGAGCATCAGTAACATTCGATAGTATCAATTGTACTCTGGGGCTTGAGAGAGCACATACCCATCCTCAAGCTGTATGATCAGCCAGGCCTCTAACCTGCTCGCAGAGTTACGTTTTACTACCTCCGGCCTTCTATGTCGGTCGTAGCAGGTAATTTATGTACGCCCCTAAAACGCCCTGAAAACGGTGAGGAACGCCTGCGTTTTCAGACCACCATCTCCGTCACCACCCACAAACGGCCTTTCATGTCAATTAACTCTCGGAAGCCACTTCCTGCTCGGAAGCCGTATGATCGACAGCATTTTGGATCGCAACGTCTCGTACACACATGCGCACAACTAACCGTACGCATGCGTGGTTTGGAAGCATCGGATGCGTAGGACCACCGAGCGGCCGCTTACGACCGACTCTGAATGAGGTCCACTGTGTGGGATAATGTGTACTGGCAGAACTACAATGTGCCATATTGTTTACTAGGAGCAATACAATGTGTCATAATATGAAGTAGGTGCACTGTGTGGTATAATGTGAATTAGGGTACTACTATGAGGCATAACATGAACTAGGACACTACTATGATTCATAAAATGAACCAAGGCACTACTAATGAATGGGACATAAACTTAACTAGAGCACTACTATAGTGCATTGGGAATGAAGCCCCTTCAAAATGTTGCTATGTTCTGGCGCGCACTCTGTACCCATTCACAATTCTTAGCTTGCCGTCTGCGCCATAGATATCATCGGGAACACAGCACAAGCACCATGTTTCTGGTGATCAGAGCATACGCAGTAGACTCCTTGACAATCTACTGCAGAAATCCTCCAGTGAGAGAGGAGGGTCCTGCATGGAGGCTGCATGTGGGTTGTCCACTCTCTTGATCCGTCCCTCTTATGGGCACTTTTTTGTGATTCTGGAATATTAGTGCAATAAAGGAATTTTCTCAAGTTGTCCTTGTATTGTATATGCATGTCAAAGAATAGTTATAGGGTAGAAGGGTATAATAGTTTACTATGTTTAAATTGTACAGTAGTCCAGGGGGTCTCAGATATTTTTTGTTATTGTAAAACACATAATAAGAAATAACTTCTCATAGTCATTGAAGCCTCCTTTTGCACCTTGCATTGCCACAGTTACAGGTGGGATGTAGATGGCATCCTGACAGTTAGGATGCTGATGGTCACAATTGTATAGGTAAGTATTAGGGTCAGGGGGAGACTTAAGGTTAGGCGATAGGGGGAGGGTTAGGCTGCGATAGGGATGGGTTAGGGTTAGGCTGCAGGACGGGAGAGTTAGGGTTAGGGTGTGGGATGGGAGGGTTAGGCTGTAGGAAGGGAGAGTTAGGGTGTGGGATGGGAGGGTTAGGCTGTAGGAAGGGAGAGTTAGGGTTACGGTGTGGGATGGGAGGGTTAGGGTTAGGCTGCGTGAAGGGTGGGTTAGGGGGAAGGTTAGGGTTAGGCTGCGGGAGAGGAGGGTTAGGGTTAGGCTGCTGGATTGGAGGGTTAGGCTGCAGGACGGGAGAGTTAGGGTGTGGTATGGGAGGGTTAGGCTGCTGGATGGGAGGGTTAGGGTTAGGCTGCGGGACAGGAGAGTTAGGGTTAAGGTGTGGGATGGGAGGGTTAGGCTGCGGGACGGGAGAGTTAGGGTTACGGTGTGGGATGGGAGGGTTAGGGTTAGGCTGCGTGAAGGGTGGGTTAGGGGGAAGGTTAGGGTTAGGCTGCGGGAGAGGAGGGTTAGGGTTAGGCTGCTGGATTGGAGGGTTAGGCTGCAGGACGGGAGAGTTAGGGTGTGGTATGGGAGGGTTAGGCTGCTGGATGGGAGGGTTAGGGTTAGGCTGCGGGACAGGAGAGTTAGGGTTAGGCTGCGGGACGGGAGAGTTATGGTTAGGGTGCAGGACGGGAGAGTTGGGGTTAGGGGATGGGAGGGTTAGGCTGCGGGAAGGGTGGGTTAGGGGGTAGGTTAGGGTTAGGCTGCAGGAGGGGAGGGTTAGGGTTAGCCTGTTGGACGGGAGGGTTAGGGATAGGCTGCTGGACGGGAGGGTTAGGGTTAGGCTAGGGGTCGGGAGGGCTATGGTTAGGGTGTGGGAGGGGTGGGTTAGGGTAGGGGTTATAATACTTACAAAAATCTATAGGGTTCTGACTTTCTGGATGCCGCTGTCTGTATTCTGACCGTCGGGATTCCGTACCCAACCCTTACAGGTAAGCAGGTCTGTTAATCATTAGTCTAGCTAGTGCTGCATTTGCTGTTATTATCATTATCCTGGTGTGACCAGATTTTACCCAAACCTGCGCATGCATTTCCACTAGAGATATTATACTGGTGTATTTTGCAATTGTAAATAAAACCGTAATACCTGTAGATCAGTAATAAATCAAGACTGGATAATAACAAACAGACAAACATGTAAGAGGGACCTGCTCACAAGCTTATAATCAATAGGATATAGTAAGTTATACTCATCAAGTGTAATAGAGATGTTCCATAATCCCAGGTATGTTTATACACAGAACACATTATTTTTGGATTATGTAATTGTGACATTCCATGGTCGTATTAGTACATTAGTATAACAGAACTGATTTTTATCATTTCTGTTTGTATTCAAGGTAATTGGCATTACAGTGCTGCTTGTTCAAGTGCTTTCTTGCTAAATATAGAAATTAAAATTTATTTTTGTTTGTTTATGTCTAAATATTACACTCTCGTTACTAAATGTGTAATGTGGGCAATCCTCCCATTACTCAACTGGCTAGACTAGAGCCATACTTACTTTAAATAGAAACATATTTGTCATTAGGCCTGTATATGTTCTGATGTATCAAAGAACCACTAAATATAAAATATAAGCTCCATTATAGAAAACATATAAATTAACTATTTATACCTTTCACAAATATGTATGTAAATGTCCTCATAGATTTCAGGACTTGTTATAGTTAACATTATATGTATCTTTGTTGTGAAATTGCATACAATCTATTTTGTGTTTTCAGCCATTTTTGACTCAAGATGGCTAAAGGTAAAGTGTCCTGCTGGGATTACTGACAGGTCTGCCGTGTGTCAGGAAATATCTTCCCCCCACAATTACAATATTACTTCAAATGTCTCTCATTCTGAGAAGCTCCTGATTCCTTTGCAAATATATATATATATAGATATATATATATATAGATATATATATATATATATATATATATATATATATATATATGTGTGTGTATTTCTGAATGTTACTAGTAACTTGTTAATAATACCTGATTTGGAATTTAGGTTTAGTGGTCTGTTAAAGTACTAGAAAGCCTATAATAAATATGTTAGATTTTTTCATGTTAATAATATTTAATTAAAATAAATGTTCTCTCAAAATGTTGTATGTGTAAGTTCTCAGTTGATCCCAGGATAGTGTGTAATTCATATACAGTGGTGAAAACAGGCCTGGTATGCTATACCGCCACTTCTTCCTCTGCGTTGATTGTCAAACTATTAAATTCCATTCAATTCCGTTTTCTATACCGCCACTTCAATGGGCTGTATTCTTTTATGGTGTATACCATACCATGCAAGGAAAAGGGCTGTAGCCTCAGACTTTTACGCCCAGAGCTGTTCAATTACAAACCCTTTTCCTTACCCAGTAAGGAACAAAATAACAGCGCTGTCTTGGAGGTATCCTGGACTCATCTCTCTCCTTCAAACCACACATTCAGACCCTCTCGCAGCCCTGTCGTTTTCATCTCAAAAATATTTCCAAGATCAGACCCTATCTCACCCAGGATGCTACTAAAACCCTCATATACTCACTGGTCATCTCAAGATTGGACTACTGTAACCTCCTCCTATCTGGCGTCCCTAAATCCCATCTATCTCCTCTCCAGTCTCACAGACTTGGGACTGCAAGATGCAGAAATGGATGACGACAAGCTGACAGGATTTGTAAGCGCACAGTTGCCAGATATGTTATTATGAAGCTCATAATACTGTCATTCCATCCCTTTTGTCCCGATTTTGTTTTGAATATGGTCATGGACTTTCATAAACATCTTGTGCAGAGACTTTAACTTGTTCACGACTTGCTGCTGGGACCTTTTTATTTCCCTTGTTGCCAGGATCTTTGTAGTGTTGTGATACACATGGGCATCCTTTACCATTCCCATCATCATATGTCTCCTAATTTCTACCTCGCCTCTCATGCTTAAGAGCTCGCGGACTTCCTTATCAGACCACATTGGCACGCTCTATCTCCACACAGCCTCTTCTCTCTGGGTCTGCCCAGCTCCCTGCCTCCAGCTCTCCAGAAGCCAGCCTCTCCCAGCTCTCTGGGCCTGATTCAGAATTGGGAATAGAGAGAGATATCTCTCTCAACTGTGAACCTGAACAAACCATATTGCAATGTAAGGGGTATAAATAAATAATTTTTTGTACATGTGGGGTAAATACTGGCTGCTTTTGTATGTAGCCCACAAATACTGCACAGCTTTATTATTACTCTACAATTTAGTTGTCAGTTTGGAAACACTCCTCCCAAATCTAAATCTCTCTGCACATTTTAAATCTGCCACACCTGCAGTACAACATGGTTTCACCAAGATGATCAGTTGAGAGAGATATCTCTCTCTATTCCTAAGTCTGAATCAGGCCCTCTGTCTCCACACAGCCTCTCCTCTCTGGGTCTGCCCAGCGCCCTGCGCCCAGCTCTCCAGAAGCCGGCCTCTCCCAGCTCTCTGTCTCCAGCGCCCTGCGCCCAGATCTCCGATGCCTGCCTCTCCCAACTCTCCCTCTCAGTGGCAAACGCAGGATTTTTAGGGGGGGGTTCCAAATCTCTCTCTATATATACAGACACACACATATATATATATATGAGAGATACACCCCCATTTTTAGTTATGTTTATATATATATATATATATATATATATATGTGTGAGATACACTCCCATTTTTAGTTATGTGTATCTGTCTGTATTGTTACTCTTATACAGTGCCCCTAATGCTGTGCCCCCAGTAGTTTTGTCCCATATGCATGGCCCCCTAAAGTGGCCCCCTTAATTAGTGTCCCTTATGCAGTGCCCCTAATGCTGTGCCCCCAGTAGTTTTGTCCCATATGCATGGCCCCCTAAAGTGGCCCCCTTAAGTAGTGTCCCTTATGCATGGCCCTCTAAACTAGTGCCCATTATACATGCCCCCCCTCCGCCCAGTACTTACCTCACCACCACGCTGTCTCCCGCTTCGCCGCTGCTTTGGCTGGATCAGGCTCTTCACATCGCGCGGGTGACGTCATGACGTCCCCCGCGCAGTGCATCACTGGGCACGCTGGCCTCTGAAGCGATCGGAGGCTTCTTTAGCCTCCGGTCTCTTCAGAGGCCAGTGTTCACAGTGCAGGGAGCCACAGAGGTCGGAGACGGAGCGCTGTCTCCGTCTCTGAAAAAAATAATTTTGGATCATCAGGGGGGGTTTCTGGGTACTCAGAAACCCCCCCTGCGTGCGCGGGTGCCTCTCCAGCTAACTCTCACCGATATAGCTCTGCAATGGCCTCTCTGTCTCTCTCCCAACATGGCCACGTGTCCTCTCGGGTCTCTGACTGATGACATCACCAGACAGTGCCTAGGAAGGACCAATCAAGTGGCCTTAGTAGTTACCCGGGAGAGATAACCCGGGTACAGTAGGAGCTGTTTCCACTTCTGAGTTACCAGTTCTTTCCCTGCTCGAGACCCGGGAAGAAATGCCGGGTCAGTCGACTAGGGAATTTGATCTGAGAGTCATTTTCACTGAACCGCTACCCGGGTTGACACGGCAATATCCCGGGTATTTTGGCCGGTGGAAAAGGGGTATTAATCATAGAAAGATGCTGGCACATGAAAATATCGGAGAGCCAGCAGATGCTGATTCAAATGTTGGATATGTTGAAAACACGTTATAAAACATATAATTTTTTATATTTTAGCTGTGATTTTTTTTTAAGTTTACAAAATAACACAAGTACATTTTGTTTAATTTATGCCAACAGAAAGTTTAACTTATTTCTTAATTACATATGTTGAAAGTGTACATATGTTCAAGTAGTTTTTTAGGGAATTTTGCCTGCAAACATGTTATAGTCGATCATGGAGCACCTCAAGGTAAAATAAGATACAACAACTGATTGTAATAGTAATGAGGAACTGCGCGAATATGAATAAAAACCAACCCGATATGGCAGATACTCAAATTATCAAGACATGTTGGATGCACATTAAATATTTTAAAAAATAGTATAAATATAATACAGAGGTGTGCAAAACTCTTTTTGACACACTGTTTACAACTATTAATACTTTGTATGATATCCTTTGTTGTTTATTATCACTTCGCTACGGTTTGGCTGCTGTTCATGAGAGTTTTACAGTTTCTCTTGATGTCTTCATCCCTATGTCACATTCGGATAAGTTCTTCTATGAGACCAGTGTTTGTGGTGGTCGTCTTCTTCATGAGTTTTTCTCTTTACATTTGTCCAAAGATTCCCATTGAATTTGCTTCTGCGCTGTTATCTGGCCAAGGAAGGACTTTACGCTATTTTCTACCAAGGCTGCCACCTTCAAAAAACAAACTTTCCCTATCAATTTATTTTAAATAGAAGACCTAGAACCTTAGGTAACACATGAAAATATCGAATTGCATTGCGAAACAGTTTTACAGTCTAAAACCCCTTTCAGACAGAGAATTTGACCCGGAAATTGTCGGGACAAGTGTGTCAACACGTGTCCTTTGTCTGTGTGGAAGGGTCTACCTGGGCCCAAATTGTCGTGGCTTTGACCCTGGTCGCTACCAGGATTACTCCCAGGTCTGACCCGGGTTGCCTGCTTTCTATTACGACCCGGGTTTTTTCTCCCCGGGTCGTGCTGAAACAAGCTGATTGGCTGAGTGGGCGGGGCGCTGGTGGGTGATGTCATTAGAGAGCTGCACATACACAGACAGCATAGCACACTGGAAGGAGGAGGAGGTCCGTGAGCTGCTGGCAATCAGGAGGAGGAGATCTGCAGGCAAATAACTGGAACTGTGAACGATGCCACAGTCTATTCCAACATGGCATAGATACTGACATCCAGGGGTGTAAATAGGACGCAACAAAAGGTTGGGAACAAGTTATTATGAAAGTACTTCAATAAGGTTCACGAGCACAACCGAAAAAAGAGCAGTGCTGCAAAAATGAAGTGGACATAGCTATTTGGGAATTCTGCACTTATAAATCCTTTTGCTCTTTCATAATCCATCTGTGTTTCATCACGGATGGTGACACCGGACAACAGCCAATGCAGCCCACATTTGATGATGTTTCAGAAATTAGCGACACTGAATCACTGTCTGTGGCCAGTCGATGAAGACATCTGTAAAACTGAAAAGTATACGTATTAGCTGCGTCTTACAATACACATCATGGGCACTGCATATAACTAACATTCAAATACAGCATTATGCTTACCAATATTTGTGGTCCACTACAGCCTGTTGGATGATGGAATGCCAGTATTTCCAGTTATAGTAGCCGCCAGGTTTTCTCTGGGGGCAATAATGGGGATATGTGTCCCATCGATGGCTGCAGCACACTGTGGATATCCACATCGCAGGAAACCTTTTATGGTGTCATCTAGACTCTTACCTTGCCGTAAGGAGATGAAGTGGTGGTAAAGGGTTTCCAGCAATGCCTCCTGTCTGAAAGGCGTCTGAGGTGAGTCGCATCCGGGTTAGAACCCGCGTTCAAAATAGGGTATAAGAAAGGAAAACTATGAAAGGTAAAAATCTGGCGTAGAGTCTAATAATTGGCACGCCTTTTGCCTTTCGCCTCTAACCTTGGAAACTTTATCAAAGACAGAGACACTGGCAGAGAGGAAATAGGGCCTGATTCATTGTGGATTGCTTTTGCGATCGCGGCTGCGATTATGCACGCAGGTGTGCAGCGGAAATATGCTAATGAATGCAATCGCACAGCCAACATAGAGACACATACTACCGCTATCTCACATTCGTAATACCTTGCAGTCCTGCGTGTACATCGGGAATATCCAGTAACATCGGCCCCTCACGCACAATTACAACAGGTCTGACCTTACACAGAAATTGCTAATCTCGCACGCAGTAAGTACTCAAACTGTGTATGCCGTCGCAGTGGGTGGCTAATTTATGCATGCCTATACAACGACGTCCAAGCAGACAGGCACGCCTGTGTTTCTCCAACCACTCCCGCCACCACCCCCAAACTCCGGCGTCCCGTCACTCACTGCGATGGCTTTGTAGGTGATTACTGTGCGATCGCAATGCTAACTAAAGCACACGCACACTGCGCTGCATACGCAGTACGCACCATCGGCCGATCTACGTACGCTGTTGCAGTTGCTATCCCTGATAAAACAGACCTGTAATCCTATTATTCTCCCTCATCTGCTGAACGTGTGTTAAGATTTTCATGATGACTCCCACAAGTCATTAACTTTAGACAAACAATTTAAATGATTGCTTCAAACACAGAACTATTTTTATTAAAAAACACAGCAAATAGCAATCCTCTGTCTCCCGTGCGTTACCTGATTTCCCATGGTGCGACTGAAAGATGTGACGTTGGAGAAAGAAATTATTGATTTGTGTTAGACATAACTGGACACAATTTGCTTTGTGACTGGGACAAAACCATTGCTGCTCCAATCTAATATCTGAATGGCAATGTTCAGGAACAGACCTCTGCTTCCCATGTGCAGTCCTTCTCTTACCACACTAGAAGGGCCCCGTGGTCATTCAATGGTCCTGAATGGCCTGATCTGCACCGTATGGCAATATATAACATATGTTATAAAGAATTTCTTTAAATCATTTCCCCAATATATTATAATCGAAGCACTGTTTAATCATTCCTAAACAACTTATATGAACTTACATGGTAACAGTATATCCACCAACATTACCAAAACTCAACTATAGATTACAGTTTATCACTTGTAATTCTGATTACAGAAGAGTGGCCAGAAAAGGTAGTGAGGGAACATACATACGTAGGTTATGACTTATTATGTTTGTATTTCAGTAGCAAATGTCTCATAATACACTATCATTATTATTTATGTAATACCGAATTCAGAAAATGTTCATTCATGGTACCAGCCCTACTTCATTAATACACTTATACAGTGTCATTGTCCACATAAACAGAATAGGCCTGAAGCATGTTACTAGGCAAATCGCTATGTGCTCGTATCTTATTTTATTTCTGACCAGTACAATTATTACTTTGAACTACATTTAAATATGTCCAATATTAAGGGCTTTGGAAAACAATCCGTGTCCTAATGCATGGGTGACCATCAGAATAAAGCAGCTAGTGTTCAAGTGTGGTTCATTATACCGGACAGTAACTTTACACTAATTCTAGATGAGTACTTTACTGCAAAGTAGGAAGTGATTGTATGTACTAATCCAGCAATTGCATTTTGACACTGCTTTAATGTATTTCCAAGGGCTGACTGAGACTGATAACTTTGTATTAGAACTACACTTGAATACCAGTAACACAGGCTTTATTGTAATAAAATAGGTGCGTGCTGACATTACTTTATGCCAATATACAAAATATTTATTTAAAGGTCAGACAGCAAGAAAAATGCCCGACCATTGTTTTTGTTGTTGGAATGTATGCACTCCTGCTCCTTCAGGTATACGTTTAGGAAGCCGGCGGACGGAATGCCGACCGCCGGCTTCCAGACAATTTAATCCCGACGAGGAACGCATGACAGGCGTCTAAATCTAGAAACCTGTCATTTTACCGACGCTGGGAGACCGGCATCCGGCATCCCGATCCAGCGGATGCCGGGCGCCGCAGCGGACAGCCGCAGGGGGGGGAGGTTAGCTTTAGGGTTCCGGGGGGGGGGGGATTTAGGGTTAGGCACCCCCCCGGGAGGTTAGGGATAGGCTAGGGGGAGGGAGAGTTAGGGTTAGGCACCCTCGGGGGTAGGTTAGGGTTAGGCAGCCCCCTGGGGGACTTAGGTTTAGGCGGCGGGGAAAGGGGGGGTTAGGTTTAGGCACTTAGAGGGGGGATTAGGGTTAGGCACGGGGGGGGGGTTAGGGTTAGGCACTCTAAAGGAGGGTTAGAGTTAGGGGGAAAAATAGGTTCGTTTATACTTACCTAGGGACGATCGGGATTTCCTCCTCTGTCGGCCAGCCGCTGTGGGGATGTGAACCGCCGGCCAGGGGTCCAGTGGTAATTCATACCGATTCCCTCCTTCAGCATCTGACAGGTAGCTCTGAGCCGGTGGTCACTAGGACCTGCCAGAGTCAGACAGGCCCGACCTCCGACGTGCGCAACTGTGCATGTGCGTCTCCACGCCTCTCTACTCCCTTGTGTCCCATCAGGATGGATGGTATATACAATACCACCACCGTTATAGTACAGGGCATCACTGCTACCTTCCACCGGTGTATTAGTCACTACCACGCTAAAATGATTGTAACATACCACTGCAACAAATTCTAAAGCTGCATTCTAAAGCTGATTTTTTTAATAAACGATTTTAGTAAACGATTTTTTCCCTTGAAAAAATTAACTAAAATCGTTTACTAAAGTTGTTCATTTACTAAATGTCATGAATGATTTTTATGAACTACAAACGATTTTTGCATATTCCCTTAATGAAAATCGTTGAGTTGACAAGTCTGACTGAACTACAAACTACAAACGACAAACTACAAACGTGAACGCGCATGAACGATAATCGTTCATCGTTTGACTCAGAAAGTGAACGATTTTTGCAAACGATTATCGTTAAACGATATCGTTTAACGATAATCATTAAAAAAATCGTTGTGTGTGTATGCAGCTAATGGGGTTGATTTTACTAAAGGTGAAAGCTTATTCCAGCTTTATAGATGTATGTTTTATCTCTGTCTTGACCAATCAGGTGTTGGTAAAAAAAATAAAACAACTTTTTTTTCACCCAAGATTAGAAACACAAGTTATTCTGTTTTCTTGGCTAATCCTATTATTTTACTAGTCTTTATCCACTTTTTACAGCAATGTAGATAATGAAGACCAGCGACTAGTCTTATTGCAAATAGAAATGTGAGTTTAACCCACCTCAGTGCTACTTGGGTGAGTGAAACCAGCTCTGAACATGTGGGTGATATGAGTCCAACATCTTTGTCAGAGAATGGGTTTCTATAGCTAGATAAGTGTGAATATACAGTACACCACTATATGTACACTAGTATAGAGAGTCAAACTTGTTTTTTGGCTATCTTAGGCCAGTGATGAACAACAGGCAGCCCTCCGGGCCTGATTTAGACCCAGTCGCAAGCGCTGAGTGCTCGCAACCGGGTCGATGGTGGCCCAGAGTGCATGCGCACGACAGAGCCGGCTGCGTCGTGTGCATGCACGAGACCCGGATAGCGACGGGTAGTCCGTCGCTCCGGGTCTCTCACCAGAGGGGGCGTGCTGTCGATGTTGAGTGACAGCACGCCCCCTTTGCTGGGAGGGTCAGGGGGGTGGCTGCCCAGTCGGAGGCGTTCCCATGGGAACGCCTACCGTTTGGGGGCGGCCCCACTGACATCACAAGTGATATAAGTGGGGGAGCTTTCAGCTCTGTTTGAGCTGAAAGCTCTCTGGGGCTTGCGGCCATGAGACCCTACCACAAGGGTCTCGTCGCACATCGCGACCATCATCCTGGCCGCTCGCATTAGCTGTCGGTGGCAACCCACAGCAATGCGTGCGGCCGTGAGGCCGCTCCATAAAAAAAAAAAAGACGCCCTGATTCAGAGCGAGCGCTCTGTCAGGGCCTCCATTCCTTCCTGCTTGTTGTTTTTTATAGCTTGTAATGCCTGCTGATAGCTTATTATAGAAAGGTGTCCTTTACAGTGATCAAATGTATTCATTTAAATTACTATTAAGATTAAGAGTAACATGATGGGGCCTTTTTGAAGGTTAGAGGGATGCCCAATAAGGCCCCCGAAGTGAATCAGGTTACCTAGGCCACAGGTTCTCAAACTCGGTCCTCAGGACCCCAAACAGTGCATGTTTTCCAAGTCTCCTCACAGAATTACAAGGAAAATAATTTGCTCCACCTGTGGATCTTTTAAAATGAGTCAGTGAGTAATGACAACACCTGTGCACCTGTTAGGTGACCTGGAAATCGTGAACTGTGTGGGGTCCTGAGGACCGAGTTTGAGAACCACTGACCTAGGCTATCACTGTCTTAGGCAAAACTACGTTTTAATACTTTTAAAATTAAATATATGCTATCACTTAGAAAATAAGACCATAAATAAACAATAAAAAACAAGTCAAATATAATGAGTCTTAGAAAGGAAGATTTTAATTAGCATTTTTGCAAATGTACTGTATGTAATGGAAATCGCTGCATTACTATTATCATGTAGTATAAGTCCCTTTTGCTGGTCCTTTGCAGTGTGTTGGGGGAATTTGTATGTTTGTTTCTTGTATCGATTAACCCCTCCCTTACATGCACCTGTGATGGGCCAATAAATTGATTTGAGTAACTACCATTCTTTGGGCGGAATTCAATTGATTTCGCGGCCCGCATCTCCCGTCTAAAGTGACAGGAGATCGCGGGCTGCTATGCAATTGTGCCAGTTTTTCACGCTGATCGCGCCCATAGAGGTCAGGTTTAGCCGCGTAAAGCAGCTAAAGCCGACCAAAGTGCTGGGCGCGATCGCGAAAAGTGATGTCTGGGCGCCCAAACATGTCACTTTTCGCACATTTCAGCTCTCATCCCCCAGGGGCTGCGAGCTGAAATGTAGCACTTGGCAGCTGATCGCGCCCGACAGGAGCAAGAATAGAATAGCTCCATCGGGCGCGATAGGGGCTGGAAAGAATTGAATTCCGCCCTTTGTATCACTGTTCTGAGTGGCATACATGGGATCAGTAGCTAGAGGGAATGCTGATCCTTGTAGTGCCATACTGGAGGATCCTGGGGTGCATCGGCTCTCAATTTAAAAATACATAAAACAAAGTGGTGCTATCAGGGCCGGTGCTAGGTGTCTCGGCACCCAGCCCCTTCCCGTGCTCCCCCCCACCCCTTCCCTCACTGCGCCCTCCCCCAGAGCATAAAAAATAACAGAAGCAGGTGGGTGGAGGACGGGGATCTTCTACAGCTGGACCCTGGCGCCCCTGTGCGGCCGCACGCACAGAGTTTGCCTTGAGCCGGCTCTGGGTGCTATTATCATGTAGTGTAGGACCACCAGATCAGAGACACCTTGCCATGGATGGTGGCTTACCATATGTTTGAAAATATATGTGATACCACTTTTCCACTGCTGCAATAACCCAGGTTATTGCTGGGTCTTCCTGGGTAGCAGCTCAGTGGAAAAGGGTCCCTGAAAAATAACCCGGGTCAAGTGACCTAGCAATCCAACCCAGGCAACTGGGTAATGGTGCAGTGTAAATGGCACGGCCCGGGTTATGCCTGAAATGAGTTGATTGGTGACTGTGGAGCAGCCACCTCCCACTTTTTATGACCTCACAAGTTTAGCAGGGCAGACCCGGGTTCAGTGTGAACGGGTCTGACCCAGGAATAACCAGGTCAAAGGTGCAGTGTAAACAGGGTCTGACTTGGGTTGGAACCATATCAGAAAACCCAGGTCAGACCTGGGTTTTTGGTGGAAAATGGGTATAACTGAGATCTCTGCAATGCTATTATCATGTAGGATGTAGGTCTCTTTTGCTGGCCATTTGCAGTGTGTTTTCTTGTCTAGATTAACCCTTCCCTTACATGCACCTGTGATGGGCCTACACATTGATTTGAGGAACTACCATTCTTTGTATCAGATTTTCATCTGCCAAATCCACATTTTGTACTTCTGTTCAGTTATATAACTAATAGATCTGTTTTTACTTTTATGGTACAGACATTTTCGTTTAGTCTATTTTTTATATATTCTTGAAAAACAGACTGATGCTTGCAGGATTTCCAGTGCTTCAGTTATTTTCTGTAGAATATACAACAGCTTTTGCTTTGGAATGGTTCTGTCTAACCTCATGTGCTGTGAACGCCGGCCACTCTATCCTATTAAGGTTATGTAAAGGCAAGAGTAACATAATCACCCAGATACATGCAGTGGGTATCCCATGCTTGTTTCCTGACCCTTTACTGCACTTTTAAACCTGGGCTTTCAACCTGATCTCTAGTTCAGAGGAGCACCAGCTTTTTAGTATTGTGTTCAGGGAATAGTCTACATGTTAAGTGGGTTAACCAATGAATTGCAAATAAAAATAAATACATATATAAATATATATACTGTGTGTATATATATATATATATATATATATATATATATATATATATATATATACACACACACACAGTATTATGTATATTATATATACACACAGTATTATATTTTATAAACAATTTTGCACCAAGCCTGTTTTATTAAAGGTACTAAGGGATCATTTTGTAGACCTTGGCTGAATGTACTGTAGTACAGTGCTCAATTCTGTTGGAAGTCTCACATACTAATATGTATTGAGTGCAAAATAGCAACCAGAATCTGGCTTTAAGCATATAAATAAAGACTGTATAATCATGTAAAGCCATTATGCTTTACCATTTACATTTGTTAGTGGAATAGCACAGTCAATGTCTGTTCTGTAGCATCACATGTTCACTTTTTTACCATATATGGCCACCTTGATGAATAATGGCATGGATACGCAGTAGGGCATTTTGGGGGATTTAATTGACGCGTGTAAATTGGATGCATGAATGCGACTAACTTTGCACCTATAGGCAGAATATGTAGATATTTGTTTAGTGGTATAAAATTGGGTAAACAAGATAAAGGTACATTTAGGGAGGAAGTCCCCGTCTTATAGGAGGGTGCAGAGCAATTTTTATTCCCGTCAAAGAATTTTGTGTGAAAGTGAATTTACATGTACTCTGAATCCCTCTCTAGCCCATTTATTACTATTTAATATATGCAATTTCTGTCTCTAAATATTACATTTCATTGAACCATTTTTGCAATGTAGGTTGTAGCCTTTTTAGAGTGTAATGTTTATAGTATATAATGTTGTATGTGCAATAAGGAGGTAATTGTAGTACATAGAATCTAAGGGCAACACTACATATTGCATAATATATGTGATTATATTGTTAGATATATTTTTACACGTTTGCACATTTTATTTATAATATTTTAATGTTTTCTTTTATTGTTTGTTATTAAATGTTTTGAATTCTTATACGTCTCCTGACTGACGTTTTTCTGCCAATTGCCAATGTCATTTGTTATTTATTAGTGTAGCACCTCCTATTGTTGTTCATGTCTAAAGAGCTGCAAAAAGGAACCTAGGGGTCCCATTTCTTCGGGTCCCAAAACCTTGTGATATTTATTGCCTGTATTCTAAATATTGGTGACATACCCTTAAATCAGTGATGTGTGCTGCAATATCTCCTTATTCCTGCTGGTAATCCTACTGCAGTGGTGTACCTCTGGTTGTCACATAGCCCGTAAGTGTTAGTATTGAAAACCAGGATTGTACAAAAGGCTTACATGGTAATCACTGCAAATATTGGCGATAAGAAATGATACTTTACCAAACCTTAATGCAAACATGCATAGAGATAAGCCGCATTGTTTCTGATATATCACAATGACCATTCTGGTCATTTAAGCCACACTAGACGATATTTTGAACGATAACGATATCATAATCGTTCAAAATATCGGCTAGTGACCGTGTATGCGAAAAACGACCAGCGATGCGTGCTTTCGGCTGTACATGCAGCCCAATCTGGGGTTATTGTGAACGATGCCATGCGCTAAATGCAGCACCCCCACCGTTATCATTCGCTGGCACCCCCGCTGAGCCCGCTGAATACGTTTTCGCCTCATACACACATCGTGTAGTGTGTATGTGGCTTCATGATTTTGCACATTATGGCAAGCTGCCAGGCCAGTTATGTCAATGGAAATATATTACTACTAATTGCTTGGTTATCTTGGGTTACAGGTGTTGGTCAGTGTCTGAGTGAAGAAAATGACAGCAATACAATTAATGGGAATAACAATTAATGGGAATAGATTTATCATAGACACTGACCTTAAACCTTTCCCACCTTACACCCCCCCTGAGATGATCATGTGCAGGAATCTATGGGATGACAAAACACTAGGTATTGTTTAGGGGCTAGATGACTGATACAATTGTTTCAGTTTACCTGTTTGGTGTATTATCACCTTGTAGGGATCGGTATCCTCTGTCAGCCAGTGAATCTCTTATCTGGCATTTAATCTTGTCTGTATGGGAAAACCAAATATTTTGCCCGCTGAGTGAAACTTTTGAATTACTGACCTAACGTAATGTGAGATAATGCCTTGGCAGTGAACCCTTTCTCTTCTTACCTATAGGATAATGAAGAAACATAACCGTTGAAGACCTAGAGTCAGGTAGATTGATCGGTCTCATGTTTGCTTAGAATCCCTATATTTAACATAGCACAAACTACTTCCAAAAAGTCAACGGAGGAAGGTGCTACACAGGTTGTTGTGTCTGGTTTTCGCAGCCACAAAAATAACATGTAATTATCAATATGTGTAGGCAGCACAGTCTTATCTGATACATTATTATAATTTCCTCTTTTTTATCACCCAGGTCATTTTAATGAATGGGGCCCTGTAACAAAAGACTAAATTGACTTTAAATGTCATGCCCTTAAATTAACGGCAAATCTTAATTTTGTATATTTAGCACGTGATAGACTGTTTTATCTACCACACAGTTATAGGTAACCTGGTTTGCATTCTGTGATGACCCTTGTGTAGTGGAACAGTTGCACACAGCTGGGAAGCCTATGGTATTTGTTTTCTGTTTAGAACTGAGGCTCTAGGTCATCATGAAATATGATCACTGGAGTTACAGCAAAGCAAAGATAATGAGTTAATAAACAAACAATGCTTTTAAAAAAAGAAAAAAAAATGATTGCCACTGCAGCCATAGGCAGGTGCAATGTCCAATGGACTGGCCGATGGTGCATCAGCGGAATTGCATCACAGCCTCAATAGGTGCCCACAGCATCACCATAAAGACACTCTAGTGGCTGGGCCAGAAGACACAGCCACTACTGCAACAGTGCTCATCTCTGAATCACTTCCTGTGCTAGGAAATTACAAAACATAAGCAACCTGATAGCAATGAAATTAGCTGTAATCTAAGTCCGTCACCGCAGTAATTGCAAAGTTCATAGTCTGGTGGGACCTGCCGTAGAGGTCTGGGAAACAATGGTAGTGGACACAGCCAACACTATAAACCAATCTGTATATTCCAGACTACCAGATATATTACCAGCATGTGTGAGAGGTCCATACAATCTCTTACTAGCATTTCTTGCAATGGTTCTGTGGCTGTTAGGACTTCTGTGCTGGAATGGAAACGTTGGTGGAAACTGCTGGTCCGGATGGTAGAAAGTGTACAATCCAATAGTGTCACTGTGGTAGCTTGGCGCGTTTCGCTGAGGTATTAACCCTCAGCTTCCACAGAAACAAGTGTGTGAATGTTTGTATTATGGGCCTGATTCAGACCCACTCGTGAGCGGCTGTCCGCTCGCAAGTGGGTCGATGGTGTGCACTGCGCATGCGCACGAGCGAAGGACTTTTCTTCGCTCGTTGTGTCTGATCAAAGGGGGCGTGCTGTCGATGTTGATTGACAGCACGCCTCCTTTGGTGGGCGTGCCGGGGGCGTGCCTGCCAGACGGAGGCGTTCCCAAGGGAACACCTACCGTCAGAAGCCGGCCCCACTCTGATAGAGCCAAAATCACTCATGGCCTTGCGGTTGAGAAACTCAACCGCAGGCTTCTGCTCGCACTGGCGATGGTCGCGATGGTCAAGACCATCGCGACCATCATCCTGCACGCTCGTATAGGCTGTGGGTGGTGACCCACAGCTATACGAGCGTCCAGGAGGACGCTCCATATTTATGGAGGTGGGCCCTGATTCAGAGCGAGCGCTCTGGTCAGAGCGTCCGGCTCTGAATCAGGGCCTATGTTTTCTAGTTAAGCTCTGGTTATTTAAACCAAGTCATTTTCAAACATCCACACACTTGCTTTGGAGGAAGCTGAGAGTTAATTCCTCAGTGATTTATTATTGTATACAGGTTATATATAGTGCTAACACACAGTGCTTAATATGTTTTTTAACCACTCACATAAGTTTCTGCCCCGCTAAGCTTGCTGTGTACATTATGTAGCACAAACACACACAGAGTAGGGTCAGTTACTTCAAAAGCCAGTTACCCTACCAATATATTGCTGTCCAATGTAATATTTTAAGAGCTTGGGCCTATCAAATGGCAATTCTTTTATTATTGTTCTTGTTTCTAAACACCATTTTTAATATATAATATTATAGATCTAATTTATGTCAGTTATTATCAGTATTACAATTGTGGCACTGGTGTTTATTATATGTGGCACAGTTACTTGGACAAAGAGGGGACAGACTGATTAAAATTCTATTATTTTAAAAGGACAGATGTGTTTTTAATACACAATGATCCAGATAAAATAAATCGATGCATATATGAAAGATACAGTTTAATACTGAATATTACTATTACTGTTAGCCTTTGCTTACATAGCACCTTCCAGAATGTTTAGTCATAAACATTAGTATCTGTCCCAGTGAAATTTATAGTACTTTGGTGAGGACACCAGAGAACCCAGAGGGCACCAACATAAACAGTGGCATATAAATGCCACTCAGGTAGTGCCCGATACCTAAAGGATACTGCCAGATTAAATAGTCATTTACTAAGAAAGTACACTGATCTGAAAATGTATTTTTTCTATTATTTTTTTGATAACTTTTATTATTTTGATTACTTTTTCAGCTGATTAATTAAAATTGTATTCACATTATTTTGTTATATAATGACAAAATATGTCCTCTATTTTTTTCTCAAATATCTAATAATTACTGAAAATTAACTGCTAAAGGTGCTTCCACACTAGATGTGATGCGATGTGGTCACGATGCGATATCGTGTCCGATTTCCCCTGAACTCTCCCTAGCAGTTCCTTGGCAGTCATGGGCAAAATTTGGTGTTAAAAACTGTCCAAATTGACCCACGATCTATCGTGCCTCCTAACTATTCTAGTGCATCGTGTCCGAGATTGTCAGATCTGCCCTACAGCAGGCAAGATCTGAAGATGCGATGTACGACCAGGGGGTACGTGCATCTGCATCGTGATCATGAGTGGACACTCACGATTAGGACATATTTTACATGATATCTCGTTCCGATGCGTCGGAATCGGGCGGATCGTGTAAAATATTGCCTAGTGTGTAGGCACCTTTTACTCATCATTACTAGTGTCCACAGGCCTGATCCAGAGATGGATGCAGTGCAGATATGTACGCAGTTAAGCAGTTGCTTACGGCATCGCTGACACTTGAGAGGGTGTTTGCGATCCCTGGTCATATCAGGATGGCCTAAAGTTATCGCTAAAAGGTGAGGGTGTTGTGGGTGTATCGGGCGTGTCTGGAAACACCAGTGCCTTCCCAATTACAAATGCAATGCTTCAGAGTCCATGTTTAGTTGGATTTGAGGAGAGTAGCTAGACTATAGAGTAGACCCTAGGCTACCGCAACTGATGATGGTGCGATCGATGTTGTGTCGATGTTGGAGTGTCTACAATCTCTATAGCAAATGCGCAGAGCACACAGCATGAAAGTGGACATCTCAGGGCTGGTACACTCCATCACACCGTCCAGCACAAGAAAGTGAATTTAACATTTGCATATTCCCACAATCGCTACTGAGAGAGCGGCTGCTACCACAGCTGCATTACCAACCTGAATCAGGTCCCATATACAGACTTAGAGCCGTATTCAGTTAGCGGCGAAAACTGACATTTTTTTGGCCATTGGCGAAAACTGCTGTTTGACAAAATACATTTTTGCCAAAAAACAGGCAAAAGCAGCAACAGGCGAAAAAAAGTACTAATAGCTTTCTTTTTTTCAACGATTTTTTTTTTCCGCCCAAAATTTGCACGGTTGTTTTTTCGCCAAAGTATGCAACGTACAAATTTTTTTGGGGGTACTTTATCATTAGGGGGTGTCCAATGGGTTCTGAAAGAAAACTTTTCTCCATTTTCTCCAACCCAGACCAGGAGAAAAAAAATGCAAAATCCCTATTTTTGGCTAAAAATGTGGGGATTTCTTTCAGACGCCTTTGGACACCCCCCTAATGATAACGTACCCCCAAAAAATTTTGTACGTTGCGTACTTTGGCGAAAAAACAGCCGTGCAAATTTTGGGTGTAAAAAAAAAAATTGAAAAAAAGATAGAAAGCTATTTTTTTTCCAAGAAATTACTGTTCCACGTAAATTGAGGGTACGTTAAAAAGTATATCTTCCTGTCCTAAAAACGTAATTTTAAAAACCATTAAAAAAAGCCTGCCCGTTATAAAATGGGTGTATCGGCTCATAACACTCTTTTTCTTCCAATATGTCACAACACAGGGTCCCAGAGGTTCTCTATTTTTCACACAACTTCAGTACGTTCTTGGGGTCTGAGGGGTTCCCAACTGATTTATCAAGTGTTGGACGAGCAAATGCTTGAAATTCTTCCTTATGAGCGATTAAGGGAGACATTTCCTCAGATAACCATCCCTTTATTTATATATTATTAAATTCGGAGTTATGTGGCTAATATGCTTTCCAAGTTGATGGAGAATGATAGAACACATGTGCTAGATGGTGTGCTGCACCGCTGCCCAGAGGAGGCGGTTCTACTTCATTATTATATTCTCATATTAAGCGCTCTATAAACTTAGACAAAGTACTATCAGGTATTGTCAACTGGACAAATGATTTTCCCAATATTACACTTAAAACTCTTCTCATTGCCTTTACTCATCTTAACAAAATTCTAATTTCTGCCTCCTACACAGAAATGCACTATAAGCTTCTACATCGTGCGTCTTACACACCTAAGTTACGTTTTTTGATGGGAGTTTCCACTGACTCAGATTCTTTAACATTACCATTACTTATGCCACACATTTCTTATCTATTTCATATGGATTGGCTAGAAATGTCAATTAATAAAGGGCTGAGAAATTTTTTGAAATATGGTTACCATATATTAACACTCTACCTTCCACGATCAGGGACAAGCCTTGATGTGCGATGATATGGACTTCCTGGTACAATTTAGAGGTTATCTCCACTGGAGATCCACCATTTTAGAATGTATGCTCCTGTGTTCTCAGATGTTTAGATGAGTTACCTGCAGTCTTCTCACTTTTTTATTATTCATTGTATTATGTTTTGTACACAATCTTTATTATTGCTGTATTGGATATATATTTTTGTACACAAGTAATTGTGCCATAATATATGTACAACTGTTATATTGTGCAGTTTGGCAATAAAATATTTGTGGGGGGAAAAAAAAAGCTTGTTGCGACAGCCTGCGATGTTTAAAACACTTGACCCATCCCCCTCCCCCCCCTGAAAAATCAGACCCAATTAATTAAAACAATTTTCAACATTCTTTTTTTCTTTTTCGCCCAAAATTCGCGCAGTCGTTTTTCGACAAAGTACGCTACTTACAATTTTTTTTCCTGGTAATTTATCACTTGGGGGAGGGTTATTCAAAGGGTTCTATAAGAAATCCCCACATGTTTAGCCAAAAATAGGGATTTTGCATTTTTTTTTGGAATGTAGAAAACTTTTCTCCAGGTTTTTTTCACCTGTTGCTGTTTTTGCTGACGATAATTTTGCTGTTTTTTTGGGGTGAAAAAATGTCAGCTTTCGTCAATGGCACAAAATTTTTCTGATTTTCCCTGCTAATTGAATACAGCCCTTAGCAGCTACAATTGCACAAATACAGTTTTCTTCACTAGACAGTGCTAAAGACAGGCAATTTCCTTTTACTTATTCCAAGCTTGGGAATGGAGAGCTTACTAACCTCTGTGCCTTGAGATAACTATCTGCCGCTGGACACCGACTGCAAACATCTTTTAAGCTTGTTCCCATTGTTAAACGTGTCTGGTTTCCTCTCTTGCAACAAACTTTTTCTGTGCCCTGCTTTGCGCTTGGCTTAAAAAGCAGCATGGACAGTAGTTCAAAGATCTTCTAATTGCTACCTTTCATTGAATAGCTTGAAAATGAATTAGGTTGCAAAACAAACTCAGAGATATATTTGTGAGGTGACTAAAGCAGGGATGACAGTCAATCTGTTTGCTGAGTTCTTAGGTTAGACAGCGCTGCTCTCCTCTGAGTGCTACCGAGAGTTCATTTAGCTGGTCCCGGGATCTTTAAATGGCTCATCTAGTTCCAACAGCTAAAATTCTATTCTTTATTTGTTGTTGTTTGTTTATATTTATTATTTATTATTTCTATCCAGGCTATATAGATAGGTAGTCAAAAGCTTTACATCTCCATGAAAATCTGTTCACCCCTAATGAAGAGATATCTATTCAATGAAAGCTCTTTTATACCATGTGATAAAGCTGAGTTATCATTACCCACTTACATGTCTATACTACATGTGACTTCAAAGAGTTTAAAGACATAGAAAAAATGCATCCACCGAAGAACCATCTTTATCTCAGATAATGTTTTGACCCCAAAGGCTCCTGAAATGCTTACGTTTATATTTGTTGTTTTCTACAGTATAATGATTTAACATATTTGATGCATATATTCTGGGCATAAGAAACTTCAATCAAAGTGATGGGGAACAGGCGACCCTAGGATCGCATGCGGCTCTCCAAGCATTAACTTGCAGACCTCTTTCTCCTGCTGTATTGTCATATCTTGTAATCTTTGTAAAAAAAAAGCATATTAATGATATGGCTCGCTTTCATTGATTGTGTTCATTTGAATTACTACTGAGATTAAAATGAATGTGTGGCCCCTTTGAAGGTTAGAGGGCCATGCATTGTGGCACCTGGAATGTGTCAGGTTTCTTATCACTGTTCTGTGTGCAGATCCCAAAACCTGCATTGCTGAGCTTTTATTACATCATTGCAGTGTACGGTATACAATCGGGAAACCGGCTGCCTTAATACCGGCAGCCGCCTTCCCGACTGTCATATCCCGGCGAGGGTGAAATGCTGGGCATCTAGATGTAGACGCCTGACATTTCCCCAACACCGGGAGACCGGCGCCCGGCATCCCGATCGAAGGGATGCCGGGCGTCGCGAGCGTACAGCCGCGGGGGGGAGGGTTAGGTTTAGGGCACCCGGGGGGACTTAGGGTTAGGCACCCCCCAGGAGGGTTAGGGTTAGGCTAGGGGGAGGGAAGGTTAGGGTTAGGCACCCCCGGGGGGGACTTAGGGTGAGACAAACACACACACACAGTGCATCCGGAAAGTATTGACAGCGCTTCACTTTTCCCACATTATGTTATGTTACAGCCTTATTCCGAAATGGAATAAATTAATTTTTGTCCTCAAAATTCTGCACACAATACCCCATAATGACAATGTGTAAAAAGTTTTTTTTTTTAGATTTTTGCAAATTTAATTACAATAATACAAACTAAGAAATCACATGTACATAAGTATTCACAGCCTTTGCTCAATACTTTGTTGATGCACCTTTGGCAGCAATTACAGCCTCAAGTCTTTTTGAATATGATGCCACAAGCTTGGCACACCTGTCTTTGGGCAGTTTCGCCCATTCCTCTTTGCAGCACCTCTCAAGCTCCATCAGGTTGGATGGGGAGAGTCGGTGCACAGCCATTTTCAGATCTCTCCAGAGATGTTCAATTGGATTCAAGTCTGGACTCTGGCTGGGCCACTCAAGGACATTCACAGAGTTGACCTGAAGCCACTCCTTTGATATCTTGGCTGTGTGCTTACGGTCGTTGTCCTGCTGAAAGATGAACCGTCGCCCCAGTCTGAGGTCAAGAGCGCTCTGGAGCAGGTTTTCATCCAGAATGTCTCTGTACATTGCTGCATTCATCTTTCCCTCTATCCTGACTAGTCTCCCAGTTCCTGCCGCTGAAAAACATCCCCACAGCATGATGCTGCCACCACCATGCTTCACTGTAGGGATGGTATTGGCCTGGTTATAAGTGGTGCCTGGTTTCCTCCAACTCTTTGGCATTCACGCCAAAGAGTTCAATCTTTGTCTCATCAGACCAGAGAATTTTGTTTCTCATGGTCTGAGAATCCTTCAGGTGCATTTTGGCAAACTCCAGGTGGGCTGCCATGTGCCTTTTTACTAAGGAGTGGCTTCCGTCTGGCCACTCTACCATACAGGCCTGATTGGTGGATTGCTGCAGAGATGGTTGTCCTTCTGTAAGGTTCTAATCTCTCCACAGAGGAATGCTGTAGCTTTGACAGAGTGACCATTGGGTTCTTGGTCACCTCCCTGACCAGGACCCTTCTCCCACGATCGCTCAGTTTAGACGGCCGGCCAACTCTAGGAAGAGTCCTGGTGGTTCGACCTTCTTCCATTTATGGATGATGGAGGCCACTGTGCTCATTGGGACCTTCAAAGCAGCAAATATTTTTCTGTACCCATCCCCAGATTTGTGCCTTGAGACAATACTGTCTAGGAGGTCTACAGACAATTCCTTGGACTTCATGCTTGGTTTGTGCTCTAACATGCACTGTCAAGTGTGGGACCTTATATAGACAGGTGTATGCCTTTCAAAATCATGTCGAAACAACTGAATTTACCACAGTTAGACTCCAATTAAGCTGTAGGAACATCTCAAGGATGATCAGTGGAAACAGGATGCACCTGAGCTCAATTTTGAGCTTCATGGCAAAGGCCGTAAAAATTTATGTACATGTGATTTCTTAGTTTGTTTTTTTAATTAAATTTGCAAAAATCTCAAAAAAACTTTTTAAACGTCATTATGGGGTATTTTGTGTAGAATTTTGAGGACAAAAATGAATTTATTCCATTTTGGAATAAGGATGTAACATAACAAAATGTGGAAAAAGTGAAGCGCTGTGAATACTTTCCGGCTGCACAGTAGGTAAGACTGAATACCAACCCAAGATAACAAAGCTTTTTCATTCATCCTTTGTCCCATCCCTATATTTAGCGACGGAACTTCCAACCTCTGCATAAATAAATACACACACGTTATATATGTTACACACACACTTATTTACTGACTCTTCTCATGCCCCTATTTGTTAGAGATTTTCCATTGTGAAATGTTTAGTTGTCTTATTCCATTACACCTTATTAGATTGTTATCTATAAGTATTAATTCATCCATACAGTCAATATTAGGTCAATTAAGCACAATGTGCAGTTTAATAAGAATACATTTGTACCACTATATTATTAGAACATTGTAAAATGAAGCACTTATGCACACAAGTCAGTCTAACTCGATACAGAGCTATGCTACATATATTCAGTAACATTTAGACATTTTAATAACAGCATTTAGCGACTGCTGACGTCTAGGGCTTCACAAGCAGTTTGTAAATAATTTTATCTTCTCTTCCTGCAGGGCTCAGCAGATCGGCCGGAATTGGAGGACTTGGACATGTTCGCTAGTTCCCGGGAACAGCGCTTTCGTGCATTTGCATCTTTGGAATATGATGGACAGTTGTACATGACCCCAAGAGGCTTCCTAGAATCGGTCACTACAGATGAGCCCAGGAGTAAGTCTCATTTACTTCCTCACTTCAGTATAAAAGTGCTTGGCTGTAGGTATAAGGCTAAACATAAACATCACAATGCACATAATAATCCTGGTAGTTAGGGGAATTGTTAGAAGTATGATAAAAGGTACAACGGAGGTAAAGGTGATGAAACAGGTTTGGTATAATAGATCTAGATGAAAAAATATAGACAATGTGTGGATAGACCCCACTTGGTAGACAGTCAATAGGCAAACAGGGACAAAAGGTTGACATGGATGAAAATAGACAGGTACAAAAGGTCGACACAAAAATGGTCAACATGTGTTTGTTTGTTTTTCCTAACCCTAATCTTTACCCTAACCCTAACTGTCTGGGTAAGTCCCTAACCGTCCCTCCTAGTGCCTAACCCTAACCATCCAACCTAGAGCCTAATACTGCAGTAAGTGCTAACCCTAAAAACACAATACGAACCCCACGTGTCGACCATTTTTGTGTTGACCATTCAATAGTTGATCTTTCGACCCTGTCAGGGTTTAAGGTCTGTGGGGGCCCCAGAGCAACAAAGGTGTGGGTTCCCCTATCCATAAAAGGTGTGTGTGTATATACAGTCAGGTGCATAAATATTGGGACATTGACAGAATTTTCATATTTTGGCCTCTATTCACCACCACAATGGCTTTGAAATGAAACAAACAAGATGTGCTTTAACTGCAGACTTTCAGATTTAATTTGAGGGTAATTACATCCAAATCAGGTGAACGGTGTAGGAATTACAACGGTTTCTATATGTGCCTCCCACTTTTTAAGGGGCCAAAAGTAATGGGACTATCAACTCAAAAGCTATTTCATGGACAGGTGTGGGCTATTCCCTCGTTATTTCATTATCAATTAAGCAGGTAAGAGGTCTGGAGTTGATTCTAGGTGTGACACTTGTATTTGGAATCAGTTGCTGTCGACTCTCAATATGAGATCCAAAGAGCTGTCACCATCAGTGAAGCAAGCCATCATTAGGCTTAAAAATCAAAACAAATCCATCAGAGAGATAGCAAAAACATTAGGTATGGCCAAATCAACTGTTTGGAACATTCTTACAAAGAAAGAACGCATCGGAGAGCTCAGCAACACCAAAAGACCCGGAAGACCACGGAATACAACTGTGGTGGATGACAGAAGAATTATTTCCCTGGTGAAGAAAAACCCCTTCACAACAGTTGGCCAAATCAAGAACACTCTCCAGGAGGTAGGTGTATATGTATCAAAGTCAACAATCAAGAGAAGACTTCACAAGAGTGAATATAGAGGGTTCACCACAAGATGTAAACCATTGGTGAGCCACAAAAACAGGAAGACCAGATTAGAGTTTGCCAAACAACATCTAAAAAAGCCATTACAGTTCTGGAACAACATCCTATGGACAGATGAGACAAAGATCAACTTGTACCAGAGTGATGGGAAGAGAAGAGTATGGAGAAGGAAAGGAACTGCTCATGATCCAAAACATACCACCTCATCGGTGAAGCATGGTCGTGGTAGTGTCACGGCGTGGGCATGTATGGCTGCCAATGGAACTGGTTTCCTTGTATTTATTGATGATGTGACTGCTGACAAAAGCAGCAGAATGAATTCTGAAGTGTTTCGGGCAATATTATATGCTCATATTCAGTCAAATGCTTCAGAACTCATTGGACGGCGCTTCACAGTGCAGATGGACAATGACCCGAAGCATACTGCAAAAGCAACCAAAGAGTTTTTTTAAGGCTAAAAAGTGGAATGTTATCCAATGGCCAAGTCAATCCCCTGACCTGAATCCGATTGAGCATGCATTTCACTTGATAAAGACAAAACTGAAGGGAAAATTCCCCAAGAACAAGCAGGAACTGAAGACATTTGCAGTAGAGGCCTGGCAGAGCATCACCAGGGATGAAACCCAGCATCTGGTGATGTCTATGCGTTCCAGACTTCAGGCTGTAATTGCCTGCAAAGGATTTGCAACAAAGTATTAAAAAGTGAAAGTTAGAATTAGGATTGTTTAGTTTGTCCCATTACTTTTGGCCCCTTAAAAAGTGGGAGGCACATATAGAAACCGTTGTAATTCCTACACCGTTCACCTGATTTGGATGTAATTACCCTCAAATTAAATCTGAAAGTCTGCAGTTAAAGCACATCTTGTTTGTTTCATTTCAAGGCCATTGTGGTGGTGAATAGAGGCCAAAATATGAAAATTCTGTCAATGTCCCAATATTTATGCACCTGACTGTATATATATATATATATCTCTGCAGTTCTTAAACCAGAACTGCAGATTACAGGTGTCTGTAATCAGCTGCCTTCTAGATTCTGATTGAGGCAACACCTGAACTGGAGATTACACATTTTTAAGGCCTCTGCTCTGCCAAACCTGGGAGATCTGGATATTCCACATCTACCTTATATTCCACAGATATCATGTACCTGTCACAATATATATATATATATATATATATATATATAGTGCATCCGAAAAGTATTCACAGCGCTTCACTTTTTCCACATTTTGTTATGTAACAGCCTTATTCCAAAATGGAATAAATTCATTTCTGTCCTCAAAATTCTATACACAATACCCCATAATGACAACGTGTAAAAAGTTTTTTTGAGATTTTTGCAAATATAATAAAAAACAATAAGAAATCACATGTACACAAGTATTCACAGCCTTTGCCATGAAGCTAGAAATTTAGCTCAGTTTGCATCCTGTTTCCACTGATCATCCTTGAGATGTTCCTACAGCTTAATTGGAATCTAACTGTGGTAAATTCAGTTGTTTGGACATGATTTTGAAAGGCATACATCTGTCTATATAATGTCCCACACTTGACAGTGCATGTCACAGCACAAACCAAGCACGAAGTACAAGGAATTGTCTGTAGACCTCAGAAACAGGATTGTCTCAAGGCACAAATCTGGGGATGGGTACAGAAAAATATCTGCTGCTTTGAAGGTCCCAATGAGCACAGTGGCCTCCATCATCCGTAAATGGAAGAAGTTCGAAACCACCAGGACTCTTCCTAGAGCTGGCCGGCCGTCAAAACTGAGCGATAGTGGGAGAAGGGTCCTAGTCAGGGAGGTGACCAAGAACCCGATGGTCACTCTATCAGAGCTACACCATTCCTCCGTGGAGAGAGGAGAACCTTCCAGAAGGACAACCATCTCTGCATCAATCCACCAATCAGGCGTGTATGGTAGAGTGGCCAGACGGAAGCCACTCCTTAGTAAAAAGGCACATGGCAGCCCACCTGGAGTTTGCCAAAATGCACCTGAAGGACTCTGACCATGAGAAACAAAATTCTCTGGTCTGATGAGACAAAGATTGAACTCTTTGGTGTCAATGCCAGGCATTATGTTTGGAGGAAACCAGGCACCGCTCATCACCAGGCCAATACATCCCTACAGTGAAGCATGGTGGTGGCAGCATCATGCTGTGGGGATGTTTTTCAGCGGCAGGAACTGGGAGACTAGTCAGGATAGAGGGAAAGATGAATGCAGCAATGTACAGAGACATCCTGGATGAAAACCTGCTCCAGAGTGCTCTTGACCTCAGACTGGGGCGACGGTTCATCTTTCAGCAGGACAACAACCCTAAGCACACAGCCAAGATATCAAAAGAGTGGCTTCAGGACAACTCTGTGAATGTCCTTGAGTGGCCCAGCCAGAGCCCAGACTTGAATCCGATTGAACATTTCTGGAGAGATCTGAAAATGGCTGTGCACCGACGCTTCCAATCCAACCTGATGGAGCTTGAGAGATGCTGCAAAGAGGAATGGACGAAATTGCCCAAAGATAGGTGTGCCAAGCTTGTGGCATCATATTCAAAAAGACTTGAGGCTGTAATTGCTGCCAAAGGTGCATCAACAAAGTATTGAGCAAAGGATGTGAGTACTTATGTACATGTGATTTCTTAGGTTTTTTATTTTTTTTTATTAAATTTGCAAAAATCTCCCAAAAAAATTTTACACGTCATTATGGGGTATTGTGTGTAGAATTTTGAAGACAAAAATTTATTTATTCCATTTTGGAATAAGGCTGTAACATTAAAAAATGTGGAAAAAGTGAAGCGCTGTGAATACTTTCCGGATGCATACACACACATATATACATTACTGCTTACTTCTCCTGGTTTCAGAGGCAGCAGCAGAAGTTGGATCAGCGCGATTTGCGGGTCATTGAAAAGGGGTGGAGCCAAATGCAGCAGGGGAGGGGCTGAAATGGAGCCCGCTGCAAGCGGCTCTGTTAAAAGAAAAAAAAAAAAGATTCATCTGGGGGATGTGGCTGGGGGCCGGGGACAGTGTGTGGGGGGCCCCTTATGTGTGTGGGCCCCTGGACAACTGCCCCTGTCGCCCTGCCTATAATCCGGCCCTGGACCCTGTCAACCTTTCGTACCTGTATATCTGCATCCATGCCGACCTTTTGTATGTCGACCTTTTGTCCCTGTCTACGTATTGACTGTCTACCATGTGGTGTCTATCTAGACATTGTCAACCTTTTTAATGTAGACCTATTGACTGGAACCCAATGAAACAACCTCAAACTCCATTTTACATGAACCATTACCATACCCAAATGCAATATACAGGATGTACTGTAGAACAGAACATTCAGCATACTGTAAAATGAGTCTGTATAATAATAACTGCAGACATCATACAAATGACACAGCCCAAGTATCAGTCAGCTTTTGTTCCCTATAGATAATTGCAAGCTGTACTGTCTATTTTTAGTAACACACTGGGCCTGCTATAGACATTGCACTTGATTCGTACCACAATATGTCTTGCTTTTACACAGATGCGTGTGGATTGTACGCCTGGCGCACTGCAACCTGCGAAGTTACTGTATTAGAAGTGGGCCTAGGATTGTGGGAAAAATCTAAAGATGTGCACTGTGCAAAAGTCCAAACCCCCCACAGCCCCATCCAACTAAAATCTTCTGTATGCTTACCCTGGTACTGGTACAAATTAGATTGTGAGAGCTCAAGGTATGGTAATGTACATATGTGTTTATGATTTAGGCATGGAAGAAAGCTTGAGGTGACTTAAGGCTGGGGTTATGGAGTAACCTTAACATAAATGTAAAGAACAGGAGAACAGGAAATTGATATTGATGGAGCAGCAAAATACTGCAGTTCACTCTCCACATTATTCTTACACAGCATGTTGGCAATTTATAAATAAAGGGTAACACTATACAATGAGGGGATTGGGATACAAATAAATAATATACAATGACTTAAAAGAAAAGCATAAGGTGGTCCTATCCCAAAGAGCTTACAATCTAAGATATGTGGGAAACCATTGACATGTCATTGTTCTGCCGGATACACACTAAATGATATGTCGGCCGATCCGGCCGGGTCTGACGACATATCGGGCACAGCGTCTAGTGTGTTCCGGCTTTTAGTGGGAAAAATAATTGTAGCTGGAAAGTGTATAAGACAGGAGCATTATCAGCCACCAACATGGCAAAAAAAAAAAAAATATATATATATATATATATAATGTCAATAATATAGGCGGCGCACAAAGCTCAAACAGGCATATATAAAACAATTAAGTGAATAAAAAATAATACAAGTGAAATGAACACTCCCTATTAGAGGTGGCAGCCAATTACTTCCCAGGGATGATCTGTTCAGTAAACCATCAGTAAAATATTGAATAGAAATGTAGAAGACAGGCGCCTTCAGTGTACCAATCAAGTAACAGTGTTCAGAGAGGGAGTTCAAGGATAATAGGGCCTGATTCAGAGCCGCTCGTAAGCGGCCGCTCGTTCGCTCTGAGCGATGTTTGCCCAACTGCGCATGCGTACGGATCGTTATATGCATGCGCGAACCAGTCAGTGTGGTTGAAATTCATGTGCTCGCAAAATAGCGAATGGCTGATAATTTCAGTGACAGGAGGAGGCGTATGTGGGTGGTAACAGGGGAAGGTGCTTGAAAATGGGGAGTGGAGATCCGAACGCAGGCGTGCTTAAAGGTCAAAACGGGCATTTTATGGGTGTGCATAATTAAAACAGCAGCGTCATTGACCACGTCACTGGGTTATTTTATAGCCAGAACTGCTCGCAAAATTGTGGTAGCAAAAACCAACCCCAAGAATAGCGAGCAGTTCATACCCTGGTCGATGTACTCGATTAATCTAATAAATAGCGGACATGAAGTAGGATGCGAGCGGCCAGGGGGCGTATTTTAAAAAAAAACGACCGCAAGTTTTGTTCGCTCGTTCAGACCTAGAGGCGTGAACAGACCGCAAAAAGCGAACGGTTGATTTGAATAGCCACCCCTATTTTCTGGACGAGCGAGCACTAATTGCGTCCGGCTCTGAATCAGGCCCATAGTCCACAAAGTCTTTAGGTTGACTCCTGAAGTTTCCTCACATAACGAACTTCACGATGTGTATCTCAAAAGAAATAAACAAAAAAAAAAAAAGCATAGTGTAGCTGGTATATGAATGTTAATAGTGCTAAACACCCTGATGAAAGTGAATAAATATTAGTGAGAAAGCACTCCACTCGTGCTATAGGATAGACTTTCAGCACCAATAATAGCAAAGCCTCGTACCAACTGTATGTCTTTACAGCTCAGTAAAGATTAAATTCCTTGCTCATATTGGATTACATTCAATTCCATAGGTGGTTCATGTCCACATAGAGAAACACAAGGAACAAAAGCCTCCAATCGTGTAATACGTTTTACAACATACACATAATTTAATACGTTTTACAGTAAAGACCCGTACATAAAATAAACAAGGGAACAGCTTATCTGTCTGGCAGAAGGAGGTGACCAACAGGGGGTCCTGCTCAATGCGTTTCGTCCTGGTGTGGATTCTGGGGACTTCTTCAGGAGTGGGAACAGCGTTGGGATAGTCTGTGGTAATTGGGTGGGAGATTATAATTAGCACCTTTAGATGGGCGCTTTGCAATCCATGATCCGGCACTCATGAATACAAAATGATGATTAGCTGGGTGCCCTCCACAGATGATCCTCGCCAGGGGTAATCCATTATGTACAGTCCACACCCGGGTGCATAAATAAGAACAATAGTCCGCTTCTGATATGCAACGTTTCAGTGCATTTAATCGTACTTTTTTCAAACCAAGTAATAACAACACAAAACACTTACTCACCATATATAGCCACTATCACTCCAGCTCATAAGACACCACTGCACACTTCCGGTGCCCACAGGCAGACGCAGGGGAAGTGACGTCAGAGCTCAAGAAACCATAGCAACCCGCCTATACACTTACAAAAATGATTAAAGTTACAATATAGTACATAATACATCACATGAGACATAAAAAACAGCGAAATTCACAATAATACAAATACTAACATTAGCACCAACAATATAGACAATTTTTTTTACATGACAAAATCAAACACGATAATTTAATATTTTAAAATTACTTGTGCCATTAAAGAACCTATTCACCTCAACCAACAAAGAAAGTTATGTTAGATAACTGCCAAAATGGCATCCACAGAAATCCATATGTCAATAGGATATATCACTCCACAACCAATAACATGTTGTAAAGGCTATATACATATCAAAAGGAGTAAAATATATGCACTACTTACAGTATAACTGAAGGCATTGGATACTACATATCTCCCATGATTAAACCACCTCAATCAGAACTAATAAATGTCAGGCAGATTGAGAGCCGTATTCCAGTTGAGCCGAGCCGCGATACTTTTTTGTGGCCCGGACTTTCCACCTGTTTTGCTGTCGGAAAAGTGTTGCGGCCGTCCCTGCTTTACCCCGTATTCAATATGGAAGTACATGAAAACGGGACCCAGCGAAACTTGAACAGGCGGGAAGTACTGTAAAATTTTGGGAAATCAGCCTGACACCCCGATTTGGCTTGCTGAAGGTATTTGATGTTTTTAAACGGGCTCAATAGTCGCTAAATAGCGTTTTTTAATAACTAGTGCAGAATAGTATTTTGGAGGTTTTTTTGATTAAAATAACTTAACCCAGAAAATTTGGGGTACTTGAAAGTGGGGGTCAGCATATTTAAAAGTTGTTAAAGTGAAGTTGAAAAAATCGTGAAAAATGCACCTTCCGCAAGCACCTGCAATCAAAAATATACTTGGGGCATACTTGGGGACTCCCCCAGAGTCAAGTTCGCTACTTTTTAACTTTGTCCCCCAACATTTTTTTTTCGCCCCCAAGATGAAAGTGATTTTTTGGGGTGTTCAAAAGTGTTTTTTACAATGTTTTTGACGCAGTTTACCTTTGGGGGACTGTCTAAAGGCTGCACGGGGGTTCCCGCAACGTTGCACCCCAAAACCCCAATTCTGCACTTTTTTCCGCCTGCTATTCATAGATGAAACTTTTTCCTCCTAAGCGGAAAGTCTTTCAAATTGAATACGGGGTAAAACCAAAACAGGCGAAAATGACGTCATCAGCGAAAAGTTTCCGCCAAAAACACGCGAAAACTGACTTTTCGCCTCAAATTAAATACGGCCCTTAGACAGACTCAAATAAAACACTGAAGTCCTAATGATTCATTGAGGCCCCGAGGGGACATGGTGTCTAATTTTATAATCCACTGTGTTTCACATTGTAGCAGTTTACGGGACTGATTACCTCCTCTTCTTAATGGGGAGACATGGTCAATGATTTTGTACCTGAGGGATGCAAGATTGTGCCTAGCTGTGCCACTGGTTTTTCACCAGACCCAGTGGCAATGGCTTCCCTATTTGTTAGGGTAAGGACTATATTAATTTACCCTCCGTCAGGTTAAGAAATACTGTATCATCCACATATGTTTATAAATGTAAAATATACAGAGAAGTAAGGTTGTATCTGTAGAATGACTTATGTCCATAAAAGTATTTATTTTTGCAAACAAGTCAAATTTACTCAATAGTAGTAATGTGTTATTTTGTGTTATACAGTGGTACACGTCCTTAGTAAATAAGAAGTAGAACTGTTTACAGTGCGATATTCAAAACACTGTTACCTAATCCCATAGATATTTCTGTACATAATCAAATAGCGTAAACAAATATTAAATGTGAAAACAAAGCTATACTAAACTTTTTGTTATATTGATATTTTCAGGTTCTAAAAAGTGGAAAACACTTTCAAGACAGGTAAGCAATCAAATACATTATATCAGTACACAAATGAAAGAACACAGCTCTGTGCTCCTTTCATATGAGTGACTCATATGAGTTATTAGACATTTACATTGAGCAGTATAAGCTGCCTTGAGATTACCATTGTTTAATCTCTCTGAAATGTCCCTTATAATAATCCTCATCATGATCAGAGTTAATGAGAAATGATAAAAGAAGCAGTTCTGCTCTGGTTGGCGGGTTGGGCAGAGACAGGATTACATGGGACAACACCTTGGCAGGGAATGGCTTTAGAGGAACAATACTCGTACCCCTTATGTATGCTGCACCCCCTTATGAGTGCACAAAATTGTGGGCCTGCAGAATAAACAATATTTATGATGTCATGCACATGCTTTTACATGAGAAATGGATGTACTGCGTTTTCTACCAGCTTTAATTTAACTAAAAAGGAGCCATGGGGCAAATTTGTATCAGATCAATAATATATCTCATTAAAGCAAAGAAGATATTGTTACAGAATATCATAAAAGCTTATATGCTCATTCAAATGTGAAATATAGACATACATAATGCTTTTACATGCATGCTCCTTCTGTGCAAGGGGTGTATAGTAGTGTGTGCCAACATGGTGCTTTTCATGTAAGGAGATGGGTGAATCCCTATGTTTCTTGTTGCATGTGGGTAAAACACGCTTGTGCCCAGTATTTTATCCGTCTGGGAGATTTCATTTTGCAGGACAAGCTATTTTTTTGCGAATCAAAGGTTGGAGAGAGCACACTTTTAGGGACTTTTCCTGCTTAGTGAGGGACCTCAAAGACCTTTCTCCCCACAAAAAGATGTTGTGTTTGTGTCCCTAAATGTAGCAGGGTCAAGTCAACCTGTAAACAAAACGAGATGTCTCATATCTAATGGGAGACCGACATGAGATATATATTTGATATTTAGATTGACAGACAGACTGACGGATAGTATTATTACCTTTTATATCTAAAGCACCATAAAGTGTCCATGGCATGATAGACATATAGATAAACATGAGATAGACATGAAATAGAAATATATATAGATAGCTATGATATAGATGGATTTATAATAAATAGATATGATATAGGTAAGTAGTTCCCAAACTGGGTGCTGTGGCACCTGGTGTGCTGTGGGGCACTGGCATGGGTGCCACGGGTTCATGATCCAGGACCAAATCATTTATGGGTAATGTGATGATCAGAACCAATGCTGGTGACTGCCAATCATAAAATATGTGAACAAACAGAATGTCAGCCCTGTCCATTGCCACACACCGGAGCCTAAGGGTGACACGTAAACATATTTTAATAGTTTTTGCTGAAGAAACTTTTGGCCTAGGGGTATTGTGAAAAAAATTATACATTAGGGCAGTGGTTCCCAAACTTGGCACGTTTAGTGACTCAGAATTGTTTTGCGGCACCCCTAGATGCCAGTGGGGCCAAACTCTGAAAAGCTTTGCTTTTTGGTGTATAGAACACAGTGTTCAGACCATAGTCCCCATTTATAATTACTAATGGGTAGTGCAGTCTGCAGTGCTAATTAGCCTTCTGCAGGAGATATCTGTGAACTCCCCTGCATCAGGCTGTTAGCTTATAGCAACTATTCATAAAATGATGCAGAAACTGCTGTTTCTACGTCATTTTATGGAAAAAAAATGCTTGATACATAGGACCCTAAGGGGTCTATGTACTAAGCAGTGATAAGAGACAGTGAAAAGTGATAAGTAAGTGATAAGGTGCCAGCCAATCAGCTCCCAATTGCCATCTCACAGGCTGTGTTTGAAAAATGACAGTTGGGAGCTGATTGGCTGGCACCTTATCACAGACATATCACTTTTCACTCTGTCTCTTATCACTGCTTGGTAAATAGACCCCTAAATCTGAATCAAAACTTTTAGAGCTATTACTCAGGTATGGAAGTTAAAACACAAGAAGATTGTACTTACCTGCCCTCCTCAGGTTCTCTGTGTCACTTCTGTTCGGCTACCAGCATGACCCAATCACCTCCAGCAGAACAGGAGGAGGAAGGTAAGTGGTATAGAGGACAGAAGTTGAAGAAGAAAAGGGGTGGGGAAGAACAGTGGTTTGTGAAGGGCACAGGGAAGAGGTTGATGGTGGGGGGTAAATGGTAGAAGTATGTGTAGGGACAGATATAATAAGAGGAGTAATTGGAGACATATGCAAAGGATACATATATTGGGAGCTGGATGGGAATGTTGATATACTGGGGGGGATGGACGAACATATAAACATACACACTGGGGCTTAGGGGATGTGGACCTGGTGACGCACACACTGATGCTTGAGGGGGACATGGTGACGCACACACTGGGTCTTAGGGGATGTGGACATGGTGATGCACACACACACTGAGGTTTGGGGGGCCATGGTGACACACACACTGGGTCCTTGGGCGAGATGGGACACGGGCTTAGGGGATGTGGACATGATGACACACACACTGAGGCTTGAGGGGGGACATGGCAACGCACACACACTGAGGATTGGGGGGCCATTGTGATGCACACACTGGGTCCTTGGGGGTGATGGGACACGGGCTTAGGGGATGTGGACCTGGTGACGCACACACTGATGCTTGAGGGGGACATGGTGACGCACACACTGGGTCTTAGGGGATGTGGACATGGTGACGCACACACACACTGAGGTTTGGGGGGCCATTGTGATGCACACACTGGGCCCTTGGGGGTGATGGGACACGGGCTTAGGGGATGTGGACCTGGTGACGCACACATTGATGCTTGAGGGGGACATGGTGATGCACACACTGGGTCTTGGGGATGTGGACATGGTGACGCACACACACACTGAGGTTTGGGGGCCATGGTGACACACACACTGGGTCCTTGGGCGAGATGGGGCACGGGCTTAGGGGATGTGGACATGATGACACACACACTGAGGCTTGAGGGGGACATGGTGACGCACACACACACTGAGGTTTGGGGGGCCATTGTGATGCACACGCTGGGTCCTTGGGGGTGATGGGACACGGGCTTAGGGGATGTGGACCTGGTGACGCACACACTGATGCTTGAGGGGGACATGGTGACGCACACACTGGGTCTTAGGGGATGTGGACATGGTGACGCACACACACACTGAGGTTTGGGGGGCCATTGTGATGTACACACTGGGTCCTTGGGGGTGATGGGACACGGGCTTAGGGGATGTGGACCTGGTAACGCACACACTGATGCTTGAGGGGGACATGGTGAAGCACACACTGGGTCTTAGGGGATGTGGACATGGTGACGCACACACACACTGAGGTTTGGGGGGCCATGGTGACACACACACTGGGTCCTTGGGCGAGATGGGGCACGGGCTTAGGGGATGTGGACATGATGACACACACTGAGGCTTGAGGGGGACATGGTGACGCACACACACACTGAGGTTTGGGGGGCCATTGTGATGCACACACTGGGTCCTTGGGGGTGATGGGACATAGTGACACACAGACACTGGGGCCTGGGGGGGACATGATGACACACACACAGAGGCTTGGGGGAAACATGGTGGCACACACAGGGTCCTAGGGTAGAGGAATAGTGACACACACACACACACTGGGGCCTGGGGGGGGGACATGGTGTTGAATGTACTGGGCCCTTGGGGGGACAGGACATGATGACACACATACTTTAGCCTGTGGAGGAAAGGGAGACAGCTTTACAGTGAGTTACTATAGGAAGCTGAGAAGCTCAGCATAGGGACTGCAGCATCTGCAGAGGAAGCGCTGAGTCCCTATAGAAACAGAGATCAGGGTCATCATAGTTCAGAATTAAGGCACGGCAATCCTTCCCTGTCAGAGCCCGCCCCCACTCTTCGTCGGTACTCGCGGCTCCTGCTCCGCCCACACAGGCAGGCACCAATAACCAAGCCCATACAGACCGGACGGGACCTCCCTGCCATGGCACCCCTGTAAGTGTTCTGTGGTACCCCAGTATGCTGTGGCACACAGTTTGGGAAATGCTGCTTTAGGGTGTTGTGCATCAAGAAAGTTTGGGAACCACAGAAATAGGGGGAATAGAATAGAAATAGTTGAAATATAGAAACTGGCTTTCATAACTTAATATGCACAAAAGTTAGCCTGAAGCTGCTTTCCTGGATTTTTTTCAGAGGGCTTATTGCTTTTAATTGAATTTAATAAATACGACTTTGTAATCCTGTTATAATTTCTTCAAACATTGAAGAGAGGACTGCTAAATAATTCAGCTGCTACATTTTCATTTTTGTGCTGAACGTTTGCTCTAATGAATTATAAATATGTGTCTGATAATGGTAAAGTGCCCCTGAATGTCAGTGTGGAAATCAGCATCTGTCCCATTTGCTGGATGGATAGTCTGACAAATTGGAAAGAGGTGATGATGGGATTTGAGGCCTCCATCTACAGTGTGTCTGTTGTCAGCTCTGTAAATCAGTGAGTGTTCTCCGCAGTGCCAGAGCTCTGCCCATCTCCGCAGATGAAAGACATGTACAGAAGGACTCATTTATATTGGCTCTACATTATGTTTGTAGTACATAGGAAACCAGTTCTATTTTATAAGATGACCAAGCTTAGACAGACCATTACATTTACCTGGGGGCTCATTGATGGTCTCCCTGCCTTAGGGGGCTCTTTCACTTACTTAATAGAAGAAAGCTGTTCAATAAAATCTGTGTATTAATTACAGATTATGTGTGCAGTATATAATACTCGGATGATATCAACTTTATGAATCTTTTAGTTACATCTGTCTGATTTCTGATTGCAGAAAAAAGTTCTTCTTTTGGACTGGATTAAGCACATTCTTCCAATAACACTGTCTTTGATGGAAAAAATAATGTCTATATCTGGAACAATCACTCGAATCCGATATGCCATTCAAAGAGAAACTTAATGTTTGGAGATAGCGGCGCTTTGCATTTTAACAAAGGAGCACCACATAGTAACCCACAAATTATGGCAGGGGAATTGTCTTTGCAGATTCAGGACCTAGGGCCTGATTCAGACCCACTCGCGAGCGGCTGTCCGCTCGCAAGTGGGTCGATGTTATGGACTGAGCATGCGCACGACGGAGGGAGCTCCGTCGTGCGCATGCGCCAGACGCGACGAGCGAAGGAAAGTCCTTCGCTCGTTGTGTCCGATCAAAGGGGGCGTGCTGTCAATGTTGATTGACAGCACGCCCCCTTTGGTGGGCGTGCCGGGGGCGTGCCTCCCTGACGGGGGCGTTCCCACGGGAACGCCTCCCGTCAGAAGCCGGCCCACTGACATCACTAGTGATGTCAGTGGGAGTGATTTTGGCTCTGATAGAGCCAAAATCACTCCGGAGCTTGCGGTTGAAAACCTCAACCGCAGGCTCCGGCTCGCAAATTCGATGGTCGCGATGGTCTCGACCATCGCGACCATCACAATGCACGCTCGTATAGCCTGTGGGTGGTGACCCACAGCTATACGAGCGTCCAGGAGGACGCTCCATGAAAATGGAGCCCGGCCCTCATTCAGAGCGTGCGCTCTGCTCAGAGCGTACGGCTCTGAATGAGGGCCCTAGATGGCTTTAGAGTCACTGGGGAAAAGTTATTCCCAAAGGACAAGTTTTGCAATCCACAGCACATCTCTATATGTGTATTAGTGTATATTTGTATATGTGTCAACCAACTTTGCCCAAAGCTATGGTCATACTTGCACCCTATGGGGGAAATGTAATAGCCTGCGATTCTGGCGCATCTATAAGTTGGTTTTGCCTTTTAAATGATTGCCACTTGAAAACTTTGTGCAGACACCGGAAACTCGCAGATGCCTACAAGTCACAGACTCTTACATTTCCCCCCATGTGTGTGGTCATTGTGGATTGAGACTCTAAAGTACATATTTTGCTGAAATTAAAATTTCACTGCAACACACGGCCTACTAATACATTTTCCCCAACATTAATGTCCTACAATATTCATTTGTTCCAATATTTGTCTTTATGTAGATATATCTGTGCATTGAGTCTAGTAGCTGTATTGAGAAATTAGTCATTTTCAGGTGAACTACTGATGTCTACTATCTCCCTGGAGTTAAAAGGACCACTGGCTCCCAACAAAATCAGGGGCACCCATCATAATTATTCACAGTCTCCATCCTTTCATGATCATTTAAATATCTCATCCCACAAACTGAGATTGAACTTTTAATTGAGTTGCCCAGAAACATAAAAATCACTATTTTGGTAATCTTTTGCTCTCATGAACATTTGCAAGATACTGTGGCCCAGATTTATCACTTAGGGGTCTATTTACTAAGCAGTGTTAGGAGACAGAGTGAAAAGTGATAAGAAAGTGATAAGGTGCCAGCCAATCAGCTCCCAACTGTCATCTCACAGGCTGTGTTTGAAAAATGACAGTTGGGAGCTGATTGGCTGGCACCTTATCACTTTCTTATCACTTTTCACTCTGTGTCCTAACACTGCTTAGTAAATAGACCCCTGAGTGATATTCTTGTTATCACTCGTTACTAATCTTAAATGGTGCTCCAACCAATCAGCTCCTAACTGTCATTTGTCAAACACATGACAAGAATATCACTTGTTGATAAATATTGGCCTAAATGACTTTCCAGACATTCCACATGCCAGAGCAGCAGCTTTCTTATCACCAGTGCAGTAAGCAGTGGTTGCCCAGGGGCCCCGACACATAGGTACTTCACCAGCATGAGGGGGGGCAGTGTTACAAATCAAAAATTCTGTGTGGCATAATGTGATCTGGGGGCACTACAGTGTGTTTAACACATTTGTGGTGCTGGGGGTATTTACACATTATACTTTTAAATAACAGCGCCAGTATATCATATTGATAGTTTTATTGGTAGGGACCCCCACAAGTTAGTTGCCCTGGGGCCCCCACAAACCTTTATCCAGCCCTGCTTATCACACAAACACATACATTAGCCAGCATGTCTACACACACAACCTTCAAATGCAGATTCATTACATCACAACTACATTTGGACACTCCTGCAATACTTGCCCCTTACCTATTGTACCAGTAAAGTGTACAGAGGCATATCAGTACATATACCTATGAGCTGATGCTAACAGAATCTGTGTCCTGAAACATAACTATAATGCTAAACTCTCAACAGAGTGGCTGCACCAGAAGAATGTAGGCATCTTGGAATGAATGAATGGAAGTCATCACCTTAAGGAATAATTATAGTGCATTACGAAAATGCTGTAAAAGACTGAGTTGACTTTTTGGCACAATTTCCCTGTCTGCATTGTCTGTATACCATGGTGCCCATTTCCAGTGGAGCATGTTACATTTTTATCAGTTACATACAGTCCTGAATCCGATTGAGCATGCATTTCACTTGATGAAGACAAAACTGAAGGGAAAATGCCCCAAGAACAAGCAAGAACTGAAGACCTGTAGTAGAGGCCTGGCAGAGCATCACCAGGGATGAAACCCAGCATCTGGTGATGTCTATGCGTTCCAGACTTCAGGCTGTAATTGCCTGCAAAGGATTTGCAACAAGATATTCAAAAGTGAAAGTTAGATTTAGGATTTTTTTGTTTGTCCCATTACTTTTGGCCCCTTAAAAAGTGGGAGGCACATATAGAAACCGTTGTAATTCTTACACTGTTCACCTGATTTGGATTTAAATACCCTCAAATTAAATCTGAAAGTCTGCAGTTAAAGCACATCTTGTTTGTTTCATTTCAAAGCCATTGTGGTGGTGAATAGAGGCCAAAATATGAAAATTCTGTCAATGTCCCAATATTTATGCACCTGACTGTATTTATGCAAATAAATGATATCAATGCATAAACAAAGAATGTAAAAAAAAAACATTGTGGTTTGAGGCATTTTTCATGCAGTGATGGGAAAACGGTAAAATATAACCCATACATTTGATGTAAGCTCCAAAGCCCATATTATAAAGTACAGCTTTCATGCTTATAGTATGCACTGCCCCTCCATGCCCATTATATACTGTTGCCACTCTAGCTCCCTTAGGATACTTTTGCCACTTCCATGGCTACCCAGCGAGGCCCTTCAAGGCAAAGGCAAAGGGACAATGTTTAATATTTTGCATGAAACATACAAATATGACAAAATCAAAGATACTACTCTAGAGAAGAGGAGCTATTTCTCCTACAGGGCCTTCTTCTCTAGAGCAGTGCTTCTCAGGCCCACTCCTCTGACACACTAACAGTGCATGGTTTCCATATCTCCTTGCTTGGTCTCCACCTAACCTCCCTTAGAGTTCAGGTTTCTGCTCTGTCAATCTGGTTCCAGCAAAGGATTGCTCCCCTGCCTGATGTTAGAACATTCTCTCACGGGGTTCTCCATCTTCAACCTCCTTTTGTAGCTCTGTGGGATTTGTCCTTGGTTCTCAGGGACCTCTGTTTGAACCTCTGGACTTGGTAGACCTAAAGTGGCTGACAGCAAAGATTCTCTTTTTCCTCGCTATTTCCTCTGCCCACAGGGTATCTGATTTGGTAGTGCTCTCCTGTCACTCCCCATTCTTGATCTTTCTTCTGGACAGAGCTGTCCTCTGTACTAGGGCTGGGTACCTCCCTAAAGAGGTTTCCTTGTTCCATTTAAATGAAGATATTGTGGTTCCAGCCTTCCAGTCCTCGGATCTTTCTGCAGGTGAAGCATGCTTGGATGTGGTTCATGCTCTTCGGATGTATGTGGATCGTACTAAATCCTTGAGGAAATCAGATTCTCTTTTTGTATTGTATGGCTTGCACAAGCGAGGCTGGCCATCTAACAAACAGACTCTGGCTCATTGGCTCCACATGACAATCTCTCAGGCCTACATGCAAGCTGATCTTCATGTTCCAAACAGGGTTACAGCACATTCTACTCGGTCTGTGGGACCCTAATGGGCAGTTTGATGTGGCGCTACTGCTGAACAGCTGTGCAAAGTGGCCATGTGATTCTATGCCTTTGATACCTTTGCCTCCCAGGATTCTTCCTTTGGGCATCGGATTCTCCTTTCTGCTCAGGAGTATCCTCACTCTTAGGGAAACTGCTATGGGACATTCCTATGCTATCCCTATGGATCCCCTGTGGACCCTGAAGAAGAAATTAAGATTTATGGTAGACTTACAGTACCTTTGTTAACTCTTATTTCTTCACCTCCTCCGCTACCTCTCTTCTTCTGCCTACTCCCATCTTGCCCACCTCCTTAATCTCTCCCTCTCTTCTGGCACTGTTCCTTCTGCATTCAAGCATGACCTTGTCTCCCCCTCTTAAAAAACCTAACCTTGATCCTAACATTCTCTCTAACTACCGACCCATCTCTCTCCTCCCTTTTGCCTCCAAACTCCTTGAGCATATTGTTTACAACCGCCTCACCACATTTCCTCACATGCCCTCCTTGACTTTTCAATCTGGTTTCCGTTCTCTCCACTCCACTGAAACTGCTCTCACGAAAGTCAGCAACGACCTCCTTGCTGCCAAATCCAAGGGCCACTACTCCCTGCTCATTCTCCTAGACCTCTGGTGCTTTTGACACTGTGGACCACCCTCTACTGCTGCATATCCTTCACTCCCTTGGTCTACGTGACACTGCTCTCTCCTGGCTGTCCTCCTACCTCTCTGACCGTTCCTTCTCTGTTTCCTCTCATGATGACTCCTCCCCACCACAGCCTTTTACAGTCGGAGTTCCCAAGGTTCTGTTCATGGACCTCTCCTATTCTCTCTCTATACGTCCTCTCTAGGTAAACTCATCTGCTCTGTTGACCTCCATTATCATCTCTATACTGATGATACTCAGATCTACCTTTCCTCACCTGATCTTTCCCCCTCTCTACTGACTCGTATCTCTAACTGTCTCTCTGCTATCTCTTCCTGGATGTCCCAGCGATTTCTCAAACTTAATATGTCTAAGACTGAGTTGATCGTCGTCCCACCCTCCCACATAACATCATGTCCCACTATTTCTTTATCAATAGATGGCATAACTATCTCATCTAGTCCGAAACTGCGTTGTCTTGGAGTCATTCTGGACTCATCCCTCACCCTCAAACCACACATTCAGAATCTCTCGCAGTCCTGTCGTTTCCATCTCAAGGATATTTCCAAGATCAGACCTTTTCTCACCCAGGATGCCACCAAAATCCTCATACATTCACTGGTTTACTACTGTAACCTTCTTCTATCTGGCCTTCCCAAATCCCATCTCTCTCCTCTCCAGTCTGTTCTGAACGCTGCTGCTCGGCTCATCTTCCTCTCCAAACGCTTTACATCTGCCTCCCCTCTCTTACAAGCCCTCCAAAGGCTCCCCTTCCCTTTCAGAACCCAATTCAAGGTTCTCACACTCACTTACAAAGCCCTCAACCATTCCTCTGCCATTTACCTCTCTGATCTCATCTCCCTTCACTCTCCTGTCCGCCCTCTTCGTTCACTTAATACACTCCGCCTTTCATGCCAATTGATTACTGCCTCCCGCTTCCGCCTTAAAGATTTTGCCCGTGCTGCTCCCCACCCACACAGTACTATACGCCCCTCGTACAGAAGGAGAATGCATGTAAAAGCAAATATCTGCACCAGATTCTCTTCTATGTAATGAAGTCATGTCTGCATTGATGCTTGCCTATTAGACGAGGCGGCATTAAGAGTAAAGCGGCATGCCAATAATCATCACTCTCATTGGTGCTTTTTCCAAAGACAGTCATTGTTGGCATATATTATTTCTAATCATAGCCAGCCTGACTGCAAATGATGATTGAAATAATAACAATTAATAATAATAAAATTAATTGGTTATTTGTAGAGTACTTTGTTTCCTGAATAGGACTCAGATAACTTTATATAATTGCAGAAGGTGAGCACGCTCAGCTGCTGCCCTATGTAATCATACACATCTGTCCCTGCCCCCATTGGACAAGATGAGTCAGATTTAGAAGTACAGTATATGTCTCTAGCAATACGCATTAATGATTGCTCATTCTCATTGTGAAATGTTTCTCTATTATAGGACCTGAATCAGATTCTATTAGACACACCTCCAGTATGGAAGGGGTCATCCAGACTCTTTAGAACTCTTGAAGATAAAGGTAATAATTATATTCTGTGTGTATTCTAACATATATAATTATTTGCTTTTCCTAGAGCAAATCATGCCTAGGTAATTGGTGCGGGATGCCGACACTCGGGATCACAGCAGTCAGAATCCTGACGCCGGCACCTCGACAGGTTTAGGATTACAACAACTTTCGGTCGTTAGCATAACCCTCCCCCTCTCCCCATCCCTAACCCTCTCTCCCCGGTGCCTTACCCCAACCCCCCCCTCTAGTGCCTAAACCTGACCTCCCCCTTCCCGCACCCTAAACCTAACCCTCCCCTCGGTATCTATAGGGGCCCATATACTACCGATGGATCGCCTCGATTCTGCAGCCTGGCATTGCAGGATCAGTGAAATCCAACAGGTTGGATTTCACAGATTTTCCGATCATGACTAATATGTGATCGCGATTTGCACATCGGTGAAATTTAACATGGAGAATTTCACCGATCCTTCGACAGATCACTGAACATCGGTGTCCGCTGGTCGGCATTTAGGTGTTTCCGATCAGATCAAAGGATCGCGCGACTGGTCGGTAGGTGTATGGGGACCTTACGCGCCAGACACTATGGTCAGAACTGCGTACGCAGAGGCTACTCAGACTAATGATAGAGTGATTGACAGGATGTGCCGTTTGTGGTTGGTGATGGGGGCGGGGGGGGGGAGAGGGGTCGGGCGAATGCAGGCGTGCCAGTGCATTTCAACGCCGATGCATGGGCGTGCATAAATTATCCACTGAGCTACCAGACACCTCCTGAGTACTCATAGCGTGCGCAGAAGTTAGCAATTCCTGAGTGAGGTCTGGGCTTCCTTAACTCTGCGTCTGAGTCCGATGTTACTCGATGTTACTGATAGTTTCGATATGTTGGGCAAGTGTACGGATGTGAGTAAGGGGAAGTGGGAGCCCTTATGCCAGGCTGCATCCGCAATGCGAATGCAAACATTTACATGTCACCGCTGATATTAGCATCGCAGTTGTGTGCGTATAAGCAGAATAGCGATCTTTGCTGAATCAGCCCCTCTATGCTGACCACACAAACTGATATAGAAAATTGACAGATCCGTTTTTTTAGTGGTTGGGTCAATAGGACGCATCTAATTGTGCCAATACCAGCAGACATAGAACAATCACTGTCACCGGCCAGCTACAGTTTTGCTTGGGAGCCGTAATACGTATGGATGCTTGGCTATATGAAGGGATCAAATTTAATCTAAAAGGGCCAACTCTGTGGGACACTGCTTGCAATATGGGAATCGGATAAGGTTATTATACACTTTGATAATATTACACAAGGTGTATGATCTATTTCTTTTGCCCCTTAAAGCTGTCTCCCAAAGCTGCAACAACAGCTGTACCAAACTTGTTGTAGATATAACAGCTTAAACCTTAGCTGCTCTTTGAAGTACCTTGTTGTCGGTCTGCGTGTTTTAAAGTTCTGTTTTGTTTTCATAACAGTGAATTAACTACATAAGAGGAATTGGTAAAATACCTGTTATTATAGGATACTGTATTTTATCCCCCTCCCATCCAATAAAGTATGACAGCTCTGACATGAATGGCCTCTGATAGCCATGCCTTCATCGTGCTCTGCAGATGTGTGAACAATCCCTGCTGTTTCCAATCTGTCACTTACTGGCACTAGTACTATTCTGCTTCCAAACACCTGAGAGCAGCCCTCTCTTTACTTTCATGCCAACAAGATGTTATTCTTTTCCTTGTTGTGTTAGGATATTTCTATTGATTGGACTGTAAAATCACAGCACATTCATAGTGTATATTAGCTGCGTGTTAGATTCTGCATGGAAGCATACCAGAGGTACCGTAAGGGCTCGTGCTCACTGTGTTTGTGATTATCTATAGGCAGCTTTTACCTCTGAATAATATTAACATTCTAGCTCTGATGCATATTCTCATACGGTTCTATGGGGTTTAAAAGAAAAACTCTCCAAAATGTATATCGGCATTTTGTAATTCTGAGGTAAATTTACTAAAATGGATTTGAGCTCATGGTAACTGTTCATATAAATTACTTTACTGAAATATACTAACATAAACTGTATATCAGTTATTGTTTTGTTATTTCTAAAATATTAAATTGAAGCATAAAAATTAAACCCATGTTTTGCATTTTTTGTGTCAGACCTGCACCTTTCCGGATTGCTGGATGATCGATATCGATCATCCAGCACACCACCAACCCGCCAACGATCAACGATCGCGGGTCCCTATAGTAACCTGGTTGATATCGCATCGCAGGTCGTTGGTGGGTTGGAAGGGACAAAAAAATGCACGATATGAACGATAACGATATGATCTATATTGTTATCGTTCATATTGTGCATATTAATCGTCCCGTGTGTACACACCATAAAGGAAATTAATAGATTAATAACTGTAAGGGTTATATTTACTGAAGTACGGGTATATAAAAGTAGAAGATGTTGCCCATAGCAACCAATCAGATTCTACTTAACATTTATCTACAACCTTCTAGAAGACAATAGCAGGTTAATATGGGCAACATCTCCACTTGTAAATACCTGAACTTTAGTAAATATACTCCTAAGTGTATCTGATTTAATAAATTGCTAATTTCCCTGTTCATAACATTAGTGAGTCAAACGTGAAGCATTTTATTTTGAGTGAAGAAAGTTTAGGCTCCCTTACATATATGGCCTCTTAATTTAGTCCACATTAGTGGTCAATTTGTAATTCCTGAGCATGAAAGTGATTATCTCGCCACACATTCTAGCATGTTAGTGATGTCATGCTGTGGGGGCTTCCACTTTCTGCAATCACTGTCCATTCTAGCTCATTGTGACTCATGTCCACTGTGTTGCTCCGTGTATCATATCTGAAAATGAAGAAATCTTTACATGTTTCAAGCCAAATTGAGTTATTATCCGATAATGATAATTTGCACCTCACCAGTGCGTGTCCTAGCCTGTGTACACATCTAACATCACTCTAATACTGCCAAAGTTTTTATTTGTTGTTGTTTTTTTATTATTTTATATTAGCCATTAAGAATACTTGAGGCTGTAGCCCTCAATGCTCTTTTATTTCACAGCATAGAATCTTCATATCCAATAGCAAGGAAGCGGTATGAAATACCGCCGGCCGCATGGCCGGGAGTTCGAAACCCGGCAGCGTCAGGCAGACAAATGAAGAGACCGCGGGAACCCGACAGCGCTGGAAATCCCGATTGTCCATAGGTGAGTACTTACTAACCTAACCCCCCTAACCCTCCTTAGGGGTGCCTAACCCTAACCTCCCACCCTGTGCCTAACCCTAATCCCCCCTCTAAGTGCCTAAACCTAACCCCCCCCCCTTCCGCGCTGCCTAAACCTAAGTCCCCCGGGGGGGTGCCTAACCCTAACCCTCCCTCCCCCTAGCCTAACCCTAACCCTCCCGGGGGGGTGCCTAACCCTAAGTCCCCCCGGGAGCCCCTAACCCTCCCCCCCACGGCTGTCCGCTCGCGGCGCCCGGCATCCCTTTGATCGGGATGCCGGGCGCCGGTCTCCCGGCGTCGGAAAAATGACAGGCGTCTAGATATAGACGCCTGTCATTTAACCCTCGCCGGGATAAAGCAGTCGGGAAGCCGGCTGTCGGACTTAAGTCAGCCGGCTTCCCGATTGCATTCCCAATAGCAATAACAATAATAATGATTAATACTAAAACAAAAATAGCACTTTAACCACATTTTATTTCCTCATCAACACGTTTCGCCAGCTGCTGGTTAAGCATCATGGGAAATGCAGTTCAGGAACAGATGAAGGTGGAACATGCCTGGTATAAGCCAGTGCAGTGCGGGCCCTTTAGATTTAGAACATCTACATTAGGATGCTCTGAAGTGTTAATTCTATAATAAAAATGCAGGCTGGCAAATAAGACGATGATCCCTTTAGCCGTCAAATCAAAACTGAACCCCTGCAGTCAGAGGTGAATGTTGTCCACGGTGATCTAAAGCACTGAGAAGCCACATTCACTATGCAAAGTAATTATGTGGCCTAAGTGGAATGTAGTCAAAATGTTGACAATCACAATGTTGACACTTAAAAAGACTGACACCGTAATATGGAGTGTCACAATGTCAACATGGTTAAAATGTTAACACTTGAAAAAATGTTAACCCAGTTAAATGTTTTTAGGGTTGGGGTTAGGATTAGCGTTAGGATTACTGTTAATGTTAAAATTGGGGGTCAGTATGTACCTGCCTACATGTTGACAGCGAAACACGTGTTGAGTCCCCTTCTGATACCTTTGTGCTCACAAAGGATCCCCCTGCAGCACGAACTCTGATCACGATGGGATCTTTACTACGATATTTACACCTGGTATGTAGTCGGGAAGCCGGCGGACCTAATCCCGACAGCCGGCTTCCCGACTGTCATATCCTGGCAAAGGTCTAAAGACAGGCGTCGATATACATCGCGATCGAAGGGACGCCGAGCGCGGATAGCCGCGGGTGGGGGAGGGTTAGGTTTAGGGTTCCTGGGAGGTTTAGGCTAGGGGAAGGGGGATTAGGGTTAGGCACCCCCGGGGGGAGTTTAGGGTTAGGCACCCCCCCGGGGGACTTAGGTTTAGGCAGCGGGGAAGGGGGGTTAGGTTTAGGCTCTTAGAGGGGGGATTAGGGTTAGATACTGGGGGGGAGGTTAGGGTTAGGCACCACTAAGGGAGGGTTAAAGTTAGGGGGTAGAATTAAGTTAGCTAATACTTATCTGAGGACGATCAGGATTTCCACTGCTGCCGGGATGCTGGTGTCGGGATTCCAACCGCCGGACATGTGTCCGGCGATAAATCATACCAATTCCCTAAACCTATCTACCCCTTTATTGTTTCAGCAATACTTTCACCAGAGGAGCATACGTCATACCACCCAGCAATGCCTTGCACTATGGTGTACTGGTATTAGTGAGCTCTGACAGCAGATACCGATCTACTTTATCTTTCACTGTGTCTGTGCTGGTGACGCTCATCTCACACTATACTGCCTCGGCATAACAAGGGGAAGCAGATCACCACATACACATAAGTACCAAGGTTCTGCAATTTCCATCATCTGCATTATCATTGGACATTGTATAGGGTGTGTATTGTCATAGCCTGACTCTACCACTGAATCAATACCTTTCCCTATATGGTCTTCATCAATGTGATATTTATTGTTATAAACAGATACATCGGTTTGTGGTGCTATTTAACATTTTTGTATTTCCACATTTTTGAAACCTTTTATCCTCTCTTATATCGCCCACTTCTCTTTTGCTTCAATTGCTGTGGTTATGCTTAAACTTTACCCCACACACACATCTCTTTGTTTTACCTTATTGCTCCTCACTTTTGGATAGTAGTATTTACTGTGATATACAGTATTATGATGTTTATCAGTGTGGATAAAAACCTCCATTTTTAATGATGTTGATTAAAAGTTACATATTATACTTATATTGATCTTCAGACTTTTCAGAGTTGTGTCACTTCTTGTAGTGTTTTTGTCCTTTGATGACATATTGAACATTTCGGCATGATGGCGTCTATATAATGACTGTCGACATGGTAATTGTGGAGAAAACGTAGTGATCGCACCCAAAGTATCTGCCTTGTCCTTATAAAGTGCCAGGAAATAGGAACTTCCCTGTTCTGCTGTATCTCACTTACATAGATACATGTTTCAGTGGACAGAAAGGAGTTAATGTGTCTGCCTTTCTCGTCTTCCATGTCCCCATTTGTTGTCAGCTATGACAATTACAAAAAAAAACTTTCCAAGAAATCTATCCTTGGAGCCATGAGACAGCCAAGTTCAAACAGAGCTATTTGCTTATCATGCAGTGCAGGTGATTAACACGCTTTGCTGTACTTTATTTGGTGTATCCAGACTCCTCTCATTTCAGATCTTTGAAGATGCAAAGCCCGTGTGCTGTGCATATTTAGGCGGTGGGGAACTTTCTGTACTCTGGCCAAATACCTGTGCTGGGATGAAACCTGTTAATCCTGGTGTTGAGTTTCAAACCAGAGCAAGTCTCCACAAAATAGCAAAGGAGGCTCCCCCAAAACAAAGCGCCTTTAGAAAGGTATGAAAAAATGTTGACATTCTCCTTAGCCTCTTGGACACAGATAGACAGTTGTATGTGATTCCCCCTGATTATCACGGACAGATTTAAGTCAAAGAGAGGCATTGTGTTTCATTTCTTGAAACAAAACTTTTTTTTCTTTTTTCTTTTTTTTCTTAAAGCATTTTCTTCCCTTTGGATTTTTAAGCCTTAACTACATTCATCAAAGCGTTAAGCTAAGCAATTCAGTGCATGGTTTTGAATCACTAAAGAAAAGCAATACCATTATATTAAAGTAAGTGCAAGCTTTGTGTCATACTTAGAGATACTAATCACACTTTGGGATAAGCAAACCTGCTGGATGTTTTCACAACATTTTTATACATAAATGCTCTTGTCAGTCACTTGACAAGGAAATCTCTTGAAGCACAAGCATTATGTGCAGTACAGACATACTAGCCTTGTTATGGTCTGCTAGGGGGCTTTGGGCTTAGCACACTTCTCAATGGCCTCATAGCTTTGATCCGGAAAATAAAAGTCTGACCTTTCCTGCAAGAGTTGCCCACACACTAAGAGTTAGGGTCCTCATTGTACGTGTGAACTCAGCGATGGCGCTAGGAGCATCTCATTAGGCTTTTCTACAACATAATTCATTTTTTCAAAATGCACCTACAGTATTAGCATGAAGACTTCATAAAAGGTCCTCTTATCGATATTCAAATACTTACAGTTGCATCTGGATAAATTTTACTACATTTGATAGTTAATTCCCAAGCTTCCTTTTTGTTCTACCATTTCCGCATTTAGCTGCATAGCAGGTACCCTTGCGTTTCCCAATATAAGGCCCTCTATGCTTTCAGTTCTGAAGGCTTAGCCATCCAGACGTTTCAGCATCGGGCGATCTCTTGGAAGACAATGGTATCCAGGTGGCAGATAATAAAATCTGTCCTAAGTGGAACCGGCAGGTTGTCACCCACCAGCTCGGACACAGTTGGTTACTGGGAACATATTAGTCCACTTTCAGCAAGCAGTGTTGCTTTTATGGAGGTTAGTGGTAGCAGAAAAAGGAACTGTTGAGTGCCGTAAGACCTACTATCTGTCCTACCACAGATGTAGATATGGGTTACAGTGGCAATCAGTTTGACTTTTTCCACTCATTTCAGTTTAGCCCTTGATGTGTGAAATAACTTTCACCAGTTTCCATTAAAGACAGTTGTATCTGAAAGAACAATGACTTTGGCATATTTGAAAAGAACGAAGAGTGAGGTAAGAGTGTGGGTGGTCACTTGCTATAGACCGTTTTGTGTTAAGGCTTGATATATGAATTCAGGCAGAGAAGAACTCTTCAATATTTGTGCCACCAGCCATAAGCTGACATGAAAAGCAACAAATTCCTGTTCCACTGACTTATAACCTTATAGATTTTATTTACATGCACATTCTGCTTCTTCTCGGGAGCAGTGACACGGACAACACAGCTTCACATAGAGGAGCGCAATATAATTGTACACAAAACTGTCACACTCAGATATGCTTTTTATAGGAATTGCATATTGTGCATATTAATGTATTAGACATATTTTCACAGGTTTCTACATTAAAGTAGTGTCCTACGAGCTACAGAATGTTGTGGCTTTTACCCCTGTCCTGAGGTATTCCCCACAATGCACATTGTGTATGAATTGATGTCTGGCTGATTTAAATGATCATGTGCTGGTACTTTTGAATTTGTGATGAATAAGATGTACTGTGTGCTCCACAATCCCAAGCAGAGCTTTTCCTACAGAGTGCTGTGTAGTTATTTAGGCAATATCACTTGTAGCCGTTACGTACCTTACAATTATCTGATCACTTATTACTAGTTGATGCACATTATCAAACTCTAATACCGCTTTATAGAGGTATTACTGCTAGCTGACACTCCCTTATCTTCCAGCAAATTGTTTTAGTTTCCTTGACATTAGACTTTGGTGTCTGCAGATCCCAGCAGTTTTAGGATGTACAAAGCAGGGTGTAATATGGGGTAGGGAACTCTATTTCAATGTGTCCTTGTAATCTAGGGGGATATTTATCACACCTTCTATAGAGGATAAGTGGAGGTGTGGCAGACTCCACCTATCATGTAATAGAGTGTATTAGGTAAATAATAACTAGAAGCTGATTGGTTGCTACGAGTAATGCCACCACTTGTCCTCTTTAGAATGTTTGATAATTCTCCCTCTTATTCTTCCTAACAATTTTTGTATAATAGATTTATGCATTATTGCTAGATATACACTAGATTCTAATGTAGTTACCTAATTGTATAGCCTACAATGTAAGAGGTTGAGTGCATGCTAGTTCTGAATTATGTTGTCAGACTCATGCAGGAAAATATTCCATAAGAGTCCTTGAATAGATTTGTCACTGTATGCACCAGCCAAGCCCATTTCTCAAGTATCAGTCTTCATCTGTAGTCCTCAGAGGCCTGTGTGCTTGCTGCTATATTCACTCCAGAAGGTGAAATCTCTCTGTCCTGTATGCTATTGGAAATGGTCATTATTGGTATTTGGTACCAGCTATCATTAACCAATATTATTTTAGTGCTGAGAGCACATCTATGAGAGAGGTGGACTTGGAAAAGCCTGGGACCCAGAGAAGCTTGGTGTACTCAAACTCTGTAGTTACTGGACAGATCTTTATTGAGAACATAGAAACATAGAAACATAGATTTTGACGACAGCTTATATTTCATTTATCCTTTTGGCAACTTCCACCCTATTTGCTCCTTAGGTCTCTCTTAAGGATATTCTTATGCTTATCTGAAGCGTGTTTAAGTTGTTCCACTGTCTTAGCTTCAACCACCTCTGATGGGAGGTTATTCCACTTATCCACTACCCTTTCTGTGAAGTAATTTTTACTCAAATTTCCTCTGAGCCTACCACCCTCCAGTCTCAGTGCATGTCCTCGTGTTCTTGTACATCTCTTCCTTTGAAGCTTCCCTCCTATACCTTGTTAAAACCTCTGATCTATTTGCAAGTTTCTATCATGTCCCCCCTTTCCCTTCTCTGCTACAAACTATACATATTAAGATCTTTTAGTCTTTCCGGTTAAGTTTTGTGCTGTAGGCCATGCACCATTTTAGTTGCCCTTCTTTGTACCGTCTCTAATGTATTTATATCCTTCTGGAGATATGGCCTCCAGAACTGTACACAGTATTCTAGATGAGGCCGTACCAATGACCTCTACAGTGGCATTATTACTTCTTTTTTCCTGCTACTGATTCCTCTCCCTATGCAACCAAGCATGTGACTTGCCTTCCTCAATGCTTCGGTGCATTGCTTGCCTGCCTTCAAGACATCTGAAATGGTGACTCCTAAATCCCTTTCCTCCTCTGTATTTTCCAATATAGTGACCTTGGTACTATATTTAGCCTTTGGGTTATTGAGACCCAAGTGCATGATTTAGCATTTTTTTTTTACATTAAACTGTAGTTGTCATGTTCTTGCCCATTCATCTAGTCTACCCAGATCCTCAGTCAGCCTGGTGTGTCTACTCTGTTGCCTACTTTTGTATCATCTGCAAAAAGGCATACTTTCCCTTCAATACCATTTGCAATATCACCAACATAAATATTAAAAAGCACTGACCCAAGTACAGATACCTGGGGTACTCCACTGGTAACCTTTCCTTCCAGTGAATACAATGCATTTACTACAACTCTCTGTTTCCTATTCTGCAACCAAGATCTTGTCAAAAGCCTTACTAAAGTCTAGATAAGCTACATCTACACCCCCTTGATCTATTGCTTTTGTCACCCACTACTGATGTAAGGCTCACTGGTCTGTAGTTACTTACTTCTTCTTTGCTACCACTTTTGTATAGTGGTATTACATTTACTCTTTTCCAGTCCTCCGGAATCACTCCTGATACTAGCGACTGGTTGAATAATTCTGTTAGTGGTGTTACCAGGACCCCTTTAAGCTCTTTTAGTATCCTTGGATGTATCCCATCCGGCCCCATTGATTTATCCACTTTCAGTTTTGAGAGTTCTGTTTGGACCTTCTCCTCTGTAAATGTACTTTCATGTACCTCATTTTTACGGATGCCTCTGCAACTTAACTGTGGCCCCTTCCCCTCTCCTTCTGTAGTGAATACTGGACAAAAATAATTATTTAGGTGATCTGCTATTTCTTTGTCTCCCTCGATCATGTACTCACTGTCTGCCTTATTCCTCCATAGTTATAGAACTGTATAGCAGTTTTAAACCAGCTATAATGTAAACAGCTCTAAATTTCAGCAAGAAATTGCCACATCTGACAAACAGCCGAGCTATTCAGGACAGGAGACTAAGTATGTAGCTCTCACACTGCAGATCTGAGGTCTTTGGAAGGAACAGGAACAAGGCCTGAAGTGCCCACTGGTGGTATTCTAAGGTCATTCAAAAAGTGTACACTGTATTTATCAGGAGGTATGGTAATTAACCTTTTATATTGGCAGTAACACAAGACAAACTGTACACTAAAATACTTATTACATTCTATGATATAGGCAGAGGCAGGAGCGGATCTAGACTCTTGCTTTAGGGGGGCAGTGTGTATATATTAGGGATGAGTGGTTTGGATTCTGTGGAATCTGAACCGCTCCGAACATTGGGGATCCGAGTCCACCCGAGCCACGGCTCGGGTGTTCCCGTCTGACTCGGATCCCACAGCGAGGCCGAACGTCATCCTCCTGATGTCGAATTCTCGTGAGAATCCGACTCTACATAAGGGACAGAGACCGAGACTCTGCGTATACAAGCACTGTGACTCCTAGAGCAGTAGCCCTCTGTGTATACAAGCACCGTGACTCCTAGGGCAGTAGTCCTCTGTGTGTATAAGCACTGTGAATAATTAGGCAGTAGCCCTCAGTGTGTGTAAGCACCGTGAATAATTGGGCCTTAGTCCACTGTGTATAAGCACTGTGACTCCTTTGGCAATAGCTCTCTGTGTGTATAAGCACCGTGACTCCTTGGGAAATAGCCCTCTGTGTGTATAAGCACCGTGACTCCTTGGGCAATAGCCCTCTGTGTGTATAAGCACCGTGACTCCTTGGGCCATAGCCATCTGTGTAAACAAGCATCGTGACTCCTTGGGCCTTAGGACCTGATTCAGACCCCTTTTTTAGGAAGCGTTCGCTCGTAGCTGCCGATGGTTCGAATTGTGCGTATGCATCGCAATGTGCGTGCACGAACCAGTGCGAGAGATTGGGAAGCGGTCGCTCGCCGAGTATAGACAGCCCAGCAGAGTGAGTGACAGGACAAGCCGTTTGTGGGTGGTAACAGGGACAGGCCACTAGAAATGGGGGAGTGGAGGTGCGAACGCTGGCGTGCCTGAGTGTTTCAATGCCGTTTCAGAGGCGTGCATAATTAACAGGCAGTACACGTCACCTGGTTGAATTTTACACTGAAGTGCTCGCAGTGCTTGCGGTAGGGTATAGTCATCCTCATGCACTGTGAATGCATCCGATGGTACCCAATGTACTGATGGTTACATACACTTCCTGAAGATGATGTGCGCAAGTGGTTGTCTGAAGACAGGCTGGTGGGCATCTGCATACACAAAGCGATCGCACGCCAAGCCATAGTGGGTATGCATATGCCTTGCCGTGCGATTGCCTGCCTTGCCGTCAAGTAGCCAAATTTGCATACACTGGGAGCGAGCGAACGCATCTAGCAAGCAGGTCTGAATTGAGCCCTTAGCCCTCTGTGTGTCCATAACACGCAAGTACTGTGACTCAGTAGTGAGTGGCAGTGAGTGGCAATGTTTCATAGATGTGCTTTAAACTGCGGTGTCTGTCGCTTAGTAACCAGCCAGCTCACTGCAGCCTTTGGCCAATAATGGTGAAAACAATATTGTAAGCTGTGAGGTGGTCTAAATTGACTGTAAATGACTGGAAATTACTGTTATTGGGGTAAATAATTCTCAAGGAACAAAAAAAGCCCAAATTATGTGATTTTAGTTTTTTTGTTTCAATTTAAAAAAATAAATAAAAATCCAAATCCAAAATCAGCCACGGCAGGTTTGGCAAATTCCAAATCCAAAGCCGGATGACGAATCAGAACCAAATCCAAGTCCAGCAAAAATGCCTAATATGGAAAGCGGATTTGAGTTCTGTCTTTAACCTTTCGAGTGCCATCCTTGATGAAACTCAGTTAAATGTATTGGCTAAAGGCCTTTCATTTGTTCCAACATACAGACATAGTGAGTTCAAAAGTGCTATTGATCTTTACAAATTTGGTAGAACACTAAGGTTGAAAGAATTTTTTTGTAATAAGAGCGCAACCATTGATACCAAAAGGTTTAAGAGATCATCCACTTTCGATCCACCTACCAATAATGCCAGTCTTAAAACCTTTTGTAGGCTAGTTTCAAACGATATCAGGTCGAATGTGGCACCGAAGATGTATAATAATCGAACTACAATTGAAGAAAAAGCATTACAGTCTTTGATAAAAAATCCACATTTGGTTATCAGATCTGCTGATAAGGGAGGCGCTGTGGTTGTACAGGATTGGACAGACTACGACGCAGAGATTATGTCACAACTTGCTGATAAAAACACCTATATCGATGTACCTCAGAGACCTGTTCAAGAAGTTAAGGCTCTGGTTGATGCAGTGGTCAGCGATGCTTTGATTCAGGGATGGATTGATCAGGATGAATTTTCATTTCTGACGGTTGAACATCCAAGATGTCCTATCTTGTACACATTACCCAAAATACATAAAACTACAATAAAACCTCCTGGCAGACCAATCATCTCTGCACAAGGATCTGTTTTGCAACCGTTGGCTATATTTATCGACCATGAACTACAACCACTAGTAAAAAAGCAAGAAACCTACTTAAGGGATACCGGTCATTTATTACAATTATTGAGTGGAATGGGCAATCTGAACAATGTCCTACTTGCAACATTGGACGTGAGGTCGCTATACACGGTCATACCACATGCAGAAGGTCTCGAATCTTTAAGAACTGCTTTGACAACTCGGTCCTCAAAGCGTATTCCTACCGAATGTTTGATTAAATTAGCAACATTAGTTCTTACTAAAAATCATTTTCAATACAAGGATACATTTTATTACCAAATATCCGGCACGGCCATGGGGTCTAACCTGGCACCTTCCTACGCCAACGTAGGAAGCCTACTGACCGGAATTTGGCATTACTACCTTCAAGCCACCATCCAGTTGCCTCGAAAGAAAATCTTCCGGTATCACAATACCTTAGAGTCAGGCGTATCAATACCTCGTCTGAAATGAGAGAGCTTCAGTTGGAAGAAATGACGATGAGATTCCTTGAGAGGGGTTACCATCAAGCCACCTTACATAGATGCCTACACAAAGCTAAACAGATCTTTACTACCCCATTTGAGAAACCATCGTCATCTTGTAAAGATGACACATCTTGTAAAAATTTATACCACTACATACGATGGTCAAGCCAAATATACAGAGAAATCGATCAAGAAGTTTTGGCCGATTCTACAAAGCGACCGGACATTACCGTTTCAACATTTGGCACTGCCTATGATGGCTTATCGAAGAGGACCCAATTTATGGCAAAAGTTAATGAGGCCCACTTTGTACCCCAATAAAAAGAGCGAGGTTTCTGAACTCTTCCTGTCTCGACCAGGCAGCTATTCATGCGGAAATTGTATCACTCGTTCTTCCATGATAATTGGACCCAATTTCCCGCATCCACACACAGGTAAAAAAATAGCTATTAAGTATAGGCTACATTGTGCATTGGACCATCTAATATACATACTCATTTGCCCTTGTGGTCTGTATTATATAGGCCTTACAGCACGACGCTTTAGGGATAGGATGGCTAATCATCGTGCCTCAATTAGGGTGGCACTGCAGACCGGTAAAAGCGACAAACCTGTCGCCAGGCATTTTTATGAAAAGAAACATTAGGCAGCATCACTAAGATGCAAACTCATTGATTGGATTCCCCTGCAGCAAGGATGTGATAGACTCCTTTGTTTGAAACGTAGGGAATGCTATTGGATCCATAGTCTGGATACTGTAATGCCGAAGGGCTTAAATGAACACAATCCCCTAAATGTCTTTCTATAAGGTCAGCCTTTGGGGTTAAAATTAATTACCATTACATTATAATGGTAGATTTAGTTTTTCACTTGCGTTTTTTTTTTTTTTATGTATATATCAACATATTAAATGCATTGCAATAATAATGCTAGTGGATGATTTGTTGATGTTTATTCACTCATTTTGTTTAAGTCAATTTGCATTTACACCTTTGTCAGTCATATCAGGTTCCCCTTCTGTCACTATTTATCAGCATGGCTATAATTAAAGCAGCGCTGATATTGTTTTCACAAGCTTCGACCGTTGCTTAGTTACCATGGTCGGTTACCAGGGAAACGGAAGCGTGGTCTTCACGTGCTTCCTGTTCAGCGGCATATAGCCGCGGGTAGATTTGATCCCACACAAGCGCTCGGTGACAGCGTGTGCGCACACGCCAGACGCTGCTGCCCCTGCTGAGTCCCTATCAGCTACCACACACCAGGTAAGCCAAACCGATGTCCATCTGACACAGTGTCAATTGATGGCTTATTAGCCATACATTACATCTTGGTATTTGCCATATTTTAGGTCCTGATGTCTCTCTTTGACCCAGCTCCCAGTGCTGCCATATAATTCTTATATGCACACAGGTACTAACTTAATCATTATGGGGTTGTGCTTACACGCATTATGGTATGCATTTGTGGTTATGCACTCATGGATAATTCCATTTCATTTTGTAGACATTTTCTAGACATTTATGTCATTGTCACATTGAAGTAAATACACGCGTGTGGTGCATACTTATTGGCTCACTTACTTGGTGTGTGTTGGCTAACTGAGGGTGCATTATATATTAACCCTGCATATGTCACTCAGGTGTTGTATATTAACCCATGAAGTGTCACTTAGGTGTAGTAACACAACAGGAGTGGGTTATAGTGATTGATTTAATCACTGTTGATGGACGGGAGCCTGATAGACAGATCATTGTTTATTTCTTTCATGTTCCACAGATGTTGTTTCATCATTTCTCTATGAAATACCATGTATGACTTGTTGAACTGAGGTCTTGAGAAAGGTACAGCTTTGTACCGAAACGTCGACCATGAATATTGATTTCTTCTGTACAACTTGGATGTTCTAAAGATGAATAAATTGTGCATAAAATTTTAATAAAGAGAGTGCATCCTTCCTTTGGAAATTCTACTCTATGTGTGGACTCACATGTCCGTGGAGGCACCCTGACATTGTCATTTTTTGCAGTGAGTGCGGGACTATCCTGGTGTGTGTGTGTATATATATATATATATATATATATATGCCTAATATATAATATATATATATAAATGTCTAATATATATATATATATATATATACTGTGTGTGTGTATATATATTAGGGATGTGCGCCGGACCATTTTTGTCGGATTTGGATTTGGTTCTAATTCGTTGTCCGGCTTTGGATTTGGATTTGGATTTGCCAAACTGCGGTGACTGGCTTTGGATTTGGATTTGGATTTGGATTTTTTTTACAAAAATTGACAAAAAAAGCTAAAATCACATAAATTGGTCTTTTTTTTCTTCCTACAGTATTATTAACCTCAATAACATTAATTTCCAGTCAATTTAGACCATATCACAGCTTATAATATTGTTTTCAACATTATTGGCCAAAGGTTGCAGTGAGCTGACTGGTTACTAAGCGACAAAGCAGCGGCACAATGACACAGACACCACAGTATAAAGCACATCTATGACACATTGCCACACAGCAGTGGCAGAAATGAAAAGTAGTGCACCCACCCAGTGGGTACGGCCAGCAGAGTCACAGTACTTGTTTACATAGTGGGCTACGGCCCAAAGAGTCACAGTGCACAATCTTATTCACATTACACCGCACATAGGGCCTGATTCACATTACACCATAAAGTAGTGTCTCTTATTTATGTTACGACACACAGTAGTGCCCATTTTACACAATGCCCACAGTAGCGGTGTCCCTTACACAATGCCCCCAGTAGTGGTGCCCCCTATGCAGTCCCCTTAGTAGTAGGGTCCCCTATGCAGTGCCCACAGTAGTATGCCCCCCATTAGCATGCCATCCAGTAGTATGCCCCCCATTAGCAGGCCCCCCCAGTAGTATGCCCCCCATTAGCATGCCACCCAGTAGTATGCCCCCCATTAGCAGGCCCCCCAGTAGTATGCCCCCCATTAGCAGCCCCCCCAGTAGTATGCCCCCCATTAGCAGCCCCCCCAGTAGTATGGCCCCCCCAGTAGTATGGCCCCCCCAGTAGTAGGCTGCCCCAGTAGCAGGCCCCCCTCAGTAGTAGGCTGCCCCAGTAGTAGCCCCCCTGTAGTATGGCCCCCCCTGTTGTATGGCCCCCCCAGTAGTAGTAAGCCCCCCCAGTAGTATGCCCCCACAGTAGTATGGCCCCCCCAGTAGCAGGCCCCTCAGTAGTATGGCCCCCCCAGTAGCGGACCCCCCCCCAGTAGTATAGCCCCCCCCCAGTAGCAGGCCCCTCAGTAGTATGGACGCCCAGTAGCAGACCCCCCCAGTTGTATAGCCCCCCCAGTAGCAGACCCCCCCAGTAGTATAGCCCCCCCAGTAGCAGACCCCCCCAGTAGCGCCCCCGGCCCTTGCACAACTTTCACAAGTTAAAAAAAAAAAAAAACTTACCTGATTCCTGATTCCCCGCTCCCGCGCCGTCCACTCTGCTGAGCCTGTCACACACTGCGGAGGGAGCCGGAAGACGGAGCTCATGTGTGAGCTCCAGCCGGCTCCCTCCGTGCAGCAGCCAATGAGAGTCTGTGTGACTCTCATTGGCTGCTGTAACAAACACACAGCTGCCGCTGGCGGCTGTGTGTTTGTATCTGTGTAGGGCAGAGCGCTATCACAGCGCTCTGCCCTACACAATAGGAGACCTGATGTCGGATTCTCTAGTGAGAATCCGACATCAGGCGGCCGCCGTTCGGCCCCGAACGGGGATCCGAGTCAGGGTTCGGGTGGACTCGGATCCCCAATGTTCGGAGCGGTTCGGATTCCAAAGAATCCGAACCGCTCATCTCTAATATATATATATATATATATATATATATATATATATATATAGATATCTATCCATGATGACAGCATGCTCCCGAACTCCACCACATACCCCCCAGCAACCTACTTGTTGTAACCAGGTCCTTGGAGAGCCGACGTGGGCTGATGAGAAGGGGTCGTGGCCTAATCGCGGGAGGCATGGCCATGCCACCTTAGTCTAAACCCCCCCCACACACACACACACACACACTTTTTTGCAGCATGGTGCGAGCAGCCTGTCCCCGATTCCCCGTGCTCCAAACGGTGTGCATGGAGGTAACCTAAGCAGATCACTCAGGCTGCCAGTACTGTGTACAGTGGCTGTGTGTTACGAGGTATAAGCAGATAAGTAGAAATAGCAGCAAGAGACAAGGATTACAAATGCAGGAGGCCACAGTGCTGTGGTGAAAGAATCCTAATGTCCCAAATCAACAAATCTACAATGCTTTTGCATTGATTAAGAAAAGGTGGTATATCTACCCGAGATGTCACCTTTATAAAGCAGTGCTGTCATTGTCTATAAATCCAATTGTAGTATAAAGCCTGACCTACATTGCTGCTTATGGGAATGTACCTGATCATGAGTTTTATGCATTTTGATCATAATCAAAAAATTTAAACAATGATTGTGTATTTGTGCCCATTTGCCTATGCTAGATGTGTGCAGCTTGTCACTTGTAGCATATGTACATGGGTATACTGCACAATACATCATATACACATTACATTCATGCTTTTAACCCTTTGATTTGTACATGTAGTATGCTTTTACTGTTAGGTTTCAATGGATCTTACAAAACCTCTCAGTAGGTACCACAACTCCCCATCTTGTGCCCAGCTGGTGCAACTCACCATCTTGTGCCCAGCAGATGCAACTCCCCATCTTGTGCCCAGCAGTTACAACTCCCCATCTTGTGATCTTGTGCCCAGCAGGTACAACTCCCCATCTTGTGCCCAGCAGGTATAACTCCCCATCTTGTGCCCAGCAGGTACAACTCCCCATCTTGTGCCCATCTTGTACAACTCCCCATCTTGTGCCCAGCAGGTGCAACTCCCCATCTTGTGCCCAGCAGGTACAACTCCCCATCTTGTGTCCAGCAGGTGCAACTCCCCATCTTGTGCCCAGCAGGTACAACTCCCCATCTTGTGCCCAGCAGGTGCAACTCACCATCTTGTGCCCAGCAGATGCAACTCCCCATCTTGTGCCCAGCAGGTGCAACTCCCCATCTTGTGCCCAGCAGGTGCAACTCCCCATCTTGTGCCCAGCAGGTGCAACTCCCCATCTTGTGCCCAGCAGGTGCAATTCCCCAGCTTGTGCCCAGCAGGTACAACTCCCCATCTTGTGCCCAGCAGTTACAACTCCCCATCTTGTGATCTTGTGCCCAGCAGGTACAACTCCCCATCTTGTGCCCAGCAGGTACAACTCCCCATCTTGTGCCCAGCAGGTACAACTCCCCATCTTGTGCCCAGCAGGTACAACTCCCCATCTTGTGCCCATCTTGTACAACTCCCCATCTTGTGTCCAGCAGGTGCAACTCCCCATCTTGTGCCCAGCAGGTACAACTCCCCATCTTGTGTCCAGCAGGTGCAACTCCCCATCTTGTGCCCAGCAGGTACAACTCCCCATCTTGTGCCCAGCAGGTACAACTCCCCATCGTGTGCCCAGCAGGTACAACTCCCCATCTTGTGCCCAACAGGTACAACTCCCCATCGTGTGCACAGCAGGTACAACTCCCCATCTTGTGCCCAGCAGGTACAACTCCCCATCGTGTGCACAGCAGGTACAACTCCCCATCTTGTGCCCAGCAGGTACAACTCCCCATTGTGTGCACAGCAGTTACAACTCCCCATCTTGTGCCCAGCAGGTACAACTCCCCATCGTGTGCACAGCAGTTACAACTCCACATCTTGTGATCTTGTGCCCAGCAGGTACAATTACCCATCTTGTGCCCAGCAGGTACAACTCCCCATCTTGTGCTCAGCAGGTACAACTCCCCATCTTGTGCCCAGCAGGTACAACTCCCCATCGTGTGCACAGCAGTTACAACTCCACATCTTGTGATCTTGTGCCCAGCAGGTACAATTACCCATCTTGTGCCCAGCAGGTACAACTCCCCATCTTGTGCCCAGCAAGTACAACTCCCCATCGTGTGCACAGCAGTTACAACTCCCCATCTTGTGATCTTGTGCCCAGCAGGTGCAGGTACAACTACCCATCTTGTGCCCAGTAGGTACAACTCCCCATCGTGTGCCCAGCAGGTACAACTCCCCATCTTGTGCCCAGCAGGTACAACTCCCCATGTTGTGCCCAGCAGGTACAACTCTCCATCTTGTGCCCAGCAGGTAGAACTCCCCATCTTGTGCCCAGCAGGTACAACTCCCCATCTTGTGCCCAGCAGGGTAGAACTCCCCATCTTGTGCCCAGCAGGTACAACTCCCCATCTTGTGCCCAGCAGGGTAGAACTCCCCATCTTGTGCACAGCAGGTACAACTACCCATCTTGTGCCCAGCAGGTACAACTCCCCATTGTGTGCCCAGCAGGTACAACTCTCCATTTTGTGCCCAGCAGGTACAACTCCCCATCTTGTGCACAGCAGGTACAACTCCCCATCTTGTGCACAGCAGGTAGAACTCCCCATCTTGTGCCCAGCAGGTAGAACTCCCCATCTTGTGCACAGCAGGTAGAACTCCCCATCTTGTGCCCAGCAAGTACTACATTCCATCTTGAAAAATAAAAAATAATAGTTAAAACACACACACAAAAAATAATAATATATGAAAGCTTTAGGGGTGGATTCGTAATAAGCTGTCGTTTGCTGATGCTGACAACGATCATCATCATCAGCAGTGTGTATTTGCATCAGCCATCAGCCCCCTGTAAGTGATTTGACTCGGACAGGTGTATAAGTGTCTCTATACCGGTCTGCAGCCATTCAGAATTTTGCGAACTTGCCCTTATCTAGTTAGCCTGCCCCTTCCCTCTCCCATCCTGCATCTCCAGGCCAAGTTCCTGATCACACACAGCTGCAGAGGTGCATACTATGCAGCGCTCTTCTGGGCATGCGCAGAATGATTTGCATACTTAACACTACACAAACTGGCGTAAGTCCAAGTCAGCATTAGTTTCTTGGTGATTAAAAGAATCGTAGCTATTTTTCCTCTGCGCAAAAAGCCCAGTACTGTACTTGATAGCAGTATGCTTCTTCAGCCCTGCAGATCTAATACGTTTATTATGTTATTTCGATTATTTGGGTTCCCTCATTTATGACCTCCGTCCCTTCCCTGCAGAGGACCTGCCTATTGAGCCATAACCATTCCAGGATCTTTCTCCCATAACACTCAGAGCAATCAAGCAGAACTATCTCTCTCTCAAGGCCACAATCTGCAAACAAAAGCAGAGAATGCTTTCAGAACCTCTTAGATAGTTGCCTTCACTTCTTCTGACATGTGGCCTGACAGTTGCTCAGCTTGTCTTTGTTTCAAAACAAAGAGAGTGGCATCAAACAAAGAGATCCAAATATAAAATGAATGGGTTTAACATATTCTAAAGTTAGACTTACACCACTTTATCAAAACGTTCCTGTATCTGATATCCCAGAGATACTCTGCTTCACAGGGTATGTCCATTTGGTTTCTAAGTACTTATCTGGTCAATTATGTGGCTAATGTCCTGTTACTGCAAGGTGATACACAAATGTAAGAGTACATATAGTAGGTGGTATGTTTGTGTTTGTTAGAAAACAATCCTTCCATTTAAGGTGTAAAGCCTTGGTAGGATCAGTGTGCTTAGTGTGGCATTATTGACTGACAACATGATCCTTTCTGAAAACCTGAAACATTGTGCAAATGATACTAAAGAACAAAGCATTCTAGGTGTATGCCCCACGGGCTGGTTTTAGGGCAGGGCAAAGAGGGCAGGTGCCTGGGGCTCCCAACATTAGCGGGTTTATGTAAACTGGGCTTTATAATGCTGCTTATTCAACGGCAACATTTGTTTTTATCTATAGGCCGAATCCATCTAATGACGTCTTTTGGAATTTGCAAATGGGTGTATTGCCCAGATCCCCTCAGTTTGTAGATCAAACCCTGTAGAGGATGCTAGGTAGAATGGCATCCAGTTACTGCTAATTACATTATAGTGCACTATTTATTCATTTTTTATACATTAATAACATGTTTAGTATGAACTTATTTTTTTATCCATGTAGTGAGTAAAAGTCTAGCATGATTTTATCCATGTACATTTGAATCATCGGGGGTGCAGTGAAGCCATGAGACATTGCTATGAGATAACAACAATACAAACAATCATCCATCGTCTGTGTTGTGATGTTGCAAAGTTTTGCATCATTCGTTATTATTATCGTTTATTTATATGGCGCCACAAGTGTACCACAGCGCCTTACAAAGTACATAAACAATAAGAAGCCAGTGACTGACAGTAGAATACAATTCATCAATGCATCAATTCAGGAACACCATCACGTACAGTCGGCTTCATTTTTAGCTCGTTAAATACTGTAGCTCTGCTACATATTTCGGACCTGATGGTGAGATGAATGCAAATTGTCCGTAGATTCTACTGCATTGTGTGCTGGGATATAAATGTGTATATTCACCCGTATGCAGACTTGTATGCATCTTTGCTGTGCACCTATAGAAATACTTGGTGTGATAGTCATCATCACCATCAGTGCACGCTTGGACCAGCCTATATATTGTGCTATAGTATACCTGGAAATAGGCGTATTTATGCTTCTGTCCAACTCTGCATGGCCCACAGTTGTGTGGAAACATCCTCACTGAAAGCAAAAGACTCACACACAGACGCTGCAGCGTCCAACTCAGAATCAGGCCCTAAGTGTGTGTGATCCCCTGATGATTTAGAGCCACCCATCCCTTAAGCCACCACTACTGTGACTTACAGAGCTCAGTGTAGTGGAAGGTACAAGGCCTCATTAAGCTATTACAGTTCACTGTCCTGTGTTGATCCTCGTGTATGTTGAAGAGATGATGGGGTTGCACTCAAATGCCCCATTACCCGCCAGTTACGCTCCTACAGCCACAAGTGACGATGCGACTGAGATGCACATGATCTGAATTGCCCCTTGTTGCTAATAGATCCTTATACTCGGGTACGCAGAGCTAAAAATCTCATGGTCCGCTTTCATACTGTAACAATTATACAGAACAAACTTACTGATCGGCATCTTCTTCTGCCTAGGCATGATTTCCTACACTGAGTACCTCTTCCTGCTCTGCATATTAACAAGTAAGTATACACGTTTTACTTACTTTATGCTTCTTATAAGGTGTGTGACAGTTGGAAATGGCACAAGGAATGTGACAGTTGGAAATGGCACAAGGAAATATGCATAGTTATACCAGTACAGGTATAACTGCTTTCACTGTATATTGGGGACTGTTGAGACAGTTGTGCTATACATTATATTTAGAGTCTGTTAGGCATCTCAAATTACACTTTTGTGTACTCCCTGCCTATTATTGTAAAATACAACTAACATTATGTATAAACACCTTACATTTGTACATAGCTTAGCCAGTGTACATAGAAATAATATTTGTATGGGTTGGGTATATGATGACGGCAGTCGGGATTCCGGCTGTCAGAATCCTGACACCGGCATCCCGACAGGGCTAGCATACCGACACTTGTTATTCAGTATGCTAACCCTCCCCCTCTCCCTACCCTAACCCTCCCTCTTTGGTGCCTAACCCTAAACTCCCCCCCCCTAGTGCCTGAACCTAACCCCTAGCCCCCCACTCCCCTACTTACCTTCAGCATCCCGGTAGTCGGGATGCCGTCGTCGGTATTGTGAGAGCGGTCGGGATTCTGGGATACTGATTGTATCCCATTTGTATATGTACTGTCCCCTAGGCGTAAGTTGTGTGTGTACAGTTGTACTCACCTGATAAAACTTGACAGTATTCAGTAAAGCTGGGCATGCACATGCATGACAAGTACAGTATATTGTATGTGTTCCCAACAAGTGTTGAAATTGTATAATTGTGCCACGTTAGTGGTAACATTACCATTCATTGATAATGCAGATAGTATTTATAGAAGCTTATAAACATATCAGATATCAATAGTGCATGTTCTAATAAACACTTAATGATTTATTTTTTTATGAATTAGGGCACCTGCGTATTATAAGGAGTAACATATTCCTTACTAACATGTACAGTGTTGTAGAATATTTGGTGCCCTATATAAAACCAACAATAAAAATGAATATATGCCCTGAATCTAGGCAACCACATGAGGACCCTTGTCAGTGCCTTGTAATATTAGGGTCTCAATGTCATATATTGATGGTAATTAAATTTTTAATGAACTCTTCTAAATGTCTTGCTCCTATACTGTATGTGTTAACTTCACTCTTCTGTCTTTACTGTTTTTAATATTTTATCCCATGTCCCCTTTCACTCGCATTATTCTTCCTTAACATTTTTATTTTTGCTTTATGTCATCAGTTACAAATTCCCCACTTTGAAATGATGAAGCCAGGTGTAGAGTTCTAACTGAAAGACCCAAATATTCCTTATTCCGGCTGTTTATTTGTGATGTACATAATCTTCTATGGCTGATTGATAAGCTCTCAGTACAAACAGTGCCTCATACAGCAATAACAGATTTAATAGTGGACTCAAGTGTTGGATAATCCACCTAATTAATGGCCTCTTATGTCTACAAACCATCCTCAAAGACAGTTCGTGCTTGTCATACAAATTATTATTATCCCAAACCTGAGTTACGTGTTCCCCGGAGAGGAGAGGAGCCATGTATCGTGACACTGTGAGACCATCCAGGTGCACCATTGCAGAACCAAAAGGATGGAGATAAAATGTATGTTATCAGCAGAATAACAGTAACATTTTACACTTATGTGCAGGCACACAACACTCGTAATAAGTATTTTAATAATGACCTTCCATTTAATAGTCCCAGGCAAGCAATATACAGTATATTATTTATATTATATAATTTGGAATTCAAAAAAATTAAACTACTAATATAAAATAATGTGAGAAAAAGCATAATTAGTTATTTTATATACAGATTATATAGATTATCCATACTGCATGCTATTCATATATGTAGCTGAGCAAAATATTTGAAAAGTGTTCCACAAAATTTTGTTCCGAATTTGGCCTTAAGTGTCCCCTGTCTTAACCGAAACACACCACACAGCAGAATGAATTGACTTTCATCATCCTGGCTTTATTGAAAGACTGTTATACCACTTTTCCACCGCCACCAAAACCCTGGTTATTGCCGTGCCAACCCGGGTCATGGCTCAGTGGAAAAGGCACCTAGGAAAAAATCCCTGGGTATCCTGGATCATTCGACCTGGGTCCCGTTCACAGCATAGAGAGATCCGCATTTCCTGACGCGTGGAGATGATGTAATCTCCAAACGCTGGTAGAGTTAAGCCCCGGTAATATCCCAGGTCCAGTCTGCGGTGGAAACGGGGTTCAAGCCGCTGTGACACGGCTTGAAACTAGGGATGTGCAGGCTCGGATAGGTTCGAGTTTGCACGCCGAGTTCGGATTTTTCCCTCCAAAAAAACGGAACTCAGAAAGAGGCAAAACGTCATCTTACATGGACAAACATCATTCCTGGACGTTTTGGGCCAAATGTAATAGGGTGTCTGTTTTAGTAACAGTACAAACTCGCACTTTTAAAAAGTGCGAGTTTGTACTGAAACTCGCAAATTCAATAGCCTGCGAACTTTTCAGCTCGAGGCTACTGCATTTGCGAGTTTAGGCGAGTTTAGGACTATGTAAACTGACACCTTTTAATTCGAGTAGCATTAAAAGGTGCGAGTTTTAGAGAAGTCATCACAGATCAGTGAGATCCGTGATGGCTTCTGTATGTGTTTAAAAAAAAAAAACGTGCACCCCCTCCCCAAAAGCATAACCAGCCCCGGGCTTTATAAAGCCTGTTCTGGTTCTAAAAATACAGGGGCCAAAATGCGTAGGGGGCCCCTGTATATTAAGAACCAGCACAGGGCTTTTTTGAGCTGGTTCTGGAAAATCAGGCGACAAAACGAGTAGGGGACCCCTGTAATCTTGTGGCAACATCACTGATGCAATGTCGTTGACTGCACAGACGGTGTAATGGTTAGCATTACTGCCTCACAGCACTGAGGTTGTGGGTTCAATTCCCGTCACGGCCCTAACTGTGTGGAGTTTGTATATTCTCCCTGTGCTTGCGTGGGTTTCCTCCAGGTACTCCAGTTTCCTCCCACACTCCAAAAATATACTGGTAGGTTAATTGGACCCCAACAAAAATAAACCCTAGTGTGTGTATGTGATAGGGAATATAGATTGTAAGCTCCACTGGGGCAGGGACTGAGGTGGATGGCCAACTATTCTCTGTAAAGTGCTCCGGAATATGTGTGCGCCTTATAAATAACTGATAATAAATAAAATAAATAAATTGATGTAACCACAAGATTAACCTCAATTAATCTTGAGGTTGCGATGTAGCTGCTCCCTGCATAGACTTCTATGGGGAATTCTCACCATAGAAGTCCATGGGAGACACAGGCTGACCACATTCAGCCAATCAAGGAGCTGCTCCGACGGAGATGCTCCCTGATTGGCTGGCAGCCCCTTCACTGACGGGGCACACGTGTGCCCCGGTCATTTACGTGGAGCAAAGTTATGTGTACACACATACCTTTGCTCATTCCGCATGGATCGGGTTTTTTGCGTGTTTGTTATTTTAACCCCTGGATTGCCTACTTGGACAAGTGGACGCGATCGACGCATAGGAGAGGTGAGTATGGATTTTTATTTCAGGTACATCGCTATGGATTACTTCGGATACTAGGTGAGTATGTGTGAGTGTGAGTGTGTTTAATTCAAATTTTACATTCACTGTGTATGTTTGTTTATTTACGTATTTCTTTAGTTGTGGAACTACAAGTGCCAGCGGGCCCGTAATGCCCCGCATGCTGGTATTTGTGGTTCTCCAAATACCAGCACGCAGGGGAGGCTTGCTGGTACTTGTGGTTCTACAACTAAAGACAATATGGAAACTTTATTTTTACACTAACACTATAAACCCGGCACCCATGGCTATAGGGTGCCGGGGATAGCCCCGGGCTAGCAGTCTAGGCCTGGGGTGCCCTGGAGAGGGGGGCCCCTTTATTGGGGGGGTCCCCAACTCCCCAGGGACCCCCGGCCTGGACTGACTAGCGGTCAGGGATAATGCTTTGGCCAGGGAAACCGTTGAAAGGTTTTCCCTGGCTGTGGCATTGTCCCCTCGCTAGATAGAGTTCGATGCTGGTTCTGGAATTTTCAGGGGACCCCTGCTCGTTTTGTCCCCTGATTTCCCAGAACCAGGACCAGCTCAACAAAGCCCTGTGCTGGTTCTTAATATACAGGGGTCCCCTACGCATTTTGTATTGTATTTTTAGAACCAGAACAGGCTTTATAAAGCCCGGGGCTGGTTATGCTTTTGGGGAGGGGGGTGCACGTAATTTTTTTAAAATTTAAAAACATTTTACATAAGTACACACAGAAACATATACATATCTCATGGATATGTGCATGTTTCTGTGTTAATCTGACCTGCTCAGGATATACTCGCTAGCCTGAAGCAGGTCTAATATTTGGGGACTTTTGGTAATCTTTTTTTTGTGAGTCTGAAACAGACACTCTATTACATTGGGCGAGTTGATTGTTTTCAATGTGAAAACATCTGGATGCGAGTTTGAGAATGGGGAGTTTTAGTAACTCTGAAAAATGCGAATTTTAGTGAACAGACACCCTATTACATTGGAGAGTTGTGAAAAATTGCGAATTTAGCACCAAACTTGCAATCTACCAAAATAGACTACCTATTACATTTGGCCCTTTGCCTTTCTGAGTTCCATTTTTTTGGAGGGAAAAATCCGAACTCGGCGTGCAAACTCGAACCTATCCGAGCCTGCACATCCCTACTTGAAACCTGTGTTCAGTGTCCCGAGCTGTTAGGGCAATTGTATGCTTACAAGAAAATGAACCATAGTGTGTACATGTGGTAAGGAAAAGAGATTGTAAGCTCCATTGGGGGAAGTAAATGGTCAAATATTCTCTGTAAAGTGCTGTGGAATATGTGTGCGCTATGTAAATAACTGGTAATAAATATCCCAATCTTGGACAGTTCCTTTAGACAGAACTATTTTTAAATATGCATTTTACTTTTGTTCATATGAATCCTGTTTATTTGGAATACTTTGCAGAACCTCATGCAGGCTTCAAGATTGCTTTCAATATGTTTGACACAGATGGGAATCAAATGGTGGACAGAGAGGAGTTTTTGGTGGTAAGTTTCATGTTGGCTAAATGAGATCATCATGGTTAAACTACAAATACCAGCATTCCTTGAGGCTGATAGAAAGTTGAGTTTTCTACATCCACAACCTCATGTATTAGGAACTTACACCTGTGCCCCATTGCCAACACTGTTTGAACATTTCAACAGCTCTTACAGTATCAAAGTTCTTCCCATCTATAGATGTAACCACATCACAGACTTTTTTTGTCAAGTTCTAATATCAAAAGAAAAGAAAATAGGTTTTAAGTCCATAACTAGAGCAGATTAAAATATCCAGATGAGAAAACAGCTAATTACAGGTACGGTAAGTTTGTGAACAGTAAAGGACATGTAACTCAGTAAAGAAATGCATTTTTCATTCTATTTTGCTATTTGTTCCTAAGGGGTTGGACAGATTAATGTTTACTTGCAATGCTTGGAAACTGGCCATTCTTTATTTTCTAATGGATAATTTCTTGTATAGCTTTATTTCAAAAAGGATTGTCTGTAGTCAAAGTACAGGGCTATTCCCAAGATCAAAAGCAATTATGTGTTATCATTCTGTACAAGATCAGAGAATTATCTTCTTTTAAAAAGTAAATTTAGGGTTACGTGAACATATATAATGTTGGGATGTCTACTTAAAGTGGAATTGTCTATGAAAATATATTCTCAAGGCTCAAACATATTAAACATCTGCAGGCACAGACTGTATTTTGATAGAGTATGACAGCCTACATGTTTCACCATATTAGACGAACTATGTGTGACCATTGTTAAATCTGGCCTGATTAATATGTACAAAGTTTATCCAAAAGCAATACAAAAATGAACCTAATGGACTTTTAATACTTGAGATTATAGAGATGACAAGGAACACTGTAGACCGTTCCACCTACACCATAGAAAGGAGTATCTACTGTTAGAGCAGTGACTAGCATATGATGTATTCCATTGTTCTTCTACTAGACTGAGGGGGGACAGGTGAAGAGGAAGGGCAGGAACAAAACACTGAGCCCATGTATTTGGGCATCTTTACATAGCGTGGACTGGTACATGGGTGAAAAAATGGACAGTGCATATTTTTTATTTCTCTTTTTTTTTTCTAATGCCAGAATAAGAAATCAATGAGAACCATAACATGGAAGACCGTAGTTTATCATATTACTTGAGTTGAGGTGGGATCTGTGTTTAGCACCCTGCTCATTATAGGATTGTTATGAAGAGAGGAAGAAACCCGTGTAGGTCTGCCATTCCTTAATTTGATTTTGCTGTTGAAAATGGTATTAAATTCGGAATGTTTAAAAAATATATACCATTTCTGGGTAATATTCATTCAACTATAATGACTGGTCCAGGCATTGCATTATCACTGGTCGGCATGTACCCAGCTCATCCTGGAGTATAGAAAAGTAAAGGGCAATTCTCCTGGCATAAATACTTGTATGTTGACCCACAAGTTCTTTATTTGTTTTGCTGGCATTTTAGGTTACAACCTGAAGCCAGGCAGTCTTTATCCTGAGTCATGTAGACACATGGCCCCAATTTTGATTGTTTGCTGATGCATGACCTTACATACATGAAGCAGGGAGATCTGAGGCTGCATATTAGATATTGACTGCAAACCATGAAATATTAAAGCTTTTGTCGCCCACCAGCACCCCGGAACCTGTGTTGTGTATCTGATAACTGAAAATAAGGGTTCAGTCACCAGGGTAAAAATCATTGAGGGTAACGGGCACTCTTTTCCGGTTACCTTCCAAAAAGTACCCTAACTTGATCTGTAAATAATACCCCTCAGAAAATCTTTAAATATACAACCTTTATGGTTAGGGATATGTATTTCCAGTACTATCTGTTCAGCGTTAGATAATTTGACTCCAGAGTATTCCACCTCCTGTGCCTGCTATATTATTTATACTTATAGGTAACTGAATTTGACTGCAGAGTATTCCACCTCCTGTGCCTGCTATATTATTTATACTTATAGGTAACTGAATTTGACTGCAGAGTATTCCACCTCCTGTGCCTGCTATATTAATTATACTTATAGGTAACTGAATTTGACTGCAGAGTATTCCACCTCCTGTGCCTGCTATATTAATTATACTTATAGGTAACTAGCTTATTCTTTACTGAATCCTTATGCTATTGTTTCTAATGGCTTATGATTTGTTATAGTTAACATTGTTATAAGGATTCTCTCAGCCTATTGACTGAAGTGAAGGCTTGATTTATTTCTAGCCCCTGATGTTTGGTATGTGTTCCTTGTTGATTTAAGCCATTTTTATTGCTAGCTTCCTTTTGGATGGCCAATGGGTGGTGTTCATTAATTAGTGTCCACACTTGCCTTCATCTCTGTATAAGTGTCAGTATCTAGGCTGGATAGCTGGATGGTGCAGTTTTTCAAAGTGCAATCTTTTTTAAGTGCAAAACTTTAGCGTTAGACCTAGAAGAGAAACAGAAGGAGGAAACTCTAAGTTCCATCAAACAACAAACCTCAACGGTCTAAAGTTTCAGGACTGTTACAACAGGATTCCATGTGCAATCAAGGCACACAACACTTCTATTGCTATTAATAATGCTGGCCTTCTGATTCTCACATGCATCTCAATGTTTATCGTACTTGTTCCCATGTCAGTTTACATCTTTCCACTTTGAAACACTGGGTCTGATTCAGAGCCGCTCGTAAGCGGCCGCTCGTTCGCTCTGAGCGATGTTTGCACAACTGCGCATGCATATGGGTCAAAACAGTCATTGCGGTCGGAAATCGTGCGCTCGTAAAACAGCGAGGGGCTGCTAATTTGATTGACAGCATGTACTGTTTGTGGGTGGTAACAGGGGAAGGTGCTTGAAAACGGGGGAGTGGAGATCTGAACGCAGGCGTGCCTAACGGTCAAAATGGCGTTTAATGGGAGTGTATAATTAGTAAAGGAGCGTCATCGACCACGTCACTTGGTTGTCTTTTAGCCTAAACTACTCATAGTGATAGCGGTAAGAAAATCCTACCGCAACCACTGCAAGCAGTTTAGATGCCTTTCGATGTTCCCGATTAATCTAATAAATACCGGAGATGATGTGTGATGCGAACGGCAAAGGGGCTTCTTTGCAAAATAGCGAGCGCATTTTTCAAACGCTCGCTCAGAGATAGAGGCGTCAACACACTTGCAAAGAGCGAGCGCACAATTTAAATATCCGGCCCCTTTTTTAGAACGACCGTCCGCAAATAGCGTCCGGCTCTGAATCAGGCCCACTGTCTTTTATCTTAGCCATCTTGCCTAGCCTCACATCCTATATCTGCTTACATTCTATATTATTATTAAAATTCTGCACACATTAGAACCCCACTTTTATTCATCTCAATAACAAACTTGTTAATTTGCATACATATTTACCATCACTGTTCTGTCACTTGCATTTCTACAAATCTCGCACTCATATTTCATTTACATTTCCAAATTTCATTCCTCTTGTTTACTTATAAACGCCATGACAAGGTTTTCTACAAATCCCTCCTTCAATCAGTCTCACTCTCTACCTTACCCTCTGTTCTGCCATCCTTTCCCCCTTATCTCTTCCACCTCCTCCTCCCCTTCTCCCCCCTCCTCTGTCTGCCTACTCTTCCCTCCTTTCCCATTACTCCACTTTCTTCCTGTTCTACCCCCCTCTGTACTACTACCCCACCACCAAACCCTCCTCCTACACTCCTCTCCCTGTCACTTCACCCCACTGCCATCCACATGTCCCTCCCTGCCCACCTCCTACAGGTTCCCTTTCTAGCTCAGGTGCACGCACCATCACTAAACTATATTCATATCGGTCCCCCAAATTAATCTTACCTCCACGCAGGAGTGTATCTAGGGGATCCAAGCTCCCCTGGCAATATAATGGACTGGCGCCTGCCTCCCCCCCTATGCAGTGCCCCCAGTAGTAATCCCCCCTATGCTGCACTGCCCCCAGTAGTAGTCCCTCCAAAACAGTGCCCCAAGTAATAGTCCCCTCCTATACACTGCCCCCAGTAGCGGCCCCCCATATACATTGCCCCCAGTAGCGGGCACCCCCCCATATAGTGCCCTCAGTAGCGGCCACCCCCTATACAGTGCCCCCCCCCCTGCTGTGCCAGGCTTACACACACACACACACACACACAGAAGAAAAAAAAATACAACTTACCTGATCCCCGCTCCTGACGTGACTGCCGCTGTCCACTCCGAGCCCCAGCTCTTCTCTTGCACTATGGGAGATATGTCATGACGTCTCTCCCATCAACCGCTGCTGGGGGAGCCAGAAGACGGAGCTCATGAGTGAGCTCCAGCCAGCTCCCTCCGTGGACGACGCAGCAGCCAATGAGAGTCTGTCTGACTCTCATTGGCTGGCTGTTATAACAAACACAGCCGCCGCTGGCTGGTGTGTTGTAAACTGTGTAGGGCAGACCGCTCTCACTGCGGTCTGCCCTACACTTGTGGGTCCGGGGGACTAGCGGAGGTAGTCCACCCCTTGGATGCTGGTGACACTGCCGGACGGCACCCCCCCTTTGGTCGGCACCCCTGGCGAGTGCCATCCTGGCCAATGGATAGATACACCCCTACCTCCACGTTACAGCAACCCGGATAATCTTATTCACATCTCCCCCACTAACGCTATCTCTCTATCCTGCGCCCTCTGGAATGCCAGGTCAGTCTGTAATAAACTGGTCCCGACCCATGACCTTTTCATCTCCAACTCCCTGAATCTCTTAGCCATTACTGAAACCTGGATCTCACCCTCTGACACCATTTCTCCTGCTGTGCTATCCTTTGGGGGCCTCACCTTCTCCCACACCCCCCGGCCTGGGGGTCACCACCATGGTGGTGGTGTTGGGGTCCCTCTATCCACCAGTTATTCCTACCAGCTAATACCCTCTGAACCATGCCTTACATTCCCCACATTTGAGGTTCTTGCTATACGCCTCTTCCAACCAGTAAGCATCAGAGTAGCTGTCATTTACCGTCCCCCTGGCTCTCCCTCCAAATTCCTAGACAACTTTGCTTCCTGGCTTCCTCACTTTATCTCCTCAGATCTTCCCTCCATTATCCTAGGTGATTTTAGTATTCCTATTGACATTCCCACAGAATCCTCTGCAGCTAAACTCCTTACCCTCACTTCTTCATTTGGTCTCGCCCAATGGACCTCATCACCCTCCCAATTGAGTGGGCACACAGTTGACCTGGTCTTTACTCACCGTTGAGATATTTCTGATTACTCCAATTCCCCATTCCCCCTCTCTGACCATAACCTTCTCTCTTTTAACCTATCCCTCTCTCCTTCCCCTCCTTTACCTCCTAAGGCTACCATTACTAAGCGGAACATTGAGGCTATTGACACTGTTGCTTTTTCCTCCCTGCTGGACTCTCTTCTCTCCCCTATCCTTTCTCTCTCCTGTCATGAACAAGCTACTTCACTGTACAATTCCTCCCTTACTTCTGCTCTTGACTCTGTTGCTCCGGCAATAACTACTCACCCTCGCAGATCCACACCACAACCCTGGCATTCCAAATGCACCAGGTAACTGCAAAAGTGTTCAAGAATTGCCGAGCATCAGTGGAGAAAATCACGCTCTAAGGCTGACTTCCTCCATTTCAAATTTATTCTCTCATCCTACAGTGCTGCCTTGTCCCTCTCCAAACAAACATATTTCAACAACCTCATCTCTTCCCAGTCCTCAAACCCCCGGCGTTTCTTTGCCACTTTCAACTCCCTCCTCTGCCCTTACCCTCTTCGCCTCCCCTCCTCGCTCTCTGCACTTGACTTTGCCACCTACTTTACATCTAAAATTTACTCCATATGTGAGGACATCATATCCCATCAGACCCTAAGCACTCATCCCCCTCCTTTCCCTGACTACTCCTCCCCTTCTGCCTCACCAACTCTGACATCCTTCTCCCCTGTTTCTGGAGAGGAAGTCATGGCTCTCATCCGGTCCTCCCCTCCTTCCACCTCCCCTCTTGAACCTATCCCTTCCCGTCTCCTCTGTTACCTGTCTTCTTCTGCCTGTTCCCATCTTGCTCACCTCCTTAATCTCTCTCTATAATCTGGCACTATCCCTTCTGCATTCAAACATGCCCTTGTCTCCTCCATTCTTAAAAAACCTACCCTTGATCCTAACATACTTTCCTACTACCGACCCATCTCTCTTCTCCCTTTTGCTTCCAAACTCCTTGAGCGTATTGTTTACAACTGCCTTACCACCTTTCTTTCCTCCCACTCTCTCCTTGACTCATTTCAATCTGGCCTCCGTTCTCTGCACTCCTCTGAAACTGCCCTCATGAAAGTCAGCAATGACCTCCTTGCTGCCAAATCCAAGGGCCACTGCTCTCTGCTCATTCTCCTTGACCTCTCTGTAGCATTTGACACTGTAGACCACCCTCTCCTCCTGCAAATCCTTCACTCTATTGGTTTACATGGCACTGCCCTCTCCTGGCTTTCCTCCTACCTCTCTGATTGTTCTTTCTCTGTGTCCTCCCATGACTCCTCTCTCCCCCCCCCCCCCCCCCCACTTCCACTAACAGTAGGAGTTCCCCAAGTTTCTGTTCTTGGACCTCTCCTTTTCTCCCTATATACATCCTCTTTAGGTGAACTCATAAACTTCTTTGACCTCCAATATCATCTCTATGCTGATGATACTCAAATTTACCTTTCCACCCCTGAGCTCTCCCCCCTCTCCTTACCCCGTATCTCCAACTGTCTATCTGCTGTCTCTTCATGGATGTCCCAGCGCTTCCTTAAACTTAACTTGTCTAAGACTGAACTGATCATCTTCCCACCCTCTTCCACTACCTCACTTCCCACAATTTCATTATCTATTGATGGCACAACTATCTCCTCTAGCCCCAAAGTGCGCTGTCTTGGAGTTATACTAGACTCCTCCCTCTCCTTTAAACCACACATTCAGCACCTCTCGCAGTCCTGCCATTTCCACCTAAAAAATATCTCCAGGATTAGACCCGTCCTCACCCAGGATGCCACTAAAACCCTCATCCACTCACTGGTCATCTCTCTCCACTACAATCGGTTCTCAATGCTGCTGCTCGGCTCATCTTCCTCTCCAGACATTCTACATCTGCTTCCCCTCTCCTTCAAGCCCGACACTGGCTCCCCTTCCCCTTCAGATGCCAATTCAAGGTTCTTACACTCGCCTACAAAGCCCTCACCAAATCCTCTCCCACATACATTTCTGACCTTCTCTCCCTTCACACTCCCACCCATCCACTTCGCTCAACAAATGCATTCCGCCTCTCTTGCCAACTGATTACTTCCTCCCACTTCAGCATCCAAGATTTTGCCCGTGCTGCTCCCTACCTTTGGAATGCTCTCCCTTTCCCCCTCAGACTCTCCACCTCTCTACAAATCTTCAAACGAGCTCTCAAGACCCACTACTTCATCAAGGCCTTCCAGCTCTCATCCTAACCCACTTCATGCTCTTTCCTCCCTACCTTCCTCTTCTGTGTCACGCCTGTCTGTCTGCCCCTCCCCTTTAGAATGTAAGCTCTCATGAGCAGGGACCTCTTCCCTCATGTGCTTCTCTTTACATTTTCTTCTACTCTTTACTCCCCATAAGGGCACCTAACACATGACTGCTGACTCCCTGCTGCTTATTGTGAGCGCTTTAATCGATATTGCAGCAATGTATATAAATCGTGTCCTTGTCCTGCACTGTAATGTACTGTAAGTTACTTGTTTCTTGTTCACTTATTAGTTCTATGTACTATGTAAGGCGCTGCGGAACACTTGTGGCGCCATATAAATAAAGGATAATAATAATAATAATAAATGTGTTATGCACGCTTGTATTGTCCATTGCCTTACACCCTGGGATGAACCATGGTCATAGTGGGACAGGTCCTATTTTTAAATGTTATCTCCCATCCTGCATTATGTGAAGCACCTGGCTACTGTATGTACATTTATATTCTGCCCATGGGGCAAATGTATGAACACAGAAACCCTTCCGAACACACAGAAGCACACATTATATGGCCCATTTCTGTGCCTAATGCACAGTGAGTACTGTCTACATTAGTGGAGTGTATCGTGTGTGAAATTGCTGTGCACATCCCAGAATAGGAGCTATCCACATATGTACTCATGCAGGTTTATGTATTCCTGGCACATGCACCAGCTTGCGTCTGGGGAAGTGGCATGTGGAAGGGGTGTTCTAATATTGGCTGAACTCAGTAAGGGTGTTTTAATTCAATTGTGAACACACGCATACTGGGAGGCAGATACATTTATATCCGAGATAGCGGCATTATGGGCCTGATTCCGAGATGGATGAATGTCGATGTTTACACAGTTCGAACAATTATCTATAATCAGTGCATGCATGAAGGTTCACATTTTTTATTGTATTTATATATATATATATATATATAAAATCATAGAGTTCGGCGCTTACTGCAATATAAATCATCCACCCCGTTGCCAATTCTATTAATGCAAATATGAACAGTCTCAGATGTGGTGGTGGTGTGCACCAAACAAACACCCAGGATGGCACTCAAGGATTTAGAAAGTTGCTGTACTAAAAAATGAACCTACCTGGGCTCCGGAGAGTCCTGTCTCCAAGATCTACAAGCAACACATTTACGCAAATTTATACAGGGGCTGGTGAGTGTTTTTTAGTTGTATATTGGACAATGAATTACCAGTCGTCTCAACAATGGATGGCATTACATTGGTGTTTTTTTTTCAAACATTTGTTTCCACTTCAACAACTTTGGTTTGTGTGTGTTTTATCAGAACTGAATGTAGAGTCACCCAACCTGTATTGTTTTTAATGATATGTTCCCATTAGAGTTTTCAGTGTCTGCACAAGATGGTCACTTCTCCCTTGTACTTATTTAAGTTTATTTATTAAGTGTATTTAAGTTGTTAGAAGATAATTTTTCTATTTCCTTGGTTCATGAAACGTTTCAACCTCATTGGAGTCTCACTAACAAAATAGCAAGATATATCACTGTTGTAGAATATTAAGCTGGTCACAAACATGGCGATCTGCACACGATCAGCCGATGTGTACGATTTGTGTACGATTTCCCTTGAAACTCTCCCCGGCAGCTCTCTACACGGTCTGCACACAATTTGGTGTCCAATCTTCATACGATCTCTCCTGCAGTCAGACTTTCGATTTGCATCGTCTCCTAGATTGTCAGATCTGCCCTACTGCATGGCAGATCTGACGATGCGATGTGCGACCAGCGAGGACGCGCATCGCATCGTGATCGTGAGTGGGGACTCACGATTTATTGAGGATTTGGCCTTATTTTACACGATCTGTTGTTCCAATGTGTCGGAATCGGCCAGATCGGGTAAAATATCGCTATGTGTGTGGCAGCTTCAGAGTTTGAGCAAGTTCTCAGTATTTCTGAGCTTGTTTTGGAAGTTTGAAAAGTATGATGCTGCTGGTGTTTTTGATTTTGAATTGGTTGAGGTGTTGCCAAACAGCAATTATCCATAAAATATATAAATCTAAAGCTAGGTACACACTATACAAATATGTCAGTAATGAGGTGATCGACCTCATTTATTGTATAGTGTGTATGAGCAATTTTTTTTGTCAACATTTCACTGATAAAATGGTTAGAAAACATTCTCAAACACATTCCTTCGATTATCCGATATGTCGATATCCGAACATCTCGTCAGTTTTCCGATATCGTGCAGTGTGTGGGCATTCTCGATAATCTTCCCATATTTCCTATGATTTTTCCTGATTACCTCATCATCCTTGTGGGTGGACATATGCAATTTCACTGTGAAATGCGCCTGGGTATTTCATTTTAATTGTATAGTGTGCAGCACAGATATTGGGACCGTGATTTTGCTGAAAAATTGTCCCAATTATCAGTATGATCAAAACATCAAATATAATGTACCTAGCTTAAAGCTAAGCCATGTGATCCTGTTTTTTGTTACACATCTTGAATACGCAATATAGAGTCCTGTGATTACACTGACATTCAAGCTCAGAATAACTTTCCCATTGGCTGTGAACCAGTGAAAGTAAGTCCTGAATCTACGCTGAGGGCAGATTGACGAGTCAGCATGTTGGTGTTGGTTGGACTTGGTGTAATTGTCATACTGCAAACATGAGGAAATTCCCAAACAGCTGACAACTTGATGTTGGCACTTGTCCCACACAGAGATGTGTTGACTCACAACAGCCACAAAAATAGCTGACATTTTATGTCCTGGCCAAAAGACTTGCCCCACAATAAACAAAACAGCACTCATAGTGTTACTGTGAAATGCTCTATGCAGGGAAACACACACTGCATTTATTTGACCTACTGTACAGTACAACAATATATGCTCTATAGCCAGCTGTTGCCCACCTTTCTTTTACTTTATTTCCTTTATGTTCTTAAAACAAAGTGTCATAGGGGCCTATGTATTATTAAGCCTGAAAAAAAAGATTTCCTGCTCATTGTGGCTATACAAAATCTTTTTCAGGTCAATTTACCAAGAAAAATGGATAGGTCAGCTCCCCGGCAATAACGGCTGGCAGTAGAAAGAGTATTCTCTAGGCCAGTGCCAGGAGTCTCTGCGCATACATGACCTGGCATTGCCAAGTCACACATGAGCACTGCACTGGTAGTCCAGGCTTTCAGTTGCAGACTATACAAAAAAAATTCTAGAAAAAATTATTATTAAATGTTAAAATGTATAAATGCCTTTCTTATGTTCTAATTTACCATCCATTTCTAAATAAGTATGAAAAACATTGTAGTTTTTCTCAGACTTGGGATTTTTAACCATATTCTAATGGCTAAAAAAAGATTTCCTGCTCATTGTGGCTATACAAAATCTATTTCAGGTCAATTTACCAAGAAAAATGGATAGGTCAGCTCCCCGGCAATAACGGCTGGCAGTAGTAAGAGTATTCTCTAGGCCAGTGCCAGGAGTCTCTGCGCATACATGACCTGGCATTGCCAAGTCACACATGAGCACTGCACTGGCAGTCCAGGCTTTCAGTTGCAGACTATACAAAAAAAATTATAGAAAAAATTATTATTAAATGTTAAAATATATAAATGCCTTTCTTATGTTCTAGTTTACCATCCATTTCTAAATAAGTATGAAAAACATTGTAGTTTTTCTCAGACTTGGGATTTTTAGCCATAGTCTAATGGCTGTGGTGGAACAATGTCTGCGTCGGTATGGTTTTATACAGCCAATGAAATATATGAATCATTTTTGTTTCATACAGTTTTAATCAAACACCACAAAGCCCATTTGAGCAGTACACTACAATACATTCAAGTGGTCAAATGAAAAGAAATACAGATGTCTCCTGACTCAGCTTTGCTCTCAGGGTGACACATTCACTAGAGTGGCGCCAGATATTGCTCTAAGCTTTCGCACTGCCGTCATTACTGTACTTGACTTAACATAGCACTTTATACTAATACTTTATTATGCCACTTTTGGCTGATATTATGCTACTTTTGCTCAAATATTAGTGCAAATTTTGTGTAATTGAAAGTGCTATTTTCTCGACTATTTCATGTAGATGAACAGGCATGTTTTGATAGAACTTGAACATTACGAGGGGCCTATAACATTGTATACCATTTTATCCAATACTATGACAAGAGGAGTCTTTTGCGCGATTTTAGCAAAGCTTAGGGGTCTATTTACTAAGCAGTGTTAGGAGACAGAGTGAAAAGTGATAAGGTGCCAGCCAATCAGCTCCCAACTTTCACCTCACAGGCTGTGTTTGAAAAATGACAGTTGGGAGCTGATTGGCTGGCACCTTATCACTTTTCACTCTGTCTCCTAACACTGCTTAGTAAATAGACTCCTGAGCAAGATACATCTATGCAAAGAGCATTATAATGGAGGATACAAAACAGAGAGCATCTTATTGACCTATATATAATACAGAGACCATCCTAGGGACTGATATACAATACAGAGGCCATCCTATCTTTTGGAAGCACAATGCTGACACTAAATCCCTAATGTCTTTACAGTACAGACCAGTAACTGTCTTTACAATACGGGCACATAAATCTTTGATGCTTTTCCATTGAATCCACCTAAAATTATGGGTGGCTTTATGACAACATGTAGTGGAGTCTGCCACAGTATAATCATAATTTGTTACTACTAGCACTTTATAAGGGTGCTGACAATGAGATCGAACTATATGAATGTTACCCTGGTTTTTTTTTTGCATTTACTGTATATTTTATATTTGTATATTTAACTTTTTTTCTATATTGTGAAAGTTCTAAATACAAACTGTAACTGACAAAATAGTCTTCGATACTGTCTAGCAATCAAGTAATTCTATTTTATTAATTTAATTATCTGTCATGTTACCCCCCTTCTCATTTGCACTTCCTGCTAGTTAAATAATGAGAAAATTGCCTTCCCTCTTTATGAGGATGAATCCATTCATAAAGGTACCAAGTACAGAAAAACAGCTGCAGAAACCCTTTGCCACCAGTCCTTTCTACGTATGTACTCCATCAGCCTGATGTATACTGAGGCAATCCACACAAAACAATTTTAATGACAAAATCTAAGACTGTCCTGTGAAATAGTTGTGTGTTACAGATGCTAATTAGGACACTTTGTTGACCAGCCCTTGTGCTCGTCTCAAAGTGGCGGGAAAAATAGAGGCTAAAGAGTTGCCTATTTGTTTATAATGTGGTTGTCTAATGCTGGCCTCACACGCAGTCTGTGGTGTAACGTGAAGTTATTGTTCTTGGAGAGATCAATTACTCAATCAATGTTATTACAGAGATGTGCGTTTGGCCATAGTACATCAGTGTGCCACTAATTACGGCATTTCCAGCTTGCTCGGTATATATCTTGAGATTTAGAAACGATGGCCCTCCCTCCAGCCACCCCTTCCAAACTCCCCTGACATTGTATAAAACAGATAGGGGGGGGGGGGGGGGGATTAGTATATTATACCAAAGCTGCACTGACAAATGATTTTAAAACATAGTTAATTTTATTGCATGATTTAATCCATTCCGCCATGATGTGCAAAATATTTTGATTTTTGTTTAGTTTAGTTTGATATATATCACTATAACTAATTTCTACCACTGTCTTCCCACACTCCCTGATAATTTTCCAACCTTCTTCTCCATTATCCTTTTTATTATTCACCCTCCCACTCCTGTTACTCATCATGCAACCACCAACCATCTTATCAACCCCCACCCCTATTGCTCATCATCCCAACCACAATACGTCCTCATTATTTCCATTCATCACCTCTCTGCATCTAACAACCCCTATGGAGTTGGCTGGTGTCTAGGCCACTTTAAGGCATGCCTCTAAATCTGTTTGCAGTCAATTGCTGCCAACTTGTGCATGCGGTTATCTTAAATTCCCCTGTGTCTTCTGGTATCTTGTCTCTATGTTCAAAACTGTGTAGTTTGGCCACCAAGTGTGTGTTCATATTTGAAATCAATCCTGTCAAAGGCCCAGACCACTTGTTTCCAGCTCTGCAAGTCCCTTTATGTTGGTAAATCAACCGCAGCCGAAGAACCAGTGATTGACTATCCCAGTACCATTGAGGTTTCTTACTATCGCCTTCAGAGTAATAATGCATTAACGGGATGTATACATAAAAAAACACAGGCTACGTCTGAGTGAGATTAAATTGTCTTCATCTAAATCATGCAACAGTGGCCAAAGGCTGTCAGCGATATCTGTCTGTAATACAAGAAGTTTCTAGAGCTGAGGGAAAGAATGACTCGCAGCAAAAGCACCAGACATGGAAGATGACATCCAAAAAAGTTTCTGCAGTAGTAAATGAACTCTGCAAAAGAAAATAAAAGGATCATTTGTTTGGAAGTGATGGATTATGAAGACTGCGAGGAATGTGAAAAAGAAACATTCTTGATGCTTTCATAGTAGATGGCAATTTAGAGAGAGGTTCCTAAAACCATCACTATACAAGGAAAGTATGAGGTGATCATATTCCAGGAGTGTGTTTTACATATCAGAAGAAATGGAGCTGCAAGAGAAACGTACTAAACCAACAGACAGTTTTCTTTAATTTCCCAGCGACAGCCCCATCGCCGTTTTACATTGGTAAAGGAGAGATGTATTGTTTGCAAATTCAGCTTTTGTTGACTTGATGTCTGAGTACTGTGTTTGCTTCTAGTATGACATGGCTAACTGGATTGTTGGTCCAAATTTCCATCAATCATTGTTCTTTATTCCACTAAGAAGGCACAAGCACAGGTTCCTCCTATTGTCACTGCAAGAAGCACTGGTAAATCATTTCATGGGCCATGACAGGACCAAAATAGGGAAATAAAGGGCTAAACGAGCATATTTTAAGCATGATGCTACAAAGTATCTGTAAAATCCCTAAGCTCTATGCTTTCTGGATAATAGCTGCAAGCAATGCTTGTTTTCCAGTACATACCTGTCATGGAGCACATGGGTCAAGGCACCTTAAACAGTAATTATGTTTATTGTACAATTTGGTGGCAGTGTGTCAGTAATGCCCATCAAATGTGAGATTTTTTTTGTTGCTGTGCAAATGCCTAAAAAGGATTCCCAACAATTAATCAAAAGAAGAACTAAGGAAGGGAAGAGATCATATATGACCGTGTACACGATAGCGCTTATAATGATACTTTGTTATTTGCTTTCACAATCCTGCGCAAACTCCTGTTTCTATGCAAATACGGCCATCCTGCTTCACACACCTTTGCCCTTTGACAGACACATATGCTCTTGCTATAAATTGGGTTAGGATATGACAAGTAAAAAAAATACATAAAATGTTATAAATTCCAAAACAATTGCCTTTCCAGATTTCTATGAGGAAATGCCAGTGGTCTCAGGGGTAAATGTGTTTCTGGTGAGTCTACCCAATGTATTAAAGTAGCAATCATTTCAAAGGCAAAACCAACCTGGTTTTGCCTTTTAAATGATTGCCACTTTAAAACATTGGTCAGACTCACTGGGAACTCGCCGTTACCTGCAAGTCGCGGGCTGTTACCTTAATTCCTCAGGGTCTCTTTTCATTAGTGCACTGGGTATTTTTGACTTTTTCTTGTACAAAGAAAAAGAGTTGATGCAAAAGAGTTAAAGTGAGATTCAGTAGATTTTGTTATTACTTTTGTGACATTACAACAAAATTTTCTGTTCTTGTGAGCTCCCCCCAAAAAGTTGCACATTGGTCATGAAATGATTTAAATCGCACCACACAGGAATCTTATAGACACCCAAAAAATCTTAATCATTTAATTGAATTGTGCTGACAGCATGAAAAGGGATCTGTAGGTATGCTTGGTGCCTTCCATGCAGACAAATGACTCCGTGTGGAGAGATGATATTTGAGTTGCCGGTTCTCAGTGCAGAATTTCCCCAGATTAGCACTAGTTCTTTCAGAATATTAATTCGGACTAAATGCAGAGCCAGATTGGTCGTCAAGAGTTAAATACATATCAAATCTATATATAACCAGCAATGCAAGCATTTTGCAGTGATGGTAGGGATTAAGTACACATTAAATGTTTTGTACCACCAATGCCACCAAGGTAACATATGAATATGTCTTGTAAATGTAAAAAAATATGTATCAATGTCATTATTTTTATTGTTTGTTTGTGGGTTTTTTTACTGTAACTTTGAAGAACAGTACAATTTATACTTTGTAAATAGACTATTTGTCAGAAACTAGATATCTCATTAAACACACCTATTTTTGTTAAAATATACACAACTTAATATATTTACCCACTTAGAATGCATTCAGCACCAACACAGAATGGAGACACTCCTATTTATAGGTCTGACCAAGATTCCCAAGAAGTTCACCTGATTAATAGGCAACATGCTCATTACTTGCCTTGGCCCCAAACTGGGTGTAAGTGACCAGTGCACTTTCATTAGTACATTATTAATTTTGTATTTAAAACAGTTTATTTGCTATAATGAGGGTGCACTAATTTTATGCTGAAAAACAAAACGTTTACAGTATAATGCCAACTATCCAAACACCAATTATCCAGAAACCCACAAAATAATATTTAATGTCATATTAGTCCATAAAAACAAAATGTATCATCAAATTACAAAGAAAACAGCACACGTACATAATTTAATACATGTCCAATTATCCTAATAAACTGATTCTCTGAACTACCCTTGAAGTTGGTCCCAGTTATTTTGTATAATCAGCATTCTACTGTTCTCTACATTACATATTCTCTTCCTTCCTGTGTTATTTTTATTAGTGTAAGGGATACAGTATAGAACTGCTGTTTAGTTGATGTACAGTACAATCACATTGATTTACTTACATACAGTCAGCCGGGCTGTCATTTTACAACTAGTCCCTTTTCATGTGTTTGTTTTCAGTTGCAAGAAATATTCAGAAAGAAAAATGAAAAGAAGGAGCGGAAAGGAAATGAGGAGAAGTGTGCACAGCTGGTAATGTATTTCCCACTGCTGTTTAGGCCACTTTTCTCACACAGTATAAACAAGAAGCGCTTATACCTGCTCAGTCAGCAGTGTTTGGTTGTGGGGGAAACATAGAGTAGATGTATGAGTATAGTGGGTCTCATTCGCACAAGGCACGGCAGTGATCAGGGGATGATGGGAATGTCCCGGCAGCAATGTTAATTTCACATTTTCATGTGAGAGCCTTCTGGGAGGATGTTTGGAAGTGAAGGCGGAGGAAAAGTTTTGATAATAACCAATGTAATGATAAGTGAATAGTTGTAGTAAACATCTGCAAAGGGTGTGATTTGCAGAGGTGGATGGTATCTGTGTTGAAGCAGGTAAGTGAATAGAACATATAAAGTGAAAGATAGAGTCTGGTGCTGTTCTTAGTTAGTAATGCAATCAGACATTTGCAGTGGACTGTGGTATATTGTGCTTTATGATAATAATTGTATCTAAAGGTATTTGGAAATATTTATTTTCGTACAAATGTTGGGACATATTTAAAAGTCAAAAGAAATGCACACATACACCTGCACACAATTTGATATTGCATATATATTGACATATAGTAATATTGGTATAGCATTAATACTACAGAATAAGTATTGTTGTTGGCGGTGCTGCCAAATTACAAGAGGAAATGTTTATAAAGATGGCGCACGAAAATTAAAAATTCTAATTTAAAATAAAAAGTAACTTTTAATAAATATACATTAAAAAGAATCCCAATGATGGGCAAAAATCTGCTAGATATGTTTAAAAGTAAAGATATAGAGATAAGAATAGAGTGTATCATGAATAGAGAAACGTGTAATAAAATCAATTATCTCTCTTAGTAGATATGTTCTATTAGACCTTCATTGGTATAATAATATTATGAGCTTGTCCAGTGAACCATTAACGAGTCCATGTAAAAGCAATTTACAATACTTTATCAGGAAAGTTAGATTTAGAAGGACGTTGGACTATACATCAATTGGATTAGGATCCGCTTATGATAGAATACATCTCATTCTCATAGGATCAAATATTAATATATGGGTACAGTAGTATAGGTCTTGATGTCTGTAACTTAGCCTCTGAAATTTAATAGGCTTTTTTATATATAACCAAACTTTTATATAAAATACCACATACAGATCCTTAAGACAAGAAACAATTAGGAGCAATTCAATTAAGATCCACTTCTGATAGAATACATATCATTTTCACAGGATCAAATTTTAATATATGAGTACGGTAGTATAGGTCTTAATATCTGTAATTTAGCCTCTGATATATTTTTTTTTTAATTCAATCATTTTTTGTTGAATTTTTTTAACATACATACAAAACAAAAACAGAATATACAGCAATTAAGCAGGATTAAATATGGAAAATAAATATAGCATACAATGAGCAAGTGTGTAATATTGCACATAATAGTATATTATGGTATAGAATAACAGGATATATGGAATACTCCTTATCATATATATTTAGAACAAAAGGGACTCAAAGGCGCCATTCGAGCACATAAATCCGGAGATAAGAGAAATACAGTATTCAAAATAAAGTGATACATACAACCTGCCGCAACTAGCTTAAACATAAAATTGCATATCAAAATACAGAGTAAGATCAAAATAATAAAACATCCACATCTACCCAAATATCAAAATAAAATCTATATCCCTAAAAAATAAAAATAATTATTAAAACAACCCCTTCCCTGGACCCACCACCCTGTATAACCCAACCCCAACTCAGGCATACTTGGATCCCTAAATACCCCCCAAACACACTAAGCTACCCTAAGTACCATACACTAACTACCTACCCCCCCTCCCTCCATCCAGAAATACAGGATAACAGAAACCCATGTATCTGATGAGAGCAATAAACTAATGACCCTAAGCTAGGTTCTGCCCAGCTCTCCCACATTTTAAAGGAATGGTGTTTCTTCCATATAAAATACGTAGCATTATACTTTTATATATGAAAACCAAATTAGCAGAGTAATTTAGTAATTCAAACAACTGGATAAATAATAATAAACAAAAATAAAATATCCAAAGACCTTAGAGCAAAATATTAGGTTTCAAAATATTAATCTTAATCTGGCCAGGCCTCAGCCTCTTGTAGGATTATATAAATAGTCCCGTCCCCATCTCCCCAAGAACACACTATGGAGCATGGAAGCAATAAATACTGTAAACTTTCTGGCAGCGGAGAGTAGATAAAAAGGGTCATGAAGTACTGCAAGGATAAGTCCCGGAACTTTAACTTGTCTATTGGAAGCGAAGAACGGATCTCTGTAAAAACCTCATCAAATTTGAAACATCCATAAGCCGAGAGGGCATCCCAATCAGAGGTAAACACAGACCTCGGACAGGATATATCCAAATGTTGCACTGTTGCAGGAGACACGCGGACAGCAGCTGCAGAACTCACAGACACGATCATCACATCCTCAAGCTTGGTAAGCAGCCTCACAGTAAAGGTATTAATAGCCTGGATAATTTGCTGCATAGAACTAGCCATCTTTGAAGTACGTAGCCACCGGTGTAGTAGCCTCAGCAAGACAGGATAACCTGAGCAGCAGCCTCTGATATTTAATAGGCTTATTTATATATGACCAACCTTTATATAAAAATTCCACTTACAGATCCTTAAGAGAAGCAACAATATAGTCTGATATATTACAGTTCTCAGAAATGTGAGACGTTAGAATTAGTACAATCTCACTTGAATATAAGATAAATTGAAGTGTCCCTTATAAGCTGCTAATAAAAAGGGTAAATGGATATTGTGGGAGTATACAATCACTCGACCCATATATACCATACTTACCTTTCTGAGACCTGCCGCTAGAGGCCAGTTCGGGGGGGCGGGGGTGGACTGATGATGTAATTAGGCCCCACCCCTTTCCTGGAAAAGTTTGCGGACCCACGAGGAGGGGGCGTGGCTAAATGACGCATATCACGCCATGTAGCCCCGTCCCCTCCTCACGGACCCGCAAATTCCCCATTAAATCTCCCCATCCTGCCTGCTTCACTAGGTAGGAAGTGGGCAGGATGCGGGAGATCTGACTACACGTGCGGGGGGCTACCCGAAAAATCGGGAGCCTTCTGCGACTTCTGGAATTGTAGGCAAGTATGATATATACAGTATAGATCTTCAGACTATGTGAATGTTACATGTTACTTATGCGAATCCTGACAATATTAATATTTAACCCTATGAGAATGAAATGTATTCTATCATATGCGGATCCTAATCCAACTGACGTAGATTCCAACGTCCTTCTAAACCTTTCTTGATAAAGTATTGGATATTGCTTTTATATGGACTAGTTAATGGTTCACTGGACAAGCTCATAAAATTATTATACCAATAAAGGTCTAATAGATCATATCTACTAATACTAAAGACACACAGTGAGATGATTGATTTTATTGCACATTTCTCTATTCATGACACACTTTATTCTTATCTTTATATCTTCACTATGAAAGTATTTAGCTGAAGTTTGACCATCATTGGGCTTCTTTTTAATGTATATTTATTAAAAGTACATTTTTATTTTGCAATATAATTGTTAATTTTTGTGCGCCATCTCCAAAACAACACTTCCTGTTATCTCTATGAACATATTTAAAAGTCCAATCCACGTAGCCTTTTTTACCTTGAATCATTTTAATTGGATATCCTCATACAATTTGTTTTGTGGGATTGCATGGTGGTTGTGGCAGATTCATTCCTGGACCCACAAACGGCAATCATATAGCCTTGGTATTACTTTTTAAGTACAAATCCTCACAATAATAATTAGGGGGATATTCATCAAACCTTCTAAAGAAGACAAGTGGAGGTGTTGCTTATAGCAACTAGTCAGATTGTAGCTATCATTTGATAGACTACACTAGATTTATGATAGCTAGAAGCTGATTGGTTGCTATGGCCGATACCACCACTTATCCTATTTAGAAGGTCTGATAAATCTTCCAATTAGTAACGATTGGCAGCTGACGATTTTACAGGCGTGGTAAACCAGTGCTAATTTAGTATACAACTCGCAGTGAGTAGCAGCAGTGTATACTAAAATATCAGAGAAAATCAACATTGGTCCAGTGCGGTTGCAGCTGGTCTGCAAATTATCTGTCCTCGTGAACCCTAACACTACTTCAGTAGCAGTGAAACTTTGCACTGCTGGGTCTGACCAGTACACATGCGAGAACGGAGTTCATGCATGCTTATAGAGATACCCGACAGGTTGCAGAGGGATCTGAAAGGATTTTCCCAACTCGTCCCATAGAAAAGAGTGGGGGTGTGGGAACTGTTGCATCTGAAGATTGCGTCCACAAACAAGTCCAGAAAATGTTGTAATCTCGGAGCTTGATGAATTTAGGACCCCATACTATTATAAGGTGATGGCGTACCAGATTGGGACTGAAAGGTAAGCAGAAGGTTTCTGTGATATCTCCTGAATTATTTTTATAATAAATGGCCCCATTACATAGGTGTACAAAAGTGAAAATATGAATTTTCACCTACTTAGAAATGAAGGGATGATGAATAGGCCCCCAATTTAGTACTGAAAGTGATACTTTCATGGTGGACAGAGATGCTAGTTCTATCGTTACAGTAACATATAAATGCAGAATCGTGTAAATGACTTCATTGCATTGCGTGTCATTAGATTGTGAGAGCTTAATTACAAAATGTTAGAAGAGAAGAGACTGTTTGAGACTTTGGAATCACCCGGATTATGGTGCTTGTGGGAACAGTTCTTGGTTTTGCTAACTTACAATTTACAACACAAATAAGCAAAGGATAAAGTTAATATCATTGCAAGTTAATGTAAGCAGAACATCAACATGTGCCTGCCCGTCCCTATTTCTAGGTTACTTACTATTCAATACAGCACAGCAGAAAGATTTATCTTCCACGCATTGTGTCCTTTCCTTAGTACGTCATCACAACAATAACTACATGGAAACTTTTATTCAAGAAACTTTAAAAAAAACTGTCTGGAGTTCATCGACTCCGTTGTACATTGTTTTTGAAAACCATTGTTTGTTTAATCCACAATAGGACAGATGTGTTATCTCAGGCGGGACTATCATTTATGCTCCAGCTGTTTTGCACAGTAGGAAAAGCCAAGTGAGAAAATATACTTTTTTTGTTTTTGATAGAACAAATATTGAATACTGGTTTAATGGGGGGAAAAGGACATTTTTCCCTTATCTTAGGAATTCCTAATTTCTTACTATGCTCAAACCACCCACAGAAAATAGTAATTGAAACACTCAGGTCACAGCAACTTAATAGTTGACATGCACCTAAGCGAGTACGTAAACAGGCCATGTTACTGAGCATTAAGATGCAGTTGGTGCACCTTGTACGTATACACCTAAAGGTAATGCCTGACAGTGTGCATAAGTAGGAGGCATACACCTAAACTGTTGTACAGTTAAGAACCTCACATCAAAAGTTTAAAATAAAAAAATATTAATTATGTAAAATATACTATAGAGCAGAAGGCTTCCCAACAGTTCAGGTTCTAGAAATATCCATGGTTGAGCACAGGTGGTTAAATCAAATTGACTGAGGTACTAATAAGTCACCTGTGGTCAAGCATGGATATCCTTAAAACCCAGACTGTTAGGGTGCCTTGAGGACAGAGTTTGGGAACCTCTGTTATAGAGCTTTTGTAAATAAACTGAAAGCATGTAGACATGGCTGACATACAGTAAATGTACGTAAAACAGTGATACATAACACATTTTCCAATTTTTTTTTCTAAAATATTTTATTTGTATCTTAACACATCTTGAATAATAATAATTGTAAGAGTAAAATGGTGAAAAGCTGCTGCTGATGTGGCTGTATCAGACAAAGAAATGTGGCAAAAGTATCCCATCCAATGGGAAATCAGTTTGCGCAAGTAATTTTGGCAAGTGGGTTTCATTCCTTCTATTTGGGACCACCCAGCGTGTCTAATAGTATTGGCCATCTGAGCAATACAGCAATTAGCTGGAGCATAATAACTGCGCTGTTACAGTTGTACAATCTCACCTTTAACACCACATGGAAAAAACAACTTTGCCACATGAATGAGAAATGTACTCTCTGTATTTCACTGCAGGGGGCAAAGGCTGATATGTGGGATCTCTATTTCCCTATTTTCATCCTTAGAAAGTATATATATATATATATTTGCATAAAGAAAATTAGATTTTCTAAAGGTTGAATTGTGATCATGATTTTGCTGTCATTTTATTGCATAAAACATGATCTTGTGAATCCTGACAATGAAGTTTGCATTTGTCTGTAACTCATAGTGTAAAATGTTTAGCACAAAACATAACCACAGATTGCTTTTGTTCATTTAAACTTAGCTTGTGATAATTATTTTACGTTTTTTAAGTTTAATTTATATCCTTTTACACATTAGATATTATCCTATTGCATCTGCACCCACTTGATGCATGTACATCACATATATATATATTTATATGATCACGCAACAACTGCTTGGAGTGAGATATGTAACTTGTTCAGAGCTTCAGCTACGTCCTATTTTGTCATGTCATGTCATATGTTTTTCCCTTTGGATGTTGCTTGAACAGTACAGACTATAGAAGTTATGTATAAGTTAGTATTTTGTAGGTGCCTTTTGTTCACAAATTTCTGAGTACGCATCATCTCTCAGATCATATCTCCTACCACTCACTGCACCTTCCTGCTCACAAAATACTGTATATTTAATAATGATGAAAAGAATAACAATGTGTCATTTACAAACTGCTCAATCGCTACGTGCGCGCATGCGTCTCCTTGTCCGTTAAGCTCTTTACAAGGTGAACGCCCGCTTCATGGTCTTTGGAAGAATCAAACTGCAACTAGTTTTACAGGTTTGACAATAAGGAATATGCACCTGGTGGACACAGAAAAAACATCACCGCCAAGTTCACTGCTACTTTATGAACCCCGCTACTTCCACACCTCCGTATTCCACCTACAAGGAATGCTTCTCAGTTTTGCCTCATTTATGGCTTAATATAATTATTAGAGGGAAGGCGCTGGCTTTATTAAATGTGTGACACTTTTGTCTGTCTGATGCTATTTATAGCATTGGTGGAAGTGCACAAAATCAGGCTCTTTCCTGCAGAAGGTGCAGGATACATCCTGTTATATGTGTAGCTACCAGGCCCGATGTCCTCAGAGGTGGAGAGGAATTTTTATTGTGTGATGGACTGTAAGGCTGGGTACACACCTGGGACCTCATTCAGAAGCACTCGCAAAATGTGAGCGCTCGCTCTGAATGAGGGTGGCCGCATCTATTTTTTGACCCGGCCTCCTGGCCGCTCGCTAGGCTGTGGGTGATCACCCACACCTTTAGCGAGCGGCCAGGTTGATGGTCACGATGGTCAAGACCATCACGACCATCGGGGCTTGCGACGAGATCCTTGTGGTAGGGTCTCGTCTACCGCAAGCCCCAGTGAGCTTTCGGCTCTATTAGAATCTCTCTCTCGCTCTGGGGCTTGCACGCGTGCAGTGTGGCCGCTGGGCGTGCGCAGGGCCTTTACATTGACCCGCTTATGAGCTCATCTGAGCTTGTGAGCGGGTCTGAATGAGACCCCTGGTACGGCCCAGTGACTCGGTGATGTGATGTAACGATATATCGCATCGCTGTACACGCTACACAAACCGCTGTACGGCGATGTGATATATGGTTACATGCTTCATGTCATCCGTGGCATTGTCCTATTTCATGTGCAGCACATCAGATGGGACGATGCAACCACCCAATTTCTGAAATGATGAATTGTGTGGACTTGCCTGTACACGCTATGTATTGGTTGTTGCAATCTGTCGCGGATCACAAGATTGGCCTATATATCGTTTAGCGTGTACCTACCTTAAGGTTCAGTTACCAAACACACACAAAGAAGCACTACAGGTCTGCAGATTGTGCAGTTCTTTAATATCACTTGGCGAGTCAGTTTCTCCATTCAGTGGACCTTAGTTCAACCCCTGTATTACTACTTCATTAAGATAATATCTCTGCTGATCTAGATGAAGACAGAAAGGAGTTGTAAACTTTAGTCATTATAAATAGAATGTAGAATGTTTCAATTACTGTATGTTGTAAATTGTGCTGCATCTGTCTTGTTTTCTATTGTCTGTAAATATTGAAAGATGTGCATGCCTTAACCTATTCTGTTTGTCCTCTTTCCTTTTATCTTGCTGTTCACGACTTGACTCTGAAATGTGACACATCACTTGGGCCTTATTGGTGTATGTAAGCGTCTACAACTTTATGGATACCTTGCAACAACTAACGGTGTATGTACTTTAACATGCCATGTGCAAACCTTGCTTTTGAATGCTGACCGTATGTACTAAAAAAGCTTGTTTTGTGTAGATAAAGTCACTGTTTTCCTGATGCTACTGGCGCTAAAAAGAAAATTCTCACGTGTGTTAAAACTAATTTGTTGATGTTACTTAACTGGAACTTTAGCATTATTTTTTTAATGTGCTATATAATAGAACAATATGTATAAAGATGTACCAGTTTCACATACAGGAACAGGTGACAGAAGACGTTTCTATTTAATATCAGTGAATTGTGCATGTCATAGGGGAAATTATACTTAATAGCGGCTTATATCTAAAAAAAAAAGTAGGACCTGATTCAGGGGTGCACGCGGTGGCCGATGTTTCCAGTCTGCACATGTGTCCGAGTCACACTGGGCATGGCGTTCCGCTGGTTACCTCCGGGAGCTGCAGGACAAATATTTGGACGCAGAGAAAGGCCATATTGTTGGGCGGTTGTGGGTGGTAACAAGGAGGTGGCTAGCCAGATGCGGGTTTGCATAAGATGCAGTTACATTGACACAGACGGTCGAGGTCAGATGGATAATCTGCGCCTCCATAGGGCTGGTGAAATGTTTGATGGTGCGTCTTAATAAGCACAGTGGCGGACTAGCGCCGCAGCTGATGGGCGCCTCTGTACGAATACCATTGGCTGCCGCATTAGCATAAAGGAGCAGTGGCAGTTGCAATAGCGTGTACCTTTCAGTCGGGTTCTTAAAGAGTAGTTATTTTATTGGCTAAATATAACTATCAACTAACTAGAAACCTGTGACATCACTGCCGCACTACATTCTGACTGTTGACATTCAAAACATATCGATGTTCTGTCGACATTCAGAACCTGCCGATATTCTGATGTTGACATTCTGAGTGTCAACATTCTGACCGGATCCCCTAACTGTGTGGTTTAGGCAATAGTGTTCTCCTACTCTGCATTAGACTTTAGCTTAGTGACGACATATAAGCTATAAGTAAACTATACATACAGGATTAGTTCAGTCATAAACTGTAAAATAGTTTAAAGTGGAGAATGAAATTTGTGCATTTTTAAAAGGTTTATGATCAAAACTGGATTGAGTTGAACAGATTGTCAATACAGCCCTTCAAAGTGGAGACCTCATCAGATTAAATTAATAAAAAAATGTTTTTATTTTTTTCCCAAAGCGCTGTTTAGAGTAAACAGGGCTCAGTTTGTGGTGGTGGGGTAAGTTTTTGGAACTCTAGTTCAAGATGTTTGTGTTTGAGTTACCCCAATAAACTAGCATAATTCCTGTAATATTCCGCTATAGGCCCAGCAAAGTACACATGTAAAATTTAGCCTGAACAAAATTTTAAGATACTTTTACCAATCATCACATACATAGTACTTGGTAATGACAATCCCGCTGGAACGCGAGTAAATGCCCCCGACATGCTGCGACACGTTTCCCAGATGTCAGAAGTTAGTGTTGTGTTCTTGTCTTTTTCTTTTTTCACTGGAGCATTCTGTACAGTCCTTTTTTAAGTGTTTCTGAAGCCGGAATTTAATGAAGATATGTCAATATTTTTACTGCCGCTAATTACTTGTTATTTTTACACAGCGGTGTGCTCCCTCATTCAGAATGACATTGGTAGAACAGGACATGTCCATCTTACTCCTGTTTCCCACAGAGATCTTTATTTATGTTACCATTACATTCCTAGTGAATCACAAATTTGGTAGAGGTCAATTCCAACCCAATATATATTATAAAATTCACAAGCAGGGTGAGAAAATGTAACCTGACATTTTTATCTTTGGTAGAAAATAAAATATGATGCATAAACCCAAATATTCAAGGTACTTACCATGGTAGTCCTGTTTTGGGGATCTACCTCTCATCCCCTGAGGTGGCCCCCAAAAGTTCTGCTCCTATGACACCTGGCAATAGAGTTGCCTGGGCAAGTCATGGTGAGGCAGAGTATTGCCACAGTGGAGGGGAAGGGAATCGATGTTCCCCAGAGAGGGAAAGTTGCCTGGGCAAGTCATGGTGAGGCAGAGTATTGTCACAGTGGAGGGGAAGGGAATCGATGGTCCCCAGAGAGGGAAAGTTGCCTGGGCAAGTCATGGTGAGGCAGAGTATTGTCACAGTGGAGGGGAAGGGAAGGGAATCGATGGTCCCCAGAGAGGGAAAGGTGACAGGGCAAACAAATCCTCCTCTCTGCAAAGACTGAATATGGTTATTACAAGGCAAGATACCTACATGACCTTTAAGGATTTTTGGTTGTTTCTCACATTTAGGGAGCATTGCTAGTTTTCCTGCTGTATGCAGAGCCTTTTTAGTACCACAGAATTATTAGTGCTTTTATTAGGATGGATCCTTTTGCACATGTACACTTTATACACTCATAGATGCATAAATACCATTGTAATAAAATGTACAAATGGGACACATGAAATAAACACAGTCTTATTGCCCCATTTTTTGAAAACGTACAAGCTGAAATGAATGTAAGAGATGGTCCCATGGTGATAATAGAGGTTCACATTCCCATCTCAAAGGTCTGTTATGAAGGTAGACAGCAGAGGGCCCGCAGCACATTTTGTCTCATCATGCACCTAATTTCCAGCAGTCGTGCCTGAAGTTACATAGTGGGCACTTAGGGCCGGATTCAGTGATGTACGTTAATGCAATCGCAACTGTGACCTCTTTCGAATCGCAATTGTGAAAATATGCTAATGACTTACCTGCCATCCAGTGCTTAGAGATTCCCGCTGACGGCATCTCACATCTTCCGCTCACGCACAAAACCGGAAACATCGAACGCAGATCAGACGGCCATCAGCCTTCCTAACATGCCGCAGACATAGCAAGTCTCCAGATACGCAGAGGGACAGATCTCCTGTTGCGAGCAAGGACGCAGTGGCTAATTTATGGGGATGCAGTTATGATGCCGGCAGTCGAAATACCGACGCCGCAATCTAGCCACGCGGCATAATGCAGACGGCGACATCCCGATGGATATCAGGATACCGGCGTCGGCATCCCGAACGTCCGGACGGTGGGTAAGTATGCGCTGTTAGCTGGGGATGAGGGTGGTTAGGATTAGGCACCCCCGGGGGACTTAGGGTTAGGCCCCCACTCGGGAATGTTAGTGTTAGCGTGTGGAAAGGGGGGTTAGGGTTAGGCACCCCTGCCGGGAGACTTAGGTTTAGGGTGCTGGGAGGGGTGGTTAGGGTTAGGCACCACTGGGGGGGAATAAGAGTTAGGTGCCCCCCCTGGGGAGGTTAGGGTTAGGCACCACTTAAGGGTGGGTTAGGGGGGGGGAGGGGAGTGTTAGATTACTTACCTCGTCTCGTCTGGATCTCATTCTGTCGGTCTTCCGGGTTCGGTATTTTAAACGGTGGCTAAAGAACCATCGGTATTTCAATACCATTCCAATTTATGGTCCCCCTGAACACAGTGTTTAAACGGTCAGACACGCCTGTATTTTTCTAACTACCCACCCCATACCTCCCCCAAACGTTGACTATCTGTCACTCACTTTGCGAGTATTCGCAATTCAATTTGCTGTGTATGCGCAGTGCAGCTCCCACGCTGCTCAATGGCCAAAAATCGCTGTATGACCGCTTTCTAGGGGGCGCAAAGTTCAGCTTGTTCTGATTGGAGGGTCTGGGTGGATCTAAGGTGGTAATAAATAAATGTGGGCTAGATACATTCTATGCTTCATTTTACACCGCCATGCACAAATTTTCGAAATGAGATGCAAGGTCGGTAAGTACAAGAGTGTACCCTAGTTTCCATTTCTCTCACCACAAAAGGGTTTGTTTTTTACATGGAGGTGGAAACCAGACCTTGGCCTACATCGTCCAGGGGCACTTTATATGGAGAACCCTTTTGAAGGTAATTTACCAGTATAATATAAACATCCACATGTGTGTGAGACATAAATAAGGCTAAACTGTGACCTATTTCCGGAAAGAAACAGAAAATATAATAATTAAGAAGTTGGTCTTAAAGTACCTGCCATCTCGCAACAGTAGGAACAAATTAATTTTCTAGGGAGAGTTCCCAAGATATTCAAAACAGGATGCGAGTGTACCATGCATACTTTGTGTTAGTAAATCACCATTAGTGACTTGGGATGTAGAACAGACCTTCACAGACGTATGACAGCATACAGTGAGTTCACAGAGCAGTTCTGACATTAAAGAGGTGGGGCGACGGGGGGACACGTATTACAATTTACCATCCTCTACAGCGTATAAAAATAAGGTTATAAATATTTTTATTGAAAATCATTTACAGTTTTTAAAATATACAGTATATGCCTATACAAATATAGGCATATATATTAATACAAATTATAACCGAAACTGAGTGCTTATAGTATATAAAGCAATGACCAGGCACTTTGCCAATTCCTGTGCAATTGGTATTGGTGTGTACCCCACTTTCTAGTTAATCTCTAGATGTGCACCGATCACACAGTAGTAGGCGCCATTTTGTGGGTATAGCAATATTCTTGAGAATGCAGCATATCCATTTATTTTGGATCACCAATGACTAATGATGAGACTACATATACAAAATGGACGTTTGGATAGATAACGGGTGCACTTTATGTTGTAGATCGTAGAAGGGCAATTGCATTGGCAATATACACATTGCATGGGAATAATACATAATACATTGCTGATTATATCTGCGATAACACCACTATAGCACTAGTTTAGATTAAAACTCTATTTATGCCCCATTAAACCCATTGGCCAATAGGACCTCCTGCATGGCTGTCATTTATTACCGGATGCGCTCCCATGTGTACAGGGTAAACCGGCATGTGCTTAGTATTACTGATATCCAGAGGTAGGAGAGTGTTACAGTAAAAGACACATTTGTTTAGCTACAAACAAAGAAAAAAAAAGACCTGTACCTGTTTCTTCAATAAGGAATCCTTTATATTATCTATTCAATAGGTCTCTTTGTGATCACAGATACACTGCACACTCCAGCTTTCCCAGTCCTTGTAAGTAGCTACAAAGTGGTGTTCGGTGCCACAGGATCATGCAGTTGTCAGGGAGCCAGAGCGGAATGTGAGTGCCGTTTGTTTCCATACTGCTCACTTCTGCCTTATCCGTACACATGTCACATAACTTCATCCAGACCATGGCTTTACTTGTGCTCGGTATACAGCACTGAGTTACTAGTATGTCAGCATTTCCTGGTCTGATGTTTTATAAGGTCTGATCCTTTATAATTCTTTCCCTTTTCAACATGTTTGAAATGGCAATTTGCCCATATCTTCATTTCTATTCATTTAATGTAACTTGTCTGTCCATTTACTAATTTAAAAACTGGCAAAGTTTGTGTATTTAGGTTGTTATATTGATTAAATGTACCAATTGATATATACTGTATATGGGCACAAAATTATTACATCTCCCAAAATGGCCACATCGTCATATACTGAGCAAAAGGCATGGGCCCTTTCAGATCCATTTATTGGCCCATCCCTAAAGTAACTCCTCTGTGGATTATGGTCTTTCCCATCGGTGTGACTAGGACTGACCAAAGCTTGAGCCATATGTCCAGCTCTCCATGTACATACCCAGCCTTAGTCATAGGCTCATCCTTTTCATGGAAAACAGTAGCAGCAGTGAAATCTGCAGCTTTAAAGACCAAACTAAACGTTATCAAGGTAATTTACCAACCAGAAAATATGCGGAAGTGCAGTCTGTGCTCCTGTACAGCGATGTGCAGTCAGGGGAGGCTCTGCCTCCCCTGTCATACTCCCTCCCCTATCATACTACTTGTCATGCTCCAGAGTTTTGATATAAAAACTGTTTTTATACTTGTGTGCCTCCCCAGCCATTGACCTCACCACACGTCACTGCCTTCTTCTACATAGACAGGGACACACCTAGCTTTTGCTTTTGGGATAACTTTCTGGCTATCTATCTGTGAATTTAGAAACTCAGGTGATGTTGTGTATGGTGGAAAAAGTTAAATATTTACTTCATTTCCAGCCTTCTATTACATTAGAATCGCACCCTTAATGAATGACAACTTTGCTATTTTATCCCTTAAACATATTATGGCTTAAGTGAGAGTAAAGCTGGATACACTATACAATGTGTGTACCCAGCGACGGAACAAGGTGATGTAACAATACATCGCATGTGCCATACACACTACACGATCAGGTGTACGATGGTGCAATATATTGTTACATGCTGCTGGTAGCAGGGCCGGCTCCAGGGATCTGAGCACCCTGTGCTGGCCAGGGGCGCTGCGCCCTGCGTGACCGAAATTGGGGGCATGGCCTCATTACCATAGACCATGCCCCCTACGAGACGTTATTTGGAGGTGTGCCCACATGGCCAAGTAAAGTCCGGCTGGGGGTAAAGACCAGCCCTCCGTCACTGGCTGGGCTTCCCCCAGCCCTCTCCCGTCTGTGAATGGATGCCGCGCGCATGCACGCTGCATCCATTCACACTCCGGGGGTCCGGCACCGTCGCACAGCTGCGGCGGTGGGGGTCCCCAACCTCCAGATTTCACCACCCGCGGGCCACTTTGGCCCACGGGTGGAACAGGGGGACACTACTGAAATCGGGATGTTGGGGAGGGGTGCACCCTGTATGAGTGGCGCCCCTGCTCGACTGCACTGGTCGAACACCCCTAGAGCCGGCCCTGGCTGGTAGCTGCATGGCATCGTACATCGTCCCATCTGCTGTACAGAGCAGCAGACGGGATGATGTGATGAACAATCATTGCAAAAGACGGATCGGGCATACACACCGCATGATCCATACGATCCGCGACTGAATCATAGATCGTACGACAGCTCGTATAGTCTGTGCCCAGCTTAAGGGACATAGTGGCAGTCTTTATTTCATGTGTCACATTTGTACTGGATAGCACTAGAGTTGTGTCCGTATAGAGTTTACCTCAGTGCATATATTGCCATCACCTCAGAGGAAGTGCACGAATCGTGGCTTTTTTGCAGTTCCCCAAACCAATTAAATACCTCATCCTACAGCAAAGTTTTTTTGCATGTTGGTTGAGTATACGGCCTAATTTTGAACCAAGCCTAAATAACAAAATAGCAACATTTTGCGCTCTTGCATTCGCCATCTTGAAATGTGCAGCCATGTATTCACTCAGGCAAGCTCTAAAGGCGGCAAAAAAACACACAGGTAGCAGATTGCCAAAGGGCCTATCATGCAGAAGCATTATGTACTATGGCCTATCATGCAGAAGCATTATGTACTATGGCCTATCATGCAGAAGCATTATGTACTATGGCCTATCATGCAGAAGCATTATGTACTATGGCCTATCATGCAGAAGCATTATGGCCTATGGCCTATCATGCAGAAGTATTATGTACTATGTTCTGTTTGAACTACAGGTAAAATTTGGGGATTGTTTCATGAGTGTAACTTTTGGTGGCACATGCTCGGCTACATTTAGTACACACAACTAAATAGTACATTTGTGTTTTGTAATAACATGACATTTTCCGTGTGGTAACATTACTGAGTGATTTCTTTTTTTCTGAGCACAATAATTTTCTAGTATTTATTATTTTACTTTAACAATTTCTATTAATAGTACTAACACAATAACTACAGTCATACCAGCACATTTAACGTATTTCCACATTCTTCTTTCCCAGGCTTTACTAATCTTTTAAATAACACACATGCTTTCCTCCTACGTTTTTTTGGGGAATGTAGTACAATGGCGACTTTTCATACACTTCCATAGAGGTTCTCATGTTTGAGATACCTGCGGAAATATCTGATCTAACAAAAGACTATTTCATATGACTCCCTGTCCATCATTACATTTTTACATACAGATCCATCGATAGAGGCCTTAGGTCTACCTGCTATTATTTTCTATGCTCGGAATAATAATAATGCAGTAATTTTAACTCAACACAGAACCACCACTGTGAAGTTTCCTGGCACGTTGCTCAGCCACAAATGGAATGTATATAGTCAGCTATTCTATGAAGTCTGCTGCACTGATCATATTTTATATATAAAATCTTACAAACTTTTTATGATTAATCATTAAAAGGATACATTCTATCTAAAAACTATATATTTTGTAATACATTAGTATTAAGTAACATTAAAAAGACTTCCTGTAGAATATATGGTTGTATTTATTTAATAGCCATGTCATCACTTATATTGGAGGAGCAATAACATCACTTCTGTAAAATATATGTTAATATTTAGTGAGTTGTGATCACATGACTCATTTATAGAGTATTCCGTGATAGAATACATATCTGTCAGTAATAATGATTTATGAGTCACGCAGATCATTTCATTTTAAACAAACATGCCTCTTGGCCTGCCTGTTACATAGTAAGGAGCACTCTCTTATCGGGGTGTCACACTGCACGTACAAAATTTATTTGCACCTATTTTTGCTGAATAGTCCAGCTAGAAATGTATGTACCGTAAGAAGTGAAGATATCTCTATACTTTAGACCATCCTCTACATTAATTACAAAATTATCTCTTTTATTCCTAAAATACTACTCAGTTAAGTTTCATTTATGGCTTATATTATGAGTGTGAGGATATAATGTGACTGTGTTTATTATATGTATTGCAGTCATGCATTTGAGTATTTTTATTATATCGGTATAAATGTTCCTATTAAATGTTCCTTGCAAATAGCAGATACAAAGGTGCCATATTAGTATTGATATTACAGGCCAAGTCCTGGTTTCCAGACACTCTACAGTATGCCCTTCTGCAAAGCGAAACGTGTGGATTAAAACGAGAAGAAATAAATGAAATAGAAAGCACGCCAGCTTGACCTCTAACCTCTGTAATATGTACTACAGGAGGTAGTACCTTAATCCATATTATAGGGAAGTTTTCAAAACTTTTTGAGAATGCACCATTTTGCATTGGATCTTCCAAGTCACATATAGAGCCATATTTACAGTTGGTTGCATTTTGCACTTTGAATGTGAATGTAAAAAATACCTCCAAGAAAGCGTACTTACCCGTGTATGCTGACTATCCATATCTCCAGTTACATCCAACTCATACACAACACTATACTTATTCCCACGATAGGCCAGTGGTGCATCTTGATAGTGTTAGTAGTAAATATAATTGTCATTTTACCCTCTACAATGTAATACAGTGTAAAATTCCAGAGAGAATAGTGCTACTAATAAATGCAAAAGTCACATTTTCTATAGAAAGTCTAAATAAATACAAACACCACATATTAGATGACCCCTAACTTGACATAATAAAAAGCAAACACCAATGAATGACACTAGGGGGTACATTTACTAAAGTGAGAGTTTTCAGAAGTGAATTTTAGCAGAGATGTTGCCCATAGCAACCAATCAGATTCTAGCTATTATCTTCTAGAAGGTGCTAGTTAAATGTTAAGTAGAATCTGATTAGTTGCTATGGGAAACATCTCTTCTAAATCTCACTTCTAAAAACTCTGACTTTAGTAAATTTACCCCCCAGGCCTCCAGTACTCAAAGAAATACGCCTCCTATGAAACATATCTGTGAATGCCTCCAATGTGCATTAGGTAGCATCTCTAGGGGACTGGCTGTACTTATTTGTACATATCCTTTCTGTACTCAGCTCTCTCCACACCCATGGAGCAGTATGTCTAAGCAACACACAAGTCTAGATACCGATACATTATGGGATGCATGTTCAGCATGGAAATGCATATATTTACACTAAACTCTAAATATGGCACTGAGTTTGAGGGAAAGCGAAGAGCCTGAGTAGACTTGGTGCACAGGGCTGACAAACGGGTTGGGTACGGGATCCCAGCGGCCGGGATGCCAGCGGCCAGAATACCGATGGGCATCTCGACAGTCAGAATCATGTCAGAATTAGGTAAGTATCCCTGCCCTAAACCACCTTTCCCGCAGCCTAACCCTCCCCTTCCGCAGCCTAACACCCCCGTCCCCCTGGCAGCCTAACCCTCCCCCCCCCTCCACTGCCTAAACATAACCCTAATACTTACCGTTAGGATGTCAGTTGTCGGGATTCTGGAGCTGGGATTCCGACTGCTGTTGGGATTCTGCTGACTACATCCCCTGACAAACTGTTGCTGTGTAATGCGGCAAAAATAATTTGGAGAGCAATCATCCTATTTAAAACCGTAATAAAGCAGACATTTTTAAAGTGTTTTCTTTAACATTCTCCCTTTTTGTGTTATATCTTTATCGCTAACTTGAAATAGAGCTGTTTAAGTATGTATTTCCAAGTATTTGTGCTTCTTAAAACTTCTGCAGGTACTTAAAACAGATGCACAAGAGCCTGTCTCCAGAAGCTATTGGGATACACTGAGGCGTAGCACAAGCCAAGCCCTCTTTTCGGACCTTGCAGAGGTACAATAAAACCTCTTTGGTCCTAGAAACATTTGTTATGTTACATCTCATTGCATTCATTATCACACGTCATCAGTGTTATTTACAATCTTAATTTACATCCATTTTCAGCATGTTATTCTGTATCTGTTTTTTTTTTCCTTATAAGTAATGTTCTTTTACAAATACTGTCTTTTACTCTTTTCTTTATAGTAAAATATTGATTTACTGTTTCAGCAAAATGGAAAGCATGGTGTTTGTGTGTGCGGGTATTTAATACATATATATTTCACAAGAAGAAAACGACCCCATAGGATCAGATTCCAAACACCAAAATCGTTTATTAAGGCATACAGTGTATTTAATAAGCAACGTTTTGGGCAGCTATGTTACGCTTGACAAAGGGCACATACTGTAGCTGCCCAATATGTCGCTGTATAAAATATGCTGTATGCCTAAATAAACACGTTTGGTGTTTGGAATCTGATCCTGAAGTCCCATTTTCTTCTCGTGAACTACATTATTACTACATCCTGGCGCCCTGCATTTCTAGGTATTTTGGAGTGCCCGCCCCCTGTCGACTGATAGAGCGATAGATAGAGAGATATAGACATGCAATATTTGTAAGGGTACATATGAGAGTAATTGAAAAACTTTACTGTACATTTTTTGTGCCTTTTGGTTGAAATACATGTCAGCAGCTACTGACACAAAAGTGCCGGAAACATTGAAGTTCAAATATTCCTGCTCTGGCTGGTGCGTTATTCTCTGAACTACTAGTTAGTGAAAGGGAAGGGCGGGATTGTAAAGTATTTGCTTGAATGTAATTATTTTTTAGATGCTGTTTTTAACACCAGAAGCCATAAAAATGCCAATAATTGCAAACCATGTTATTATCAATAGGTGAACATGGATTACACAATGTGCAGAGTTCCATTTTAATTCAGAAAAGCAAATTGTTCCATATGAAAACTCATACAACTATTGATGAATAATTCAATCAATGTTAATCATATAATGCCCCCAAAAACATGAGAATGTCGCGTGATTATGGTTTTAATATTTTCAGTCAAATCCTGGCGTATTTGTATTCCTGTAATTGTACATTGTATTCCTTTTAAGTACCATTCACCCAATCCACTGCATCTGATAATAGGAATAGCTGGTTGTTATTTATGTATATGTATATGTACTTTGTCGCTAATCTTTCCACTTGCCGTCTGCACTGGCAAAATCCAATATTCTAACTATGCTTTCCGCCCTCTTGATTCACACTTATGTCTGTTCTTTTATTTTAGTCCTTATTAGTGAGCAATAGAACGAATACCAGGGTCATATAGGCCAGTTCAGGATCAAAAAGACCAAGTGAACATCATTCTGAGACAGCAGTATGATTACAGCACAGAAAGTGGGCAGGTGCTAATTAGCATAGTCAGGCTCAGTAACAGCATAGAAGTGATAGACTAGCACACAATAAGCATTTCTATTCTTGGTACACTGAATAATACCTAAAGAATAAAACCAGGGTCCCACATGACATCATCCCTGATAATGCATGTTAGGTTGTCACACCGATTTACGTAACACAATAGAGTATTTTCATTCTATGCACATGTTAGGTGTTAAAAGATGAGTCTACTTTATCAGATTCTCTAAAATATATACCACACCTACTTTATATGTATTAGATAACCATCAACCACCTTTAGTCGTGTCAGCTCTCAAATCCTAATCGTGTTAGGGTAAGAGAGTTTTCAAGGCTTTAACAGTGCATATAGAAAATTTCTGAACAAGCATGTAACTGGAGACATATACAGTTAGTTCATTAGAACGGCCTAGAAATCCAAACAACGTAACATCTGCATTCATGAACATGGGTATTCTGTATACTGTGTATGGAGCATATTGATTACTTTCCTACTATAAAATCTTCAACACCAACAAATCCATGTAACACTTACTAGGGCTACATTCAAAGACACTTGCTATCATCAGGCACATTATATTCTATTTTCTATATTATGCACAACTCATGGCACCATGTAATTATGTTTGTATTCTGTCTGAAGGGCGCTGATGAGCTTACCAGTTCAATGATACATACTACGCTACTTGTGCACTTTTTTGGGAAGAAAGGAAAAATTGAGCTCAACTTTGAAGATTTTTATAGGTGAGTGAATGTATTAGTATTTTGAAAACTGTTAATGTTTTTGCTGTCAAATACATACATATACATACATACTACTGGTCAGTTTTATAATACACCCATTTTTACAGTTTTTTTAAATTGACACAGTTTAATGTCTCCGTGTACTCTGAAATGAAAGCACAGAGGCAGTAAACAATTGGAGATAATAAAGAAAATAGAATCATGTGGTGTAATCTGTATTTTTGACTCATCATAATAGACACCTTTTGCAGATATAACCACCTTGAATTCTTTCTAGAATGGAAGTCAAATATTGTTCGGGAAATTCTTCCCAGCACTGATGCAGAAGTTCCCACAAATGTGATGCACTTGTAAGTTCTTTGCATTCATCCTTCTGTCCAGTGCATCTCAAACCAGTTCGATGGAGTGTAAGTCTAGAGACTGTGTTGGCCATTCCATTATTTGAAGCCTGTCATCTTCTTTTTCTCTAAAGTAGCTTTGACATAGCCTGGAGGCATGGACATAACTACCATAGATGCAAGGGGTGCAGCTGGTATGGGGCCCAGAGCCGAGGGGGGGCCCCATATTCTTTTTCAAAGTTACATGTGTTATAATAATTTTTCACCATTGGGTGGTACATAGGGTCCATTACAAACTTTTGCTATGGGGCCTTCAAATACCTAGTTACTCCCCTGCCTGGAGATATGTTTTGGGTCATTATCTTGCTGTAAGATAAACCCTTGTCCCAGCCTCGCCACCCTCCAGGCGCTGGCCAGTTGCCAGCCTGCCCGAACCTCCCCCGATAACCGGTGGCTCCCGGGCCCGGACACAGCACCCTGACCCATCGTCACCCGAGTCTAGAACCTCACTGGGAGGAGTGTGGGGTGGTTGCTGCTGGGATATGGTGGTGCTCTCTCACCCCCTGGGGGTGTGTGCACTGTGCACTGCAGTGATTGGGCGGCAGCACTCCGGGTGACACCCCTCCCTGGGATAGAGAGCTGCTGCTATCTGCAGTCACCCAAGAGGAGAGGGGGATCCTGTTTATTGACAGATGTGTTATGAGGGATTTAGCATTTTACAATTTTATTTTGTTCAATTTCAGGACTGAATGACAAGTATGTTTCATGGATGTTAGACGTTCTCTTCTCAGCCAGAGGAAATGTGCAAATTAAGTAACTAGTATGCATTGATTATTATTGGGTAAGAGGGCATGGACTGCACACCCTAGTGCTTTCTAATGGGATGTGCTACGTAACTGAGACTTACAGTAGTACTACAACATAGAAAAAAGGGGGAGAGCAGATGCACCATACAACCATTATTACTTATACATCATATATAAGTTTTTTAGCATAAGTTAAGTGGCTGCTTAGTTAACAACTCCATCACTAAGCAGCCACTTTCACTTACCTAGCACTTCAACATTTTACTGCTATTTTTATTTGTGTGGTGCCCTGGAGTGGTTTGGGGGTGCCCCATGCCCCAGACATGAACCCCCATAATGTTAGGGACTTACCGGATAAAGGTTACCTTGACGTTGGTGGGTAAGCTCATAACTTATGCCAAAAACCTTATATATGATATATAATTAATAATGGTTGTATGGTGCATCTGCTCTCCCCCTTTTTTTCCACGTTGTGATTCATTGGTCCATGAGACCTTCTTCCAGTCTTTAGTAGTCCGCTGGCAATGCTTCATGGCCAAGACAAGCCTTTTCTGCTGCTGCTGGACAGCGGTAAGTTCTTAACCCATTACTTGTTCCATTAAAAAGCCCTTTCTTTATAACTGAAATTTTCAGTTGTTTTCAGTTTTTGCTAATCCAATTTATTTTGAACCTCTAGCAGTTTTCCGCTTACCCGTGTAACCATTTCAGGTTATTCACTGGACTTAAATTACTTAAATTTCAGCGAAAACTGGAAAGATTGGGGTATTCTAAATACAGGCGCACACTTTAGGCACTAAGGGCCTGATTCAGAGCCGCTCATAAGCGGCCGCTCGTTCGTTCCGACCGATGTTCACACAACTGCGCATGCATACGGATTATAATACGCATGCACGAACCAGTCAGTGCGGCCGAAAATCGTTTGTTCGCTATATAGCGAGTGCCTGCTATTTTGAGTGACAGAAGGAGGCGTATGTGGGTGGTAACAGGGGAAGGTGCTTGAAAACGGGGAGTGGAATTAGATCGCTTGGTTTTTTTTTTACCCCGAACTGCTCGCAAAATAGCGGTTGAAAAAACCAGCCACAAGAATAGCGAGCAGTTCATACGATGTTCGATGTGCTCGATTAATCTAATAAATAGCGGACATGACGTAGGATGCGAGCAGCCAGGGGGCGTATTTTTCAAAATTACAACCGCAAGTTTTGCTCGCTCGTTCAGACTTAGAGGCATGAACAGACCGCAATTAGCGAACGGTTCATTTGAATAGCCACCCCTTGTTTTAGAACGAACGACCGCAAATAGCGAGCGGCTCTGAATCAGGCCCTAAGGCAGTGTTGGCTAACCTTGACACTCCAGCTGTTATGGAACTACATAACCCAGCATGCACTGCTACAGTTTTGCTATTAGGGCATGCTAAAACTGTGGCAGGGCATGCTGGGATATATAGTTCCACAACAGCTGGAGTGTCAAGGTTAGCCAACACTGCACTAAAGACATTGGGATTTGTAATAAGAATGAATCAGGGAGGGTATGTTTAGGGCGCAGATCAGATCAAATGTAATAACCAGTATAAAATAGGAATATGATTGTGTGGTCAGATATTATCACAGCAAATGAACCTCAAACAGGTGCAGTGTACGCAAATCAGATGTCAGAAAGTAACAGTTTTATTCAATGTTAATAAAAAAATCACATAAATAATGGAAAATGTTGTTGCATAAATACATAATATTTTTTTTTTTTTAAAAGTAACCATGTAATATGTACATATATATGCATAATATAATTAAATTATATGACCTATATATACCAGTTACATGGTATTAATATAAAAAACGGACACTACAGTTGAAGATTTTATGCATTAAAATAGAGTCAGATACAAGGTTGCAGTTGCAAAATAGAAAATGTCCGTGTCTCCTGTTACATCTAATGTGGCATGTAGATGGGGCACAGTGCACTGAATGGGTATTGAAAGTTTGTTAATTATATTCTGGGTACACGCACCTTTTACCTTCCGGTCAGTTGGTGAGTGTTCCCGTTAGATTCCCGTATAGGGTGTTAATGGCTAGTGGAAGCCAGTTTAGGTAGGGTCTTGTTGTTCTGTGCCGAGGGGCAGGGGTGCCGTAATTGATAATGACTTATCCCTGCCAGTCCCTGTCAGTGTACTTCGGGGGAAGGGGGCCTGGCTGGTGAATCCAGACGTATACATGCCCATCTCGAGTGGTATGATCAGATGGCATTAACTAAGTGGCCAAACTCCAAAAAGCTTGCTAAATCGGGCTTTTACGCAGTCCCCATAGAAAACTTTTTGGTCTACCTTTGCAATCCTTAATGGGGAACAGAGCAGATAGCTGTTGCGTTACACCCGAGTTACAGACGATAGCTGCTGCGTTACACCTGTGTTACAGACGATATCTGCTGCGTTACACCTGAGTTACAGACAATATCTACTGCGTTACACCCGTGTTACAGACAATATCTGCTGCGTTACACCCGTATTGCAGACGATAGCTGCTGCGTTACACCCGTGTTACAGGCGATAGCTGCTGCGTAACACCCGTGTTACAGACGATATCTGCTGCGTTACACCCGTGTTACAGACGATAGCTGCTGCGTTACACCCATGTTACAGGCGATATCTGCTACGTTACACCCATGTTACAGACAATATCTGCTGCGTTACACCCGTGTTACAGGCGATATCTGCTACATTACACCCATGTTACAGACAAGGGCCCTCATTCAGAGCCACTCGCTAGCGGCAGTACGCTCGTTCCGAGCGATGTTCGCACATCTGCGCATGCGTACGGATCGTTATACGCATGCGCGAACCAGTCAGTGCGGCCGAAATTCATGTGCTCGCAATATAGCGAATGCCTGCTATTTTGAGTGACAGAATGAGGCGTATGTGGGTGGTAACAGGGGAAGGTGCTTGAAAATGGGGAGTGGAGATCCGAACGCAGGCGTGCTTAAAGGTCAAAACGGGCGTTTTATGGGTGTGCATAATTAATACAGCAGCGTCATTGACCACGTCACTGGGTTATTTTATAGCCAGAACTGCTCGCAAGATTGTGGTAGCAAAATCCAACCACAAGAATAGCGAGCAGTTCATACGCTGGTCGATGTACTCGATTAATCTAATAAATAGCGGACATGACGTATGGTGCGTGCGGCCAGGGGGCGTTTTTAACAAATAAACGAGCGTATGTTTTGCTCGCCCATTCAGACTTAGAGGTGTGAACAGACTGCAATTTGCGAACTGATCATTTGAATAGCCACCCCTTGTTTTTGAACGAACGACCGCAAATAGCAAACGGCTCTGAATCAGGCCCCATATCTGCTGCGTTACACCCGTATTGCAGACGATAGCTGCTGCGTTACACCCGTGTTACAGGCGATAGCTGCTGCGTTACACCCGTGTTACAGACGATATCTGCTGCGTTACACCCGTGTTACAGACGATAGCTGCTGCGTTACACCCGTGTTACAGGCGATATCTGCTACGTTACACCCATGTTACAGACCATATCTGCTGCGTTACACCCATGCTACAGACAATGGGCCTGATTCAGAGCCGTTCGCTATTTGTGGTCGTTCGTTCAAAAACAAGGGGTGGCTATTCAAATGATCCGTTCGCAAATTGCAGTCTGTTCCCACCTCTAAGTCTGAACGAGCGAGCAAAACATACGCTCGTTTTTTTGATAAAAACGCCCCCTGGCCGCACGCACCATACGTCATGTCCGCTATTTATTAGATTAATCGAGTACATCGTACAGCGTATGAACTGCTCGCTATTCTTGTGGTTGGTGTTTTCAACCGCTATTTTGCGAGCAGTTCTGAGTTAAAAAAAACCAAGTGACGTGGTCAATGACGCTGCTGTATTAATTATGCACTCCCTTAAAACGCCCGTTTTGACCTTTAAGCACGCCTGCGTTCGGATCTCCACTCCCCGTTTTCAAGCACCTTCCCCTGTTACCACCCACATACGCCTCATTCTGTCACTCAAAATAGCAGGCCCTCGCTATATTGCGTACCAACGATTTTCGGCCGCACTGACTGGTTCGCGCATGCGTACTAAAAACCGTACGCATGCGCAGATGTGCGAACATCGCTCGGAACGAGCGTACTGCCGCTAGCGAGTGGCTCTGAATGAGGGCCAATATCTGCTGCGTTACACCCATATTGCAGATGATAGCTGCTGCGTTACACCCGTATTGCAGACAATAGCTACTGCGTTACACCCGTGTTACAGACGATATCTGCGGTGTTACACCTGTAATAGCAGACAATAGCTACTGCGTTACACCCATGTTACAGGCGATATCTGCTGCGTTACACCCATGTTACAGGCGATATCTGCTGCGTTACATCGGTGTTACAGATGATTGCTGCTGCGTTACACCCATGTTACAGACAATATCTGCTGCGTTACACCCATGCTACAGACAATATCTGCTGCGTTACACCCATATTGCAGATGATAGCTGCTGCGTTACACCCGTATTGCAGACAATAGCTACTGCGTTACACCCGTGTTACAGACGATATCTGCTGTGTTACACCTGTAATAGCAGACAATAGCTACTGCATTACACCCGTGTTACAGGCGATATCTGCTGCGTTACACCCATGTTACAGGCGATATCTGCTGCGTTACATCGGTGTTACAGATGATTGCTGCTGCATTACATCAGTGTTACAGACGATATCTGCTGCGTTACACCCATGTTACAGATGATTGCTGCTGCATTACATCGGTGTTACAGACGATTGCTGCTGCATTACATCGATGTTACAGATGATTGCTGCTGCGTTACATCGGTGTTACAGATGATTGCTGCTGCGAATCATCGGTGTTACAGATGATTGCTGCTGCGTTACATCGGTGTTACAGATAATTGCTGCTGCGTTACATCGGTGCTACAGATGATTGCTGCTGCGTTACATCGGTGTTACAGATGATTGCTGCTGTGTTACAGACTTGTTCACTAGTCCCGATTAACCATATTTTTGGTCTTAATAACTATTCCCCTATAGGATGTGGTATGATATATTGACATTCATAATATCAGCATGAGAATGTCACCATGGTCATAATGTCGACATTTATCATGTTGACACTGAAGAAATGTCAAACTCAAATCTAAATAAAGCCTGCATGCAATAATAATACACATATTTACACCCTTTGCATAGCAACATGGTTTGTTCCAGGTACAAAGTTACTTGCTCTTTTTGCTTTTCTCCCACCTCAGGATCAGGACCTTTCCCCGACTTGTACGTGTGAACTGCCGTGTTTAGATATTTTTTTATCCCCATAGGAAAATATAGTATAGACCTGCAGTATACACTTTTTTGTCACATCATATTTAATGTGTTTGGTAATATCTGATGATATGTACTTTCCTCTTTTTGATCTCAACCGTTTCAAATGAAAATAATTGACAGAGAAAAGTGAGTTAATCCTGTTATGTTTCCATATTAGGTTCATGGATAACCTCCAGACTGAAGTGCTGGAGATTGAGTTCCTTTCCTACTCTAAAGGCATGAACACCATCAGTGAGGAAGACTTCGCCCACATTCTTCTACGGTACACAAATGTGGAAAACACATCAAGCTGCCTGGAGAGCGTGCGTTACCGGATGCCTGAAGAGAAGGTGATTACTGTCACCAGGTCACCAGTGTATGACCATTATTTCACCTTACAATTAATTGTAAATAAGGGGCTAAAAATGTGCATCCTTTACTTGGCTATTCAGTACAATTTAACAAATGAACATTTGAAAAAATATACTAAAATGTGTAACCACAAAATTAGTTTGGCGTTGGTCTATGTCAGTACACTGTGTGGTTAGTGATAAGTGGTTATTACGGGCTCATTATAAAGGAATATTTGTGATATAGGCGTCTGCTCTCTAGACCAGTTCACAAAATTGTTGTTGCTATTTTAAGCAAAAAGTCATGTGAGATTAGTTAGAGGGTACAAACAGTGATTTGTAATTTAACTTTGCTGCTATGTACTTTATGACCTGTGGATAGGCTCACTATGACCTATTAGACAAGTTGCTGTTTTGGTTTTTTTTAACAAATCTGCATGCTGAATATTTTATTATGGACAAGATTTTGGTGATTTGTGTCAAGTCCTTATTTGGAATCCACAACATTACCAATATTAATATTATTGTCATTTTTTTTATATAGCAATACCAATTACGCAGCACTGTACAGAGAATGTTTATCACTCACATCTGTCCATGACTCAGGAGCGTACAATCTAAATTCTCTCGCATACAAGTACACACACACACACACACACACACACAGTATACATTTTAGTCAACAGCTATGTAACCTACTAGTTTGTCTTTGGAGTGTGGGAGGAAAGCGGAGTACCTGGAGGAAAGCCAAGCAAACATGGAGAGAGCATACAAACTATACACATATAGGAACCTGATCAGGAATAGAACCTATGACCCCATTGCTATGAGGAAGCAGTTCTAACTACTGTGTCACCTTGCTGTGCACAAATCCAATATATATACCTAAATGTTATATGTTTTACATATTCTGCCCAAGGGGTAATAATATGCAATAGTTATCCAATATGTACATAAAGTAGATAATACAGAGTTGAACCTAAGTCAGTTTTGCATCTATTAGCTCTGTGCATGGTCCGGTGCGGAGACACAATGGGTGATGCACGCAACTCAGTCACATCTATATTTGCAGCTGAAGCGTAACTGGGTGGTAACAGGATGTGCGCACGTAGGTGTAGTGCAGAGAGGGAGTGTAAACGGAATGGAGTTCTGTGTATGCATTAATATGCTGCTTTTCATAAAGGTCGTGTGCACCAGGGATCAGGCTGGTGGGATGGATTTGTGATGTCAATAGTCATTATATCGACAGTGACTATGGGCCTGATTCAGAGATGCGTTATGTCGATATGAGAATGTTGATATGGTCAAAATTTCTGCATGCCGTATGTTGACACGCTTAGCATGTCCACAGTGACCATATAGATATTCATCATGGCTACATGGATGTCATGTTGACATGATAGAATGTTGAGCTAACGTCCCTGGTTGCCAGCGATTACTCACCTGGTCCGGGCAGCAGTGGCACCTCCAGCATCTTCCTCCGCGTCCTGGCTGTCATGTGACCATCATTTCGGACGAACTGATCTGATTCGCCAGCGTTCCAGTAAATATACCCACCTAACCCTGACCTGTCTTCCCCCACCTGCAGCCTATCCCTAACCCTCCCTGTGGCAACTACCCGTCAGCATTCAGAGAATGTCACCATTTCACATGGTGACATTTCAGATGCCGACATTGTGAGCATGTTGAAATTCTGAGAATGTCGACCTGTTGTCTTTCGACATGTTGAACCATGTGGACACAGTGGTGTCATCATGGTAAATGTCGACCATGTGACTGGATACCACTGGTGCCGGCATTGTGGTGTCAATATAGTCACTGTCCACATTCTGTGGACATGCTGACTACTGTACAGCATGGGCTGGTGCAAGTGACAATGATGACGGCTATGAAACCAAGCATGTGGCTAGGGGCAGAGAGATGTGCACAACTCTGCGTATGGGTGAATGTATTCATTTAGTTCCGTGCACGCAGAGTAGGAGCCATTCCAGCTGATTTGTCAGCCTGCACTTGGAGTCACTTGAATCCATTGAGATTGTCATTTCAAGCAATTGTGTAGATTTGCTAATCTGCTCTGAACTTATTGTTATGAAAGCAGAGGTAACGTTATCTTTGTTTCCAATGTCTTAATGCATGTGCTATATAGGAAGGACACTTGTTATGTTATTAGTTGGTCTAGGGGCAAAGATCACAGTAGTTGACCCCATTCCCGTACTCAGGGCCTGATCCACTACGGTTCGCAGCTGCGATTACGCACGCATGTCTGCTACGATAATATACTAATGACTGCAATCGCAAAGCTAGTATAGAGATGCCCAGAGCCAGCATGGAGACGCTCACTACCGATTTCGGACATCTGTAATACCTTGCAGTCCTACGTATACATTGTGAACATCGAGTAACATCGGCCCCTTACGCACAATTACAACAGGTCTGACCTTACTCAGAAATTGCTAACCTCGTCGCACACAGTGAGTACACATGCTGCGTATGTCGTCGCAGTGGCTAATTTATGCAAGCCCATGCAACGGTATTCAAATGGACAGGCACGCCTGCATTTCTCCTGCCCTCCCCTGTCACCACCCCCAGAGGCTGACCTGACGTCACTCACTCTGCGATGGCTTTGTATCTGCGTAGGTGATTGAAGAGCCAGTGAAGCCAGTGACATGTATAGAGTTGTGGAGTACATGTGATCTAAGAGTATGCCACTGCATTTTGTGGTAAGTTGGGGTCTGAGAGCTTGTGGGGAAATGATGGATCCAGTGCTGGGTCTGAATGGATGTGGAAGGTCTAAGGTGCATACAGATGTAGGCACGCTCATCATTGCTGCAATTACGCCATACAGTCGCACCATAAAAATAGCGCAGGTTGGCAGGTTAAGGCGTACTAAGGTGCACTAAGGCGCAAGAGGATCCACAGCATGCAATTACACAGCTTCACCACTGGGTGGTGATTGCTCCACTAATGAAAACTACAGCACAGTGCTGAATAGCAGCGGATGGATATGATAAAGAATACGAGCGCCATTTTCTGCAGTGCGCTCACACAATGCTTGACATGCCTTACAGACAAATGCCGGGCCCCAGGATCGCTTTATAAAGTCATCAGCGCCCGAACTAAAGATGTCAACTTAGAAAAAGATCTGCTCGCATTGAGCTGTCTCTGCCTGGGAAACGCACGCGGGCAATAACAGTGGAAAGCACAATGTACAGTTGGGACACACAGCAGCACTACTGTCTTAAGAAAAAAAATAAAAAACCTTGGCATTCACTGACATCACTATGTCACTGCAGGTGATCATCACCTGCCTCTGTAGCTAACTTGGCCTAGTAGTATCGCCAATGATTACCATGCCCTTTCCCTAGTGTTTGATTCCCGCAAAGGACGCAATGTGTACACTTTTGAAAAACTGTGTAGAATTCTGCACTGTTATTAATTTTACCCTGGATACACTTTACTGTATGTTTTACACTGCAAGTCTAATGTTATTACACATGGGCCTACAAGCGCTGAAGTTGATATCTTCATTTCGGGCGCTGATGACTTGATAAAGCGATCCTGGGGCCCGGCATTCATCTGTAAGGTACGTCAAGCATTGTGTGAGCGCACTGCAGAAAATGACGCTCGGCGCTTGTAAGACCATGTGTAATCTGAGAGGCGTGGTCATTCCCCCTCCTAGAAACAAATAATGGAAAATACTATGTATGGCACTGCAAAGGGGTACTTAGTACCCAATCTAGGCGCCCTTGTAGATACGGCTATGAAACCCTGCGTAAGGGCAAATAACTGCATACTGGGCCTGATTCAGAGCCGCTCGCTCTGAATCAGGGCCGGGCTTTTTTTTTTTGGAGCGGCCTCTTGACCGCTCGCATAGCTCTGGGTGACCACCCACAGCTATTGCGAGCGGCCAGGATGATGGTCGCGATGGTCAAGACCATCGCGACCATCGGGCTTGCGACAAGACCCTTGTGGTAGGGTCTGGCACATCGCAAGCCCCAGAGAGCTTTCGGCTCTAACAGAGCCGGAAGCTCTCCACTGACATCACTTGTGATGTCAGTGGGGCCGCCCCCAAATGGCAGGCGTTCTCATGGGAACTCCTCCGTTTGGGCAGCCACCCCCCCCCGGCCCGCCAACCAAACGGGGCGAGCTGTCACTCAACATCGACAGCTCGCCCCCTTTGGTGCGAGACCCGGAGCGACGGAGTGCCTGTCGCTAGCCGGGTCTCGCGCATACGCACGAAGGAAGCCGGCTCCGTCGTGCACATTCGCTGTGGGCCACCATTGACCCGGTTGCGAGCCCTCGGCGCTTGCGACTGGGTCTGAATCAGGCCCTCAGTTCCTGCACGCAATGCAGGAACAGCTAAATTAGCCGTAATGTGAGGGTTAGAGACAAACCATATGAAACTAATACTAAAATGAATATTGAATGAATATTGCTCAAAGTTTTCAAATGTAAGTGAAATATTATTTTGTGGATTTTGGTATGGGATTACCTCTTCATACCCAGATATGTTTCATACTTTTGTGACCGCAACAAATTTCAGTTTTCTGAAATGTTGGCTATAATTTATCTGCTTTGTGTTCCTTAGTGATTTATTGTCAACATTGACAGATTTGATAGTTTGTTTAGCCCAGTCAGAACAACAGCTTACATGGGCCATCTATGCTGACAGGCAGGGAGATGTGAGGCAGACCTCCCTGGAAGCCACATGGGCTCCGCTACACTCAATGCAATCTCTGATGATGACACTATTCTGACATCACATGACTTCCTCAGCATGGATGTGTGGGCCTCCTGTTTTCATCTGTGCGTAGCATTTACTCTGCACACTACACAGCGATCAGGTGGCCGGGAGATGTAGGGGACACTTACTTTATTCCAGATGGTCACTGACAGTCAGGATCCATTCATGAAAACGGGATCTAGAGTGTGAAGTCCCCTTATTGTGGCACAGTTTATAAATGGAACCACAAATCCCACCGACCTCTGGCAAAAATATAACACTGAGTGCCAGGAACGAGTTAAAGCATGTGGCTCATATGGGTTGAGATTGAAATAGGGGCCTGATTCAGAGCCGCTCGTAAGCAGCAGTACGCTCGTAGCGTTCCGATGTTGTGAAACCACGCATGCGCCGGTGTTACACTGCGCATGTGCGTACGGCTGATTGCAAGCTTTTTTTAAGACGTTCATCGAATAGCGAACAGGAAGTGACATGTCAAATGTGATTGACAGAACAGCCCATTTTTGGGCGGTGACGGGGGTGGAGATGCGAAAACGCAGGCGTGGCGAGGCATTTTGTGGGCGTCCCTAAATTATCTCATGCGAACGGCAAATGTGATCGGAACAAATCATACGTCACTGTCTGATCCACTTTGCGTTCAAACTGCTCGCACAGCTTGTGGTCTGGTATACTCTACCACAATGTCGATGGTCTCGTCCTCCTTCCCGTGCCTCTTCGATGTTTTTTCGATTTATCATTTCATGCCAGAAAAGCAATAAACTTAGAATTGAAAACAAGCTTGTAATGTGTTTAGCAACTAGTTTTTTTTTAGTAGCACAAAACCGTACGCAGGTGAAGTACTCAGCTGCTAATTTCTGGCTTAGACAATCAATTAGCGTCCCAATTTTTCATTTTTTTTTTTTATTTGTTTTTTTGTTTTTGTTTTGTGTTATTGCAACAATATTGGCATCATGTTTGTGTTTTAGCAACATTTTTAATGGTCCCGGAAATTTCTTATCCATTTGGTTTGGGCAAAGTGTTCCTTTAAACTCCTAAATGGTTTTTAACCCTTTGGAATCTGTTTTGTTTTTTTTTCTTTTTTGGGGCCGGGATTACCTAAAAACCATATTGAGAATAATGTCACATTACAGTGGAGCAGATTTTGAATTGTTTTTATTTTTTACACACATTTTTATATTTTCATGTGCCTTTTCCAGTTTGCATGTCTGGCTTACAGCAATAATTGTGCCAAAAAATGAAAACACAAAATTAGTGGTATTTTGCAAAAATAAAATAACACACATTAAAAACAATTCACAAGAAAGGAGAGGGAAGTTTGGCCCTTAAGGAATATGGGGCAAGCACAGAAGGATTGTGGGAAAATTAGCCAGTGCTGTCATCGCTTTTTGCCCCGTTTGGCTGGAGTAGGGTGGGAGCCTGAACGGGTCCGGGATGTCCTTTGGCTGGCCTCTCCAGAGGCAGATGTTGGGGCCTCTGGAGTAGGCAGAGGGCTAGGCACATTTGGAGGGATGGCTGTTGTTGTGCCAGAGGTGGAGGATCCTGATGTTCCGGCAGGAAGGGAGGGCGGCTCCACCATGTGCTGGCGAACGAGCTGCTCCAGGGCATTGGCAATTCGGATGTTGGCCCTGGTATTTTCTGCCAGGGCCTGACCAATGGTCACGTTGGCCGCAGCATTTTGCTCCATGGCCTCCGCCACCCGTAGCAGACTGGCGTCTATCCTCAGCAGAATCTCCGTGTGGTGATCCGATTTAAAATTGAGATCCGTGAGGAGGGCGATTGCCCTGGACTGGCTTCTGCAGGGTCCCCAGCCGGATCTACTGCTTCCTCCCCTGCAGAGCCAGCAGAAATTCTGCGGCCAAGGCTCCCCTCTGGAGCAGACTCATCCGCCTGTGTCTCTGTGCGAAAAATGAGAAAAGAGTAACATTAGAATCTCCATATTGTCACAAACACATTTCTGAGTTGGTAACATAACAACATTTACCTGGGACAACATGAGGAGCCGCAAAGTCTGGCATGTCCGTATCCTAGTTGGACACTCCAAACACCTCCTCATACTGCACACACCCCTGTGCCAGCTCTTCCAAGTCATTCAGCTCCAATGACACAGGGGTGGGACCCCCACCTGTCCCCCTTGCATGCCTAGCCCTCTCTGCCAGTTTTTGTGTCAGCCAATATTTATAATCGGTCCATCTGTGGGTGAAAAAGTTGGCATTATTCCTGCAGTATTTGGCCCTGTAACCACTTTTTCAAAAAATTTCGTTTTTACGTACCGGCGTTTGACATCCCGGGGTAGACGTTCAAACTCACCCACCCTATTGACAGCACTGGCTATCTCATCCCACATTTTCCACTTCTGGCTTGCACCCATATTCCGATCTGCCTGTGGCAGGATGTCAACACACATTTGGACCAAAACCTCCATCTCCTTTCTTGTGAATTGTGGCTGCCTTTTTTTTTGGCTTCTTTTGTGGGCCTACTCGGCCCAGCAGCCTCTTCCATGGCATCCTCAACACCTTTTTGCCAAAACATTGATTAAATTTAGATGTTCAGTTTTCACTAAATTCTGGTTCTAATAAATCATTTAAGCCAAAAGATTCAAATACTTACCGGGCGCCTCTTGGCCATTGTTTTGCTGCTCTGTAGCCATTTTGAGAACACCAACTTGAACTACAGCAGACCGTTTTGATTTTTCCGTGACGTATTTATACATGCGTCCGTATTATTCGTCCGCATCATTGATTGTGCGCTGCTATGATCCGTCCTTAATTGGAGCGGGAAAATAAAGACTATTTATTGCTTTGGGCGACTCGAGTCGAGGTGGCGGGTGATGATTGTTGGAGGTTTCGTGTGTAGTAGTGGATTGTTGGCGGGATTAGTGGATTGAGGCGGGTTTTTGGAGTCGGAGTTGGTTGTTGTTGTTTTTTCCTTAGTTTCCGTTCGCTTTTTTTTATTTCGGTTATTTTCTTTGTCGGTTATTTTTGGAGTAAGTATTTTTTACTACTCCTTTAAAAAATAAGGGATCGACAAACCAAATGTTCTTATTTTTTAATTAATATTTACTTTTTTACAGTTATTTTGGCTGGGCCCCATTGAAGTTTTTGGACTGTGACTTCTTAGTCGAATTTCTGTAAGTTTATCTTTTTTCCTGATTTTCCAATTTTGATGTGTTGGTTTGCGCATATATTTTGGACATTACTGTTTTATTTCTAAGTTTAACAATCATGTATTAACACTAAATATAGCATAATGTTTAGCCAAATATATTTCCTTTGTTTATCCCTTAAAAATGCGAACTATTTAGCGCTCTAATGTTTCCTTATTCCCCATGTAAAAATGCGAACTATTTAGCGCACTAATGTTTCCTTATTCCCCATGTAAAAATGTGAACGATTTAGCGCACTAATGTTTCCTTATTCCCCATGTAAAAATGTGAACTATTTAGCGCACTAATGTTTCCTTATTCCCCATGTAAAAATGCGAACGATTTAGCGCCTGAATGATTTTTAGATTATAAATTTGGGCATTTTTGTTTGTCCACTCAATGTAGGGTGCATTTTCCAAATAATGTCTGCTCCACCCTATCTTTGAACGCATTTAGCCAAATTGTAAAAATTCAAACAACATGAATACGAATTTCTAATTTTGAACTGTAGGTTGTTGCACTCATGACAATACCCCGGCATGTAAGCATCTTTGGATTTTGCGGGAAAGATAAGTATTTTTTTTAAAGTTCATTTTCAACAAACATTAACTACCTGGCTTACCATTTCAGGTTGATGTTGGTCGTCTTATTTTGGCTATGCTTCCGGAACCCGACCAACCTCAACCTCGTCCCAGGCGTAGGCATCGTAGGCGTGCAAGGCCCAAGATATATAGAACACGTGTCACCCTTTTTGGAATGCCCGAGATGAGGTTTTAAGACGATACCGTCTTCCTCCACAAATCATCATAGACACTCTCTCATTAATAGAGAGTGATCTGGAGCGGCAAATTGACAGTCCTACAGCAATACCACCACTTACGCAATTAATGGCGTTGTTACATTTCTGTGCCTCAGGATCCTTTCAAACCACGGTGGGAATAGTGGCCGGAATCTCCCAATCCTCCTTTTCAAGGATCCTGAGGGCAGTGATGGAGGCCCTTTTCAAGCACCTCCATCATTTTATTAACATGCCATTGGATATGGGTTCCCTTAGTGTGGCGAAGGCCAATTTTTACCAAATAGCTGGCTTCCCACACATCATAGGGGTTGTGGATGGTACTCACATACCACTTCAGCCTCCAGCACGGCTGGAGGCAATTTTTAGGAGCCGCAAGCACTATCACTCACTGAATGTAATGGTGGTATGTGATGCCTCCCTCCAGATCCTGTCCCTGAATGCAAAATTACCCGGGAGTGCACATGAATCATTCGTCATCCGGCAATCAGGGATTTGGCATAAATTAGACAACCTACAAGCTGGTGATGCGTGGCTTCTGGGTAAGTGGAGCCCTTTAGTTGAAACCAATGCAAAGCTTGATACACAGTGATCCTGATTGTTGTATTTTTTTTTTCACAGGAGACAGTGGCTACCCTTACACGCCCTGGCTGCTCACTCCTTATTTGGCTCCCACACCAGGGCTACAAAGTGAGTATAATTCCGCACTTACAGCCACCAGGCAGGTGGTGGAGTGCTGTATCGGCCTTTTAAAAGGCCGATTCAGATGCCTCCACCGCTCTGGTGGCGAACTCATGTATTTGCTGGCTATGGTTTCGAAAATTGTGGTCCTGTGTGGGATCTTTCACAACATCGCCATAAGGAGTGGTGTCCCAATGCAGCCAGAGGATGCCTTACCTGAGGATGGCCCCCCCGAGGTTGGTCGGTGGTCAGTATGTAGGGGGCCATACGCGATGATGTGGTGGCCCGATTTTTCAGGTAATTATTGACAAACATTTACTTAATTGTTCCAATGTCTACATGTACGATTGTAATGTGTCTTTTTAATCTTGTTTTTTTTTTTTTTTCTTGTCTTCCTTTTCAAACCATGTAAAAACGATGCCTACTACCTGATCCACTAAATTGTCTACATGTGGCCACATTGGAACTAACTTGTTGAAAAATTATTTCATCGCCTCATTTGTGGATTCATGTTGGCCTGCTACTTATTTCATCAGTTCTTGAGTGTTTTTTTTTTTTTGGAGTTTGGTGTAGGTTGTTTTTTGTAGTGTGTTTTCACTGTGTGAATTGCTTGTCACAATTCACTTTCTGTTTGTGTTTGCTGTGTATTAAAGTTTTCTTTTCCGTTAAAAAGACTGTTTATTTACACCTTACAAGCACGTGTAACCTGGCTCAAAAAATGCCACCTTTCATAATGCCGAATCCTGTAATGTGTGAAATGGTTAAGTCTTTGAACATGCTTTGTGGCTTAGAAAAAACAACAAAGGTATTAGGGTGAATCAGTAGTTTCTAAAAAATAGACCTAAGCAGGTTTCAGTTTCTATTTACATTACCCACCACAAGAAAAACAACAAACTGTTGGTTTTTCAACCAACCTATTGGTATGGTGAGGTGTTTAATGTGGCAGCTTACATACTTTCTAGCGCTTTGTACAATCTAATTTACCTTACTTTAAAGAACATGACCAAATAGTGGACTTCTGGAAGGTTAAACAATGTAATGTTTTCAGGCAAGAAATGAGACTCGTTAACATACAACGCTATTTTATTTTACAAATAATACAAAACAGAATTAACCCCCCAAAAAAAAATCAGCTCTGAAGGAGCGCCGCCATGTGGTCCAGGACCACTAGCATGGCAATGACGTGGCCACGCAAGGCGGCCAAGCCCTCCTGCATACCATGCATCTGCCTCTGGTCCTCTGTTGGTATAAAAAAAAAGGGATCCTTAATGAAATTACACCTTACATTATAAGTTTAATAAACAAACTAAACAAAAAAATCTAGTTGCAAACAAGATCCAGTTTTGCCGAAAATAAACAAGTACTGGCAAATGCGAAGATGGTATCAATACTAAATTATAAATGAACACACAAAAAGGCGAGCCAAAAAGGACGAAGTACCCTTGTTAGGGTAAACCAAAAATCCCTAAGAATGTGTGATATGTATCAGTGGAATATAACCAAGACATTGTATATCCTATTCAAAATTTATTTTTACAACAAAAGAAAGGGAAACATACCGGTCATTGGGCTTGATGGTCTTGGAGCCCCTCCATCCTCCTCCTCCTCGGAGGTGGGCCAGTGCTGGTGGGTTGAGGGAGGGGAGATGGCGGAAAGGGTTGACGGGGCGGAAAATCGAGGGGGTGGTGGAGGGGAGGGGGAAGAAAAGAGAGGGGGTGGTGGAGGGGAGGGGGAAGAAAAGAGAGGGGGGGTTGGAGGGGAGGGGGAATTTTTGGGGGGATGCAAATTGGGAGAGGGAGGGGACTCAGCTATTGGCCGGCCAGAGGTGGAGGGGGAATTGGGGGAAGGTTGGGGAGATGGGCTGGGACTGGTCGTCGGCGTCAGGGGCCGAGCCCGGCGACGAACTCTGCGGCGAGGCCGGCTTCTGCGTTCAGCCCCTAAATGATTAATGAAAAATGTTTTGGTTTTTTTTTTGGAGGGGGGGGGGGTGGAACACAAATTTGCAAGACAAAAAAATTACAAACATTCCAAAAAAGGAAAACATGCACACACAGACATGTCCAAAAAAACCAAACAGGGCTATACTGAAAACAAACATGCACACGCAGATAGGGCCGCAAAAACCAAACAGGGCTAGACTGAAAACAAACATGCACACGCAGATAGGGCCGCAATAAACAAACAGGGATATACTGGAAACAAGCACACGCAGATAGGGACGAAAACAAATCCAAAATAAATTAAAAAAAAACTTACTTGTAGCGATCCGCTGCCGAAAACATGCCAGCAAGCGGGGGGTGCGGCACCACAGATCCGACCACCTGCGCTCTAATTGGCCGATATTACGGCGTGAGCCGAAGGAGCGCATGTGGTGGCGAACCTCCGCATAGGCCAATCGCTTGGCCCGGTTGGTGATGGGGGGAGGCTGGCTGGTGATCCTCCGGTCCATGACCTCGGTGAGGATCAACAGCTCCCGTGTGGTAAATGCGGAGGCTCTCATGATGGCAATGATTTTTTTAACAACAAACAGTTTTAATAAAGGCCAGAGAAAACTTTTGATTGGCTAATATACTTTGTAAATTAACAGGAACCATTGTATTGGTTATTGGATGAGTCATGTGTCCTACAGGCTCCAAAATATAATGTGAGTTATGATAGGCTTCATGCAGTGACATGCGTAAGCTAATTTAAATAAAGAAATGAAAATCGGAAAAAAGGCCTATCATAAACACAGGAAAACAATAGGATAATTGGTTACAACATGTATTTTTGATAAAGTAAACCATTGGTGAAACCGTACGTATTCTGCGGGAAAAATGACACACACGGACAAGAATAAAGTTTATTGAAAATGAAAAAAGAAACGGATTGCAAACATGTGAAGAGCAATTAAGCTAATTAATATATTGATTGGCATGATACGATTAAAGTATGTATGCTGAATGAACGAGCAGGTAATCGAAATCTGACAGGCCCACTTCCGGTTTGGACTTGTGCGAGCGTTCCCTGCAACCAAATTTGGAGATGGACGGTCGCAATTTTGCTCGTTCGTTAGCTATAGGAGGGGTTGGGAGATTTTGGGGCGGAAGATTAGCTACGAGCGAACTTACGAGCGAGCGCTTGAATTTACATTTTCTCGCTTGTTCGTCGAACGAGCGATCAGCCACTTGCGTACGGCTCTGAATCAGGCCCTAAGTTCGCATTTAGCAAAATTGACTAGGGAGACGTAAGGGTTAGCCTTAAGGCCATTACGGTTGGACTTCTTTAGTTTTTACATTTATTTTATTTTGGATATTGTGGTACAGTCAGTACAAGAATAATAAATGCATAGCCATACTGTATATCAGTGCACTACCCATCTAGACATTATTTTTTATAAATTGATACATTGGGCTAAATTTATTAAGCGGTGGTTTTGGTGTCATTTAGAAACCGACGTCAATTGATGGCGGTTTCTATTTCTAATTGACAGCATTTACTAAAGGTCGGTTTTGATGTCTAAACTGAAACCCTCGTCGATCCCCGGCGGTTTCTAAACGACAACCCGCCGCGGTGTGTTCTATCTGGCAGTGGTTTGTATTCTATTTCACTGTGATTTCTGTTAAAACCAGTGCAGATTAGAATCTATTCTATTCATATTCATTTAATAGTGCTTTTATAGACAGAACATTCACCTGACACCATAGAAACAGAACACTGTGAAATAGAAGCTATTCTATTGATAGTCATTCATTTGTGCTACTCTATTTGTTATAGAAAGCAGACAACTATTTTTATCGTAGAAACAGACCACAATGGATTAGACACTATTCTATTCTTTTGCAGAAACAGTATTTACCTGACATCCTAAAAAACAGACATCCGGCTCCTGTCACTTTGTGAGTCTGTGAGGAGTGTTATACCCCTTTTACACCAGAGCAAAACCTAGGTTTTTGCTGGTCTACCCAGGTCACAGCTCAGTGTAAAATGGTCCCTGAAAAATGACCCGAGTCAAGTGACCCGGCAATCCAACCCAGGTAGCTACCAGGGTCGGACCCAGGATGGACCTGGGTAACGGCGCAACCTGGGTTATCTGACCCAAGTCATGCCTAAAATTAGCTGATTGGTGGTTGTGCAGCAGTCACCTCCCACTTTTTATGACCTCACAGTTTAGCAGGGCAGACCCAGGTTTAGTGTGACCGTGGCTGAGAATAACCCAGATCGATGGTGCTGTGTAAACGGTGTCTGACCTGGGTTGGAACCAAGGGCCGTATTCAATTTGAGGCAAAAAGTCCGTATTCAATTTGAGGCGAAAAGTCAGTTACCGCATGTTTTTGGCGGAAACTTTTTGCCGATGACGCCATTTTCGCCTGTTTGACTTTTACTCAGTATTCAATTTGAAAGACTTTCCGCCTAGGCGGAAAGCCAATGCAATGTGATAGGCGAAAAAGTATCGCCTATGAATGGGAGGCGGAAAAAAATGCAGAATTGGGGTGTAACGTTGCGGGAACCCCCATGCAGCCTTCAGACAGTCCCCCAAAGGTAATCTGTGTCAAAAATTAAAAAAAAAATACTTAAGAACACCCCAAAAAATGACTTTGAAAAAGGGGGCGAAAAAAAAATGTTGGGGTACAAACTTAAAAACTAGCGAACTTGACTCTGGGAGGGTCCCCAAGTATGCCCAAAGTATTTTTTTGATTGCAGGTGTTTGCGGCAGGTGGATTTTTTACGATTTTTCAACTGTATTAGAGCCCCTTATGCAATGCCCCCTGTATTAGAGCCCCTTTTGCAATGCCACTGTAGTTGTGCCCAATATGCAGTGCCCCCTGTATAAGAGCCCCTTATGCAATGCCCCCTTTATTAGAGCTCCTTATGCAATGCCCACTGTATTAGAGCCCCTTACGCAGTTACTCAGTAGTGTCCATTATGCAGTGCCCCTTATGCAGTGCCGCTAGTAATGCCCCTTATGCAGTGCCCCCAGTAGTGCTCCTTATTCAATGCCCGCTGTATTAGAGCCCCTTACATAGTGCCCCTAGTAGTGTCCATTATGCAGTGGCCCCTGCATAAGAGCCCCTTATGCTATGTCCCCTTTATAAGAGCTTCTTATGCAATGCCCCCTGTATTAGAGCCCCTTAGGCAGTGCCCCCATTAATGCCCCTAGTAATGCCCCATTAATGCCCCTTATGTTGTGCCCCCTGTAATGTCCCTAGTAGTGCTCCCAGTAATGCCCCTTATGCTGTGCCCCTCCAAGTATAGAACAGGCCCCACTTACCTCTCTCTTACTTACCTCTCTTCACACTGGCCGCTGGGCACTGGTCCCGTGTAGACGCCTGCCGCTCACTGGATCTAACTATCTCCAGCAGGGCAGGCTGCTCACATCACGGGTGACGTGGGTGACATCATGAACTGCATCACCGCTGGCCTCTGAAGCAATCAGAGGCTTCTCTGATCGCTTCAGAGACCAGCGTTCCAAGTTTAAACACAAATATTATGCGGCCCAGTCACTTCCGATCGCGGCAGGGGTGACTGGGAGGCATAATATATGTATTTGGGCCCACATGGTTGGGCCACATAAAATGCTTCTTTGGGATGCATGCGGGCCGCGAGTTTGACATGCCTGATCTACAGTATCCAGCCATCCAGCCTGCCATCCATAATAATGCCTTTGTCTTCCAAGACACCCTAAAATAAATGTATGAAGAGTGAAATAAAGTCGACTAAAGCCGCGTATCCACTACATCAGTGATTCCCAACCTCGGTCCTCAAGGCACACCAACAGTTCTGGTTTTAGTGATATCCATGCTTAAGCAGAGATGGTTAAATCAAAGTAACTGAGGTACTAATTAAGTCACCTGTGCTCAAGTGTGGCTATCCTTAAAACCTGGACTGTTAGTGTGCCTTGAGGACCGTGGTTGGGAACCCCCGCACTACATGATCTAATGAACGATGACATCGCCATCGTTCAGTCGTCCGGAATATCATGCAGTGGATATGTCGTCAACGACCAGCGATGCACGCTCCCGCTGGTCGTTGGCATCGCCCAAACCCACTGTCCAACCTCACAATATCGTCAGGTTGTGCAGGTTCGGGGATGAGGGAGGGTGCCGGCACTGAACGATATATCGTTCAGTGTGGGCTCAATGTCCACTGCACAATATAATGAACGATTGAACGATAACGATGTCGTTATTGTTCAATCGTTCATTATATCGTGTAGTGGATACGCAGCTTTAGGCTTCTCCTGAGATTAAACATGTAAAATACAGCCAGAGCTGCTGTTATAGTGACAGTGATGTTATAAAGAGGTGAGCTGACATATAATGGAATGCTTTGCAATTTCCTGCACAGAACAATTCATTTATTATTTTGTACTATTTTTCCCCTTTTATAGTGTGAGTTTGGTAGGTGTCATTGATGAGTGAGCTCATCTTATCTATTGCTAAAGAGAGAATTACAAAGAGCCCGGATTGGTTGAATGATTGCTTAGACCTTGTGTATCTCATTGGTTCATTGCCTGTGTAACAGATGTATTGTGAGGCTGATAACCGGGCAATAGAATTAACTATTGGCAGAAAAATGCCTCAGTGCAAACCAATAGAGCTGATGTTCCGATTAGTCCTTGAGGCGTGGGATGTTTTGGATCTCCTGCTTGTATTTGTGGTGGGATCAGGTTAATCCTTACTAAGGAAAACTTGCAAACAGTTTGTCTTTGCCTGGGATGGCTACACTTTGACAGTGTTGACAGTGCAGCCTTTGGAACTAGAAAATGTAAAGTGTACTTAGTACAAGACCTATTGTCACAGAGACTTTCATCTTCCTTCGTGGGCACAAGCTGAATGGCCTTTAATTGAGTAGTGTAAATAGTTTCTCATCTTTTCTCACCATATAAAAACAAGAATTGTTGTATCATTTAGGAAAGTATGTGAGACATACTATTTACTGGCTTTCACTCCCATTATAACATCTCATTGTTTTACTTGGCTGTTGTCCTGTAAGTACAACACTTGTTTTTGAAATGTTAATTATTAAGTATTGTTAGTTGATTACTTGTAATGACGTTATGTATACAGCTTATGTAGTACAGCAATGGATGGATAGATAGAAAGATAGATAGATTTTTTTTGTAGATGCCAACATGTCAAGCATGCTAGAGCAAACTGGCACTTGTAGTTCTCCAAGTGCCAGTATGCACTGGCAGCCATTAAGATCGGTCACGACAAGGCTCGCACGGACCTGTAATGCGTCAGTAAATTAAAATAGCATTTCCAATATTAATCAATATTTTCTATGGGGAAGGGGCCACATTTTTTGTGGGCCTGATTCCCTAAGGAATATAGGGCCTTATTCAGACCCGGGAGCAAGCGCTGAGCGCTCGCAACCGGGTCGATGTTTGCCCACTGGGCATGCGCACGTCGGAGCCGGCTCCGATGTGCGCATGCGTGAGACCCGGCTAGCGACGGGCGCTCCGTCGCTACGGGTCTCGCACCAAAGGGGGCGAGCTGTCGATGGTGATTGACAGCTCGCCCCGTTTGGGAGGCGGGCAGGGGGGGTGGCTGGCCAAACAGAGGCGTTCCCGACGGAACGCTTGCCGTTTGTGGGCGGCCCCACTGACATCAGCAATGATGTCAGTGAGGAGCTACCTGCTCGATCCGAGCAGGAAGCTCCCTGGGGCTTGCGCTTGCCGAGACCCAACCTTAGGGTCTCGTCGCAAGCCTCGATGGTCGTGATGGTCTTGACCATCGCGACCATCACCCTGGTTGGTCGCTAAGCTGTGGGTGGTAACCCACAGCTTAGCTAGCGACCAGGAGGCCGCACTAAAAAAAAGAAGCGGCCGCCCTCATTCAGAGAGAGCGATCGCTTCTTGCGACCGCCTCTGAATGAGGACCATAGTCCTATAGTGACTGGCCTAAAGTCCACACACTGTGTCCTCCCTGCTGTATTTGCTAGTAAAGCCTATTACGGATAGTGGAAATTTCAGGTTGACCCCATGTTCTTTGTCCCCCTGTTTTTCCACTACCAGCCTAGGCTCTTTGAAGGGACTCCCACACAATTTTTTATTTTTATTTATGTTTTCTTAGATAATTTTTTATACAAAAAGGCTACGTGTACCCTAGGGATCCATTCAACATTACGGGACTGGTGTTTTAAAGCTGAATGGGTTAGCTGACTGGTTCAATTTGGAAGGTCAAAGCAACCTTAAGTAAATACTGTTGGTTTGACCAGGCAGCGGATAACTTCATTTTCAAAGCTCCAAGATAACCAAAGCTTAGTAATAGTAGCCCTTCATGCCCATCACCATTATATTTTAATAAGTTTTATTATGAAAGCGTGACAGCAGAAGTGACAAATGAAGCACTTGTCTGGCTTATCTGACATGATGACTGTCCCTTGAATCATGAAATGGAAAATAGTGTACGCTCCTCATAACAAGAGTCTGTACAGAAATACTACACTCCTGCTTTTATCTATGGAAATGGTTCATGCGCTGTACCATTCAGATTCTACTCATGAAATGGACCTCTGCCAGGATTTATTATCAATCACTCCTAAACGTCGTAATGGCAAGCTGTACCTTCAGCCACTAAAAATGACATTCACTTTACTCCAGTGTATTTTGCTGTCTTATATTGTAATCTATTATGCTATATATATAGTATGTGGTTTCTGGATTTTGGTATATGAATTAAATTGATAACATATTGGGTCTATCGTTTCTTAGGCATAATGTTATCTTTAATTCATATTGACAGGTCCAGTATCAAAACGCCTTTGTTGAGTCTGGCTTGTGTAATGGTGCTAGAATGTAGAGGAGATGTTTGCTTACATGTTTACTGAGCATGTCTTTGTAGAGGAGATGTTTGCTTACATGTTTACTGAGCATGTCTTTCATGTAAGCAAACACTTTTCCGAAGCTGCCTTTCAAGTTTTCTTTTTTCCTGGCTCGTAAATGACGAAAATACCTGCTCAGCTAAACATCCGTCCCCATTCTTCCTTAACCCTTGTTGTTGGGTTCGGGAATAACAGCTTTTTTCCCTGTAGTCAGAGAGGAACATGGATCATAAAAATTGTAACACCCACCTGCAATATAGATGAAGGTAAACAGAGGCTTGCTCAATGTGTAGTAGGGTAAACATTTCCTTCTATAGCCATCGTCCCTCCTTTACAAACACCATGGCGGCTGTTTCCTTAGAATTTCTGGCCATGGCCATGTTTTTTTTGAAAAAATTTTTTTTTTTTTGTTGTTGAGCAAATGTACAGTACCACTTCCCATTTTGGTGTTTGTGGTACCACTTGTTATATTATATAAATGACAGTGTGTTCTAAATTATTTTTTTAGAGTTTTCTTTTGTCATCCCTGTTGCAATGCCATTAGTAAATACCTGTGTGTTGGTCAATCCCATCTGTCTTCTTCTTAGATGCACTTCTCCATGGATTTCTCAGCATCAGCACTACAATGTGGTAGCTGAGAACTTGTTGTCTTATCTTGATCATTTCCAGAGATTATTATTCATGTCTACATGTCGAAAAAAATCATGATTCTTAAATTAACAGTACATCAAAAGTGGCATTAATTACAGTCAATTCAGCATGACAGAAAACGTACCATGACATGTCCCTGTTCTGTAAGAGAAATGATCTCCACCTACGGTACTGATAAAATGACTTGGAGGCTCAGAAAAGAACATCATAATTCACAGCTCCCATAATACAATGCTGTAGATCCAAGCTGGGGAGGGGGTCGGAGAGGAATCATGCAGAGGAAGTTGGGGACATTTCTAAAAACTTTCGTACTGTAACAACAATTAACAACAATGCAGAAGACAAGTTACACCGCAGTCAGGATGCTGTTGCCAATGTCCTCACCCTCGGTGGAGATCATCATGCCAGAAATCAATGGCAACAGGCTCGAAACATGTAGTGTATCAATGTCACTTTTTTTAAATGCATAAGTCGTTAGGTGTCTGCTTGTTGTCACGTAAGCAAGAATTTAAGCAGAAATAAATAACTGTACACAAATGGCCTATATGTGTACTAATATTATTAGAATGTTGTGTCTGTCTGTTTGTTCCAAGTTGGCGCAAAAATTACTGAATCAAATTTAATGAAAACTAAAACAAAATGTATTGACATCATCAATGCAAGAGATAGGGGTGGCTCCATGCGCACGGCCGGTAAGGGGTGGGGGAGAGGTGTTTTGGGTCCGCGTTCACTTGAATAGGGTAGGCTACTTAGCAGTCTGTGCACAGGGCACACAGTGACATTGGTGTGAGTGGTGGGTGAATAGGATAGGCTACATAGCAGTATGTGCACAGGGCACACAGTGACATTGGTGTGAGTGGTGAGTGAATAGGATAGGCTACATAGCAGTATGTGCACAGGGCACACAGTGACATTGGTGTGAGTGGTGAGTGAATAGGATAGGCTACATAGCAGTCTGTGCACAGGGCACACAGTGACATTGGTGTGAGTGATGGGTGAATAGGATAGGCTACATAGCAGTCTGTGCACAGGGCACACAGTGACATTGGTGTGAGTGGTGGGTGAATAGGATAGGTTACATAGCAGTCTGTGCACAGGGCACACAGTGACATTTGTGTGAGTGGTGGGTGAATAGTAGAGGTTACATAGCAGTCTGTGCGCAGGGCACGCAGTGACATTGGTGTGAGTGGTGGGTGAATAGTAGAGGTTACATAGCAGTCTGTGCACAGGGCACACAGTGACATTGGTGTGAGTGGTGGGTGAATAGTAGAGGTTGCATAGCAGTCTGTGCACAGGGCACACAGTGACATTGGTGTGAGTGGTGGGTGAATAGGATAGGCTGCATAGCAGTCTGTGCACAGGGCACACAGTGACATTGGTGTGAGTGGTGGGTGAATAGGATAGGCTGCATAGCAGTCTGTGCACAGGGCACACAGTGACATTGGTGTGAGTGGTGGGTGAATAGGATAGGTTACATAGCAGTCTGTGCACAGGGCACACAGTGACATTGGTGTGAGTGGTGGGTGAATAGGATAGGCTACATAGCAGTCTCTGCACAGGGCACACAGTGACATTGGTGTGAGTGGTGGGTGAATAGGATAGGCTACATAGCAGTCTGTGCACGGGGCACACAGTGACATTGGTGTGAGTGGTGGGTGAATAGGATAGGCTACATAGCAATCTGTGCACAGGGCACACAGTGACATTGGTGTGAGTGGTGGGTGAATAGGATAGGCTACATAGCAATCTGTGCACAGGGCACACAGTGACATTGGTGTGAGTGGTGGGTGAATAGTATAGGCTACATAGCAGTCTGTGCACAGGGCACACAGTGACATTGGTGTGAGTAGTGAGTGAATAGCATAGGCTACATAGCAGTCTGTGCACAGGGCACACAGTGACATTGGTGTGAGTGGTGGGTGAATAGGATAGGCTACATAGCAATCTGTGCACAGGGCACACAGTGACATTGGTGTGAGTGGTGGGTGAATAGGATAGGCTACATAGCAATCTGTGCACAGGGCACACAGTGACATTGGTGTGAGTGGTGGGTGAATAGTATAGGCTACATAGCCGTCTGTGCACAGGGCACACAGTGACATTGGTGTGAGTAGTGAGTGAATAGCATAGGCTACATAGCAGTCTGTGCACGGGGCACACAGTGACATTGGTGTGAGTGGTGGGTGAATAGGATAGGCTACATAGCAATCTGTGCACAGGGCACACAGTGACATTGGTGTGAGTGGTGGGTGAATAGTATAGGCTACATAGCAGTCTGTGCACAGGGCACACAGTGACATTGGTGTGAGTAGTGAGTGAATAGGATAGGCTACATAGCAGTCTGTGCACGGGGCACACAGTGACATGGGTGTGAGTGGTGGGTGAAGGCACAGTCTGTATAGCGCTGCTGGTCACATGGGACATTTCAGCGACAGTGCCTCTCTGCAAAGCTATACAACTAGAATACCTCAAATAAAAAAAGTCATTACACCATCAAACCTACTTCCACTTAACACCGCCCACTTCATTAAGTGTAACTTTTATGAGGGGCAGAGGGTTTCTTTAATTACTGCTCGGTCTCTTTTATGTCTTAAATTATTCATGAGAGTAACGTCTGGAGTTTTTTTTAACCTGTGTCAATTTTGTGAGTTTGCAGCTTTTTATTACATTGCTTAAACCTGTACTTAGAAATGCACTTTCCCACAAGAGTACAACTGGAAGACTAGGGACACTTAGCAAATGACATACTTGACCAGTCCAATTCCTTCCACGGTACAGCGCAGGCTTTTGCTCCCCTACAGACATCCCCATCTTTAGTCAAAAAGTCACATGCTTACCCATAAGAAGATAAGTGGGTGTTCCTATGTGCATTTCATTGAGTGGACCTGAGCAAAATTTGAGAACCGACCTTAGCATATTGCAATGATACCACTAGACTCACAGTTTCCTCCTGTTTCCAGTTATGAAAGCAAACCAACTTCTCAGATGGGAAGTGATAAAATGTAAAACCTGTCAGATGTAACCTACATCCCACTGATTCCTCCATGTAACTCTGAGACCTGAATGAAAGCCCCTTCTCCTGGCTGATAGGAAAGCTCAGAGTGGTACAGGAAATATCATGTTGCATATTACAATCTTCCTAATGACTTTTATTCATCGCCTGCTGATACTTTCATCTACTTATCTAGATAAAATCATAGTGGAACTAACTCGGCCTTTCTGCTCTGTTTCTCAGGGAATCTCGTTTGATGAATTTAGGTCTTTCTTCCAGTTTCTGAACAACCTAGAAGATTTTGCCATTGCAATGCAAATGTACAATTTTGCCAACCGATCTATTGGTCAAGGTAAGCGATCATAATTGTACCCACCAGCAAGATATGCACTCACACATTATAACTGGTCACTATGCGTGTTTCTCTGAGTTATATTTTGCTGGATTCTTGGTAACACAAGTTATAAGATTATAAACAAGTGAAACTGATGAAATTAGAGAAGAATAATAAAAGCTGGAGAGTTAAGGATGCTGTGATAAAAGTCTCTCATAGTAATCGTTATTGTGCTGTGTATGCTGGAAAATGACACGTGATTATGGGGCTCAATGTTATTTCTGCTCCAGCAGAGTGACTCTTATTTTGAAATGAGTTCGCACAAGCAGGTGTCTGATTGCAGATTTAGGCCCGTATTCAATTTGAGGCGTTCAGTCCGGATTCGCGGTAATTTACCGCCGATGATGTAATTATCGCCTGATGTAGTTTTACCCCGTATTCAATTTGAAAGACTTTCTGCCTAGGCGTTAAGTCAATGCAATGTAATAGGCGGTAAAGTATCGCCTATGAATGGCAGGCTTTAGAAAGTGCAGAATTGGGGTTTTGGGGTGCAACATTTCGGGAACCCCCGTGCAGCCTTCAGACAGTCCCCCAAAGGTAATCTGTGTCAAAAAAAAAAAAAAAAAAGGGACACCCCAAAAATTGACTTTGAAAAAGGGGACGAAAAAAAAAAAAGTTGGGGTACAGACTTAAAAAATAGCGAACTTGACTCTGGGGGGATCCCCAAGTATGCCCCAAGTGTTTTTTTGATTGCAGGTGTTTGCGGCAGGTGGGTTTTTCACTATTTTTTTAAAGTCACTTTAGCAACTTAAAATATGCTGAACCCCATTTTCAAGTACCCCAAATTTGATGGGCATAATTGTTTTGCCCTAAAAAAACTTCTAAATGCTCTTCTGCATCACCTTATTCCAAGCCGCATTTATGCACCTGCTGCGGCTATTAGAAACCCCGACTTGCTTCAAAAGTTAAAAATGGGGGTACCCTTTGTCCTCCCCTATGTCTACACTTCTTTAGGGGGGGCCCCTAGAATATTTACCGAAAATTCTCGTTTTGTTTAACCTGTAAAAAACGGGCTAAAAATTTACAAAAAAAATTACATAAGGACCCCTCCCCCCAAAAGCCAAACCAGCCCCAGGCTTGCCAGCCAGTGTTGGTTTCTAAAAATATGGGGAACAAAAAATGTAGGGTTCCACCATATTTTAGAAACCAACCCAAGGCTGCAGGGACCAGTTCTGGTTTTAAATATAGGGTTAAAAAAAACATGGGGATCCCCCTATATTTAAGACCAGCACCAGACCCAACCAACCGGGATGTAATGCCACAGCCCGGAGACCCAATCACCGGGGTTCCAGGTCCCAAGCCTTAGCACCCCAAATCAGTCAGCGGAAGCCGGTGATCTCGGGGGAGTCGGGGACCCCCAAAAGAAGGGTCGTCCCCCCTCCCGAGCACCACCGGCTTCCCCCCCCTCCCGAGCACCACAGGCTTACGCTGAAGCCCGGGGCTCTTCCCCATACCCCTGGCTTGGTGGGTATGGAGGTAATGGGGGGGCCAAATAATGTAAAACTATTGTGTTTTACAGTGGAACTACAAGTGCCAGTATGCCTGCCATGTCACCTGTAACTTCACTGTAAAATAGATCGTTAAAAAAAGACAAAACACACACACCGTGACAGTATAACTTTATTACACACAGCTACTTACCTATACCACATGACTATGTCCCCTTCTCCAGTAGAAATCCATGGTACCTGGCCCTGCAAGAAAGATTAAATACTCACCTATATCCTGGCACTGGTCTCCACAGCATCCCCGGGACTTGGCAAAACAAAAAAACAAGTTTACCCGATCCACGCAACAGCTATCAGTATGTGTGTTGCCACACATACTGATAGCTCCCGAATGCCAGCTGACGGGACTGTACGGGGCCTTGCAGTCCCATCAGCCAATCAGCGGCCGCGCTGACTGTAGAGTGGCCACTGATTGACTCTGGCTACTGACAGTTCCCGCGTGGGCGAGTCACACCACGTGGGAACTGTCAGTAGCCGGAGCCAATCAGCGGCCGCTCTACAGTCAGCGCGGCCGCTGATTGGCTCTCAGAACTGCCAGCTCCGTGCATGTTCCGTCAGCTGGCATTCGGAAGGTATCAGTATGTGTGGCCTGGGGCTGGTTTGGCTTTTGGGGGGGACCTTATGTCATTTTTTTTTTGTAAATTTTTACTTCTCTTTTTACAGGTACAACACAATGGGAATTTTCGGGAAATATTCTAGGGACCCCCCTAAAGATGTGTAGACATGGGGGATCACTATGGGTACCCCATTTTTAACTCCTGAAGGAAGTCAGGGTTTCAAATAGCCGCGGCAGGTGCATTTTTGCAGTATTTAAAAAATATGCGTTTTGGGACTTAAAAATATGCTAGTACTCATTTTCATGTACCCCAAATTTGATGGGACCATTTTTAATAACGAAAAAAATAAGCTAAATGCTCTTCTACATCACTTCGACACAAGTCGGGAATAAAAACACCTGCCGCGGCTATTTAAAAACCCGACTTTCTTTTGCAGCCAATAACGGGGGTACCCATAGTGATCCCGACATCTTTAGGGGGATCCTAGGATCATTTCCCGAAAATTCCTGTTTTTTTTACCGCCGATCCAAGTATCGCCGGGTCCCGTTTTCGCCTACTTTCAAATTGAATAGGGGATACGCCGGCACGCGCGCGATACTCTAACGCCTGGAAAACAGGTGAAGTCGGCGTTAAGTTCGGGTCGCGTTAAGTTAACGCGGCTTGGCTCAAATTGAATACGGGCCTTAATGGGATCCTTAGATCAAGGAAAATAAAGGGAGATATGATCCACTCAGGTGCTGCCTGTTAAAACCAAAAGCTGCTGTAACTGGGAGGTGCCAGCCTCCGCAGCCTAGGCTGAAGGTAAAGAAAAGGAAGAAAAGAGTGTAACAGCGCTATAGGTTTATAATACTAAGGGGCATATTCAATTAGGTGCGAAAAGACAGTTTCTGCGGAAAAGTATCGCCGGTGATGTCATTTCGCTAGGCGAAAACGTATCCCTGCGGAAAGTCAATGCATTGGAGTAGGCGAAAAAGATTCACCTATAAAAGCTGTAAAAAAAAATGCAGAATTGGGGTTTTGGGGTGTAAACTTGCAGGGACCACCCTGCACCCTTGGGACAGCCCCCAAAAAGGTAAACTGTGTCAAAAAAAGTTTAAAAAATACTTAGGAACACCCCAAAAAATTACTTTGAAAAAGGGGGCAAAAAAGTCCAAAGTTGGGAGACACATTTAAAAACTCGTGAAATAGACTCCAGGGGGGTCCCCAAGTATGCCCCAGGTGTTTTTAAGTTTGCAGGTGGTGGTGGCAGGTGGATTTTTCAAGTTTTTTAAAACTTCACTTTAGCAACTGTAAAATATGCTAGCAGCCATTTTCATGTACCCCAAATTTGCTGGGACTACTTATTTACTGCAAAAACACCTTTAAATGCTATTCTTCACCACTTTGCAAAGACGCTATTTAGCAGCTATTGAGATCATTAAAGTACTCCAAATACCTTCAGGCCTATTCGGGGGTATCTATAGTGATCCCCAATGTCAGTGAACTTTTGGGGAGTGCCAGGCTGATTTCCCCAAATCTGACAGGACTTTTCGCCAGGTCCGAATTCACTGGGTCCCAGTTTTCGCCAATTTCTAATTGAATACGAGGATAAGCGGGGACGAGCACAATACTTTTCTGCATGGAAAACCAGCGATGTCGGTGAAAAGTCCGGCATGCGAAAAGTACAGGACTTTTTGCACCTAATTGAATATGCCCCTAAGTGCGGCTTGAAGTGATATAAATTATATTTAATTTCTTTAAAACATTATACACAAAACAATCAACAGTAAATAATACATAAATAAAACCATGCACAGCATGTGTTAGACAATCTGGATATATTACCCCAAAATCTGGTCACCGATGGTATTGTTGAGCCTCAGAGAGAGTTCAGGGGAGAGATGGAGGTAGACAATTTATATTGAGTCCAGCAGGAGTTTCCAAATAGACAGGCAAACTTTAAAGGAGGGTAGGAAATTAAAATGGGCAGGCCTATTAATCCTAGGCAGACCCCATAATGAAGCCACCCTGGAGTAACTAGCCTCCAGGTCTACCCAGGCTAGGGTATCTTGTGGGGCAAAAGTAGCTGTCACCTGATGCAAATGACTTCTGTATAATAGAGCTTGACTTCAGGCCCTACCGCCTCCTGAGTCTAGGTTGTTTTAGAACATCTAAAGAGATTCTGGTGGGCTAGTCTTTCCAAACAAATCTCAAAAAAGAGCATTGCAGGTCTTTAAAAACCGCACCCAGCACCTTCACAGGGAGGGTGTGTATAATGTTTTAAAGAAATGAAATATAATTTATATCACTTCAAGCTGCACTTTGTATTATAAATACATAATGCTTTTACGCTCTTTTTTTTTTGTTCAATTCAATATGTTGCAATGTAAGATCGCACATATCGGCAATGTGCAGTGTACACAAATCCCATACAAATGATAGGCTTACATTCTATATTTTCCTGTGCACCCTATGGGGCAGCGAGATAACATGCACGACGTAGGGGTGATGTAGAATGCCACACGATGTGCAAACGCCATTACAAAGGCACCTCATCGGCATCGCACGCAATATGTCGACTGCAGCTGTCCCCATATTGCGGCACTAATCTGTGTTCTAGTAAAATATTAGACTGTAAGGAGGTGCATGACGTCACATTACAGAAAGCATGTCCTGTTCTGTGCCTCCATTTTTTTACTGTTGTAAATATCTCCTACTTAGGAGGAGATGTACTAAGCCTTGGGGAGAGAGAAAGTGGACAGAGATAAAGCACCAATCAGCTCCTGTCACTTTACAGACTGGGGTTGAAAAATGACAGGAGCTGATTGGTTGGTACTTTATCTCTCTCCAAGGCTTAGTACATCTCCCCCTTTAGGTAAGAAACAGCGGTGGCATCGGATGCTGTCTTCTCATAAAGATCTTCTCCCTGTTTTCTTTCTCCATGATTAGATTGCATATTAGCTCTCTATGACCAATTAGAATATAAGCACTCTGAGTGGCAGAATAAGATAACTGCTTAGTATAATGATTGGTTTGACTCCTTTCATATCTTGTTCCTCACAGATGAGTTCAAGCGTGCTGTATATGTAGCTACAGGCCTGAAGTTGTCTCCGCATTTGGTGAACACTGTGTTCAAGATCTTTGATGTTGACAGAGATGATCAATTAAGCTATAAAGAATTTATTGGCATTATGAAAGACCGTCTTCATCGTGGGTTCAGGGTGAGCAGCTATTGGTTGCATCCTATTCTGTCTCAGTGGTCACGTCTGCAGCATACAAGAAAATATTGTCTCTAAGAGAAGTACCCTCACTAGTATGCTGCCTAGAACCCTGTGGGAGCTTAATCCGACTTTACTATAGTGCAACAGTAACAATTCTGAAGACATAAAAACAGCCATTGGGGGTTTGTGGCTGCAGAGTTGGTTGTGTTATGCTGCCACCTGCTGTCCAAACCTAAACTGCAGATTTTTTTCCCAGTAATTTTCACCATATATGTTTTCATTAAGACTCATGTTTGATGTATGATAAAAGATAATGGCAAACAATAGGCATATTTACCTTATTGAAATATTGTCCTATAGTTATAGTTGAGTGTAGTATACAGTATATGAGATAATGTCTCCCCTTTTGTGAAGTAAATGGTATAAGAAGTGACAGAGGACTTGTGTTACACACCATGGTCCTGATGCTTAGTTGAAAGTCCGCCTGTTTGCAGGGCATATCATGTGTGTTTTTGCATTGTGCATGCTCCACTTCTAAGCTGCCAAGTATGGGTGACGCAGAGTCATCTGCACTTATGACTGAAGGGGGTGTAACTGGCTTGTAATTGGCATTCTCACATAGGCAAATTGTGGGCCATTCAAAGTGGGACAGAAGTGTAAATGCTTCTGTTTTCAGACGGATATATTGCACCAATTTTAGGCTGGTGCAAGTTTGCCCTGATGATGGAGACAAGTATAAAACTAAGTGTATGTATAGAGGGCAGGCGCACCACAAATATACCTATAATCCTGGTTACAGTTGATTATACACATTTCATTCTGTGCACAAAATACAGGAGCGATTATGGGCGGTTTATGTTCAGTTCTGCATCAGGCCCAATATTATGATGTTAGAGGCTTTGTACAGATCAGAGAACACTGCAGGTCCATCACAATTTGCAGTACCCTGCTGATCACTGTAATGCCATGCATAGTTACATGGAGTACTAGATTAGTACAAAAACATTGAACTTGCTGCAATCTATATTGTTAGGTCTCATACTTCCTCTGTGAGGATTAGAGTAGTAGAGTGACTACACTAATTGTTGCCATGGTTATACTTACAACCTTTTTGCAAATTGGCAGCAAAGACTAATTTTTTGAGTTATCAGCAGGACATGTCAGCATGAAGTAGCAGCAGTTATTCCAGCGGTACTGTAGTACCCAGCATAATTAGTGTACTTGAATGGAGCTGCCTCTCAGTGGTGTACTTTGTGCACTCTCCGTGTGTACTTTACTTACATTGCTTCAGTACCATTACCAAATGGCTACATTTTTCCTGAAGGCTTCAGTATAATTTAGGAGAAAAGTAAATGCTGCCATCATTGACACAGCAAAAACGTGTGTGGGACTGCAGTATTACACGTAGTTACATATGCTGCCCCCTGGATCAAAAATTTTCTCCCTCCCCTGATTGTCTGATGTTTCACATATTAAATATGGGGTGACAGAAGCTTTCAAATGCTGTGGGTGTTAGGCATTAGCAGTCTGAAAAAAAAGCCATGTCCAAATAGGAAAAGGCCTTAAATGTGTTTGTTATTACCTCTAACTACAATTTTAGAAATCCATCCTTGTATATATGTGTCATTCACTGTGCTCTAGTCTCCAAGTCAACAGAGGCAAAGTGTAAAACTGCACACTAATGTTTGGCCTGAATAATCCGCTTACAGTAACCAAGTGTCCTATTCTTCCCAGAACATTACTTCAAGCTCCTACTTATCCAAACCCCTCCAAATAATGATATTCTCATTTCTTATAGCAATTGCTCCAAACCCCGGGAATATGTCTTTATGATACATTGGCCCAAATGTAATAGTTGCCGATTTGCGGCCAATGGCATGATTTTGGTGATATAGCTGCTAGATTTAAAGCGCCAATTAAATTTAAGGCAAATCAAGTTGCTTTTGCCTTAAAACAAATTGCCGCTTTAACTGTAGCAGCTGTATAGCCAAAATAATTCCAGTGCCAACAAGTTGCCGGCTATTACATTTAGGCCAGTGGTCTTCAACCTTGGCCCTCTAGTTGCTGTGGAACTACATATCCCAGCATGCACTGCCACCTTTTTGATATAACAGCATGCTAAAACTATGGCAGTGCATTCTGGGATGTGTAGTTCCACAGCAGCTGGAAGGCCACGGTTGAAGACCCCTGATTTAGGCCATTGTGTTTGGCTAGTTGTTTATAATCATGAGTATTGCTGCTATTAGATGGGCAGATGGATAAATAGATGTCTGATTTAGGTGGGACTGTCCTGATTTGAGAGCTTTATCCATGTCACAAACAGCTTTGCCCTGAGGGTCAGGAATTTGGGAAGTATATCCCGTTCAGCGGGTGTCACACACAACAGCCACTAGTGTGTGTGACAATTAATGGTTGTTAGGAGGTGAAGGGGGAAAGTGCACAAGGCTGTAATTAACCAGGGGGTGTGACCACACCCATATTGTGACCTGCCACGGCCCTTTCCCAAATCCCAGCTCCCCTCAAATTGGTAGAGATGGATAGACATTGGTCGAATAGATACATATTAAGTAGATAGGTAGACAAATAAATAGGGGATAAGATTGGAAATAGAAGGCTTATATCGTTTTTCATTTTAAAGTAAAGGTAGATAATATTTTTCCTGGATTGCTACAAATTCTTTTTTGCATTCACCATTGTTTTTCTCTTGAGCACAGTTGTCACTGAGAATGTAACTAATGTCACTTCTTCTTCTTACAACCTTGCGGCTTTCTTCTCTGCTGTGGCTGCCCCACGATCTATGCATCTGCTCACCTCTATCTCCTGCTTCACAGAGCTACAAAAGTGTGCAGAAATACACCACTTTCAAAGCCTGTGTGAAGAAACAGCTTAATAACAGATAAGTATGTCACTCATTGTATCCAGTGCTCTTGCATGCGCTCTGCAGTGCTGTTCATCCATCGTCCTTCCGTAACTCTGCAATTAGATCAGTTATCTCTACATAGTATAAAATAAAGTCCCTGGTAGGTGTCTGTCTTGTCGGGTTAATCTCGAGAACCACTAGATGGATTTTCATGCAGTTTTCACTATTCTTCAGAGCATTTGTGGAGGAAGATTTAGGTGTATGAAACATTAATGTATGTCAAAAGGGAGCCGAGCAGTGATGATTTTAGTGAAACAAGTCAATGAATAAACGGCCGTCCGAGAGCTTCCTTGGCTAACGCTGCCTAAACCATTAAAAATATATCGCAACAATGGCCCTGTTTACTGATACAAAATGTCAGTTTTTCCCTTTTTTTACCGTCCCTATTTCATTTATGTGAAAAATGATTCTTTAATTTCAAACAAGTCCAATTCCTGGTAAGAGTCTGCTTTGGCATGACAATATATAAAGTAGAGGGACAGACACATAACGTGGCTGGAGTTGACCTAAGTGGACTGATTTGCTCATGGACAACCTTACGTGGCCCTCTTGCGTGTCACGGCAAAACAAATTTTTTTCGTTTTAATGTCAGTAGGAAAAAAAACTACATGTCGTCTACATGTCAATCTTATTAACCATTCATTATATGTACATTTTTCCATACATTGTCAGAATATTTAGGTCAGTATTCAATTAGCTGCGAAGGATTTTTTCGCCGATGTTCTTTCCGTGGTGTCCAATTAAACCCCGTTTTTTACATCCAAAATTATTCTGTTTTTCTCAAGAAAACACATAGGATCCGAGGAAAAGTCGCCAATAAGTGCTGGCATCGGGGCCAAATGGATAGCCCTGGGAGAGGTAATTAGCCGCAGTAATTTACCGTGGCTAATTGGATACCGACCATAATATTAGAAAAGGCACAAGGGAGGAACTTCTTTGTGTACAGTCGGAGGCAGTCAGACGTTTTCCGAGAAGAATATTAATAAAAAACTATTTGGAAAACTCCTGCTAAAATCTTTGTATGTGTATGGTACTAGCCTGAGGTTTTATGGGGCTTGTTGTAACAATTGTTTATCAGGAAATACATCTGTATTGTCCACTAGACTCCAAGACAGAGGTCTGCCTTGTACACAAGTGAATCAAATCTAACCAGGGAATAGGGAAAGTGGAAAAAGAATCTTAAGACTAGGTGCACTCAGGCAATGTGTCAGATATAAAATGTTACTTTTATTAATACATATAATGAAATATAGTTCAGTTTATTTTGCACATGTAAAGCTAGCGAAATAAAAACAAAAATAGGAAAGAATGTGTAAAGAATTAAACAAGTGCTTAAAATATAATTCCGCTGATGTTTATATGAATTAGCATCCAAAATGTGGAAATGAAACATTGCCTGAGAGCACCTAGTCTTAAGATTCTTTTTCCACTTTCCCTATTCCCTGGTTAGATTTGATTTATCTATATGTAATCTTTGGTAGCACCCCTCTCTATTGGACTCTATAGAAAGAATTATTCACTGACATATTGAGATGTGTTTGATGAGAGGCAAAGCAATGGAATAAAATATCTAGAACCCAGTGCAGTGGATATACCTATGGTTTCTACTTGTACACAAGTGGCCAGGAGGCTGGTCTTTATCGTGTACTCTCTAGTAAATAGTGCTTGTAGTGTACACTAACGCCCTAGAATGCATGTATAGATCATGGCATGTAACAGAGGTTTGCTATTAAAAGCATTGCCGCTTAGTAGATAACCCCTTGGTGCTGCACGTCAGTGGCGGGCTGGGCGGGGGGGCAGGGTGCCATGTGCTCCCCGGGCCACAGCGTCATGCGGGCCGCGGGCCGGTGCAGACTGCACCGCGTGTGTAACGCTGACCGGACGTTTCAGTTTTATATCTAAAACGTTCCAGGCTGCTCTGAGGAATATAATAACACTTCAGACACAAAATGAATAAAACCTTCCCCATGCACAGTGAATAATTAGTATCCTGTTTATCAGACAGTCAGTCATATGCAGTCAGTGTGGGAATTGTGTTTGTGATTATCTGGCCAGTTTGAGGAAATCCAGGTGCTTTTTATGGTGATTTATTGAGGTTTAGTGACACTGGATAAGAAGGAATAATAATACAATATTAATAGTTTTATGACCCTATCCTTTATGTTGGGACCCCTGGTATGGAAAAAGTTTCCACTTACTGGTCCCAATTATATCAATCACCTCAACCCCTATGCCATTTTTTTCCATTCCACCACCGCTACCATAGATGCACCAAGCCCTGCGCTAGCCTAGGACTAATTGTCACTATGCGAATGGTGCCCAACACTTCTGTTCTCCCTGTTATAGTGCTGGGGCTGGTTATCACCAGCAGCGGCTCCTGCCATCTTACCTGAGGGGGGCTGCCGCTGCTGCTGCTGGCATGGTTCCCGGAGCCTGCTCAATGAATCGGGCAGCGGTGGCGCACACCTGACCCCAGCTTCTCGGGGCTGCATTGTTTGCAGCTCCGAGAAGTCCTGTAGGGCTGCCCGAAAGGCACAGCAGTGGGTTCCACTGGAAGTCGCTTTCTGCTATGGCAGCTATATCTAACGCTTGTGTTCTCCCTGTTATAATGCTAGGACTGGTTGTCACTATGGCAGGTGTATATAACACTTGTGTTCTCCCTGTTATTGTGCTAGGTCTGGTTGCCACTATGGTAGGTGTATATAACACTTGTGTTCTCCCTGTTATAGTGCTGGGACTGGTTGTCACTATGGCAAGTGTACATAACACTTGTGTTCTCCCTGTTATAGTGCTGGGACTGGTTGTCACTATGGCAGGTGTATATAACACTTGTGTTCTCCCTGTTATAGTGCTGGGACTGGTTGTCACTATGGCAGTGCTACATAACACTTGTGTTCTCCCTGTTATAGTGCTGGGACTGGTTGTCACTATGGCAGGTGTATATAACACTTGTGTTCTCCCTGTTATTGTGCTAGGTCTGGTTGCCACTATGGTAGGTGTATATAACACTTGTGTTCTCCCTGTTATAGTGCTGGGACTGGTTGTCACTATGGCAAGTGTACATAACACTTGTGTTCTCCCAGTTATTGTGCTAGGACTGGTTGTCACTATGGCAGTGCTACATATCACTTGTGTTCTCCCTGTTATAGTGCCAGGACTGGTTGTCACTATGGCAGGTGTATATAACACTTGTGTTCTCCCTGTTATAGTGCTGGGACTGGTTGTCACTATGGCAGTGCTACATAACACTTGTGTTCTCCCTGTTATAGTGCTGGGACTGGTTGTCACTATGGCAGGTGTATATAACACTTGTGTTCTCCCTGTTATAGTGCTGGGACTGGTTGTCACTATGGCAAGTGTACATAACACTTGTGTTCTCCCAGTTATTGTGCTAGGACTGGTTGTCACTATGGCAGTGCTACATAACACTTGTGTTCTCCCTGTTATAGTGCCAGGACTGGTTGTCACTATGGCTATGGTACATAATACTTGTGTTCTACCTGTTATAGTGCTAGGACTGGTTGTCACTATGGCAGTGGTACATAACACTTGTGTTCTCCCTGTTATATTGCTAGGACTGGTTGTCACTATGGCAGTGGTACATAACACTTGTGTTCTCCCTGTTATTACGCTAGGTCTGGTTGTCACTATGGCAGGTGTACATAACACTTGTGTTCTCCCTGTTATAGTGCTGGGTCTGGTTGTCACTATGGCACTGGTACATAACACTTGTGTTCTCCCTGTTATAGTGCTAGGTCTGGTTGTCACTATGGCAGTGCTACATAAACCTTGTGTTCTCCCTGTTATAATGCTGGGACTGGTTGTCACTATGGCAAGTGTACATAACACTTGTGTTCTCCCAGTTATTGTGCTAGGACTGGTTGTCACTATGGCAGTGCTACATAACACTTGTGTTCTCCCTGTTATAGTGCCAGGACTGGTTGTCACTATTGCAGTGCTACATAACACTTGTGTTCTCCCTGCTATAGTGCTGGGACTGGTTGTCACTATGGCAGTGCTACATAGCACTTGTGTTCTCCCTGTTATAGTGCCAGGACTGATTGTCACTATGGCAGTGGTACATAGCGGTTGTGTTCTCCCTGTTATAGTGCTGGGACTGGTTGTCACTATGGCAGTGCTACATAACACTTGTGTTCTCCCTGTTATAGTGCTGGGACTGGTTGTCACTATGTCAGTGGTACATAACACTTGTGTTCTCCCTGTTATAGTGTTAGGACTGGTTGTCACTATGGCAGTGGTACATAACACTTGTGTTCTCCCTGTTATAGTGTTAGGACTGGTTGTCACTATGGCAGTGGTACATAACACTTGTGTTCTTCCTGTTATTGTGCTAGGTCTGGTTGCCACTATTGTAGGTGTACATAACACTTGTGTTCTCCCTGTTATAGTGCTGGGACTGGTTGTCACTATGGCGAGTGTACATAACACTTGTGTTCTCCCAGTTATTGTGCTAGGACTGGTTGTCACTATGGCAGTGCTACATAGCGCTTGTGTTCTCCCACTTATAGTGCTGGGACTGGTTGTCAGTATGGCAGTGGTGCATAACACTTGTGTTCTCCCTGTTATAGTGCCAGGACTGTCACTATGACAGTGGTACATAGCACTTGTGGTCTCCCTGTTATAGTGCCAGGACTGGTTGTCACTATGGCAGTGGTACATAGCGGTTATGTTCTCCCTGCTATAGTGCTGAGATTGGTTGTCACTATGGCAGTGCTACATAACACTTGTGTTCTCCCTGTTATAGTGCCAGGACTGGTTGTCACTATGGCAGTGCTACATAACACTTGTGTTCTCCCTGTTATAGTGCTGGGACTGGTTGTCGCTATGGCAGTGCTACATAACACTTGTGTTCTCCCTGTTATAGTGCTAGGACTGGTTGTCACTATGGCAGTGGTACATAACACTTGTGTTCTCCCTGTTATATTGCTAGGACTGGTTGTCACTATGGCAGTGGTACATAACACTTGTGTTCTCCCTGTTATTACGCTAGGTCTGGTTGTCACTATGGCAGGTGTACATAACACTTGTGTTCTCCCTGTTATAGTGCTGGGTCTGGTTGTCACTATGGCACTGGTACATAACACTTGTGTTCTCCCTGTTATAGTGCTAGGTCTGGTTGTCACTATGGCAGTGCTACATAACCCTTGTGTTCTCCCTGTTATAATGCTGGGACTGGTTGTCACTATGGCAAGTGTACATAACACTTGTGTTCTCCCAGTTATTGTGCTAGGACTGGTTGTCACTATGGCAGTGCTACATAACACTTGTGTTCTCCCTGTTATAGTGCCAGGACTGGTTGTCACTATTGCAGTGCTACATAACACTTGTGTTCTCCCTGCTATAGTGCTGGGACTGGTTGTCACTATGGCAGTGCTACATAACACTTGTGTTCTCCCTGTTATAGTGCCAGGACTGATTGTCACTATGGCAGTGGTACATAGCGGTTGTGTTCTCCCTGTTATAGTGCTGGGACTGGTTGTCACTATGGCAGTGCTACATAACACTTGTGTTCTCCCTGTTATAGTGCTGGGACTGGTTGTCACTATGTCAGTGGTACATAACACTTGTGTTCTCCCTGTTATAGTGTTAGGACTGGTTGTCACTATGGCAGTGGTACATAACACTTGTGTTCTCCCTGTTATAGTGTTAGGACTGGTTGTCACTATGGCAGTGGTACATAACACTTGTGTTCTTCCTGTTATTGTGCTAGGTCTGGTTGCCACTATTGTAGGTGTACATAACACTTGTGTTCTCCCTGTTATAGTGCTGGGACTGGTTGTCACTATGGCGAGTGTACATAACACTTGTGTTCTCCCTGTTATTGTGCTAGGACTGGTTGTCACTATGGCAGTGCTACATAGCGCTTGTGTTCTCCCAGTTATAGTGCTGGGACTGGTTGTCAGTATGGCAGTGGTGCATAACACTTGTGTTCTCCCTGTTATAGTGCCAGGACTGTCACTATGACAGTGGTACATAGCACTTGTGGTCTCCCTGTTATAGTGCCAGGACTGGTTGTCACTATGGCAGTGGTACATAGCGGTTATGTTCTCCCTGCTATATTGCTGAGATTGGTTGTCACTATGGCAGTGCTACATAACACTTGTGTTCTCCCTGTTATAGTGCCAGGACTGGTTGTCACTATGGCAGTGCTACATAACACTTGTGTTCTCCCTGTTATAGTGCTGGGACTAGTTGTCGCTATGGCAGTGCTACATAACACTTGTGTTCTCCCTGTTATAGTGCTGGGACTGGTTGTCACTATGGCAGTGGTACATAGCGCTTGTGTTCTCCCTGTTATAGTGCTAACACTGGTTGTCACTATGGCAGTGGTACATAGCGCTTGTGTTCTCCCTGTTATAGTGCTAACACTGGTTGTCACTATGGCAGTGGTACATAGCGCTTGTGTTCTCCCTGTTGTAGTGCTAGGACTGGTTGTCACTATGGCAGTGGTACATAGCGCTTGTGTTCTCCCTGTTATAGTGCCAGGACTGGTTGTCACTATGGCAATGGTACATAGCGGTTGTGTTCTCCCTGTTATAGTGCTTGGACTGGTTATCACTATGGCAGTGCTACATAACACTTGTGTTCTCCCTGTTATAGTGCTGGGACTGGTTGTCACTATGGCAGTGCTACATAACACTTGTGTTCTCCCTGTTATAGTGCTGGTACTGGTTGTCACTATGGCAGTGGTACATAACACTTGTGTCGTCCCTGTTATAGTGCTGGGACTGGTTGTCACTATGGCAGTGGTACATAACACTTGTGTTCTCCCTGTTATAGTGCTGGTACTGGTTGTCACTATGGCAGTGGTACATAACACTTGTGTTCTCCCTGTTATAGTGCTGGGACTGGTTGTCACTATAGCAGTGGTACATAACACTTGTGTTCTCCCTGGTATAACACTAGTTGAGGATTTGGTGAGAGGTGCACGCTGCTCTTTTTGTTATGGTTATTATATTTTTATTTCTTTAAACAGTACCATGTTCATGGGGGCCAACTTTATTACAGGAAGTAATTTTGTGTGTGAAGAGTGTTACTACATTACTTAGTGTACCCGGAAATCTACTTCTGCCAAAGTGCAACATTTAGGTGCAGGGTCCCATGAAAAGTATAGGAAGAGACCCAATCTCTGAATGTCTGTACAAGACAGGGAATGTCTCTTGAAAAGCACAATCTCCACCTCTTTATCTCATAACAAAAGCCTCACTTCACAAAATTAAATTGAGATTCTGCAGAGCTCCAATAAATAAGGCAGACTGGTGCACGTACTATGTACCTTACTAAGAACATCTTCGCTCCAGTCATCTCTACCCCTCTGCCTGGCAAACTGCTGCTCCTCCGCGAATGCAGACATCTTGATTTAGCGGAAAACAGCATGTAGTGTTGTCACAGTATGTATATTCTCTATTAATCACTGTATCTTTATCACCAGGAGAAACCAAAGCATGGCCTGACGGACTACTATTCGTGTGTGACATCTGTCACAAGAAAACACTTCAGAGAGTTATTCCGGAGCTTCCGGAGTAGAGATATGCTGCGATAAAATGCCGCTGTCACATTATTTATTCATTTTATTTGTGTGGAAGGCACAACCACAGACTCACAATGTAGCACCTCCATCATTTTATTGCTATGGTATTTATTTATACATTTATGCACTGATTGTTTTACTGTTTTGATTTTTAAAGTTTATGAAGTACAATGGAAGGGCAATGCTTTTATTACATGGCGGAATATTTTTAGATTTATATATTTGTGAAAGGTTTGTTCACAAGTATCTTTATTACATTAGTGTGCACTTTATGCATCTTTACATAATGCTTCAGTAGTCAGAGGTAAGATAAAGAGATCATTTATTTAAATAAAGTTTTGTTTAGCAGATTACATTGTAGGGCACATAGTGCTTTGTTCAGTAGTTACTAATGGTTACATGAAGGATCTGGGAATTGTGCATCTCCCATATATCCAGGTCGGCACTACCATTAGGTAAACCTAGGCGTTGCCCTGAACAGTAATGGCTAGGGGGTGCCTAAAACACTGAATGTCACTCATCCAATGGTTTTAATGCCCCTACCGCAGAGTGCAAGCCGCTGACATAAAGGAAAGGCAGCTAACAGTGTCCTACATGTGAGGTTGCTGGCTGTTGCTCCACCATGTCAGTGTTATGAAGGGAGCTTGGCACTTGGCTGTGATGTCCAAGTCAAGGACCACACTTCTAGCCTGAGGAGCCCAGCATGCTGCCCCACCATTCCCCTGCCTAGGTAAGAAGCCGCATGGATGGGGCATTACTTATGAGGTAGGAGGTGCCACCGCAGGGTGAGCGAAGGGAGACACCTACGAGTAGGAGAAGGGGTTACAGCACAGAGCCCCTAGAGCAGGGGTCTTTTACCTTGGCCCTCGAGCTGCTGTGGAACTACACATCCCAGCATGCACTGCCACCTTTTTGATATAACAGCATGCTAAAACTATGGCAGTGCATGCTGGGATGTGTAGTTCCACAGCAGCTGGAGGGTCAAGATTGAAGACCCCTGCCCTAGAGCTTGCACTGTCCCCTAACATGTCCACTTATTAAAATGTACCTGTGCTAATTCCTATACATAGTAGAAGCAAACAGATTTTGGCCGTCTGAATACTCATCTAAAACTATATTACTGAGGCATGAGCCACAAAGGGAAGTCACCAGTCATGTCGCTAGGAATTATAGGTTCTGCCCTAAAAACTACTGTGTAGCTTGTAACTGTGTTTAGGAGACGCGGCATATTTCTCCTAAACCAAGGAGAATGGTCTGTTACAGTTTGTACGCTATTTATGTTTTTGCTGTGGTTTGCACCATTCTTCCACGTGTAATGTGCACTGACTGTAAATACTGTATGCAGGCTTTAAAAAAAAAAAAAAAGTGTAACGCTCCGACTACAACTGGCAGCTGTCAGGGGTAAATAAAATGAACCTCATCTAACTGAACAAATGTATCCAGGTAATGGTCTCCGATCACACGTAACTCTGTGTCCCACTATGCGCAACATCATTACAGATGACCAGTATTGCTCACCAAATTGTTCAGTTATCCCATATTGCGTAATTACATATCTCTGCACATAGTGATAGGGTCACTGAGACCCTATAGGGGGCATAGTATGTTTACACCTCTCCATACAGACATTTCCTCCTGTAGCTGTAACACTGCTGCTTGCATAGAAGGGGGCATTTATAGTGACCCTGGGTAAGTGTAATCAACCCATGACTCTCCTGCTGTTGTGTAAGTACACATTCCAGCATGCTCTGACGCCAGACAACTAGCAGGGCATGCTGGTACATATAGTCCCACAACAGCTAGAGATGCTCAGATTTCTTAACCCTGGTTTGAAAGTAATCTTACATACAGTAGAAAGACCTATCAATGTATTGTTTAATTTCATTTACACTTTGAGCGGTACAAAGTGCTTCCTCTCCTATATTAGTAATATGGAAATACATTACAGTCTTAATACATTACATTATGTCTTCCATCCATATTACTCATTTTGTTACACATGGTTTGTACTGGGTCCTGTAAGTTACAAGTAGGTAGGTGTCTGAGGAATATTTTACATTATGGGCCTGGTTCAGCACGGATCGCTATTGCGGCTGCAATCGCGTACGCAGGTCTACCGCGAAAGTATGCAAATACGTGCAATCGCAAAAGCACTTGCACGGACAACACACGCGGGGGGGGTTCTGAGTACCCAGAAACCCCTCCTGACAGACTGGAGAGCAGGCACCATCTTCTTAAGCTCTGCCCCCTCGCACCCCCCCCTCCCGATTTACCTGCGAATCGCTGCATTTTGTCGCTAGGGGGAGGGGCCTAATTACATGGTGCCAGCCTGCCAGGTCCCATCCTTATCAGGTCTACAACCGGTAGCTGCTGCAAGGTAAGTGTGGGTGTGTGTATGGTATGTGTAACATATAAATATATACACACATACATATATATATATGTGTGTGTCTGTATGTATTATATGTAATATATATATATATATATGCAACACGGACGGCGGCACTCGGATCAAATAAATATCAGTCACAAGCAGGTAGGTTTTACTCCAACGTTTCGGAGCGTTATTTACTGCTCCATCTTCAGGGTACAAAGATAATATAGAAAAATCACTTTACTTTATAACACCGCCACCACACCACGTGCAACGTGGCTCCAGGCATCCGGTAACATCCAGAGGGATGGCGCTCACATGCGGCGTCATCACTCAACATCGGTAGCCATGGAAACCACTGAACATAAACAAGAACATAATACTTGACGGCTGAACACCAGTTAGTATATCCTTAGTGATACCAATTAGGAAGATAACAGTAACATGATCAATATCCACTGAATAGTACTACTAGCGCATGCTAACAAATCATAGCTAATGCTTAAAAGACATATAGAACATGAATCTTCATGAAACATGTACAACATGCAATAATGACAGTGTGACCCATCGTATGAAAAAAGAATAACAGCAGACAACAATATATTAATAATCTTCATATTATATTGTCACCCTTATATACTACTGCAACCCTTCTCAAAACAAGCCACATATTCATAGAAAGCAATGCAACCCCAAGCTCTCATTCAAACCCCTTGGGGCCATAGTGCTTAATCGCTGAATCCATTGCGTCTCACGCTGTAAAAGCTTCAAGGACCTATCCCCACCCTGTGCTAATTTTACAATATATTTCATGGTAGCCACATTATGGCCTGCTTGGGCAAAATGGCGTGCCACCGGCTGGTTACTGCCTCCCGCAGAGGTGGCATCACGAATTGTCAACCGATGCAACGCCATTCGTTCCGTCAGTGTACTATCAGTTTTTCGCACATTGGCAAGGCCACAGGGGCAAGTGAGGAGATAGATAATATACCTGGTAATGCAGGTTACCCTATGTCTGATAACAAATCTTTTACTACTATGTGGGTGACAGAAATTCACTTACAGTCAGTTAGCGACAAGTCAGACAATTCAAACATCTATAGCAGCCATTCTTTGGTCGTAAAAAGTGGCTTCTATCATGTGTGCCAAGTCCCGTAATGTCAGTCTTAACTAACCAGTCTCTTATGTCACGGCCCCGCGTATAGCAAGGAATAATTCTACTATTCTGCAATTTCAATTCCTGGTCAGATGTAACAATGGGCCAATGCTTTTTAGTAGCCCTCTTGATCGCATCACTGTGTATATTATAATGCTTAACCCAAAATATCGTTGCGTCATTAGCAGCTGAAATTTCACACCTACTGCAGATGTGAAAGGCTTATCACGCGGTACCGCCCATGCTTTCTTCATGGCCGATTCCAAAAGGGTAAGACTATATCCCCTCGCTAAGAACTTTAATTTCATAGCTTCCATGTGACTTCTAGCAGATACATCTTCACTATAATTTCGACGTGCCCTAATAAACTGCGAATAGGGCAAGCCAAATTTCAATGGTTGTGGATGAAAACGTTACAATGCAAAATGGAATTTCTGTCCGTGGGTTTATTATAAAGTGATGTAGATAATTTACCATCACAGAATCGAACCTGTATATCCAAATAATTAACACATTCAGAGTCAGCACAGAAAGTCAACTTGACAGGACTATCCGACTCATTGTGTTTCGCAATGAAATCAACCAATTCATCCCTAGTATCGGACCAGATCAAAAAGATATCGTCTATGTATCTGACATAGCAAAAAATCATGTCAGACACATAGGCGCTGCTAAAGAAAATGTCATCTGCCATAAACAAACGCGTTGGGGTACGATGGGGCCGCATTGGACCCCATCGCACAGCCAACGAACTGTAAATATAACTTCCCATCATATAAGAATAAATTATGCGTTAAGATCATCTCCAATAAATCATGAACCAAATTAATGTCATGACCAGTGTACAGTATATCTTACTTCCAAGAATCAATTGGCGTACTGCCCTTAAGCCATCATTATTCCGAATAATAGTATATAGACTAGTAATATCAATGCTGCACAATATACTATTACATGGAACACTACAAGACTGTTGATTTTATTCAAAAACATAGTTGTATCTCAGAAATCTGGGATATTCCATCACACATGGTTGGAGAATTGCATCAAGATACACCGACGTAGCCTGGAACAATGAGCCCCGGCAGAGATAATCGGCCTGTGCGGGGGATTGTCCAGGCTCATGTACATCTTGGGCAGGGTATATAGAATCGGGATAATCGGATGCTCTGGGATCAAAGCTCTGCCCAATTCCTGGGTGATAGTACCCTGATCCACAACCATAGTAATCTATGCCTTAACGCTTGTTTGAACAATAGGGTAGGGTCAGAATCCAACGACCTGACCCCCCGTTTATTGGGTCGTTGATATTCATTATGTTTGCCATGGATCCAATTGTAGACCTTATTGTGTTCGTAATCATCAGTAACCTTTGCCATCTATAATTTTTTGAACTGAATAAGATCATGCCTATATGCAGACACCTGATTACTTAATTTGTCCAGCCACGCATTATTAGTATCAGATTTAAATGCTGTTTTATATGAATTCTCAAATACATCAATCTTCTCACATACAATCGACAATTCCCTTGTGGCCTCTTCTATAACAAGCAGCATAAGGTCATAACTGCACTTATTAAGCACAGAAATCCATTTTTTTACAAAAATCCAAACTATATTGCCCTATAGCAGGACATTTCTTAATGCTGAAACCACGTGGGATACGCTTTTGTTTATAGTAATCACTGAGAGTGACCCCGTGATAACAGAAGTCAATCTCACGCTGCTTGAGTATTAACCACTCACGGTAAAGGCTTTGCAGTCATTTAGTAGCATTGTCATCGCTGAATTGATCTTTGAACAAAATAGACTCAGCTTCTGAGTCTGAAAACATTAATGTACTCCCTTGTGTTAATATGGCTATAGTATAATAGCCTCAAATACCTTATCCAAGCTATCATCATGTCCTTCAGACATCATAAACAATAGTCCAAACAAAAAAGTGAATAAAAAAAACTGCACAGTTATTCAACAGTAGCTCTCCTGAATAAATGTGCTGCACTGTCGGTGTTACACACCTGAATCTTATAACGGGTGCCCAGTCCCAAGGTAGAGTCACTCCTGCTTAGTGAACTCACCTCATGTATATACTGTACTCCAGATAGGGCGGCACTAGAATAATAAGCGTCTCTGGTGCCCTCCATATTAGGACTTACACAAAAGCCCCAACAATATGTAACATGGACGGCGGCACTCAGTCACAAGCAGGTAGGTTTTACTCCAACGTTTCGGAGCGTTATTTACTGCTCCATCTTCAGGGTACAAAGATACAATACAAAAATCCCTCACTTTATAACTCCGCCACAACACCACGTGCAACTTGGCTCCAGGTATCCAGGGGGATGGCGTTCACATGCGGCGTCATCACTCAGCATCGGTAGCCATGGAAACCACTGAACATAAGCAAGAACATACTACATGAAAGCTGAACACCAGTTAGTATATCCTTAGTGATACCAATTAGGGAGACAACAGTAACATGATCAATATCCGCAGAATAGTACTATTATAGCTAACAAATCATAGCTAATGCTTAAAAGATATATAGAACATGAATCTACATGAAACATGTACAACATGCAATAATGACAGAGTGACCCATCGTATGAAAAAAGAATAAAGAATGTTAGCAGACAACAATATATTAATAATCTTCATATCATATTGTCACCCTTATATACTACTGCAACCCTTCTCGAAACAAGCCACATATTCATAGAAAGCAATGCAACCCCAAGCTCTCATTCAAGCCCCTTGGGGCCATAGTGCCTAATCGATATAAAGTAAGTGATTTTTGTATTGTATGTTTGTACCCTGAAGATGGAGCAGTAAATAACGCTCCGACACGTTGGAGTAAAACCTACCTGCTTGTGACTGATATTTTTATAATCTGAGTGCCGCCGTCCATGTTACATATTGTTGGGGCTTTTGTGTAAATCCTAATATGGAGGGCACAAGAGACGCTGTATTTTGATTATTGGAGGGCCGTCCTATCTGGAGTATATATATATATGTGTGTGTGTGGAAACCCCCCTGTAAAAATCCTGCATTTGCCCCTGGACAAAATGCAGACGTCCACTTCCCCTCACGCACATCCATAAAACCTTGCAATCCAGCCATAACATCGAAGTACATCAGAGCCGTTCGCACATTTACAGCAGGTCAGACCTCACTTATAATTGCTAACTTTCCTGTACGCAATGTGCACTCAAGCTGCGTATGCCATCATAGTGGCTAATTTATGAACGCCCCTGCAACGGCGTTCAAACGCACTGGCACGCCTGCGTTTCTCTGACATACCTCCCCAGTCACCACCCCCAAACGGTACTTACTGTCAATCACTCTGCGATGGGTGTGCGTAGTCACTGTGATCACAGTCCCGATTGCAGTGGGGCATTCGCGGACACGCACACTGTGATGCATGTACACAACAATCGGCCATCTGTACGCGATCTCATCAGCGATCCTTGCTGCATCAGGCCCTACAAATGAGCAGGCACCTCTGCCAGACATGCACCTCCCTTGTGAAGATAAATGTAATAAAGGTAATAATAACCTTACTATGTGCAGAATGCAATGTACAACTGGAGGCACAGGAGGTCATGCCCTCGCTGCTGTCATTTACCCTAGATGTATATGTCAGTCTATCTTTTTGCAGCAGTAAATTAAAAGGCAAATTAATTGTAGCCACAGACCTGACCTCTCATATCTTACTCACCACGGTAATTCATACTTGTATGTTGTAATGGTTCATCTAGAGTAATCATGCCTGCGGGTTATCATCACAGGAGATTTCTGTACATGCTGACTCTAATATTGATTTTCTTCAATAGTCTGCATTCAGTTGCTGGACACAATTCCGCTCAGTTATATTGTAACATGAAAAGACAATTACAGTGAGTCAACACTGAAAATAATTAATGCTTTTAGCTCAGCAGTATGTACCAAAAATGGATTTTATACTTTTACCACTTTATTCATATTATAACACTAAAATGTCTGTCAATCCAGCAATGGCCATTTTGATTTAGTAAATGTCTAGAAATAAATAAATATGTGTATTTTAATTACACTGCCTGCTGCAAAGTTACTAAAAGAAACATTGAAAATAAAAACATTAAGACCAAGTATAATTGTTGTGTGTTGACTCTAATAACTGTTGATGACCACGGCATTTTCATTTTTGACTAAATGTATTCTATTGAGGCTAGTTGGGCCGCTAATTGGTGTGGGCTTTCATATCTTTGCCAGCACAATATCCTGCCTGTATAGCAATAAAATGCATATCATTAAAAATCATCATATATTTCGGTGCTGATGGGCATTTGTACTTTGCACCACTGAATTATCAATACATATAAAATATGGAGATTTTGTAAAAGGATAGTGACTTAGGCCCGTATTCAATTTGAGCCGAGCCGCGAAACTATTTCGCCTCCCGGACTTTTCGCCTACTTCGCCTGTTTTGCAGGCGGAAAAGTTTTGCGCGCGTGCCTGCGTATCGCCGTATTCAATTTGAAAGTAGGCGAAAACGGGACCCGCCGAAACTTAAACAAGCGGAAAGTCATGTCAGATTTGGGGAAATCAGCCTGACACTCCCCAAAAGATGCTCTGACATGGGGGTTAGCTATGGTTACCCCCGATTTGGCTTGCTGAAGGTATTTGGTGTTTTAAACGGGCTCAATAGCTGCTAAATTGTGTTTTTGTATAATTGGTGAAGAATAGTATTCAGGAGCTTTTTTTGCAGAAAATAAGATCTCCCAGCAAATTTGGGGTACTTGAAAATGGGGGTCAGCATATTTTAAAGTTGCTAAAGTTAAGTTGAAAAAATCATGAAAAATCCAGCTTCCGCAAGCACCTGCAATGATAAAAACACCTGGGGCATACTCAGGGACCCCCCACCCAGAGTCAAGTTTGCTATTTTTTTTCTTTGTTCCCCAACTTTTTTTTTTTTCGCCCCCAAAATCAAAGTGATTTTTTGTGGTGTCTTTAAGTGTTTTTTAAAAAGTTTTTGACACAGTTTACCTTTGAGGGACTGTCTGAAGGCTGCACGGGGGTTCCCGTAACGTTGCATCCCAAACCCCAATTCTGCACTTATTTCCGCCTGGTATTCATAGGCAAAACTTTTTTGCCTATTACATTGCATTGACTTTCCGCCTAGGCGCAAAGTCTTTCAAATTGAATACGGACTAAAATCAAAACAGGCGAAAATGACATCATCGGCAAAAAGTTTTCACCAAGAACACGCAAAAACGGCTTTTCGCTCCAAATTGAATACGGGCCTTAGGGTCATATTTACTAATTGGCGGGTCCTAGACCTGATAATTATAATTTCTAATCACTTATATTTGCAGCAATAAGGAATTTAGTACCGCCGGGATGTATTATTGAACACATGAATTTACAGGGTCCCTGCGATGTGCAAAAGTAAAGTGATCGCATTCCCGATGGCCGCTGCACTGCCGTGCATGTGTGGTCTGCTGACTGCGCATGTGTAAGTGGTGAGTGCCGGGGACGGATCCTACGATTCCCTCTCCCAGTTTGTTTTGTAACCTATAGGCTTCAATGGCCTACGCCATCTTCAGATGGCATTGGCTATCAGAGCTAAGCTTCGTAAATTTGTCAGGAATGCAGCCCCCATAGGTTTCTATGGGGGCTGCTTTTGCAAACGAAACCAGGGGATCTCGAATATCTGCTGTAGTCCTCCATAAATACATTTGGAAGATTTTTATTATTTCCGGGATATCACGCAAATAATAGTTGATAAATAGGCTCCTTAAAGACTACAATAAAGCAGAGTTGCAGCTCTCCTGGAATGTAGGGAAAACGTCAGAATGAGGGGAAGGTCTGCCTGATTATTGAAGGAAGACTAAGCTTGCTAGTGATGCACTACTTAGGAATTGTATGATGTTATTATTCATTGTGTAACAAACAGTTGTAACTATACGTTTTGGAAACAATCGGCAAACTAATATTCTTTAATAGGAAGATGTGAAAAGATGGATAATGTATATTAAAACTCACCCTCTCGGTTTTTTTTATATCTACAATTAAGTATTCAAAATATGAACTACTCAAAACGCTTATAAAATAAAAAAACAAGCAACAACATATTAGCGTTATTAAACCACTTACCCACCAACCACCTACCCTTGCTGGGAAAGTCACCACTTACCTACCAACCACCTACCCTTGCTAGGAAAGTCACCACTTACCCACCAACCACCTACCCTTGCTAGGAAAGTCACCACTTACGGTAAGTGGTGACTTTCCTAGCAAGGGTAGGTGGTTGTTGGGTAAGTGACTTACCCACCAACCACCTGCCCTTGCTAGGAAAGTCACCACTTACCCACCAACCACCTACCCTTGCTAGGAAAATCACCACATTCATCAGCCTCCTTAGTAACATCTTCTGATAGGGCTGCAGTAGCTAATTTTTCAGGGGAGAAAAGATGGAGAGTCCCAAGCATGGTGGCGATGTATGGAATAGATAACATGTCTATAATCAGCTGCAGTGACATACAGTAACTTCACAGTAACATATGTGCTATAGCCAGAGATGTGCAGCAGCGAAGGAACCCTAGTCTACCAGTGCTGACCTTCATATCTGAATACAATTGAGGCCCTAGGACACTACTGCCCCTCTCTCAAGCCTTCACAGTAAAGATTATCCTTATATCCACAGGACTCTCAGGCTGGCTGCACGTCAGCTAATTTACAGCAAATTAATAGAAACCTATTGACCCCTTTTTTTTTTGTGCAAAAGTAGGAGTTCACACAAACTTGTGGTAACAAGTACAAATAATTTTGTCAGTACAAGAACATGTTATGGTTTGAAATATTGGGAGAATTGTATAACAGCACTTGCTCTCAGATAACCTTAATGAATATGAGCTGCTGAGACATGAGATGTCCAACCTTACTACAATTGATTTGGAAAAATGGGAAATCCAGCGCTACCTTGGACAACCTCCAAGTGAGGATAGTTTTTTTCCTGATATTCTTGTTTTTGTGTACATTATAGCATTACACTTTTTAGTTGAAACATCTGCTCGGTACAGCAGTTCCAATTTGCATTATAAAATAAATGATCGTTTTACCTTAATTTGTTGAATATCCTCCCTTTGTCTACACACGCACAATGCACACTACATACGCACAATGCATACTACACACGCACAATGCACAGTACACATACATCACAGTCAGCAAACCGCTTTGACCAGCTCTAGACGTTTAACACTGGGCTTCCCATTTCTCCTTGATATGGTTCAAACAGACAACATATTTGAGTAATGACGTCTGCGATGTCTAATGTTACAATCACTTTTACATGTAACAAAAAGTTTCAAGGTAAGTTGTTTATCCTCTATTCTAGTGTTATTTTACAGCGTTGCTGCAATTTTGTTGACATTTTATGGCAAAAGGACAATTAGACAGATCCCTGATCAAAGCCGTTGAAAGTTTCAAAAGGTATACTTTCACACTGTATGACTGCCAACTCCAAACAACATCTGGCTGGGAACATGGCAGTATTGGAGTTTGAGGTCAAGTACATACTCATATCATGTGGGATGGGCCTAGTTGGGCATGGGTTGTGATTCATTTGGATACGGAATGGCCATATCTGCCAGTGTTTCTGTATTTAAATCATTTGATTTTTATGACCTATTTTACATTAGGCATTCAGCTATGTATTTGTTTCTTTTTAGGTACATTTTTAAAAAAAAAGTGTTAATTAGTCTGACTTAATTTATACTAAGAGATATGATATAAGTATTAGTAGTAACACACCTCAAATGGTAATGTCTAAATCCCCTTCACAGAGAGGGCCTGACGTCATCAGCCAGTGTCCAGCGTCATTCTCAAATGCCTGCTCTTAACTGCAGATGAACAAAATGAGAAATCTAATATACTGCCTTGAAAAGCATCACCGAGTACTGTCAAACACTTCTAATTTATAAAGTTCATGGGATGCTCTTTTTCAGTTCATATCCAGATGCATGTCTAATCTCCACAAACTAGACGTGTGGAAAATCTGTGCAAAAGTAGAAACTTCACATCAAAGTGAAACCTCCATTGCAATCACAGCCATCTTGTTCCAGGAACCCATGCTCTTTGGCAGCTCACTAGACACATAGTGCCGCTGAAGGGAACTTTGAGCATTGTAAATCAGGTTCATTATTATCTATATTCCATTATGTGTCATGCATGCCCCATTCACAGCTGCACTTCAGCTCGAACTGGACAGGCTTCTCAAGTTAGTGAGTGTTTTAGGGGCAACTAAACACCACGTAAACCAAAATGGGCAGACTAGGTGGGCCAAGTGATCCTTATCTGGCATTGGTTTCTGGTAACAGTGGCACTAGAAAAGCTTGCTTTCATTTGACAAGTTCATTCAGACACGGCAGCCGGTAAGAATGCGTGTACTTCACAATCACATTGTCTCGCTTTGATATGTTGACATAGAGAGCATTGAAGTTTAAATGACACAGGACAAAAATGTTGTAATAGTATATACTACTGAATACCTCTTTGATGGAGATCTATTAAGGGAATTTTGAAGTAGAATTGATTCAGACATTTAATTTAATTTCATTACTTCAGTCTCATTATTGTACTGAGATGTAAAGTTACAGAAGAGACCTGCAACAGGTGATTCACATAATATATGAAATGAATGAATGCTGGTCAATGGAAGATACCGTAGTTAGTTATACAATTTGGCCTACACATTGCACACAGGCTGCACCAATCTATTAATTCAGCTGTTGGATCATACAATAGGAGCAAGGGGCCTATGCACTATTATCTGTACGAAACACTAACAAATGCCAATGCAATCAATGGTCTGTAAATAATCTGATTGAATGTTGGAGAATCAAAGTAATAATTTTGGACCATGTATCTAAGCTGCAATTTAAAACCAAATAAAAAATAAATACATTGAAACATCTACATCTTATTATTACCCACTTATATAAAATAGCATTGTGCAACTGTTTACCTATCACAACAGTCTCCAGGGTATATCACCTAGAATTGAACCATTATTACTCCATTCTCTAGTAGTATTATGAAACTGGGCCTGATACATATATATCATTCAGCATTAGGACAATGATATTTGGTGTATAGGTGAAACTGTTAATTGCAATGGGTGGCATAAGTTACTGACACTAATAGGATGATTTAGTTAAGGATGGTTTTCATTTTGCATGCAGTTTGATGTGTGATTTGCAAACCTTGCAATTTATCATTGAAAAGTGCACATCAAATCACATGAGCATCAATCAGACACAAACAGACCTACAGTAGCAATCATAGAATTTACCAAGTCGCTTTTATAAACTGCCAGATAAAACCAAATATTATAAGCTCAGGCTCTGTGAGATTGCTGAAATCGTATAGGTTTAGCCACATACCTCTCAGCACGACAATTTCCCCCACTTATTCCAGACAGTTTCGTATACCCATGAAATAGTTGATACCAACCAAAGGATGCAGGGGCAAACGCAGGATCTTTACAGGGGGGTTTCCACACACATATATACTGTATCTATGTATGTATGTGCATGTATATATACAGTCAGGTGCATAAATATTGGGACATTGACCAAATTTTCAGATTTTGGCCTATATTCACCACCACAATGACTTTGAAATGAAACAAACAAGATGTGCTTTAACTGCAGACTTTCAGATTTAATTTGAGGGTAATTACATCCAAATCAGGTGAACGGTGTAGGAATTACAACGGTTTCTATATGTGCCTCCCACTTTTTAAGGGGCCAAAAGTAATGGGACTATCAACACAAAAGCTATTTCATGGACAGGTGTGGGCTATTCCCTCGTTATTTCATTTTCAATTAAGCAGGTAAAAGGTCTGGAGTTGATTCTAGGTGTGACATTTGCATTTGGAATCAGTTGCTGTCGACTCTCAATATGAGATCCAAAGAGCTGTCACTATCAGTGAAGCAAGCCATCATTAGGCTGAAAAATCAAAACAAACCCATCAGAGAGATAGCAAAAACATTAGGTGTGGCCAAATCAACTGTTTGGAACATTCTTAAAAAGAAAGAACACACCGGAGAGCTCAGCAACACCAAAAGACCCGGAAGACCACGGAAAACAACTGTGGTGGATGACAGAAGAATTATTTCCCTGGTGAAGAAAAACCCCTTCACAACAGTTGGCCAAATCAAGAACACTCTCCAGGAGGTAGGTGTATATGTGTCAAAGTCAATAATCAAGAGGAGACTTCACAAGAGTGAATATAGAGGGTTCACCACAAGATGTAAACCATTGGTGAGCCTCAAAAACAGGAAGACCAGATTAGAGTTTGCCAAACAACATCTAAAAAAGCCATTACAGTTCTAGAACAACATCCTATGGACAGATGAGACAAATATCAACTTGTACCAGAGTGATGGGAAGAGAAGAGTATGGAGAACGAAAGGAACTGTTCATGATCCAAAACATACCACCTCATCAGTGAAGCATGGTGGTGGTAGTGTCATGGCGTGGGCATGTATGGCTGCCAATGGAACTGGTTCCCTTGTATTTAGTGATGATGTGACTGCTGACAAAAGCAGCAGAATGAATTCTGAAGTTCTTCGGGCAATATTATATGCTCATATTCAGTCACATGCTTCAGAACTCATTGGACGGCGCTTCACAGTGCAGATGGACAATGACCCGAAGCATACTGCAAAAGCAACCAAAGAGTTTTTTAAGGCTAAAAAGTGGAATGTTATGCAATGGCCAAGTCAATCCCCTGACCTGAATCCGATTGAGCATGCATTTCACTTGATGAAGACAAAACTGAAGGGAAAATGCCCCAAGAACAAGCAGGAACTGAAGACATTGGCAGTAGAGGCCTGGCAGAGCATCACCAGGGATGAAACCCAGCGTCTGGTGATGTCTATGCGTTCCAGACTTCAGGCTGTAATTGCCTGCAAAGGATTTGCAACAAAGTATTAAAAAGTGAAAGTTAGATTTAGGATTGTTTAGTTTGTCCCATTACTTTTGGTCCCTTAAAAAGTGGGAGGCACATATAGAAACCGTTGTAATTCCTACACCGTTCACCTGATTTGGATGTAATTACCCTCAAATTAAATCTGAAAGTCTGCAGTTAAAGCACATCTTGTTTGTTTCATTTCAAAGCCATTGTGGTGGTGAATAGAGGCCAAAATATGAAAATTCTGTCAATGTCCCAATATTTATGCACCTGACTGTATATATATATATATTTATATATAATACATATGCACACATAAATACTGTATATAAATATATATATATATATATATATGTATATATACACACTTATGTAACACATACCTTGCACACACATCCATACTGTATGTCACACATACATTATTTATTTTATTTATTAACAATTTCTTATATAGCGCAGCATATTCCGTTGCGCTTTACAATTGGAACATTAACACACACACTTACCTTGCAGCAGCTGCAGGTTGTAGACCCGATAATGATGGGTCCTGGCAGGCTGGCACCATGTCATTAGGCCCCTCCCCCTAGCAACAAAATGCCACGATTCGCGGGTCAATTGGGAGGGGGCAGAGCCAAATGATGCAATTCTAATGGGATCACGTCATATTGGCTCCGCCTCCTCCCAAATGACCCGCAAATTCGGCATTTTGCCGCTTGGGGGTGGGGCTTAAGAAGATGATGCCAGCTCTCCAGTCTGTCATGGGGGGTTTCTGGTTACTCAGAAACCCCCCTGCATGCACTAGTGCGATGGCCAACATAGGCCTGGTGTTGTGATACAAAAAATAGCCCAGTCACCCTGTTCCCCTTCTAGTGACTACCAACACTACAATGAAATGAAATTTTTTTTCTTTGTATTCAGAATGGGAGTGGTGTGTAATCGCCATATTTTGTGGGGCTATAGAATCTCTACAGATCCCCACTAAGCTAGGATCGCCTCTCTAAATGCACAATATACACTCTTCCTTGCCTTTGTACACTGGCAGCCATAATACTGCAGTTATGCACCATTCTACAAGTAACACTAATATATACCCAGCTGCTTCCATCAGGAGTAGATAACACAATCATGCTACATTGACCCAGGCAGGATAAACATGCATGAACCTGTATATAGCTGCATTACATACTAAAAGAGGAAACAACACTGACCTCCAGTTTTGCATATTCCCACATCTGTAATTTGTTGTCTACACACTGTGTTGGATATCGTATATTATCTGTGAAATCACAAAACGTTGAAGCCATTAACATGAGACATGGCCAGAGGTCTGTACAGTTATATCGCCTGATATACCCTGCATCATGTCCATGTTATCGTTCCTGAGACAGATTGTGGTTCCTTATTGTTACACTATAACTGTGTTCTGGTGTCTATTCAGCATTATATTTTTACATAAAAAATGCGGAAACTATCATTTCCACATGTTTTATGTAAATCCACTATTCACCAATTGGATAATGGAGAAGATAACGCAATTATCTTCTCCATTAATTCCCATCTCGCTGAGTACAGCACTGTAGGGATCAGCCATTGATCTCTGCAGTGCTTTAACGCTTTTTGCTATTCAGCAAAGCAAAAAGCGTTAAATTACTCAAAAAATCATTACTTTATATAACGGCATTTCAGAATGGCGTTATATGGAGATAATACATTAATTTCCCCGATAATTGCAGGGACATAGAGACATTTTCCCATAAGTCCCTGCAGCATCGTGTAATACCGCCCAGTCTCCGTCCCTGCTTTGCGGTAACCGCTGATATGTGAGTCACTCTAGAGCCTGTCAAGCCTGCCTAAATTGATTGACATGTGTATACAGGCTTTATACTGGCCTGTATACATGTATATTTATGTGCTTTTATATTTTAAATGTATATAAATTTTAAATATAAAAGCACATAAATATACATGTATACAGGCTAGTATAAAGCCTGTATACACAAGTCAATCACTTAGGACTAGCTGTATTTGGACTTACCCGTCGGTGGTCCCCTCAACGCAGCGACGGAGACTAGTCCCGGGCGCATGACTGAGCATGCGCAGAAGCAGAAACAAGGTATTGTTTTTTGAAACCGATAACAATGCCTTCTGTAACATCGCAGGGACAGGAAGTTACCGCAACCGATGTCCCTGCAGAAAGTATTGCTGAATAGCAGCCATAAATTTTAATAATAAAAAATCATGATGATGTTGCACGATAATATTCTGAGCAACATCGTCACTGTTGATGAATAGACCCCCTGGGGAGAAAATCAACTTAAATAAAAATGTAACCCTATATACACCCACCTAAAAAAACCCTCTTTGATGTCACTTGAATAATGAGTTAGAACCACAAGCGGAAATGGGAGAGATCCGTTTATGGCTCATATGGTATTTAGATGTAAACAGCTAAAGATTTTTACTGCCTGTGACCGTTAGGGACATTCCACTACACAGTGGAGGTCGGCAGGGACATGTTTGAGGACAAATGATCCTGATGGTCTATAACCTAAAAGTAAAACTTCCATCAAAGTTGCACATGTACGTACTAGAATAAACTTTATTCATTCTGATATTTTACCGGTGCTTCTGTGGGTTTCCTCCAGGTAGTCTGCTTTGCTCGAACACACCAAAAATATACCGATAGGTTAATTGGTTCCAAACAAAATAACCCTAGTGTATGTGTTTGTGAGTGTACATGTGGTAGGGAATATAGAGTGTAAGCTCCACTGGAGCAGGGACTGAAATAAATAGCTAAAATATGCTCTATAAAGCACTGCAGAATTTGTGTGCACCATATAAATAACTGGTAATATATAAATAATAATCAGACATAGCACAAATAATGCATATAGGGAAAAGCAATTTCCAGGAACACTTCACAATTGTATATGTACATTCAAATGTGGAACATGATGTAAAATACTTTTTTCTTACGATATAGATACATTGTCACACAAAGCAAAAAGCAGAGATCCGCGAAAAAGTATCGCCGATTGCGACTTTTCGCCAGTCGGAAACTTATCTCGTACTCAATTCCATCCGCTTTTCATGTACGCAGAAAGTCAATGCAATTTAATAGGCGAAAAAGATTCGCCTCTGAACAGCAGGAGAACAGAAGTGCACTTTTTATATTTTGGGGTGCAAAGGTGGGGAAACCACTCAGAACCCTTGGGACAGCCCCCCAAAGGACAACTGCGTCAAAAAATTCCAAGAAAAAACTTAAGAACACCCCCAAAAAGTACTTTGAATTTGGGGGTGAAAAAGCACAAAGTGGGGGGACTAGTTCGCAAACTAGGGAAATAAGGTTCAGGGGGTGCACTAAGGAGGGGTCAAGTGCTTTTGGGATTGCAGGTGCTTTTATGAGGAAGGAATTTCATTTTTATTTAAAACTACACTTCAGAGACATTAAAAGATGTTTGCACCCATTTTCAGGTACCCCAAATTTGATAGGACTACTTATTTTCTCCCAAAAAATACAGCTTTATGCCATTCTTCACCACTTGTGCAAAGAAGCTAATTAGAGGCAATTATGCAAACTTAAGTACCCCAAACAGTTTTATTAGGATCCCCAATGTTTCTGCATATTTTTGGGGGGTTCAGGCTGATTTCCCCGATTCTGACACCACTTTTCGTCTGTTCTCACTTCACGTATCGTTGTTTTTGTGTCCTTTGGAATTGAATAGGGCGAATAGCGGGTACAAGCACGATAAGTTTCCGCGGCTAAAATACGCGATGTAGGCAAAAAGTCCGGCATGCGAAACTTTATCGCGTACATTGAAACTAATTGAATACGGCTCATAGTTGTGTCCTAAATGTTTCAATATTCATTATATAACTTATTCCATTCTCTAAATGTGTGAAAAAAATACAATATGCATTTATTCCACTAGAGGGCAACACATGATGAATTTTGTAAAACACGATAAATTTTAATTAATTAAAACTTAATTTGATAATAATGATACAGAATATTATTTGACATTTGCTTTTTGATAACATGAGCTGCTTTTGTAGTTTGTGTTTTACATAAGATATTCACACACAAGTGCATTGTTAATGGATAGGGCTGTAGTAAGCCTGGTTATTAGTTCTTGTTGCTAAGGAACGTTGTTGTTATTGTTATTAATAATAATTATTATTATTATTATTATTATTATACTAATAACATATGTATAAAGTGCTAGCATATTGCATCGCACTTTACAATTATTAACATGGTAACAAGTATTAAGAGGGCTCTGCTTGTAAGCTTACAATCTAAAGGCAAATAAGAATTTTTATAACTGACGTTAAGGGCTACACATAGAAAGTGCTTAGCGGGCTGTGTGATCCACTCATGCCGCAATGTCAACATATTTGGACTGGGGTCAGGAGGTTGTTGTTGAGCTTGGAAAGAGAACCTGTATATTTTCTTTGAACTGTGTAGAAGGGTGGCATCTAGGTAGAATAGTTTAGGGAGGTTAAGTGGGTGGTTCTAGGATATGAGTTTTAGGGAAAACTTGTGATTTTTAAGGAAGGCTTGAAGGTTTGGGGACTAGAGGAAAGACTTGTGCAAGGGAGGGCATTCTACAGAGCGGGTGCAGCTAGAAACAAATCCTGTAATCGGGAATGGAAGAAGGTAATGAGTTAATAAGAGACAAAGATCTTGTGCACAGTTTTTGGGGCAAGGTGGGAGATATTTTGGGACAAGAGAAGATTGAGGCTGTAAAAGGCCAAATTGGGTGTGGCTCACAAGCCAGCCCTAGTCTAGATATTACTCTTTGTACCTGATTGAGTGCATTTAACTGCAATTTAATGGTGTGATGGGCATATATGCTAGTGTAGGGACTTGTAGAGAATTGGGTCCCTTAATGATGGGCTGCAAGCCTAAATGTTTTTTTTTATCAAAATATTAACAAATTCCCCATGCTTTTATTTTGTAGATAAACACAGATTTGCAGTATATTATTGTTAGCGCTGATAGCAAAATGTTTATGTTTATGACCTTGTATGTTATAAGTATTTTATACTGATTGAGTAAAATACAGGCAGCCAAGGTAAGGCAGCAGTAGAAGAATGTTCTATGAAGTAAAATCAGCCATAGATTGTAGGGGTAAAGTCTATTCAGGGGAATAGCAGTAAGGAGGCTATTGTAATAATCAATGCAGGAGATAATGAGTGCATTAATTACATTTTTACAGTGTCTTGTGTGAAATAATTCGGCAAATATTTATTAGATGTATGTAACAGGATTTGGAGAGAGATTGGATGTGGCCAACAGTCCAGAGTCAAGGATGACACCTAGGCAGCAGACAGGGGGGTAAGGTTTATTGTTAAAGGTTTCAGGTAGGCAGCAGACAGGGGGGTAAGGTTTATTGTTAGAGATGTCAGGTAGGCAGCAGACATGGGGGGTAAGGTTTATTGTTAGAGATGTCAGGTAGGCAGCAGACATGGGGGGTAAGGTTTATTGTTAGAGATGTCAGGTAGGCAGCAGACATGGGGGGTAAGGTTTATTGTTAGAGATGTCAGGTAGGCAGCAGACATGGGGGGTAAGGTTTATTGTTAGAGATGTCAGGTAGGCAGCAGACATGGGGGGTAAGGTTTATTGTTAGAGATGTCAGGTAGGCAGCAGACATGGGGGGTAAGGTTTATTGTTAGAGATGTCAGGTAGGCAGCAGACATGGGGGGTAAGGTTTATTGTTAGAGATGTCAGGTAGGCAGCTTCTGCTGAGTAGTGTGAATATTATTAGCTCTGTTTTTTTAAATCATGAGTTTGTATTGGTGAGATTACATCCAAGATGAAACATCAAAGAGACAGAGACACGGACCAACACAAAGTGTGAGAAATCTATAGATGATAATTAAATCTGGGTATCATCCGCATATACATCTAATGCTGGCCATACACACTACCCCGATAATTGTAGCGTGTGTGCGGGCGACCGAGGGTTAAATATTACTCGGTCGGGCATGCTGGATTGTCCAGCATGCCCGTCCGATGCGATATTTACCCGGTAACTGTCGGCCGCATCGGGCAGTGTATGCCCAGCGCGGCCAACAGACAGACATTTCCTGTGTTCCTTCCTACGGAAGGAACAGGGAAATGTCTCCTCCCGCGGGGGCGGAGCGCGGATGTCGGGCTATACACTGTGAGATTTCTCTCACAGTGTATGCCGGCGACATCTGCGGCTGGCAGCCGGCCAGATAAAATGTCTGTCGGTCTGACAGACATTTTATCTGGCTGTGTATGCCCAGCATTACTGAAATGTGGCATAGATAGAGAAGAGCAGATGACCTAGGACTGAGCCCTGTAAAGGAAACACAGAAGGGATGGATCCAGAGAAATGAACACTGAACATTAGTAGGATGAGAACCAATATAGGACAGTATACTGAAAGGACTAGAGAATGTAGCGTTTGTTTAAGAAGAGAGATACAGGAGAGTTAGAAGTGAATAATGGCCTTTTGAATTAGCAGCCATTTTCCCTGTGATCTGTGCATGCACTATAGACTCTAGGCACACTCTAGTCAGTGCCAGATTAAGGTCCACAAGGGCCTGGAGCTGAAATGTATGAAGGGCCTTTTGTGTGCCGCTGCAAGAGGTGTGTTCAGCACTGCGGTTGGGGATGTAGTCAAAATACCGACGGACGCAGGGGCAGAACTTTGGGAGACAATGGAGACGCCTCCCACCGGGCACCAGCACTGAAGGGGCAACTCCTCCATTGCCTACAATATATTCCCCCCACTTAGGGCTGTAGCTATGTACCCGGAGTGTACTGTCTCAGCCGCCCAATACATGGCACCCCTTCCAGGCACCTGAGAATCCACCATACACTAGTGGAGAGCTCTATGTCAGACCATCAGCTGCCGCCTACTCATTGGTGTCGCTGCTCCTCAGCAGATTCTTATGTCAGTGAGACACGTCCGGTGCCTCCCCTCACCCACATTTTCCGTCGCACTCCTCCCTGGCAGCAGCCCTGGCCTCAGATTTGTGCAGCAGTTCCGGTGCATCCCCTTACATACAACTCCCCATCCCACTCCATATAGCTATGCTCCATGCGCTACAAGTCGCGTTACACATAACTTGTGAGCGCAGAGTATTTCCCTTCAAATGTGTCTTATTTGCACAGCAATGCAAATAGGATGCACAAACAGCTTCTGCTGATTAAAATGATATGTGGCATGCCTATATTCTGTGTGTGACTGCGGGTGCATCTGCATGCAAAATGCTACATGACAATGTCAGGGGCTGTGACGGGGGGCACCAAATTATAACTTGCCTTCGGGCATCTGGGATGAATTTACGCCACTGGACGGACGGGATTCCATCTGTTGAAATCCCAGCGTCGTAATCCCAACCCGGGACTAAACAAAGGCGGCTAAATCCCAAAGCCAGCCTACACATCGACGCCGGAATCCTGACATATGACATTCAGATCAAAGGCAAGCGGGGTGCCCTTAGCTGTTAGTCACGGGAGGGGGGGTTAGGGTTAGGTGCCACTGGGGGTTAGGCACCACTGGGGGGAGTTAGGGTTAGGCACTAAGGGACGACGGTTAGGTTTAGGCACCAAGAGGGGTGGGTAAAGGTTAGGCACTAACTGTTAGGGTACAAGAAGGGAGAGTTAGGAAGAGAAGGGGGGAGGGTTTGTATACTTACCCCACCCCCGTCGGAAATCTGAGCATCGGTATGCCGCTGTCTGCATTTTGACAGCAGGCATCACGACTGCCAGGTAATCATACCCAACCCCTGCGGGTGTGACTAGTGATGTGGGGGTGTAACCAGTATTGTGGGGGTGTTGTCTGCACAGGGATGTGGCCTGTCCTGTGTGGTGTGACTAGCCCCTACCTTTAAAAACCTCAATCTCTTTTCCCTTTTCAATTATATCAATAGCATAAAGCGAGATTCAGCAAAGGAACAACTTAAAATGGCACATGGTGATGACGTAAATCTGAAAGTATCTCTATTAAAGAGCACATGGGTCACTTAGTGATGTCATTAATGTGACATCGATATCTCTCTCTATATATAAAAATACCTTATCTTATTAATAGTTATAAGGGGGAATTCAATTCAATGCAAAGCTGAATAGCGGCGGGAGAGAGCTCCTGCAGCTATTCAATACACTGCGCTGTTTGGGAGGCTAAAGGATTTTTTCTCCCAACCCCCTGGGGATGCGAGGAGAAATCCAACAAAAGTGCCGGGCACGCAGCTGTTTGCCGGCTTAGCACGATGCTAATAGCCGCGCGCCTGCCACTTTAGTTGGAGAATGTCGGTTACAGCACCTTAACACCCAGGTTAAGTCGCGAGAACCGGCTTTCTCTAACTTACCTGCTTCCCTACAAGGCATACAGTGCATTGAATTGAATAGCTGTGGGAGCTCCCTCCCGCGGCTATTCATCATCGCGCTGAATTGAATTCCCCCCATACTGAGGTGTTAGATCTAGAAACCATGGTGAGATCCAAAACAGAGGGCCTGATTCAGACCCGGTCGCAAGCGCTGTGTGCTCGCAAACGGGTCGATGGTGGGCCAGTGCGCACGACGGAGCCGGCTCCGTCGTGCGCATGCGCGAGACCCGGATAGCGACGGGCACTCCGTTGCTCCAGGTCTCGCAACAAAGGGGGCGTGCTGTCGATTTTCAGTGACAGCAAGCCCCCTTTGGTGGGTGGGCCGGGGGAGTGGCTGCCCAAACGGAGGCGTTCCCATGTGAACGCCTCCGTTTGGGGACGGCCCCACTGACATGGCTCCAATCGCCCCCCCCTGGATCCGCCAGTGCCTCCCTGCACACTAACCCTAACCCTTCCCCCTTATTGCCTAACCCTCCCCCTAACCCCGCTAATTACCTTCGGGATTCCAGATGTCGGGTAGCCAGCACCAGGATTCTGACAGGTGTCAGGATTCCAGCGGTGGCATTCTGACCCCTGGAATTCCCGCAGCCGGGATATTTACCGCATCTCCATGCAGGATGGGCACAGGATGCCGGCGCTCAGGATCCTGCATCCCATTGCTTGTGCTGTGTGTAAACTGTGTATGCCCTGGACTGACCTCAAAAGATTATATATTAGATCCTGAATTTAGTAGGAGAAAGGCCTCTCAATCCTCTACACTATATATATATATATATATATATATATATAGAGAGAGAGAGAGAGATAGAGAGAGAGAGAGAGAGAGAGGGGGATGGGGGGAGAGAGAGAGGGAGGGAGGGGAGAGAGAGAGAGAGAGTGGTGGGAGATAGGGGGGGAAGGGGAGAGAGGGGGGAGAGAGAGAGAGAGAGAGAGGGGGAGAGAGAGAAGGGAGAGGGGGGAGAGAGAAGGGGGGAGGGGGAGAGAGAAGGAGGGAGTGTGGAGAGGGAGGGGGAGAGAGAGGGGGGAAGGGGGCAGAGAGAGAGAGAGAGAGGTGGGAGAGAGACGGGGAGAGGGAGGAGAGAGGGAGGAGAGAGAGAGGAGAGAGGGGGGAGAGAGAAAGAGGGGGGATGAGAGGAGAGAGAGAAAAGAGAGGAGGGGGAGGGGAGAGAGGGGGAGAGAGAGAGAGAGGGAGAGAGGGGAAGAATCACCCTTATTTAGTAATGTATGGCTGCACCACAAATATGAGGAAAGAAAGGTGGCACTCTCCAATGTAAAGGTGAAAAAAAATGTTTAAATGTAAATTAACATCGGTACAGATAAGTCAACGTTTCAAATCCTACCGGCTTTTTCATCAGGACTGTACATACTTAAACAAACATCTGCGGGGTGTGCGCTGGCAGCGCAGTGCTGCGACGTCAATCTGGCATTGGAGCTCCCTGGAGTAATCCATGATGAGCAGGCAGACTGTGGACACTGCCCGCCGAGCCATGCTCCAGCCCTGATTCCCCCCTTACTGGTGTGATCCACAGCAGGGGGAGGGGCGGAGCATCGGACAGCAACTGAAGATGGCCACTCGCTGCCTGCTGGGGGTGGATGGGGGGCGTGTCCTAACGCCCCCTTCCTAGTGTGATATGCCGCGGGGGGAGGGGCGGAGCATTGGATGGCCACTCGCAGCCTGCCGGGAGGGAGGGGAGAGTGCCCTGACGCCCCATTCCTGGTGTGATCTGCCGCGGGGGGAGGGGCAGAGCATCGGACAGCCACACACAGCCTGATTGGGGGGGGTGCTCGCGTCCCGTGGTCGGGGGGGGGGGCGGGCATCGGACGGCCACTCGCAACCTGGTAAGAAAAATTCTGATTACAACAGTCAACAGCGCAAGATGCTATGGGCCTACTTTGACAGGGGGCCTGGAGCTGTAGCTCCATCCGCCCCATTGCTAATCCGGCCCTGACTCTAGTGCTCAGAGTCTATCAGTGCGGCGCTGGCAGCTCTGCGCTCAGTACGCTGCCAGCTGCCAGACTGAGAGGAGGGGGTTCGTGACGGAGACTGCACACAGGCCCCCTCCTCTCTAGAAATGTCCCTGGGTTCTGGGAAGGAATTGGGCTGAATAAGACAATCCCATTTCATGTTTTATGTTATCAATTTGTTCTAAGAGTAGGAAGCAAAATCTTGAGCACTGTTGGTGGTTGGTAGGTTTGGGGTGGATGGGGTGTATTAAGAAGTGGTTTAGGGTTAGAGACCTGAGCAGAGACAAGATATTAGGAGTATGTTTGCTTAGTAGTGTCAAAAGCATTTCTATAGGAGTGTTAAATAGCAGTATATGTGACAAAGTCATGAGAAGTACAAGATTAACAGCAATGATGTTCTACTTCACCATATGGGCGTATTGGATCTAATCTAGGATTGTATTTCATTATTATTATTATTATTATTATTATCCTTTATTTATATGGTGCCACAAGTTTTCCCGCAGCGCCTTACATAGAACTAATAGGTGAACAAGAAACAAGTAACTTACAGTACATTACAGTGCAGGACAAGGACACGACTTATATACATTGCTGAAATAGTGATTAAAGCACTCACAATAAGCTGCCGGGAGTTGGCAGTCACGTGTTAGGTGCCCTAATGGGGAGTAGAGAGTAGAAGAAAATGTAAAGAGAAGCACATGAGGGAAGAGGTCCCTGGTCATGAGAGCTTACATTCTAAGGGGAGGGGCAGACAGACAGGTGTAACACTGAAGGGGAAGATAGGAAGGAAAGAGCATGATGTGGGTTAGGATGAGTGCTGAAAGGCCTTGATGAAGTAGTGGGTCTTGAGAGCCCGTTTGAAGATTTGTAGAGGTGGAGAGTCTAATGGGGAGAGGGAGAGCATTCCAAAGGTAGGGAGCAGCACGGGCAAAATCTCGGATGCGGGAGTGGGAGGAAGTAATCAGTTGGCATGCATTAGTTGAGCGAAGTGGACGGGCGGGAGTGTGAAGGGAGAGAAGGTCAGAAATGTATGCTGGAGAGGATTTGGTGAGGGCTTTGTAGGCGAATGTAAGAACCTTGAATTGGCATCTGAAGGGGAAGGGGAGCCAGTGTAGGGCTTGAAGGAGAGGGGAAGCAGATGTAGAGCGTCTGGAGAGGAAGATGAGCCGAGCAGCAGCATTGAGAACAGATTGTAGTGGAGAGAGGTGAGAGACTGGGAAGCCAGCTAGGAGAAGGTTACAGTAGTCCAATCTGGAGATGACCAGTGAGTGGATGAGGAAGGGTCTAATCCTGGAGATATTTTTTAGGTGAAAATGGCAGGACTGCGAGAGGTGCTGAATGTGCGGTTTAAAGGTTTCATCTAAGATATTCTCCAAAATGACTGTATGGGCCAAATGTAATAGGGTGAGAGTTTAGAAAAGTGAGAGTTTCTGACACTTTTTAAACTTTGCCAATATAATAAGAGTCCAAAAACAAAGTAACAGAGTGTACTTGCATGTTTTTTCAGACTTAAAAAACTCTCACGATTTAAAATCTCATTCAGATGTTTTCCCATTTTGAAGATAAAACTCAACCAATGTGAGAGTTTACTGCTAAACTCTCACATTTTCTAAACTCTCACCCTATTACATTTGGCCCTATATCTTCCAACTGTGGGTTTTATATACAGATTGATTTAATGATTATTACAGTACATTGTTTTTATCATTTTGTGGTCTATTTATCATTGAATATTTGCTGCATATCTGGTGTTTTGGGGTTATACCCACAAATATTAAGTATCTCCTGAATGTATGAAGACTGCAGTAGATATCTCTATATCGGCCACGGTCCCTCCATTTCCGACAGCAGCTGTAGCCCCCACAGAGCTGGAAGGCGTCAGATTTGCTAAACTTTGGAATACAAAGCAATGCACAGTATGTCCCCAGCAGCTTAATGCCATCTTCAGATGGTGTTAGCCGCTGTAGCCTACATTTTGCAAAACTTACCAAGAGAGGGTTCCTCCAGAACCCACCCCGGCAATGGCCGCCGCACATGTGTGGTCAGATGACTGCGCATACACAGAACCACGAAGTATAAGTGAAATTATCGCATTCGCAATCATTTAACTTTTACACATTTGGAGTCCCTCTCCCTACATGTGATATTTAGTACATTCAGGCAATGTATAATTTCTTATTGACGCGAATAGCAATAATTAGTAAATATGCCCCTTTATGAGGTTTGTCAGTCCAGTATATAAGTGCACCATTACTATAATTAAATTTATAAGTGACATTTTATATTCATTTATGTGCAATAAATGTGTTGTTTTATATGCATAGCGAAGCATTAATGAAGATATCACAGATCATTTGTTACCTTTTGAAAATATATAGAAGACATCATTAACAGAGCTAGATATCATGTACATACTGCTATAACTCACCATCCGATGACTTATTAATAGGAAATTTAAAGACCTTTTCACCACTTTATTTTTTTTCTACCACTTTTACAAACCTTGATCATCATGGTAAGTTGTTAACCAAATATCAGTCTTTACAAGTTGCACTTATGTCAGCGATCCCATCATATTTAAACTGGTGCATTCATTGTAAATAGATGGGCTAGATTGTGGCAGAGGAACAGTTAGATGGAAAAGTTGATGTGGCAGTTGAAGAACAAGTTGCAAATTAAGGTAATCAGTATATAGATAGTTTATATTTACCTACTTTTTTCCTTCCCTTCCACAGTGGAGCCCAGTGCGAGGCGAAAAGTCATTCGGAGAGAATCACATCATCACACAGCTCATCACACCCATTTCATTAAGAAGTTGACAAAATGCTGTGACCTGCATTAATAAATAACTATATATAGTACACAAAAAAGGGGTAAAAGCAAGAATTTGGGTGGGTAATATAATATATAATATATATAATATATACTGATATATAAGGTTGATTGTGATGTCACCCAGAGTGGGTATAGTGTAATAGTATAGTGTATAACAATATACTTATGCAAAGCACTATAACAAGAAACAATGTCATAAAATATGTTATTTATTTAATTTAACACATATGCAACAATATTCTGCAATAATATTTTTTATCAATATTGTTGCAGGTGTTAAATTAAATATATAACATATTTTAAGACATGTTTTTTGTTATAGCGCTCTTTATAAGTATATTGTTATACACTATACTATTGTTATATACAGTACACACTCACATGCAGCTAACAAGTAAATGGTATGTATCCAGCACCAGCCCTTATACCCACTCTGGGTGACATTACGATCAATCTTGTCAATGCTGATAAACCCTTAGCCTGTCTACATTTGGAAATCACTATGGTTCATAAATATTTTTATGGTTGCAAGTACTTTCTTGTGTTCTGCTAATGGGAATGGGGACACAGAAGTGATATTTGCCCTATGATAATATAGCACACTTCCCTACTCTCCCGGAATATCCTTGAGGCTCCTGAAAATCGGGTGGCACTACCCGGAAAAGTAGGCAAGTCTCCCGCACCCTCCTCCACTGCCTGCAACCCCCAAGTGGCCCCCCACCCAATTACTTGCAGACCTGACTCACGGCAGCCCAGTTACAGAGCAGAAGTAGGCAGTCCTGGGGAAGGTTTTCTGGGCACTGTATAGCGGGGGGGGGGGGGGTAGGGCCATGATGACACGATTCACCACCCACTTTCCCGCCATGCAGAGGGGGGTGGCAGCAAGTCGGTAAGTATGTATTATAATGTTCATTTATCTATTACCTTTTACTCTGTATATAGCACAGCAAATTCCATTACACTTTACAATTGGGAACTAAACAGTAAAAAAATAAAACTGGGTAATAATAGACAGGCAAAGAGGTAAGAGGGCCCTGCTTGGAAGCTAACAGTCTATAGGTGCCCTACATAGACATGTAAATAGCTATGAGAAGTGAGTTGCAGCCCTTCTCCGCATAAAGAGATTTACTTGGAGAACTGATTTTGTTGTTAAAATTCAAAAGAGGAAACAGGGATTCATTTGATTCATTCTGCAACCTCCAGATATCATGGTTACGTTGGCTTAATGTACTTGAGTAAAACATTACTCATCATGGCATCATGACATCACTGGAAATCTTCCAAGAAGAAGTGTTTAGTCTGCAAAAACTATGCCCTGAGCAAGAAAATATTTGCAGCTCTGCAGATCAAAAGAAAGGTCAGTCACACACAATAATGTTCTGCCTCAGTTCATGTACCTCCATGATGGCATGTGGCAGAACCAAGTCCAGGGGTACACTGCTGCAATGTACAATGTTAGAGGTACGCTCTGCGCTGCCTCTGTTACTGCACAGCAGCTGCCAGGACCCAGCAGCTCTCAACGGAGGCACGACCTTCGACATACGCCTTCTGTGCATGCACAGTACCAATGCGTCTCCCTCTACTCTCCATTCGGCATATACGGATGTGCCCCTGAGTATTCCCGCAAGTGTGGGAGACCCCAATATCCACTGTGCCACCACGGCTTGCTATATATATTTAGATCCCACTGCATCAAAACTGCATATAGCAGATCACAGTGTACTACACTAGCGCACTACAATGCCCACAGAGCCTCAGGTTCCTCAAAGGCTTAACCCCCCCCCCACACACACACCTCTCTTTCTTGATATACAATGTTACAATTATTTAAAAGGTAATAGTAGCCAATTAGAAAAAACTTTCCAGACAAATGGGGAAAATAAACCATTTCAAATGGAGCCTAAGGGGTACAAGTTGGGTCCTGCAAGCCGCTATCTTGTGCCTCAAATTTCATTTGGAATCCAATTCCAAACTCGCATTGCATTTTCTTAGAAAATTCCCCATTTTTTTGCTCATATCAGTTTCATGTTTTATATTTACCTACTTTTCATGTGAATTTCACTAAAAACCACAATAATGGGTAAAATGATGTGGGGCTGGTATACGGAGGTGTAAATTATGAGGGGCTGGTATATGGAGGTGTAAATGATGTGGGAAAGGTATGTAGAGGTGTAAATGATGTGGGACAGGTATGTGGAGGTGTAAATGATGTGGGACAGGTATGTGGAGGTGTAAATGATGTGGCCAGATATGTGGGAGTGTAAATGATGTGACAGGTATGTGGAGGTGTCAATGATGTGGGACAAGTATGTGGAGGTGTAGATGAGGTGGGACTGGTATGTGGAGGTATATGATGTGGGACAGGTACGGTGTGGAGGGGTAAATGATGTGGGACAGGTATATGGAGGTGTAAATGATGTGGGACAGGTATGTGGAGGTGTAAATGATGTGGAACAGGTATGCGGAGGTGTAAATAATGTTGGACAGGCATGTGGAGGTGTAAATGATGTGGAAGAGGTATGGTGTGGCGGTGTAAATGATGTGGGACAGGTATGCAGAGGTGTAAATAATGTGGGACAGGTATGTGGAGGTGTAAATGATGTTGGACAGGTAAGTGGAGGTGTAAATGATGTAGGACAAGTATGCGGAGGTGTAAATAATGTTGGACAGGCATGTGGAGGTGTAAATGATGTGGAACAGGTATGGAGTGGCGGTGTAAATGATGTGGGACAGGTATGCAGAGGTGTAAATTGGGACAGGTATGTGGAGGTGTAAATGATGTGGGACAGGTATGAGGAGGTGTAAATGATGTAGGACAGGTATGTGGAGGCATAGATGATGTGGGACAGATATGTGGAAGTGTAAATGGTATGTGGAGGTGTAAATGATGTGGGACAGGTATGTAGAAGTGTAAATGATGTGGGACAGGTATGCAGAGGTGTAAATAATGTGGGACAGGTATGTGGAGGTGTAAATGATGTATGACAGGTATGTGGAGGCTTTGATGATGTGGGACAGGTATGTGGAGGTGTAAATGATGTGGAACAGGTTTGGTGTGGAGGTGTAAATGATCTGGCACAGGTACGGTGTGGAGGTGTAAATTATGTGGGACAGGAAGCTTACTCAGACTGGCCAGTGCTGTTGCCATCACTACTGATGGTCGCAATGGTGATCCAATGCAGCATCTACTGACGCTGCACTTGGATCACAATTGCTGTTAGGAGGCGTCTGCTTCCTATAGACGTCTCCTGCAGTATTTAAATATTTGCTTGACGGGATTGCACAACCGCATCCTTGCGGTTGTTCAAAACCGTCCACAACTGAATCAGGCCCCTAGTCTCTCAGTCCTAATTGACTTGACCTTTAGCAAAATGCTGATTGCAGTAAGTGAAAAATAATTCAGTATGTGGTTGTCAGTGGTTGAGCTGGTACTGCTGTGGATAGTCTCAGTGCCCCAATCCCTTCGAAGCAGACTACAAATGTGACTCTCTAGACTGTATAGGATGCAAAATAAAAACAATTTGGCGAGCAGAGAAGGTGCATAAACATTAGTCAACTTCATCCATAAGTAGTCCTCAGTGCCAAAGCATTTCCTATTCACCAAATACTGCATGCTCTCATGAATCTGTAGGAGTCAAGGATCGTCTGAATTATGAATTTTTGGAGTACCTGTACCTATACTGTGGGAGGAAGAACCATCTTTAGTTTTGAACACAGATACTTTGTCACTGATTTCAGAAGATAGATATTTCAGAAGGTAGATATGAGAGCCAGGTGGATTCAGAAGGAAAAGGATAGCCACAGCCTAAACGTTACCAGGTGTATCTTCCAGATCATTGGGTATGGAGCGATGTGCTAAGGCCTGACTTTCAACACAGGTGATGTTGCGTGTGTACAGCCATGCATTAGCACCCATTGAAAACACTAGCCAGTCCCGTCTTCTCTGATCTGCAAAATTTTTTGGTTAGTTACATCTGTCTTGAGCTGTTCCTGCATCTTCTTCCAGAGTACATGGAGATCCTGCACATGTTTGTCTGCAGAAGGAACCCCAGGGGGTGCATGAAAGAATAGGATGATACCGAGTGGAAAAGGGGGGATACACCAGTGGAGTTATGTATCAGGTTGCTCCATTAGAACTCTGCACAAACAAACAATTAAAACCAGTTGTCCTGGGCATCCAAGACAAAGCACCACCTCTATACAGAAAACCCTCAAGTCAAAGCCATGAACTGGATCCTTTGGAGTCTATCACCAAGTGTAGTCCATGCAACCAGACGGCGTCTTTGAAAGTGGAAGAAGAATTAGCCTAATGCTCACTGGACTTGCCTCCTGTTTTGATGAGCAAAAGTGTCTTCTGATGGCTCAGAACCTAAACGGCCACAATAAAGATTTTCACCAGTCAGGGAAAGAAAAGATTTATAGCTGCATAGGCCCCTCAAGCGCTCGTCTGACACAGCTGGTGAGCTACTGTAAATGTAGATGGTGAGTAGCCATATATTTTCACTGAAACTGATGCTCCTGAAGGTATCAAACCAATTACATATAGTATTAGTTGAGTACGTGCTGCCGGCATTTTGGATCCCGGCAGAATCCTGATGCTTGCTTCCTAACAGGATACCGACACTTGTTGGTCAGTATCCCAACCCTTCCCCTCTCCCTACCCTTAATCCTCTCTAGTGCCTAAACCTAGCAACCCCCTGGTGCCTAAATCAAACCTCCCCCAACCCGCACACTAAACCTAACCCTCCCCCCTTAGTGCCTAACCATAACCCTCCCCCTAGTGCCTAACCCTAACTCCTAAACCTCCCCCTCACCCCCAGTACTTACCGTCGGGATGCCAGCCTGGATTCTGACAGGTGGCGGGATTCTTGCACTGGCATTCTAAGCAACGACATCCCGACTGTCTGGGAAAGCCATCAAAACAGGGGGTATCACAATTTTAGGTTGCTGCGCAGACCTGTGAACTGTGTTTCTGATGTGTTAGATCACCTACCCCCCTGAAAACACCATTTGCATGCCTCACACACCATGTCTGGTGTGCGCAGCGTCCGTTTACTAGAGTTGGCCAACAGAAAGACAAGATCGAATTGTTGACGTGTTTCCGCCACTATTACAAGCTTAACTATGGCATGTAACCATCATTTGTAAAGCATTCAATGGTCTGAGCCATCAATGCGCATGTTCATATGAGAGAAATAGTTTGTGCATACACAAAGGATCACTACCACTGGCTCAGTGTTTCTCCTTGTGGTGTACGTAGTAGGAATTCGATCACTAAACATCAGTAAAAACACATCAGAATAAATCTATCACCATCAGGCTGAACCGTCAGTTACCGATCACCCATCCCTACCGTCCACTAGGGGCCTGACTCAGAGGTACAAGCTATGTTGTTATAGCACAGACAGTGTTTTCAGTCTGTGCATTTGTCCGGGTTGCACTGCGCATGAGTCCTGATGGTTACCGCCAAAAGCCGCAGAGCTAATTCAGACACGCAGAGAGAGGCAATTTCCGTGGACATTTCCGGGTGGTAACAGGGAGGTAGCAGACAGCCGCACTAGTGTTGTGGTCAGCGACTGTGTCTTTTGCCGCAGTTGCACTGATTTTGAAGGCCATGTTCATACGGAGATTCTGTGCTTCCATAGGGCTGGTGCAATGTTTGAAGGTGTAACCAATGTGCACGGCGGTGAATTAGCGCTGCAGCCGGTGGGTGCATAAAGACCGAGTCACTGGGTGGGGGGGGCGGCGTGGCCTGGAGTAGCTGGGAGTAAGCAGCTTTTCTTCAGTTCTCCCGCACAAATCCTGATAAAAACCTGTTTTCCTGGATATATTTGCTTCACAATCAGGGATTTGTTGGTCTATTAATTCCTGTATGTGCTCGAGTGTTGCGGCTGGCTCCTACTGTGTACTTTAAGGCAATATTCCCCGGCGAATTGAGGTGGCTGTTTCCTTCTCCTGCTGGCCCTACTCCTAACTGCTGCTTTTCAAAATAATACTTACCTGTTGGTTTGCTTCCATTACCCGGCCGCCGCTCCTGCTGCCCTGGCGTGCTGAAGACAGCGGCCGCTATTTTGGGACTTCTCCTTACATGAAGCAGCGACGCTGATGGTCTTGCTGTCATGTTGATCCTGCCCTGCTGATCATTACTCTGCGTTCTCTCCCTGCTGTTGATGCCTCTGATCTCCTGCTGCTCCCTAAGGGATCCTGTCCCTCGTTCCTGTCTCCGGTAAACAGATTGGAGAGTTAGCAGCCATTTTATTTTAAGTTCATATGGTGGTGGGATTCAGGTCATCATAACAACAGGTCCTGACATTGGCTGCAGTATATAACTGTTGCTGGTGAACATAGGTGGTATGCTAGCCACCACCATTTTGTCTGTACTAGCTTACAGTAACTGTGGATATTTGTGGCTGATTGCCTTACAATGGCCAGTTCCCTGTAGCTGATTCTTCAAGCTATTGCTGCCTCCACACAGAGGCTTCTCACTAAACTTGGAGAAGTGATGGCTGTGTCCCCAAGCGATGAGGTTACCTTCTGCATGTTTTATAAGAATGAACAATTTTGGGACTTATGCTGCCCACACACAGAGCGATATTTTACCCGATCTGGCCGATTCCGACACATTGGAACAACAGATCGTGTAAAATATGGCCAAATCCTGAGTAAATCGTGAGTCCCCACTCACGATCACGATGCGATGCGCGTCCCTGCTGGTCGCACATCACATCGTCAGATCTGCCGTGCAGTAGGGCAGATCTGACAATCTAGGACACGATGCACTGTAAAAAGTCTGGATGCAGGAGAGATCGTATGAAGATTGGACACCAAATCGTGTGCAGATCATGTGGAGATCGTGTGCAGAGCTGCCGGGGAGAGTTTCAAGGGAAATCGTACACAAATCGTACACATCGGCTGATCGTGAGCACATCGTTATGTTTGTGGGCAGCTTTATCCTCACCTGGGGAAGTGTCTACTCCTATGTTGGATATCCTTTCAAACCCTAGGCGTTCGGAGTCCATTGTATATTTTCCAAAGAGTTGTTCTACATTTCGAGTGGAGAGTTCGAGGCCCCAGGCTTTGCCATTCAAGTTATTATATTTTTCTCTGCGTGCCCTTGGGAGGATGGATGTCTTCAGGATACATCTTTAAAGCATTCCAAGTACTTTTCTATATGTCTTTGGACGAATGGGGATGAAACTATGGGCCTGATTCAGAGCCACTCTCTGCTGGTGAGCACTCGCTCTGAATCAGGGCGTGTTTTTTTTTCACTCCAGCCCGCTCGCAAAGCTGAGGAGTCCGTCGCGATTATCGCGACCATCGGGCTTGCGACGAGACCCTGTGGTAGGGTCTCGACTCCCGCAAGCCCGAGTGGACTTCCTGCTCTAATGTCAGTAGGGCTGCCCACAAACAAGCGTTTGTGCAGCCACCCCCCCTCCCCGCCTACAAAACGGGGTGAGCTGTCACTCACCATCGACAGCCGCCCCGTCTTGTAGCGACTGAGCTTCCGTCGCTGGATGGGTCTCGCGCATGCACACGCCGGAGGCTTGGTTTAGCTTAACTAAGGTCAACAATATATTGCCCTTGTCAGTTATGAGTTTTACTATCCTTTGTCTGTGTGGATGGGGGGAGGGGATTTTATAGGTTAGGAATCATACTGTAGGTTGGTAAGGGGGAACTGGGACCAAATTTTTGCTTGGGTTGAGGTTAGGCCAAACAGGGTGGGGGGTTTATAGGGCGGAGTTTTGGAGGGTTTTGTTTTGTTTTTTGGAGACTATTAGAATTTTTTTATTTTAATTAGTACTATTTTGCAATTATTTTGTATCAGGCTTAAGATGCAAGGTACTTTTATATGCCTCTAGTACTGGTCATTTCTATTTCATATTTGGTATGCAAGCTCATATGGCGCCTGTGGGCTCTTATTGTTTATTGATATACTGTGTGGTGCTCTCTATATCTTGCTATATTGCTTATTTGTTTTTACCTATATTTATTGCCTGATTGTATTTATCTTTGCATATCGTATGCTTTACTATGTCTGCCATTATCATTTGTTGTTGGGTTATCTTAAATTCTCTATTGGGAATTTTATTCTGTGAGTCAATGGCTATGTAACTTGTTCTGTACCTGAAAAACAGTATGCGTAATCTGTTCCTGATTCAGAGGCGGGCGCTCTGTTTTTTTAGAGCGGCCTCCTGGCCGCTCGTATAGCTAGACCATCGCGACCATCGGGCTTGCGACGAGACCCTTGCGGTAGGGTCTCATTGCCACAAGCCCAAGAGTGCTTTCGGCTCAAACAGATGTCAGTGGGGCCGGCCCCAGACGGTAGGTGTTCCCATGGGTACACCACCGTCTGGGTAGCCACCCCCCCGGCCCGCCCACCAAAGGGGGCGTGCTGTCACTCAACATCGACAGCACGCCCCCTTTGGTACGAGACCCGGAGCAACGGCTTGGCCGTCGCTATCCGGGTCTCGCGCATGCGCGTCGTACGCATGCGCACTGGGCCACCATCGACCCGCTTGTGAGCGCTCAGCGCTCGCGAGCGGGTCTGAATCAGGCCCTCTGTTTCATGTTTTTGATCTCTATTGATTCTGTATCAGTCATAATTTGTAATGGAGTCAATATATGTGTAATTGCTTTGTTTATGTTATTATAAAAACAATTAAAATTACTGAATTTAATTATAAAAAGACGGAGTCGCACTGCAGCAAAATACGCAGTGATTATCGTCAATCTGCGCATGTGTCTGAGTAGTGCTGTGCACGCATCAAGGTACATTGCCGTAGATGTTCGCAGTGACTATTTACTGCCGTGTGTGATTGACAGTCAGTTTGTGGGAGGTAGCGGGGAGTGGCGGCAAAGAAAACACGTCTGTCGCAACCGATTTCATGGCCTGTCGCAACCTATGTCTGCGATCAGTGGCATATCTATAATGGGTGCAGAGTGTGCGGGGCACATGGGCCCCGCACCGCACACACTGCACCCATATTATTTAATACTTACCTGTCCGCGGTCCCACGGCGGGTGTCTGGGCTGCTCAGAATACCGGAAAATGGCCGTCGCGGCCGTTTTTCCAGTGTTCTGCGCATACGCAGTAGACTCCGGGCACTAGAGTGTGCTCGGAGTCTACTGCGCATGCACAGAATACCGGGAAAATGGCCGCCACTGCCATTTTCCGGCGTTCTGCGCATGCGCAGTAGATTCTGGGCACACTCTAGTGCCCGGAGTCTACTAAGGCTCCGGTGGCTGGCTAGCCGCGTCAGTCGGCTACCGGCCACAGAGGAGGGGGCCCCGCATGGGGAGTGCACACGGGCCCCCTCCTCTCTTGAGACGCCCCTGTCAGCGATCCTGTATGCAGTGAAAGTGGCTACAGCGTCACATTACATACGCCCATTCTGCACGGCCATAGAGCATAGAGATGCTCAGGAGTCCAATTATCGAAGGATCTAGGACCGATGCTGAGTCTGTACACAGATGCTTGGGTTTGCAAAGCCGCATGTGGGCGTCTAAATACATTGCCCTGAGCCTACAACATTTGCATATTTTCGCACAGCTCTGTGTACGGAATCACAGCTGTGATGGCATACCTCTCTGAATCAGGCCCATAGCTCACCAACCACCGGATGGATCAGGGCAGAGATATATTGAGGATAGATGAAAAGACCCTCATATCTGGACTGTCCATCAATAGCTTGACATGTGGGAGGTATACAATAGATTAAGCTGTAAAGTTGCTGTGTGCCAACGTGTCTATTAATTTCAAAGTGTAAACAGGGGAGCAATTGTGCGTTACAAACGCTAGCACTGTGCGAGGAAAAACAACGCTGGAGTTCAGAATGTCCATTGATACAACCCTTAAGGGGTGAAAATGTTTTTGGACAAGTTGTGATATACAGTATAATATAACAGCACTTAAACCTCACACCACTGAACTGTGGGCCTGATTCAGACCCGGTCCCAAGCGCTGAGCGCTCGCAACCGGGTCGATGTTTGCCCACTGGGCATGCGCACGACAGAGCCGGCTCCGTCGTGCGCATGAGTGAGACCCGGCTAGCGACGGGACTCGCACCAAAGGGGGCTAGCTGTCGATAGTGATTGACAGCTCGCCCCGTTTGGTAGACGTGGCCGGGGGTTGCTTCACAAACGGAGGCGTTCCCAAGCGAACGCCTGCCATTTGTGGGCGGCCCCACTAACATCACAAGTGATGTCAGTGGGAGATCTTCCGGCTCTATTAGAGCCAGAAGCTCTATGGGGCTTGCGGCCACGAGACCCTACCACAAGGGTCTTGTCGCAAGCCCGATGGTCACGATGGTCTTGACCATCATCCTGGCCGCTCGCAATAGCTGTGGGTGGTCACCCACAGCTATGCGAGCGACCAGGAGGCCGAACAAAAAAACAAAACGCCCAGATTCAGAGTGAGCTCTCTTTCAGAGTGTCCGGCTCTGAATCAGGGCCTGTGTGCATTGCAACAGACATAATGAACAGTGCCAGGCTGAGTAAGCTACGCACATTGCATATGATTATTTATGAATATGGTGATGCTATGGCATACAGTAGGTGGTTTGTGGCAGGGAGGGCTAGTTGCAGTGACTGCCTGGCATATGCAGCCTGGTCTGTGGTAGAGAAGGTAGCAGATGGTACTGAGCACCAATTGGCACTAGTTGCATGAACATGCCTGGCATGTGATGAGAACATATGAGGGGCTGCTGCAGGCTGGTGTATGGGAGAAGGAAGCAGGAAGGACTAGGCAGTGGTTGGCACTAGTTGCAGTGACTGCCTGGCATGTGATGAGAACATATGAGGGACTGCTGCTGCAGCCTGGTGTATGGGAGAGAAAAGCAGGAAGGACTAGGCAGTGAGTGGCACTAGTTGCAGTGACTGCCTGGAATGTGATGAGTACATATGTGGGGCTACTACTGCAGGCTGGTGTATGGGAGAGAGAAACAGGGAGGACTGGGCAGTGATTGGCACTAGTTGCAGTGACTTCCTGGCATGTGATGAGTACATATGAGGGGCTGCTACTGCAGGCTGGTGTATGGGAGAGAGAAGCAGGGAGGGCTGGGCAGTGATTGGCACCAGTTGCAGTGACTGCCTGGCATGTGATGAGTACATATGAGGGGCTGCTACTGCAGGCTGGTGTATGGGAGAGAGAAGCAGGGAGGGCTGGGCAGTGATTGGCACCAGTTGCAGTGACTGCCTGGCATGTGATGAGTACATATGTGGGGCTACTAGTGCAGGCTGGTGTATGGGAGAGAGAAGCAGGGAGGACTGGGCAGTGATTGGCACCAGTTGCAGTGACTGCCTGGCATGTGATGAGTACATATGTTGGGCTACTACTGCAGGCTGGTGTATGGGAGAGAGAAGCATGGAGGACTGGGCAGTGATTGGCACTAGTTGCAGTGACTGCCTGGCATGTGATGAGCACATATGAGGGGCTGCTACTGCAGGCTGGTGTATGGGAGAGAGAAACAGGGAGGACTGGGCAGTGATTGGCACTAGTTCCAGTGACTGCCTGGCATGTGATGAGTACATATTAGGGGCTGCTACTGCAGCCTGGTGTATGTGAGAGGGAAGCGGGAGGACTGGGCGGGGGGAGGAGCCCGGACACACAGACATAAACATACACAGTCCCAGCCTGCAGCACCGCTGCCCCTGCATTGCCCAGCACTGGTACCTGACCACACTGACTGAGGAGACAGCAGGTGACAGACCTTGCCCTTCCCCTGCCCATGAAGAGGCCCCCACCCTGGTCATGGCGCCGTCGGGCCCCAGCAACATTAAGCGGAGGTGCAGAAGGTGCTTGTACTGGATACCGGTGCTTTTCATCACCATCATCGTCTGCTGGTCCTACTACGCTTATGTCATCCAGCTGTGTATAGGTGAGCCCTTCACACACATGTAATGCAGAGATGGCAATGCTGGGTACTATAGAACATGGCTCTCTCTCAGAGAGAGAGAGAGAGAGAGAGAGTCAGCAGTCACTCCTGGCTGTAGTGTTAGAAGTCAGACACATGAGACCTTTGCCAGCAGTCAGTGACTTGTGCCAGGCAGGCACAGCACAGGTAGTATACAGTATAGGACAGTATAATGCAGATGTAAGGTGTACTGCTGAGGAGAGTAATGGTCTTGACAAAGTGTAGGTGACGTTTTTGCTCTTTGAAAATGTTATGTTATTTAGAAATGCAGATTATTGTACTATTATGTTTAATTACTGGCAAAATAAACACACCCTATACTTACCCAGTTACAATTCACAGCAGAAATACAGTAAAACAAACAAGAAAACCCTCACACGCCTGTCGGCTTCCTGTCCTCATGTTATGAATGCCCCCCCTGTACTAATGTGAGTAAGTTATATAGTGGTGCAGTGTCAGTTATATAGGATCATTAGCAAGCTGCAGCCTCCCAAACTGCAAAGTGAACGTACCATGTACCATATACCATACCATACCTCTTACATACATATTTACCTGGTGTTGTAGTATACCGTTATGGCACATCAGTATTGCTTATTCTATTCCTAATATTTAAAGATTTTGCTCATAATATCCCAAAACAGCAATATTTTGGATGTTATTTCTTATGTGTGTATTGACCTGGCAATTCTTCAATGCTTATTTGGTCTACAGACTGTTCCTTATATATTTTTGCACTATATAGAACAGACAGAAGGCCTGATTCAGAGATGGACACTAATGCTATCGCAGCTGTGAAAATATGCTAATAGTTCCAAAGTTACCAGATCATAGGAATACCCACTGCTGCCTTCTCATCTGCGTGCGACGTCACTTACCTGCGTAAATAACGGTAACATTGACGCAAATTGGCCAGAAATGCAAGTCTTGCGGAAGGTCAGACCTGTGTCAAATACAGAGGCTCTCCTGACATGCAGAGAGGTCTCATACTGCGTAGGAGATTGCAATGGCTTATTTATGCACGCCCATGTAACATCGTTTAAAAGGTAAGACACACCAGTTTTTCTAACCACCCCCCCTTACCTCCCCCAAATGCTGACTACCTGTCACTCACTTTGCGAATGGGTACTCTGTGCGTGTGCGCAATTGCAAACCAATCACTAGGTGTGACCAGTACAGCTAATATGCATGCGCAATGGCAAACAATTGCTCGATCTGCATAAAAAATCACCATTGCTAACATCTCTGAATCAGGTCCCGAACCCATACATTCACAGAAACATAATCAATCCAGATATCATGTCTAATCTTGTATTATAATGCCCTATGCTCTGTCCTAAGTCAGACATGCGTAGTGGGAGTTGGAGTGCACTCCTTACCAATGGCTACCACTGAGGGGACAGAGTGAAGGAGTGAGACACAGCAAGGTCGGGAGCTAACCAGAATATGCAGGGAGGGGAGGGGGGAGGGAGGAACATACTAGTCTATATAATAAAATCAAGTGCTGATAAAAAATGTCATCATGTTGGCAGTTAATGACAATTGGTCTGAACTCTACCCACTCCCGCCAGCAGTGTTTCCACATTCAAATTTTAAGATTTCCTGGACTCTACTTTTTTTCTCCATTTAAAGTTCAGAACATGGCTTACCAGATTTCAGTGGTGATGCCTGTCCCCTCTGTCACTCTTTACACACGTGCGTAACACACATGTACAGTCTCCTAAAGATTCTATATAAGCCGTTAGATGGCACGCATGTCGTGTTTGAGATTGCGTTTTTTAATAGATTCATAAGACTTTATATGAATAATAAATAAATTAGAGGAATAAATCTTCATTCTCGTGGATAATATTGCAGAAATAAAATGTAAGGATTATACAATTGATTACAATATGTTCTATAACATTATAGCTTGTAAGACAAACTACCGTCCACAACATGTATTTTACATCGGTGTATTAGAAAACCCTTTACTACACCTCTAATCTAAACTGTGTACCCTACCAACTATTCACATTCAAGACATCACACACTGGACATGTACATATTTTGATGGGTGCAACCTATTCATTTATGACAGTTTTCAATCTCACAACCTGCCCATTATTTTCAAGATGCCAAAATTACAACAACAACATAAGAAAGGAAAAAGACATACAGGGATGCAGAGGCCACATACAGAAAGAAAAAACATTCTATAAAATAGAAAAAGCAGGGATGTCCCAACATTTACAATAGTAAAATTGAAAAGGAAAAGGTAATGTTAAGAATAATCTATAAAATAAAATCAAGTGCTGATAAAAATGATGTCATCATGTTGGTGAGCACATGTGCATGTCGGACTCAATATACACGGCACAAGCCTCCTGCTGAATCTTATAAATAATAAGAAAACTTCTACACACACTGTCCACCCCCCCCCCCCTCCAAAGCAGATACATAATGACAACACTAGCCCTATGCAAAGTTTAAAAACACAATCCAGGTGTGCATGTGCATGTTAGGTCTGCTGTGCACACACTTGCAGGACAGTGCAGTGACATGCTCCACGAGCCTCACAGCCAGTGTCTGCTCCGTAAGTCAATAACTGATAGGACTGAAGACAGTCCTGAATAGGCGGTTGTACTGAAGTCTAAAAAAAAGAAAGGAGGGAGAAGAATAAGAGGGGCAAGAGAGAAACAAACACAGATACAGTGGGGCAGGAGAGCGAGAGGAGGAAAAGGTGCAAGACAGAGCAGGCAAGAATGAGAGTAGCAGGAGAGAAGAATGGGGGAATAGAAGAGGGGACAAGGGAGAGAAAGAGGGGAAAGTTGCCAGATTGAGAAAATGAAATAGATGGAAGAGAGATGGAGTAAGATTAATTTTAGAGGCGGAATAAGAGTAATATGTATAAATTTATGTATATTTACTTTATGTATTTTAGATAATCTATATATAAACTAAATTTTTATATATATTTTATTGTCCAATTATCCTGCCATAGTCAATGTGTTTAGCCCACCTGATTCACTAGAAAGCTTACATACTGTAGTATGTCCAAGATAAAGTAGCACTATGTACTTTTTATAAATGTCTTGCATGGAAATGTAAAATAAAGGGTTCTGCGTTTAGCTGATAAAGTTTCTGCTTGTACATTGTAAAAAAAAAAGTCAGTTGTGAGATATTGTGATATCAGTGATACATAAATGATTAGTTGTTTGTAAATGTGTCTGACTGAGTACAGGTTGCCACTGGATTCTCTATATGCAGTATATGGACATATGAAATGAATGTAGAAGCATGAAAGGAAATGAGAGCTAATAGACAAGTTATTTCTACATGGCAGAATACTTTGTGACAGCCAACAATATTTGTTGAAGGGCTTCCTTATTTTAGGACATGACTATACCGCTAATCGCTAATTGCATGTTGGTTAACTGAAGCCTGACAATGTATTTCTGCTATTAAAATATCTGCTCCTTTATGGTAATTTACTAGAGATTGACCAGAGAGCGTTGGCACCTCGACCTTATGCAATAGGGATTACGTATTATCAGTTGTGGTTCTGGTTTTCCACCCCCATAGCAGGATTTGATAGCTCCCAGTCTCTGGAAGAAAAAAAAAACATATTTGCCAACAATATTTGTTTGAGATACCAGCCTCAGTGGACGGAATTCAGTTCAGTGCGATGCTGAATGGCCCCGGGAGGGAGCTCCCGTAGCTATTGAATTCAGCGCGCTGTTAAGTCGGAGAATGCCGGGGTTCTCGTGACTTAACATGGGTGTATAGTCGCGAGAACCGGCATTCTCCGACTAAAGTGCCGGCCGTGATGCTGTTAGCGCCGTGCTAAGCTGGCAAACAGCCACGGAGTCGGCACTTTTGTCGGATTTCTCCTCGCATCCCCAGGAAGGTGCAAGAAGAAATCCTTTAGCCCGCCCAAACAATCACATTGATTTGAATAGCTTTGGGAGCTCCCTCGCATGGCTATTCAACATCGCTTTGAATTGAATTCCCCCCATTGCCAGTTATGTGTTGCATATCATTAGTATTGTTTACTTGTATGGTGCCACCATATTATTCATTGCTTTCCAGAGAATGCTGAATCATTCACATCTGTACCTGCTTTGTTAGCGCTTACAGTGTAACTTCTCTACCCACATAAACATACACACATCATACACACATATATTAAGATCATTTTGTCAGAAGTCAATTGATATACCGCTATGTTTTTGGACAATGGTAGGAAATCAGATCATCTCGAACATGCCTACACAAACATGGGGATACATACAAACTCTGCACATGTAGTGCCCTGATCTGTAAGTACCAGCAGACTTAGAGGGGTATTCAATATGAAACGTTAACTTCACTGTCGAAGTTAATGTTTCATATCGGAGTTTTTTCCTGTGTTAAAGTATGGTGCGCGCTCCCGCTTATCCCCGTATTCAATATAAAATTAACGAAAACGGGAAACTCCGAAGTTGGATTTGTGTAAAGTTACACATTTTTCCATTAAATAATTGTAAGACCCCCCTAAAGTTGTAAAAACATGGGGGAACACTATGGGTACCCCCGTTTTAGCCTTTAATTGAAAGTCGGGGATTTAAATAGCCGCAGCAGGTGTTTTTTTCCCGACATTGAAGAAGTGATGCAGGAGAGCACTTAGGTTAATGTTTTCGTTTTTTTAAGTGGTCCCATCAAATTTGGGGTACATGAAAATGGGTACTAGCATATTTTGATGTCCTTAAAGTAAGTTTTTAAAAATTCTGCATTTGTGCACCTGCCGCTATAATTCTATTCTTCAAAACACCTGCCGCATACTTGCAGAATAGCCCTGAACCTATTTCCCTATTTTTAAACAATTGTTTCCCTTTTTTTTTTTTCACCCCAATTTTTTATACTTTTTTTGACACAGTTCTTTTTTAAATGTCAGTCCCAGGGGTGCAGGGTATTTTTTTTAAGCCTGCACCCCTAAACCCCAATTCTGCACTTTTTTCGACACCTATTCAATGGTGAAAAGTTATCCCCGTTTTTTATCAAAGACTGTTCAAAACTGCGATAAGTCTTTGATATTGAATACAGTGTAAAACTAAAACCTGCGATAATGATGTCATAGCTCCGATATTAACGCAAAAACGATGTTATCGCACCCATATTGAATACCCCTGTTAGGGGTAAATTTACTGAAGTGAGTTTTAAAAGTGATGTTGCCCATAGCAACCAATCAGATTCTAGCTATTATCTTCTAGAAGGTGCTAGTTACATGTTAAGTAAAATCTTATTTGTTTGCTTTGGGCAACATCGCTTTTTAAACTCACTTCTAAAAACTCTCACTTTAGTAAATTTACCCCCTAGACATCACTGGCCTGCCTCCAACACTCAGCAGGTTACTAATTGGTTGACTTCTCAATTAAAATCCTTAACATAACCCAGCTGGGTTCAGCCTCAGGCTAGAGATGACATAACACCTCTATCAGGTGTTACCACTAACCTCCAGCACTAATGACTCATACAGGGAATTTCCCATGAGCCAGCACTATATAAACCTGCTCATTGCATTTCTACAGTGCCTGAGTATCAACTATGTTTTCATAGATGATCCTGCTTCAGAACTATACTTTCCAGTATAGTTTGCTTCCAGCGTTGTTTCAACTCCTGTGTTCTGTCTCCTCGACAGCAGCACATCCATACCCGCATTTCCATCGATGTGTTCCATCCTCATAACAGCTAAGAATTCTGTTGCTTTCACAGTGGGAACCAACTGCACTGGGCCGTGGCCTAGGTTCTTACTGAGTAAAGTCCATAATCTCTTGTGGGGATTCCTTGTGAAGTCGGGTGGGGGTCTTTAGACTCTGTGCCAGTGTATTTGGTTGTGCCAATTTCACCTGTTTGCATTATGAATGATCTATGTATAAGTGTGTACTCTGATACATTCGCTGTCCCGTTTTGAGCTCCGGGGTTATTGCATCTGCTCTGCGCTTCTCATTGCAAGCTATGCGCTGTTCCCACAGTGCCAACACAGCTGTGCATCTCATTGCATGCTACGTGCTATTCCCATAATCCAAACGCATTAGTGTATGTCATTACATGCTACGCACTGTTCAAACAGTGCCGACACCTTTGTGTATCTCATTGCATGCCACACTCTGTTTCAACAGTGCCAACATCTCCTTGTACCTTTTTACAAGCTACGTGCTGTACAAACAGTACCAACACATCCATGCCTTTCATCACACTATACCTGCTTTGCAAACAGTGCCAACACATCTGTGCACCTTGTTGCGCGCTACCAAACTCACACACTTTGGGTACTCAGCTGTGCCTACGGATTTTGTGCTGCCTGTGTTAACCACCTCAGAGTATCCCGTGGCTACCACCCCGCGGAGTATAGCTGCTGTGCCATCTTCAGTGAGTTCCACCATAGAAACCAAAGCTCAAACCCATGACCCCATGTTACCCAGAGATTGTACCTCTGTTGCAAGTCAAGGAATGGATGGATCTAAACCTCATTAATTAATTGTGCTTAAGCATGGATATCACTAAAACCAGGACTGTTAGTGTGCCTTGAGGACCGAGGTTGGGAATCACTGGCATAGAGATAAACCTCAAATAAATCACAGCATAACTATACCATAACTAAAGAGCAAAACTACTCCTTGTCAAAATCCACACAACTGTACTCAAATCCGTACTACAATTGGAGTGTGAGCCACCTTATTGGCTGATTACTAATAATACTAATTACTGACACCAATAGCTCCTGGACAGGACCACATGACACCACTGGCCTCCCCCCGTCCTGTGAGGGACATCATCCCATTGGAAACCTTACTCCCAAAATAATAGCACCGTAAATGGTGAGTAATTATCTTTTTCTATTGCTCAAACAGCACTTTGAAGTTTTAACTATCTATTATTGGATAAGTCAGCGCTAAAGAGACATTTCTTCCATAATATAATAAAGCCTATTGTTTTTTTTTCCAAGTTTCACTCCACTGCTATATCAGATTTCAATATATAAATCAGAACATTCTTTCTCTATACTCAGCCGCCGCACCCCTCCCCTCCTCTGGGTGACATTACATATGTTTCTGTGCCAAGTCTGAAGACATGTCTACTTTGGTATCCGCTGATCAAGGTGCCCTCTATAGAGCAGCAGTGTTCCAGCGGGTCACTACTGGCATAACTTATGCAACAATTCGCAATTACATTATTGATGTTCCACCTACCTTGTTTCCAAGAGAGCTGAACAATTAAATGGTTCCAGGTTTGCTGCCTTGAACTGTGGTAGTTTAATTGACTGTAATTGCAGAGGTTTCTGGTTGGTTGTCCTGTTTGGAAGCCATTGATATGTCCTGCATCTACAGTCATCAAACTTATGGTTGAAAAATGTAAAACAAAAAAGGCAGAGGGAAAGGAATGAGAGAAGAAAACAGGCAATTAGCAACAATGTCATGATGTAAACATATTGGGGGAAAATTCAGTGGGCATTGGCTGTGGAATAAATTGGAAGCAAGGATGCTTATTCCAGAGATTATAAATAGAACAGTGGCTGAGAAATGCAATGATGAATAGATTAATTTGGAAACTGAGGAACCTAACATGCTGAGGAAGTTGGACAGCCTTTCTGATTATAGCAGTTATCAGTCTGTGTAGGCGTCATACAGTAAACGGCTTTAAGATTGGGGTATGTGCTTGGGCGCCGGGATATACCAAGGCTTATAATGATAGATAGCATCATCTTTGCGGGCTAATAAGAAGATAATTGAGGCTTTACTGTTACATTGGGTTTTGCTCTATTTACAGGTAAATTCACCAGTTTAGGCTGTTTGATTGCTTGATTAACAAACTGGATCTGGAATGACACAGTAAAGTGAAGTAAGAAAGGAGCCCCTGTTCTTTGATTAGCTGATTGACCCACAAATAGACTGATCGAGCAGATCATCAGTGTACCTAGGGGTGAGAGCTTGATTAAAGTAGACAAATGAAAGAGTTAAGCTTGAGTCTTGTAGGCATAGTCAGAATCAGTATAGTTGAGTATTTGGTCTGAATTACCCCAGTGACATCACTGGTTTCTTGTGAAATAATAGGTTTCATTCCCATTGTCAGTGATTTAGCCCTAAACATGTCCGCCACTTCTGTGGATATATAAGTTAGAAAATGCTAATAGACCACTTACATTTGTATTCTAGTTTTATATATTGCTACTGTAGTTGTTGTTTTACCCTAATGAAAACCTAAACAGAATATTAAGAATAGTGTTCGGAAAAATGTCAGTGCTTTGATTGTTTGTACTGTATGTACACTCTGTGACTTTTTTCATTTGGGATTGTAGCATGGATTCAGAAGATGCTTTTTGAAGATAAATGCTTTCACGTAATTATACATTTAACCTTGGTGATGTGACTAATCCAGTATTTATCCTGAAAGTGTCGGATTATACTCACAGCTGTTGAATGATTCATGGTTATATAAGACATCTGGTACTGTTATAGTTTCTTACACATTACTTTTATTTTTGTTTCACATTTTTTATACTTACTTTTTATGTAAAGCTGTCACTTTTATGTATTGTGATCATATCATATAAACAGAGGTGACAATGAGGTGTGAGGTCTTGCCCCCCAAAAAACCCATGGAGGTTGGTTGTCTTTATCAGTGTTTCCTCTTCCCATGGATTGTTGAAGTGATTCTTAAATGTCTCAGAATGCAAAGGAGATTTTTTTTGGTCATATGCTGGAAAGATGTGCAAAATCATTACTAAAGATTATTATCTCCATCAGCTCATTATCAGACAAATGGTAAGAATCTAACTCCATTGATCCTATTGTCCAGAGAGGTCATGCAACAGAAATGACTACAGTAATGGCACACCACTGTTTTATTACTTCCACTGGGAGTGCTGTAAACGCCCAGGGGCGTAGCGTGTAGCCATGGCGCTTGGAGCATGTGTGTGCTACTGCGCTCGCCCCCCTTCAGTGTGCCAGGTATCCAGCACGTAGGGGCAAATGAAAGGGAAATAAAAATAAACATTAGTGCCCCTTCTTGGCATGTGGAGTCAGAGCAGTCAGGCATGACCTCACCAGACTCACCGCTCAGGCTCCTTCCAGTCATGGGTGCCGCTACCCAGGCTCTCAGGGGCAGCAGCACCTGGCTCAGGCTTTCCCTCAGCAGCATGGACACAGCTGCCATGATCTCTCCTCCTCTGTACGAACCAGGCAGGCTGACTGACGTAAGGGCCAGGGTGGTAGGTGGGACACACTACAAAGGTGAACTGGAGGAAAACCTGTTGGTATTGCTGGGAGGGGACCTCCTCCTCCTCCCTCTTTGTTATTGCCCATGGCTCCACCCCCTCCTCCCTTCTACTCTGGAGCCGGATTAAGACCCCACAAGGTCCTACGCAAAATACAGCCTCAGGCTCCATATTAATGTATGTATAAATACATATTATATACATTTCCCAAACAGCTCTCCCCCTTCACTCAGATTCCCCCCCTCCCACACACATACAGCTTTCCCCTGAAACTCAGATCTCGCCCTCACACATATCCCCCCACACACCCAGCTCTTCCCACCTACTCAGCTCTCCTCCCCTCAAACACACACAATCCTCGACCCACTCAGATCTCCCCCTCACTCAGACTCCCCCACACACAACAGCACTCCCCCATTACTCAGATTCGTCCTCACTGGGAACCCACCCCCCCACAGCTCTCCCCCTACCCTCACATATCTCTCCCCCCCTCACTCAGCCACCCCCCAACACACACAGCTGTCCCCATTCACTGGGATCCCCACATACAGCTCTCTCCACCCTCACTCAGATAGCCCCTCCTTCACACACACATGCAGATCTCAACCTCCTCACACAAACCAACCCCCACAAACACCTTCCTTCACATGCACAGATATCCCACCTTACCTTTCTCCTCCCCCCACTTGACTGTTGCAGGGCGCCGGAGAGCAGCCATCCGACCGGGTAGGGGGAAGGGGGGGGGGGGCGGATCACCTACTGCTGAGCTTAGCCTGAAGCACATAAACAGATCAGTGCCTCCATACTGTGGGGCGTGGTGTGGGCGGAGCCCCAAGCACCACTCCACCCACACCATGCCCCCTTTCTGGAGGCACTGATCTCTTTATTGTGCTTTAGGGCAGCTCAGCAGCTGGTGATCCACACCCCAGTCGGATGGCTCCTCTCCAGCACCCTGGCCAGAGCAGGTGCCTGGAGCAGAAGCTCCACTAGAACCACCCTTGCTACGCCCCTGGGAAAGCCTTCCCAACACTCACAGAAACTGATGACAAAGTTGTGTTTTAACTTGGTTACCTAATGAGCTAAGGGCCTGGTTCAGATGTGGACGGTATTGCGCAGCCGCAGCAGGAGGTGTAAGAAATAGACCTCCTGTACGCATCTGTGATCCGAGTGCTGTGTCTGCAAACGCTGCAGATTGATGGCTATGATGGTTTCTGCTTTGGGCAGGCTGATTAAGCTGAATCTTACTAAACATGGGTATTGGAATTGGACAGCCGTGTCCTCCAGGAAGATTGCATCCAATGATGCAGACCCTGAACTTGGCACAACTCCAAAACGGGGGCACCTTTTATCCACCCCCCCAAACGCCGCAGCATGTCAGTAATACTGCAGCTAAGGGGGGACTGTGAGCGATCACGCGGGATCTGTTCTGCCATGTGCAGACCTCCAACAATAAGAGATGTACGCAAGGCATTGGTTTCATGTACATCTTTGAATCAGACCATAAGTGTCTTGTATGTGATAAAAAAAAGAAAACATATTTTGAGCTCTCCTCATGTAGTGGGATTAGTGTTTTTTTTTACCTATCTACTTCCACTGGTGCAGACAGCAATTATCCAAATACCTGATCCAAAAAAGGATAGAAGTAGCTGGTGCTATGATCACTGCTTGCCTCCTCTAACTACTGGTGCAGGGAGCTGCTAAATATTTTAATAAAAGGGTAATACCTTTACTGGGGACATTTAGGAGTAAGACATCATTTTTAATGTGTTTTAGTAGATTTTAGGTATGATGTTGCAAAGTAATGAAAGCTTCCGGTTATAAACTGTATACTGGATAACTATCCCGTACTTACATATGACACTTATATGGCTGTATTTTTACCCAGTGCTGCTGGCTCTTTGTGGTGGCTGTCTCAACATACCTTTGCATAATTTCATGTAATTGTAAACGTTTGTCTTGGTACTGGTGCCAGTTACCACTGCTTGTTCTTGGGGCAAAATTGACAGCTTTCCAGTGAATACTGGGCCTAATTCAGACCCGCTCGCGAGCGCTATGTGCTCGCAAGCGGGTCGATGGTGGCCCAGTGCGCATGCGCACGACGGAGCCGGCTCTGTCGTGCGCATGTGCGAGACCCAGATAGCGACGGGCAAACCGTCGCTCTGGGTCTCGTAAAAAAAGGGGGCATGCTGTCGATGTTGAGTGACAGCACGCCCCCTTTGGTGGGCGGCCCGGGGGAGTGGCTGCCCAAACGGAGGCGTTCCCATGTGAATGCCTCCGTTTGGTGGCGGCCCCACTGACATCACGAGTGATGTCAGTGGGAGAGATTTCGGCTCTGCGAGAGCCGAAATCTCTCTGGGGCTTGCGGCAACGAGACCCTACCACAAGGGTCTCATCGCAAGCCCGATGACCATCTTCCTGGCCGCTCGCTATAGCTGTGGGTGGTCAGTGGGGCCGGCTTCAGACGGTAGGCGTTCCCATGGGAACGCCTCCGTCTGGCAGCCACGCCCCCGGCACGCCCACCAAAGGGGGCGTGCTGTCAATCAACATCGACAGCACACCCCCTTTGGTGCGAGACACGGAGCGACGGCTACCCCGTCGCTAGCCGGGTCTCGCGCATGCCTAACCCTAACGCCCCCTTCCCCGCTGCCTAAACCGAAGTCCCCCGGGGGGGTGCCTAATCCTAAGTCCCCCCGGGGGTGCCTAACCCTAACCCTCCCCCTGGGGTGCCCAACCCTAACCCTCCCTCCCCCTAGCCTAACCCTAACCCTCCCGGGGGGTTGCCTAACCCTAAGTCCCCCCCAGGTCTCCTGGCATAGGGGAAATGTCAGGCGTCTACATCTAGACGCCCGGCATTTCACCCTCGCCGGGATATGACAGTCGGGAAGCCGGCTGCTGGTATTATCCAGCAGCCGGTTTCCCGATTGTATACCGTATAATGGGCACTTTTGACAGAGAGCCAGTGGGAGAGCAGCCTGAGACCTGTCGGGCTGGATTGGTAAGGGAGATGCCCCATTTCCCGGCGCACGCATAATTGCGAAGGCCCCCACATGGCTACTTTTGGTTGCCACCCGGTTGGAAGAAAATTCTGGGGAGAACACTGATATAGATTACAATAGGCGGGATAGGTAATACCTGGAGATGAGATACACATTGGGGGACTACAAATAAAGAACAAGTATACCAGGTAAGGCAGGGCACGCTACATAGGTTGCACTGAATGGGAAAAGAAATACATGGAGAAGTGATCCATACGGAAATACAAAAAGCAGCATACAAAATACAGAATTCAAAAGTGACATACAAAATAGAATAAACCAAAGAATCATCAATTCCACATGTTTTTCATCCTACTCATGGAAGAGGAAGCAATTCATAGAAATGTGACATGTAGTGTGGGAAGAACAAAGCATAACAGATACATGGAAGCAGTGCAGGGGGGGTGGTGGGAGCTGGGCAGTCCAAGTTGCAGTAGGGCAGGCTGAACTAACTATTGTCATGTTAGTCAACACAAAGATCTTGGGGCAAGGTGGTAGAGTGACAGACCAAGCTAGGCCAAAGCCACACTTTAATTTTGAGCTGGCCATGATGCAGAGGTCCAGGGGTGTGAAGGTCATGGTGATATGGAGCCTGGGTGTAGTAAACCTTGTTGTGGTCTATGCAGTCCCAGAATATTGTTAATGTAACCTTAGTGTAACCTTAGATGTAATAGAGGTTAGGAAGGGAGGATAGTAGGGTCAGTGGCAAGAGGAGGATAGGATCCTGGGCATTTCACAGTGGATATAAGAGTAAGGAAGGTAGAGAAATGATAATGGAAATAAATAGTATAGAGTCAAAGGTGAGGTATGAATAGCAATGGAAAGACAATGCATGATTATAGAATAATGATAATAGAATAAATGAGGCAATATTTGTTAATAATAATAATAATAATAATAATAATACTATTATTATTATTATTATTATTATTATTATTATTAATAGCAATAGCAAATGTATTGATATAGCGCTTTTCTGCACTTTTTCGTACATTACAGAACCCATGAACATAATACAGGGGTTTAGATTTTGCAGAAAATACAGAAACCATGGACATAATATTAAGGTGAGGGAGCCATTTTGGGTCATCAGTTCCAAGGATTATTCATTCTATCCACAAGGTACCATGTGAGGCTGCCATCTTGGGCACATTACATAGTTTACATAATGCAGGGGCCACAGAATACTAAATCGAGATATACGACCTTTACAAAATCATATTACCCATAAGAATAGCAGGTGGGGCAGTCATCTTGGTTACAGTGAGCAAGATGAGCAATGTGCAAGATAAGCAATATGTGGAAATTAGACATAAAAGGGTAAATACCAAAAGTTGAGTCAATAAATAACATCTGTGAATTTGTAGAGTGGTCCATAGATCAGTCCAAATCTAGTTGAAGCTCCACTTAGAAGTCTTCACGCTTTAGATGACATGCTTAACATGCAGGCTTGAAGAAGCATAGCAAAGCCTTTGCAGACCTTTAAAGTTATTGCCTTTAATAGAAGACACTGAATCAGCTGGTGCAGGGGGAGAGAGCATTTGATCAGTTAGTAAAACAGATTAATTAACAGAGGGTATGTTCCAGGAAGATGAGATCACAGTTCAAAATGGACTTTCTTGACACCTTGAAAAGTATTTTAATTACATAAATAAAGACACCCTCAATCCATATTTACCTACTTTTGAAAAAGTTTTTCAGGGAGATTGTGAAAGCAACACCTATGAGCGCGGCTGTAAAGTGGGCGTGTCCTGCTACATATGAGAGGCATGCCATAAAATCGACTTACAAACAAATGTAAATGAGCCCCATAGCAGTTAGTAAGATCTACTTGTCGATAAAAACACGCCGATAGTTTTCAGAAAATGCATGTAGCCATAGAGATCATTGTACATTATAACCAATGCAGAGAAATGATACATATGATACCATTTAATGTACATATATTTATTTACATAACCACTACGTAATGGGGGTAAGGTGCAATCAGGGAGAATGCTAGCTCTTCATGGAGTCAGGGAGATTGCTACTATTTCAGGGAGTCTCCCTGACAATTAGGGAGATTTGGCAAGTATATCTCAATCCCTCTTTTACCAATGTATTATTCACCTAAACCCATGAATGGGGACCCTCTTCTTTATTGATGATTTTAATTAAGGAAAAATGTTGCATAGTGTGAGAAAGCTGCTGAAATTGGGGTTTAACCACAGTGGAATGTATTTGTAAATTGTATCAATAAATGTACACTAGAACCCCAATGATCTGGGATCACGTTAACATTTTTTTATGACAAATTTATGCAGAAATCCAAAGTGTTCACTTACATTTTCTTTCCACTTTACAGTATAGTAGAGAGTGTACATATATTTTTGAGGAATGTAGTTGCCATCCCGGCGGTCGGGATGTCGGCGCTCAGAATACCGGCGCCAGAATCCCGACAGCAGTCGGTAAGTATTAGGGTTGGGGGAGGGTTAGGTCAAAGGGTAATGGCTGGCTCAGGGAGGAGTGTGGGTTTAGGCTGCGGGGGGGGGGGGGAGGAATTAGGGTTAGGCTGTGGGGTAGAGGATTAGGGTTATGCTACAGGGGGAAGGTTAGGGAGAGGCTGCAGGAAAGGTGGGTTAGAGTTAGGACACTTACCTAATTGGGTCGGGATTCTGACTGTCAGGATGCCACTGGTGTTCTGACCGCTGGCATCCCAACCGCTGGGATTCCGTACCTCACCCATTTGTGATTATCCAGGCACTCTCTACTTTCATTTACCACAGATAATTGAGGTTCTACTGTAATTCATTGCAGCTAAATCCCACGTTGATTTTTACAGCTGCTAACATATCAAAGTGACTTTCTCACACTCTGACCAATCATGTATCTTAAACTCTACTTGAGATACGTGCGAGAATATATAAGTAACTGCGTCTTTTTTGTAGGGATGAGCGGGTTCGGATTTCTGAAATCCGAACCCCCCCGAGCCCCCCCGATCCGAGTCGTATCCAAGTCAGGCTCGACTTTTCCCGCCTGACTCGGTTCTGAAATCGAGGCAAAATGTCATCATCCCGCCTTCCGGATCTCGTGGGTTTTGGATTCTATAAAAGGTCCCCGCGTCGACGCCATTTCTCACTCCGGCTGTCTACAGTGAAGAGGGAGGGTGGGAGCTAGGGCTGGCTGGGCTGTGTTGTGCTGCTGTTGTCCATAGGGCCTTTGTCCACTCAGTCCATAGGGGCTTACTGGGCTGTGTTGTGCTGCTGTCATAGGGGCTGGCTGGGCTGTGTTGTGCATTCAGTTGTCCATAGGGGCTGTGCCCACTCCAAAGTCTATAGGGGCTGGCTGAACTGTGTTGTGCAGTGTCCCATAAAGGCTGTAGTCCTAGAGGGGTGCTGTAGTGTTGTCCAGGGGGTGATCTGTGCATCAGGGGCGCTCCCCCATAGTGCACTCCAAACATTTTTTTTTTTTTCTGTGTTTGTGAATTGTGTGCGCAGTAGCCGCACGTGCATCAACAAAGTAGCGCCAAGCGTGCGCCTGTGTCATAAATCAAGGGCCGGCTGGCTTGTCGGTTAAAGGGTGCTGTAACCCCCAAAGTGCACTCCAAAAAAAAATAATATTTTTTTTGTATTTGTGAATTGTGTGCGCAGTAGCCGCACGTGCATCAACAAAGTAACGCCAAGCGTGCGCCTGTGTTATAAGTAAAGGGCCGGCTGGCTTGACCGTTAAAGGGTGCTGTAACCCCCAAAGAGCACTCCAAACAAAATAAAAACTTTATTTTCAGTGTTTGTGAATTGTGTGCACTGTGGCTGCACGTGCATCAACAAAGGAGCAGCGCCAAGCATGCGCCTGTATCCCATAAGTAAAGGGCCACTGGCTTGTCTGTTAAAGGGTGCTGTAACCCCCAAAGTGCACTCCAAACAAAATAAAAAATTATTTTCTGTGTTTGTGAATTGTGTGCACTGTGGCCGCACGTGCATCAACAAAGTAGCGCCAAGCGTGCGCCTGTGTCATAAGTAAAGGGCCGGCTGGCTCGTCTGTTAAAGGGTGGTGTAACCCTAAAAGTGCACTCCAAACAAAATAAAAAATAATTTTCTGTGTTTGTGAATTGTGTGCACTGTGACTGCACGTGCATCAACAAAGGAGCAGCGCCAAGCGTACGCCTGTGTCCCATAAATAAAGGGCCGGCTGGCTCATCTCTTAAAGGGTGGTGTAAGCCCCCAAAGTGCACTCCAACAAAAAAAAACATTTTCTTCTGTGTTTGTGAATTGTGTGCACTATACGTGCATCCTCAAAGCAGCAGCGCCAAGCGTGCATCTGTCTGTTAAAGGGTGGTGTAACCCCCAAAGTGCACTCCACAAAAAATAAAAAATTATTTTTTTTCTGTCTTTGTGAATTGTGTGGGCTGTAGCCGCACCTGCATCCTCAAAGCAGCAGCGCCAAGCATGCGTCTGTCTGTTAAAGGGTGGTGTAACCCCCAAAGTGCGCTCCAACAAAAATAAAATAATCTTCTTTTTTTCTGTTTGTGTGTGAAATGTATGCGCAGTAGCCGCACCTGCATCCTCAAAGCAGCAGCGACAAGCGTGCGTCTGTCAAAGGGTGGTGTAACCCCCAAAATGCGCTCCAACAAAAATAAAATAATATTTTTTTCTGTGTTTGTGTGTGAAATGTATGCGCAGTAGCCGCACCTGCATCCTCAAAGCAGCAGCGCCAAGCGTGCGTCTGTCTGTTAAAGGGTGGTGTAACCCCCAAAGTGCGCTCCACAAAGAATAAAAAATTCTTCTTTTATTTTCTGTCTTTGTGAATTGTGTGGGCTGTAGCCGCACCTGCATCCTCAAAGCAGCAGCGACAAGCGTGCGTCTTGTCTGTTAAAGGGTGGTGTAACCCCCAAAGTGCACTCCAACAAAAATAAAACATTTTCTTCTGTGTTTGTGAATTGTGTGCACTGTACGTGCATCAACAAAGGAGCAGCGCCAAGCGTGCGCCTGTGTCCCATAAGTCTGTTAAAGGGTGGTGTAACCCCCAAAGTGCACTCCACAAAAAATAAACAATTCTTTTTTTTCTGTTTGTGTGCGAAATGTATGCGCAGTAGCCGCACGTGCATCAACACAGCAGCAGCGCCAAGCGTGCGTCTGTGTCATAAGTCAAGGGCTGGTTTGGACACCTGGTCCGGACTGAAGGACGTGCCAACAATTTCTGACATGTCTACTGTCACTGCATATGATACTGTCACCACTGACAGAATGGTGGAGGATTACATTGGTGACAGCATCCAAGTAGGGATGTCAGACAGTCCATACCTGTACTGGCAGGAAAAAGAGGCAATTTGGAGGCCCCTGTACAAACTGGCTCTATTTTACCTGAGTTGCCCCCCTCCAGTGTGTACTCCGAAAGAGAGTTTAGTGCAGTCGGGAGCCTTGTCAGCGAAAGGCGTAGGAGGCTGCTTCCACAAAATGTGGAGAAGATGATGTTCATAAAAATGAATTATCAACTCTTCCAGGGAGACCAGCCTCCAGAACGTACAGAGGGACCTGTGGTGGTGGATTCCAGTGGGGACGAATTAATACTCTGTGAGGATGAGGATGTACACAACATTGAAGAGGGTGAAGAATCGCTGGATGAGGAGGATGAGGACGACATCTTGCCTCCGTAGAACCAGTTTGTGCAGGGACAGATTAATTGCCAGCTTGTTTTGTGGGGGCCCAAACGAACCAATCATTTCAGCCACAGTCGTGTGGCAGACCCTGGCGCTGAAATGATTGGTTTGTTAAAGTGTGCATGTCCTGTTTATACAACATAAGGGTGTTTGGGAGGGAGGACCCAAGGACACCCCTACTTTTTTGTGACTATATTTTACATCTGCATTTTGAATTCAAATGCGTTCAAACTCGGCATCAGCCCCATTGTGCTGCAAGTCAATTTTAGCTATTCATTGGATATCACGACTGGGCACCTCTGGCATCTCACCTTTTGAGGTTTATCTGCTAATTTTCAATTAAAAAAAATTCTGAACTAAACACTGACATAATAATATAACGCAATCTAATTTTTCACCCAAAAATTTGCTGCAAACCACCTTTTCCTAGTATTTAATTTTGAGAGAAGTGTCACAAGGAGATAGATTACATTATACAATATATTACATTAAAGCTGTTTTCTTGGCATGAATTCAGAAAGTTCTGAAGTTCTGCATGGGAATTAGTTTTTTTTTTTTTAAATATATTACATAATGCCTTTTAAATGTCTTAGAAAAATATTACCCATCTGTCTCCATTTTGCCTGGAGAGCACCTTTAATATAGAACACACAATTTAATAAACAACTATCCTCAAACTAGTGACAGATACACTTTAATACATTTTGTTGTGCAAGCAAATTCTTAAAATTGGGATTTAACTGCATATCTAATTTAATTGACTGTTATGGGTAAATGAGGTTGATTACAGAAGTCCTAATATGTCAAGGATTGAAACTCTTGTCCCTGCTGACTGTGGAGATTGTCATTGTAATACCGAATTTCAACCAGAATTTACTTTATTATGGATTTCTGCTGTTCCAGCTATGCAGCAGTTGACCAAACCTGCTGCATTCCTCACCAGATAATAAGCTTCACCTGGTGCTTGACTTTAAAAGTTTAGCCAGATCATTGTTGAGCTTATGCTACAGGACTTCAGTTGTTCTGGTGATTCAGGCCCTCATTCAGAGGCGGTCGGAGGATGCAAGCGGTCGCTCAGAAACTGGGCGGCCGCTTGCATCCTGACCGGCCGCCTCTGTTTCGGTCGTTAGGCTGTGGGTTAACACCCACAGCTCTAACGACTGCTAGGGTGATGGTCGCGATGGTTATTGACCATCGCGACCATCGTGGCTTACGACGAGACCCTAGGGCAGGGTCTCATTTGTCGTAAGCCCGGAGAGCTTCTGGCTCTGTCAGAGCCGGAAGCTCTCCACTGACATCACTAGTGATGTCAGTGGGGCCTCCCCCAAACGGCAGGCGTTCCCATGGGAACGCCTCCGTTTGGGCTGCCACCCCCCCGGGCCGCCTTCCAAACGGGGCGAGCTGTCAATCAACATCGACAGCTCGCCCCCTTTGGAAAGAGACCCGCTACGACCGGCGCTGTCGGTCGTAGCGGGTCTCACGCATGCGCACAAAGGAGCCGGCTCCCTCGTGCGCATGCGCAATAGACAAACATCGAAGCGGCCGTGCGGTCGTAGACCGTACGGCCGCCTCTGAATAAAGCCCTCAGTCCTGTTCATGATAACTTGTGTTCCTGCAACTTTGCAATCAAAAATGTCATACTGAGATCCAGGCATGTTGCTGCCAGTGTGCAATTCTGAGTTCTTAGCATGCTGCTATCAGTGTGAAATCCTGAGTTCTGAAACTGCTGACTGTGAGTATTCTCGAGTTCCTGACACTCTGCAATCCAAGTGCAATTATGACAGTCTGTTACCTATGCCTGTGCATTACCCTGCGTTCCTGATACCAGTTTGCAATCCTGACATATTTTTCTGGGCCAAGGACTCTAAAATCAATGTAAATTCTTGTGTGTCTTCAAAGATTTATGTACATTCACAAGATATGCGTCTCTGCTTATGACATTTCCTTACAATCCAAACACATAGAAAAAAATTAGATGACTGTACAAACATTGCTTCATTTGGTGGTGCACACATAGACACACCTGTGCAGCAGTCTTGTTAATGCTGTGAATGACTACAAATTGGTTTAGTAGTTTGAACATATTAATGCACTACATTTTTTTAGAATTTTAAATGTGGTTATTATATGTATATGTTTATTTCATAAGATTTTGTTTATCATTCTTTAAATGTTTTACCCTACATTTATATTTTAGGTAGTTATTTTTATTTTTTAATAACACAGGTCTGCGATGAAAAAGCTTTTTTAATTAATTTATGTGATACTTATAGATTTTTGGCTTCTGAACATGAAAATGACTCCCGATTTTGCATATCACATCACGTTTTTCTGCAAAAGGTGTATTTATGAATAAGTTATTTTTTCCATATTCTTTAAAGTAATAAATATATTCTGCCTACATTTATTCTAAAACATTGTCTTAAATTAATTCAGTCGGTAGTATAGAACATTGCAATTCAGTTCTCGTCATAAAACTTCCCCCCGCCCAGTGCCAGATTAAGGTCCACATGGTCCTGGAGTTGAAATTTACAAGGGGCCTAAACCCCATACTGTCTAAAGGAACATTGCACATACACAACAACTACAAGGTGAGGTGGCGAAGGTGGAACCAAATACAACAGATGCAACACAGTTTTGCCCTGTGCCGGCTTATTTTAACCCCTGCCTACCAACACATACACACACAGTACACACTACACACACAGTACATATACAGTACACACCACTCATACAGTTCAAATGATTTAAAAATTTTTAGGCAATGTCAAGGATTCAAACTACAAAGAAATTGTCAGGGAAATGCTTAATAGTTACAGAAGTTTAAAGGTACATTTTTTGAATTCGCATATTTAGCATTTCCCGAATAATCTCGGAGACTACAGTGAAGAACAGGGTGAATGGTTCCACCAAGACGTTAAAGATGTAGAAAGAAGATATAGGGGTTGTTGGGACATCAGCATGATGGCTGACTGACCACTGCTGGATGGTACACAGAGACGACACAGAAAAAGCTTATAAGCAAAAAGCAACAAAACGAAGTTTGAAGAAAAAAAACCCCAAGATATTAACAATTTTTTTCAATAATTATGGTTTTGTTTCTATTATTGTTTGATTTTAGTGTTATTTTATTATGGAATTAAGAAAAAAATCACAGTGATATCATCTACACTTCTTCGTATTTCACAATAAATATGTCAAACTTCTAACCCCTTATAGGTAAATGTGATGTGGTAATTTTTTTTAATATACTATTTCTTGATGTACACAGGACTATAATTAAGAATATAAAAGTATTATTAAAAAGCTTTCAATACCTTAATTTTCGCAGACCTGTGTGATGGCAGACTAATATGTGTTAAGTTTTATTTTATTTTTTAGTGCCTGTGGATATATTAAAGATAATGTATGTGCATGTGTCTTAGAATAAATTTGTCTTGTATGATCACACATTTTATATATATATACACACACAAAGTACATACAGTGTATATATATTTATATATGTATATACAATCCATTTTTTTTTTACATAGAGAGATAGCCAAGTTAATCTTGTATCATTTATAATACTTCAGTAGATTGTGTATCCTTGTGTTGGAGCGCATTAGTCAAAGACCAGAACACAATGTATCAATGAGTAGTTACATTGTCTAGCAAAAATCATTAAATACATTTATTTTGATTGCAGTTGTTTTCCTTTCATTTAAACATAGAAAAAGCCATTAATTTGTCACTTGTGGCTCCCTTTGTATTTTTGAATAATTGTTTGTGTGTACAGATTGATCTGTCTGGCGATGGGCCACACTCTCTATTAAATGAGTGGTTCTGGGCGGTGACCATGCAATCGCATAGAACTCTTCTGTGTCACGGTGGTGTCATGATTTTATAAGCCAACTTCCTTGTGCGATCGTAGCGAGCGGATGGAAATGGGATATCTGCTTCAGCTGGATCTTTGCACCCAGCATGGGGCTGGTGTATGCTGGGTGCAAAGATCTTAACCCCATACCATGATGACGCCTGATGCAATAACAGTGCGCAGGTTAGGCTTCTACATAGTGTCACACTGATATATAGGGGCACGAGGTAAATACCTTGAGCCCAATTTAGAAATACCGCGGGTATGCGTGCTGCCGATACCCGCGGTATTCAGTTCCAAAAATACTGGTCGCGGGGTTTTCAGTTCTGAAAACCCTGTGGCGCGTATTTATAACTGAAAAAAAAAAAAACACTCACCTTACCGGGGATCTCCAGTAGTCTCCGCGGCTCACTGCTGCCTCCCCTCTCTCTTCTTACTGGAGAGGGGGCTGCTAGGAGTTCCAAGGGCTGGTGGGAGGAGCAAGGGCTGCTGGGAGATGTAGTTCTCCCAGCGCCCATTCCGGGGGGGCCACACTAGCACTGCAGGGGCACAGTGACAGTGGGACACACGCACACACTCTCATATACACACACACATACTTACATACACCACATGCACTGACATACTCACCACTGCTGCAGAAGAGCCGCTTCCCGACGCAGGATGAAGAAGACAGCGCTGCAGGAGATAAATAATTAAGGACTAATTGAGCTAATTGGATACTTCCAATTGCTTAATTAGACCTCAGGGGGGCGCTGCGGGGGTGTCTGAGCAAGAGTTGGTGATTTTACCTAAAAGCAACAATTTTAGGAAAAATCATGCTTGCTCAGGAGGTGCGTGGAAAAAACCTCCCGGTGCGTATTTAATTAAAAACCACGCACCTAATAGAATAGCAAAAAACCCGCACCTGCAGGAAAAACCTCGCAGGTGCGGATTTTTTGCTATTCTCGCAGCCTATTGAATATGCCCCATAGTACACAAAGGCGGATTCTTACATTAGCATAAACTAGTAAGCAGACTGACGTAGCTGTACGGAAAGTCCGCTGCAGAAGCGCCCGACTCAGAATCAGCCCCTATATGTGAGAATTTTATTTTAAAAAAATTAGAAAACAACCTCCTAAATGTAAACTGTTAAAATAAATAAGTGGGTTTATTCTACTCTGATTTTAGATAGGTTTGGATTAGCAGCATTAGATGGACAAAAATGGGTTAATCAGGTGGTGTATTTGGTATCCAGGAAGAAAAATAGTCACTAAGGTTTACTGTACCTCATACGAGCGCAATTGCTTCACCAGCAACAACAAGTACATGATGGGTTCCATTTGTCAGCACCGTCAGGGCCATATTAAGGGGGGGTCATCAGGGATGGTCACCCCGGGGCCCCCACACACAGAGGGACCCCCACATAGGGACGTTGTGACTTTGCTGAGAACAGGCAGGCCGCGGCTGGTCTGCTGCATGCAGCGCAGAGTGGCTCCTGAGTCCCCTCATCAGTGTCACATGACACATGTCCGTGACATTGAGGAGGGGACTCAGGAGCAGCTCTGGCGAGTTATCAGCGGCGGGAATGGCTCCATGTGGCTTGGGGGGGCGGGCACCATGTGGAGCTTTCTAGGGTGAGAGGGAGTAGGCTTTATGTGGCTTGGGGGGATTGGCTTCTTATCTGGATATGGGGGGGAAGGCTTCGTGTTGCTTGGAAGGGGTCCCCACAACTTGGTTGCCCCAGGGTCCCACACAAGCCTTAATCCGGCCCTGAGCATCGTCATTATACTCCTGTATAGAATAAATAATATTTACATACTGCAGATGGGTACGTTACGTTTAGTAAATGTTATGCACATTTGGAACAGCATGTTTAATTTGATGTATTTAATGTTTCTCTGTCTCAAATTAGTCATACAATCTAAATAGGGAGAAGACAAGTAGGTGTGTGAGATGGGGACAAGTTTACTTTTCATTAGCGTACAGATCGCACAAGGAGATGTATTAAACCTTCTAAAGAGTGGACGTGGTGCAGTTGCCCATAGCAACCAACTAACTAGCATTTATCAAGTTATTTCTTTAAAATGATATGTAGAAGTTGATTGGTTGGAACAGGCATATTCTTCACCTGTCCTCTTCTCCAATCTTTTGAAGCTTTGGTACATCTCTCCCCGAGTGTTACCTATTTTCCCAGAAATGTATGGGAGTCTCACAAATTTTGGGGAGCTCGCCAGGGCTGAAGTGGGCAGTGAATCACGCTATAGTGCCCATGCCCCCCCCATGCTCAATTCTGCATTGACCAGCGAGTGGCAGAGTTACTATGATGTAATCCACCATGCCAGGCCCTCTGCACTTCCCAATTTAGCAAAGTATCGGCAAATATGGTACAAATTATGGGAATGTTGCAGAGTTCAATGCAAGTTGCCCTGACTTGGGGCCTGATTCAGAGCCTCCCGCTAATGCGTGATCACTCGCTCTGAGCGATTTTCGCCCATCAGCGCATGCATAAAATTCGCAGTGCGTGTGTGCAAGCCATTCGTTGCGATATGATTTTGGTTGCTCGTAAGCCACTATCAGGTCGCTGCTTAGAGTGACAGATAGTCAGATAGTGCCGTTTGTGGGTGGTAACAGAGGAAGGTGCTTGTGATTGGGGGAATGGATGTGCGAACGCAGGTGTGTCAGTCCGCCAAAATGCCATTTAAAGGGCGTGCATAATTAGCCAAGTAGCGTCATTGAACACGTCACCTGCATGTATTTCAGCACACACTGATCGCAGTGCTTGCGGCGGGGAAAGGCAACCACAAGGGCTGCGAGCAGCTCCGATGGCTCACGTTGGTCCCGATTAATCATAAATTTCCTGGAGATGACGTGTGTTGCCAGTGGCAAGGGGACGTCTTCAGACACTTGCGAGTGCACTTTGCCGTAGCTTGCTAACACACAGTGGGAGCCCTTACGCGACGCAGTGTGAGCGCTTAATTTAAATATCCGGCCCCTTTTTGCCATTGAGCGATAGCATCTAGCGAGCGGGTCTGAATGAGCTCCTTAATCCCACAAGTACTGAGAAAAATGCAGATATTCGCCCATTTGCCAAGTTCTGTGCATCTCTGTGACTGCAGCTTCCCTACCATGTGCTAGGTTACATAGATGTCATCATTATCAGCATGCACTTGCATCAGTCCTATCCTTGGTGCAAGTGATCCATCTAATAACAGTTAGATCTCTACATGGCCGGCAATTCCGACAGCACATCCTCACTAAACTTTCACCTGTGTACTAACGCCCCTCTGTCTCCCAGTTATGGCCATACAGCCACCAGCGGAGAAACTACTGAGTTGTGTACATCTCTGTACCACCCACAGGTGCGTGTGTTCGGCTCTGGTACATTCACTGTAAAATTGCAGGATCTATCCACTAAACAGACCTGCGTGCAGCTCTGCCCCCATATCTTCTTTGTCTGCAAAGAATTATAAAATTAATAAATTAGTAACAGGATATATCTAAAGATATAAAAAACATATTATTACTTATTGATATTACATTCCAGACTTCACAATTGTGTAGGAGAGAATGACACCTTTTAAGCATATTTGGTGGAATTCCGCAGAAGTATTTCCGGTTTAGAATATGATCACTCGACTAGTCCAGTGTTTCTCAAATCCGGTCCTTGTTGAACCCCAACAGTGCATGTTTTTCAGATCTTCTAACTGGAACACAGGTGTGTTAATTGACTAACACAATAGATGTAAAGGTGATACTAATTATTCCCGAGGATACTTTGAAAACATGCAATGTTAGGGTTCCGTGATGACCTACTTAGATTACTGACACATAAATGTTGCCTTAAATGTTTGTTTTTTCATGGTTGAGCACAGGTGGTTAAATCAAATTGACTGAGGTACTAATTAAGCCATCAGTTATCGTATTAGCAGTGTGTACAGTGTATGTGTACTTTGTGCAGTTATCGCATTATTTATGTGTGTACAGTGTATGTGTACTTTGTGCAGTTATCACATTAGCAGTATGAAACAGATGCAAATTCTGTAAAATATACTGAGGGACAAGGCACAGGGCTATTTGGCTGGGTTTGAGGATACAGTTAGGACACATCTGTAGCCCACAAATGCTGGACAGCTTTATATTTATACTGCAATTTAGATTTGAACACACACCTCTCTCTGAAAATGTATATCTGCCCCCGTTGTAGTGGAACGTGGTTTTGCCAAGGTGTAAAGTTACTCCTTTTATTTTTTTTTTACTTTGCTTCCAACAAAGAATCAGCCCCCTAATGTCATGCGTCTGTATGGGAATAGTCTATATACAACATAAAGAGTGCCTGTATATTGGTTTCAAATGCTGGCAAATATGTTTTGGCAAAGTAAATGAATATTTTTATCCAGGGACTGACGCAGACGCTGTTTATTTTTTTATCTTTACAGTGTCCATGGGAAATCTCGGAGAGAAAGGTGAGTTTTATTATTATTATTATTATTATTGTTATTATTATTATCCCTTTAAGTCACATCTGCCTATATCTGCCTTTTTACTACATATATTACTGATTTTATATTATTCCCCTTCTGGACATTTCAGATTATTGTTATTACTCATTGTTTACATGCTTTATATTAGAGATGAGCGGTTCGGTTTTTGCTTGATCTCAGAACGACGTAAAACGCCATCTTTCGCGGATCTTTCACGGACAACTCGTTCTGAGATCTGAACTTGATGGGAAGATCCAGTGTCGATAAATGTAAATAGAAAAAATGCTTATGATATACCACAAGGTATAACTAGACATACACATATATTGGGTACATACATACAGTAAGACAAGATGGACAACTCCTTATGGATATATAATCAGTTACCAGTAAAGAGCAAATAGCTGCGTGAGCAGAGCAATAAGCTCTAATTTCTAACAATTCAAAGTTGATAGAGTATATAGATTTGTTAAATCAGCACCTGGCGAAATATCAAGTGGAATAATATTCATACCATATCCAAACCAATCATAATGTCATAATGGTATATACAGTCAGTATTCAATATATAGAAGCATCACATGGCATTCCTTGATAACCTCAAGAGGAAATAACAAAATAGTCAGGTGACAACAAGATTGCTGCCAATAACTCAAATAGCTACCACTTGGCCTAGGTCATCTGTGAGAACATAAGAGCTAGTAACATGCGTTGACCCTTGGAATATAAAGAGTGAATGGTACGTTTCTCAGAATAAGTCTCAAATCCCCGGACGTCTTACTTGTGCATAGAACGTGCAGTGAAAGGACCGGTTATCTGAGCTAGTCACCACTCAATGAGAAAAATACAATAGTGTGAGAGTATTTATTGAACATCCAAAGATGGCAATATATTACATTATGTGCAAATTCGTAATAACAAATTTGTGTCAACCAAATAGAGAAGAAATATCAGAAAAGCGAGGGAAAAGAACCGATACTCCCAGTTCTACCACTACTTATTTAGTCCAAAGGCCATTGATGAGAGGTGTGACATGGGGGGACAGTTATACCCTCTGAAAATAAAGAGTGAGTGATACGTTACTCAGATGTTCCTTTCTGCTTTCTGATGTCATGCTCTAGGCATCGGACAACTGATGAGAGAAGTATTGGTCTGAGATTGTACCTAATCAGTCAGAGTGATACAAAGTATTAGACTAAGTAATTATAGCTGCTATTGAGTAAATATTTGAATATAATATGTATATATAGTGAATTTTGTTAACACAATCTTGTTGTCACCTGACTATTTTGTTATTTCCTCTTGAGTCCATGCTGCACAAGTCAGCAATACGCATAATAGCTAGATATGTATATATGTGTGCATTATTGTGCGTACAGGCAATATGGAAATGTGTAATTTATGTAAACAACATTGACTAATGCCCAACTCTAATGAGCCCCTGAGTTTGCTGTTCAGTCCTATTGTCTTCTCTGTTACTTTACTGAAGGTGCAGACATTTTAGTTTTGGTTGCCTATGAGAGTTTATGAGACAACAAGAAATGCAGCATCACAGTACATACCTCAGTGTCTGTGCAGATACTTTGCGAGACGGCGAGCACATATGGGAATTTGCACCTCCTCTAGCTAGCGAGTTATAGCAGCTAGCGATCGAGTCAATCTTTGTCAGTCACTGTATGTTAATTTTCTTCTGATGGTTGCAGCCGCTTGTGTTGTGTTGATGCCCACATGTCATGTTTCCATGCTCTTTCGATCAGCTTGTTACCAGCTTTTATTTATAAATTTATTTATTCTTATTATTCGCTAATGCAAACGCAACTGAATCAATTACAAGCCAATTAGCAGGGTTAATAGCTACAACAATCGATTATTAGCTGATTGCATCGTGTGGCACAAAATAGAAAGATCAAACATAACATCAGTCACATTTGATAGTATCAATTTGTACTCTGGGGCTTGAGAGAGCACATACCCAACCTCACGATCAGCCAGGCCTCTAACCTGCTTGCAGAGTGACGTTTTACTACTTCCGGCTTTCTATGTCGGTCGTAGCAGGTAATTTATGTACGCCCCTAAAACGCCCTGAAAACGGTGAGGAACGCCTGCGTTTTTAGACCACCACCCCCATCAACACCCACAAACGGCCTTTCATGTCAATCAACTCTCGGAAGCCACTTCCTGCTCGTAAGCCGTGCATTTCGACAGCATTTTGGATCGCAAAGCCTCGTACGCACATGCGCACAACTAACCGTATGCATGCGTTGTTTGGAAACATCGGATGCTTACGACCGACTCTGAATGAGGTCCATAGTCCCTGGGCTGGCAATCTCATTAGCTACAGATTGTTCTGTTCACGCCTGAGTCAAAATTGGGCTCATCCTGGTCGAGCATTAGAATTAGGAGGACTGCTGTATTCTGTGTCAGTTTTCCTAACCTAGGATATATCTCTTACATTCTATTTTCTTAAATAGTCCCGATACTAAAATATGCCTAAACCATGCGGAAACAGCTTTTGCATATAAAGTGTATCTGATTTGTGAACACAGAATTCTTTTGAAAGTGCAGGACAGCACCTCCATGGTTGTGTAAAAGCAGGTACTGTAATTGCCACCTAGTAATCCTAGTATGCATAGTTTCCCCGTAATACGTAGTCTCACTTTACGGATTATTAATAAGGCACTTTCTGGCGCTTAGCCTGCTTTATGCGAGAAACGCTGACACTATGCACTTCTCCAGTCGCTGACACTTTAACAAGCTAAGACCATACAATTACAGTACACATACAAATGGGGGCATTTGCACATAAATGGGCATGCTTTATACAGTATGAGCATAACATTTGCAGTGTGAGGTTGCAGTTTTGCAGTTTCATACATTCACATTTCCTTTTCTGTCTTCCAAATGGACGGATGTGTCTAACCATCTCACTATGAACAGCTCTGGTGATTTCCCTGCCTGCAGGCTATTAAGTGAGATTCTGTAATGTCCATGACCAGATGCTGCAGAATTATTACTTACTACAGGATGGTTCTTGTGAATCTGGGTATAACACTTAAAGCATGGGTAACAGCTGTCTTGCAGGTTCTTGTTTTTCAATTGACTGTGAAACATATTTCTGCTATTTTGACACTTCATTTGGTAAGATGCTGAAATGCTGAGATAAATGAGTCATTCTAGGTATTAGATGCAAAATGCTGTATTCTCATGTGGTGCAAAACTGCTGCATACAGAAGTTATCGGGGACCAGGACTTCTGCGCTGTACAAGGATTGGGATTATGGGGGAGAACAGTAAATACATGATAACAGTGGGTAATACGTGTCCTCTCCATAATGTTGATCATTTAATACTGTGTCATATAATGTGATTTACAATTCAGTCATCAGTTTTATTGTGATGATGGCATTTTAACACTTTATTTTTTGAAAAGGCATTTTCAGTCCTGGTGAACTGTTATAGACTTAATTTAGCAATCTACTTTAATAGAAGACATTTAAATTCTTGGACCTGTCTCCCATATCAACTAGAAACAAATCAGAGCCAACAGAAAAGCTGCCAAGGAAAAGCACGATGCATTGTATTCCTTGATGAACATTCAATGGCAAGCTGTCCAAATGCAATAAAATGTACACGCTTACTAGCCTGAAGTACACAGTACGCTGTAGACCTGATGAAGAATAAATGGCACTTGGCTGCATAGAAAAATAAATGAATACAAAGGCAATAATCTCACATTCAAGTTCACTTCTGTATTAGGTTTAGATTCCCTTTGAGTAAAACATAGACTAGCATAAATACCCTTGTAGGCCTGAAATGAATGGTATTTAGATACCCTGTTACAAGTGAAAGGTTGACATTAACATATACGTTCCAGTGCTGGTGCCTTCTGTTGCATCCTAGTGATGACTGTTGCACACAGGAGCTGCCACTTGGGATGTTTACAACAATTTCTTGCACAGCTGCAGTAGCTCTGCTCCAATTGTAGGTCCCAGGGAACCTAGCAATTCAACAATACTTAAGAATAAGCAACACTTTGGGAGAATGCCCACATACAATTCCCATGCTCACTTATACATACAATTCCCATGCTCACTTATACATACAATTCCCATGCTCACTTATACATACAATTCCCATGCTCACTTATACATACAATTCCCATGCTCACTTATACATACAATTCCCATGCTCACTTATACATACAATTCCCATGCTCACTTATACATACAATTCCCATGCTCACTTATTAATTAAAAATCATCAGCTGTTGGGAATCACTTCTTTTATTTAGAGCACAGGAGTCATACGTTCATTTCAACTGCAACCAGAAAGTTAACATAAAAACATGCTGTACTATACAACTACCTAGCTATAGCAGATACACGCGAACTACACATTGCGATCTCATACTGCACGCTCGCCCAGCAAAGACAGCCCAGCAGAGTGAGTGACAGGAGAGGCCGTTTGTGGGTGGTAACATGGGCAGTCCATTAAAAATGGGAGAGTGGAGGTGCGAACGCAGGTGTGCCTAAGTGTTTCAACGTCGTTTTTAAGGCGTGCATAATTAACAGGCAGCGTCATAGTTCACGTCACATGGCTGTTTTTTACACTGACGTCCTCGCAGTGATTGCGGTAGGGTAAGGCAACCGCAAGTGCTGCGTTAGCTTTCGATGGTGCTCGATGTACCAAATGTTTTAAGACACTTCCAGGAGATGACATGCGCTAGTGGGCGGCTCTGCATACTCTGATGGGCGGCTGCATACGGAGAGCGATCGCCCGCACAGCCAAAGTGGGTGTGCTTTTGTCTTGTCGAGTGATCGCATCCCATGACGGCAATTTTAAAAATTAGCAAACGCAGGATGCGAGCGGCAGCAACATGCGAGCATGTCTGAATCAGGCCCATAATGCCTACCGCCATAAAGACACATAAAAATATAGTAAGATAAAGCAGTCTGTTTGGCTACAGTTACAGAAGAGCTTATAAATGGCAGTAAATAATGTCATCTGAAAGCAGCCGACCACTGTAAGTTCAGATGGGCTGAACAGCATGACATTATCTAGCAGAAGCAGCTTGGTAGCTTACACATTAGCAGGGTTTTCAGTGTTATAAATTCCCTCCAAATAAGCCACAGTCTGATGAATCTGCAAAGGTATGTATGTAGTCATAATGGCGACATTCACAATGTTGTCATTAGAATGTCAGCATGGTCTCACTGTCCACATTCAGTATGTCGACATTTGTCGAAATGGACATAATTTCAACATTGCGAATATCGACAGACAGTGTCGACAGTCATGTTAGGGTTAGGGTAGTGCTCGAATCATCTAAAACCGTTATGACATTTGACATGGCGACATAACATCCATGTCGACATTCTGACCATGTCGACATTCTGTACCATCTTCAGCCGATGGACAGCACCAATGACTACCTACACATTTTATCTCATAATTTGCTCCATGTTTGTTGTGTGGTGAGCCTCATGTTTGGCACCAGAATGCACATTACATACCAACACTGATGTAGTAAGATTGGTTATAGCAGTTCTCAGGGTATAGATGGGGCTGCTTCAATTACAATACTATCAAATTTCATTCAATTACATTTTCCATACCAGAACTATTACATTTCTACTTCACGTTTGCCGTCAAACCTGCATTGCTGGACATTACTGGAACGTTTATAGATCAAAACCACAAATTTACTAAGCAGCGTGTTTGACTGTCGTTTTTAAACCGATTGTGATACTCATCGATTTAGTTCATGTTCGAGTTCAGTTGAATTCAGTAGACAAAGGAACAATTTGATGGACTTCACAAACCATAGATATATTGGAAGACGAATGTAATTAATAGTGAAAAAACAAATAAGTGGGAGCGCAATGTGTCAATTAAATAAATAAATAAACCCAGATAGTGAGAATAATAAAAGAGTATAAGGCTCAACTGAATGAAAAAATTCCGCTAAAACTAGTGTAGATAGATGTAATTAACATTTAATAGACATATGACATGTGGACCATATTGGTCAGTAATAAAATAAAAAAGAATGAGTTACTGGAATTCTCGAATTAATGTTCAAAGACATATAAAGCAGATAACACCATATTAAATTCACAATATAATATAAAGACAAAACACACATAGAAACACTTATATATAAAATTGTGGGATGATTCAATCAGTAGATAGACAGCTTCCAGGTAAATGGGAGCAGGATCAACAAACAGAATTGTAGTAGTAAGTCAGGCTCCTTTGAATGTCATATGAGATGAAATAAACATGTATAGAATGTCATAGTAGACTCATGTGGATAAAGACACACGTTGAGTGTGTGATTGATACGGCATAGATGAAAGTTTTGGGAGCAAATATTGAATGTACCTGCGCCGGTATGGCGATGAGCATGTAGCGTGGTCAGAGGGCAGTGTCTGGAATGCCGCTCTGCAAATCTGTGCTGTCCGCTTGAAGTATTAAATCCCGTCTAGTGATAGTCATGCTCTAGCTGCATGCTGACAGTCACAGTGTGGTTATACGATACTTATCTCTGGCTGTGCCGGTCTCTGGTTGTTGCAGATCAGGCTCTGTATTGCCTTAGTGATAGCCGGTCTTGGCTCTCACAACTCCCGTTGTAAAGTGAGCTCACTCAGGGGTATTGGCCCGATGGTGGATGTATGGTACATCTGTTGGTATGTATTAAAAAGGATTCTTGGATATCCACCAGTAAGGTAACTTGTAAACTAACGCGTTTCTCAGCCTAAGTGTGTCTGGCTGTTTCCTCAGAGGTGATAAACCTTACTCCAGAGAATGGGATTTTATAGTGTAGGCAATAAATGTAATTAATGTAATTAAAGACAGGTGTGTCTTTGTATTCGTCTCCGCTTGTTAGAGAACCTGGCAGCATTCTTAAAACAACTTAGCACAAATAAAGAAAAGAAAGGAAATGTTTCTTTTAAAAAATAAATTGTTTCTTTTAAAAAAAAAGTAATAGATTGTTGCAAAATACAAAGTAACAAAACCTTTTGTATACACATATACCATTTTACACATAAAAAATAGTAAATAATAATTAATAAAATCTAAATCACTTATCATTATTTGTAGAATCATATACCAAGTTCATATATGCTTCGTTATTAATTGAACTGATATAGGTAACAAATAATTAATATGTTTAAATCAAACATGATAAAATATAAATATAAGATTATATGAAGAATCCTGTTCATATCAGAAATATTTACATGTCACATATGGATCTCAATAATAATAATATCAGTTTGTATAATATAATATTGTAAATCATAGTATATTAATGTACCTATTTTAGTTTTACACGGAACTTCAGTATAGGTGTCTCATATTACACAGAGATCAGATAAATAATATTAAAGATAATAATAATACATAGTTGGAAAAAATGACATATATAAATGAAAATGAAAAGACGTAATTAACGCAGAAGGGCGCAGGCACACCCACCGTGTTGAGATATATTTAAACTCAGCACCGAGGGGATGCCAGCATCGATCTGCGTCTACATATTCGAAAGTAAAAAATCCCTCCTTCATGTTATATCTTCAGATTTGAACTCGATCCATCCGCAGGGATCTGCGGTCTAGATCGAGAAGAAATTCATCAGATATTATTAAGTTCTACAGTGTCATTGACGGAGTAAGGGTGTTTAGTTTAAATATCCAATATGCTTCTTGTCTGCATAGGGATTTGTATCTATCTCCGCCTCTTGGAGTTGGATTAATTTTTTCAATGGCCATTACTTTAACACTTTTATTATTAAAGTTTTTTGAACAGTTATTTACATGTTGTGAGAGACTATGTAACTTGAAACCTTTTAGAATATTACGTCTATGCTCTAGAAACCTTGTGTGTAAACTCCGGGTAGTTCTACCGATATATTGAATCCCACATTTACACTGTATCATATATATCACATATTGTGATCTACAATTCAGAAAACCGGTAACATCAAAGCTCTCATGTGTATTGAAGGAAGTGAATTTCGTGCAGTTTTCCGTATATTGACATGTGATGCATTTATCGTGACCACACTTAAAAAACCTTTTGGTTTAGATGGTAGCCAATTTGAACAAATTGTAGTGTCCTTGCTGGTAAACAGATTTGGGGCTAGTTTTTGTTTAAGATTCATAGCTTTCCTAAAAATGACTTTTCTGTGGAAGTGAGGAGTTTAAAATTTTATCATGTAACAGAATGTGTGAGTTTTTTTGAATAATATCAGTTATTTTATTCGCAGCTGAATTATATAGTCAATCAGTGCATTACAGTGCCATCCCAAATAATACAAATATCATCAATGTATAAGAAATTACGTGTTTCCTCCTTCAATCCTGTATCCAGTGGACACCCCACCAGGACGCCCCATTATTTCGGGCATTGGCTCTCTTACAACTAATCTATCTTCCTATGTAGACACACATCTACAAAAATATGTTTCCTTCCTTCCATCCTATATAAAAGATACTACTCAATTTCTACAAATTATAGATACTATTATATGGAAAGACACTTACATTCTATTAACATGTGATGTTGAATCACTATACACAAATATACCACATGAGTTTGGATTGCTTGCTATTAATCACTATTTAAGTGTAGATACAGGATTGAAGGAGGAAACACGTAATTTCTTACTATCTTCTATAAGGTTTATTTTAGAACACAATTTCTTTTCATTTGATGCCCAATTTTATTTACAAACACGGGGTACAGCCATGGGGACCAAGTTCGCTCCGAGTTACGCCAATCTATACATGGGCCTCTTCGAAGAGCACCATGTGTGGACTGGACGTTTCGGAGCGAACTTGGTCCTTTATGGAAGATACATTGACGATATTTTTATTGTTTGGGACGGCACTGTTAATGCACTGATTGACTTTGTTACATATTTGAATAAGAATACTTTTGGGTTAAAGTTTACTCACAATTATGATTTCGAAACCATCAATTTTCTAGATATTAATATATGTGTCTCTGCTGGTAAACTCCAATCATCCACTTACATTAAAAAAGTGGATTGTCAAAATTATCTTCATTATAACAGTAGCCATTATAGACCATGGAAAAATAATATACCCAAAGATCAATTTCTTAGGCTGAGGAGAAACTGTTCAAATGATTTAACATTCATTCAACAAAGTAAAGATATGTATCTAGCTTTCATCAATAAAGGTTACCCTAAACATATTTTAGATAAAGCCTTAAATGAGGCACAGAACTCTAAGAGATCTACACTTTTACATAAAACAAATCCCAAATCAACTGGAAGGACCAGAACAAACGATTTACAAGTAACAGACAAAACGTTATCTTTCATTACACTATATAATTCAGCTGCGAATAAAATAACTGATATTATTAAAAAAAACTCACACATTCTGTTACATGATAAATTTTTAAACTCCTCACTTCCACAGAAAAGTAAATTCATTTTTAGGAAAGCTATGAATCTTAAACAAAAACTAGCCCCAAGTCTGTTTACCAGCAAGGACACTACAATTTGTTCAAATTGGCTACCATCTAAACCAAAAGGTTTTTTTAAGTGTGGTCACGATAAATGCATCACATGTCAATATACGGAAAACTGCACGAAATTCACTTCCTTCAATACACATGAGAGCTTTGATGTTACCGGTTTTCTGAATTGTAGATCACAATATGTGATATATATGATACAGTGTAAATGTGGGATTCAATATATCGGTAGAACTACCCGGAGTTTAACACAAAGTTTCTAGAGCATAGACGTAATATTCTAAAAGGTTTCAAGTTACATAGTCTCTCACAACATGTAAATAACTGTTCAAAAAACTTTGATAATAAAAGTGTTAAAGTAAGGGCCTTTGAAAAAATAAATCCAACTCCAAGAGGCGGAGATAGATACAAATCCCTATGCAAACGAGAAGCATATTGGATATTTAAACTAAACACCCTTACTCCGTCTGGCCTCAATGACGCTGTAGAACTTAATAATGTCTGATGAATTTCTTCTCGATCTAGACCCCAGATCCCTGCGGATGGATCGAGTTCAAATCTGAAGATATAACATGAAGGAGGGATTTTTTACTTTCGAATATGTAGACGCAGATCGATGCTGGCATCCCCTCGGTGCTGAGTTTAAATATATCTCAACACGGTGGGTGTGCCCGCGCCCTTCTGCGTTAATTACGTCTTTTCATTTTCATTTATATATGTCATTTTTTCCAACTATGTATTATTATTATCTTTAATATTATTTATCTGATCTCTGTGTAATATGAGACACCTATACTGAAGTTCCGTGTAAAACTAAAATAGGTACATTAATATACTATGATTTACAATATTATATTATACAAACTAATATTATTATTATTGAGATCCATATGTGACATGTAATTATTTCTGATATGAACAGGATTCTTCATATAATCTTATATTTATATTTTATCAATTTTGATTTAAACATATTAATTATTTGTTACCTATATCAGTTCAATTAATAACGAAGCATATATGAACTTGGTATATGATTCTACAAATAATGATAAGTGATTTAGATTTTATTAATTATTATTTACTATTTTTTATGTGTAAAATGGTATATGTGTATACAAAAGGTTTGGTTACTTTGTATTTTGCAACAATCTATTACTTTTTTTTAAAAGAAACAATTTATTTTTTAAAAGAAACATTTCCTTTCTTTTCTTTATTTGTGCTAAGTTGTTTTAAGAATGCTGCCAGGTTCTCTAACAAGCGGAGACGAATACAAAGACACACCTGTCTTTAATAATATTAATTACATTTATTGCCTACACTATACAATCCCGTTCTCTGGAGTAAGGTTTATCACCTCTGAGGAAACAGCCAGACCCACTTGGGCTGAGAAACGCGTTAGGTTACAAGTTACCTTACTGGTGGATATCCAAGAATCCTTTTTAATACATACCAACAGATGTACCATACATCCACCATCGGGCCAATACCCCTGAGTGAGCTCACTTTACAACGGGAGTTGTGAGAGCCAAGACCGGCTATCACAAAGGCAATACAGAGCCTGATCTGCAACAACCAGAGACCGGCACAGCCAGAGATCAGTATCGTATAACCACACTGTGACTGTCAGCATGCAGCTAGAGCCTGACTATCACTAGACGGGATTTAATCCTTCAAGCGGACAGCACAGATTTGCAGAGCGGCATTCCGGACACTGCCCTCTGACCACGCTACATGCTCATCGCCATACCGGCGCAGGTACATTCAATATTTGCTCCAAAAACTTTCATCTATGCCATATCAATCACACACTCAACGTGTGTCTTTATCCACATGAGTCTATTATGACATTCTATACGTGTTTATTTCATCTCATATGACATTCAAAGGAGCCTGACTTACTACTACAATTCTGTTTGTTGATCCTGCTCCCATTTACCTGGAAGCCGTCTATCTACTGATTGAATCATCCCACAATTTTATATATAAGTGTTTCTATGTGTGTTTTGTCTTTATATTATATTGTGAATTTAATATGGTGTTATCTGCTTTATATGTCTTTGAACATTAATTCGAGAGTTCCAGTAACTCATTCTTTTTTATTTTATTACTGACCAATATGGTCCACATGTCATATGTTTATTAAATGTTAATTACATCTATCTACACTAGTTTTAGCGGAATTTTTTCATTCAGTTGAGCCCTATACTCTTTTATTATTCTCACTATCTGGGTTTATTTATTTATTTAATTGACACATTGCGCTCCCACTTATTTGTTTTTTCCTGTGGTAATTTATAGAGGCTAGCCACCTCTCTTGTGGTTGAGCTGCCATAGATTGTCCTATTCTCAGCTCAGTGCTACAGCGCCTCCAATTTGTGTTTTTATTACAGTAATTAATAGTGGTTGATTAAACACGATCAAAATTGGAATTCATGTCCTATGTTTTTATGATTGGTGTCATCACAAATAATTCCCCAAACCGACAAAACATGTTCATTGTGGGGGATTTGGTTGTAGGCAATTTGCACTGGAGTTGGAGAGCAGTAAGATATCGACAGTTGTATGATTTTGAAAGTTGTTTATTGTGCCGAATCGGTGTGTTAAGTTGTGTTTCACCTGCGATTTACCATCGATTTGGACTTTAGTAAATCTCCGATTTACAAATTCACGGGAATATCGCAGAAAAACACCAAATCTGCCAAAAACGAATCTTAGTAGATATCTCCCCAGGTATCTATGTATTGTCACACAGAAATTCACATATTTGTTTGTTTATTTGTTGTGATGATTTCCTCTTAGATGCATGTGGTAAAAGTTAATTTTACATTTGTACTAAAGTAACTTTTTTGTATTTCTTCAGTTCTCTGCCTGATAGCTTATCACTTCTTTGTCATTCTGTTTGTGTGGTCCTACTGGAAGACCATCTTCACATTGCCAATGAACCCAGCTAAAGAGGTAAGTTAGGTCATGAGGGACATTGAAGCATTTTATATATGAACATGGGTGTTGTACATGTTAATCTGCCATTGTCATTGTTGCTGGATGTGTTTGTTTTTATTTCATTTTGCATTTTTTTTCTAAGAAAATAAAGTACTTTATCATTTTGTCAGTTTTTGCAATGTCGTTTTACTGTAGCCATGTCTGTGTATTGCACAGATCCGCTTTGTCTTCTCTGATGAAGAAATGACACTGAGGCTGCTGTTTGTATAAGCACTTCCCCTGTCTGCACGTCCTATATAAGCTCTCCTTTCCCTAGGCAATGCATGTACTGTATATCTGTTTCCTTTCATGTAGCAAGAAAAGATTGCTTCTCTCGTAAACAGCAAACTGTCTACAGCTTCTTGTAACTCTGTTTTTTAGGCATCACGGCATGATAGGCAGCAATCTCTAAACATTTCCTCTTTTAAAACGTATAAAAATGTATTCAAAACCACTCGGCTTAAACGTAAAGAAAAAGTATTTGTATATTTGTACAATACTGTTCTATTTAACACAAATGGCAGGGTAATCATTTATCAAGTATTACATAGATGGATTTTAAGTATATATGTTTATAAATATTGATTCCCAAGGCAACTGCGACTGTTCTTACTACCTACTGGGAAGGATATGTGATTAAATCATTATTCATAAATGATATATATACAATAATACACCGACTGCTGTTAAATGAGAAGACATTGAGGTGTTTCCTAACCACATAAAAGAACAAGGCCAAGTGGTTTTCTGCAGATCACAGGGCTCCAAATTGTTTTTTTTTTAAAAACTATTTTTATTGAATTCAGAGAGGTCAAGACAAGGACAATAATATATAGTATTACATTCACAGCAATAAATATGGTTGGCTAATACAATACAAGTGGGTTATACAGTCAAGATTGTATATTTGCCCTGTTCCTCATGAATTTAAATTTTATTTTATTCAAAATTTATACAGTTTAACTAAACACCATGTAACTGAGTCCAATTAAAGAAATTGGTGAAAAGAAAAGAAAGAAAAAGAAGGAAAAGGAGAAGGGAAGGGGGGGAGGGGAGGAGTCATCCACATTTATAGTGCGTTCAGGATATATTTCATGATAGCGACCATGTGGTGTTTTCAAACACCTTTGTAATCTGCTCATAAGTCTGAGTGGGCAGATAGTTGAGGGAAGTTTCCCATTTGTTATAGAATCTAACAACACCTTTTTCAATATCATACATCGCCGTACGGCTGTCAAAATACAGTATGTTAAGCAATTCCAATTTAAGCATTTCTAAAGATGGAATTACCCTAAAGAGCCATTTCTGCCCAATTTGTTTGTTTAAATGTATATGTATATGGATAATGAGAGAATGGGAAGCTGTTGGCCTGTCATGCAGCTGTTGAATGAGAGACAGACAGGTGATGTATGCATTTTATACAGTGTAAAGTCTATGGGGCCAATTTATCATTAATTATTTGCAGCATATTATACACCAGTTTTCAGGGGATACCCTAAAATATTAAGTATCAGCTGAATATATGAAGGAGGGACAGAAGCAGCTATCTCCCATATCTGCTGCAGTTCCTCCATTTCCGACAGCAGCCGCAGCCCCTATAGTTTCTATGGGGCTTGTGAAGTTGTCAGATTTACCAAGCTAGTTTGGCCCTGGCAGCTAGAAGATGGCGATAGCCGCTGGAGCCTATGGGCCATGCAAAATTTACCGGAGGAACACTCCCGGGCAATGGCCGCCTCACATACGTGGCCAGGGGACCGTGCATGTGCAGCAGTTTCGTTAGAGGGGTGAAGAGATTGCTGATGCGGCTACTTCACTACGAGCACATCGCTGGGACGGGCTACTTTCCATAAGGAAATGTGTGCGTGACAATGAGGTGAAACTGGACATGGCTGGGAGAATTGGTGCAACTGAATTTGTATTCCTGGCTTTATTCTAAAACAGAGCATCCATGTGAGAAGTACACTTATTAGTGAGGCCTTAAAGACGTCTGTGACAACTTGGAGAGTAATGCTGGGTGCACACTGACCGATATATTGGACGATCAATTGATCGGCCGATATATCTGCAGCCCGTCGGCCAGTGTGTACCCACGATATGTCTGAACGACGTCGTTCACCGACATATCGCATTGGCTGCGCTGCACAGCCGATGGACAGATATGTCTGCAGACATATCTGTCCATCGGCAGGTGTGTACGAGTGGTCTGCAGACTGCCCGTACACACACAGCGGCAGCAGTGGGGAGGGGGGCAGAACACGCCCACCACCCGCTGGGACACGCCCCCCGACCCATCCCCTGGCCGCCGGGACCCACTGCAGCATGCAGATGATGGTTGTTCAGTGTGTAAGAACGACCATCACCTGCAGACATATCGCTTAGGTGTGTACCCAGCTTAACAATCTTCCAGATGGGAGAAACAGCAGCCAAGTCACTTCACAAATCTTCCCTGTATGGGTAGTAAAGAGCATCAGGTTGAAGAAAACTTGACTTCAATTCCAGATGATACCATTTAGGGCCCAATCTTTTTCCACCAGCAAATGATCTCTGTTGTTACCTTAAAGATACTTATGACTGGGTGCCGTGTAGTCACAGCATCTCCCCTCGTTAAAAGAATTATCATCCAGTCCATCAAAACTGAAGGCTGATCAGACAGTGAAGAGGATAACATCAGTTCCAATCAATCTGGGCAGGGCCTCTTATTACTAGCTGCATAATTGTCATACCCAAAGCACTCCATTCCTGACTTCTTATGTTGGTGCTTATATTCCATTTATCTGAAAATTGTACAGTAAAAATACATAGGGCTATATTTACTAAAGTGCAGGTTTTTAGAAGTAGAGATATTGCCCATAGCAACCAATCAGATTGTATTTATAATTTATCTAGCACCTTCTAGAAGATAATAACTAGAATCTGATTGGTTGCTATGACCAACATCTCCACTTCTAAGAACCTGCACTTTAGTAAATATATCCCATAAAATCTCTATATATATTTAAAATAAAGTTCCCTGTTTAGGGATCTGCCTGTTCGTTCGGGCTAATCTCTTGAACCACTGGATGGGTTTTGATGGGGTTTTCACTACTCTATATGGCATTGGTCGAGGAAGGTTTAGGTGTATGAACCTCTCATCTGGGACAAAAGGGAGCCGAGCAGTGACGTTTTTAGTGAAGCAAGTGACAGAAAAAAATCTTGAACCAAGCTGCTGTACAGGAGCTATCCAGGGTGCTGAAACAGCAAGAGAGCGTCTGGAACTGAGGGGCTGATTCAGACCCGCTCGCAAGCGCTATGAGCTCGCGAGCGGGTCGATGTTTGCCCCCTGCGCATGTGCCGCCTCTGGCGTGCGCATGCGCGAGACCCGGCCAGCGACAGGCGCTCCGTCGCTACGGGTCTCGCACTAAAACGGGGCGGCTGTCGATTGTGATTGACAGCTCTCCCCGTTTTGGAGGCGGGCAGGGGGGGTGGCTACACAAACGGAGGCATTCCCGAAGGAACGCCTGCCGTTTGTGGGAGGCACCACTGACTCCACCAGTGATGTTAGTGGACAGCTTCCTGCTCTATTTAGAGCAGGAAGCTCACTGGGGCTTGCGGGAATGAGACCCTACCACAATGGTCTCGTCGTAAGCCCCGATGGTCGCGTGTGTGTGAGTGACTGACTACTGCTGCACGGCTGAGAGCTGCACACTGATTGGCTCTCTGAATCAGTGAGAGCCAATCAGAAATATCAATGTGCCCTGTTGCTTAGCAGCAAGGGGAGGGGAGGGAGTCAGGGTCATGTCTGAGGCAGAGAGTGAGAGACAGCCTCCAATGAACCCAGGAAGATGCCCTGATGCAGACACAGTAGCTAGGAAGGAGCTAGGGGAGGCACAGCTATCAGAAATTAAAAAACAAAAAACCATCGGAACACCATCAAATGGTTTTCATTAGATGGTGGCAAACATCAGACCTCCACCATCAATTGGTAAAAACACTACCATCAGAACAAAAACATCAGTGATCACATTGCAATTACGGACGCACAAAGCAACCCATTGCAAAGTGAGTGACAGGCTGTCAGTGTTTGGGGGTGGTGACAGGGGAGTGATCACAAAAACGTAGGCGTGCCTGTCCATTTAAACACCATTTGATGGGCGTGCATAAATTAACCACTGAGATTGCCTACGCAGCTTGAGTACTCACTGTGTGTGACGAGTCTGGCAGTTTCTGCGGCTGGTCAGACCTGGTGTAAATGCTGCGTGACGGGCCGATGTGCGTCGATGGTACCGATGTATATGCAGAAAAGCGAGGGTTGGACGTATATGAGAGGGCAGCAGTGAGCGTCCCTATGCCGGCTGTGCTTTAGCAAGCATTACCATATTTTCGCAGCTGTGTTCGATATGAAATCGCAGCTGCGATCGCAATTGTGTACGCTGCTGAATCAGGCCCTATGTCAGGATGAACTCTTAGGGGTAAATTTACTAACGTGCGGGTTCTTAGAAGTGGAGATGTTACCCATAGCAACCAATCAGATGCTAACTATTATTAAAAACCTGCACTTTAGTAAATATACCCCTTAATGTCTTTAATGAGTGTATAGTTATCTGTCAAAATATGTTTTAGTCTAATATTTTAGGGTTCCAACATTGTCAACACAGGATTAGAGTCTACTCATAAAGCAGGCAGAAAGACACTACCAGACTGACATACCTGAATGGATCTTTGCCACCTTTTATTGTCAGTTCATCAGCAGAGAGTGGCTTGCTGGGCATGCATTGCATACAATGTTGGCTGCAATGTCTAAAACCAGTGGAAATGGCATCTCGGCAACACACAAATGGAGACCTTTGTAGCCGTTCCAAATATGTGCACATGATGGACCTCAGCTCATGGCCGAGGCGCTGACTGTGCTGGACAGTAACTTCATGCTGTCGGCAAGGGAATTAATTTTTTACTGTCCCACTGCTATGGGGAGATACAAGAAATAATACTGTGTACCAGGCTGGTAGCAAACTAGACATTAGCAGAACATAGGGGCATATAATACACCTGCATATCTTCCATTCTTTGAGAGTCTCAAAGTGAGACCAGCATGGTATATTTGTACTAAATAAAGCATTTTAATGAAACTGCAATCTCATTGTAGTGGCAATTATAGAAGGATCCATTACAATATGTCTAAGATTTCCCTATTTGGCACTGTCTAATGCCTTTCCCTTGCTTGTCCTATCTAGAGAGGTTCTGCTTTTGTAGCAGATACAGCAAATTACAATACTAGCGTTTGGGAAGATATAACTACATAGACTAATCACAACAACGTATCTGAATTGGCGGATGCCACAATATCTCCCAACGACTTGTTGGCCTATACCATCTCCTTTACGCTTTACCTCTAGCAGTAACGTAACAAAGATGCAGCGAATTGTGGACATTTCCTAACCATATATAACCATACGGAGTCACTCTGCTGTGATTCTCAATGTTCTTGCTCTTTTCTTTTTGGGCCACTTTTTTCAGGGCTATAATAAAAAATAAGACAGAAACATGTTTACTTTTGAGCTGAGTGTCCTGACGTGTCCTGAGGTCTGTGGCAAGCTGTAGTGTGAATATTGATACTGAGAGTAGTTATCCCCCGTTGAATGAAATAGATGCCTAGTAAAGCTCTTGCAGCATTAAATATTTACTCTGCCTGTTAAATGGAAATCAGATGCCAGAAACAGAAACCGCTGAGCTTTCAAGCCTTCACTTTTGCTGGCTCTATCTGCCAGAAGGAAGACACATATTATAACCCGTGTGCCATACTGCATTAAAGAAATTACTGTAGCAATTCATTGTTCTTGTGCACAAGTTATTCATGTATTGAGTGAATGAAATGTATTTAAAATGTTTGTTGTGTATTAGGTTCATATAGATCTGTGTCCCAGTGGTAGGAAGTACTCTGTGGTGCCAGCAGATGTAATGTGATCACCGGCTTGTATAAATAAATGTGGTCATGGAGCATAGTTGTCAGATGACACTTTCTGATGCCTCTGACACACAAAATGTTCTGCGTCTTTGCCTGTTACCAAGCAACCTTGTATTAATCTGTCCCTAGTCACAAAGTAAAGTGTTCAGTTCCTAGTAAGAGTGTAGCAATGGCCCTCTAACATGCAGATCTCACATCCTTGCTGTAATCATTAGCATAGAAGTCAGTGGAGTTCGGCACTGTATAAAACACATTCAGTACAGCACAGTACCAATCATTACAGCGATATCTAACATATACGGAACAGATAACGGTGCTGCACTGCATCGCTGCTTTAAGTACCAGTGACAGGTTTTCAGCAACTAAATTGCTACCATAATTTTATCAGATTCCTTACTAAACAAGTAGAAATATTTTTAATAACCTAATTTTTGTGTTTTAGTTTCATCTTTCATATTCTGACAAAGAGATTATAGAACGAGAACCCAGAGGGGAATCACAGCAGGAAGTTCTCAGAAGACTGGCCAAGGACCTCCCCGTCTATACCAGGACAATGTCAGGAGGTAAATGTTGTTGTTGCAGCTCATTAGTAATTGCTATCAATGTTCCCCTCGCTGTAAGACGGCTCCCTGATCTGATACCTGTTGTCAGTATTCCCCTTCATCTGATGAAGCTGAATGTAGTCGCGTTACAGAGCCTCTGATCCTCTTGCAGGGAATAAAGATTAAATAGCCAATATGTAGGGCAGTTATGGATTGAAACGTATATGACTCTGCATCGCCCATACCTGTGAGTGCTGAAGCAGTGCGCTTTCACGCAAATGGGCGCATGATCAACTCTGCGCCAGCCCTAATGTGTTTGTAATTATATTATATTTATCTACTTGAGGGCAGTTTTTGCACACTGAAATATTTCCCTCATAGAGCAAAAAGTGGTCCTGAGTCAGACGCATCTGCGGCTGCTGGTCCGTATGTCTGCCACAGCCTGCTTACTACCTAATGCAAATGCCAGTATCCACCTATCTATGCCAATTACATTCCCGTCTTCATGTGGAAGGGCACTCCGCTCACTGTTTTCTGTCTGCAGCTGTCATCAGTAGTATTGAGACGTACACCCGCCCCATGCTGGGTGCAAATGATCCATCAGAAACGGGATTCCCATCTCCGTCTATCCGCACACGCCAAATGAGCTCGGAAGTTTGCTTACACGCCTACAGCACTACCACGGCACTCCCATAAGATGGCTCTGTTATGTGCTCCTCTAGGGTAACCACCCAGAACCACCTATTTCCTGCAAAGAGAGATCTGTCAATGGATAGATCAGCCCATCCGCACTCTCAGTCTCCGCCCATGTCTGAGTACGTGGTATGGTGCATGCGCATTGTGCGATTGTTATCTGCTGCACATGCTCAGCATGCAGATATCTGAGGGATCCATCTCCATTTGCACTGATACAGAGTTACAAGTAAGTTACTTTGCTCCAAAGGGGCTTGGATGAAATAAATGTTTGTCTATATGCAGAGCTATTCGCATCCTGCAATGCTACTTCATCTATCCATACGCCTGGTTTTCTACCAGTCACCACCATCACTGCGCATTTGAACCAACCTATACGCCTCCAAACTGGCATCTTTTCACCTGCATCCAGCTTTCCCTAGCCCGCAGCTGTGTCAATAGGACCTCACTGAACTTTTCATACATGAGAAGGCCCCTTTACAACCTAGTTACACCTTTTAAGTTGTAATTGGAGATACTGAAGGGGCGCCATGAGAGGGCGGGTACTAATTACACAAGCTCAGCATTGTCTGAGGGGCACAGCAAATTATGCAGGAGGAGAAATGTCCCCCACCTCAGCACATGTCGCTGCTTTGTGGCAGCACGCATAGTTTTTTTGTAAATGTTTTTTTTTGAAGGGACATGGCTGCGCCTCCCTAAATATGTCCACGCCCCTGTCTCTACTGGGCCTGCAGATTGTCTCTGCTACCTTGGACGTGCAATTGAAAAGCATTACTGGAGCATGCACAGTCGCTTTCAGGCAAATAGGTGACTTTTACACTCTCCATCAGCCCCAATGTGCCTGAAATGGTATGCAGTGGGGATGCCGACCGTCTAAATGCCGACCGTTGGCATCCCGACTGTCTAATCTCGGCAAGGGTCTAATGACAGGCGTCTGTCATTTTCCCTATGCCGTGCACCCGACGCCCGGCATATTGATCGTAGGTAAGCCGGGCGCGGACAGCTGCGGGGGGGGTGAGGGTTAGGGACTCCCGGGGGGGGGTCTAAGGATTAGGCACCCCCCCCCCTGGGAGGGTTAGGGATAAGCTAGGAGAAGGGGGGTTAGGGTTAGGCACCCCCGCCGGAAGACTTAGGTTTAGGCTGTGGGGAAGGGGGGGTTAGGTTTAGGCACTTACAGGGGAGGTTGGGGTTAGGCACTTGGGGGCGAAGGTTAGGGTTAGGCACCCCTAAGGGAGGGTTAGGGGGTGGGGTTAGGTTAGTGAATAGTAAAAATACTTACCTGTCAGGATCTTCACTGCTGGTCTTCCAGTGTCGCATTCGCACCACCGGACATGCGTCAGGCGGTATTTCATACCGATCCCCCTGAAACAGTATCAATCTAATTGAGGACAGTATTTACATACTGATATATTTCCCTTCACATATAGCACATTTATTTAGGTAACTAATTGTGTCAGGTTTTTGAAATCTAATATGTGTCATTTGGTTTTTTTGGGGGCGGCGGGAGGGGATTTTATACTTTGTTCTTCCAAAGCATCTTTTATTTCCCACTTTAGGGCAGGCACCATTTCAATGTTTTAGTGCCTATGAAAGACTGCGACTTTGTAGTGATAATATGCTCTGAATTCTGAGCTGCTGTCCTTGTCACTTAGTAACATACTGCCATAAAACAGTGGCAGCACTTGCCAGAACAAAGATAGTGGGGATATAATAAGATCCTGAACAGTGACAAAAGCTATTTAAATCTTTAAAATCTTTATATTGAATTTGCTGCCAAATGAACTTTAACTACAGACTTTTCTTTACAGCCATCAGATACTGTGACAGATGCCAGCTTGTGAAGCCTGACCGCTGTCATCACTGCTCTGTCTGTGATAAGTATGAACCCCTTCTCCTGTGATCATTTGTACAAGATTAGAAGCCGGAGAGATGGTAGCAGAACTGAGGCTGTCAGTATCTGCCTCTGTAAATGGTGTTATGTATATCGGCTGGTGTGCATATTATGGTGTTATGTATATCGGCTGGTGTGCATATTATGGTGTTATGTATATCGGCTGGTGTGCATATTATAGTGTTATGTATATCGGCTGGTGTGTATATTATGGTGTTATGTATATCGGCTGGTGTGCATATTATGGTGTTATGTATATCGGCTGGTGTGCATATTATGGTGTTATGTATATCGGCTGGTGTGCATATTATGGTGTTATGTATATCGGTTGGTGTGCATATTATGGTGTTATGTATATTGGCTGGTGTGCATATTAACAGCTTTCATTGGTGACGATTTCCTTGAATCAAACAGAAGCCAGAACGCCATAATTAGTCACAATAAATAATTGGGTTGTACAGGAGAGGAAACCTAGCTGTACCTCCAGCCTGAGTGTGCTTGACAAGACCTAGAGGGGAACACTGAAGTGCTATTGAGTTTCACTAAAGGAAAATCTATAATATACTTCTATGCACTACACAAATTATCTTTCAACAAGACAAAATACTGCTCACACTTATATATGTAAATGAGTCTTTTTAAAAGTAACAAGGTAGAAAAAACATATTTGCAACTCTTTTGAAGAAAATACAAGTAATTGGTAAAGTGATTACATATAAAGGGCCAGAATTCTGGTAGTACTATATTGGGGTTGGGTACACGATCCCATATTGTGTCATGTGCAAATGAAGTAATATTTTATTGTTAATGATAAACATATACTTGTGTGTATCGACACCTAGGTTTTCTTCCAGGGAGATTTCCATTGCGTTTTATCTTTTACATCTGAGAATGCAACTTCTATTAGATTTATTTTGCCTGTACGAGTTCCCTCTCACAATGTTTTGTCAATTGTGCGTCATTTTTGTTCCTTGTAGGTGTATACTGAAAATGGACCATCATTGTCCGTGGTATGTACCAACATAAAATACTTGCTGTTGTTTATTATAAGTATGGTTAAATAGCTTTAACAATGCTAATTAGTTTCAAGGCACCCGAGCAATTGCAACAGTCACTTGGTTTATTTTACACCTACAGTAATTGCTTGAAAATTAAGTGTGGGCCCAAAATAAAGCTGATCCCAATCAATTTCTGATCAGGATCTCTTAGTAAGATATTACATGCTACCATTGGCTCATTGTACTACATGACTGATTCAGAGATGGACGCAATGCCAATGTATACGCAGCTGAGCCATTATCGGTGATCTGCAAATGTCACAATGCGCTTGCGTCAGGTTCCATTACCCATGATGCTCGCAGTGACAATTTATTCACAAAGTGATTTGTAGGCAGGGCCTGTTTGTGGGCAGCAACGGGGAGGTGGCAACCCAAAGGCAGGCGTTTCGCAACCGTTTTTGGGCCCTCGGAATCATTTGGTCTGGTCCTTGGAGCTTTTTCTGCTAGCCTCATTTGTCTAGCAGGGTGCCTAGAATGGCACCCTGCAGCCAGAATCTATGCAGCAGTGCCGCCAGGAGCCTCCTTAGGACGTCTCAGAGTGTCACACCGCTCCCCTTACAGCTCCCTGGAGCATCCTCAGGATGCTCCGGACATTGCTGTAATCACCATAGATTGTGGCTCCTGCCCCATATTACAATGCGCGGAGGGGGCGTGGCCTGCACTGGGCCCATAAATAATGTGATTTTTATCAAAATGGCCCTCGGCAGAAAAAAGGTTTCCCATCCCTGCCATGCGCAGTTCTGTAAACCATTCTGCGTGACCGTATGATCTGTGCCCGATGCTGCGTTTTGGTACACATTCGCTTGGATTTGTGAAACCGCTGGTGGACGTCTTAATATGGATCCCGGCGGCTGCGATATTTGCAGATTTTCGCTGTGTACAATTTTGCAGCTGCGGCGGTATTAGTGTACATCTCTAAATCAGGCCCTAAGTGTGCCGCTGTTATATCTGGCCATGCAACCTGAGCGCTGAGCAGCCTGATCTTTTAGGTTTAGTCTCACATGTGTACAGTATGGCTAATCCAGCAGAGGTCAGTCTATGAGACCCTTTTACTGATGGGAGAAACTATTAAAGGGTAAAAATCAGGACTGTGTTTGTGTTTGTCTTACAATCCTTCATCTTGGTCAGCAAATGCAGGAGCAAGGGCCCTTACATAACCTTTTTATGTAGAGAACCTTAGCCAGGCATGTCAAAGCCTCAGCAGTCACTCCTGTATTACCGCTGTGGATACCAATGCCATTCTTTGCTGATTCATTTTCACTGATGCTGGGTGCTTAGGTTCTCTTCAAGTTTCAATTGTAGCAACAGAAATGTGCGTTCACCTAATTTGGAAAGATGTGAGAATGCTGTGGCTGCGTATAACATTTATAGAAATGGTGATGAAACAATGATGAGTATAAAGAGCTCTTTATGTCTGTTGAATGCAACATTGCTATTTGTGTGATTCTCACAGCACGATGGTACATGACTTCTATCATGTGAGTCATGAGGGAAATAATGTCTGTTATTCAGAGCCAGACACACTCGCTTATGTTTATTTGTGAAGGAGGCATCTGTGGCAATTATCATCAAGTTGAAAACATAAGGAGCATCAGTGATATGGAGCTGACTGCCCGCTGATTGATTGTGCAGCAGTGTATCTGTGGTAGCATTAAGCGCTTTTTGCCTATACATAAAGAACATAAAAGTAACCCTGAGAAGAAATATTTGTAATGCTTCTTTCAATGCAAAAACACTTGCTATGCGAACTGTTTATCAAATTGTGAAATCCAAACTTGTCATCTGAATAATGATTGTATATATTATTGAGTAATGGACTTGGCAGCTTAATGATGATATTAAACAAAATGCTTGTATGTGTCTTAAGTTATTTGATGGGCAACAGATAATGCCTGTGACATTTACAGGATCATTTTATTTATTTCATTTTGGCAAAAAGATGGCCATTGTGAGTCCCTCCACCTCCCTTGCAGTTTTTAAAAGCCTCAATGGGTGTTAGGAGTTATTTCCTATAGAGACTTGTTCAGGTAACTGTAAGCCACTCCTGCTATCCCTCTAATACAGGGGTAGCCAACCCTGGTCCTCGAGAGCTACCAGCAGTGCACGTTTTCCAGGTCACCTCACAGAATCATAAGATAAATAATTAGCTCCACCTGTGGATCTTTTCAAATGTGTTAGTGATTAATGAATACACCTGTGCACTAGCTAGGTGGTCTGGAAAACATGAACTGTTAGTAGCTCTCGAGAACCGAGATTGACTACCCCTGCTCTAATGACATGCCCTTGGTTGGTGCGTCCCAGGTTGAGTTATGGGGTTGTGATGCCGCACTCATGGTTCATAGTCCATAATCTTTTTCTAGTCTGTCACCATGGGAACGTTCCATGATTTTGTACTCACCCTGGAGATTTTATTTTATTTTATTTGAGTTGTCATAGGTTGGATTGTACACAAGTAAATTTTATTTGGTAGTACAGATTGAAAGGCATTTAAATCAAAATTAGCAAAACGTAAATAACAAATGAATTCGTAGGGTCCCAAATGAAAGTTATGTGAAAAATGAACTGATGAAATAACCAAGAAAGGAGATATGCTTTATTTTTTAAGCCTGATTTTATGATATTGTGTTTTTAAATTATTTTTCAATTGTTTGTATTTTTAATTATTCCTCTAACCATTGTTGTCTACATTTTTTTAATTTCATTCATCCTTGACAATATTGAGTTGTATTATGAGGCCATTAATCTAGCGAATAAATCGTTTGATTATTGATTATTTTTGTTGGGTTATCCCGTATTGGCCAATTGCAGCGCATATTTCCTGTTTGGGTAAGAGGGTGTTTGACCACTTATATCTTAAGTGCTGACACTTCCTCTAGAGCCCTATATTGCTCACCTCCCATTTCTGGAGAGTCATTGACAAGATGTGCATGAAACACAACGAAGTTCTGATCTAGAAAGTGCCATTCTCAGCGCTGGAGATAGTTCTCCTCTAGTTGTCCTTTGGTCGCAGAGATTGGTCACCTGTTGGCGTCGCCCTTACATTCATTTTTACCTGACACTTAAGGGACTCAAGAGCTGCTCTGTATGCGCTGTGCATTCAGAAGCAGCGCTGTTAGGGACCAGCTAATTGGTTGGTAAGTCCGAGACGGTGTGGGGACCCCTTATGTGTGGGGGCGCCAGGGTGACTGCTCTTTTCAACCCGCCATTAAGCTGGCCCTGAGTATCAAGAGGAAGAGAGGGTAAGGTTTTAAGTTTGGGCCACCACCCGAATAACATCCAGGTAGTGGCAGTACTGGGCACACATTAGGGTTCTTGCTACACATAGTATAGCCTTTGAATGCTACAGGATATCTGAAAATGACTGCAGATCAGGCATATCCCTTTATGGAAGCAGTGCAGTAGAGCAAATAACCAGTTTCAGGAAGATTTAACTCCTAGCCACAAGTATAAGAAAATCCTAGTATGATCAGGGCTGCAACTAGGGGGAGAGGGGGCTAGGGGGGCACATGCACTGTGTGCCAGACTTGATGGGGGTGCCGAGGAGACAGGGGGTCCGGGTTGGCTGTAGGTGTTGATTTGGAGCTGCCCGCAGCAGCCCTTGAGAGAGTGACACAGTGCTGCAGTCAATCTAAGGTGGCGCCGATCTAGAGCTAATAGGAGCTCACGGACCAGCAGCCTGTCAGCAGCAGCTGCCGGTCTGCGAGTTCCGATTGCTCGCGACTGGTGCCATGTTAGAGTGACTGCAGTGCTGTGTCTCTCAAGGGCTACAGATAGCTGCCTGCCACTGCGGCTCCAAACCAACATCTGCTGATGCAGGCACATCATGGGGCAAGGTAAGAGACTGGTGGAGGAGGAGAGGGAAGAGTAAGAGGCTGCTAGAGGTGTGAGAGGCTGCTCTGGATGGGCCTAATGTGTAAGGGGCATTACTGTGTGGCCTAATGTATAAGGGGCATTACTGTGTGATATAATGTATTATAAGGGGCATTACTGTGTGGCATAATGTATTATAAGGGGCATTACTGTGTGGCATAATGTATTATAAGGGGCATTACTGTGTGGCATAATGTGTAAGGGGCATTAATGTGTGGCATAATGTGAAAGGGACATTACTGTGTGGCATAAAGTGTAAGGGGCATTACTGTGTGGCATAATGTGCAAGGGGCATTATACTGTGTGGCATAATGTGCAAGGGCATTACTGTGTGGCATAATATGTCACGAAACCACACACTCTTTTCGGGAATGCCCTTTTTGTTTTTTTACTTTTGGGGGCGTCAAATTGCTGTCTTGCCCTTGGTCTGGGTGACAAAAATCCTAGTTTCAGCCCTGGTATGGTTCAAGGAAAATAAAAGATCCAACAGCCGCTTTTGTGCAGCAACTGTGAATTGATCGCTGTTCTACATTTTATCATCTTATTTCCACTGACAGACTGTAGGTAGATGTACGTAATAAAGTGCCCACCAAACACATATATATGTGTTCAATGCCATATGCTGTGAATGGTTATATTTGTTTTTCATTTTACAGCTGTTTCTAACTAATATTTACATCAAATTATTTTACTTTTTAGGGTGAACAATTGTGTTGGTTTCTCCAACTATAAGTTTTTCCTACTCTTCCTGGCCTATTCGTTACTGTACTGCCTTTTTATTGTTGCCACAGATCTACAGTATTTCATCAAGTTTTGGACAGTAAGTAATTTGTAGTATATAAAACAACTGCCCAATCCTGATTCCGCTTTCCAATAGACCATTCTGTGTAGCAGTGCCATGTCAGCGGTGGCTGTGTGAGCGTCACTGACTTGTAAGAAATTGGATTATTCGCCAGACTGATTCATAATGCTCTGTTGGACTGAAACAGAATAACTGTGTATAGAGAAAATGGAGTATAGAAATAATGTGCATAAGTACGTATGATTCCAGTAAGGCATTCCCTGCGGTACAATGACTGTGTCACTGCCATAGGATCGGACTTTTCCCTTGGCTAGGTCAGTCCCTACAACAAAGTAACAAAAAGCAATCAAGTAGTCATGTCCTATATCAGTAACTCTCTTCTTAGTGCAGAACTCCCACACAGCAGAACTAAAAAAGACTTATCTAGAAAACGCAGACTATTATTATATGATAACATAGGATGAAGCCTCAATTATTAAACAGAATTAAGATGTTTTTAAGCAGATGTTAATATACTGGCCTAATTGTACGATTAATATAAAGCTCCATCTAGCTACAGATAATCTGTTTTGCTTATTCTTCCGCCCATTATTTTAACAGTAACTTTTAGCAGAACTGGCCGTTCCACCAATTTCTATGGTTATTTTGGGGGTAAACTCAGAGATTTCAGTATAGCAATTGCTAACTTTTAAAGTAAGAACTAACAAAATACAATTACACATGCAAAGTTTTAGAACACCCTCATATTACAAGTGTGTATTCAAATTTAAGCAATTCAAGTCTAATGAATAAACTGAAATGGTACAGAGATAAGTGAGACACTTCTAGAGCTAAAAAAAAAAGGTTTATTATAGATGGTATCTGGTGTTTACCAGATTGCATAAAATATTGGGGTCTTCATCTGCTCTATGTTTGGAGTGGCTGTGGTGAAGTGGGCTATTTCCTCGATATTTGGTTGATGTGCCCTAAGATCACTGGCTGCTGGGATGACACTGCAACCCTTGTAAGCAAGGTCGCCAATGTTGCAATCACTAAAGATTTGTGGTCCTTCCTCCTGGGGCTCCCAATAGTGTCCATAGACAAGCCGACAGATAAGTTAGTTACTCAGATACTCTATGCCTTATTGGCTCTCAATGGAAGCTCCCCCGATCCTCTATCCCTGCAAATGGTTATCAAAAGAGTTTGCCATTTGGCCACAATGGAAAAAATCATAGCATCCATTCATACCAGATTGCACAGGTTTTTTTCCAGACGTGATGTTCCTGGTGTGAGGATACCGGGTGACCTGGGTATCCTGGGGTTCAGAGATCACACAGTGGAGCAGGTTATAATGAAGACAAGATGAACTTTATTTATGGAGACACAGAAATCCAGCAAACAGTAAGCAGGGTTAAATCAATACAGTCCACTCAGAGTTCAGTAAAGTCTTTTCCAGCTGCTCTATATCTCCTCCCTACCTGGCCAGCAATGGCAGCTGTAGCAGAGCACACAGAGTTGCTGTATGTCTTCTCCCTACCTGGCCAGCAATGACAGCTGTAGCTGGGCACACGGAGCTGCTATATGTCTAAAGACACTGAGAGGAGACCACCCCAACCTCCAGAGTCACACTGTACTCACACACTTCCCACAATTCCCCTTGCTGCACCACCCTACTTCCCTCTATCTCTCTCATTGGTGGGCCCTGGTGTCAGTCTTTCTAGAGAGGAAGGACGAGGGCTTTGTAACAGAAACACTCCCTTGCTGTATGCTGCTGACAAACTTCCTGTATGAGACTTATGCAGACTGAGGGCTTCAATTTATGAACACAGAAATGGGTCATGGGGTTTACTCTTTTCAACATGCAGGCAAGTCCTAGAAGTCCTTTTCCCTTGCCTCCTCACACCTGGTATGCATTCAGTAAACCACCCTGTCTAGGTCCCTCCCAGGGGCTTTCAGACCTCTTGTTTTAAACTCACCGGTAACATAGATATCTGCAAGTCACACACTTAATTCTAGACAGCGTTTTGTCTCAAACCAAATTGGATCCTTATTTCTCAGCTCAGAGCGATCCTGTCCCCTTCTTTATGTTCCCTATATGCCATTCTTTGTTGCCCCTTTCATAGGCACACTTCTGAACATACCTGCCATATATTTGTTTGGTTTGCAATTGAGTCAATGTATTACACAGTTTACCCACTCTGGGAGGTGTGACTACCATATGTTCCTGTGTTTTTACTTATCCACAATCGTAAACATTTTCTTTATCTGGTGACTTCCACTTCTCTATTTCATATTTTTAAAACTTAAATATGATTAAAATTCAGATTTAAGAAAAAAAGTTTAGCAAAAACTGTAAATTTGAGAGTTATAAAAAAGGCCTTATTCAGATCTTACAGCTGTTCTGCAACAATAAAAAAGACTTGTCCAAGCAATGAAGACCCTGCCAATGGACTACTGAAGATAGGAAGAAGACCTTATGGACCGATACATCAAAATGTGAAATCTTTGGTTCACCACGAAGAAATGTTGTACATCCTTGAGTAGAAAGGATGGTGCCTCAGTGTGTTTATTTACTAAGATGCTGCTTGTAAAAGCATTGCCCTTTTGGGTTAAACACTCCAGGAGGCAGTGGCTTATAAAAGTCGTTACTTAGTAAATAAGGTATACGTTTATGATGCTGGCGGTCACAATGCCGACCGCCGTCATCTAGACTACAGAATCCCGGCGAGGGTTAACTAACCTACATCGGGAGACCGGCGCCCGGCATCCCGATTGAAGGGATGCTGGGCGCTGAGCACGGACAGCCGTGGGGGAGGGTTAGGTTCAGGGTTCCCGGGGGGAACTTAGGGTTAGGCACCCCCCCGGGAGGTTAGGTTTAGGCTGGGGGAGGGAGGGTTAGGGTTAGGCACCCCCGGGGGAAGGTTAGGGTTAGGCACCCCCCCCGGGGACTTAGGTTTAGGCGGCGGGGAAAGGGGGGGTTAGGTTTAGGCACAGGGGGGAGGTTAGGGAAAGGCACCCTAAAGGAGGGTTAGGGGGTACAGTTAGGTTAGTAAGTACTTTCCTTCTAGACTGTCGGGATTTCCTTCCATGTCGGGCTGGCGCTGCCGGGATTTGAACTGCCGGCCATGCGGCCGGCGGTGTATCATACCGAATCCGTAAATAAACCCCTGTGTCACCAAGTTTCAGACATGGAGGAGGAAGCGAAGTGGTCTGGGGCTCTTTTGCATTTTTACCGTAGCTCCATGCAATACCCTTTGTTTTTTACCTAGTAGGGTCCATTCTACAGCAGGATAAAGACACAAAACTAACCTCCAGGCTAAGTTAGAACTATTTTTGAGGAAAAGAAGAAGACAGTAGGCTCCAAATCATGGAATGGCCAGCATAGTCTCCAGACTTACACCCCATCAAGCTGATATGGGATGAACTCGACTTAAGGGTGAAAGCAAAGCAACCTACAAGTGCATCACATTTGTAAGGACTTCTGCATCGGTGCTGGGAAGAACTTCCAGAACAATATTTGATTTCAATTGTAGAAAGAATGCCACCGGTGTGTTCGGACATTATATCTGCAAAAGATGGTTACTTTGATGAGTCAAAAAAGTAGATTACATTTTGTTAAACAAAATAATTCTGTGATTTCCTTTTTTTACCTCCAATTGTTTATTTGTTCTATGCTTTAATTTCAGAGTACATTGAGACACTAAACTTCATACATTTCAATAAAACCTAGGAAAATGGGGGTGTTGAAAAACTTTTGACCAGTACTGCACATAGTGAAATCAACAACTATTTTATTTTTTGCAGGAAGATCCCAATATGATTTAAACTCTATGGGGAAAATGTTAGATGCATTAGTAGAAATAATACATTGTTCTCTTATTATTACCCAGCATTGTTCCAAAACCTACAAATGTGTTGCCAGCAGGCACATGGTAAGAGTCACAAAATTCATAACCATAATCATAGATGATGCCCAGCAGTATATTCACTAAACTGGGTCCGACTGCATGTGCCAATGCGGCAGCTTTTTGGTTCAGCTCCAGGTCAGTAAACAGCTAGCAGGGCAGGCTCCAATGGAAGCCATGCGTGGTGCCAAAAATAATGTCTGGAGTTATGTCTAGTGCCAAACTGATTTACACACTGTGCTGTCCCTGCTTTTTCACTATCAAGCACTGGTGCCAGGTCCCAATAACAGTAGCTATAGCAGATAGGGCTGTTCTTGCTCTGTACTATTTGGCATTAGTTAAGTACATGATGCTGGTAGCTGTTTGACCTGTAGCATGGCGGTGCATGAATCAGGGGTAATGTGACAGCAGCAGTTGCTGTCTACTGTGTATTTGGTGAGGATTAAAGCTGAATTTGGCATGACTCTCGTGGATGGATTTAGGAGCAGGGGGAGAAGGGTGACTGCTTCCATCTGCTGCTATGTGTTTTGAAGTTTTAAAGATGGATTTCATGAAAATGATATAATTTGGGAGGAGGAGCATGTGTAAAGGAGAGGAGGCTGTTAATGCATTACTTTTAAAGTATGGTTATTGGAAGGGTGGCTGAGGAATGAGGGTCCTAACTGTTTGTGGGTGTTAGTGGGTGGGACTGACAGTTTAGGGCCTCTCGTGTTTGTAAAGGAATATTTAAAACAACACCATACAGTAACTGCCTGCCTGACTCCTTTCACCATGCTGGCTGTGCTTTTCCCACTAGTGTCTCAACTTCAATAATAATGAATTAACATCATAGGCTCAGGTTATCACAATTGTAAAATAAATGGGAAAATTAAAAGCAGACTGTAATCACGTAATGAACAGGTGTCATAAATGCAACACTAGATCATGAAAAAAAGAACAATGCTGCTATTATATATAATGTAACACAGGGTGTGAAAATAAGGACTCACGACAGGCAGGTACTTGGTAAAGCAGTGTCTTCAATGGCAGCAGACACTGCACTTTTGCATACATAGGCTTTGGCCTGGACACACAGGCACATAACATAAATAAACAAATAAAAGTAAACGTCCCAGCACTCCCAGTGCTAAATGATTAGTCCGCTGCAATGACCTGCAGCCACAGTCTGCCATGCTCTTCCAGCATAGCCAAAACCATCAGTCCCTGGCACTACAGAATTTTGGCCTACTAACTGGGAGCTTGTCAGCGTCAGTGCCCAGAGCAGTGGGTGTATGAGAGTTTTAAACCCTTTCTGTCTAAGTGATGAACTGCAGCTGGGCCTGTGTAACTGTGAAAACCCGGAGTATCAAATCTCCCTTGCTGCTGCAAACTGCACAGGCTTCACAGGAATGTGGGCAATTCAGGTGAAAGATAACCCCTCTCACCACACATCCCCCCTTTTCGCCTTTCCATGCCTGGGGTAGCGCACATCTTTCGCGATGGCCGTCTCCATTCAGCTTTCTCAAACTTCCGGGACAACGCGTCCACATTTCTATGTTGAGCTCCTGGCTGATGCTGTACGACAAACTTATACTGCTGGATGCAGGCCCGGCTCCTGACACATTCTGTCAGTGCAGCCGCACAGGGGTGCCTGGTTCATCGCAAGAAAATCCCCGCCCTCCACCCACCCTCTGTAGGTATAATTTTATGGTCAAGGGAAGGACGCAGGGAAGCAGCGGGCAGAGGGGAAGCACGGGATGGCGCTGGGTGCAGAGACACCTAGCGCCGGCCCTGGCTGAATGGTCAGGAACCAGTGCGTCATTCTGGGCTTGTTGAGGTACATCCACATTAGAAGTGCATGATCCGTGACCAAGACAAATTCTCTTCCCAGGAGATAGTACTTCAGGACTTCTACTGACCACTTTATTGTCAAAAATTCTAGCTCAACTATGGCGTATCTTGTTTCTTGTGGTAGTAACTTCCTACTTAAGTAGAGGATCGGCTTTTCCTCGCCCGCAATGGACTGTGATAAAACAGCTACTAAGCCTTTCGTGGAAGCAGGTATGCGTCAAATCGGGAAACTTGATTTAGACTCCTAAAGTGGTTACAAAAATGTATTGCTCCTGACAGCTTTGGAACCAAGACAAGGGACTTGACCAGCTACTTCTGGACTGCTCAATGAACCCAAGTCAAAGCATCTCTTTCACTTCTTGCTGGACAGCTTGTCACTGCGCCTCAGGAATGCGATACGGTCGCTGCTTTAAGACCACCCCTTCAGGTATATTTATGTCGTGCTCCACCAAAGTAGTGTGTCCCGGCAGGGAAGAAAACAAATCTTGATTGTTGTGGACCAAGACCTCTGCTTTCTTTCATTGTTCTGCTAACAACAGCGGGACATCTGAAGGTCCAGGCGAACTAAAAAGGTGCCCTGGTACCTGGGGAAAGGCGGTTTCCAGCATACTCTTGGCGTCATCCGTATTTGGTATAACATTCTTGAAGGTACTTTTATCTTGCTGTACCCGGGCAAAGTGTTGCAGATCTCTCTCCTCGGGTAAAGTACCCCAGTCTGGAGTAAAAGTATCCTCTTCTGATATGAATTGCCCAGAGATTCCCTCTCCAAAGAGGACTGGTCATGCTCTTCCACTCTTCTCCACTTTATGAGGTAAGGCCTTTATGAGGTAAGGACTTTACACTTGCTTTGTCTCTGAGGTTCCTTTAAAAGCTAAGCAAATCCTGGGAAATTGCGTCCCAATATGAGTGGATAAAGGAGCTTAGGTCCAACCGCGGCTACCGCCTCATAAATGCACCCCCTTTTATGGTGAAGCTCACTCGCACAAAGGAGAAGTTTTCTGTGGAACCATGTACACAGAGTACCTTAACTACCACTGGCATTTTCTCTACTGGCCTGGGTAGGACAGCCTCAGAGATCAGGGTTAGCTCACTCCCTATCGCTATAATTGCCGGTAGTTCTTGGCCATTCAGCAAAACAGTCTCCCACATTAATGGGGGTCTGGAATCCAGGGGTACCATAGTATAGAAAGTTGGATATATAGCGCCCATGCTGGCAATACCATACTTTGTTTTCTTTGGACAGTCCTGCCTTACATGACCTGGCTCTCCGCATTCATAGCGGACGACCATGGAATCTCCAGTGGTGTTTCCTTGTAGGGGTGGCAGACAGGGACACAGGCCAGTGGGGTGCCAATTTAACGGGACGCCCATCCCCTGGTTTCCTTTTCGGCATTTTATGCCATATTTCTTGCGGTCTCATACCGCTCCAACACTATAACTAACTCCTCTAGATTCTGAGGATCGGCGTGTATGACCCAGCGCTGCATACTCTTTATGCACTGGTCGATAACTACCGTCTACACAATCTGAGCGGAAGTGCAGACCGCCAGGTGGAGCCAACTCCGCCCCTGTATGGCAAGTTCTGCAACCTGCTTCCGAATCAGGACCCCTGATAATAGGGCCCATTCATGGAAGTGCTACACTTTCCCAGCAGGAGTGAGTCCTGACCAGAATGGCACTTTTGACTAGGTAATTTCTCCGCATCAGCAGAGGACAAATCAGCATAGGCTTTCTGAGTCTCACCAGTGAGATAGGGGCAAGTCTATCAGCCCAAGTATCCGCTGGCCACTTTAAGCACTGTGCCACCTTCTCAAATATCAGTAAATACGCTTCTGGGTAGGGTATACGTCTGGGTAGGGTATACGCGGGTATACGCCTCTGGGTAGGGTAGACATTTTCTTTAGCTGTCCAGCAGCTGTGGTCACGACCGCCGACAGCCGCCCAGGTGACAGGGGGCATGGCCTAATCGAGGGAGACGTGGACACGCCCCCTTAGAAAAATGACATAAAATCATCTTTTGAAGTGCCACGAAGCGCCGCTGCGTGCTGGGGAAGAGGGCGTTGTGTGCCCTTCAACCCGGTGCACAGCCAATGGGGGGCGCGATCAGCGTGATCGCTCCCCACATAGGCATAGGAGACTGCTCCGGCTGCTGCTTTAATTACACAGCATGCAATCAACACCTGGAGCATTTGACATGTCTTTAGCACCTCAGTAGAAAAAAAAAAGGAAAGTAACTTTTTTTTTCAATACACACACACAACAGTTTTTGTACAGCAAGTTACACAGTGACCTTAATATAACCACGTTTTTTCTGGTTCACCAACAATACTCACATATACCGAATGTTCTGCCCTGTCAGATTTTTTGCCATGCCGGAGGCGTCTGGCGTTTGCGCTGTGACACAGCAGTGCAGGTCCCTGTACGGGCCATCAGATGTAACACGGGTGTAAAAATAAGGACTCGCGACAGGCAGGTACTTAGTAAAGCAGTTTTTTTTATCGGCATACTGCGAGTGAGACCATCGGGGAGGGTGGTGTCTGGACAGCTAGGTGCCACCTTATAGTGCCAGGTGCCACCTTACAGTGCCAGGTTGATGGCTGGACAGCCGCTGCCCTTGCAATGGGCAGGGGGAGGCCAGAGGGCAGACACACGCAGACAGGAGAGGGCCAAGAATCGGGCACCGGTGCTTTTACCTGTTAGGACCCTGGTGGTCTTGATTTGTGAGAATCATGCACCAGGTCGCCACCTTCCTTCTGCCGAGAGGCTATCGCCGCCGAAACCTAGCAGACGCAGCAGCAGCCTACGCTAGGAGAACAGGGGGCCAGACAAGCGAGCTGAGCGCCGATCACATTCCACCCTCGCAGACAGCAAGACGGAGACAGTGGACTGGTTTGTAGGTGGGAGGGCTTTTGCCGTTAGAGAGACTGCTATGCTGCACAGAGCCGTCCAGGCCAGGGAGAGTTCAGAGTGGGCTGGGTAGGAGCAACATGTGGAGGCCCCTGGGCGACTAACCCGTCTGCCCCTCCTATAATCCGGCCCTGCTTGCCCCCCTTATCATAGCAAGAGGTGCCCTGTCTTCTGTGGTTTACCTCTCTTATATTATTGTACAAAAAAATTTGGATACGCTCTGTGGGAAGTAAAACGAAGGTGGGCTACACCCCAATGTTATATAGCTTGAGAATATTTTAGAAATTATACTGTGTTATTGAAATATAGTTTTTTTCATGTGGCTGATCTTCCAAGTAAATAGAGACATTATATTAAATCAAGCTATGGGCCTGATTCAGAGATATTCGCAAAGCCGATAGTTACGCTGATTGAGCGATTGTTTGCTTTGTGCGCGTAGCTATTGCATTGCAATTATGCTCATACAGAGAAACCACTCGCAAAGTGAGTAACAGGTAGTTAGCGTTTGGGGGTGGTAACGGAGGGGAGGTAAGAAAAACGCAGGTGTGTCGGGCCGTTTAAGCGCCATTTCATGTGCGTGCATAAATTAGCCATTGTGATCTCCTTCACAGCAAGAGAGCTCTCTGCGTGTCAGGAGAGCTGCAGTGTTTGTGGCTGGTCAGACCTGCCTTACATGCTGCGTGACTGCCCGATGTTCCCGATGTTTGCAGGGTTGTACGTCATCGGATGGATATGAGAAGGCAGCAGTGGGCGTCCCTATGATCGGCTGTGCTTTGGAAGGCATTAGCAAATTTTATCAAATGGGATCCGGTAGAGAATGTAGTTGCGATTGCAATAGCGTAAATCTTGGAATCAGGCCCAATATAAACACTCCGTAAGTGTTTTATTATTCTTTTGCAAACAGCAAAAACATTGAAGATCACATCGTACATTTAGCCTCTGTCAGGTTCTTCTTGCCGGAGTACTTTACTTTTGAACTGTGCTTCTTTTAAAATGTCCTATGAACACTTTTTCTGGGCCCACTTTAGCCAGTGTAATACAAAGCTGCAAATACATGAATGAGTAATAAAGACTCTCATCCCTCAGTGTCAGGATCAATGTGAGCAATACATGAGGCTAAACCCAGAGAAACACAAAAGCTTAACGCAGTGAAAGCTATGGTTCTAAAGCTGGTAGGAGGTTGAACTTTTGTAGTATGTCCCTGGAGACATCGGTGCATCTCTGCGCGACTCTCCGCACACCTGAGCGCTTATATCTAAATACGAAGCATGCATCTTGATGTGTGCAGTGCGGCCACAGGCACTCAAGAGCAAAACTAGGGTGTTTTGCAGTGCGTATATATATATATATATATATAATGCACTTTGTAACTGAGATCCATTATTTAGAATAATTAATTCAGTAAGTTCTCTTGATTTCTTATAAATGCACATTTTATATTTCATTTTTATCTAATTTACCACCTGCTTTCAGAATATTAAAACTAATGTCCTAATTGCCTGCTTCAATGGAATGTTACATTTGCTAATGTTGACCTTTAGTTGCTCAGCAGCTTCCCCTTTGTTCACTGCGGTGTCTAAAAGGTCATAATTCCTGAATAGATAATGTGTTTCTATTCTGCCCTCTCTATGCCTGATCATCCTTCTCCTTCCTATTACAGAACGGTCTGCCTGACACACAAGCCAAGTTCCACATTATGTTTTTATTTTTTGCCGCTGCCATGTTCTCTGTCAGCTTGTCCTCCCTGTTTGGTTATCACTGCTGGCTTGTCTGTAAGAACCGGTCAACGTTAGGTAAGTCACAGTGGGGGGGGGCTCTACACGATGGACTTACAAGTCGCGGCAAATTGACTATAAATCAGGTTGCTCAAATCTGCCCCCAAAATTGGCAGACATCGCAGAATCACTGCACTGACGGAATACTCAGTGTTAGGTATGGATATATTGGCAATCGATGAAAGATCGCTGTGGAAGTCATCGTTAAAATATATTCATTGATGTCAGACACTGGTGATTGCTGCAAAATCAGCAAGAATAGTGGCACAAAGAAAACAGGACCGACCCTAGGAAATAGCCTTAGGTTTTAATTTGCAAAATAGCACTGGGGCTAGAAGAGGATTTTAGGTGGCCGACTTCCCCCCTTTTTTTAATAATAAAAAAAGAATAATCAGGTGTTTTGCAATTATAAGAACTGTATGCGGCCACTCAGTGATGTAATGCCACGTCACAAAGAGTTATATAGGGAAAGGAAAGGTGAGATGCACAAGGAGTCTCTGTACTGTTCAGTATTAGTAAATATACTTTGTATATTCTGATTTTATAGGTAGAGTAATTGTGTAATGAAAGAACTGACTGACAACAAAATTAACAGCGAGATTTATTATTAAAGCATATAAAAAAGAACAAACAATGAATCACATTAAAAACAGCTGTGCATATAAACCCCAAAATATCATCATATTGATCCATTTGTTTACAATTTTGCATTAATACAGATATATCCACATACATCTAGCCTCCTTGCGTGTTAGACAGCCCTTCTAGTTGGAAATGGTATTGAAATACTGACTGCTCTTTAGCCGCCGGTCAAATACCACCTCCAGAAGCCCGAGAGCAGGAGATCCCAACACGACTAGATAAGTATCTAACCCTTCTGGCACCCTATATCTAAGTCTCCCGGGGGGGAAATGCCAAACCTTAACCTCCCCCGGGGGTGCCTATCTCTAACCCCCCCTCCCCGCATGCTAACACTAGCTTCGAGCGGGTGCCTAATCCTAAATCCCCCTGGGGGTGCCTAATATTAATCACCCCCATCCCCGGCTTACCTTTACACTTACCCGTCGTCTGGACGTACGGGATTCCGGCACTCGGGATGCCGACGCCGGTATCCTGATGTCCATCGGGATATCGGCATTATGTCCGCATTGCGGGATTGCGGTGTCGGTATTTCGACTGCGGGCAACCCGTCCGCCGTCATAATAACTACATCCCTTCTAGGTGCCCCATGCCGTTACGAGGCTCGGTAGCGCCAAGCTTCTTTTCGCACAACGTTTTCCCTTAAATGCATCTTATTCACAAAGTGGTGCGAATACGGCTGGATCTGCTTGCGAAATGCTATGTTATGTAGCTGTGTAATGTAGCATTTCGCATGCAGATATAACCGCAGTCGTACACGGAATATAGACATGCTGCATATAATTTTAATCAGCAGAAGCTGCTTGTGCGTCCTGTTTGCACGACTTTGCGAATAAAATGCATTTTAAGAGAAAAAGTTGCACGAAAAGAAAAGCTTGTAGTGATGATAGATGTATGTGGATACATCTGTATATAGAAATAACCATTTATTAGGCTGTGAATACACAAAAATACTGAAAAGGTTTCATTCCGTTTCCCAGTGTATACTTGGATTTCTGGCCCTGATTCAGAGCCGGACGCTCTGACAGAGCGCTCGCTCTGAGTCAGGGCCATCCTTCTTAATTTTTAGAGCGGCCTCTTGGCCGCTCGTATAGCTGTGGGTGACCACTCACAGCTATAGCGAGCGGCCAGGAAGATGGTCGCGATGGTCAAAACCATAGCGACCATCGGGCTTGCGATGAGACCCTTGTGGTAGGGTCTCGTTGCCGCAAGCCCTGGAGTGCTTTCGGCTCTATCAGACTTGTGATGTCAGTGGGGCGGGCCCCATGGGAACGCCTCCGTCTGGGCAGGCACGCCCACCAAAGGGGGCTTGCTGTCACTCACCATCGACAGCACGCCCCCTTTCGTACGAGACCCGGAGCGACGGCTTGCCCATCTCTATCTGGGTCTCGCGCATGCGCACGACGGAGCCGGCTCAGTCGTGCGCATGCGCACTGGGCCAACATCGACCCGCTTGTGAGCGCTCAGCGCTTGCGAGCGGGTCTGAATCAGGCCCTCTGTGTATTAGTAGGATTAGGGCAGTCAGAATTAGCCACAAGCTAGTTAGTATGCAGGTTAGTTTCTTTTCATATATTAATGCAGTGTAACAATTAATATTCAAGTCCATACAGGATGCCAATTGGTTGTTATGCCAATCAAGCCTTGTTAGCCGCAAGCATTATCCTTGTATAAATAGGCACATAATGTAGCAAGATGATTGCCAGATGATCCGATTGTTTGATAGTCCTTGCACGTCCATCTCCACGCTCCAAGGAATCTGTTCCGATCAGCTATCAGGCTTGAATTACTGGCAATCAACCACAGTACCTGTTTTTGCTCTTTTTTAATTAATTTACACAGCGCCAGCCCGAAGATGTTTTTTTATTATTATTAATTTCAATTTAATTTCTACGTATAGAACACACACTTGAAACTCCATTGAAATTAATGTGACATTGAAACTAATGGATTTTTTTAAACATTGTTAGCGAAATCACATTTATTTAAATCAATGGACATTCCTACAATCCACATGAATCTAAAGAAAATTGCCACTTAACAGCGAGTAGAGCTGATGAATTTCTGTTTTTGTTATTTTTTTACTTTGGCCATTTCTAGTGATTTTGTTTGATTTAAAAAGGTGGGAAAATAAATCTTTAGTAGATAACTCCCTACCAATATCTGTAAAAACACACAAGTATTGATTCTGAGTCACATGCACACGTGCACTGCCGAGTCTGAGTCACGTGCACTGCCGAGTCTGAGTCACGTGCACTGCCGAGTCTGAGTCACGTGCACTGCCGAGTCGGAGTCACGTGCACTGCCGAGTCGGAGTCACGTGCACTGCCGAGTCGGAGTCACGTGCACTGCCGAGTCGGAGTCACGTGCACTGCCGAGTCGGATACAGTATTGCAATGTTTCTCTTCTGTGCATGCTTCTAAGTTACACCGCACATGCGACCGGGGGCGCTTGGGGGGAAGGGGGAATTGGCACTAATTACCCAGGCTCAGGCGTAATGGAGAGGCCCGGCAGGGGCCCAGGCCAGCTTCTGAGGGAGTCAAATGTGCCCCTTTAGAGCAGAGCACCGCTTCATGTCAGTGTTTTCCATGACTTCTTCATGGAGAGGGCGTTGCCATGCTTCCCGTATTTGGCCACACACCCTTCAATATCCAGGCCACGTGGCTGTCTCGATGGCTCTGCATGCGTCCTGATTGTCAGCACACAGTCGCAGTACTGATTCAGAAGCAGCGTGTCTGAAATTTATTTGAAATATATTAAGCGGGGGAGGGGGGCTATTCAGACTCATGGATAAGCTGCATCTTATGGGAGTGTTGTTAAAAGTGGTTGCATACAAAGATGCTTCATCTGCACCTGACATAAGGCTGGTGTAAGTTTCGGTGGTGCAACCGATGATGGTGTCTAAAGAGGCACCAATCGATATTTGAGCCTCTTAAGAGGCTCAAAGTGGGTGTCTCAGTCCTTGCACATTCAGACGCACGTCTGTACACCGGGTGAGGGCTTAGTAGCGGCAATAGTATAAAGTCGCCAATGTTACAGCGGCGAATGACACAGACACGGTCGCATATGCGTTCGACACTGAATCAGCCCCATAATGCAGAATCAATGTTAGTCATTTGGCTTCAGCAGTGGTTTTAAACCATTCTTCCTCGTTGAAAGGCCTGACATTGCTCCAAATACAATGTAACCCGGAAGTCAGTGGTAATCATAGTTATACTGTATGTTACGTTTTTGTACTTTTTATGATAAATGAAACTTAGGGCCTGATTCAGACCCACTCGCGAGCGGCTGTCCGCTCGCAAGTGGGTCGATGGTGTGCACTGCGCATGCGCACGACGGAGGGAGCTCCGTTGTGCGCATGCGCGAGACGCGACGAGCGAAGGACTTTCCTTCGCTCGTTGTGTCAGATCAAAAGGGGCGTGCTGTCGATGTTGATTGACAGCACGCCCCCTTTGGTGGGCGTGCCGGGGGCATGCTCTGATAGAGCCAAAATCACTCCTGGCCTTGCGGTTGAGAAACTCAACCGCAGGCTTCTGCTCGCACTGGCGATGGTCGCGATGGTCAAGACTATCGCGACCATCATCCTGCACGCTCGTATAGGCTGTGGGTGGTGACCCACAGCTATATGAGCGTCCAGGAGGACGCTCCATAGTTATGGAGGTGGGCCCTGATTCAGAGCGAGCGCTCTGGTCAGAGCGTCCGGCTCTGAATCAGGGGTTAGTTCCATAATAATCTGAGGAATAATATATAATGTCTCTTGTGGGAAATGTATAGTATACATAAAAATAAGATACTATATGATAAAAAATTAGCGGACATCTGACTGGTTTGCTCTTGGCACATAAGACTCTGGAGCTGAATGATTCTGTTAAAAATAAAAGGTGGAAATTTAGTAGAGATCAGTTTTTTTCCAGCAGTTTATAATATTGAGTATATGGGTTAAATTACATGTGCACCAACGTGTTACTAAACATATCTAAAAGTGTTACCTCTTTTTCCTTTGCCGATTCAGTTAGCTGCGGAAGCTTCGGCGCGGTAACTTCTGAAGGCAGAATCTGCTTGCACCTGATAAAGGTGCGAACACAATCTACTTACCATAATGCATAAATAAATGCGAAACGCGGGCCCCCGATGGCAGCTCGTAGCTAATTGAATCTGCCTGTTAATGTTTTTGTTTCCATTTACACTTTAAGGACCAAGGAACCTGCTATACAAATTGCTTTAAATTAAAGTTCACAAAGTTATGTGCATGTAACATTGAAAGGATTAGTTAGAAGCGAAGGTAGTTTGGATAAGGGTGCGGATACTTTTCTGTGCACAGTAAAATTTCTAAGACTGCTGAAATTCAAAGGAAGAGACGTTTGTGTAAGACAATATTACGTATTACATTAAATAAAAAAGGAAATATTTTAAACTCGTAAGTTACAAGACTCCTTACTAAAAACCTTTCATCCTAAAAGGGATCTAAGGAAGGATGGTGTAAGGAAAGACGGAAGGAAAGTCTCTACCTTACTTGAGGGGGTGGTCTATGACTGGAGATCCACCTTTTTAGAGTTTTGTTTTGGAAACCATTGTAATATTTATTTTTAGATTGTTCAAGATGATTTTGCATGTGTGATCAACTTTTATTTTACTTTTAAACAGTTTTGACACATCACATTTCAACGTCAGCTGTTAAGGTCATGCTAGATGGAGACTTACAGCTGTTGCATCCTAGATGCTGCTATCTCTGTAGTCGCTGACTGCTGCAGCATTCTGGGTTTAGTGGAACTGGATTTGTGGAACCTGTGACACAAAGTTGATATAATTATCTTGCCTCTGCCAGCATAATGGCTGATTTCAGTGTGTGTAGGCGATAGGTGTACTTTTCCGTTAATCGTGTATATTTATTTTATACACCAAAATGACTATTTGTGACATGTCCCAATCTGTCCTACCTTACTATTTGAAGCCCATCCCAAAAAAAAGTTTTCTTGGGACTTCTGAAGCAGTGAGATCTGTACAAATACTGAACCTTATTGTCTTACGTGCATGTAATAACATTGGCCTGTCACAAGTAAGAGGGAGGCAGCGAATGGGGGAAAATGCATAAGTCACTTTTTTTTTAAACAATTAGCAAAATTATCTGTTTATCACTGTCCACAAAGTAAGTTGAAGATATATGGCAGCATGTCTTTATTGATCTAATTTTATTTACCATGTATAGGGGGAAATTCATTTAAGTGTGATGTGCTGCCAGCTGGGCACATATTGGCCCATATGGTAGGGCATCGCAAGGATTCCCTCGAACCCCATAGAAAGAAAACTTACAATGCCAGCTGGCGCGATGTGTCATTGCGGAACGGCACATCACGTCTATCACGCTGAATGGAATTCCCCCCATAGTGTCTCATTTCAGTTCTGCATTGTACCATGTAATGGTTGTACTATTGTAACTTTCTACATGTCTCCTGTTTGTACTAGAGGCTTTCAGATCACCGATATTCAGACATGGAACAGACAAAAATGGCTTCAGCCTTGGGTTTAGCAAAAACCTGCGACAGGTATTTGGGGATGAGAAAAAATATTGGCTGCTGCCTGTGTTTACGAGGTACAGTAATTTAGAATTAGACCTTAAATGTATTTCCACCTTACAGAAGTCAAATCTAATCTGCTTTTTTGTAATGAATTATCCAAAATGTTCTGATGGTTTGTTCTATGAGAGCACAACTCATCATTGGCAAATCTGTTGTGTTTGTTTAACTTATCAATACAACCATTTCAAATGCTGATCCAATGACTATGGAAACTGGGTTTGAAATCCAATCCCCAAAAAATGCATTGCAGGCTCCTGTCTATAATCACTCACCCCTGTTTATCACTGGGCCACCTCTATGTGTACCTTGTATAGTGTAGAGGCTCCACACACACTCCTTGAGGCTCGGATGCTTAGCGGCTGATGTCGTAAGCACTTTTCCTGCGAACTTAAGCATTTAAACTATGTTATAATACCTTTCACATTCTAAAGCAAATATTAATGACTTGTATGACCAAAGGAAGCTTATCATGGGCCTCCAAGTATCCTGTCTTACAATTGTGGAGCCCTACTTGTTTGGGTTTTTTTTCAGTAAAATTACATCCATTGTTGTCTCCATTGCCATTGTGTCCCCAAGAAGGTGTTTGCAGCAGATTCCTATTGCCTAAAGACACCAGAAAGCCTCATTTGTTTTGTTGGGCACTTCTTTAAACATAATGATTGTATGTTGTAATGTTGTAAAGTTTACTTTTACTAAACTATGTGTTTGACTTCTGCTCATAACCGCCACATGTCACAATGGTAGTTACTAAAGTGACATCCAGTAAAAATACCAAAATGACTAAAAAATAAATAGGAGAAATAGGAAAGATACGAGCCTAGTGCTGGGACTCTAGTCACAAGCTCCTGCTGGGGGGATTTTGCCTTGCAGCTTCATTTTAAGCAGCAGTGGGGCTAGATAAAACAAAACCTCCTCAACCCAAGGGCATGGGTGCGGATGGTCACCATGAGTTAAGATAAAAATGAATAAAAGAATAGTAGAGAAAGAAAGAAAGAAAGAAAGAAAGAAAGAAAGAAAGAAAGAAAGAAAGAAAGAAAGAAAAGAATATTATTGTTGGAATATACACTAGGGACAAGCAATATTCTGTGATACTTTGCACAGATCAAGCTTTACGGTGATACAGGCCGTACACAGTGGTGCAAAATTCCGGTGTACAGTCATCAATGTCAGCACTTGCTCTACTAGTCAACAGAATGCCATTGAATATTAGAGAGCATTTTCTTTCCAATTATAGACAGCTGAAATTTCTCCCGCGCCTGTAGGACAATGCCCTACTGGAATCTGATGCAAGTTATTAAGCTGAGACAACAATGTTTTCAGCTGCTGTGACAGCTCTGTCCATGACCCTGTCTATGAAATCACCTATCTACACAGAACATTTCTACATGGCAAGGTCTGCCTAGCTGTCAATCACTCTCTGTCTGCTACAGTATGTTAGAGAAACACCTCCCTCCAATCATGGCAACCTACTACAGAGGAGCGAAAGAGAACATTGTAGACTTAATTTAGTTATACTCCCGTTATTTCAATTATATTATTAAAATTACATTCTATGATATATATTAAAGCAAAAAGTGTTTTTTTTTTAATCTTCTAATTAACAATGATAATGAGTAGGAATCAAGTTATCATTAAATTGATGTGGAAAAATGCTTACTAAGGGGCATTCCCATCCCATCTGTGCTTTTTGCTCCTCTTCCCAATTAAATGATTCCAACCCATAAACAAAATCTTCCATATCGGTGTATAGCCCATCAAGGAGCACACCTGAACTACCGAACTACTCCCATCTACCTCTCAGACTGCTACTTTGGCCTGTAAATCAATGTTGTTGTTAAAGTGTCTGTACTATTGAAATATAGATACAAAGGGCCTGATTCAGACCTGGATGCTATGCTGCGCTCGCTCGCATTGAGCAATTTTTCGCAATCTGCACATGCGTATGATTTGCAATGCGCGTGCACGAATCAGTCATTGCGATGGGAAACTGCTCGCCCGTAGCCCGCAGTTGGGCCGCTATTTTGAGCGACAGATAATGCCGTTTGTGGGTGGTAACAGGGGATGGTGCTTGTAAATTGGGGTGTGGATGTGCGAACGCAGGCGTGCCCAACCGTCAGAACGGCGTTTAATGGGTGTGCATAATTAGCAAAGTAGCGTTATTACACACGTGACTGGGTTGTATTTTAGCCTGAACTGCTCGTAATGTTGTGGTGGGAAAAGTCTACCACAAGCACTGCGAGCAGCTCCGATGGCTCTCGATGTTCCCGATTAATCCTACAACTGCCGGAGATGACGTGTGTTGCAAGTGGCAAAGAGGCGTCTTTATACAGGTGCGAGCGCACAGCGCGGCCGCTCGCTATTACTTAGTGGGTGGCTTTACGCGACGCAGTGTAAGCGCATGATTAAATTTTTTATTTTAGTCAGCGAGCGGCTGAAATAGCATCCGGGTTTGAATCAGGCCCAAAGTACATAAGCATTGCATGAGGTACACTTATGTGAATTACCATTATTCTCTGGGAGAGTATTCTTAAAATAGGAGCAGATCGAGCAAAACTTGGAGAGAGATAAAATAGAGTAAGAAAATGTAGCAATCCATCAGCTCCTAACTTTCAGTTTTCAGATAAAGGCCAGGATGTACTAGCCTTGCGGGTTAGTACACCGATACTAAACTTGTATGTACTAATATATGCGATTAGTATCACAAAGGACAGCTCTTGCGATAAGAGCTGCCCTTTGCGAAGCTGCTTACGCCGGGTGAGGGGGTCTCCGCGGGTCTCCTCCCCCTCCTAGCCCCGGGAGCTTCCTGCTGGTGACCTCTGCAGGAAGTCCTGGGCTCCTCCTCCTATAATAAATTGTTACCCAGCCCTTAATTCATAGACTGCACCTCTCATTGAGCTGCAGCTTCTATTATAGGGTACCTGCTCAAAATGTACCCCAAAAAATTTAAACAAATTATTTTAAAATAAGCGCTGCTCAAACACAAATTAATAACAGACAATTTATTAAGATGCACACATACAGTCAGGTGCAAAAATATTGGGACACCACCACAATGGCTTTGAAATGAAACAAACAAGATGTGCTTTAACTGCAGACTTTCAGATTTAATTTGAGGGTAATTACATCCCAATCAGGTGAACGGTGTAGGAATTACAACAGTTTCTATATGTGCCTCCCACTTTTTAAGGGGCCTTAAGTAATGGGACTATCAACTCAAAAGCTATTTCATGGACAGGTGTGGGCTATTCCCTCATTATTTCATTATCAATTAAGCAGGTAAATGGTCTGGAGTTGATTCTAGGTGTGACATTTGCATTTGGAATCAGTTGCTGTCGACTCTCAATATGAGATCCAAAGAGCTGTCACTATCAGTGAAGCAAGCCATCATTAGGCTGAAAAATCAAAACAAACCCATCAGAGAAATAGCAAAAACATTAGGTGTGGCCAAATCAACTGTTTGGAACATTCTTAAAAAGAAAGAACGCATCGGAGAGCTTAGGAACACCAAAACACCCGGAAGACCATGGAAAACAACTGTGGAGGATGACAGAAGAATTATTTCCCTGGTGAAGAAAAACCCCTTCACAACATTTGGCCAAATCAAGAACACTCTCCAGGAGGTAGGTGTATATGTGTCAAAGTCAACAATCAAGAGAAGACTTCACAAGAGTGAATATAGAGGGTTCACCACAAGATGTAAACCATTGGTGAGCCTCAAAAACAGGAAGACCAGATTAGAGTTTGCCAAACAACATCTAAAAAAGCCATTACAGTTCTGGAACAACATCCTATGGACAGATGAGACAAAGATCAACTTGTACCAGGGAGATGGGAAGAGAAGAGTATGGAGAAGGAAAGGAACTGCTCATGATCCAAAACATACCACCTCATCAGTGAAGCATGGTGGTGGTAGTGTCATGGTGTGGGCATGTATGGCTGCCAATGGAACTGGTTCCCTTGTATTTATTGATGATGTGACTGCTGACAAAAGCAGCACAATGAATTCTGAAGTGTTTTGGGCAATATTATATGCTCATATTCAGTCAAATGCTTCAGAATTCATTGAACGGCGCTTCACAGTACAGATGGACAATGACCCGAAGCATACTGCAAAAGCAACCAAAGAGTTTTTTAAGGCTAAAAAGTGGAATGTTATGCAATGGCCAAGTCAATCCCCTGACCTGAATCCGATTGAGCATGCATTTCACTTGATGAAGACAAAACTGAAGGGAAAATGCCCCAAGAACAAGCAGGAACTGAAGACATTTGCAGTAGAGGCCTGACAGAGCATCACCAGGGATGAAACCCAGCGTCTGGTGATGTCTATGCGTTCCAGACTTCAGGCTGTAATTGCCAGCAAAGGATTTGCAACAAAGTATTAAAAAGTGAAAGTTAGATTTAGGATTGTTTAGTTTGTCCCATTACTTTTGGCCCCTTAAAAAGTGGGAGGCACATATAGAAACCGTTGTAATTCCTACACCGTTCACCTGATTTGGATGTAATTACCCTCAAATTAAATCTGAAAGTCTGCAGTTAAAGCACATCTTGTTTGTTACATTTCAAAGCCATTGTGGTGGTGAATAGAGGCCAAAATATGAAAATTCTGTCAATGTCCCAATATTTATGCACCTGGCTGTAGAATATAGAATTATCCTTATAACTAAAATCAATAAAAATACACACACATATATATATATATATATATATATATATATATATACATATATACAGTGTGTGTGTGTATATATATATATATATATATATATATATATAAGAGTCCATTTGAATAGAACCGCTATAAGAGTATTTGGCAATTTATTCTAAATAGAACATTATTTAAGTCCTCTAGTTATAATATATGAACAAAGTTTGTTAGTATAGCACTTGATCAGTGATACGTATCCAGCTTATATGGGTTAGCATTGTCAATGCTCCTTTAAGGTATCTTATAATATATTGGCATTTGATTAGTATATCATATCCAGCTCATATGATTACCTTATAACAGCACTTAGTGAAGCATATCCAGCTCATATGGGTTAGTATTGTCAGTCCAATATTAAAAATTATTCCTTTAAGATACCTTACATTTATTGGCAGTCACAGCGGTTTCTATAGTGCGATAGCTGTTCCAGATCCTCCACTGGTCTGGAGTAATAGACGTTTAATCCTCTTATCTCTCACTGCCACTATCTCCACAATGCAGTTCGGATCTCCACTGGAAATAGTCTGTATAAAATGAAGAGCTTATCATGAACCCGGCTGGCTATTCAGATCTCCTTTGTAACGCGTTTTCCCACCTATATAGGCCAAACATCGGCGGCTTCTTATGATTGAACGCAAATTTTCATCTGAAGTAGCCGCCGATGATGAGGTGAGGTTGAGGTGGTGCTTAGAGACGACAAAGGAGCAGGATACGGTAAGAAGCCCATAGGCTGGTGTTACCCTCCACATAAGGTAACGCCAGAAAAACCTGGTGTTACCCTCCACATTGAAAATCGGGCGGGGGGGTTTAGTACATATGAAAATGCGGTAAAAACCCTGCAAATGTTTTTTTTACCGCATTTTTCCTTTAGTGCATCCCGGCCATCGCCTGTAAGGTGACAGTTATGAGTGGATTGGTTACTTCTTTATCTTATCTCTCTCCACTCCAAGCTTTGATAAATCTCCCCCATAGAATTGTCTGTGGATGTATGGTTCTATTAATCAACACTGTGTCTACTAAACTTGTAATTCAGTCACATTCTCACAACAGAAATATATTTTATAGCAGTTGTAACCCCACAGGCTGAGCTGGTAGTGTAACATTAATTATCTTTTACTTAAATATGATCGATGTTTTTCATGGTTATAAAACTTTTCAGTTTTAAATAAGTTCAGTCGTTCAGAACTCATGCAGAGAATTCTTTTCAAATCCAATAGTTTTGGTGAGTTGGATTTATTTTTTTGTTTATTTTTTCTTTATTGAGGAGCGTGCACATATTTAGAAATATACAATTAGTAATGAAATAATAAAATCAAGTGCAGGCTTCATGATTTTCTGGGTTAGATGTTTTACTTATAGTAAGCTAGATAAATTAAGTTATATATTTCTGATTTATACAAATATTTACATCTTTAAACTATTCTGGTCTCCTGAATCTATAAACTTTAGAGATTATTAACACTTAATATAATAGGGTTTTTATATATTTGCGTACATATTTTAATACCTAGCATTCATGGGTGAATTTATGGTTAGAATAATTACCTATAAACCGGATGCAGTAGTACACTAATGATTTTATATCACGTTTCACTTTTATGCTTTTTTTTAGGCGCATTGTTATATAAAGAGTTTATATTGTTATCTTTTTTTATACAGATCTATTAAGTACGTTTTTCTTTAAATTGAAGCCTAGGTGATGGCTGCTCGTTCCCTACATGTCTTGTGAACCAGGATCTAGAACAAGCATCTACACCAACAGGAACCAATATAGCAACAAAAAGGTAGGGATTTTTTTTATTTCTCATGAAATTAATCTTTTCTTGTTTAGTAGTCGTGAAATAGCCATGTACTAAAACAGTGCCGCTTAAACGCCACAACACCCAGTGTATAGGGTTAGCCAATAGTGTCACTGTCTCCTTGAGAAGCAACTGCGCAGATAACTTGTTTATTTATGTCAGATTAAAGGGGGAATTCAATTAACCGCTGTCATTTACCGCAAGCCAATTGATCCCCCAGGGCTATTCAGTTAGCCCCGAAGGCTGCCCTTATCTGTGATTTTTTTTTTTTTTGTCTGATAAGACTCGAAAATAAATCCCTGTTAACTAGCCTGTTAATGCATAGATCTGTGAACTTGTCATGGATTCTATGATTTGTCCCTTTTAACAGCTGTTACAAAGGATCTTGTGTGAAAAACAGGTCTGGAGTTGAATTGTTCTGGGTGTTAATCTCCATTTTTCATCCCTGTTAAATTAACGGGGCTAATTGAATTCCCCGCTAAGTTATCACTATTTTTATCATTATCTTTATTAAAATATAATTTGTATGTTATGATTAACAATTAGATTAGAAGATTGTAATTGCAGTAAGTTTGCTAAAATGCTAGGACCCAAGAATTACCGGGACTCGAGAATCACCGGGACCGGATCTGAAGACCCATTTTTTTCAACCCACGTGTTGGACCAAGCAACAAAACAAAAGCATAAAGAAAGCATACATTAGGAAAGGATTCTATGTTTTCCTTACAAAACAGAATATACAGGGTAAAAGACATTAACAACACAATATAGTTGATGATCTAGGGCAGGGGTGGCCAAGCGGCCTGAAGATCGTGTTTTCCAAGCCACCCGTGGATCTTTAGAATGTGTCACTAATGAACGAAGGTGCCACATCTTTTAAATTGTGACATTTGGTAATGAATGTGCACCAGCTTGATTGTATGGAAAATGTAAACCCTGAGGACCGTGTTGGCCACCTCTTATCTAGGGAACTGTCCAATTGCCAGTATGTAAAGAAGAAATGTTTTAGGACAAATTAGACTTTGCTTTAAAAGTGATTTTTGTGCCTCTCTCTGAAACCTATACTATCACATGCTACACTGCATCCATACAGTACCATTGCATGATATATGCCAGCCATTACTTTATGTGCAGGGGCAAACACAGGATTGCTAGAGGGAGTTTCCAAATCTATTAGTAACACTGCAATACCTCTCCTGTTATCTATCCAATGATGTAACCGGTTAATTTTTAAAAAAAGATGCTTTATTCATTGGATGCCGAATTTTTTAAATGTATGAAAGTTTGTTTGCTGTGGACTTTTCTATAAGTGCTCCCAGCCCCCAACTGATAATGGAATGCAGACTTATTGGGGTCAGTTTATTTAGGGGTGAGTGGGGATTTTTGTGTGTAGCCCAATACAGTGACTGGTGGGATGGTGCTAATCCCCCACCCCCTCCCCCAAGCTGTCACACCAGATTTGGATATGCCTGTTGGCTAGCTGGTGCTCAAAGCACCACTGCTGCCACTACCAGAAACCGCTCCAGTCCAGCTCAATACCTGGTCATGCTAAGATGAAGCTACGCATCTGCTCCTCCCTGCCCTGCACCAAGCAATGCCATGTGCCGAACAGAGATATTGTACATGTGCCAGCAGGCACTAACATGAGGATAAGCTACCTGACTGGTCTTAAGACAGTTACAGAGGGGTGAACATGCAATGTATGATTATGAAGTTATTTCCATGGCAGGAATACTCATATTTTGAATATAGTTAATTGAACTTAGGGCCCGATTCAGACAAGCTCGCTAGGATGCGTTCACACGCAGCCAGCCGATGTTTGCAATCTGCGCATGTGTATCGCAGTGCATGTGCGCGAACCAGACCGAGCGATCGGGAAGCGTTCGCTCGCTGCCCATAGACAGCCTGGCTGAATGAGTGACAGGAGAAGCCGTTTGTGGGTGGTGACAGGGGCTGGCCGATGAAACGGGGGAGTGGAGGTGTGAACGCAGTCGTGCCTGAGCGTCTTAACGTAGTTTCGGAGGCGTGCATAAGTAAGAGGCAGCGTCATAGTACACGTCACTTGGCAGAATTTTACACTAAATCACTCGCAGTGCTTGCGGTAGGGTATGGTCAACCACAGGTGCGGCGTATGCATCCGATGGTACTCGATGTTACCAATGGTTGCATACACTTCCTGGAGATGACGTGTGCAAGTGGGCATCTTAAGACAGGCTGGTGGGCGTCTGCATACACAATGCGATTGCATGCTAAGACCTAGTGGGCGTGCTAATGCCTTGCCGTGTGATCGCCTGCCTTGCTGTTAGTTAGCTGACGAGCGAGTGAACGCATCTAGCAAGCGGGTCTGAATCGAGCACTTAAAGCGTACCACTGACCCAAATGGCGCACTACTATGACAGTAGAACTAACTGCATATGGAGATAATTATATATTGTACATTTTACCTTTTGATGTCTGTATATGTACAACGTTTGGAAATCTGCTGTTCAATGTGTATTTTATTATGTACTTATTGCATTATACTTGGTGACATGACATTTAAGTTTAACCTTTGCCTTATCAGTATTGAGAACCATCCATTCCCAGCTAAACCTCTCCGTGAGTCTAAGAGCCATCTCCTGACTGACACCCAGTCCTGGACTGAGAGCAGCTGTAATGGTGACAAGGGGAAACTTGGTAAGCTGTCCGTTTGTGGATACTATTCATGTCCCTGAAATAACGTCACATTAAAACTGTAATTATATGGAAAACAATTGGAAAAGAAAATCAATGAAATATACATATAATACTGAGACAACATAGAGCTACACAGAGGTGTAACAATAGTCCCTGCAGCCCCTGCGGTGAGGTGAGGCTGCGGGTCACGCACAGACTGCTGTGAGGACCGGCCGGCGGCATGGGTGCTGACTGCTAAGACCAGATCCGTCAACAGTGTGCCGATTAAATCAGCGAGAGGTGAGGACCTCGGGCGGACTGCTGCGGGGACGGGCAGACCGTGGGCGGGTGCTGGGCTGCAGTGCTGTTTAGCAGAGAATGACTCTGGCTGGCTGTATGGTAAAAATAAAGAGGGTACAAAAATCACCAATGTCTCCTTGCCCTTAGGAAGGGATTGATTACAAAACCAGGGTCTAGTTTCTCTCTTCACTAATTAATAAATACATACAGTATTGTATTCATTATATAGCAAAGAGGGTACAAAAATCACCAGAAACTGTTTTGACAGGGGAGAGCAAAATTTATACTTCCGCCACTGGAGCTCCAAGGTAACATGTGTACATAACACATGAAACATGGGCAGGGTGTTCACTTTATTAATATGCTGGCTGTGTACTGTACATTCTGACAACCAAAACAACAGAATGCTCCAAGACTGAATGATAATATATTATGCCTGAATGGCAAGGCAGATCCTTACCGTGCATACACAGGGAAGTCCTTTTTCTTGCAACTTAACATCTTTATCTGGACCTACACTACTCGTACATAGTTTTAGAACACCCTGATTTTTCCAGTTTTTATTCCAGTTTAGTGTTTCAATGTACTCTGAAATAAAAGCATAGAACAAACAAACAGTTGGAGATAAAAAAAAAAGTAATCATAAAATTATCTTGTTTAACAAAATATAATCTACAGTTGTGACCCATCAAACTAGCAATCTTTTCCAGTTATAACCACCAAACACACTTCTGGCATTCTTTCTACAATAGAAATCAAATACTGTTCGGGGAAGTTCTTAGTAAATAAACCTCAAACACTGAGAAGGATCCTTTCGCCTACACGATGGCGTGCAAAAACCCGGCTTGATGAACCAAATATTTATTTTCATGACTGCAGAACAGCTGTAAATTCTTAACCCATTACATGCTCCCTGAAGGAGGCCTTTTTTTTTATAACTCTGACACTTACACTATTTTTCAGGTTTTGCGAACCTAAACTTTTTCTTAACCTCCAGCAGTTTCTCTATTACCTGTTTACCATCTCGTGTTATTCACTGGACTTGAATTGCTTAAATTTTAATAAAACTGGAAAAATTGGGTTGATCTAATTTGACTAAATCAAGTGTTTTTATTAAAAATTTCAATAACAAAAATGAAGACATCATACAACGGGATACGTTTAAGATGCCGGCAGACGGGATCCCGATGCCCGGCATAATGCCAGTGCCGCAATGCCAAACATATAAGGATACCGACGTCTGGCATCCCGACAGCAAGGCTGCAGGTAAGTATTACACTTAGCCCGGGGATGGGGGGAGGGTTAGGTTTAGGGTTTGGCATTCCCTGGGAAGGGTTAGGGTTAGGCTGCGGGGAGGGTGGGTTAGGGTTAGGCACCACCAAAGGAGGGTTAGGGGGGGAGTGGGTTAAGGTACTTACTTCACTCTGTCGGGATTCTGTACGATCGAGATGCCGGCGTCGGTATTTCAACCGCTGGCTGTCATACCCAACATCATACAACAAAAGGAAAATACACAAAATATGGTAAATGTTTCAAAATAAGTCTCATTATAGGGAAAGAACACGACCCAGTTAGTAAACAAATAAGCAGATAATAGAAAAAGGAGTATACCAATATGGTACATACTATAATAAAATTTTTCTCAAATTTGAAAAAATAGAACAGAGGAGCTCATTCAGACCCGCTCGCTAGATGCGTTCTTTCGCACCCAGCGTATGCAAATTTGACTAAGTGACGGCAAGGCATAAGCACGCCCACTATGTCTTGGTGTGCGGTCACTTTGTGTATGCAGACACCCACCAGCCTGTCTTAAGACGCCCACTAGCGCACGTCATCTCCAGGAAGAGTATGCAATCATCGGTACATCGGGTACCATCAGAAGCGAATGCAGCGCTTGAGGTTGACTATACCCTACCGCAAGCACTGCGATCACATGAGTGTAAAAAACAGCCAGGTGACGAGTACTATGACGCTTCCTTTTAATTATGCACGCCTCTGAAATGGCATTGAGACACTCAGGCACGCCTGCGTTCGCACCTCCACTCCCCCGTTTCTAGCGGCCTGCCCGTCACCACCCACAAACGGCTTCTCCTGTCACTCATTCAGCTGGGCAGTCTATGCGCAATGAGCGAACGCTTCCCGATCTTTTGCACTGGTTCGCGCACTCGCAATGCGATGCATATGAAGCTAAGAGGTCAGGTTGGTCTGGTCGTTTTAAATACTTATTAGACCACATTTGTGGAAGAAATTGTAGCTCACAGTAAATGGCAGGATAACTTTGTTTTAAAATGATCCTACAACCCAAATACCTCGATATTTTACAGCACTCTCCGGTATATATTCCCAGTCATATATTTCAAATTAACAATAAAATTATTTTTCTTTTGTTTGGAATGATATGAGAGCCAGAGTCAAATTAGGCACATTATGGAGACCAAAGAGAATGGTAGGTTGCCTTCCCAATTTGCGATCATACTACTATACTTGGCAACACAATTGTCGCATGTGATTGAATGGATGACTAGTTCCCAAGGGGTAACCCTGGCCGGCTTTCTGGGTGAACAAACGGGATGTACAATGAGGTAGTTCCTCCTTGTGGGTAAAAAGCCCGGATAATCATACCTTTCTCAATCAGGCAGCAGAAATTTGGTCATTGATGCATGGTTTCTTAGTGGGCCAGGAGTACAATCGGGACACTCCATTATGGGGTAATAGTAGACTAGTTTAGATGGGAAAATTTCAATGCGCCATGTTCTGGTTGAACTTTTGCTGTTAGTACCCTGTCAGATTTATCAATATAACTAACTTAAAACATTTAACAACTGAAACTGGAAAATTATTTTCCTCACTGTACAGTTTACAGATATTTTACAGATATCTTCAGGTACGCCAGGCCTCGGGTGCCCATTTCAGAGTTATTCAACTCGGGTTAAAGTAGAAGTATCTCATTGGTGGTTCAGGAGTGCTGACACCTACTTTTCATGACTCATCTTTGTGAGCCTGTAACAAAACGTCCACTTCTAATGACTCACACATTTGGCAGGGCTGACACGGGTTCTGTGTGAAAGGGGTCGACCCGGGAATAACCCGAGACCAAGGTGCAGTGTGAAATGGGTGTTGGCGCTGTGATCCGGGTCCAACCTGTGCTAAATGATCCAGCAAAAAGCAGGGTTCAAAGCCCCGGCTGGTCTGAAAGTGGTATTACTCTGTTACTTTACATATGAAATAAGCTTAAGGAATTTAAAACAATAAAGCAAATGATAAAGTGCAGTAGTACTGGCATTATTTAGGTGCACATGCCATAATATTTAGGGGCATATTATAACTTTTGAGTATTTCTGCTGCAACAGTGCCAGAGGAAGGATATACTGTGATAGAAATATCCCCATAAAGTCACCTTGTATCATTTATGTTTAATATCTCATTATCTGTATTATTATGTGGGAGGTGATAAACTGTAATTGAGGCATTTGTTCAGTGAAGGAGAGATTGGTATGTCTCACAGACATCATTCCCATGATGTTTAATTGATTGAATTAGTGGAGTTGTAAAACATAAAAAGGCTGATTATTTCTAATTCTACCATTATTAAATTGGGTCATGGATTTAGTTGCTAGCAAGAGGGTCAGAAGGTCATGGGTGCATGTAATGCCATACCATGATGTCAGTATTGTGGCGCTCTAATTAGTTTCCGTGTGTGTAACCTTAACCTCCGCAGTGCAGAGCTCTGCAGTCTGTATTGTGCTACTTATTCAGTCTCCCAGCCCATGTCTTTTCTATGCTGGCTAAACAAAAACAACCGGCCAGCGCTTTGCTAAGCAAATCATTGGAAACACCTTCATTCTGCATCATGTTTCAGTTGTAAATAAATTCACAGGTTTAGCTTGTGCACCCATACTTCATGATGGTCACTCATGGCTAGTCACACACAAGCAACACTACCCATTTATATAGAATTTAGTCGTCATTTTGTATCATTTCAAAAAAAAAGTTTTAATTTAAAAAAATATTCTGCAGTATCCTAAAATAGCTATGCTATTCTATCTTATACCCCTTTTCCACCTAAATTCCGGGTCTGACCCGGAGCTGGATCAAAGTTCCTATCCGGATCAGACCCGGAATTTTGGCGGCGCCGACTCGGGATATTCCCGAGTCGGCGCCGCTCACACCGCAGTCGGGTCTGCATAGACCCGGCTTTTCCGGAGTGAAAGTGGTCGCTTGGAGATGACGTCATAACCAAGCGCCACTGAAGCCGGTCCAATCGTCCGGCTAGCAGTGCACTCCAGGTCATCGTGACCCGGAGTGCGCTGTTCTCACAGCAGGGTTTCACGGGCTACGCCCATGTTAAACCCTGCTAGTTGCCTGGGTTGGATTGCCGGGTCACTCAACCCAGCGATCCAATCCTCTCCCCTTTTACACCAGGGAGCTGCCCGGGTTAACCCTGCAATAACCCGGGTTTTAGCTACGGTGTAAAAGGGGTATAAGATGTGACTTTATGTAGGTGTCTACTGTTTAAAATATAAAGCACATCCCAAATGGCACAAGTACTTTACATGTCATAGACTGGTATTTAGTCTGTGTCTATCAGGATGGAAGTAAGTGGTTACCTGGATGCCCTAGAAGTGGTTAATGTCCCTGCTGGCATTAATAATAACCTTACACAGAATGATTTGTGCCTCTGTGTGAAAATCAGATATCTAGAAGAAATTGTTAGCGGCTCTGTGCTGCACACAAATGAATACATGTGGTGAGCACTGACGTCCTGCAGTCAAGGGACACTTACACCCAAATTACACATTTCCTTGTCTGACAGGCAGTAAAACCTATGGTGTTCTTCTAGCTTACACTGTACAACCAATTTGTTATTATCATTTTATTGGTATTCAGGGTGAAGTCAGCATCCGGATACCATTCATATTATACATGAATTGTGTATGTTTAGCAGTAATTAAGAGCATTTTAAAGGGCAATGTTACACTGTTGTCAATTTTGCAATACTGGGTTTTAGGGTTGGAATTTAATCTATTTTATTTATTTAGCTTTTAGATTTTATTTAGATTTATCTTTAAAATATAGTTTAAAATTCTATCCATATACTCAAACTAAGCACTCACCTGTCTGATAATACCTCCATACATTGTGTAATGAATTGTATAACGTTCAGTAAAGGTAAAACACAACTGGATATGATCCCCTCATACAAATAAATTGTGTTATCTGAACTCTTTGGTCTCCAGCTGTCCTGGTTTTGGCTGGACCTGTGTTTTATTGTTTCTCCCATATAATATATCTTATTTATTCTTTTAAAAGGTGAGGGGGGGAGAGTGTCGGGGGCAGCGTATAAAGGGCAAGTGGAAGATGTCAGGAGACAGGGTACTGGGGAGATAGCAAATGGTGCCAGGAGAATAGTTTTTACATCTCTCTCATCCAATACACTAATATTTGTGAAAGTGTATAGAGTAATATACACACAAATATGTATTTTTTACTTGTTATATACTGGTTCCCAACTTTAATGTCAGAACTTCCACACTTTCCTTCTATCTTAGTAATTAATTATATGTTTAACAATATATTTCACATATTTATGTCACCTATTTGTGTTTGTTTTGCAGTTATAAAGCTTTATATATGTGTCATTGGTTTTTTAGTCATACTTTTCCTCACAAATGTAAATGCATTCCTTTGTAACAAGAATTACACATTTCTGTTTATGTCGTGATGAATGTTACAGTCTTTAAAGATGTCCAATTATACTAAATATTTAATGGTAAACTCCAAAAATAGGATTTTGGTACTTACCAATAAATCTCTTTCTCCGATTCCACAGAGGACACTGGAGTCTCAATACAATGGGGTATAGGAGTGGGTTAACTGGGAGCTGGCACCTTAAAAAAAAAAAAAACTAACTAGCTAGCTCCTCCCCCTCTATACCCCCCCAAGCCAGTCTAAAAATAACTGTGCCCGAGGAGAGCTGGAAGTAAGGAGAAGGAGACAGAAAAACGGTAACGGACCAATCAAACGACCTAATGCAACAACTGTAGCATCTTGCAGAAAAGAACAGCGCAGGGAGGGCGTCCACTGTCTCCTGTGGAATCGGAGAAAGGGATTTATCGGTAAGTACCAAAATCCTATTTTCTCCTTCATCCACTAGGGGACACTGGAGTCTCAATACAATGGGGACGTCCCAGAGCTTACATCCCGGGTGAGAGAGCGCTGAGAACCCTGCAGTACTGCACGACCAAACTCAGAAGCGGAGGCCGCAAAAGTATCAAATCGATAAAACTTAAGGAAAGTATGCTTTCCCGACCAAGTAGCTGCTCTGCAAAGTTGATTTAATGAAACCTCCCGAGCAGCCGCCCATGAAGGACCTACCGAGCGTGTTGAATGAGCGGTTATGGTACTAGGTGGTTGTCTGGAAGCCACCACATAAGCCTGTCTGATAGCCAGGCGAATTCATCTTGAAATGGTTTGTTTGGACGCCGGCCAACCTGGACGGGCCAAATCAAACCTAATAAAGCGTCAGATTTACGGAAGGAAGCCGTCCGGTCCACGTAAATCTTAAGAGCCCTGACTACATCCAATAACTTTGAATTTGGAGAATCTTCTTTGAAAACCGGGACCACTATATGAAAAGCAGTCACTACCTTGGGAAGAAAGGATTTCTGCGTGCGCAACTCCGCCCTATCCTCATGAAAAATGAGGAAGGGGGGACGACAGGATAAGGCACTGAGCTCCGACACTCGACTTGCTGAGGCGAGCGCCAACAGCAGAACCACCTTCCGGGTTAAATACTTCATTTCTACCCTGTGTAAAGGCTCAAAGGTTTCAGACTGAAGGAACGTTAAAACTAAATCCAAATCCCAAGGTGCAGTGGGCGGTACGAAAGGAGGTTGAATTCTGATGACTCCTTGTAAAAAGGTCTGAACATCTGGAAGCAAGGCCAATTTCCTCTGAAAGAAAATTGACAATGCAGATATCTGTACCTTTAAGGAACCTAGACGAAGGCCCGCTGTTAGACCGGCCTGAAGATAAAAGGAGGAGACGTGATGTCCTAAAAACTGCTGGAGGGTAATTCCGTCTCTCGCACCAAACAACATAAGCCTTCCATATGCGATCGTAATGCTGAGAGGTGACAACCTTCCTGGCCCGCAGCATAGTGTGAATCATGCTGGACAGGATCCCCTTGCTTCTGAGGACGGCCCTTTCAGTAGCCAAGCCATTAAACGAAGCCGCCGTAAGCTCTGATAAACGAAGGGCCCCTGCAGAAGAAAATCCTCCTGAAGGGGTAGGGGCCAAGGTTCGTCTATTAACAGATTTTGTATTTGCGAGTACCACGCTCGCCTGGGCCAATCTGGTGTTACTAGTAGTACCTTGACTCTTTCTCGCTTGATTCTCTGGAGCAAGCGTGGAATGAGAGGAAACGGAGGGAAGACGTAGATGTAATGGAAGGGCCACGGAGCTGACTGTGCGTCCACCGCCGCAGCTTGAGGATCGTTTGTCCTGGAGTAGAAGACTGGTAACTGGTGATTTACTCTTGACGCCATGAGATCGGCTTGCGGACAGCCCCACCTCAGAGTCAGTTGATGGAACACCTGAGGCTTCAGGGACCATTCCCCCGGATGGATGTTCTGCCGACTGAGATAGTCGGCCTCCCAGTTCTCTACTCCCGGTATGAATATTGCAGAAATTGCTACTGCAAATTCCTCTGCCCATATCAAAATCCTGCTTACCTCCCTCATAGCGGCTCTGCTTTTTGTGCCGCCTTGTTTGTTTATATAGGCCACCGCCGTGGCATTGTCTGACTGAACTCGGATCGCCTGACCCCTCAATATGGGCTGCGCCTTCTGAACGGCATAAAACACTGCTCTCAACTCCAGCACATTTATGGATAGACTTGCTTCCCGTTGAGTCCAGAGCCCCTGAAAATGCTTTCCCAGGGTCACTGCTCCCCACCCTCTTAGGCTTGCGTCCGTGGTGAGGAGTATCCAATCCCACCTCGCAAATCTTCCCGCCAACAGGTGAGAGGGATTCATCCACCATATGAGGGATGTTCGTGTTTGCGGCGCCAAAAGAACCCTCTGAGTAGAAACAGGTGGGACCCTGACCACTGGGAAAGAAGATCTAACTGAAAAGGTTCGGGCGTGAAATCTTGCGTATTGTATCGCCTCGAAAGATGCTACCATTTTCCCGAGAAGACGGATACAGAGATGTACCGACACCCAGCGATGCTGTAAAACCATGCGCACCAGGTGCTGAATGGGGGCAACCTTGGTCTGGGACAAAAATACTTTTTATTCCCTTGTGTCTAGTATCATTCCCAGAAAAAGCAGGCGTTGGGTGGGGATCAGGGAGGATTTCTTGAAATTTAGGATCCATCCGTGTTGTAAGAGAACACTCTGCGTTAAATGAATGTCCTTTAACAGGCGATCCCGTGACGAGGCCTTTATCAAGAGATTGGCCAAATACGGAACAATGACAATACCTTGACGATGCAGCAGGGCCATCATTTCTGCCATAATCTTTTTAAACACCCTTGGTGCTGACAAAAGACCGAAAGGCAGGGCCTGAAATTGAAAATGCGAGTCTAGTATTGCAAAACGAAGATAAACCTGATGAGGGGGCCATATCGGTATATGGAGATAAGCATCCTTTATGTCGAGGGACACTAAAAACTCGTCTTTCTCGAGACTCGCAATCACGGATTGGAGAGATTCCATTTTGAATCTGAAGACTCACAGATAAGGGTTTAATTCCTTGAGATTGAGGATGGGCCCCATGGAGCCGTCCGGCTTGGGCACAACGAACAAACTGGAATAAAACCCTTGACATTTCTGGTGGGATGGAACCTTCACTATTACCTGAGACAATAACAGTTTTTCTATTGCCTCCTGGATAGCTACACGTTTTTCCGTAACCTGATGTAAACCTGTCTTGAAAAAACGAGAGGGAGGCTGTATTCTGAAATCCAGCTTTAGTCCCTGAACAATGACATCCCGAACCCAGGCGTCCTGACAAGACTGGTTCCAAATGTCCTTGAAACGTAGGAACCGAACCCCTACTCTGGGGTCCCCCAAATGAGAAGGGAGAACGTCATGCGGTAGGCTTTGCAGCTGCTTTATCCTGCAGTGAGCTGGAGGCAGCTGCAGACAATGCTCTACCCAGGCCTCTGGTACCCCTGGAGAACGCTGGGCCTCCTCTGGCACGCCCTCTAAATCTCCCAGGGGCATGAAAGTACCGAAAGGACGGACTTGCCGAGGGTCTTTTGGTAGGAGGGGTAGCAGATGGTAAATAAGTGGACTTTCCACCTGTAGCTTGTTAGATCCACTTATCTAATTCCGAGCCGAAAAGAACCTCCCCTGTAAAAGGAAGAGCCTCGACTGCTCTCTTAGACTCTGCGTCTGCTTGCCACTGACGCAACCACAGAGCCCTTCTAGCTGACACAGCCAATGCTGAAGATCTGGCGGATAAACTGCAAATGTCCTTTGACGCTTCCCCCAGGAATGCAGCTGACTCTGCAATCTGCTCAGCTAACTGAATGAGGTCATCGGGTTGTGCACCGGACCGAATCCCTTCCGCTAGCTGCAAAGCCCAATTTTCAATGGCTTTGTTCACCCAACAGTAGACTTGAGCCGGACGCATCAAAACCCCTGCTACAGTGTATAGAGATTTTAATGTCTGTTCCAGCTTCCTGTCCGAGGTCTCTTTTAAAGCAACAGCACCCGGCACTGGAAGTACTGTCTTTTTAGAAAGACGGGCTACTGATGGGTCTACCACAGGAGGAGTTTCACACAATCTCCTACTGTCCTGCGGAAAGGGGTAATAAGAGAGATATTTCTTGTTCATTTGAAATCTCTTATCTGGGTGTTTCCATGCAATAGAGAGAATATCATCCAGCTCCTCCGATGCTGGAAAGGTAACGGACTGCTTAACCCTTTTACCAAAAATAGACGGTTTTGCAGTTACCTCTACCTCCTCCACATGTAACACCTGTCGTACTGCTGTAATCAAGGCCTCTACCCCTTGTGAAGCAGGTTCAATTTCCTCAGTAATCTGAACCTCTTCCTCCTGCACTTCCCCCTCCTCTTGGTCCTGAACATCCTCTTCATCTGATTCATCCCAATGTAGGGGATTATGAATCAACCTTTTACTAAGGACCTGAGTAGATGCAGAGGGAGCCTGGGACATTGCTTTTGTAAGACCCTCTACCGATCTTGCTAGAGATCGGGCCCAATCTGGTTCAGCTGCTGTCTGATTCAGCCTCTCCCTGTCTCTGCGAGCTACTTCCAACTCAGATGACAGGTTGGATATAACTGATGTTAATTGATCCGACCACATAGGCTGGCTCACACTAACAGAGTCCTGAGGCTGAGACATGCAATTATCACACAGTAAGCATTAGGCTGTCCCTGTGTGAATTTTTCCCCACAAGTCTTGCAGGAAAAGGCATTTTGGGCTGCCTTAGACCCCTTGGTAGACATTACTGTTACCACACACACACAGAAAAAAACGACAGCAGTAATCACAATCGCACCTATGACTGACTGAGAAGGAGCCTGTACAGCGCTAGTTGAATAACGCTGCAACAATAATAGCAAGGGCTGATAACTGAGTACTAGCCTGACTCCAGACACAGCCTGCTCCTTCACTTAGTAGTGCTCCAAAATGGCCCCTCAGCGTTCTTTAGAAGCGCTGAGGCTGATGGGAGGCAGAAGCATAAGAAAAAACTTAGGCTCCGCCCCCCCGCTATGGCGCCTTCCGCGCGAGCGGCAACTGTGAAATGCCCGCCTATTATAAAGTCCTGGCTCCTCTGCTAACCAGGGAGCCAGATGACACTAACCTTGACCCTGCCTATGCTGCCGGCGGCGGGCATGTGCTATGGGAACCCGCTACGAGCGCTGCAACCAGCGCGTATCTGGGTTCCCCAGAGACTGAGGTCTCTGTAGCAGGAGACCTCAGCGCAAACCTTTGTGCAGCATCCATCGGTGTAGACAGGCAGGGGCAGTGGGCTGCCTGTCCATCCTCCTGCTGATTGGAGGTCATTCTTTCTATTAAAATAAGCCCTAAACGGGAGATCAACGTCCAGCTCCCAGGGCACACTTTTTTAGACTGGCCTGGGGGGGGGGGGGGGGGGGGGGGGGCGGGGGGTATGGAGGGGGAGGAGCTAGCTACTGTTAGTTTTTTTTTTTTTTTTTTTAAGGTGCCAGATCCCAGTTAACCCACTCCTATACCTCATTGTATTGAGACTCCAGTGTCCCCTAGTGGATGAAGGAGAAAAGTGGAATAGTGGAGGGTAGTATGCAGTCTGTAACAGATCATACTCGTCTAGTGGAGGTTAGTATGCAGTCTCATCCACATACAGTATAGTGGAGGTCAGTATGCAGTCTCATCCTCGTATAGTGGAGGTCAGCATGCAGTATTATCCTCGTATAGTGGAGGTCAGTATGCAGTCTCATCCTCGTATAGTGGAGGTCAGTATGCAGTCTCATCCTCGTATAGTGGAGGTCAGCATGCAGTATTATCCTCGTATAGTGGAGGTCAGTATGCAGTCTCATCCTCGTATAGTGGAGGTCAGTATGCAGTCTCATCCTCGTATAGTGGAGGTCAGTATGCAGTCTCATCCTCGTATAGTGGAGGTCAGTATGCAGTCTCATCCTCGTATAGTGGAGGTCAGTATGCAGTCTCATCCTCGTATAGTGGAGGTCAGTATGCAGTCTCATCCTAGTACAGTGGAGGTCAGTATGCAGTATCATTCCTAGTATAGTGGAGGTCAGTATGCAGTCTCATCTTCGTATAGTTGAGGTCAGTATGCAGTCTCATCCTCGTATAGTGGAGGTCAGTATGCAGTCTCATCCTCGTATAGTGGAGGTCAGTATGCAGTCTCATCCTCGTATAGTGGAGGTCAGTATGCAGTCTCATCCTCCTATAGTGGAGGTCAGTATGCAGTCTCATCCTCGTATAGTGGAGGTCAGTATGCAGTCTCATCCTCGTATAGTGGAGGTCAGTATGCAGTCTCATCCTAGTACAGTGGAGGTCAGTATGCAGTCTCATCCTCGTATAGTGGAGGTCAGTATGCAGTCTCATCCTCGTATAGTGGAGGTCAGTATGCAGTCTCATCCTCGTATAGTGGAGGTCAGTATGCAGTCTCATCCTAGTACAGTGGAGGTCAGTATGCAGTCTCATCCTAGTACAGTGGAGGTCAGTATGCAGTCTCATCCTAGTATAGTGGAGGTCAGTATGCAGTCTCATCCTCGTATAGTTGAGGTCAGTATGCAGTCTCATCCTCGTATAGTTGAGGTCAGTATGCAGTCTTTAACAGATCATCCTCTGACCGCAGTGGGCAGTAAAAGTGAGTATGGTACCACTTGGCATAGAGTATATTGCGTGAATTCATTCTGCGCATACCGAGAAAAGTGGGTGCATTTCTGCCCATGCAGATTTCCATAATTATACCCTTACACCTGTGTGCCCCTGGATGAGTAGAACAGGGACATTATAACAAAGGCCAAGTACAGTGAGGACGTGTTCATACAATTGAGAACACATGCAGACTGAAAACGATATCTATATGCTGGGGAAAGCTGTATTATTTGCGGGTCCTTAGGGAAAGGTGAAAATAATGGATGATGATAATGATGACAGTCATCACTCGCAATCTACTTGCAAACGCTCCACCAACACCGCTTGGTGCTTTCTCAGACACAGATTATGCTCTTGTGTGCATGGTTAAGCTATTTTATTTCCTGCAGGGTTGTTTCTGCTGTGTTAGAGATTTTTTGTAGTTTTAATTGATACCTAATTGTTGCACATAAAATGAATGGAGATAAGTGTCCGTGATGTAAATGAGATGCCTATGCTGCTGATGTCAGGTGGAAGGCATCTTGAGCTCTGCTACAGGGGGAAATACTGTATGCTATTTTGTGGGCAACTTCTTCACTTGTAAATTGCCCTCATTTTGCTTCCAACTCTGCATCAGCCCCCTTGTGTCTGCAGCACTGATCGGGCAACAGCCAGCTGCCGCTCTTACACAGGTATCAGCAGCAAGGAAAGTCACAAGTCTCCTGTATGACCCAGTATACAGGTGCTGGAGTCTCCACAACCAGGGTCAGGCTGGCAGTTGCTACTGTTCTTCTATTTGGCCAGAAGGTTACCATTGAATATTTAATGTTGGTGACTATCTCTTCTAGTGTATCATTGTTCTGTATTTACTATTGTATCCATGTGGTGCATGGCGTTGGTCTACTGGTCCAATGTCTTTCTGTCTCTCCTCTCCTGCAGGTATGAGTAACCCAGCATTAACTATAGAGAAGGAAACCTAGCTGTTTGGAAATGTTGGAGATTGTGAAGAAAGTAAGATAACCATTTATTTATTTTTTTTACACATCAATCAGCCTTGATTTTCGATAGTTGTAGTAAATATTAAACCAACACATACAGCTCACAAGGCTGCGAGTTGAGGAAACATTGTACATGTGCTTGTGTGTATGGACGTCTTTCACCATCTTCTATATGGAAGCCGTCCATGTCTGGTAGAAGAAAGGCCATGTACAGTGTGATACATATCAGTAACAGGAGAGATAACAATAGCACAGATGTGTTGCTTTAGGTTACCTGGGAACCTGGAGGTCATTACAATTATTGCAGGGCACAGGCACAGACAACAATGTCCTATATAAGAGGTGACACATAATTCCCTAAAAGGACCATACATAATGTGATGAGGGCAGAACTTCCCCTACAGAAATTATTAGCATGTGTTTAATGTAATTATTTGTGACTAACTATACTATAAAATGTGCTTAGTATGTAGCTGATAAAGGGCTGAAGTATATAAAGTGATGATATTGTCTTTACAATATAACATTATATTCACCTGTATCACAACCTATGGAAAACATCGATAATTATGTAATGTGACCGGGTATACCTGATACACACTAATAATGATGCACAGGGTGATATACTGGCAACTGTTTAATGAATAAAATATGCTATTAATGTGGAATGCAACATCATAAGGTTTTGCTGAAATACTCTGTAACCCTCAACAATCAATTGATAACCTCTCAGAAGTGTCCTGATGGCGCCTTATTACTGAATATGGGCCTTACTCAGAGGTGCACACAAATACCGTCATGTCTGTGATCCTATACACAGCGGGTGTTCGCACATATGCAAATGTTGCAGCCACTGGGATGTGTATTGAGACGCCCACTAGCGGCCTCTGAAATCCGCTGCTTTCATACAAAGATGCATCATCAGTCTGGGCAAACCTATGATCACTCACAATGTCCGGCAAAAGTAAACTACTGAAGCCACACCCACCGCGTACGAATAGTCACAGGCACGCCCCCAAAAGAGTTTCTGTGTTTGATATCCCCATCCCCGGTTACCTCCGGCAAAAGCTCCAACTGTCAATCACACTGCGCACAAGTCCTCACTGCAGCCACCATCTGTAATGTAACTTTCCGCATACACAGTATAACTACAAATCGCTCTGATCCACAGATGTCGCCTTGTGTGCACCTCTGAGCCAGGCCCTATGTCTGTAAAGCATCACCTTTTCTGCAAATACTATTATATCTATAATTGTGTAATGTGTAAACGGTTAGTGAAAAAGGCTGTGGGATCACTAGCAATAATTTGAAACAAGCCTCTTAAGCTGGTTACACACTAAACGACTGTGTACCCAGCGATGCGACTCATGACCCCAGTGCCAACGGGCCAAAATATCGTCTGTCCACACTGGACGATCTGGTGCCCGACATACCGGCCCCCGCTGCATGGGATTGTCAGCTGCAACGCCTGATTTTACTGCATGTGCAACTGATCAGGCGATGCAGCTGACAACCCCACGGGAGCGCGCACTACACGATGTAGTGCATACACACTGCACGATATGAACGATGCGTCGGAATCAGCCAAATCGTTACCAATATCGTGTAGTGTATAGTGGCCTTTAGTTGTTGGTTGGGGGCGATTTCCGGCACACATTAGAAGATATAATGAATGACAGAAGAATGTGTGTCGTTCCATCCCTCATTAATATGCCCTGCGCCGCATGCGATATCGTGTGCTTTGCCGTACAGCTCAGCCACTCACACAATATCGTATACGACCTGCGGGAGCGCGCAATCGGGCATACACACTCCACGAATTGCCCAATTTGTCGTTCCAGTACAGCAAATCGGGCCAATATGATGCAAGTGTGTACCCACCCTTAGGTGTGGGACTCCATGTAAGCAATTCTGTAATGGAAATTAGGGTGCTCTGTTTAGCATAAAACATGGTTACAGTGTGTTTGCATAGTAATAATAAATTGTAGTACACCCTCATCACAAGCAGTACTGACCAATCAGTGTGCTCTTACTTCTGTTCCTGCTGCAGGCTCGAGGTCCATGTACAGATGTCCATCTGCAGAGGAAGTCATGCTCTCATTGGCTAGCTTTACATCTGTACCAACACCAGGGAATGTGACCGTGCGAGGAGGCTGTGGTGTTTATGTGACATAATGGGTGCGAGGAGGCTGTGGTGTTTATGTGACATAATGGAAGGAGGAGGAATCTTTGTAGTAAACACTTGGCAGTCCTGTGTTGTATGCAATGTAAGGTTGTACTTTGACCGTCTTTATGATATTATAGCACAAACAAGCATTATCATCATTCCTCTTCCCAGAAGAGATTCTTATATAATTCCTGAATGCAAATCACTTCTTTTTGAAAAGCAGATTGATGGCAACATATTTTGTATGTAAAAGCAAACAGTATATAAATTAATGAGGCCAATTAAATATTATTGAAGATCTCATTAAATAACATTAACACCCACTGAGTTCGAAAGTTTATTTTCTCTATTTCCTATTTAAGTTTGTCAGAATTTATTTGTTTAAAGACGTTTCATGAAGGATTCAGACAACATCAAACACAAAATATACATGGTTCATTGCGGAAACTAAAAGTTTGTATTGTGTTCCCCTAGTGTGTGACTGTGGGGAGAGACAGAGGTGCCAAGAGGGGGTGGGGGTACTAGTTACCCAGGCTCGAGCTTGCTAGAGGGGCCTGGCGCCCCCTCTCTCCCTCTTACATCACAGCAGCCCAGCACACGCTGCTGTGTACTGGGCTGCATTGGGAGACTGCTCGGTCATCTCCTGTGCCTGTGGGGGGAGGGGGAGTGATCACATTGAGCACACCCCACCATGGCTTTGCGCTGGGCTGAGGGGCTCACAGCTCCGCAGTGTGGCACTGCAAAAATTTATCCTAAGGGGGAGTTGCCAATACTCCCACGATTAGGCCCCGGGCCCAGCACGGCTCTCAACGCCCCTGGGGATAGTTCCCTAACCAGAATCTGGTGAGATGTAATCATTAGCTGCAGTTGTGCCTTATTCATGTGATTCATCCTAGGGAAGGAGCCATGAATGTGATGCGTCTCCGCTGTAGGTTACGTCCGAATGGGTTTAGAGCACTAATATTTTTTAAAACCATTCCAAATTCAGTAAAATAGTTAGGGAATGATCGTCCCACTGCCTGTGTTCATTTATCTATAAACTAAACCAATACAGTGCTGATAAAAATTTCAGCATGACGAACCTAATGTGCACACTAAGTGCCAATGTTTCCCTACTGCTAAGCATAGCAACACATTCGTACGTACGTACGTACGTACGTACGTACGTGGGCTGATTGAAAAGTAATGAGACTGCTTTTTTTTTTATTCAGAATCAGATGACTCCACAGGATCTGAGCATTTTTCTTTTTCACAGTAACGTCCTTCACATTCTATACATTTTTTGCAGCGTTTCAACGATTCAAAGACGTACAGAAGACTGTGTTGTGTCATCACTGTTAGTGTTGCAGCTGTGACATTTTTCACCCCATCATCTGTTGAGAATTTCTTTCCGTGCAGTTGTTATTTCAGGTTTGGGAACACCCAGAAATCACAGGGTGCTAGGTCCGGGCTATATGGAGGGTGTTCCAGTACTGCCCCATTAATTTCAGTCAGTGCTGCCAGTGCTACAGCAGCAACATGCGGTTGAGCATTGTCTTGGTGCAAAAAACTCTGTTTCTCCAGCAAATGTGGTCTTTTCTTCCTCATGGCTCCACACAAATGGGTTTTCAGGACATTTGCATAGTAGTCACCATTAATTGTCTGTCCACGGGGAGCCCAGTACTGTAGGATCATACTGTGTACATCAAAGAACAGCAGAAGCATGACTTTACACGCCAAAGGAATCACACAGAATGTTTTTGGCAGAGGCGAATTTGCACGTTTCCATACACTGGACTGTTGTTTGGATTCCAGATCATAATGATGAATCCATGATTTGTCACACGTCACAATCAATGTTAGGAATACGGTATCCTTTCCAACATTCCAACAGTGTTCTTGCACGATTCAACTCGTCGCATCTGATCTACTGTGAGATTCCCGGGTACCCACCTGGCACATACACAATGCATTTTCAGTTCCTTTGTCAGAATATGCTGAACCCATTCAAATGAGATGCCAAGTGAAGCCAAAAGTTTGCATAACATTAAACTTCTGTCATTTTGCTACATCTCCGCAGCTTTGCCAATGTTGATATCTGTAACCTCGGTGGATGGTCTCCCAGAATGCGCTTAGTCAGTCAGTAACCCTCTTTGAAGTGCTTCTACCATCGAACTATTGCAGCACGGCTAATTGTTTCCCCATCGTATGCTTGCCGTAACATTTCATGTGTTTCATTTCCGCTTTTTCCAAGTTTAACACAAAATTCAATCACACATCTCTGAGGTAATCTCCCGGACACGTCTTCCTCATCCGCCATGACAAAACGTACAAAAATCTTACACTTGCTGTGACCAAACAAAGATTACTGCAGTCCAACCACAGGTTTCAGACACATTGATGTATGAGCTTCAAAATAACCAGCATAGCGTTGCCACGTCTACCTATGGGACAGAAAAACAGAGGCAGTCTCATTACTTTTCAATCAGCCCTCGTACTGTGACACACCATCAGGCTCGCCTTTTATAGATCCTCCAAATGCCATTAATGAAACCTTGCCAATCTAGACTTGCCTCTTACCCCTGCTAATTAGCCCTGTGCTACCATGTTCAACACACATACCCGCACACATTCATACCTACAAACATACATCTGTCTCCAAAGCATTAGTTCCAATCAGTATAAATCAATAAAGGTTGATTTTTGATAATTTTTCTGTGATTTTGCAAATCTGCTTAAATTAAAGTCGACATCAAATCGACCAAAAATTCGACTTTAGAACAACCATCAATGCTTTTACATTCAGTAGACTACAATAGAAACCGGAGTTATACTAACGGTTAAGCTGCATACACACACAACGATTTTTTTACCAACGATTTTCTGTCAGATTTTTTAAAGTGTAATGAACTATTTTTTTAAACTACAAACAATTTTTGCATATTCCCTTTATGAAAATCGTTGAGTTGGTCAGTTTGACTGAACTACAAATGTGAACGTGCATGAACGATAATCGTTCATCATTTTAACTCAGAAAGTGAGCGATTTTTTGAACGATAAACGATATTGTTAACGATAATCGTTCAAAAAATTGTTGTGTGTGTATGCACCTTTAGAAATCGACGAAAAAATTAAAAACAAAAGCGACCAGACAATAGACCTGCCTGATGCAAGCGAGTTTGGGAGAAGCACTGCACAGATCACTATGATCTAAAGATCCCCATACATCTGCGACGTATCGTCGCGATGGGATCGGAAACGCTGACTGGCGACCATTGATGTTCCGCGATCCGTCATCGGTGAAATTCTACATGTTGAATTTCACAACCTGCCAATGACTAATTTTTTGATCGCGATCGGCATATCTGTGAAATCCAACTTGTTAGATTTCAGCGATCCTGCAATGCCCTGTTGCACTATCGCTATATTGCGGCGATCCATTGCAGATGTATGGGGGTCTTTAGAGTCTGATTCAGCTTTGGGAATATAGTTATGGCGGGTATCCACTACCCGATTACACAGAGCGATTGCAACATCGTAATCGTGCAATCGTTCACTAATCGGGCATCAAAATGTCAGAAACGACCAACGATGTGCGCTCCTGCTGGTCGTTTCCAACATCAGTCATCGCCCGAACATGCCGGTCAATCTGGCGATAACGTCAGATTGACCATGTTCGGGGATGATGGATGGTGCCTACACTGAATGATCGTTCAGTGTAGGCACTGCAGGGGATTGGGAAAGATGGTACGATTACGATGTCGTAATCATACATACATTGTTTGTGCATGTATGGTAAATACTGGCTGCTTTTACATGTAGCCCACAATACTGCACAACTTTATTTTTAAGTGCAATTTAGATGTCAGTTTGGACATGTCCCTCCCACAACTAATCTCTCTGAACATGGTAAAACCATGCTGCACTGCAGGTGGGGAAGATGTAACAAGATGCACAGTTACTTGCTATATCTTACTCTATTCCCAAAGCTAAATCAGGCTCTTAGTCTAAAAAGCAATTAAATACTTAATATGTAAATAAAAATGTGTGGCGTCCACCACTAAATTCATAGCTAGCCATGGACCTTTCAGCCTGGGCAAATTTCCATTATTTTGTTTTAAGAAGACCTTGAACTTCTACCTGGCGAAGCCACAAGATGCCTACATGTAGAAGAAGACCGGCCAGCACCATGGAGTAGGTAGCAAAACATTTAGCGTGTGTGTATTGTGGTTTAAAAAAAAAAAAGTGGGGATACAGGAACCAGCGGCCTTCTGGCACTTGTGGTTCTACAAGTGCTGCAGGGCAGTCTGGCTGGGACTAGAAGTCCCACTGTGAAGAACAATGTTATTACTTGATTTAAACCAATACCCCTGCACACCGCAACCAGGGGGTGGAGAACGCTTTGTGTCCCCCTGCTGTGCAATTACCAGCACCAGGCTGAACCTGACGGGTGGTTATAGGAAAATAGGGGGACCCTAGTTGTTTTCTCCCACGATTTCCTCTACCGGCACAGGCTCAGTGGTCCAGTACTGGATATGGTTTTGGGGGTGGTGCGGAGGCCCACACCTTTTTTAACACTTTAATTACTGTATAGAATACAGGAGCACTGCACAGATCACTGCTTTCAACACGCTGCTGAGGAGGGGGTCTATTTTAAACTTCTAGTTTGGCCCGAGTTCGTACCATTTACGATCGTGTTTGTAGACCAGATTCTTGGCAAATCTCTGTGTTTTATTCCTGTCTATGGAGTTTGTATTGACTTCTATTTGTTTGTTCAGCCATGTTTTGCAGATAGATTTGTGTTTTTACACCCGTGTTTGCCTTTAGTAAATCTTCATGTTTGAAACTCAGGGAAACTCCTACGGGAATGCTAACTCGGACAGACACAATTCTTAGTAAATTTACCCCCTGTAGAGGACTCTTAATGGTTTCCTACTCCTGCATTCATTTCTCTCTTCTTTACTATTAATTACTCTCTAGAAAACTACAATTCCCATGAGCACACAGGAAGTTTGTCATGAGCAGGACCCCTCTGCACTGCATACAGGTGTTGCGCTGTGAAAGCAGGAAGATGGTGAACCTACTCTCAATCAGCGGCTGGGACATTGATTAGCATACTGACTGAGACTTACTATACGGAGACTAATTTGCCAATTTCAATATACTGGGTCACTGATAATTCGTAACATGCAAAAGTAAATCAAAGAGACGTGTGTAACAAAAACATTGCTGACTTTTTGTTTGGTTACAGGATTTTTTTATTTTTTTTTAATCTGGGCATCTTTCCAATAGTAATATTTAGTTTAGACCACAGGTTCTCAAACTCGGTCCTCAGGACCCCAAACAGTGCATGTTTTCCAGGTCTCCTCATAGAATCGCAAGTGAAATAATTAGTTCCACCTGTGGATCTTTTAAAATATGTCAGTGAGTAATTAATACACCTGTGCTCCTGCTGGGTGACCTGGAAAACATGAACTGTGTGAAGCCCTGAGGACCAAGCTTGAGAACCACTGGTTTAGACAAATAGAACAAGTTTAGCAACTGTACTTGCGCATTGGAGTATTGGGGTTTGAGTAACTGGACTCTAAATTAGTGATGAGTCTGCCCACAAATGGGTGATATGCAGTGTTCCTGAACAGAAAAATGTCCTGGTCACACCGGCCTATTTAAGCTATCCTGTGATAGGATGGCGCGCTCCTACTTAGCTAGACCAGCTAGCCACACGTTAAGCGTCATGTTTGTGGCTTTGTGATCACCATTGTGCTGCGTTAAACTCATTATGGGATCTGCTGCTTCTCCACAGGTGAATGTGCCGCGGACACCCTATTATAGGACACTTGTGAAGCTTCTGAAAATAATCAGGTTGCCGCCTTTCCCTGCTATATAATTGTTGTTCTTGGGGGAAATAAAGAAGACTCGAAAACAAAACCTTTTAAGCCTTTATTTACAAAAGCTCTAAAAACAAATATCCTTTGTTTGCAAACATTTTGTCTTTTATGCATTAAAAAGGATCACGCCGTTACACCATTGTAACTTATCTGGAAAAACAAAATCATGATATTACAAAGTATAAAGGTAAGTAGGTCAGAATGACAGATTTCCTCACACTTTACAGAGGTTATGTGACTAAAAAAATGCTAATCAGCCATTAACCCCCCACAAAATCATAACCCTATGTCTATGCACTTCCGGGATGACTGAGAAGTACTTCTGGATCTATACTGACAATATAAAATTATATGTCAAAAGTAACAGCATCAACAAGAGCTGCAATATTGTTCAAATACCTTAAGGATGGGAGACATTGGATGGAATCACATCATGGTGTATTACATGCACAGCTGGTGCGCTGATAAATGCCCGTCCTCAAGCTAACACTTTCTTTTTTGTTGTCGCAACAAATAATTCGACTTCTGTGGCAAATACAAAAGAAAGTTGCATTTGTCCAGTGTCTAATCCAATGCAGACTTTTGATTTGTTGAGCGATTGTATTTTATTTTTGCATTTTATTTTTTTCTTGCACGAGGCCTTGTTTTTTTCCAACAATTTATTATAGGTATCCAAAAATTGAGCACCAAATAAATATAATATCATAAAAATAAAAAAAGTGACTGAATAAGTAAACATTGAATTAGGAATAAAAAGTTCAGGGTTCAAATTCATTAGAGTGCAAAAAAGCAACAAAAACAATTGAATGGGGCAGCCAGCCACCTAAAGCCCTGTGCTCACCCAGACAGGAGATGTTCTGCATGAGTCAGTGTGTTGAGGTTCAGAACAGGACATGGTCTTAGAGGCACTGTAGACATACATTTTATAGCAGTTAATAATGAAAAAAAATCACAGCCCCTCAAACCAATGTGTGGATTTGCTCTTTAAGGCCCAAAGAGAGGAAGGGGGAAGGTATCAAGACGCATAAAGTAGAAATCTGAAACCAATGCCTGTACATAAGTGCCATCAATTTGTTGGTAAATGTCTCAAGAGGAACGCAGTTGGTGACTTTTTGCAGAGCTACAAACAGCAGCCAATCATAAACTAAACATCTCTCAATACCCAATAATTTATAAATATTTACAATGACAGACGAGGCAAACGTTGGGCTGAATGGTTAGCATAGATGAGATCTACTATAGCTAAGGCAAATGGGAAACACCAATCTGTTTCAAGGCTAAGTATTTCCATATTGGTGCAGCAAGGCAAAACAATGGTTTTGAGTCGATGCCCAAGTAATATGGCCGGAGATAAAACATGTAGTAACTGACTGAGCTTGGCAATAAAAAGTGCTAGCTGTCTCTTCTAGGTAATCATGACGGCGTGCTGGCTTCCTCTTCATAGGCATTCCCTGTGCCGTTTTGTACATAGGATGACCCAGATCCAAGCCCGTACAAATGGCCACAATATTTAGCATCGTCTATATGATCTTCAAAGAACATCTGGCAGAGGGAATAGAATACAGCAGGTTAGAATGAGCCAAAATTCTGGATGCTTTGCCACATGGAAACATCAGTAGGAGAGAGATCATAGACATTTGGTTATACAGCCCCCGCACCTTTAAAGGAACAAGATCACCAAAATAATGAATAATAACTGTCAACATTCCACACCGCACTTAGGGCCTGATTCAGCAAGGATCGCTATTGCGCTTATGTATACAATGGTCCGATGGTTGCGTTCTGCGCATGCATATGCATCACAGTGCGAAGACGCCACTGCAATTGTAGTAACTATACAGACCTATAGCAGAGTGATTGACAGGAAGCGCCGTTTGGGGGGGGAGGGAAGCGGCGAAACGCAGGCGTGCCAGTGCAGGGGCGTGCGTAAATAAGCCACTGTGATGCCATACGCAGCTTTGGCTCTCGCTGCGTGTGATGAGGTTAGCAATTCCTGAGTAAGGTCAGACCTTGTGCAAGTGTGCGTGAGGCTGCGATTGTACTCCATGTTACCGATGGTTTCACAGTCTTGCCAAGTATTACAGATGTGTGTAATGTAAAGTGGGCGTCCTTATGTTAGGCTGCGTATGGCATTGTGATTGCAATCATTAGCATCTCTTCGCAATGATACTGCGAGCGTAATCACTATTGCGATGGTAGTAGCGATCCTTGCTGAATCAGGCCCCAAGTGTGGCTTAGCTACATCTGTATACCTATTTGATTAAATGTGTTTATTGATATATTCTTTCTAGAAGACTTTACATATCATAGTTATAACTGTTACTCTTCCCACATACATTTTCTCTGCAACAAGTTCTCTACTTTATAACACTTAGAATTAGAATGAAGACCACCATGTTTGCTATGGATTCTAGGGGGGCGAGTGATCAGCCGGCAGCTATTTATTTGAGTGGCCTGACTAAACAATTCAATTATTGCTCTGTCTGAGAGTGATAGGCGCCGGCATTTCTGCTCACACTCTCACAAGGGTGCGAGAAACCTGTAGTTAGGGCGTTTTATGCGGCTAAACCCAGTCTAAAAAGGCGTGAAGAGGGCGATAATTAATGAGCACCCAGATTGAATTGCAAAACTAGGAGCTCACTAATTATCACCACCCACTCAACAATTGAAATGGCCCCCTAGGTGTACTCGAGCTGTCTGTGTGTGAGAACAATATGGAGGTGATGAGACTAAAGCACTAGATTAGGATTGCCCACATGAGCAGAACATGATGGCAGTACCACTGGGGTAAATACTGTCTGTAAGCGAGTTATGCAGATAGCATTTGCTTGTAATCACTTCTGTACTGATTATATCATTGCATCCAAGTGTACTAAATTAAATCAATATCTGGTGGTATACTTTGACATATCACCCATAGATATTTATATAGGGAGAAGTCCATTAGTACCCCACTCAAACACTATATGGGTGGAATTGGGCTATATGGGTGGACTTCATTTGAACCAATTTGTATATTCTAATAATAGGGAGTATCAACTCCTGCTGTCATAATTATCCCCATACATTTGGGTTTGGTGAATATCAATACAATTTGGTTAATAATAATGTGGCAGTGTAATAATTAGCCACTAGGTATCTCACTTATACCCCTTTTCCACTGCTGCAATTACCCAGGATTTCGCGGGTCTACCCAGGTAGCAGCTCAGTGGAGAAGGGTCCCTGAAAAATTACCCGTGTCAAGTAGCTACCAGGGTCAGACCCAGGATGGAGCCTGTAATGGTGCAGTGTAAATAGCACGACCCAGGTTAACTGACCTGGGTATTGCCTAAAATTAGCTGATTCGTGGTTGTGGAGCAGTCACCTCCCACTTTTTATGACGTCACAAGTTTAGCAGGGCAGACTCGGGTTCCGTATGAATGGGGTCGGCCTGGGTCTTCTTGGTGGAAAAGGGGTATTAGAGAGAAAAAAGTCCCATAATACCCTACTTCGTATGGGTGGACTTATCAAACTTACCATTTATTATCATAACATGGAGTCTTAACTCCTGCTGTCAGACTTCTCTCCATAAGCTGAAGAATATCAGTACATATCAATTATCATAGATGTGTCAATTTGAACTAATTAGCCACTACATCAGGCATGCCAAACTCAAAATACCAACAGGGCTGAATATTCAAGGTCTTAAGATTGTGTGGGCCGCAAAAAAATAATATTAATAAAAAAACAATGCAGTGCCCCCTTTAGTAGTGCCCCTTATGCAATGCCCCATGAATTTGTGCCCATTATGCAATGCCCCAGTAATGCCCCCAGTAATATCCCTAGTAGTGCCCCTTATGCAGAGCCCCCAGTAATGTTCCTAGTAGTGCCTCCAGTAATGCCCCTTATGCAGAGCCCCCAGTAATGTCCCTAGTAGTGCCCCTTATGCAGAGCCCCCAGTAATGTTCCTAGTAGTGCCCATTATACAGAGCCCCCAGTAATGTCCCTAGTAGTGCCCATTATACAGAGCCCCCCAATAAAGTCCCTAGTAGTGCCCATTATACAGAGCCCCCAGTAATGCCCCTAGTAGTGCCCATTATAGAGCCCCCAGTAATATCCCTAGTAGTACCCCTTATGCAGAGCCCCCAGTAATGCCCCTTATGCAGAGCCTCCACTAATGCAGCGCCCCCAGTTGTGCCCCTAATGCAGCGCCCCCAGTTGTGCCCCTAATGCAGCGCCCCCAGTTATGCCCCTTATGCAGAGCCCCCAATAATGCCCCTAATGCAGAGCCCCTTATGTTGTGCCCCTAGTAATGCCCCTTATGCTGTGCCTCCTCCCAGTATAGAACAGACCCCACTCACCCGTGCAGTACTTACCTTTCTTCACAATGGTCGCTGGGCACCGCTCCAGTCCACGCCGTCTTCACTCCCACTGTCCCGCGTAGATTCTGCCTAGATCCAATTAGATCCAGAACGGCAGACGCAGGCTCCTCTCATCGCAGGAGACGTCATGACGTTACCCGCGCGCTGCATCACTGGCATCTGAAGAGATCAGAGGCTTCTGCTCGCCTCAGAGACCAGCGTTGCCAGCTTTAAATAGAGTAAACACTGCCCAATCTGAGCTTCGATCGTGGCAGGGGTGTGGGCCGCATAATATATATATATATATATATATATATATATATATATATATATATATATATATATATATATATATATATATTATAGGCCCACACTGTCGGGCCTCATAAAATGTTTATTCGGGCCGCATGTGTGACATGCCTGCACTAGTTGTTTCTCCATCTAATGTGAGATTTACCACAGTGTCTAAGTATGAAAATCTGAAGAGGACAATTATGATTAGTGTTCAATGGTCCTTACGCTCCTAAAAATAGTGAATAAAAGTTTCTTTATAGATGAATCATTTTGTTGATCACATATTATTAAGGATTAATCCCCATGTGCACTACCAACAAGCATATTATATTCTGTCATTATACAGAACACATAGTAGTAAGAGTAATATGTTCTCTTATATGAATCACTGGTAGAAACTGTGAATCATGGGTAGAGGGTTATGTAAATTGTTCCTAGGCCTGGTTTTAATAATTTGTTATATTAATAAAGATATAATAAAAGTTATGTTTTAAATTACAAATGTGAATCACACACGACACATTCTTTTCCTTCTGTGCACTATAATATGTCATAGCTGTCCGTGGTAGCACCGTCCTATTAATACTAATCAAAAGAGGACTATATTGATATATAAAGAGGCATTCTTCAGTACATTCTAAGACAAACCTATATCCTCTGCGATTGGTCAAAACAATACTATATAGAGTTGATTACTGAACGAGCGAAGCACTGAAGTCAATGGGTGACCTTTTAAATTGAGCAGTTTGGCAGCACCCTCTAATATGTTATTATATTTGTTGCACTTTTATAATAATGGTGCTTATAAACACCAACCCCGAGAACAGATTTCTTATACTGGACTTTACAAAGTTGTTAGCATAAAGAATCACTGTAATGCAGGCACCTCTGGGCAGCGAGTTTCTCCCAGACCACTAGGGTCTACTAGCTGGAAGAAGGGATGTAGGATGGAGTTTTGTCTAATTATTTTCCTTTATTTACTTATGCAATCAGGATAGAACTGGCCACAGGGGTAAAGGGAAAATCCTGGTGAAGCCCACTTCTTGAGGGACCAACCCGTCCTCTAGGGGCCCCCTATCATATGTACAGTACATGGTATATATAGACAGGGTCACCATCATGTGCTTTATTATTATTATACATATGTTACATTATCCTGCATTCCCAGGACTATGGTGTATTCACTACAGTGTACTGCGGTTATCAATCTGGTACATTATCCTGCCTGCACCATCAGTATTTACTATATATATTTATAACGGGGCTCAGACCACGCACTGTCTAACGATTAGCCACGCCTCTGTGCTAGATGACCACACCCCTTAAGCATGGGTCCTTACTGCTGCATTTCCCCCGGTAGGCTCTTCACGCCCCAGTGTGACACAGGTTGTAATTTATACCTCTCAGTGTTAACCTCATCTATGAACGCAAAAGCCTGTTCCATGAAATGCGTTGGGTCCTAGGTAGCCTTTCATGGTGGGACAGCCATTAAATGTCTAAAGCTTCTATAATCTGCCAAAAATTGTAAACATCTTTTGTCTTTTACAGTAAAACAACATTGCTTCATCTGTGAGGCTTCATTAATCTAGCACTCTCCATATTGTTACACATTTGTCCATTTATAACACGTTAATAACTTACTTCTCTCATCTTGAAGAACGCCATTCCCGTCAGTAAAGAATCAGAGCCTGCTTGATGCGGAGGTCCTATCCGCTCCAACTCCAGCTGGTCAGCAACTTCTTGCAATCCACCCTGACAAGAGATACAAAGATTTGCTTCATAGAAAAAACAGACGCAGACCCCTATTGAAATGCCATCATTTCATTATATACACAGATTGCACGCTGACAATGAGAAGCATCCCGCTTTGAGAAATATACAGTTGTTTTTAAACAACAGCAGGAAGACCAACAAGTAGTCAGCTGTGCGGACTCGCTATACAGCTTACTCAGCCGGGGGTGGATTCTTCTACTGGATCCATTTTACTATCGTGTGACTGCCACCAGCACCAGCCGGGCACAGGGAGCCAAGCAGTAAATGATGGCTATACTGAAAACGAGATTAGTTCCCTGCAGAGTAAGTGAATGGTTGAAGATTTATCATTACAACCAATATATATGCTTCTCATTGTGAGTATATTGATAGAAGTGCACTAGGGACCTCATTCAGACCCGCTCGCAAGCGGGTTGATGGTGAGACCCTGCGCACGCGCAGCGGCCGCAGTGTGCATGCGCTAGCTCCGAAGCGAATGGCAAATTAATTTGCTCCGGGGCTCGCTACAAAAGGGGCATCTGTCGATGATGATCAACAGCTCGCCCTGTTTTGTAGGCGGGGAGGGGGGGGTGGGGCTCTGTTAGAGCAGGAAGCTACCTGGGGCTTGCGACAGACGAGACCCAACCCCAAGGGTCTCGTCGCAAGCCCTGATAGTCACGATGGTCTCAACCATCGCGACCATCACCTGGTCACTCGCTAAAGCTGTGGGTGGTCACCCACAGCTTAGCGAGCGGCCAGGAGGCCAGATTTTAAAGAGGAAATGGCCACCCTCATTCAGAGCGAGCACTCGCATTTTGCGAGCGACTCTGAATGAGGCCCTAGGTTTGTTTGCACTTGGTGTACTGCATCCTCATACAGTCACTAGTAAACCTGGATATTTTACAAGAACAAAAGTACACAGCAACAACTACTGCAACAAACCACAGACAAGTGCTGTAGGTGGAGCACAGACTTCTAAAATTCAAATAACTCAGTGAAAATCTCTGAAACACGTGGCCCATCAGTCTTGTCTAGGAATACTGGTAGACATGGATTCTATTTAAGTAGCAGAAGTGTCATCCAATCAGGTGATGTTATTCATTTTCACACCTGGTTTGGAACTCCTGCCTCACCACCCAGAGAACGTATAGTACTGTTCACCCTTGAATGGTGAAGAATGATGGGAGGACCACAACTAGCAATCTGTAAGTAAGTAAGGGACGGAGATTTATAGTAGTCCCTTTATGGGTCAACTGGGCAGCGCTGGGAAAAAAAATACATCTATACATACCTTTAAATTTTTGCAGCTTTTCATAAGATATTTGACATCATATATTACTGGGAAAAACAGTCGAAGAATTTCAAAGAAGTCCAACTCAACCTCGGGCAAGTTTGAATTAGTCAGTATCTTTATTAGATAGCCAAAGTCATACCCACTGTAATTAAACCAGTAAAATACATTAGTCCATCAAGAGAAATCTCCTTTTTAATCAGAAGATACAACAATAAAAACACATTAGTTTGAGGTAAACATGTTTTTACGCCATTGCTTAACTCTTTAGCAGCCATAGATAACAGAATGGCATTTCTGGCCCCACCACCACTTTCTGCCATGACTTCACCGGGACTGAATTTTCTGCTGTATCCAAATGAATATTCTATAATTTTGTAGACTGAAAAGGCTTTAGTTCGGCAACAAAGTCATATAAATGTGTTACCTATTTATTGTAATTCTTCTTTAAATTACTTTCAGGAACCCCTTATTTTATTTTGTGACTTATAACGTTTACAGTTATACCAAATATATGTACTTTATTAGAGGTTTGGCTTGCATTTTGGGCATCAACAATATACTGTATATGTAAATATTATAATGTACATCTTGAAAAATTTGCTGAATTATAAATAACTAACAATTTATGAGCCTTTAGTAAAACACTTGTGAATTATGGTGTTATTCTATTTTTTTTTTTTTTTTTAAATATCAGCTTGTAACTTAAGTTACCCCTCTCATTCAGTTTACTGAGTCCTTCAAATTTCTTTGCGACTGCTCAAATATAAATGTAAATAAAACATGGTGTAATTTTCGTGCTTAGATCTATAAACAAAAAAATGAATACTAAAATTAAAACTCACCTAAAAAAACGGTGAGAAATGTGCTTCATATAATGAGATTCCAATCAATCTTCACAATGGACAAACTGTTCCCATATTCATGCAGAATTGTGTACAGAAAAGACAAAATTCCGAAATCCTTCCTGAAGAAGTGAGGAGATCCTCATGAAACGCGTTGAAAGGAAAGGAAAGCACTGGATCATAAGGAGAAATTTATTAGACATTGTTTTACTTGTTATCATAGGTGCAGTAATTCTTCATATGAATTTGTATTATTAAACAGTACTATGCTATGGTTATTTGAATAGCTTAGAAGTGGTCATTTATTTGGCACTTTGATGTCTTCCTAGACATTTTGATAGGAGGCTTCTCAATCATAGCTCAGTGCATTTGTTTGTGTCCATTATGAAGATTACTTGGAATCTCGTTGTTATCTGAAGCACATTTCTCACCTTTTGTAGGGAAGTTTAAATCTAGTATTCACATTTACTTTTTATATATAAGCACGTAGAGAGCACAATGTTGTTGTTTTTTTATATTTGAGCACAGTCGCATGGAACTTTGGTAGCTTCAAGATCACATTAAATGAGAGATCACTTCATAAGCCACAAGATGATCTCTTTGAAAAAAAGAAGGAAAATACTAATATACTGTGTGTGTATATATATATATATATATATATATATATATATATATATATATATATATATAGATATATACATACAAGATTCTGCACAAGTGAACAAATGCCAGTTCTCAGAGTGCTATTATGATGCATGTGCATAGTGATATCTCTGATCCTCTATGTATCTAGGTAGGGATTAAATAAACAAAAGGATACCCAATCAGTAATTACTTGTGAGTCAGTGGGAGCTAGTGCTGGCCAAGGTAGGCTATGTGCCAGTGGCCTACTAATTGTTGAGCAGGCTCTAATGTGGATTGTATAGCAGTGGCACATGTATAGTACTTCTGAAAGATCACACATCAATAGTACAGCCAGAATGAAAGTATTATTATAATGTACTACTATGGGCACATACACAAGTCTAGAGAATAGGGTGGATTCTGAGTCGCACACAAGTCAGTGGCTGTAATTGTGGAAAGCTGCGGGAGCCAGATTCACTACTTTATGCTCCTGCGAATTTCCGTTCATCTAAAGTGGAGGATAATGTGTGTGCAGGTGGAAACTTGTGCTTCCCATTGGCTTTACACCGGCTGCTGCAACCATCACTGGTATCGGCAATTGCACATGCCCCATGTCAGGAGAGAGCCGTGCAACGCAGTAGTTCACACAAAAAGCTTATAGCAGTGTTTCTCAAACCGGACCTCATGGAACCCTAATGCTAGGTACACACTGGGATGATGTTGTTACAATTTGGCGATCTGAACAAACTAACGACATATCATGTATATCGTGCAGTGTGAATGCTCGATATGCACGCTCCCACGGTCGCATACGACGTTGTCAGGTCTGATGTGCTGCATATCAAATCTGACGATATCGCATGCGGGCCCATTGATGTTAATGAAGGACGGAACGAATGATCGTTCCGTTGTTCGTTACGTCGTTCTGATGTGTACCCGCTGTACGATATGTCAGGCCGACATATCTTCCCCGGTATGCATCGTCCAGTGCGTACCCACCTTAACAGTGCTTGGTTTCCAGATCATCTAACTGGAGCACGGGTGTGTTAATTGACGCCTACAGGTGCTACTAATTATGCCTGCGGATACCTTGAAAACATGCACTGTTATGTTCCATGAGGTCAGAGTTCAAAGCAGTGTATAGAAATTATACACTGTAAAAGTAATATAATTGTTTATATGTTGTCTAGTCAGATATCTGATTAATGTACAGTTATGTGAAAGTTGGTTATTTCACACCAATCTGCCACATACAGATACACATATTCTTGCAAAAGTATTCCCACCCCGTGGCTTTTTACCTTTTTTGTTACATTGCAACCTGTAATTTATTTTATTTTTTTAATCTGAATTTTATGTGATGGATCTGCACAAAATAGTCTAATTTGGTGAAGTTAAATGTCAAAAATATATATAAAAAAAGAATCTTTATAAATAAAATTCTGAAATTGGCATGTGCATATGTAATCCCTTCCTTTGCTATGAAGGCCCTTAAAAGTTCTGGTGCATCCAATTACCTTCAGAAGTCACATAATTAGTGAAATGAAGTCCACCTGTGTGAAATCTAAGTGTCACATGATCTGTCAGTATAAACACACCTTTTCTGAAAGGCCCCAGAGGCTACAACACCACTAAGCAAGAGGCATCACACCATGAAGACCAAGGAGCTCTCCAAACAAGTCGGGGACAAAGCTGTTGAGAAGTCCAATTCTGGGTTGGGTTATAATAAAATATCCAAATCTTTGATGATCCCCCGGAGCACCATCAAATCTATCATCAAATGGAAAAAACATGGTACCACAACAAACCTGCCAAGAGAGCCACCCCCACCAATACTCATAGACCGGGCATGGAGGGCATTAATCAGAGAGGCAGCACACAGACCAAAGGTAACCCTGAAGGAGCTGCAGAGTTCCACAGCAGAGACTGGTGTATCTGTGCATGAGACCACAATAAGCCGTACACTCCATAGAGCTGGGCTTTATGGAAGAGTGTCCAGAAAAAAGCCATTACTTAGTGATAAAAATAAGAAGACACTATTTGAGTTTGCCAAAAGGCATGTGGGCGACTCCCCAAATGTATGGAGGAAGGTGCTCTGGTCAGATGAGACTAAAATTGTACTTTTCATCCGTCAAGGAAAATGCTATGCCTGGCGCAAACCCAACACATCCCATCACCCCAAGAACACCATCCCCACAGTGAAACATGGTGGTGGCAGCATCATGCTGTGGGAATGTTTTTCAGAAGCAGGGACTGGGAAACTGATACGAGACGAAGGAAAGATGGATGGTGCTAAATACAGGGATATTCTTGAGCAAAACCTGTTTCAGTCTGCCTGTGATTTGAGACTGGGACGTAGGTTCACCTTCCAGCAGGACAATGACCCGAAGCATACTGCTAAAGCAACACTCGAGTGGTTTAAGGAGAAACATTTAAATGTGTTGGAACACCCTAGTCAAAGCCCAGATCTCAATCCAATTGAGAATCTGTGGTCAGACTTGAAGATTGCTGTTCACAAGCGGAAACCATCCAACATAAACGAGTTGGAACAGTTTTGCCTTGAGGAATGGGCAAAAATCCCAGGGGCAAGATGTGGCAAGCTCATAGAGGCTTATCCAAAGCAACTTGCAGCTGTAATTGCCGCAAAAGGTGGCTCGACAAAGTACTGACTTTAGGGGGGTGAATAGTTATGCACGCTGAAGTTTTCTGTTATGTTGTCCTAAATGTTGTTTGATTCACAACATATAAACAAAAACACAACTTCACAGTTGTAGGCATGTTCTGTGAATGAAACGATGCACACCTTCAAACGGTATGCAGTCGGGAAGCAGGCAAACCTAATCCAGACAGCCGGCTTCCTGACTGCTTAATCCCGGCGAGGGATAAATGACAGGCGTCTAAATATAGACGCCTGACATTTTACCGACGCCGGGAGACCGGCGCCCGGTATCCCGATCGAAGGGTTGCCGGGCACGGATAGCCGTGTGGGGGGGGGGGGGGTTTCGGGTCCTGGGGGGACCTTAGGGTTAGGCACCCCCCCGGGAGGTTAGGTTTAGACTAGGGGAAGGGGGGTTTAGGGTTAGGCACCCCGGTGGGGGACTTAGGTTTAGGCACTTAGAGGGTGGATTAGGGTTAGGCACCCCTAAGGGAAGGTTAGGGGAGGGAATTAGGTTAGTCAATACTTACCTTAGGGACGATCAGGATTTTCACCCATGTCGGGCAGCCGCTGTGAGGATTCCAACCGCAGAAATCATACCGATTCCCCTTCAAACAATCCATTTTAATTCCAGGTTGTGAGGCAACAAAACATGAAAAATGCAAAAGGGGGTGAACACTTTTGCAAGGCACTGTAGGTTTTATTAAGGGCATGTGGACAGACAGACCAATTATGTGCAAATGAATACGTCTTTCAGCTTTGTCTGCACAAACCAGGAAATACGATCACTAAACAAACTTCCACCAATTTTTATTTGGATTTTTTTTTTTTGAATGACACACAATTGTGAATTGCTCTATGTAAGCTAGAATGTGTATATTCTATATAACTTTTGTGCACACTGCAGTTCTAATGCAAAGACCAAGTTGCAGGTTTAGTGTTTACTCTCTGTAGCCATGTGCCATAAATGCCCACGTGTAAATCGGAAGGATTACAGATTTTTGGCTTTGTAATCCGTCTGATGATCCCGTTCAGTCAAAGAAGATTAAACTGAAGTAATTTAACAAGACTGGAAGCACATGGAAAAGGGGACAGCAGGGAGAAAACAACCAGCCTCAGAGAGCTAAGAAATAATGCTGAATATTAGGCCGGTCACACAGCACTACATGGAAATCAATGGTAAAAGATACAAAATATGCTCTTCACTTCTCATGTGGGTTAAAGGATTATTACCGGATTTCCATTTGTCGGTTACCTTCTCTTGGACATGGCAGCACAGCTATTCACCTATTCACCATCCCATGGCCTGGGGAAAGTCTGATCAGGGTCAGTAAGAGATTACAGAACACCCCCAGGTACTTCCAATACAGCGCTCTCTGCCGCTGTAACCAGCACATCTCTAGCAGCTGATTAATGGAGCGGCCTGACATGCAAACCTTCCTGAAGCCAAACTGCAATGCCAGGCACACCAATAAGGTGACATTACATGGGGCCTGGTAGGCTTATTATAACATGTGTATGGGGGAGGGGTAAGACACCAAATGTAGCAAACAGGTTTAGTGAATAAAGAGCACCAGAGAGTAATAAAACAAGACCACATTGTGCAATTATATTGTAAGAGTATGAGAGAAATGAGCACTCAAATAAGTTAGGATGTCACCTATGACTTATACACAATGGGGGAAATGAATCAAACCTGTTACACAAAGGAAGGCAATGCAATCCCTGGCACGCATAGTAACTAATTGTCATTTCAAAATGAATACATAGCAGTGAATTAAATGTATTATTGCACTTGTAGAATAAATCATGACAGTTCTGGAAAGTGTCTACAGCCATGGTGAGGTGCATGACAGGGTTCCCAAGCTGTCAGTGGTGCAGAGACTGCAGACAGGGTTCCCAAGCTGTCAGTGGTGCACATACTACAGACAGGGTTCCCAAGCTGTCAGTGGTGCAGAGACTGCAGACAGGGTTCCCAAGCTGTCAGTGGTGCAGAGACTGCAGACAGGGTTCCCAAGCTGTCAGTGGTGCAGAGACTGCAGACAGGGGATCCAAGCTGTCAGTGGTGCAGAGACTGCAGACAGGGTTCCCAAGCTGTCAGTGGTGCACAGACTGCAGACAGGGGATCCAAGCTGTCAGTGGTGCAGAGACTGCAGACAGGGTATCCAAGCTGTCAGTGGTGCAGAGACTGCAGACAGGGTATCCAAGCTGTCAGTGGTGCAGAGACTGCAGACAGGGTATCCAAGCTGTCAGTGGTGCAGAGACTGCAGACAGGGTATCCAAGCTGTCAGTGGTGCAGAGACTGCAGACAGGGTTCCCAAGCTGTCAGTGGTGCAGAGACTGCAGACGAGCCCAATAAGTTATAATATTAGGGCCATGTCTGAATGGAAAATGGTGCAGTACTGAGGTCATGCACAATACCTAGCTGAGCATATCAGTACTTACCTGTGGAAAGAAAGCCACTTTACTCCTTCACAAAGCACCACTCCAGAGGTCATAAACAACTCTGCAAAATATTGAGTTTCAATGCCCTCGTCCTCATGTTTCTTAAACTGGATGCCAGATGAGGTGAGCAGCTCTATGGAGTCCTGCGCATACATGTCTTCCCTGGACAGAAAAGCATGCAATAAACCATGGGGACAAGAAATGCCCCCACCCTTTATAGACTATACCTCCTATGCATTACATGCAGTCACATAACCTGTACTGTACATAGAAACAAAGTGAAAAAGCTACAAAACATATTTACTAAAGTGAGAGTTTTTAGAAGTGGAGATGTTGCCCATAGCAACCAATCAGATTCTAGCTATTATCTTTTTGAAGGTGCTAGATAAATGTTAAGTAGAATCTGACTGGTTGCTATGGGAAACATCTCCACTTCTAAAAACTCTCACTTTTGTAAATACACCCCAAACTGTCAAAATACTAACAGGACTTGCTGTCGTTAACCAGTATATTACGCAGTGCTTTATAAATCATTGACATAAGTCCCTACCCCAGGGGTTTTCAGTCTATATTCTTGTCACACAAACATTAACCTACAAGTATGTTTTTAGACTATGGGAGAACATCTATTTTTTATAACAGAGAAGCAAACTGATCTGCTTTTTGACTAACGTGAAGCAGTATTGTAAGAATAGCAGATAAAAGTATTTATTATAGTCATATAGTATAAAATATCTATACACACACCCATACATATGTACACACATGCACAACATGGGCAAAAGTATATAGATGCCCCTAATATTTAGCATATTTGGCCATTTCAGCCATACCCATTGCTAACAAGTGCATAAACTCATGCAGACAGTCATAGATATAGTTACGATTAGCAGTCAAATGGGTCATACTGAAGAGCTCAGTGACTTCCACCATGTTCCTGACACAGGATGCCACCTTCCAAACAAGTCAGTCCAGAAAATGTCTCCATGCTAGAGCAGCCCCAGGCAGCTGCAAGTGTTGTTATTGTGTAGTGGAAACATCTATGAGTAACAAGAGTTGAGCCACGAAGCAGTAGGCCACACAAACTCACAGAACAGAACTGCCAAGTGCTGAGGCAAATAAAATCATCTGTGGTTATTCTTTGCAACACTCACTACTGAGTTCCAAACTGCACTCACTACTGGAGTTCCAAACTGCACTCACTACTGGAGTTCCAAACTGCACTCACTACTGGAGTTCCAAACTGCACTCACTACTGGAGTTCCAAACTGCACTCACTACTGGAGTTCCAAACTGCACTCACTACTGGAGTTCCAAACTGCACTCACTACTGGAGTTCCAAACTGCACTCACTACTGGAGTTCCAAACTGCACTCACTACTGGAGTTCCAAACTGCACTCACTACTGGAGTTCCAAACTGCACTCACTACTGGAGTTCCAAACTGCACTCACTACTGGAGTTCCAAACTGCACTCACTACTGGAGTTCCAAACTGCACTCACTACTGGAGTTCCAAACTGCACTCACTACTGGAGTTCCAAACTGCACTCACTACTGGAGTTCCAAACTGCACTCACTACTGGAGTTCCAAACTGCACTCACTACTGGAGTTCCAAACTGCACTCACTACTGGAGTTCCAAACTGCACTCACTACTGGAGTTCCAAACTGCACTCACTACTGGAGTTCCAAACTGCACTCACTACTGGAGTTCCAAACTGCACTCACTACTGGAGTTCCAAACTGCACTCACTACTGGAGTTCCAAATTGCACTCACTACTGGAGTTCCAAACTGCACTCACTACTGGAGTTCCAAACTGCACTCACTACTGGAGTTCCAAACTGCACTCACTACTGAGTTCCAAACTGCCTCTGGAAGCAACATCAGCATAAGTTTAATAGATTGTGTTTCCATGGCCCAGCAGCCAATCAGGAGTCTCAGATCACCATGCGTAATGCCAAACATCGTCTGGAGCAGTGTAAAGCACGCCACTGTTGTACTATTGAGCAGTGGTGAAACATCCTCTCTAGTGATCAATCACGCTTTGGTTGACGCCAAACAAAGTTTGCTGGAGGAGGAATAATGGTTTGGGCTGGGCCCTTTAGTTCCAATAAAGGGAAACATTATTCTTAGAGCATACAATGACATTCTAGAGAATTGTCTAATTCCAACTTGGCAAGAAGACCTGTGGTAACGAGATTGGTGAATGCCCTTTCCTGTTTCAGCATGACAATGGTTTGCCTAGTTTGGTGCTGATGACCACGAATGGCCTGCAGAACCCCTTTGGGATGAATTGGAATGCTGACTGCGAGACAGCCTTTTCTAATGCTCTTGTGGCTGAATGGATGCAAAGCCACACAGTTATGCTCCAAAACTAGTGAGGAGCCTTCCCAGAGGAGTGGATTCTGTTATAGCAGCAAAGGGAGGCTAACTCCAGATTTAACGCCTATGATTTTGGAATGAGATATTTAACAAGCACATATGACCATGATGTTAGGGTGTAAACATTTTTGGCTTTGCATGATGATTTCATTTTCTTTTTTAATAACTCCACTACAGCCCTGACTTAAAAGGTTAATCTGCCATCTGGTGTTGACCTATTAACTGTCTATCTAGACACTGTGGATCTTCCATCCCTGTACCCTGCGAACCATAAGGGGCAAAGCCAAAATGGAAGCAACTTCTGCTACTTATTTTTAGGGTTCTTGCAGAACTTGAGGGAGTGAGAATGTTGTGGCGCAAGTGGTATGTGGTAAGGCATGCAATAGTTTTGTTCCTTATTCTATCGCCCTGAAGGAGGAACATACAAAAATGTTTTATCTGTCTGCAACCCACCAGGAATTTTGGAGGCTTCGATATTCCTTGAAAATCTACCCTCTCTTTTTGGAACGGACTGCCAGAACGGTAACTTCTGACACTTGAACTGTTGCCTCAAATTATATTTTTATTTACCAACTGTGACTGATGTCATCTACAGTATTTTCAGTACCATCTTCAAAGGAGAGTCATGAATGCAGCCATAGGGTTCTCCTAGCCACCAATGTGGATGGTATACCTTATAGCTGCATGTATCATAGTATTCATTGAGGCTTGACAGAGGAAGTCATCTCCTTTCCTTAAAATCTCACATATTTTTTAGAAGGTCTTGTCTACTTCCTTTCTTTTGAGTATATTAAATTGTCTGGAGACTGAAGCCATAGCTAACACTGGGTTTAATGGTCATACCTATGGAAACATGCCACTTGGTAAAACATGTATCCATCTTTCTACACATAGCCCCAACTTGGGTTCTCAGTGAAACAACTAATAATCAGTTTGTTCTTACTAAAACCATTTACTGCCTTAGCCAGCAAATGCGAGTTGAATGTAGAAAGTGAATCTTGTATACCCATTATTTTATTAATGTATTTAATTAATAAATATAGTATTTTGGGGTTAAATGTTCAGGGTTCTTCTTCCTTTATTTCCCCTTAATCATCAGATGAGCCTCCACATGACTCAGTAGACCCTTCTGAGGGAATCATCTTGTACATTAGCCAGATCTATGCCTAGCTGCGATCTTGTCCTTTGAATTCTTTCAGTTGTCTACAACTCTTCTCAGCTATAAAAGGCATTTAATATTACAGTAAATTATTTACATTGTTCTGGAGCTCGTACATGATGACCATACAGTCCACACATAATGCTTCTTTGAAATCCTTATCACAAGCATGGTTATGTGCCTTGTTGGTTTTCTTTCCATCTACAGGTACTGTAAGCATAATAAAAATGGAGACAGAAACACAAAAAAAAAAACTGCACCTAACAAGCAAACAGCCTTTAGTAGAGGCTTGCCTGAAACTGGTTTCCATGGGCTGCTTGCGGTCAGACAGTTGTAATACTAAGCAATATAGCAGACCAGAAGCAAGTCCAGCTGCGCCTTTTTGTGCACGGGCTTGTACGTATGACACAGCTGCACAAGTCACGTTCTGCGCCGGAGAATGGGCTTTTTAAAATGAGAAGGTACCTAATTACAGTGTCTACTCTTGGTGTTTTCAGGGGTGGGCAGGGGTCAGCCTTGGCACTCTGACCGGTTTGCAGCTACGAAGCACCATACGTAAACAGCTGCAATGCACTGTGTATTCTGACAACTCTTTATCATAGCCATCATTACCTTGTTCAGCAGTTTGCACTACAGTAGATCTTCTGTGGGATTTAACTAGACAGGCTAACCTTCGCTACCTACGCGCATCAATGAGTCTTGGGCGCCCATGATCCTGTCACCGATTCACTGGTTGTCCTTCATTAAATTACTTTTGGCAGGTACTAACCACTGCATACCAGGAACACCCCACACAAGACCTGCGGTTCTGGAGATGCTCTCACCCAGTCACCTAGTCATCACAATTTCTCCCTTGTCAATGTCGCGCAGAGCATCACACTTGCCCATTTTTACTGCTTTCAGCACATTAACTTCAAAAATTGAGTGTGCACTTACTGCATGATATATCTCACCCCTTGTCAGGTGCCATTAAAGCTCGAAGAATAAAGGGGGTGCCACGCAATGCATTATGTGGTGAACAGAGACTGTTAAATGGCATCAATAACTGTTTTGTGAGTGTGCCTATAAAATATATATATATATACACACACACACATACATACATACATACATATATATATATATACACACACACACACACACACACACACACATATACAAACACACACTGGTGGCCAAGATTGCGGACACGTTTTGAAATTTGAATGTTTTTCAACTTTGAATGCTTCTAAAAACTGTTTCACGTCACGCAGTGCAATGATTCATATAACAAATTAAAGGAAATTTAATGCTGAATTCAACACAATAAACAGAGGTCAAATATTTGCATTACAAGGGAAGTTATGCTACTTTCAGTCAGACAAAGAAGCACAGATGTGTTAGATTCAAGAAGCGGATTGTAGTAACAGCTACTACCAGCCAATCGGAATCGTCATTCTGAGGACCAATCAGCTGTCGTTTATGAGTAGATGCAAGGTCATGTTCAAAGGTGGGAAAGGTCAGTTTGGCTGTTTCATTTTGCAGAATAAAGTTGGTTACTGAAGTGCAATTATGGTTGGATGTTTGTGTGTATTGTTTAGTGCTAACAAAGGTGTAAAAAAATAAATACAACAATCTCGTCCAGGCAAAGTGGTGACTGGTCACCCAGGAAGAGATCCAGGATTGTGGTGTTACGTGAAAATGGTCTTTCGTATGCAGCAATTGCGAGAGAAGTTGGTGGGAATCATCAGGAGTACGAAAGTTTTGTTTACGCTATCAGGAAACACAATCTATACAAAACAAAGAAAGAAAAGTCCGGAAAAAGTGCACAACAGCTGTTGATGATAGGAGAATAAAACAAGTTTGTGTCAGAGACAGATGGATGTCATCTGCAGCCATTAGCAGTGAACTGAGTGCAACTAGTATTTTGTCAATGCAAGAACGGAACGGAGAAGACTAACGGAGGTTGGCCTAAAAGGTAGGATTCCCTGAAAAAAGCCATTGCTGAATAAAAAGCAGCTGCAGAAACAAATACAGTGGGCAAAAGAACACATTGTATGGACAGAAGGTCAATGGAAACAAGTGATATGGAGTGACGAAACTAAGATATCAATATTTGGTAGTGATGGGAGAAAATATGTGAGACGCCGCATCAGGGAAGAGGTACATCCAGATTGCATTCAAGCAACAACAAAGAATCCTACAAGTGTTATGATCTGGGCATGTATGACAGCAGATGCTGTAGGCTGCCTTTATATCATAGATGGCACACTGAACAGCAGAAAGTACATTGACACCATCCTACAACCAAAACTTCTACCTTCTATCAGGGATCTTTTTCAAGATAATGCCCCATTTTTTTTTCCAGCAGGATTCAGCCCCCTGCCACACTGCACGGATATGCAAACAGTGGTTCATGGAGAATGACATACAGGTGCTGGGATGGCCAGGAAACAGCTAGTATATAGGGGATGTGAGCTCCTAAATAAGACAATAATAGAAAAAGAAGAAATACCAGCTCTAGTCTATGTATCTAAATAAAAAGAGGACAGTTGATTAAAAATAAAAAGATATCATTTAATAATCAACAATCAATAAAACTTCATAAATGCATGAAAAATAAAAAAAATAAATAATGAATAATAAAGGAAAATAAAATAAAATCAATATTGGTGTTATACACCTGGGGTGAATTCCTGAATAAGCACTCCCTCCAAAAACATAAGCTTGATTGATGGAAATGTCTTATAAATGTCCCTTAGGCGATAGTATTACCGGTATACATCAGGGAATAGTCTCAGTCCTGGGCAGCATGCAGCCGCCATAATGGTAATTTTCAGGACTGAATGTTTCCACCGGGAGATCGTGATACCGCCAAAGTAAACAGGGATGAATGGATCCAATAGATAAGTAATACCAGCAAAATGGAAGGAGTGAAGTCAGTTCTGAAAGCTCAACGCATTTCGCTGGCTATGGATACGTCCAGCTTCCTCAGGAGCATGTCCATAAGTGATCCAAAGTGGCATTTATATATGCTTCTTAATTAAGGCAACGAGTGGCACATGTATCAATCAGCAATCATATTAATTCTAATACATAAATAAACAATAATCAACTGTCCCCAATTGAATATGTATATAAAAATAGATCTAATCCTACATGTTACATCATATAAACCTAAAAACTTAGTAAAATACCTTAGACGTATATATGCTTACTGCATTGACTGAGCCCCGCGTCACATGACAAATCACGTGACGCGGATGTCCGTTCGGAATATAGAAGCGTATAAAACAAGATTCATACTGAGTTCTCACAACAAACGCTACTCAATGTTCCATTCTAAGTGGACCTTAATAAGTAGAGATTAAGCTTAAGGAGCTCAACTCCATCGGAACATCAAACATTTCGCTTCTAAGTATGAGACTACATATCCCATAAGTCTCTAAGCTGGTCATGTGAGATATGAAAAACAGCTGATTGAGACTAAACAGAAGAAATTCAGGAGACTTGACAGGTTATGATAGTAATTCGGTCAGAACTTATAGATCCAAACCCAAAGAGAAACAAATGTGAAACGATAGAATGTAGCAGGACAAAACTCAAACGGAATTAGATAGACAGTCTAATTTCAGTTAGGAGTAGGAAGTATAGCTCTGAATTTAGCCAGTTTGTTCACCATAATAATAGGTATAGTCCATTGATAACCAGAAAGAAAGATTCTCCTAAATATAAATATTCTAAATATACTCGACAGCAGGTCAAACTTAATACCCATCCTATGGAACTATCAGGAATACATTCCACTAAGGAAAGTCAATCCTGGAACTTTTTTAGGAGCCAGACCAAAACACAACAGAGACAGGATATACCATCTAAATTCATATCATTCGGGCCTCCGAAAAAGGAGAAGAGATTCAAGTCCAGAGGCAGGAGAGGAGGGAAGATTAATAAGGGACAACGTAAAAAGACCGGATTAAATACACGATCAGATGTCATCCCTAAATCCACTCAGAATGAAAAGAACAGTATTTTTAATATTTCTTCTATTCAACTGATTCACAACTATTATTACTTACTTAAAAAAGGTCTTAAATTTTCACCCACCAGTGAACCTAATATATTTGATTTGTATGTGGATCTTAATCGCTATGTTCATACCTTGTGTCGCAAAAGATACTTTGCTAATAAAGAGCTTATTCGATCTAGAGATGCCGCAGTACCAATTACATTAAATGAGACAGATAACCAATCCTTGTCCATGTTGGAGGAATTATGGTTAGAGGGTAATGTTGTTGATGTGGATGAAGACATGAATAAAGAGGTTAAAGTTTTTGATAATACTAGGTTGAGAGACCCATTTAAGAGAAAATCGGAATTTTTCCCGATGAGTGCAAGGAGTAATCATATTGACATGTTCTACAAGATCACATTAGAGGATCTCAAAACCCTTTGTAGCGTAAAACAGGGAAGCTCTAGGTATATTTCAAATCTAACTAGGGAGGAGAAAAGAGCAATAAAAAAAGCTAACCAAAGACACATCGATTATTATTAAAGAGGCCGATAAAGGCAGTGGCCTAGTTATAATGGATCGTCTGTATTATGAAACCGAGGCTCTCAGACAACTACAAGATATCAACTTTTATTCTGTTATCTAGAAGGACCCTACTAGTGATTTTTTACTTGCCTTTAAGAGTTTGTTGGATTCAGCCAAGACTTTAGGAGTTATTTCCAAGGATATTAATAGTTTTTTGTTACCGTCTTTTCCTGTCACTCCGACTTTTTATTTTTTACCTAAAATTCACAAGTCCCTCACCTCACCTCCTGGTCGCCCTATTGTGTCAGGTATTAATTCTCTCATGTCTAATTTGTCATTTTACGTTGATTCTTTTCTTCGACCACGGGTGAGCACCTTAAAATCACATCTGGCTGACACAACACATTTTCTGAATAAAATAAAGGATATTGAGTGGCATGATTCGTATACCTTTCGAACCCTGGATGTAGCTGCATTGTATACACACATTCCACACTTTAAATTGGCTGAAGTCATTAGGGAAAGATTGATGAATGATGGAGATCTCTCTGTAGAACATGAGCACTTTCTTTTGGATCGTATTAATTTTATATTATCACATAATTATTTTTTGTTTCTTAACACTTTCTATTTGCAAGTCACAGGCACGGCCATGGGGACCAGGTTTGCACCTAGCTATGCCAACCTATACATGGTTGCTTTTGAGGAGACCCATGTGTGGGGAGGTGGCTGGGAGGCGAACATGGTCTTCTATGGCCGGTATATAAATGATTTATTTTTCATTTGGAATCGGGACATTACTTCTGCCACTCTTTGTGTTGATTCACTGAACATCAATGTATTTAATTTATCCTTCACGTTTAATAAATATAAGATAGATTTTTTAGACATCTCCTTGGAGATTAAAGAAAATAAGATTTGTAATTCCAACTTCAATAAGTCTGTCAATACCCACTCTTATTTGCATTTTCAGAGTGCTCATTTTGCCCCTTGGAAAGTCAACATTCCCAAGAGTCAATTGATGCGACTTCGTCGCAATTGCAGTAGTTCGGATGTTTTTTTCCAAACAAGCATCAGATATGATCGTAGCGTTCAAAGAACGTGGATATCCCAACTCATTATTAATTAATTCCTATAAGGAAGTTTTGGATGTGGACAGTAATGCTCTTTTAGATAAAAAAAATTTACCAGACAAGAAAGGTTTAACATCAAAGAAAATAGAGAAATAGCTTTTATATGTAAATACACCAACAGTTTCAGGGAAATCAGAAATATAATTTCACGGAACTATCAATTATTGAGGCAGGATAATATCCTGAAGGATATTCTGCCCGACAAACCAGGTGTTATCTTTAGGAAATATAAGACTCTCAAAACCATTTTAGCACCCAGCCATTTTAGGATGCAGAAAAATCATGATCAGAAGGGTTCAGATTGGCTGATTGTAAAACCATCTGGTGTTTTTAGGTGTGGGAAAACACGTTGCACTATGTACACTCATATCCCTAGATGTATGAAAGAGGTTATTTTACCCAAGTGTGATGATACATATAAAATTGTCTCATTAATAAACTGTGACTCTAAATATATTATCTATGTACTATTTTGTCCATGTAAGATATATTATATTGGGAGAACGACATGATCTTTAAAAACTCGGTTAATGGAACACCGTAGAAACATTATTAATGAAAATTCCCTTCATAGTGTTTCACGTAATTTCATGGACAAACATTTAAGCGATCCTACCCAATTATCGATTGTCGGATTGGAATATATCCCCCATTCAGATCGGGGGGGGGGGGGTAATAGATATAATAAGTTATGTTGCAGAGAGATTTTCTGCATGCTGAAATATAATTCACTTTTCCCTGATGGCCTCAATGAGGCAATATAACTTAATGTAGTGATTTGATATGCATTAATCTTTTTTATTATTACCATTTTCATCTCTCTCTTAGTTGAAGTAATCATAGCTTGTTTATGTTTTTATTATTATTTTTTTTTTTTTGGGTGTCTGATAGATATTTATTGATACAATATTAATTTATTGTCAGGTAATATCCATTATGGACAAGGTATCAATTTATCATTTTTGAATGGTCACGCGACCAGAGACGAGTACTCAGATCTCTGGGATATGTAGTTTGATTGTATATATATATATATATATATATACACACATACACATACATATGCATATACATACATATGCATATACATACATACACACTACTGTTAAGGTGTTATAATAACATACCTTTGGTATTTAATTATATATATATATATATATATATATACACACACACACACACACACACACATACATACATACATACCTATATACATACATGTAGAGGGGCACTCGCATTATCATGTTCAAATGCCGGGGTGCCATCCATGAAGTTAAGTATACACCAGAAGACCCCTATACCCCAGGGACCAGGCGGCACTCAGCGGACTTCCAAAGTAACAAACAGATTTTAATCCATAGATCGACGTTTCAAGACCTATGCGGTCTTTTCATCAGGATATACATTACATGAATAAAGTAAAACTAAACTCACCTATATACCCAAGTGTATCAAAGAAACAACTAACACCAGCTGCTTTCCGTGACCAGCGTCGTCTCGTGGAGCACAGGGTCCGTGACCTCATCACACTGCGTCTAGACCGGCAGGGGATCCCAGCGTTGTCTGGGAAACAGTAACTAGGCAATGGTAAACAACTTGACTCCAAAACAGAGTATGCGATGCCCAGGACCGCAGACCACTGTTGCTCACCGCAGTGGGATGAAACGTCGATCTATGGATTAAAATCTGTTTGTTACTTTGGAAGTCCGCTGAGTGCCGCCTGGTCCCTGGGGTATAGGGGTCTTCTGGTTATATATATATATATATATATATATAAATATATATATATATATATATATGTATGAGGTTTCATATTGGAATCTATGACAGGGACTGAATTGAGATCATACACTTGGTTTTATATTTTAAATTGAATCCTTTAAGTTTCTGAGCTATGCATTCCCACACTGTCGTAGAGATTCATGGGATATGTGGTCTCGCAGACAGCATTTAGATATAAACAGAGACAAATTGGTTTCTTCATTCATACAGTCCCGGTCATGTGACAAGAAAATATCTCACGTGACCAGCTTAAAGACTTATGGGATATGTAGTCTCATACTTAGAAGCAAAATTTTGATGTTCCGATGGAGTTGAGCACCTTAAGATTAATCTCTACTTATTAAGGTCCACTTAGAATGGAACATTGAGTAGCATTTCTTGTGAGAACTAAGTATGAATCATATTTTATACGCTTCTATATTCCGAACAGACTTCTGCGTCACGTGATTTGTCATGTGACGCGGGGCTCCGTCGGAGCAATAAGCATATACATCTAAGGTATTTTACTCATTTTTTAGGTTTATATGATGTGACATGTAGGATTAGATTTATTTTTATATACATATTCAATTGGGGACAGTTGATTATTGTTTATTTATGTATTAGAATTAATATGATTGATTGCTGATTGATACATGTACCACTTGTTGCTTTAATTAAGAAGCATATATAAATACCACTTTGGATCACTTATGGATATGCTCCTGGAGGAAGCTGGACAAATCCATAGCCGGCGAAACGCTTTGAGCTTTCAGAACTGACTTCACTCCTTCCATTTTGCTGGTATTACTTACCTATTGGATCCATTCATCCCTGTTTACTCTGGCGGTATCACGATCTCCCGGTGGAAACATTCAGCCCTGAAAATTACCATTATGGCGGCTGCATGCTGCCCAGGACTGTGACTATTCCCTGATGTATACCGGTAATACCATCGCCTAAGGGACATTTATAAGACATTTCCATCAATCAAGCTTATGTTATTGGAGGGAGTGCTTATTCAGGAATTCACCCCAGGTGTATAACACCAATATTTGTGGCTTATTGATTTTATTTTCCTTTATTATTCATTATTATTTTTTTTTTTTTAATGCATTTATGATGTTTTATTGATTGTTGATTATTAAATTATATCTTCTTATTTTTAATCAACTGTCCTCTTTATATTTAGATACATAGACTAGCGCTGGTATTTCTTCTTTTCTGAACCCCATAGAACATTTGTGGTTCCGTTTGAAAAAACTGGTACATCTGAGGCGTCCATCCAATAAAAGACAATTAATGGAGGCTATAATTGTCTCATGGCACCACATAATAAAGAAGGAAGAGCTGAAAACATTGGTTGGCTCAATGCTACGTCACTGTGCAGCTGTCTTGAACAATAAAGGATACCCAACAAAATAATGATAGGACAGTAACATCATAAGTACACAGGGATTTTCACCCTAAGTGATGTTTTCACAGCATAACTTCCCTTGTAATGCAAATATTTGACCTCTGTTTATTGTGTTGAATTCAGAATTAAATGTACTTTCAATTGATATATGAATCATTGCACTGCATGAAGTGTAACAGTTTTTATAAGCATTTGAAGCTGAAAAACATAAAAATTAAAAAAAAGTGTCCGCAATTTTGGCCACACGTGTGTGTGTATATATATATATATATATATATATATATATATATATAAATAAATACAGAAAACCCAGCACTCACCATGTTTAAACACTCACAATGATGTATAAATATATATATATATATATATATATATATATATATTTATGCGGTTAATTTTTATTAACCTTTTGTGATCATAGCTTTCTCATGCACCCCATGTGCAAACTCGTTTATATTAACCAGTGTCAGCTGTCTTTTTGGTAGTGTGATAGAAGCTATGTCAGGTGACTGCCTTACCTTTAAAAGCCATTAGCTGTTAAAAGCCATTAGCTGTTAAACCAGGTAACATTAGCTGTTAAAAGCCATTAGCTGTTAAACCAGGTAACATTTTTTCAGTCTAAACTATGTGTTAGCAGCTAACAGGTTTCCATCAGTGTGTGACGGATAGTGTAGGACCTGCAGAAAGTGGGGTCCCGTGATGTGGGCTGCGGGCTTAAATGCATTGATCAATCCATGAACTAAATCCCCATTATTTATTTACTTATTTATACATCATTGTGAGTGTTTAAACATGGTGAGTGCTGGGTTTTCTGTTCTTATTTATTTAAGCAATGTGGTCACAGGCCACTTGCACCCCAGTCCTGGGAATGGCGAGTGCAGGTCTGCACCCCAAATCTGGGAATGGCGAGTGCAGGTCTGCACCCCAAATCTAGGAGTGGCGAGTGCAGTGGATTTCTGAAAAAAAAAAAAAAAAAAATATATATATATATATATATATATATATATATATATATATATACACACACACACACACACACACACATATACATACACACACAGTCAGGTGCATAAATATTGGGACATTGACAGAATTTTCATATTTTGGCCTCTATTCACCACCACAATGGCTTTTAAATGAAACAAACAAGATGTGCTTTAACTTCAGACTTTCAGATTTAATTTGAGGGTAATTACATCCAAATCAGGTGAACGGTGTGGGAATTACAACAGTTTCTATATGTGCCTCCCACTTTTTAAGGGGCCAAAAGTAATGTATCAACTCAAAAGCTATTTCATGTATCAACTCAAAAGCTATTTCATGGACAGGTGTGGGCTATTCCCTCGCTATTTCATTATCAATTAAGCAGGTAAAAGGTCTGGAGTTGATTCTAGGTGTGACATTTGCATTTGGAATCAGCTGCTGTCGACTCTCAATATGAGATCCAAAAAGCTGTCACTATCAGTGAAGCAAGCCATCATTAGGCTGAAAAATTAAAACAAACCCATCAGAGAGATAGCAAAAACATTAGGTGTGGCCAAATCAACTGTTTGGAACATTCTTAAAAAGAAAGAACGTACCAGAGAGCTCAGCAACACCAAAAGACCCGGAAGACCACGGAAAACAACTGTGGTGGATGACAGAAGAATTATTTCCCTGGTGAAGAAAAACCCCTTCACAACAGTTGGCCAAATCAAGAACACTCTCCAGGAGGTAGGTGTATATGTGTCAAAGTCAACAATCAAGAGAAGACTTCACAAGAGTGAATACAGAGGGCTCACCACAAGAAGTAAACCATTGGTGAGCCACAAAAACAGGAAGACCAGATTAGAGTTTGCCAAACAACATCTAAAAAAGCCATTACAGTTCTAGAACAACATCCTATGAACAGAGGAGACAAATATCAACTTGTACCAGAGTGATGGGAAGAGAAGAGTATGGAGAACGAAAGGAACTGCTCATGATCCAAAACATACCATCTCATCAGTGAAGCATGGTGGTGGTAGTGTCATGGCGTGGGCATGTATGGCTGCCAATGGAACTGGTTCCCTTGTATTTATTGATGATGTGACTGCTGACAAAAGCAGCAGAATGAATTCTGAAGTGTTTCGGGCAATATTATATGCTCATATTCAGTCAAATGCTTCAGAACTCATTGGACGGCGCTTCACAGTGCAGATGGACAATGACCCGAAGCAACCTGCAAAAGCAACCAAAGAGTTTTTTAAGGCTAAAAAGTGGAATGTTATGCAATGGCCAAGTCAATCCCCTGACCTGAATTTGATTGAGCATGCTTTTCACTTGATGAAGACAAAACTGAAGGGAAAATGCCCCAAGAACAAGCAGGAACTGAAGACATTTGCAGTAGAGGCCTGGCAGAGCATCACCAGGGATGAAACCCAGCGTCTGGAAATGTCTATGCGTTCCAGACTTCATCCTGTAATTGCCTGCAAAGGATTTGCAACAAAATATTAAAAGGTGAAAGTTAGATTTAGGATTGTTTAGTTTGTCCCATTACTTTTGGCCCCTTAAAAAGTGGGAGGCACATATAGAAACCGTTGTAATTCCTACACCGTTCACCTGATTTGGATGCAATTACCCTCAAATTAAATCTGAAAGTCTGCAGTTAAAGCACATCTTGTTTGTTTCATTTCAAATCCATTGTGGTGGTGAATAGAGGCCAAAATCTGAAAATTATGTCAATGTCCCAATATTTATGCACCTGACTGTATGTGTATGTATATATATATATATATATATATATATATATATATATACATATACACACACACACACACACAGCATATAGATAGATACTGTATATTTACAAAAATACATACACACACACGCAAAAGGATTACCAGAAGCGCCAAACCTTGAAGGCAAAATTAGTTTCCATAATAAGAGTTGATATAGATAGGTATCAAAACATACCAATATCAATACGGGCTCATCAAAACTACTGTACGTATGACTTCAGAGTATGATCCAGCAAGTAATCTTCCAAGGGACACTATTTAAACTAGGGATGTGCAGGCTCGGATAGGTTCGAGTTTGCACGTTGAGTTCGGATTTTTCCCTCCAAAAAAATGGAACTCAGAAAGAGGCTAAACGTCATCTTACATGGACGAACATCATCATTCCTGGACAAAAGTCCAGGAATGATGATGTTTGTCCATGTAAGATGACGTTTAGCCTCTTTCTGAGTTCCGTTTTTTTGGAGGGAAAAATCCGAACTCAACGTGCAAACTCGAACCTATCCGAGCCTGCACATCCCTAATTTAAACATACAATATGCCCATAAAGAAATAAAAACATATATAAGCAGGTCTGAAATGCGTGTGTTACAGTATAAGGCCAGTATAGAGGGCAATGGCCAGAAAGAGCATGCTGGCTGGGGTGTGCAGCATGATGATTAATAAACACAATACTAGATCTGCCAGCTTCTACAGGTAATACAGAAATAGTATCCAAAATTAACCAAAGCACTTACGTTAAATTAAATTTAAAATTAAATTGCCACGTTGAGGTTCCTGGTGGGTATTCTCCTTGTTCATTCATAAATGTTAGCCCAAGTTGAATTATCTTTAGTAAGTCCACATTACAGCGTAGGAGTTGGTACTGATAGTCAGCGTTGCTCCTGAACTCGCCTATGGGTCTCGCAACTACCCCTGGAAACTCTGTGTCCTGGAGGATGGAAATATAAAAAAAAGGAAGGCAAAATATGAAGATGCTTAATAATAAATCAAATACAACCATATGGCCACTGCATGTATGTATAACACAATCTACACAAGAATGGTGCCTTATAAAGGATCTGACCACAGTGGTTTTGTGCTTTTCTTACTAATGTTCAAGTATGTTTGCTTCTTCAGTCTCTGGGAATGTGTAAAACTGATGCAGATATCATTAGTAAGCAATGCTGTGCACATTTGTTTGGGTGCATGCTCTTTTGTTTCCATAAAATTCCATGGGGTACAAGCAGGGCCGGACTGACCATCGGGGCACTTCTGGCAAATGCCAGAAGGGCCGATCTGTCCGTCTACATGGATACAATACTATTGAAATTGTCTCTCCCAAAATGGCCGCCACCTCATAGGAGACATAGTAGCACATTGACATTTGAGAGGTCTTCATTTGCCATGTTCTGCTGCCAGATGCTAGAGGACCAGCTGTACCTCTAGTAACAGGGAACAGCTAGTTCAGCAAAATCCCGGGCAAGACCTGCATGCTGCCTCCCCCCCTGCCTTTCAGTTAAGTGTTTTTTTGTTTTTTTTTCCATTATGTGTGTCTGTCTACTGGGGGGTGGAACTACTGTGGGGGATTACTACTAGGGGGACTACTACTACAAGGAGGGGGACAACTACTAGGGACACTGCATCAGGGGTGCTACTACTGTTGGTGGATTACTACTAGGGGGACTACTACTACAAGGGGGGGGACAACTACTAGGGGTACTACTGTGGGGGGATTACTACTAGGGGGACTACTACTACAAGGGAGGGGACAACTACTAGGGGTACTACTGTGGGGGGATTACTACTAGGGGGACTACTACTACAAGGGGGGCTACTAGTAGGGGCACTGCATCGGGGGACCACTACTGGGGGTACCGCATATGGGGGCACTACAAGGGGGGGACTTCTACTAGGGGCACCACAAGGGCTACAAGGGGGGACTACTACTAGGGGCACTACAAGGGGAGGGGACTACTACTAGTGGCACTACAAGGGGAGGGGACTACTACTAGAGGCACTGCATAGGGGGGAGACTACCACTGGGATTACTGCACCACTACTGGGAGCTCTATATAAAGGGCAATACTGGGGGCACTACATCGGGGGATCACTACTGGGGGCTCTATATAAAAGGCAATACTGGGGGTACTGCATCGTGGGACCACTACTGGGGGCTCTATATAAAGGGCAATACTGGGGATACTGCATGGGGGGGGGGAGGGAGAATACAACTGGGGCCACTATTTAAAGGGCACTGCATAGAGTGTACCACTACTGGGGGCACTACTACTGGGGACACTATATAAAGGGCTTACTACTGGGGGCACAAGGGGCACTGCACAGGGGGGGACCACTACTGGGGCACTGTATAAGGGGCACTGCATAGGGGGGATCACTACTGGGGGCACTACTGGAGGCCTGCATAAGGGGGACCTCTCCTGGTGCACAAGGGGCACTGAATAGGGAGGACCACTACAGGGGGTGCTGTATGAAGGGTACTGCATAGGGGGGACCACTACTGGGGGCACTGCATAGGGACAGACTTCTACTGGGAGACTGCATAAGGGGGACCACTCCTGGGGCACTGCATTGCACGGGGGGGGGGGGGGACACACAACTACTGGGAGCACAGTATAACGGGGATCACTACTGGGGGCCTGCATAGGGTGACCACTACTGGGGGCATTGCATACTGGGAGTACTGTATAACGGGAACTACTGGGGGGACTGCATTAAGGTACATATGGAAAGGACTGTTCCCAGAGTGACGAGAAAGGGGTATGTGTAATGATTATGGCTTTTTCCATGAGACCACGGCCCCTTAATTTGTTTGGGCACGCGCAATAATATGCCTGGGGGCACCAAAAAATATATTTGCTTACCAAAAAATGTGGGCTTTGGCCGCCCCTGTCTATATGACTGGGATTCTACAAGCTCCTGGTGACTGGGCAGGATAGAGGAGGAGGCTTGTGTACTGTACCATATGCTTATTTATATATGCACAACATGTTCTATTGGATTGCAGCAATAGCCCTCTCTGAGTGTTGTTTACTGTGTGCCTTGGACACATTACAGCTAGTGTGAACTATATATACACATATTGTTTCCCATATTTTTCTCACTTTTCATCAACTTTGTTTGTTAAAAACTGATCTTTTCATACTTACCCTCCCCCCTTCTCCCACTAACCCTCCCCATTAGTGCCTAAACCTAACCCCCCCCCCTTTGTGCCTAGACCTAACCCTCCACCCTTCGTACCTAAACCTAACCCTCCCCCTATTTCTGTACTCATTCTGCTCTCCAGCTCCATTATGCCCCGTTCCCCTCTCCCCATGTCTGTACATGTTCTGCTCTCCCCTCCCACCTGTGCCCCGTTCCCCTCTCCTCATGTCTGTACCCCTTCTGCTTTTCTGTGTACTAAGTGCCCCCTATTCTCCTCATGTCTGTACCCCTTCTGCTGTTCTGTGCTTTTTTATGCGCTACAAGCAGTGAGGCATAAATTGTCATAGGACCCAGACACTATGGAGTAGGACCCCATTTTTTTTAAAGTGAGGGGTCCCTGGGACCCACACTTTTTTTCATTTAGCGCGATCACTAGGTGTAAGGGGCATTACTGTGTGTAACTTGAATGAGGGGCACTACTCTGCAGTGTAATGTGACAAAGGGGCACTATGGTATAGAATAATTTGAATTGGGGGTACTATTGTGTGCTCACGCCCCTTCTCAGCGAACACACAACTGTTTATTTCAACGCGCGCCTACTACCATATTATTTTGTGTCGGGGGAAACCAAAGCTCTTTATGTCTACAGGGCATCAAAATGTGTAGTAACAGCTCTGCTTTGGTGGCACAGACGTGTCCTCCTCTGCCCTAAAAAATTCCTACAGTGAACACCATCTAATCCTCTACAACTGCTAGGGTAGGCCTTGGTCAATTGGGAAAATGCCTTTCCTTTACTTTGTGCGTGACATATACCAATGTAGTGCCAGCTTTACCCAACAGAACCAACCAAATACCAAATGTTTAAATATGGCACATGTTTAAATCCCCTGCAGGATGTACTCTTTTGTGTGTATTTTAATACAGAGAATGATGTACACTTTTATGTTCTAATATTAATTATATGTTTAAGCGCATAGACTAAAATGTGGGAGGAGTCAGTATTAGTAAGGGGAGGAGTCTATGCAAGGAGCCAGGTGCTGATGCGAGGTGGGCCTGTGTGCTTTAAAATGCCAGGGCCTATTTTTAGTCCCAGTCCGGCCCTGGGTACAAGTGTCATTAGCACTTTACTGACATAAAAACACTATGTAACTCATGGGAAAAAGACAGTCATAAGACTCATGGAGCGTACACACGGTCAGATTTGTCAGACTTGTCAGATGAACGACTGAACGATTAAACGATTTGAACGATTTGGACGATTTGACCAAAGTTTTGAACGATTTGAACGATTTGAACGATTGAACGATTTTTGACTGCATTAAAATGAATGGAATCGTCCAAGTCTGACTGCAAACCCATCAGATGTCAGATATCGTTATCTGACAAACGGGAACGCGCATCGTTGATCGTCCATCGTTCAGGCATGTCAGATATGAACGATTTTCCTTCAGATATGAACGACTGAACGATTTTTAAATCGTTATCGTCCATATCTGAAGAAAAAATCTGATCGTGTGTATGCACCATCATTCTCCAAGCTGCTGTGAAATTGGCAACCTCTCAGTGAGAATAGAAACAGGAGACCTTGTACACACAACAGTCACATGAAAATGTTCCGTGTTCTACAGTATGTGCCACCCCTATATTGTACAATAGAAAGATAGTAACAAAGTAAAGAAAGGAAACTAAGTTGTGGATATAGATATTATTTATTTATTTATTACCAGTTATTTATATAGCGCACACATATTCCGCAGCGCTTTTACAGAGAATATTTGGCCATTCACATCGGTCCCTGCCCCAGTGGAGCTTACAATCTATATTCCCTACCACATGCACACGCACATACACACAATAGGGGTAATTTTGTTAGGAGCCAATTAACCTACCAGTATATTTTTGGAGTGTGGGAGGAAACCGGAGAACCCGGAGGAAACCCACGCAAGAACAGGGAGAATATACAAACTCCACACAGTTAGGGCCGTAGTGGGTATCGAACCAACGACCTCAGTGCTGTGAGGCAGTAATGCTACCATTACACCATCTGTGCTGCCCTATATATATATATATATATATATATATATATACACATACATACATACACACACACACATATAAATAAATAATGCGGTCGATTGTTGTAGGTTCATGAAAGGTAAGATCATGGGAGCGCCATCATTTTACCTTCCATGACCCTACCTCATACTGTATTGAGATAAGCACCTTGCACTCAGCACTTTGTTTTTATCTTTGCATTTTTTATGAAAATATTTTATAAAATGCTTTGGAGTACAACAATTAGGTTGCCAGTATTTTTAAAATTATTTAGCTGTAATTTGTTTTGGTGTTTAAATGAAATTAGTTTAAATAAATTTATTTTTAACTGTTCAATTTCTTGCATTGTTGTTGGTACCGAATAGATGAGCTATGAAGTCATTTTACATTTTTATAGGTTGTTTACATGCACCGACCACATCAGCTGACACACGTTATTGCACAGGCACTTGATGCACTTTACATACTTGGCTCGCTTCTCACTTGAAGGGATTTATATCTACATCAGCAGTTTCGGATTGTAGACCCCTTTCTAGCACTGACACTTCAAATATCTTGCAAATGAGACCTTATTGAACATAACGTTATTCTTATATTATCTTGATTTGAAGCACTGTTTGACGCTGGATATCACTGTTCACTATTATGCAAATTACAGATCACCACTGCTTTAAATCTCTTGATTCGGCTGACACCCATAACCCCTGTGTAGTGCACTTTTAAATCTCTTTTAGCTACTACATTATTATCGTAAAACAGAGGTATAACTAGACTCAGGTGGCGCTCATAATCCTCTACACACACACATACATACAAAAGTTCCTGCACTTTCATCTCAATAAATCAGCATTGGGGTGCAATCTCCAAAACAAAGGTTATGGTTCTAATGTAGATTAAAATTCACTATCCTTAGGGATTTGGTTGATTAACTGCTTAGGCAACAGGGGAAACCACGTGACTCGTCGCACGCCTGATGACGTCACTGGACCAGCGTCCCCATGGACATGGTATGCTGCTGGCGTGGGTGAGACGGGGGGGGGGGGGCGACCTGACACAGGTGAGACTAGTTAATTGGTTTGATAGAGGAGTGGTGATGTATATATTAGCTATATGATGATTGCTATATTGTCCTTGATAACCGGCGGACGCCCGAAACTTCTGAAATATAACAACAGTTTTTTCTATTGGAAGACGCTGAGTGCCACCATTCTGGTCAATTTTAGCTTGGATGCACTTAAATATAATACATCAGTGTTCTTCCCAGGCTGTTTTTTGCGGGTGCACCACCCGGCAAGAATCAGCCTACCACCCGGCACTTTGGGAACTTGCAAGCGGGGACAGTATCTGGGAGCTGTATAAAAAGACTTTGCAGCTTTTTCATAATTAGACGACTGGGCCTCTAATAAGAAGAGAATTGATATATAAAATGCTATTTCAAGTTTAAATCATTATAAGGTAAGAGTTTAAAACATTGTAGTATTGCGAAGGCCCCCACCCGGCTACTTCTTGGTGCCACCGGCTGAAAAAAATTTCTGGGGAGAACACTGTACATGAATGAGTGCCGGGGACTTGGAATATACATATAAACACACATAATGGCTTAATGAAGCTAAAGAGAAAAGAGATAGATTATCTCCTTCATGGGAGCACCCTCTCGGATAACTTTCGATGAAAGATGATACCACGGGGGTTCAGGGTAAAAAATTGCCCTACAATAGGCAGAAATAATGCTGATTTCTGCAGGCGCTGGATAGTGATTTTAAATAAGTGCAGTCTGGATTTAATGATCCTTGTAATTGAACAAGCAGGTAAAGAATTGCAAAGTGTCAGGTCTAAGATTGAGGCATACACTATAACTCACAAAACTATGTTAGAGGATACAACCTATCAACAGTATTGGAACAAAATTTCTAATCAATGCGAACAATATAAAAAAGATCTGTTAAAATTCAAGAAAACAAATTAGACAAAAGTTAACAATGACTATGAGACCAACACAGTTTATAGATGGTTGAGTGGCGCAGAGGGGAACAGCACCCAGCCAATAAGATCCCAGAGACCAACTTGGAGAAGTAGGAGATATCGCCCTCCTAAGGAGGGATCTAACTCTAATAGTGATAGTGATTTCCAAGTTGTGGAATCAGATGACCCCTCTTCTAGAAGACAAGTCCCTTTAGGGGTTGCCACCAGAGCTCATTTGGATACCCCACCTGTAGACCTACAAGATGCGAGGGCCAAAACAAAAGGAACAAAGGCAAACAAAAAGAAAACTTAGTCTATAATTTATCTTCTAAACTATTAACAGACTCTGAATTGGCTATTTTAAACAAAGGACTATCATTCATTCCTACAAATAAACACAAAGAGTTTGAGTGGAAAGTAGAAAATTATAAGTTTGCTAGATAATTAAGATTAAAGGAATTTTTTCAACACAAAACAATGGCCAGTGCCTTAGATCCTATATTGCTACCCCCAAAGATTGGATCTTCATCAACATTTGATCCTCCATCAGTGAATTCATCCATAAAAATGTTTTCCCGTCTCATGGACGATTCAGTACATAGGTACAATCAGGCACAAACGAAGATATTCCACAACTTGCTTCCCAAAGAACATATTTCTCTTATCTAAATGCACGGATATAATCATCCGCCCCGCCGACAAAGGCAGAGGAGTAGTAGTACAAGACATTTTAGATTACAAAGAAGAACTTGACAGACAATTATCAGATGATATTTCCACATATGAGAAACTAACTGAGGACCCAAACAGGAGATATATATAAAAAAAAAAAAAGAATTAGATGATACATTGAATAGAATGGAATTAAATAAACATTTGGATGCAAAAACATCAAAGGCACTTCGCACAGAGCATCCTAGAGTTCCTCTTATATATACACAGTACCGAAAGTACATAAAGACCAAAAAAAGCCCCCTGGAAGGCCAATCATCTCTGCCAGGGGCTCCCTGTTCCAACCAGTTTCCCAGTTTTTAAACTTCTTAATCCAGCCATATGTGATGAATAAAATCATATTTTTAATGGACACTACGTCCGTTTACTAAAGCTTAGAAACCTTACTGAGATTCCGCATCAAGCACTTCTATGCACTTTAGACGTCAAAAGCTTATAACCGGTGATTCCTCAACAAGAAGGTCTTCAAACAGTGGAACGCTTTCTTGTAGCTAACTTGTTCCATGAGTGTGACAGAGATACTTTTGTGCAGCTATTACGTCTTACACTTATCCGTAACTATTTCTATTACAATGGGTCATTCTATAGACAACGAACGAGATGCGTGACGGGCTTCAATGTAGCCCCGAGCTTTGCAAACATTTATATGTTTGATCAAGAGCAAACATTTTTCTTTTTAGATCCTAAAATTAAACAACACATCCTAATATATACTCGTTATATAGATGACATTTTTCTGATATGGACAGGCGATGAAGCCCTCCTCAACTCAAGAATTGGCAATATCAACCAAATGGATTCCCCAATTAAGCTGACTTCTAAATATAGCTCGGAGGAAATACACTGTTTGGACGTCAGAGTTACGCTTAAAGAAGGTAAAATTAACACCTCTAAGTATTCAAAGTAAACCGATCGAAACACTCTACTTGCTTCCAACAGTTTCCATCCCCCAGCTCTAAAGAGGAGTCTAGCAAAATCACAAATGATGAGAGCTGCCCACATTACAAGTACACCAGAGGAAGTAGACAAAGCTTTGGACTCTATCATTACTAAATTTTTACAACGGGGATATAATAAACAGGCATTGTTAAAACAAAAACAAGAGGTATTACAAATACCAAGGGAACATCTTCTTGCCTCAAAACCAAAAGGGAACATGGATCTTAGGATTCCCTTCGTTACGGAATACACATTGGCTAGTCCAGTAGTATCTAAAGCTGCTAAAGCTCTGTGGCCCATTATCCGGACTGATAAGGACCTACCAATACTCCAGGATAAATCCCCCCTTATTAGTTATAAACGGGGTAGGAATCTAAAGAATATATTAATGAAGACGGATATCACTCCCATGCTCCAACATCAAACAGGAACTATTTATAAAAAACCGGGATGTTATAGATGTGCATCTTGTGTGACATGCGGATACCTGGACCCAGGTTCACATTTTTATCCTCACATAGGCAAGGAATTTAACATCAGACATGTATTGACCTGCACTTCTAGATACGTGATATATATTTTGACATGTCCATGCGGTTTAAGCTATGTTGGACAAATAACCAGGATGTTCAAAGAGCGTATGGCTGTCCATCGCTCCTCTAAAAAACTAGCACTCCAAGGAATAGAATCTGATCAACCCGTGGCGAGGCACTTCAAAGATGCAAATCATCAACTTCATAGCCTGAGGTACAAGATCATAGACCACGCACCTCCCCTGACGATTGGAAGGGATCGAGCCAAGAAACTTCTTCGTATGGAATCCAAATGGATCTCTATCTTAGAGACCACTTATCCGAAAGGTCTTAAATGACAAAATTACATGGTCTGCCTTCTTGTGATCTACACGTACTTGAATTATTAGTGATAATCTTTTTATAGTCTGTATATTTCTTTAGTGTTATAGATTGAAGTTGCCTATTTCTGAGGTGCCAGAGATAATAGATACTTTAGGCTGTTCCACAAAACTGTTTATAACATAGTTTGCATTTATGGGCCCTTTTTGAGGGATATAAGCGTGACATATATGTGTGATTCATTTAGGTATTGCTTAATTTTTTTTATTATTGTCACCGCTATTTGTGTATACAGTATTATGTTTTAGTCACACTTATATTTATTACATCTCTTGTTCCACAGCCGTGGCGTTGGCCAGTGTTGCTATGCAGCAGTGGTAGTATCGGGAAACGACAGCGTCCCTGGCAACCATCCCAGAGTGCCTTGTGCTAGGTCCCGGGTGATGACGTCGGAGTCCCGCGCCGCCCGGACTGAGGGAACACGAGAATCACCGCACCTTATCCTTGTTGATAACCTATATAAGGTAAGCACTTTTCACTGCACGCTGTTACATTTTACACCCTGATGACAAAGCCATTCCGGCTATGAAACGTCGGCCTCTTAAATATGCACCCTACTTCTTAAATGAGTCCGGATGAGTGCCGCCTCCTTCTGTTCTTGGAAGATTTGCATGTCATAATATATATGTACATACATACACAGTTGACAAGAATGGCTCTGTTGGGATATTAAATGCTTGAATGATTACACTTGTCAACGATGTATGGGGGCTGCGTCCTGAAGCTGTGGAAGGTCACATGTCTTGACTTATACCCGGGTGACGCGGTACTGAGGGCGTCACTACCGGCATTGTTGTTCTGATAGGATTCGGCTAGGTTGTTGTTTTTGGAGGTAAGGTGATTTTTTATATATATATATATATATATATATATATATATATATATATATATAGCGTTCCCGCTAAGCTGTTTTACCGTGAGGGCAAAAAGCGAGAGAGAGAGAGTTTTCAAAGATGGTGCGGCACTCACGGACAGAATGTGCAGACAATAATGGTCATATATATATATATATATATATATATATATATATATATATAGTAGTTGACACACGGCGGTCAGACTAGCTGATGACGTTATAGGTTGGCAATTTGATTGTTATGCTGAAGTCTTCACATAGGTCCTTCTAGACTGAAACGTAGATGACAATTACGATTCTGCTTGGATTATGTTGCTGACATTAGATGAATAAGCGTACTGCTTTTGGTGAGTACCCTCTCCATATTTGTGGATAATATCCTGGATCTATCTATTTAATATGATAGATAGATCTATCTATCTATCTCAACATTTTTATAGAAACTAGAAAAAGAAAGTGGTCAGTTGCATTTTGCAAAACTATTAAAGGATACGGCTTTATTTTTTGTCATTAAAAGGTAAGACAGAAAAAACACTATTTACTTTGCCTAATGCACGTACTTCAGTGCCTGGAGGAGACATAGAAAACACTTCACACATCGGAGGTTCCCAATGTATTTAAGAGTTTTGGTAAAAGGACAAGTTTTGCTGCATCACACACTCGCCATATAAGGCAATTAGGTGGTAATGGGTGGTGGGGTTCTTATGATCTCTATGAGAGAGGCACTCACCCTCCAGATACACAGCAAAATCGCCTTCAGGGAATGGTAAAAGTTGAGGCTGTCCTGATAAGAGGAGCTCCAACAGATTACACGACACTGGACCAAAAGTAGACTTCTCCTTTAAAATATCACCAGCTCAATTGGAGCCAAAGCAATGTTTCCAGCAATGCAACATTACATCATTCTATAACCGGGATGTAGCTATTATGCCGGCTGTTGGGAAGCCGGCGCTGGAATCCTGACACCAGCCACAATTCCGGCGACAGCATCCTAACCACTGACATCCCAATGGAAAGTGTTGGGGTTAGGGTTAGAATTAGGGTACTTACCGGTAGTTGTCCGTATCCTAACCATGTCGGGATGCTGGCATTGGGATTCTGACTGCCGGCATCAAGGACCCAACCCCTATAACCTTTTCATTTGCATAAAGCCATGTACACAAGAATAAATTGAGGAGGATATAAAGATTGGTCCAGTGTTAGTCCCAAAGTAACATACCTGATGCGTGTTGATGTGGTATAACCCATAACTTCATTAGATGAAGCTGTAGATTATTCCATACGAAACGCGTCAGAACACAACCTTGGGAATTCCAATCTGTACAACATCCTCATTTTACACATTAACTATCTTCCTTTTACTAAGTACAAGACCCATTCAGGCATAAAGACTCCATAGATTACCAATGACAATGCACATGAAACATTTAATTTGAAATGTAAACAGAATAATGGTGAGATTTGAGTAGTCACTTAAGAAGTACAATCCCTAAACATACCATTGCAACATAATTATACTTGCGTATAACTTGACGGATTCTCTTCATCTGTTCATCCAGGTTGCAAGCCCAGACTTCGCAGATCCGCTGGCTGTGGTCCACTGTAGCTGCTGGCATAGTGGCTATGGGGGAGGGGCTCAGAGGCAGGCATCAATAAGTTGCACGTGGCCGCTGAAAAATTTCATAGGTGGACGGATGGACTATTTGCGAAGCTGGAATAAGAAATAAAAAATAAATAAATTATTTTTAAGCATGTGAGGAAAACCCTTAGAAAAAAACCCCCACAATTATGTAATTCAAGCTGTTTACCATAAATGATCAAACAAATACCCATAATGCCTGTTGGATCAAATATGCAAATAATTTAGGTTTCATTTTGTCAAAAGATCTAACAAACACTTCAATTTCCAAACATCAGAATTTTCTGCCTGTTATTTGATGTGTCAGCATAAAAACGCATTAGTGAAATATACATTATATAGCATGCACATACAAGGTGTTCAGCCTGCAAGTCACTACATGACTAGGTTACCAGCTTGCTCAGTTTATTATGTAAAGTATATTAAAACAAGGGAGGGTTAGATGATGATAATCGTAACAAGAATAATAATTGCAAAGTTGCACTAATTCATAGCCATCAGAGATTAGCTTACATTGTCTAACTAAAGGTGCCCATCCACTACTAGACATGAAAACAACTGGACGATAAAGACATTGTAATCGTGCTGTCGTTTGTCAGTCTGTGATGAGTCTACCCTGAACGAGAGGTCATTCAGTGCAGGCTCATCACTCATCTGCAAACATGCTCAACCTGACATTATCGTCAGGCTGACCAGCATGTTTGCACGATGACAGATGTCTAAGCGACATCGCTGGTCGTTTAAGAAATGTTTGCAAACGATTGAACGATCGTTATCGTTCAACTCAATTGTCTAGTGGATGGGCACCTTTACTCTAGATAGGTAAAAGCTAAATGTATTATATTATTACCTATCCTCCAACATGATCCCTTCCATCAGATACAAAATGCTCTGCTCCTGGACTTCCCACCTAATGTATGATTGCAGTCACCTGTGATGAACTAGTTAATTGTTGAGAAGGGTGTTCCAACACAAGTGACTGCAATCATAAATTACCACGACCACCCAGACTGATCTTTAATGCACATGGTCGCATCTGATGTGCCCAGCCAGAAACAACCACTAGTCGACTGCTGAAAGATAATCTTCCAGCAGCCGGCTATATCAGAGGGACCTGCTGGTCTCTCTGCACCCTCGGCTCCCCCTCCAGTGTCCTGAAACTGCTGGCCACAGTGATCGGGACCCAGCAGCAACACCCTCCCAGCGCGGCTGCAAGGGCAGCAGTGACTTACATAGAAGCGGCTCTTGTGTCCCGATCACTGCGCCCAGCCGGCATCCTTCCGCGCGGCTGTAGGGCAGCCGTCACCTCCATGGAAAGCAGCAGCCGCAGCTCCTGGAAACCGGCAGCTGCTGCTGTCAGGCTGATTCTGCTCCCATAGCTATATCCTCCCGGCCGGGGGCGACCCCACCCCATCCTCTGTCCTTCAGTGTGCCTGATCACTGCTGGCCACAGTGATCGGGTAGTACAGACAAAGTATATACATTTTGTCAGATGTTACTATGGTATACTGAAGTACAATTACAAGCATTTCATAAGTATCAAAAGGCTTTTATTGACAATTACATTAAGTTTATGCAAAGAGTCAATATTTGCAGTGTTGACCCTTCTTTTTCAAGACCTCTGCAATTCGCCCTGGCATGCTGTCAATCAACTTCTGGGCCACATACCGACTGATGGCCCCCCATTCTTGCCTAGTCAATGCTTGGAGTTTGTCAGAATTTGTGGGTTTTTGTTTGTATACCCCTCTCTTGAGGATTGACCATGACCACAGTTCTCTATGGGATTAAGGTCTGGGGAGTTTCCTGGCCATGGACCCAACATTTTGATGTTTTGTTCCCCGAGCCACTTAGTTATCACTTTTGCATTATGGCAAGGTGCTCCATCATGCTGGAAAAGGCATGGTCACCAAACTGTTCTTGGATGGTTGGGAGAAGTTGCTCTTGGAGGATGTTTTGGTCTCATTCTTTATTCATGGCTGTGTTCTTAGGCAAAATTGTGAGTGAGCCCACTACCTTGACTGAGAAGTAACCCCACACATGAATGGTCTCATGATGCTTTACTGTTGGACTTTGACCAACCAGTGACTCGCAACTTCAGAGATCTGAGGCATCTACTAGCGACACTTACCTACAAGATTATTGATCATGTACCTGCTTCAAAGAGAGGAGGAGACAGGGACAAACAACTATTACAGTTGGAAGCACGGTGGATACATAAAATGAAAACTGTAGCCATGTTTGGGCTCAATAAGACATTATCTTTTGCTTGTTTTTTTTTCTAAGTACCCATTTTTTTATTCCATTTCCCGATTCCCCCCTATTCTGTTCTAGGCTTTTGGTATCACTGACTTTCTCTTGATCTTAAACTGTTAATTTTCCCTAACAAGATATAGTAAAAAGTTTGGTTCTATTTTGTAGATTACCACTGCAGGGTACATGTTGCACCCCACCCCGCCCGTTGGGCACCTGTTTAGGTGTTGTGACCAGCCCCATTCCTGGGAGTCATATTTTGTCCTCTTCATTATGAACATCTGGTGGGGGCCTTTGAATATTCCCCTATATGTCAACAGTGTATGAGTTGACTGGTGCTGTGCTACAATCATAAACATGTGGATCTCTTAAGCCTCCTATACCAGTGTTGGGAGAGACACTCCCCCCCTGTAGGAGATGTATCTCCCTATTTTTTGATTAACTATATTTATCATTTTTCACTTACAATATGTGGACAATAGTTGCTCCTTAAATTCTGCTCACGCGTATAGCTAGATTAGGGCTTTCATGACCGTATAAACACTTTACTACATACTGGCAATCACAGTTTTTATGATGTCCAGTCATTATTTTTGCTTATAGCAGTTTTGCTAGCTTCTGCAGATTTATTTTTTTTTGTTGTTTTTAGTTTTTCAACCCTCTGCACCCTTTCCTCTCTTATGGAGGTGACCAATCCTTTTGGACCATGGGTATCACTCTTTTTCTCTTTATTACACAGAATTTTGTCCTTATGTTTCTTGAGTTATGGGTCAGTTTGTTTATTTACTTTGTAAATTGTATGTAACAGGTCTCCCATAGTCTGCCTGTTTATATACATAGCACCAACCTCTTTTCTTTACCTACACCTTTAGGTTGCTCTATGCACACTACCACCCTCACCCTCCCTTCTGACACCTGGGTGCGGATATTTATCATCCAGCGCCATACCTCGGATGTCATGACGTGCACAATGACGGGCTGTGCGTTCGCCGATTAGGTCATCCGCTCGCCGGCAGGAGCGACATACGCGCACATCGCATTATGAACCATGTTCTATAAAATGTATGTACACAATGGGCCTGATTCAGACTTGGGAATAGAGAGAGATCTCTCTCAACTGATCATCTTGGTAAAACCATGCTGCACCGCAGGGGGGGCAGATTTAAAATGTGCAGAGAGATTTAGATTTGGGAGGGAGGTGTCCAAAGTGACATCTAAATTGTAGAGTAATAATAATAAAGCTGTGCAGTATTTGTGGGCTACATGTAAAAGCAGCCAGTATTTACCCCACATGTAAAAACATGTATGTATTTACACCCCTTGCATTGCAATATGGTTTGTTCAGTTTCACAGTTGAGAGAGATATCTCACTCTATTCCCAAGTCTGAATCAGGCCCAATGTTTCTTCTATGTTCTTGATAAAAGTATTTGCTGACTTGAACGTTGAACAAACGCACACTGTTATGAAGTCATTCCTTTTGTTAAAAGTCCTGTCAGTGCCGCCACTTCTTATATATATCTCCATCCACTTCTTGAACACAAGATAGGAACTTAGCCAGCACACCATTTAAATAGCGAAAAACATTTAATAATATATTTCAAATCCAGGGTGAAAAGCTCTCTCATAGAACACTGCTAGGAAGCAACATGCCATACTTAACGTATACAATCCAATGTATTCTCTGGGGAGTCATGCTCCAAACCAAGAAGATATCATCCCAACAGCTGTTTCGGTTCCTCCTTCCTCAGGGGACTGCTGAACTATACTACTACCAGAGCTGGCTTAAATCCCCCCACCAATTAGCCAATAATGATACTCACCTGTGTAACCATCACCTGCGCCACTCCATGATCCAGGCACCCCGCCTCCCATCCCTGTACAGCCGCACCACCCGCCGGCAAGCGGAACAAACGCACGCACATATCTATATATATATATATATATATATATATATACATACACACACACACACACACACACACACACACACAAGTTGGCTCCCATTGCCTAAATTGGTTGCTATGGGCAACATCTCCACTTCTTTAAACTCTCACTTTAGTAAGTTAGTATACACCTAGAGTAATTTTTTTCAAATATGTCCAAAAATGTTAAATAAAAAACTCACATTATGTAATTAATAGCTATTTAAACTTGCTTAACATTTTAAAAAAAAATTATGTTGAATCAGGTATAAATAACTCTTATTTATATAATTTGCTAATAAATAAATATCAACAATTTTGGGGATGCTTTTTTGAAAAATATTAGCCGGTTAAGAAGGAAGTCCAGGAGTAGAGCATTTTGTACCTAACGGAACTGGTCATGTTGGTGTATTATTATATGGGGATATAGTAAACTACAATACTGTAAGACAGAAGAACCTTTAGGGGACAGAAACCAGAGACAACACTGGGCCTGATTCAGAGATGTATGCAAACCCGATGGTTTGTCAATCTGTGCAAATCTCTGTCTGCGACGACGGTGGCAGTGCCCCCTAAGTCTTTTGGGGGTGAGGAAGGGGCAGCGATGGTCAGCGTTACAGATAACAGGGGCGTGTCAGCCCCATTCTCTGGCCATACCCGGCAGCGTGAATTACACAGCCATTCTGAGTAACCCGAAGAGTACTCAGATGACCGATGTTCATGCAGCTGATCCGATGGCTGCTCCTCCGGACGGATCAGAGAAGCCGGTAGTGGGCAGTTAATTACTTAAGATGCCTCCTGTGGCTTTTTCATATAGCAACACAGTAACTATGATGCAGCAGATGTGCTCCAGCGTACATCTCTGAACCAAGCCATCTAAATGGTACAGCACAGCAGCACACATTTACAAGCCCGGACCAGTACCTTACACATGAAAATCACATGTTTATTAGACACTACACTGAGTCGGAAAGCACAGTCAATACCTAAAGGTTTACAGCAAATGCAAGTCAGACATTAAATACACATAGGGCCGAATTCAATTCAGTGCGATGTTGAATAGCCGCGGGAGGGAGCTCCTGAATCTATTCAATACACCGCGGTGTTTGGACGGCTAAAGGATTTGTTCTTGTATTTCCAGGCCTCCAATAGAATTACGAATACTTTTGTCTCCACGCATTCTACCTTCTTAGGACATGATTTATGGGGGTATTTATGAAGCAGAGATGTGTGTGTGAATATGCAGGAGAAAGGCTCGATCACCACGAACCAAGGGCTATGCATTCTCCATAGATAGCCATGGAGCTGGATGGTCTAGGAATTGTGAGAGACTCCAGTGTGTCACTGACAGCTGTTCTCAACTTGTGTGGAAGAAAGAGCACATAGAGGGCCTGATTCAGAGGCGCTCGCAAAAAGAGAGTGCTCGCTCTGAATCAGGGCAGGCGCTGGTGTTTTTTAGGAGCGGCCTCCTGGCTGCTCGCATAGCTGTGGGTAACCACCCACAGCTATAGCTAGCGGCCATGATGATGGTCACAATGGTCAAGACCATCGCGACCATCGGGCTTTCGACGAGACCCTTGTGGTAGGGTCTCATGGCCGCAAGCCTCAGAGAGCTTCTGGCTCAAATAGAGCTGGAAGCTCTCCCACTGACATCAATGGTGATGTCAGTGGGGCCGCCCACAAATGGCAGGCATTCGCATGGGAACGCCTCCGTTTGTGAAGCCACCTCCCCGCCACACCTACAAAATGGGGCGAGCTGTCGATCGACATCAACAGCCGCCCCTTTTGAAGTGAGTCCCCGAGCGAGCGCTTTTTGCGCTCGCTCCGGGCCACCATCGACCCGCTTGAGAGCGGGTCTAATCAGGCCCAGAGTTTTGTCTTGTAAACTGAAGTATTAGATTCCTTCATATAGCGTTTGTATTTAGGTCACATACTCCATGAGATGTATCTGCTTACTGGAATAACACACATAAGTCACCACAGCTTCTTTTCTGAAGGTAATAAATGGTACAGAGTGCTCACACCTTTTCTTTTCCAAAATCTGAATATCTTCTTCCAACTTGTATACCCAGAATAGCCCATTCCTCCTACTTTATGGACCAGGGAGAAACTTTCCTCTTCCCAGGAACTTCAGCAGTTTATGTACCTTTATTATAGATACATTGAGAGGAGAGCTGTAAAGTACAGTCAGAAGCCTTATTGTTATAGGATAAGCTGGAGGTACAGTACTTGAATTATAGACAGACTACAGCAGAGGTTCCAAAACTTTTTTGAATCACGGCGTCATAAAATATCAGCATTGTTATCACGGCACCCCAAGCCAAAAGTGTGTTATTGAGAAATTCAGATAAAATGTAGTGAAGTAGTTAAGTGAATTGTGCTTATCTTGTCATCCTTAGGTTCAGTTATGTGATGGGGACAGGTTTGCGCTTCTGTTTGTCCACATATTATTTACATTACATTGACCATAAAGAATTGGTGCTGGACCACCAATCTGAGGCACCCCTGCAAGTGTCCCGAGGCACCCCAGGGTGCTGCGGCGCACAGTTTGGGAACCACTGGACTACAGTATTCCACCACTAGACTGTAGGTTTTTTTTTTTATAAAACACACTGGATTTAGCAATAAATTCTAGGTTCATTGTGAGGTTTCAGATCACTAAATTATCCCATTACCATTCCAAACAATATGCTGGTTACTTCAAGATACAAATGCTTAGTAAATAAAGAGACATGTATGAAAACTGTTGCACCGTACATTGTAGTGCTGTCAACAACCAGTATGCAGGTTGTCATCTACGTTCCAGGTATATATTCTTGTAAAAGTAAGTCGCAGAGGGTTATCAAGCACTTTGCAATCATGTATCTTATGAAATGGGAGCTCTGAAGTTTTTGGGGAGATGTGGGTATGAACTGACTGTACTCGCTGGTGATATATATATATATATATATATATATATATATATATATATATATATATATATAGAAAGTGTACATCTGTCTGTCTGTCCTTTATGCACAGTCAGAGTTTTGTACCTAGCTTCACCAAATTTGGCATGGTGATGTAGTTTAGCCAGGATTAGATTTTTGATCTTTGTCAGGGCCACACACTGTCACACAATCCCATAAAACTGAAACACTCTGGCAGGCTCATGAGCAGCTCAGCACTCAATACATTCAGACTGTGGCAAACAGCATCATCAATCCCCAATCTTTGATCCTGACAAAGCTTAGCAAATGAAGATAATAGCAGGGGAGATTGATCACAGCCACAGTGTGTTACTGTGAACGGACCCCCTTCTGTCCAGGAACGGCATTGCCCCCCTGATGGCAGCCCTGCTAGACATGGTCTTCAGTGTTGGCATGCAAAGGGATTCCAGGGGGTGATTCAGTGTTAGGAATCACGCAAATTCCTGATAGTCGGGAATCTGGGCATGCGCCTGTACCATACTATACATGTGCAGTATGGGTCTGCGATCCTGCACACAGTACGGCAGCAGACTGTTTCTGGCCGAGGAGCGGGCTGTGGCGGCCTTAGTTTCCCAAAATGGTGGCGTGTCGCCACTGATGGGGGAGGGAGTGGAGAGGCCAGGATTTCCGTCGGCTGATGGAGATTTCCTGGCGCCTATTACTCATCTGAGGCGGCCGGCTTGCGTGACCCCAACCGAATGTTTGCAGATGATCTGCTCCTGCTGCATTACCATATCGCAGCTGCTAACATGTCTGTAATCAGATGGATCTCTGCATACGCATCAGTCAGCATAGCCCGCAATAACAGCTACACGCTGTCATTCAACATAGCCTGTGTGTGAACATCCCATTGCCTCTCAGTTATGCCCTTTCAGCCGCAAGTGAGGATGCAAATGAGATGTATACGCATTGGAATTGCCGGTGAATGAGCCTGTGAGCTGCGGGGCATGCACAGTCAGCAACACGCAATTGTGCTCAGCTCTGAAACGGTCCCACTAGGTTTTATTTTTACAAGATTGATGTAGAGTTCCAATAATGGAATCTCCAAATGATAATTTAAAGTTGCTAGATTGGAGCGCTCACTATTTTTTTCTTTATTTTGTACAACACATCGCTAGTTTCAAGGCAGAAGTGTCTGAAGAATAGGAAACAGTGGTGAGAATCAGCGGACTACTTTCAGTATCTCTATCCCATAAGTAGACCCTATACCAGACCTATGATAGCTATACTTACTTTGCAGAGAGTCACGCTCTACTTTGAAGCACAACCAATTGTTCAACCATGCTTAGAAGCAAAGTACTAAAAATACATGTGGGTCATTTCATGTCAAGTGGACCAGGGGCACCCACTTGACCATCTCCAATTTTGATAAAATATTATATGAAGGCTGACATATAAGTCAGACTAACTTTGGGAACATTGTAGGTCATAATATGCAATAGAAGCAAAACTATGGCCCTCAAAGTGGGGATGGGTGCAGCGGTCACTAACTCTGCAGTGCCCAATCAGCAGGCGAGGACAATCTTCAAAATTGGTCAACTTGACATGGAATGTCCCATGTGCCTTGTAGAATAAAACAATGACACCCACATAAGGGAACACCATTTTGTGCAAATGTTAAGTGGTAAAACAAAGCATTTATTTCACCTTTAATGATTAACTATCTTCTCTAGGAAGAACTCCCAGCAATATCTAAAGTTGGTACAGCTATTTTTGTTTTTGCTGACAAAATGACCCATAATTTGTTATTTAAAAATATAGATATCTATTATATAAGGTGTATGCATGTAAACAGCACCACTTTATTACAGGCCAAAAGAAAAAACAAATGTATGTTGTATATAGCATAATAATTCAGAACAGCTGTACTGCCCTTCCCCCCACTGCGATGGACGGACCAGTGCGCCATACTACAGTTTGTGGCCGGTACAGGAGACAAGTGGAGAGAGTGAGAGACTAGTGACGCAGCAAATAACCTGGGACAAAAATGCTAGCGATAGATAGATAGATAGATAGATAGATAGATAGATAGATAGATAGATAGATAGATAGATAGTAAAAAAAAGAAAGAAAAAAGCACGGTTTTAAATGGCTGTTTGTTTTGTTAGGACATTCCCTGTCTTCAGCATAAAAGTTTTAGAGTGCAGAGAACTGTTGGAATCTCCATATTGCAGACCTCCTGTGATATCTTAATATCATTGATTTACGAATCGCTGCGCTGCTTTACAGTGCCGTACAGTGAATAAAACAGACACAGATAAAATAATAAGGTTATACAGCGTATGCAAAGTACAGTAAATGCATATGTACATTAAGTGCACACAAATGGTATGGAGGTCTTGATTACGACAGAGCTTACACTCTAGTGACATTAGGTGAAAGTGTGCTTCAGAGTGGAGAATGGGACAGTAACAAGGGCGTACACCAGTATGACTAGTGTAAGTGGAACAGGGTAGACTGTAGTAAAAAGAAGGGTTTTTAATGAACAATAAAAGATTGGAAGGCTGGGGGGGAATCTGATCAGGCATTGAAGGGAATTCCAGAGGTGGGTAGCTGCATATGGGAATTGGTGCTGTTAACAGAAAGGCAGCAAAATGCAAGTCAGAGGCAGATCTGATTATGTATAGACTAGCCGATGCCAGCGGATTTGCCCACGATGAAATCACTTCTGCCAACATTTTTATTTTTTTATTTGAGGTGTTCTAGTTGTGCTGCTTTGCATAAGGTCCCTGTCACGGGAACGGCCCATGTAACCAGCAGCGCTATACAGACTGGTAGCACCTTCACCCACACCAATGTCACTTGGATACGGGATGACGGCACCCCGACATAGTTAGGATATCAATACCCGTCTAAAAGTATCCTAATCCTACCCCTAACAATTCCCACACCCTTAACCTAACCCTCCCGCCCTAGTGCCTAACCCCCCTATTTGCCATCGGGATGCTAGCACCAGGATTCTGACCGGTGTCGGGATTCCAGTGCCAGCATCCGGACAGCCAGGATTTCAACCACCTCCCTGCTATGCAGCCTATCCTGTTCAAGTGGGGTGTGATATAACAGACCGACAATGTAAAGGTCGACATTCAATGGCCTGTGCTGTCAGACGCAGATCCCCCACCAACGGCTGTAAGTCACAGAAGAAACCCCCCAATCACTATGGCACAGACACCCCCCCAAAAGACAGTGGCTGTCAGTCACAGACACCCAACCACCTGTGCTGTCAGTCATAGACCCCCCACCACCATCCCCCACCCTGCCGTAGTTGTCAGTCATAGACCCCCCCAGCCGCTGATCACAGACCCTCCAGCCACCGGTGCTGTCAGTCGCAAACATCCCCTCAACCGCCAAACCTTTAATCACAGTCTCCCCCGAGCCCCCAGTGGTGTCAGTATGGGAGAGGGAAGCAGTGTGGATGTTGGCAGGAGCCCTGCCAGGGATGGCGGGTGTAGTGAGCGCTGATTACCCCTCCTCGCCCCTCACCTGCTGCTCTCTTTCCCCCGGTGTCTATGAGGTCACGGGCCGGTATCTTCTGCTCATCGTGAGTCACAGGCGCGACACCCAGCAATGGCTGCACACACACACTGACCCCGCCCTCTCCGTCCGGCGCAGGTTGATGACGTCCGCTGTCACACAGGGGCCGGTGCAGGCGAGGCTCCGCCCACCGGCCTTCTGTTGTCATGATGACGGAGGGGAATCGTCGCACGGTGCGACTTCAAGGCGACAGTTCGCTGAGCAACAACAGAGAGATTATCTAATCTATATACACTGTGCTGGCAGTGCTCGCCCCAGCTGCCGGTGTGCCCTGTACTGTGCCCGCCCCAGCTGCCGGTGTCACTGTGTGCCCCTAACTCTGCTCAAACCCCACAGTCTGGCCGTGATGTGCCCGGGACGCTGAGGAGGAGGGGGGACGCTGTCCTACCAGTTTCGGGGCTAATCCCCGGTCCCCTACGTTTTGCATTGTGAGCCCGGATTACTGGCACCATGAGCTGGCTCTTCTCCAAGGGCTCCAGACCCCTGCCACCTCTCACCAGTTTGCAGCAGCAGAAGCAGCGACAGATCGAGTCCCTGAAGGCATGCCATAGCAGGTGAGTGACCCGCTGTTGACACGTGGGGGGGTCCCACTAGGGTCTGTGTTGACACCTGGGAAGATCCCAATAGGGTCTGTGTTGACACGTGGGGGGTCCCACTAGGGTCTGTGTTGACACGTTGGGAGATCCCAATAGGGTCTGTGTTGACACCTGGGAAGATCCCAATAGGGTATGTGTTGACACGTGGGGGGTCCCACTAGGGTCTGTGTTGACACGTTGGGAGATCCCAATAGTGTCTGTGTTGACACCTGGGAAGATCCCAATAGGGTATGTGTTGACACGTGGGGGGTCCCACTAGGGTCTGTGTTGACACGTCGGGAGATCCCAATAGGGTCTGTGTTGACACCTGGGAAGATCCCAATAGGGCCGGGTTGACACGTGGGGGGTCCCAATAGGGTCTGTGTTGACACCTGGGAAGATCCCACTAGGGTCTGTGTTGACACCTGGGAAGATCCCAATAGGGTCTGTGTTGACACGTGGGCGGTCCCACTAGGGTCTGTGTTGACACGTCGAGAGATCCCACTAGGGTCTGTGTTGACACGTGGGAAGATCCCAATAGGGTCGTGTTGACACGTGGGGGGTCCCACTAGGGTCTGTGTTGACACCTGGGAAGATCCCAATAGGGTCTGTGTTGACACGTGGGGGGTCCCACTAGGGTCTGTGTTGACACGTCGGGAGATCCCAATAGGGTCTGTGCTGACACCTGGGAAGATCCCAATAGGGTCTGTGTTGACACGTGGGGGGTCCCACTAGGGTCTGTGTTGACACGTCGGGAGATCCCAATAGGGTCTGTGTTGACACCTGGGAAGATCCCAATAGGGTCTGTGTTGACACGTGGGGGGTCCCACTAGGGTCTGTGTTGACACGTCGGGAGATCCCAATAGGGTCTGTGTTGACACCTGAGAAGATCCCAATAGGGTCTGTGTTGACACGTGGGGGGTCCCACTAGGGTCTGTGTTGACACGTCGGGAGATCCCAATAGGGTCTGTGTTGACACCTGGGAAGATCCCAATAGGGTCTGTGTTGACACGTGGGGGGTCCCACTAGGGTCTGTGTTGACACGTCGGGAGATCCCAATACGGTCTGTGTTGACACCTGGGAAGATCCCAATAGGGTCTGTGTTGACACGTGGGGGGTCCCACTAGGGTCTGTGTTGACACCTGGGAAGATCCCAATAGGGTCTGTGTTGACACGTGGGCGGTCTCACTAGGGTCTGTGTTGACACGTCGAGAGATCCCACTAGGGTCTGTGTTGACACGTGGGGGCTTCCTCTAGGGTCTGTGTTGACACGTGGGGGGTCCCACTAGGGTCTGTGTTGACACGTGGGGGGGTCCCACTAGGGTCTGTGTTGACACGTGGGGAGATCACAATAGGGTCTGTGTTGACACGTGGGGGCTTCCTCTAGGGTCTGTGTTGACATGTGTGGGGGCCCCACTAGGGTCTGCGTGGTGTCCTATTAGGGTCTGTGCGGACACGTGTGGGGGCCCCACTAGGGTCTGTGGGAGAGTGGATGGGCCCCCTGGGGTCTGTGGACACATCGGGGGTACTTAATATTTGTAGTCTACTAACATAGAAATGTTACATTGAAGTCCCTGCCTCATTGGATCTTAGTACATTTTAAAAAAGTACACATTTAAAGCCGACGTCATTGTGGTGGAAAGTTATTACACGGACGTTGAGGTGGGTCATTATGACCTGGGTATATTTTATGACTGATTTTGAAAATTTAAGGATGATTTTAGAAGATTATTAGTATATTTTGAATAAGAAACTATTGAATGTAGTATTTTGTCATAGAGAATGGAGAATTAACTTTTTTTTATTATTATTATTTCTACGTAGTCTTGAAAAAAAATTGATGACTTCTGTGTTATTGCTTTATATCTTAACAAAAAATAAACTTTTCATCTAAAATTTAAACTTTTTCATTGACTTAAGTATGAGATGTTTGAAAATGAAAACAATGCAAAAACAAAATCAGTCTTACAACAGCTTATCGCTACAGTCACTGCACTATGCAATCAGGTGTTCCGGGCTTATAGACATGTATGAGTGGTCGTACGATCTTTTTTTAGCGGGTCACACGTAACATTTTTTTCGAACTCCTGGTACTTTTACTGAAACATCACATACTAACATGGCACAAAATTGTTATACCGACATTGAGGTTGGATCATAATAACCTTTTCGGAGATGGATGGCGTCTGTCTAGTTCTCTGCGCTGACGCCTGCTGACTGAGTGGTCGCGGGAAACTGGTAGGGAGGGGTCTTAACGCCAGCTACTGAGAGGTTTGGCAACGGTGCATAACTAAGTAAAAATTACACGTAATTTAAAACGCCTCGGGTTATTATGGCCCAACCTCAATGACGCCAGGTTAATAAAACATTATGGGTTAGGAACACTAAATAATTATTATTTGTATTCTGAATATTTGAGATCAGAGTACCCACCTTGTTGTCTGCTGCTGTTTGTCCTGTTTGGCAGATAACCAACTGATTGTCCAAATCAGAATACCAGCTTGTCACTTGTTTCTGCGTTCTTCACAGCTGTATTTCACCAATGTGACACAATGTGGCAATCATTTGGCCTATTCCTATGTATAAGTGTGAGAGGCCCTGTGTGCCCGTTATGTCTGGGTAAAAGTTATATTTTTGATCTTGAAAATGGCATTTACTTTGTTTTTTGTGTTTGTTCTCATGTGGTTCTGTTACTTTACAAAAAAAAAAAGAGAGTTCTACACAGGTTACAAAAGCACATGTATTGATACAAACAAACATGTTTTGCCAAATGCACCATGCTATACACTTGCTTTTAGTTGTACTGTATAGGAACTGTAATTAGGTGAGTTTGAGTGTATTATATTGTTTTATAAAGTAACTGGTGTGCATTTGAAGCTTGCTAACACTACTGGAGGATTTCCCAGCATGAAAGACTATCTATCCCTTATTGTGGGATACAGCACAGTGTGAGTCCTTCATGTGATACATTAGTCATTGTGAGGGGCAGGGCAGGGCTGTACTTGTCACTTTCCATCTGCTGATTAGAAGGACATTTCAACATATTCCACTTTCTGTATTGCTCTATTCCTCTTTTAAAAATATTCAAAACCAAATCTATTATTAAAATCACTAGAAAAGGCATTGACAAAGGCGTAACTAGGATTGATGGAGCCCAGGGCAAATAAAGAAAAATGTTGCTCCTTGAAATCTATACTTCAAAATTATTTTATTGGTATTCAAACACAATGGGCCTGATTCAGAGCCAACAAGTGATTATTTGTTAAGCCGCACCATTTGCAAAGTGAGTGACAGGTACTGTAGTCATCGTTTGGAGGGTGGTAACGTGAGGTGATGGTTAGAAAAACACAGATGTGTCTGACCGTTTTATGGGCGTGCATAAATCAGCCATTCCGATCGCCTTCGGCGTATGAGAGCTCTCTGCGTGTCAGGAGAGCTGCAGTGTTTGCGGCTGGTCAGACTTACCTTACATGCTGCGTGACTGCCCGATGTGCGTCAATAGTACCGATGTTTACACTGCTGTATGTCGTCGGACAGATGTGAGACGGCAGCGGTGGGCGTCCCTGTGCTTGGGAAAGCTTTGGCGACATTAGCATATTTTCGCAGCTGTGTTCTGTCCAGTGTCGCAGCTGCGATTCTATTAGCGTAAATCTCTGAATGAGGCCCAATGTGCACATACAATGTTGTGTAATGGCAATTTGCAGTGAATGGCCGGCAGCTCCGTAAACTTTAGGGACTTTGAACACTGCCACCAGCTGAGACACAAATGTTAGGCCCATGGGTGTATTTATAATGGGTGCCCAGGGGCCCCCCACACCATACACCCATTCAAAATACATCCAGAGCCGTAATAAGGCATGTCCCCACCTGTCATGCGGACGACGACATTACATTGCGCTGAAGGGGGCGTGACCGGCAGCTCCGATAAGTGCAGCACTGACCAGGCGTCAGGATGCCCAAACGGCTGTATATACTGTGGAGGGTGCCCGTCTGTGCAGTACCAGGCACCCTGCTAGCCAGGAGCAAGGCTTGGAGGGGGACGACGGTGCCGCCACAGAGCCTCTGCGCTCTATGCAAAGGCACTAGTCGCCCCCTAGCTAGTTATGGCCCTGTATTCGTCCAGTCTGTGATATATGGTATTTGTATAATGTATAGCTCTTAATGATATACTGAGTACATACTCAGGGGGACAAGCTTATCATGTAAGTAGCAACATATGTTAAAATAAAATAGATGTATATCTACTACTGTTTCATACAGGCACGTATTAGTTCCACAAAAACAAAGGTTCCCATATGACTGAGCTGTAATAATCGTGAGCGCACAAAGCCAGCCCTTATATCTATTGGTGACTCACATACTTAATAGATTCACATAGGGACCTGTACTGTCGCTCTCGGCAGCATTAGATAATCTGACACAGCTAGGCAGGAACAATGTGTGCTATTTGGTAATCAGAGTTATTTTTTATAAAATTCCTTTAAGTAAAAAGATAATTTTTCTGTTTTATACAGTCAGGTGCATAAATATTGGGACATTGACAGAATTTTCATATTTTGGCCTCTATTCACCACCACAATGGTTTTGAAATGAAACAAACAAGATGTGATTTAACTGCAGACTTTCACATTTAATTTGAGGGTAATTACATCCAAATCAGGTGAACGGTGTAGGAATTACAACGGTTTCTATATGTGCCTCTCACTTTTTAAGGGGCCAAAAGTAATGGGACTATCAACTCAAAAGCTATTTCATGGACAGGTGTGGGCTATTCCCTCGTTATTTCATTATCAATTAAGCAGGTAAAGGGTCTGGAGTTGATTCTAGGTGTGACATTTGCATTTGGAATCAGTTGCTGTCGACTATCAATATGAGATCCAAAGAGCTGTCACTATCAGTGAAGCAAGCCATCATTAGGCTGAAAAATCAAAACAAACCCATCAGAGAGATAGCAATAAACATTAGATGTGGCCAAATCAACTGTTTGGAACATTCTTAAAAAGAAAGAACGCATCGGAGAGCTCAGCAACACCAAAAGACCCGGAAGACCACGGAAAACAACTGTGGTGGATGACAGAAGAATTATTTCCCTGGTGAAGAAAAACCCCCTTCACAACAGTTGGCCAAATCAAGAACACTCTCTAGGAGGTAGGTGTATATGTGTCAAAGTCAACAATCAAGAGAAGACTTCACAAGAGTGAATATAGAGGGTTCACCACAAGATTTAAACCATTGGTGAGCCTCAAAAACAGATAGACCAGATTAGAGTTTGCCAAACAACATCTAAAAAAGCCATTACAGTTCTGGAACAACATCCTATGGACAGAAAATACAAAGATCAACTTGTACCAGAGTGATGGGAAGAGAAGAGTACGGAGAAGGAAAGGAACTGCTCATGGTCCAAAACATACCACCTCATCAGTGAAGCATGGTGGTGGTAGTGTCATGGTGTGGGCATGTATGGCTGCCAATGGAACTGGTTTCCTTGTATTTATTGATGATGTGACTGCTGACAAAAGCAGCAGAATGAATTCTGAAGTGTTTCGGGCAATATTATATGCTCATATTCAGTCAAATGCTTCAGAACTCATTGGACGGCACTTCACAGTGCAGATGGACAATGACCCGAAGCATACTGCAAATGCAACCAAAGAGTTTTTTAAGGCTAAAAAGTGGAATGTTATGCAATGGCCAAGTCAATCCCCTGACCTGAATTTGATTGAGCATGCATTTCACTTGATGAAGACAAAACTGAAGGGAAAATGCCCCAAGAACAAGCAGGAACTGAAGACATTTGCAGTAGAGGCCTGGCAGAGCATCACCAGGTATGAAACCAAGCGTCTGGTGATGTCTATGCGTTCCAGACTTCAGGCTGTTATTGCCTGCAAAGGATTTGCAACAAAGTATTCAAAAGTGAAAGTTAGATTTAGGATTGTTTAGTTTGTCCCATTACTTTTGGCCCCTTAAAAAGTGGGAGGCACATATAGAAACCGTTGTAATTCCTATACCGTTCACCTGATTTGGATGTAATTTCCCTCAAATTAAATGTGAAAGTCTGCAGTTAAAGCACATCTTGTTTGTTTCATTTCAAAGCCATTGTGGTGGTGAACAGAGGCCAAAATATGAAAATTCTGTCAATGTTCCAATATTTATGCACCTGACTGTAGGATTAAAGTAATGGACTGATTAGTTATGAAGACGTTTTTAGAGCTTGATTGCTGGATCTGATACCATCTTCATATGTCATGGGTTCCCTGGAGTCTCGGTCACTACTATGGGAACGAAATCTTGGTTATAAAGAGGGATCCGTTCGGATCCATCCGGCCCTATGCATCAGTGAACATAGGGCCTGATTCTGAGTTGGGAGTAAAGCCAAAAAAAAATTACGTAACGATGCATCTTGGCAAAACCATGTTGCACTGCAGGTTGGGCAGATCTAAAATGTGCGAAGAGATTTAGATTTTGGAGGGGTGTCCAAACAATTTGCTGTGTAAAAATAAAGATTTCCTTCATTTGTGGGCTACATGTGCAAGCAGTCAGTATTTACCCTGCATGCAAAATTAATAAATGTATTTGCACCCCTTGTATTGCAACATGGTTTGCACCTGTATTTACTCTTCTTTGCTTTACTCCCATCTCAGAATCCAGCCCATACTTCACGCATGCAAAGTACTATTGTCAGGTCAAACTCGGCAATGTAAAATTCTGCTACTTCTAATAGCGGCAGAATCAGCAGTGATAGGGCTGGAAATATTGAATTGCTCCAGTAGTTTTGGATTTGCCACCACAGCTCACGCTGTGTCAGGTCCATAAATTGCATGGGACAATCACAATTTTTAATGCAATGACCTAAGCTGCATATGTTACAAGCTAGCCAATTCAAACAAAAACACTCTATCAGAAAGTGCTAAAGAAAAAAAAAGCACATGCCACTCAGACCACCCTATGTCCATTAACATGCCGCTCAAATCACCCCACGTGCCTCCACCTACAAGCCACTCATATAACTTGTCGTGCCTTCGTATGCCAATCAGACCATCCCATCTACCTCCACATGCCATTTGGATTAGAAAACATGCCTCCACGTGCCAAACAGACCAACCCATATGCCAATTAGATCACCCCGTGGGCCTCTAAAGGCCACTCAATCTTCCCCATGTTCTTCCACATTCCACACAAACCTCCCTACATGGCTCCACATGCCACTCAGCCCACCCCACATGCCAGTCAAACAAGCCGTGTCTCCACATTCCACTCAGACCACCCCACATGCCAGTCAAACAAGCCGTGTCTCCACATTCCACTCAGCCCACCCCACATGCCAGTCAAACAAGCCGTGTCTCCACATGCCACTCAGAACACCCTACTTGCCCCCACATACCACCCAACATGACACTCAGACCACAATATGCAACTATAACCTCCTCATATGCTACAACAAATGCCACACGGACCTCCTCATATGCCTCCACAAACCACTCAGACCACAATTTGTAACTATGACCTCTCCATATGTCACACTGACCTCGCCACATGCCTCCACATACCCCTATATTTGTCCCCAATCACTTTTTTTTTTTTTTTTTTTTTTTTTTAGAAAGATAAACTTTTTATGACTGGAGATGAGAATTGTACTCTGTTGGCTCTCATCTCCAAGGGGGTCTCTGTAGATCATGTAGATCCTGGGGCTAGATGGCTGCTTCTGCTCTCTGGGCTCTGGGCTAACAGGACGACCTCCTCAGCTCCTGCTGTAGTGCTGCACCGCCCCCGCTTTCCCCATGTACTCAGCATGGCCAGTGCTACACACTGAGCCTGCCCTGCAGTAAGAAGTCTGTGTTTGCAGTGGAGGGGGAAGGGGGATTGGGGAGCACGGCTATTTTGTGAGCCGAGGAGCCGCAGTCCTGGCTGTCGAATGTGCGGACTGCGGATCATCACTCACTCCCACTGCACCAACTATGGAGGGGTAAAGCTGATTGCGGATGGACAGTCCCTCCACACTTACTGTCGAACAACATGTGCCCCCATGCCAGCGCCCCCTATGTACCGGCGCCCAGGACACCTACATTGCTTACACATTCTCGTTACGCCTTTGGGCCTTTTCCTTAAGAATTTTTTCTTTTTTGTATTTTGGAAAGATTTTTTTGTCATTGTTGTTTTCAATGTCTGATGCATTATTTTTGCTGTGTAGCTTTATCCATGTTTGTGACTAAGAGGTGTACTGTGTGTTTTGGGGATATGATTATTGGCTGTGTTTTACTACAGTATACAGTTTTAAGAATGCAAGAATTAACATCTTTCATATTGATAGGAAACATTTATGGTGAGTACACACAGTATGATTAAAATGGACGATATGAACGATAGCGATATCCATAATATCGTTAGCGTTCATATCGTACATTTTTCATTGACCAAAGACCTGCGATGCGCGGCCACGTATGGAAGAGAACGATATCGTCCATTGCCCATGCATGCAGGCCAACCTTGTCAATATCGACTAGGTTACTATATCGTTGGTGGGTTCGTGGTGTGCTGGATGATCGATATCGATCATCCAGCACACCCGGGAGATCGTTCAGCGATATCTTTATCGTTGACGATCGTCCCGTGTGTATGCACCATAAGGCCATACTGTGTCGAGCTGAACTTTGTAACCAGTTCTGTAGCTAAAGGCACATAAGCTCTGCTACAAAACATTTTCTAGGTTGCCTCTTACCTGCCTGCACCTCTCTTACCTTACTGCATTTGGAAATATAGGCACTATTGGGGGCTGATGATGCTGAACTAATCTTCATTCTGGCACCCTGCACCTGTCACAACCCGTGCAGTTCCTCTTTGCTGTATGGGCTGTCGCTCTCTGCTCTGGTGCTACTAGCACACTCATCTAATGCATCAAACTGGTGAGTAACAGAGCAAAGTGTGCTAGAAGCACCAGAGCAGAGAGCTACACCCCAGGCAGAAAAGAGGAACTGCATGGGTTGTGACAGGTGCAGGGTGCTAGAATTCACACTACTAACCAGAGGGGAAGTTGTGATGGTTCATATTGCCAAGCAATTCATAAGTTATTAGGGAACAAATATATTAGTAATTGGGGTCAATCATTGTACTGAAAAGACTCTCAACCCTGACCCATTTCCTAGTCTACTGTAATGAGGAACTAGCAATGAGGGTACAAAACGAAGACTGCATTGGCTTCTGTTCCTTTCAGTTGTGTCTTTATATGATCAGGAAGGGTGATCTGTGTGCTGACCAATACCAATTCTCTAAATCAGGTTTAGGCGGCATGTGGCACTCCAGCTGCCTTGGAACTACACATCCCAGCATGCCCTAACAGTAAAACCGTGGCAGCTCTAAACCATAGTGCTGAAAAATAAAACAAGGATGTAAAAAAACTTATTTTTCACTCAGTCTGCAACTTATAATTGTGTATGCGCTGAGTATTATTATTTTTACTAATTGTGGCATGTTGCGATTTATTTCATTTCTTGCTTATGTACAGATGTGTCCATATATATCCTGCCTCCTTGCGCGTTAAACAGTCTTTCTAATCGCGTCATGCCGTAGCACAACTCGGTAGTGCCGAGCGTCCTTCCATGCAGCCACTGACACTGTAACATAGCTTTCCGCGTGCACCCGTGACCGCACACACAATATAGGCATGCCGCATACCATTGTAATCGGCAGAAGCGGCTTGTGCGTCCGATGCGCAACGCTTTGTGACTAAGACGCATTTTAAGGGAAAAAGTCACACAAAAAGATGTTCGGTGCTACAGAGTCACGCGGCGCTCACGTTATGGGTAACGTGACCTGTAGTGTACAGAGGAGAGATGTATGTGGACACATCTGTATTGTCTTGTTTTATAGCTCGCTTTCACTTTTTAATTACTTCTAATTGCTCTTAATTCCTAAGCACTTTCTGCAGCAAGGCTGTCTTCCAACATTCGTCTTACATTTATTGTAAGTTCTCAATAATATTCATTTAACACATCCATTTCCAGTTGTAGTCTTTCCCTGTATCTTATGGAAGGTGCTGTGGACCTTTTGTGGTACATAATACAATTATACATATTTCTCCTCTTTATATTACTTAGTTCATACACTTGTCATTAATTGTTTTTTGTCTTCTTGCACAGTATTTCTGAAATTCAGAAAGATGTGGAATATAGACTTCCGGTTACAGTAAAAAATCTGACCATAAACATCAATATGTAAGTGCTTGTTCTCAATCCTCTTCTTTTGGAATGTTCTGTACTGTTGGGGGGTTTGAATGAACTGATTGCGTGCACATGTTTATTGTGATCATTGCTCCAACAGGTTTAGTAATAATATTGATCTGACATTGCCAAAGATGGAACCTTAGTTCTGGAAACTTGTGGCATATTTAGGAAAACAGTGGAGTTAAATATTATAGGGGGCGATTCAAATCAACGCGAATCGAATAGCGCCCGGAGCGTGCTTCTGGAGCTATTCAATTCAGTGCGCTGTGTGGTCGGAGAATGCCGGTTATGGCGCCTTAACAAGGGTGTTAAGGCGCGTTAACCGGCAATCTCTGACCAAAGTGCCGGGCACGCGTCTGTTAGCGCCGCGCTAAGCAGAAAACCAGCTGCGCACCCGGCACTTTGGTCGGATTTCTCCTCGCATCCCGGGGATGGGGGGTGCGAGAAAAAATCCTTAGCCCGCCCAAACAGCGCACTGAATTGAATAGCTCCGGGAGCTCGCTCCCGGCGCTATTCAATTCGCGTTGAATTGAATCGCCCCCATATAGTCATGATTATAGGATGTCTGATTGGTCCATAAATTTTGATAATTGCGCTTCCTTTCTCTCATACATTTTGTTTTTATTGCAGTTTGCTTCCTCAGCAATTTCCTCAAGACAAACCTATCATCACCGTTTATCCACCAATTAGACATCATCTAGTGGACAAACAAGGCACTAGTATCACATGTCCGCTAGTAAATAATGTACGTTTGTTTATGTTTTTATATTTAAAGCTTTAAGTTAATTTATGTAGATAAAATGATTCTGTCTTAGTGTCACATTTTAGTTTATCCTACATGTTAAAAAAAATATAGGTGCAGGAGGAGGTGGTAATAATATGGTTATTCAGGTGATCGCTGAGATGCATTTGGCAGGAGTTTCAGTGATCGGGAACTCTCAGCTCAATCGTTTTTCACGAGCAGCCATGCCTAGGGTCTTATAACTAACCCGCCCTCATTGATTTCACATATCTCCACTGCCACTAGGCCATGAGAACATGCTAATACATTTTACATTCATTCCTAATATTTACATTAGCCAAGTACCAAGGGATACATATGGCTTATAGACATGCATGATGGGGACACCGGAATGTACTGTGATGTATACAAATTCTACTTACAGCATTTTATGTGCAGTACAACTGGCAACAGGATGGTAATTAATCATGCTGGTAGTTGTACTGCCGGCTGGCATTAACTACTGTAAGTAACTTGGCGACATCACTCTGTGTTCCGGTGGCGACTTCTGATTGTCAACAAGGCAACTACTTCCCAATATGAAGGGGATTTATTACATTTTTGGTTAGAGTAACTGTAAACAGTAAGCTGCTCAGCATCAATATAAAAAGTTCTGCTGATGGCTTGGTACTGTTTTCTGGTGCAGTTCTCCTTAGCTGAGTATTGGGTAGCATTGTGAAAGTGGTGTTTTTTTTTATATAGGGTGGGAAAAAAAATGTTTTCCATTACAAAATTCCAAATATCCTAATGATGTTGTCATTCCTTAGTTCACTATGCACTCTGATCTTGGTAAAATAGTACAGAATTTGTTAGAAGAGTTTTGGAAGAATCCTCCAACGCTGGCTCCGACGTCTGGCTCATTTCCTTAGTAAGTTCTTGTGGTGCAAGGTCACTTGTGTCTGTGCTAACACACTGGAAATGTGGACAGATTTGATGACCAATGCTATCAAATAATTTATGTTTTTCTCCTAATGAAAGCAACACTGTCACATTACTGTCTACAGCCATGGCCAAAAGTTTTGAGAAGGACACAAATTTTGGTTTTCACTAAGTTTTCTGCGTCAGTATTTTTAGACCTTTTTGTCAGATGTTACTATGGTATACTGAAGTAACATTACAAGCATTTCATAAGTGTCAAAGGCTTTTATTGACAATTACATTAAGTTTATGCAAAGAGTCAATATTTGCAGTGTTGGCCCTTCTTTTTCAAGACCTCTGCAATTCACCCTGGCATTCTGTCAATCAAGTTCTGGGCCACATACTGACTGCTAGCTGCCCATTCTTGCCTAATCAATGCTTGGAGTTAGAAGCAACCCCACACATGAATGGTCTCAGGATGCTTTACTGTTGGCATGACACAGGACTGATTGTATCGCTCACCTTTCCTTCTCCAGACAAGCGTTCTTCCAGATGCCCCAAACAATCTGAAAGGGTATTCATCAGAGAAAATAACTTTACCCTAGTTCTCAGCAGTCTAATCCCTGTACCTTTTGCAGAATATCAGTCTGTCCCTGATGTTTTTTCTGGAAAAAAGTGGCTTCTTTGCTGCCCTTCTTGACACCAGGCCATTCTCCAAAAGTCTTTGTCCTGTTTCATGCCAACAGTAAAGCATTCTGAGACCATTCATGTGTGGGGTTGCTTCTCAGCCAAGGGAGGGGCTCACTCACAATTTTTCCTAAGAACACAGCCGTGAATAAAGAATGAGACCAAAACATCCTCCAAGAGCAACTTCTCCCAACCATCCAAGAACAGTTTGGTGACGAACAATGCCTTTTTCAGCATGATGGAGCACCTTGCCATAAGGCAAAAGTGATAACTAAGTGGCTCAAGGAACAAAACATCGAAATTTTGAGTCTCTGGCCAGGAAACTCCCCAGACCTTAATCCCATTGAGAACTTGTGGTCAATCCTCAAGAGGCGGATGGACAAACAAAAACCCACAAATTCTGACAAACTCCAAGCATTGATTAGGCAAGAATGTGCGGCCATCAGTCAGTATGTGGCCCAGAATTTGGTGAATTGCAGAGGTCTTGAAAAAGAAGGGTCAAAACTGCAAATATTGACTCTTTGCATAAACTTAATGAAATTGTCAATAAAAGCTTTTGACACTTATGAAATGCTTGTAATTGTACTTCAGTATACCATAGTAAATTCTGACAAAAAGGTCTAAAAACACTGAAGCAGCAAACTTTGTGAAAACCAATACTTGTATCATTCTCCAAACTTTTGGCCACGGCTGTACACATACACATACTGTCTACCAGGATGATGGGAGATACCCTACGCAAACAACATGGGGGAGAACTTACAAACTTGTCAGAATTTAACCCATGGCCCCTGTACTTTGAGCATACAATGCTAACTCTTAGTAACTTACAAATGTAAGTTTGTGTTGAGATTGATGAGATCAACAAAGGAACACTTACCTGCTCTTTACACCCCGCTTGCCTGACTGACCAGTGTCCCCAATGAGTATAACAGTCCCATGCCGCTCTCCTCTTTCTATTCTGCTTTTCTGAAAGGTATCATTGCCGAACAGCAGGAGTAGATTGGATTATGAGAGCATGTAGCACTATAGTATTGATTATAAGTAGGAACTTGTATTTAAAGTTATTGATTTTTTTTCTTTCTTCATTTTGAATGTTTAGTTAATTGGGTGAAAAGTGGCTGGAGCTCATTAGTCCTCCTCCCATTACCCATCTTGTGCCATATATGTGACCTATATATATATTTCTGTAGTTTCATCTATTCACTTTACTTTGGCTCCAGCCATATATTTTTCATGGGGTAAATAAAATTTATTTTTAATGTAAACTGTCCTTTAAATTTATCTGTTCGGTAACCAATACCGCAGTGATTATATCTTGATCGATTGATGTTAGCTACACTAGGAGTGGAAGATTGATGTGTATCCTATGCACCATGTGGAGTAGGAAGCTGTATTACATCTCTGCTTAGCCTGTCTATAACCTTATCTGCAGATTAACATCTTTCCTAGGCTAATAGGATTTTAGGGTAACTGTGTGTTAAACGTGTGTACCTTTCTCCTGAGACTGCATGGGACGTTGCTGTACCTGTGGAGACGAAACACACAGTCACAAAGAATAAATATATTTTATTATGGCCCACACATTTATTTTGAGCCTGTAGTAAAGCATTTGGTATCCCAAATGTAGTTAGTATATCTGTTTGGTTGAAGAAACTCATTTTATCCCTATTTTTGCAGATTTTGACATATGCAATCCCGGTAAAATAAAAATATATGAATTCCACAATGCTAAGATAAGACACTATTAACCTCTTACGCCCTTAATACCCTGATATTTCCTTATTTTTGTACCTATTTTTGTTTATTTTTGGATACTGTTACACCCAACATATTGAAAATCTTTAATAAAAACATATTGAATAAAAGAAATAAATCACACATTACATGAACATAAGGTCTGATCTGACCACCTGAGGTCCTATATTGGCAGAGACCGGGAGTGTTGTCTTTGGCATTAGGGTTATGGTTTGCTTTGGAATAAGGCCCTAGGCCTAGAGCATTAATAATATTATTTAAAACTGTCATTTTTATGCTCATGCAAAGAACCTGCAAGAGAGGAGACTGATAATCTGTTGGAAGCAGCAAAGATTTAGACTTCATCAGAGAAAGCTTGGGCTAGTTGTGACCGCTCTGTATATTAGGTGTTGCTGAGTTTGCTGAGCAGACTGGTAAGCAGGGTGACAATGGTAGAGTATACATGATAGTGATCCCACAATTCTAATAGTAATTGAGAATTGGAATCACTTTTTGTTTCTTTTACAGCTTGTACAGCAATCCCGCAGGGCAGCCTCCTTACCCTCATTCGGGGTTCCCTTTCCTTCCATCGTTTCCCACACAAGAAACCAATAGGTCGGGATCAGTTTCTGAAAATGTCCCTTCAAGCTACAACACTGCCAAAGCCGCTGCCCCGTCCTACGGGCTGATAACTGATTTGCCTCTACCGGTCCCCACCTCTGAAGTGAGTATGACGTGATGTACAGACACATTCAGTGTCGACTGTCTGTTATTATTATTATTATCCTTTTATTTATATGGTGCCACAAGGGTTCTGCAGCACCTCCCAAAGTACATTAACAAATGAGCAAACTCGTAAAACAGCGACTTACAGTACAAGACAATACAGAATAAGAACATGGTTTATAAACATTGCTGCAGCGATCATAACACTCAAAAAGGCAGCAGGGCGTGGAGAGATTTGAGTAGATGATCGTATGAGTGAGGGAAGGAAAAGCACATAAGGGAAGAGGGCCCTGCTCGTGAGAGCTTACATTCTATAGGGGGGGGGGACAGACAGGGGTGACACAGATAGGGTAGACAGTGAGGAAGAAGCATGTAAGCAGCAGGTTAGGATGAGAGTCTGTGGCCTGTTCATGTTGGTTTAGGATGTATTGAGCAGTTGTTTGTATTACCCCGAATCTCTGACCTATTTCGCACAAATGAAATCACTGTAACACATTTGCCTCCTTGGTTTTATATGGAATTGCTGGGTCATTCCTTGGCAGCTCACGTTACAAAGTGACATAGCATGGCTATCAACAGCAAAAGGGATTTATGTGAAATTCATTTTATTTACTGAGAAATTAGAAAGACAGGTCATGCTTTAAAAAACTGTATTCAGGAATTGCTAATTGTTTGCTATGTCACTTTTCAACGTGAGCTACCGTGGAATAACCCTGCTTACCCATCAGATGGTATGCAGTTTTTGTTGCTTTAAACACTGTATTGTAAGCTTGCAGGCAGGGCCCTCTTACCTCTTTGTCTGTCTTTTATTACCTAGTCTTGTTTTATTATTGTTATGTTCCCAAGTGTAAAGTGCATCGGAATATACTGGTGCTATATAAGTAATTGTTAATAAAGAAATAAACACTGGTAACTAGTGGCATGTATTTCTGTATTTAGGTGGGCATAAACGGCTTCACATACAAGATGCCTGATCTCCCGGATACCTTTCCTGAGCTCTCAGAATTAAGGTAACTACACACGTGTAACTTGTCTGTAGTTGGGAGTGTGTTTATTAATGTATGTTGTGTGGATGCCAGCAGCGTTTTGATAGATGCAGTGTGACTGGAAATGCTGGGTGGCACTAGGAGAACGTGTCCGGTCACGCAGCTGTAAGCACCCTTGTGACACAGCCTTAGGGCTAGTATCAGATGACCTTTCATTTCAGCAGGAAGATTTTATTTGTGAAATAAACAAGTCCTCACTGAAATGCTTTTTGGGGGTAAAGACTCCCTGCATTAGATCCCACACATGCTGTGCCATTACCATGGACAGAGCCACACTCGCAGATTTGTTGGTAACACCAGTGACCTGATATCTGGCATTTCAATGTAGAACGCAACTCCAGTTACAGGGTGGAAAAGGATTACAGGCGCATATAATGGTGTGGTGCTAGTGTGCCAGTCTGTGCCCTCACAGTGACGTTACCCACCAGCTTGTCCCATCACATCACACTACAAAAACCCTGATGCCAGCTGCATTGCAGACATTGGCCCTCATTCAGAGCCGTTCGCTATTTGCGTTCGTTCGTTCAAAAACAAGGGGTGGCTATGCAAATGATCCGTTCGCACATTGCAGTCTGTTCACACCTCTAAGTCTGAACGAGCGAGCAAAACATACGCTCGTTTATTTGATAAAAACGCCCCCTGGCCGCTCGCACCATACGTCATGTCCGCTATTTATTAGATTAATCGAGTACATCGAACAGGATATGAACTGCTCGCTATTCTTGTGGTTGGTTTTTTCAACCGCTATTTTGCGAGCAGTTCTGAGTTAAAAAAAACCAAGTGACGTGGTCAATGACGCTGCTGTATTAATTATGCACACCCATAAAACGCCCGTTTTGACCTTTAAGCACGCCTGCGTTCGAATTCCACTCCCCCGTTTTCAAGCACCTTCCCCTGTTACCACCCACATACGCCTCATTCTGTCACTCAAAATAGCAGGCACTCGCTATATAGCGTACAAACGATTTTCGGCCGCACTGACTGGTTCGCGCATGCGTACTAAAAACCGTACGCATGCGCAGATGTGCGAACATCGCTCGGAACGAGCGTACTGCCGCTAGCGAGCGGCTCTGAATGAGGGCCAATGTCTGCAACGTAATCGCACTATATGGACTGTGACATTGGGCAGACACCATTGGCAGCCATATTGCGCACACACATCCTTTAGCAGACGGTCTGTAAGGGCAAGGTGTTTTAGGAGGCCATCCATAGCTGGTGGAATTCAATAGGCAACTCGCAAGATGCTGGAGCTTAGCAAGACATCTGTGAAACTTGGATAGGGAAGCAGGGACGACTTGTAGGGAGGCTACATTCAAAAGGACAGGATATTGTGTACCTATAAAAGTGGCGACTGGCGGGTGAAAAGAGCAGACATTGGTAAATTATTGTCATATATGTGTATACTGTCTAATTTTTCCCAAGCACGGTCCTCAGAGCTTCCTAACAGTCAAAGTTTTATAGGTAACCATGTTTGAGCACAGGTGTCTTATTTAACCATCAGTTATTTTGATTTAACCATCTGTGCTAAGTCATGGATATCCTTAAAATCTGGACTGTTGGGGTGCTTTGAGGACAGCGTTTAAGAACCACTGTCTTAGACAATTAATGAATATCCTGACGCATGACCTGTATTTGAGCCACTATTTTATTATGAATTTATTGGCTGCAATTTTGCTTCAGCCTAAAATGATGGCTGCTGCCTTCTCTATGTGTAGGTGAGAATTACACTGTGTGGTTATCCTACCAGCATAAGAATTCTTACTTTTTACATCTTTTACGATCTCGGCACTTGTTTTATTGCCAAATATGTTGAAACTCCCCTTGTCTCCATGTTAGATTGTGTAAGTACTAGTTTTGTAGTAAGAATATATTATCAATGTATTTCCTCTTTGAAGTGCGTAATTTGTTGTTTGTTCAGAAGCTGTGTGCACGTGTGTGTTCGTGCCTGTGTGTGCGCGCGTGCAATATCTGACTAATTCCTGTGTTACATTGCAGCATGCAACAGCTCACAGATATGATGGAACAAGAGGACGTTCTTCTGGAACAGTTTGTGAATCTACCACAATTAAAACAGGTCATTGCAGATAAAGAGGACCTGGTCATAAATATTGCAGCCATAGCAAGTAAGACATAACGTATAGGTAGGCTTGCCATATCATCCCTTTAATTCTGGGGACACATGAATTACACAGATTCTGTGGGTGGCTGACTTTAAGGGGTACATTTCCTAAAGTGAGAGTTTTTAGAAAGGAGTTTTAGAAGAGATGTTGCCCATAGCAACCAATCAGATTCTAGCTATTATCTTCTAGAAGGTGCTAGTTAAATGTTAAGTAGAATATGATTGGTTGCTATGGGCAACAACTCTTCTAAAACTCCCTTCTAAAAACTCTCACTTTAGTAAATTTACCCCTAAGTCTCCATTTATTAACAAGTCAATAAACAAAATTTTTGCTTAATTCAATCACCAGGTGCTATACCAGGTTAATAATTTAGACATGTCCTGAAAGTGATAATTCAAAATAACTAGCTATGTTCAAACATGATGTATGTCTGGCCCAAGTTTATAATTCCTTTGAGTATTAATGATTCAGCTATATTGAATCAGACATTATAAAAATGCATGCAATATTCTGGTGGTCACAATTTTAAAAGTACCTCAGGTGATTTTATCATCTCCAGGGCTAATAAATGCTGATTAATAGATCACTGCACTCTTACTGTTGAAGTGATGATATGGCAAGCCTATGCATAGAGTTATATATGTTACACTGCTGTACACTGTGCATGATCAGTGTGGTGAGACCTGTTGGTTTTCTTCAGAAAAGAACCTGCAACTGGAGCCCATTCTAGAATCAAAGCGACAGACATTGTTAGACAAAGTAAGTATGCCGAAGCTGCCGTTTCAGGCATTGTATGCTTGGTTCTTTTGTTTAATTCATGTGTGTGTGTTCTCTTACAGTATGAACTTCTCACACAAATGAAAACCGTGTTTGAAAAGAAGTTACAAAGACAGCATGAGCTGAGTGAGGTATATTGTGTGCTGCTTACGTTGTGGTGTTCGTACCAATCACAGATGTAGAAAGAGATGCACAAATGAGTGTTTGATCGCTGATTGGCCATGTGTCAGTATAAAAGGACAAACTCATGAATGTTTCTCAAAATGGGGGACATGTGAACTGTGCATTAGTACTGTAACCCATAGCAACCACAATGAATTGTGTTAGCAGGTGTCCATAAATAAAGCAATGTAACCTGTGGCTTATAACGTTATTACACTTTTGAATGCCACCACCAAAGAAATTGAGGTGATTGCTATATCACACATTCTCAGTCAATCTATTTCGCCTACAGAAAGTGATCATTGGGCCTGATTCAGAGCCGGACGCTCTGCCCAGAGCGCTCGCTCTGAATCAGGGCCCTCCTCCATGAAAATGGTGCGGCCTCCTGGCCGCTCGCATAGCTGTGGGTGACCACCCACAGCATATGCGAGTGGCCAAAAAGATGGGAGACCTCCCTGCCACAAGCCCTGGAGTGATTTTGGCTCTATCAGAGCCAAAATCACTCCCACTGACTAGTGATGTTAGTGGGGCCGTCTTCAGACGGTAGACGTTCCCATGGGAACACCTCCGTCTGGCAGGTACGCCCACCAAAGGGGGCGTGCTGTCAATCAACATCGACAGCACGCCCCCTTTGGTGCGAGACCCGGAGCGATGGGAAGCCCATCGCTCCCCGGGTCTCGCGCATGTGCACGACGGAGCTCCCTCCGTCGTGCGCATGCGCAGTGGGGAACATCGACCCACTTGCGAGCGTACTGCCGCTCGTGAGTGGGTCTGAATGACCCCCATTGTTAGGATTGATGCGCGCTGTGAAAAACATTGAGCCACTAGAAAATTAGAATCTGAGTTACCAAAGCACCATGGCGATTTTGTGTACTAAGGAAGATTAGGCAATCCTAGAGGTTACACTCCTGAGAAGTACTCTGAGGCCTATACATTAGCACATACCTCTGCACCCGTGTCACGTCTTCTCCAAGCAGTCCACAGAAAATGCCACCCTGGTGCCCATAGCCTCTCGAGGGGAGATTATGAAGTTAGTATATGCTGTACAAGTATAGATTTATTAGGGCTTATTATGTCTAGGTTTGCTCCTTGTAAGGTGCAAACATATTATTTTCGCAATAATATTGAATATATTATCATAAATTATAAATATTACATTTATTATTATTGCTATTTTAAATCATGTGGGCAAAACTGACATAAAACATTTTCTGTTTTTTCTTTCTGAAAACCCACTGCTTAGTAAATTATACCTCATAGAACAGGGGTATTCAACATGTGGCCTTCCAGATGCTGTGGAACTACACATCCCAGCATGCCCTGGTTTTAGCATGCGCTAATAGCAAAACTGTGGCAGGGCATTCTGGGATATGGGAGGGCCGCATATTGAATACCTCTGTATAAACTCTGTTCTCTTGGTCATCCATGTGCTGCTGTGGATTGATCATTGGGGGGTAACTGTAATAGGCAGCGGCTTTAAGTTCCGAGCGAGACTGCCCTATGTTTTACAGTACTGTAGCAGTCTTTTAGTAGGCAAAACCAGGTTGATTTTGCCTATAAAAAAATAGCTACTTTAAAACATTGGGCAGTCTCACACGGGACTCGCCGGTGTCTCAGAGCCACGGTTAAGGTTGCACATAAGATGTCTGCTACTTATATAAATGTGGAAACACATCTTTGAATTCAGCTGTAAATCCATCACTATGGCCTGTGTACAGCCTTTTGTCTGATTACTCTTTGCTCTACTTACTTGTGATCTGACAAAACTGGTTTCATCTGTTACAGACCGCGCTGAAACAATCGCCAGGTCTGATGTAGCCCATGCAGATGGGTATATAAAGCTATGTTCTGTGTCTTCCCCTCAGAGTTGTAGTCTGAGTGCTCTGCAGGCCAGGCTGAAAGTTGCAGCACACGAAGCGGAAGAGGAGTCTGACAGTATTGCAGAAAACTTCCTTGAGGGGAAAACAGAAATAGACGATTTTCTAAATATGTTCATGGAAAAGAGAACAGTAAGTATTTGAACATGGTGTATGAGTATATATATGATGTATTGTAAGCATCCATTTATCCGCCTTTGTTAGGTACACCTGCTGTGTAATGCACATATCTAATCAGCCAATCATGTGGCAGCAATTCATTGCTTAAAAGCATGCAGATATGGTTAAGAGGTTTAGTTGTTGTACAGACTAAAAAACAGCATAGGAAAGAAAAGTGATTTATGTGACTTTGTTGAATGAAAGTTGTTGCTAGATGGGATAGTGTGAATATGAGAGACTGCTGATCTCCTGGGTCTTTCTCAGGAGTTTACAGACAATGCTGACAGGAAGGTGACTGTAACTGAAATAACCATGTATTACAACATTGGTATGTAGGAGCTTCTATGAATGCACAACACAGCTCCGGAGCAGTGCACTGTGCCGGCCCGGCCCCTGTGATGTCACATAAGGGGCTGGGCGCCGACAGGAGAAGTGTGTAGAGCTGACCGGACGCTCCAGGCTGCTCTGCACACTGCGAGGTGCGTGCACCCTGTTAGTCAGATGCAGGGCCTGTGGGCAGCAACAGTGCCTCCCCGGCCCTGTGCCCTGGGTGACGGCATCACTCACACACCCCTCCATACGGCCCTGGCACAGCATGCGGACCCTTAAGGTGGGTGGGCTACAGCAGCAGAACACTACACCAGATCCACTCATATCAGATAACATGTAGTGGGTGCAAGTTCTCCAAGACTGGACCATTGAAGGCTGGAAAAACGTTGCCTGATCTAACAAATCTCTATTATTGCTGTGGCATACAGATGGTGGGGTCAGAATTTGGTGTAAACAACATGCATCCATGTATTCATTCTGCCTTATGTCAGCTGTTCAGGCTGGTGGTGTGGTGATGACGTGGGCAGTGTTTAAACCAATTAAGCATTTTTTTTTTTAACTTAGAAAGCATTTTCAGAAAATACAACCATCAATGGCTAAAATACAATGACCAATAAGCAGTAAATCGTTACAGAAAAATAAACACAGAGACATCAGTACTATAACATATCAACCACAGTACATAATAAAAAGAACATTAGGACAAATGGAGAAGAAAAGGGAAGGGGGGATTATCCAGAGACAGTGTTGCTACCTATGCACGTAATGAAAAACAAGAAAATAAACATATAAAATACAATCTGGGGGAAGAGAAGTTAAAGTCAACCAAATGGGAGCCAAGAATACATCTCCAACTAAACTGTAACCTCCTATCATTATGAAGACACAGTCCCAGCAGTTAAACGCTGTCGTGGTTTACATGTGGTGAAATAATCAAACCACAACCTCCATTTAACCAGAGGAGAGGAAGCGGAAATGAAACACTTATATCCAAGGGTTTCCATATCATAACTTTTTTTAATATATTGTGGCAGTATCACCAGAGATGGCGCTGGTGAGCAGCAGATTCTGTGTGGGGCAGGAGAGATCCGCCCACACAGAGAAGAAAAGGATTGTGGGAAGAGGTGTAAGGAGGCCCAGTGAATTCAGTCCAGGGAGGACTGAGGCAGACCAGTCAAGCAGAGCTCACTGTGCTAGCAAGCCATTGAGGGCCAGGAGGCCTGAGCCTAGGCCTGTGGGAAACAGGGAAGGCTATCAAACTCTGGGACTGAGCTACGGTACCTGCAAGGAAGTAGGCCAGACTGTGAGGCTGTGGCAGCCAGCCAACTAAAGACCAGGCCGGAGCCTGTGTTAACCTGCATGAAGCAGGGCTAACCTGACTTTGGACTTTTATTTACAGACTAGCTGCACTTTAATAGAGAGGGCTCAAGAAGTGAGCTAGTGCCCTAAACAAGGGCTAAGTTGTTTATTATTTTTCTGTTTCCTGATTTCACATGCTGGAAGTAAAGCACCATTTATGTTTATTTAAACTGGAATGCTATGTGTGGACTCTAATTCTGCACCTACTCACTGCACCACTGACTGTAGTCTTCCGAGCTAATTAACCCCCAAGTTATCACAATATGTTTTAATCTTGGAGGGGGTCCGATGGGGGGATTTTTCATGATTGGGCAATCTAGTAGCAATAAAAATGTGACCCGTCACGTATCTGCAGTGTGACTGGTGAGAGGCTGGATAATGGGGGAGTAAAGTAGTCTTAGGTCGTAGTGGGAGCGTAATCCCTGTAATTTGAGAAATAAGGTTAAAGACTTCCATCCAGAGCTTCTGAATTTTAGGGCAAGACCAAAGGATATGAAGCAAATCAATTGAGCATTTTTTTAAATGCCATGACCTACCTGATTATTGTAATTGACCATGTACATCCCTTTATGGCCCAGTCTACCAATCTTTTAAAGCATGCACTATTTCACACACGTTCCATGGACATGGCAATGAGTTCAGTGCAGTCCAGTGACCTCCGCAGTAACCAGATCTCTATTGATTAGATCGCTTCCAGCACCATGTTGGATCCATGCCACGAATAACTCAGGGTGTTGTGGGGGCAGACGGATCCTACCCACTACTAGTAAGGTGTACCTAATAATGTGGGCGCTGAATGTATGTAGTAGTACACATCTTGCTGCATAAGGGGAGACAGGAGAAATTCCGCAACGTTTATGGGCTATATGGGCTAGGTACAAGGCACACACAGCTACACATTAGAATGACTAGGATGGCACACAGGATATCCATGGAAATGATGCCATTCATCTATGCAGCATTTACATAAAGCTGTCACCTCATACTGGGATTTACATCTCTGGGATTGTGGAATTGATTCCGGTGGGGAATTATACAGCTGTACAGTTTATATTGAGCATTGTTTTATTTGCTTTAAATATAAAAGTTTGTCAATATTCCAAACTGTTTGACACCATTATTTTACTGACTGTTTTTAATGAGTCCTTTAGTTATAGATTAATGGTGTGTTACTTCCTCTCTCCCACAGTGCTGCCACAGTAGAAGAGCCAAAGAAGAGAAACTGCAACAGTCCATAACTTTGCACAGTCAATATCATGCACCGCTATAGGTACAGTAATACAATGCCATGCACGGCTATAGGTACAGTAATACAATACCATGCACCGCTATAGGTACAGTAATACCATACCATGCACGGCTATAGGTACAGTAATGCAATACCATGCACCGCTATAGGTACAGTAATACAGTACCATGCACCGCTATAGGTACAGTAATACCGTACCATGCACCGCTATAGGTACAGTAATACCGTACCATGCACCGCTATAGGTACAGTAATACCGTACCATGCACCGCTATAGGTACAGTAATACCGTACCATGCACCGCTATAGGTACAGTAATACCGTACCATGCACCGCTATAGGTACAGTAATACAGTACCATGCACCGCTATAGGTACAGTAATACCGTACCATGCACCGCTATAGGTACAGTAATACCGTACCATGCACCGCTATAGGTACAGTAATACAATACCATGCACCGCTATAGATACAGTAATACAATACCATGCACCGCTATAGGTACAGTAATACAATACCATGCACCGCTATAGGTACAGTAATACAATACCATGCACCGCTATAGGTACAGTAATACAATACCATGCACCGCTATAGGTACAGTAATACAATACCATGCATGGCTACATGTACAGTAATAAAATACCAAGCACTGCTATAGGTACAGTAATATATTCCCATGCATGGCTGCAAGTACAGTAATACAATACCATGCACCGCTATAGGTACAGTAATACAATATCATGCACCGCTATAGGTACAGTAATACAATACCATGCATGGCTACACGTACAGTAATACAATACCATGCACCGCTATAGGTACAGTAATACAATACCATGCATGGCTACACGTACAGTAATACAATACCATGCACCGCTATAGGTACAGTAATACAATATCATGCACCGCTATAGGTACAGTAATACAATACCATGCATGGCTACACGTACAGTAATACAATACCATGCATGGCTACACGTACAGTAATACAATACCATGCATGGCTACACGTACAGTAATACAATACCATGCACCGCTACACGTACAGTAATACAATATCATGCGCCGCTATAGGTACAGTAATATACCATGCATGGCTACACGTACAGTAATACCATACCATGCACCACTATAGGTACAGTAATACCATACCATGCACCACTATAGGTACAGTAATACAATACCATGCACCGTTATAGGTACAGTAATACAATACCATGCATGGCTATAGGTACAGTAATACCATACCATGCACCGCTATAGGTACAGTAATACCATACCATGCACCGCTATAGGTACAGTAATACAATACCATGCACGACTACAAGTACAGTAATACAATACCATGCATGGCTATAAGTACAGTAATACAATACCATGCACTGTTATAGGTGTAGTCATAAACTACTATGTGCTGTTCTACTTCTTTATCCAATGCATGCAACTGGCTATATAGAAAGATGCTAATGTTGTCATGACAACTTATACCTTCTTTTTCACCAAAGTCCTGGGTCTGACCTGGGATCTGGAACTCTGGGCCTGATTCTGACCCGCTCGCAAGCGGGTCGATGGTGCCCAAGTGCGCATGCGCACGACGGAGGCGCTCCCGTTGTGCGCATGCGCGAGACCCGAATAACGACAGCCAAGCCGTCGTTAAGGGTCTCGCTCCAAAGGGGGCGTGCTGTCGATGTTGATTGACAGCACGCCCCCTTTGGTGGGCGTGCCGGGGCGTGGCTGCCCAGACGGAGGCGTTCCCATGGGAACGCCTACCGTCTGGGGCCGGCCCCATTGACATCACTAGTGATGTCAGTGAGAGTGCTTTTGGCTCTGATAGAGCCAAAAGCACTCCTGGGCTTGCGGCAGCGAGACCCTACCGCAGGGTCTCGTCGCAAGCCCGATGGTCGCGATGGTCTTGACCATCGCGGCCATCATCATGGCCGCTCACTATAGCTGTGGGTGGTCATCCACAGCTATGCGAGCGGCCAGGAGGCCGCTCCAAAAAGGAGCAGGGACGGCCCTGATTCAGAGCGAGCGCTCTGTCAGAGCATCCGGCTCTGAATCAGGGCCTCTGTGCATTACTGTAGGGGTGGTGATACGCTACTGTGAACCACGGTAGGGATGGTGATACGCTACTGTGCACCATTGTAGGGATGGTGATACGCTACTGTGCACCATCGTCGGGATGGTGATACGCTACTGTGCACCACTGTAGGGATGGTGATACGCTACTGTGCACCACTGTAGGGATGGTGATACGCTACTGTGCACCATCGTCGGGATGGTGATACGCTACTGTGCACCACTGTAGGGATGGTGATACGCTACTGTGCACCACTGTAGGGATGGTGATATGCTACTGTGCACCACTGTAGGGATGGTGATACGCTACTGTGCGCCACTGTAGGGATGGTGATACGCTACTGTGCGCCACTGTAGGGATGGTGATACGCTACTGTGCGCCACTGTAGGGATGGTGATACGCTACTGTGCGCCACTGTAGGGATGGTGATACACTACTGTGCGCCACTGTAGGGATGGTGATACGCTACTGTGCACCACTGTAGGGATGGTGATACGCTACTGTGCGCCACTGTAGGGATGGTGATACACTACTGTGCGCCACTGTAGGGATGGTGATACGCTACTGTGCACCACTGTAGGGATGGTGATACGCTACTGTGCACCACTGTAGGGATGGTGATACGCTACTGTGAACCACTGTAGGGATGGTGATACGCTACTGTGCGCCACTGTAGGGATGGCGGTACGTTACCATGACTTAGTGTTACATTACCATGAGCAGCGTGGACAGGAACCCTATAAAAAAAAGTGCAGATATATTCTTAAGTTATTGTTCCATGCAGGGGTGTTTCATGTTCACAAACAACCCAGGGTCAGACCTCCAACTAAACTCAATACAGTTCTAGTCTTACCAGCTATATGTGTGTAGTAAATGGTATAAAGAGTGCAATGGGGATTGTGAGGATTGCATACATTAGAGTGTTGGGTGACTTTTATAGGAGATTTAAGGTCTGTTAGCTAACTTTTGTAAGTAAATTTTGGGGAAGGTGGTATTAATATAAGAGGAGTAGGGTAATGCCTATCAATGCAGGTTTGTGGTGTTTATTTTTTTTATTACTTCTTTGTTATTAAATTCATACACCTCTTTATCGTCTGTGATATACAGTATATTACTGCTAATACAACATATTCTTCCATGTGACATGTTCATGCTCTGTTGCCAGCTTGTCTCAGGAGATCTGTCTCTAGCACCAGTAATGAGCAGTATGCCAACTAATACGTATCCTCACTTGACCGGTCCTCTACCAAGATAGAGCTGCTGAGACCTATTGTTCCATGATGATTGACTGCGTCCCTGTCCCCTCCCTGTGCAGTCACATGGTGACATGGTGCATCTATTAGGACACAGAAGCTTGTTAGAAGCATTTATGTTTGTATGACTCATACGCTGCCAGCACATCTCGGCTTGTGACACAGTGCATTCTAGGATCAGCGTCGAGATAATCTGCAGATTTAAATAGTTGCCAAAAGAAACATGTGGGGGCACGTTCTGCATCCAGAATAATCCCCCTAAACTGCTTCCTCTTTTTACTCTATCTGTACTAATAAATTATTTTACTGTATGTACAGAGCTTTATATTGTACTTGCTCAATTAATTGCAGCCACAAAAGTGTTCAGCAACTGCACAGACAGCTGAATATAGGCGATGGGATAAACCTTCATTTTGCGTAATAAATACAGAACAATAATTCTGTTTCACAGTGTAAACTGAAGCTGGTCACACACTGAGCAGCTTTTCGTCCATCTAGCCAACTGGACAATTATCTGAATGTTATCTGAACGACTAAATGATATCTAAGTTGGCTTTCTGAACAAACGTTTTCATCATAGCTGGCTGATATTCAGTCTCACTAAAGTTTGCCACAAATAGTATCTCCCCATACGCTCATTGGCTATTCCATTAACAAACACTAGGGTTTGCCATCCTCGGCTGGTGGAACCATACAGATTAGACCAGCAGTGTGGCAGTCCCCAACCAGGGTTCCAACCTGCCCCAGGTCAGTTGGCACCAATGCAGATTTCCCTAGGGTGACCGGCCTGCAAAAACTCATTCAGCCCCTACCTTCTAGTTTTAAATAACCCTAGTACTAATAGTGCTTGCGCTATTCTCCACACACCAGGTCTGTGGGTACTGAGTAAATAAGGTTATTAAAAATGGAAATAAAACACAAGTTCCTTAGCAAACAACAAGTCCCAGCAAGGCACAGTTGCCTGTCATGGCTGCCGAGGCATGCTGATACTTGAAGAATAATAAGTGCCAGCTTCCCCTGGCACCAGACCTAACTGGAACCTGTAGTTCGCCAAGGTAATATATTGCAGCCGCTAAAGCCCTATACTTAACATTGAGTGTATACTTTAGCATTGAAGGTTACCTGGGGTAACATCATGAGGACTTTAAAGTATAGGTCTATGTTAAGTATATGGAAGTAGTCCCAGCCAGATTATTCTGGGCACTGCAAGACATGCAGTTGCGTTTTTTTTTTTTCACTAATTCACTCTAAAGGTGCGTACACACGGGGCGATAAAGTGGACGACTGAACGATAACGATATCGTTATCGCTCAGTCGTCCACTTTATCGTCCATTTTTAACACCAAAAAGATGAACGATATTGACGGTGCGCGTTCCCGCAGGTCGTTCGTCGTTATCATTCATCGGGCTGACATGCAGGCCAACCTGACGATCTCGTCAGGTTGCTGCATGTCAGGGAATGGTGGAGAGAGCCCGGCGCTGAACGATATTGTTAATGATATCGTTCAGCGGCTGTGCTCAATGTCATGAACGACATTGAGCACAGCCTGCCGGGGACAACACTACACGATATCGGTCAGGGAGCATATCGTGTAGTGTGTACCCACCATTAGACTACTTAAGGACCTCTGGAATAAGTATGTAATAAAATAAGGCTGAAATTATATTTTGTTTGTGTTTTTATTAAAGTGTGTTTTTTTTTCCCTTGAAACTTGTGTATTGTATTTAAATTTTTCGTTTGCGTTCTTTGGAATCCCAGCTATCAATGCTCCAAGTCCCAGCATGCCATGACCATGCAGGAACTTGTTGTTCACCAAGTACAAAGTTAATCCCATTTCTAATACCTCATTAAATCCACACCCACCGCCCTGGGGTGTGGAAAATAGCCATAGTGACACTTGTGGAAACTGTTGACAACTGCCTCAGACTAACTTGAATCATGGTGGATGAACCTCTTCCCCAGCCCCCCCCCCACCATCAGACTGAAAGCTCCAGTGTTAGTGAAAACGTAAGAATGACCTCCACGGTATCTGTGTCCCCCTACTTCTGCGACATGGTAATCGCGCACTTACACTGGCACGATTTGAACAAAATAAGTCGGTTGGAGGTTTGTTGTTAAATCCGACATGTTGGATTTAGCTAATCCGTATGAACGACCGATTTTTGCTGTTGTGTGTTTTTTTTGTTTTTTGTTTCTTTTTTAGTTCTAATGGCCGATCATCAGTTGCCACCATACACTGCACGATTATCGTGCAGTTTATGGTCAGCTTTAGTTAAAAAGATTGTGAAGATACAGAAGAGAACTAATGTCTCGTAAATGGGTTTTCAGAAACTGCTTTGTACATCCTGTATGACCTGCGTAGCAGCGTTATTTGAAAAGTAAATTTTGGTTATTATTACTACTATCCTATGTTAGGACCTGTTTTGACAGCTTTTTGTTTCCTCACTAATTGACACTTTAGTGTAACATCATCTCTGTATTCTTTTACCTTGTCCTCTGCAAGGGCGCAGACTCTTACATGGAAATACCCCTACAAAAGGACAAGGAGACACGGATGGGGCAACCAATCTAATTACTAATTCCAACAACAGGACATTGTAGCCATTTGTACAGCTCTATTGTTTGTTATAGTATCACTTTAAGAAGGTTCTTTAGTGGAAAAACTTTGAATACACAGCAAATTATGTTTGAGAAAAATAACTTATGTGACTGTTCTGCGAATACACCAGTCCCGGCCTCCTTTCTGTGCCCCTACACCTTATGTGACTGTTCTGCGAATACACCAGTCCCGGCCTCCTTTCTGTGCCCCCACACCTTATGTGACCGTTCTGCAAATACACCAGTGCCGGCCTCCTTTCTGTGCCCCCACACCTTATGTGACTGTTCTGCAAATACAAGAGTGCCAGGCCTCCTTTCTGTGCTCCCACACCTTATGTGACTGTTCTACAAATACAAGAGTGCCGGCCTCCTTTCTGTGCCCCTACACCTTATGTTACTGTTCTGCGAATACACCAGTCCCGGCCTCCTTTCTTTGCCCCCAGCTTATGTGACTGTTCTGCAGACACCAGTCCCGGCCTCCTTTCTGTGCCCCCACACCTTATGTGACTGTTCTGCAGACACCAGTCCCGGCCTCCTTTCTGTGCAACCACACCTTATGTGACTGTTCTGCGAATACACCAGTGCCGGCCTCCTTTCTGTGCCCCTACACCTTATGTGACTGTTCTGCGAATACACCAGTGCCGGCCTCCTTTCTGTGCCCCCACACCTTATGTGACTGTTCTACGAATACACCAGTGCCGGCCTCCTTTCTGTGCCCCTACACCTTATGTGACTGTTCTGCAGACACCAGTCCCGGCCTCCTTTCTGTGCCCCCACACCTTATGTGACCGTTCTGCAAATACACCAGTGCGGGCCTCCTTTCTGTGCCCCCACACCTTATGTGACTGTTCTGTGAATACACCAGTGCCGGCCTCCTTTCTGTGCCCCCACACCTTATGTGACTGTTCTACGAATACACCAGTGCCGGCCTCCTTTCTGTGCCCCCACACCTTATGTGACCGTTCTGCAAATACACCAGTGCCAGCCTCCTTTCTGTGCCCCTACACCTTTTGTGACTGTTCTGCAAATACACCAGTGCCGGCCTCCTTTCTGTGCCCCCACACCTTATGTGACTGTTCTGCGTAAACACCAGTGCCGGCCTCCTTTCTGTGCCCCCACACCTTATGTGACTATTCTGCGACTACACCAGTGCCGGCCTCCTTTCTGTGCCCCTACACCTTATGTGACTGTTCTGCGAATACACCAGTCCCGGCCTCCTTTCTGTGCCCCCACACCTTATGTGACTGTTCTGCGAATACACCAGTCCCGGCCTCCTTTCTGTGCCACCACACCTTATGTGACTGTTCTGCGAATACACCAGTGCCGGCCTCCTTTCTGTGCCCCCACACCTTATGTGACTGTTCTGCGAATACACCAGTGCCGGCCTCCTTTCTGTGCCCCCACACCTTATGTGACTGTTCTACGAATACACCAGTGCCGGCCTCCTTTCTGTGCCCCTACACCTTATGTGACTGTTCTGCAGACACCAGTCCCGGCCTCCTTTCTGTGCCCCCACACCTTATGTGACCGTTCTGCAAATACACCAGTGCGGGCCTCCTTTCTGTGCCCCCACACCTTATGTGACTGTTCTGTGAATACACCAGTGCCGGCCTCCTTTCTGTGCCCCCACACCTTATGTGACTGTTCTACGAATACACCAGTGCCGGCCTCCTTTCTGTGCCCCCACACCTTATGTGACCGTTCTGCAAATACACCAGTGCCAGCCTCCTTTCTGTGCCCCTACACCTTTTGTGACTGTTCTGCAAATACACCAGTGCCGGCCTCCTTTCTGTGCCCCCACACCTTATGTGACTGTTCTGCGTAAACACCAGTGCCGGCCTCCTTTCTGTGCCCCCACACCTTATGTGACTATTCTGCGACTACACCAGTGCCGGCCTCCTTTCTGTGCCCCTACACCTTATGTGACTGTTCTGCGAATACACCAGTCCCGGCCTCCTTTCTGTGCCCCCACACCTTATGTGACTGTTCTGCGAATACACCAGTCCCGGCCTCCTTTCTGTGCCACCACACCTTATGTGACTGTTCTGCGAATACACCAGTGCCGGCCTCCTTTCTATGCCCCCAGCTTACGTGAGCGTTACAGGCTTGTAGTCCGGGATTCCAATTTCCCCTAAAATACTGGTCATTGGAGACTCAGGTATATCTTCATTTATTTAGTAAGGGGTAATTGGTCCTGCTCTTATTTCATGAACCGGGCATGTGCTTTTTAATGGCCCTTATTTGCACACACATAAATGCGCTTTAAACATAGATACATAGAATTTGACAGCAGATAAGAACCACTTGGCCCATCTAATCTGCTCCATTTTTAAACATATTGTTACCTCAATCGTTATTGATCCTTACTTCTTCTGAAGGATATCCTTATGTCTATCCCATGCTTGTTCAAATTGCACTACTGTCTTAGCCTCTACCACCTCTGATGGGAGGCTATACCACTTGTCCACTACCCTTTCTGTGAAGTAATTTTTCCTCAAATTTCCCCTGAGCCTACCTCCCTCCAGTGTCAGAACATGTCCTCGTGTTCTAATACTTCTCTTTCTTTGAAGAATGTCTCCTTCCTTTACCTTGTTAAAACCATATATATATATATATATATATATGTATATGTGTATATATATATATATATATATATATATATAAATTTGAACATTGCTATCATGTTCCCCCTTTCTCTTCCCTGCTCCACAATATAAATATTAAGATCTTTTAGTCTTTCCTGGTACGTTTTGTGGTGTAGACCTTGCACCATTTTAGTTGCTCTTCTTTTGCATAAGAGTAATTGGATGGTGCAGAAAGTATCTCCAATAAATGCAGTGACTGACACACTGAGGACTAGTAACAATGATGTCGTCTAAAGGTGCCTACACACTTAGCGATATTTTACATGATTTGCCCGATTCTGACGTATCGTGACAACAAATCGTGTAAAATATGCCCAAATCGTGAGTGTCCACTCACGATCACGATGTCGATGCACGTCCCCGCAGGTCGTACATCGCATCTTCAGATCTGCCGTGCTGTAGGGCAGATCTGACAACCTCATACACGATGCACTGGAATAGCTAGGAGGCACGATAGATCGTTTGTCTCATTGGACAGTTTTTAACACCAAATCATGCCCACGACTGCCGGGTAGCTGCTGGGGAGAGTTCAAGGGGAAATCGGACACCATGTCGGATCGTGAGCACATCGCCAAGTGTGTTAGGCACCTTTAAGGGTCCCATAAATCTGCGATATAATGCCCCAATTCCCTGTTCTGAAAATGCCGGGGTCGGGTAATCATGGAAATTCATCATGTTGGAAAACCTCGATTTGCCAATTCAGAACAAAAAAGATCGGGATCAGCAAGTTGGGGATTTTTAACATGCAGTTTTTCCCCAATCCGCCGACGGATAATCGCCGATTGGCAGAACGGGGAAACAAGGCCATAGCTGTATGCCCCACAATAGAAGAGTCAAGTCGCTAGACCCAAGAAATAATTTCAATTCATGGTTTCCAACCCTTGAATCTCTACATATTTTTTTTTTTCATATGAGCCCAATCTAAGACAAACTTGCTCCCCCAGCAGCCAGCTTGAAGCACTAATCTATGACTAGGCCTGTGCTAATGGCCAGAACGCTGAGAATATAGCCACATGACATTTTGCTGCTTGTTTGACTTTTTCCCAGGTTTTACATAATATTTCACTTAGTGGATGACATGTACCATAAATCAGATTTTAATCATTTCTCTCCAGGAGTGAAAGATAAGCTGTATAAATGTCTGCAAATCTGTACCTAGTAATCATGGATTGTTCCTTTCTCCCTTTTAGGTAGTATGAAAAGGATGTAAGTAAAGAGAGCATTGGGGACAGGTCTCCGGAAAGCACATTTTTGTATTTATGATTGGAAAATGGAGATTAACATTTCTTGATTGTATTATGTTCTATTGATAGACTATTGCTAGTCTGTTTTTGTACAATTTAATTATCATTTATTTACTACATGTTTATTTCACATCAACCTGAGGATCTGTATAAGCTGTAATTATACTTCTAATATATATTTTTTACTTTCTGTTACCCATATTGGAATGATTTCTATTAAATACTTATTTACTGTGACATAAGCATTTTATTTTATAAAGTTACAGCAACGTTAACGGTCATTAAAAATGGGGTTGCTGTCATTTCACCATTTTCCATGTCAAAACGTGCAGTGCCTTTGAGAGATGGCATTTGCGCAGTGCAATTGAAGCATGCTTTTATATCCAGCTGTACATGTACCAAACATAAGTAATAAACATTTTTTAACACTAATTGTTTAGTGAAATTATAGTACTCTAACAGGAGAACTGTTTTGGTCTTCAGTTTGTATAGCGTAACATCTGCTTTAAAAAGAAGTACTTTTGATAAGGAAGTAAATGATTTTATCCTGAGTCCAGTGCAGGCACCGGATACACTGGGGTGTAGAATGCGGTGTCAGAACAATTTCAACTTACCTACAAAAGCTCACGCTCCTCTCCCTCTGTACTCCCATCGGCTCCTTGGGAACGATGTATTTTACGAACACTTCCACAAAGGACAGAACCAGGAGTACAGATCAAGAGAGCGGAAAGAACAACAATCCTAACCATGATAAAGAGAAATGAAAACAAAACCATGAACGAGCAAAGAGCGTAGAGGGAAAGGTACACAGATTGTAAGCGCCACTGCAGCAGGGACTGTATGTATGACTAAATATTCTCTGTTTTATATGTAAGCACTATATAAAAAAATGTTTAATAAATAATAATGAAGCTGGGGCGTTTTAAGAAAGGATGGGGCCTGTATTCTGTCTCGGTGTGCGCCCGCATCCCAGAATCAGGCTAGGTAGTTTTTTAGTTCTTGTGTTTTACTAGCAGGGGGTGATACAAAGCTCCACTCCTGATTCCCCAGTGGCTGTACCTCCAGGAATACGAGCTAGGGATAGATGATGGAAAACATTCATGGTACAGAGCAATATAGCTTTCTGGGGACAAGCACGTCATGCACACCAGCGAGTCTGAGGCGCGTCAATTCCTGTAGCACAGTCATCAAGAATTGGAACTCCGTCACCCCAGCATTGACAGTGAGTGGATTGTTGCCACCTGCACACTCTTCACCAGAGATGCCACAGGTCAGATATGTATGTCTACAACAGAAAGTCAGGGTGAGCTAATTTTTAGCAATAGAGGTTTTTTTTTATTTTAATAAATAATTTGGAGCCTACAAATAAACAAAGCGTTTAATGCTGCATATGAAATCAGCACAGTAAAATCAGTGTAGAAGGCTGAATTTATCAAATCAGGTAAAGTGGTTTTAGACAATAAACTAGTTATTACAGTAAGTGTAGCTTGTGCCAGTTAAGGACCAAAAGAACCTGTCGTCTAATTACTCTGGTGAAGCTCAAAGTGTTGAGTCTGATAGCTCAGCATTGAGGCAGAAGAGCGCAACTTTCTGCAAGCTTGGTCTATGGTCTATTAAAGCCTACGTGTAAAGGGGCCCATACACCAGTGATGGATTGCCGCGTTCCTGCAATGCAGAGATGCCGGGTTGCAGGATCGGTTAAATCCAACAAGTTGGATTTCACTGATTTGCCGATCACGATCAAAATACAGTGAAATTTAACATGAAGAATTACACAGATCCGACGGATTGCGGAACATCGATGGCTGGAGGTCGGCATTTCCGATCCCATTGTAGGATCCGGCAATCCGTCGGTAGGCCTTTAGGAGTGGTGATCTCAGGCCAGGTGACAGTAATTGGCCACCTGTTCAGGCCAATGTAGATTTTTCCTCTACAAGATTGAGAACAGTTCACACCTAGCAGTTGCCAAGCAGACAAACCGCCGTGAAGGAGGAAATCCCAGCAAGTTATATTATTTCGGGATTTTAAGCCACTTCAACTAAATAAGGGCTGGCAAGTAAAAGTCTGCACATATAATGTGACATTTCAACAGTTGTACACTTGGATGCCTTGCGCTGGAAACCAGTAATTGCCATGCAGCTTCCACACAAGCCCGGGGAAGTTAAGTGACAAAGTTTGTTGTGAAGTGTTAAAAATGTAAATCTGTATGAATAAGAATTGCAAGTGATAGTTCTCTGCAAAGAGATGTTTACTGTGGCACATGATATTTCAGGGCTGTGGCTAATAGTTCAGTACAATTGTTTGCAGTATGGAACATGCTCATGAAGATAAACAAACCATTAAGGGATAAAACTGCCTGGGTATATTTAATTTTGTTCTGATAAAACATGGGAAATATATGCAATCTTTTTGTTTCATAATTTTTTATATATGTGCCTCAGGCGCTCAATGTGAAGGCCTACCAGACCAAGACTGGAGACTGCAGTTTGGAAATAAAGCAAATACAATATATGGTCACAAGTATGTGGACAGTCGAACATGACAACTATAAAACAATAGGCAGTAATGTGGAATTGTTTCTCTCTTTGCTGCTGTAATGACATCCACTCTCCTTTGAAGGCCTTACACTAGACTTTGAAACATGGCTGTGGGGATTTGCATCCATTCACCGTTTAGTGAAGTCGGAAACTGATATTGGGCGGTAAGGCCTGGTTTGCAGTCTCTGTTCTAATTCATCCCAAAGGTGTTCGATAAGGTGAAGAACAGATCCCTGTGCTGGCCAATCAATTTCTTTCACACCAAACTTGACAAACCATTTTCTTGATGTATTGTTCACTTCCCCAGGCTGTTGCCATAGATTTAGAAGTACATAATTCTCTAGAATGTCTGTGTGTTGTAAAAGGGCTGGCAGTCTGAGAGGGAGGAAACTCCTTCCCCGTTGGGACTGGCAGTCTGGAATAAGATTGCTGCAGAGTGTTCCAGAGGAATCCTCTTCTGTTAAATTTTACAAAGTGTAGTCCATAGTCTACAGTAGCACAACGCCATCTTCAGATGGCGTTAGCGGCAGGGGCCAGACTCCGGACTGATACAAATTCAAAAACTTGATAAATCCGACAGCATTGGGGATTGGCCAGGAAAGTTCTCTTCTCCCTCTGCACAACTGCTGTTGTCTCATCCCGTCTCTCACCCCCGGGGGTGTCACAATCTGCGGCGGGAGGAAATAACGCAGAGCTCTCACCCGCAGTGCCCACAGCAGCACCTGTCAAGGAACTGTGTTATGGGGTCAGCACCCTGATCAAGACTCGATTGAGTTTCTTTTAATTATAGTATTGAGACAAAAAAATTTACATCTTTATTGTCACAAAGAAGGATTGAAAAAGCAATGAGTTGCCTGTGTATCAGCATTATACTAAGTAGAGACCATGTTGTGCAGGCTGTCTATAACAATATGTTTGTTTAAATTTACCAATTTTACCTGTTCCCTAATGATGTCAGAATATTGCTGGTAGTAGTATTTTAGAGAATGCTGCACTGTATTACTTTGTGTTCAGGTTGGCAGGAATTGCACCTTTTTTTATCCAGTCCTTTAACTAATACATGTATGTATGTCCAGTAACTAATACATGTGTGTGTATCTGTACACACTATAAAATAATTTTGGCATATTCATTTCCTACAATTTGCTGCCTCAAAAAATTAATTTTGCCTCATCTCATCTCCCTGCCTCATCTCTCTGCCTTATCTCCCTGCCTCATCTCTCTGCCTTATCTCCTTGCCTCATCTCAATGCCTTACCTCCCTTCCTCATTTCCTTGCCTCATCTCTCTGCGGTATCTCCCTGTCTCATCTCTGCCGTATCTCCCTTCCTCATTTCATTGCCTCATCTCTCTGCCGTATCTCTTTGCCTCATCTCCCTGCCTCATCTCATCTCTCTGCCTTATCTCCCTATCCTCATTTCCTTGCCTCATCTCTCTGCCGTATCTCCCTATCTCATCTCCCTGCCTCGTCTCATCTTCTTGCCTCATCTGTCTGCCGTATCTCATCTCTGCCTCATCGCCTTGCCTCATCTCTCTGCCATATCTCATCTCTCTGCTGTATCTCCCTTCCTTATTTCCGTGCCTCATCTCAGCTCCTTGCCTCATCTCTCCGCCGTATCTCCCTGCCTCATCTCATCTCCTTGCCTCATCTCTCTGCCGTATCTCCCTGTCTCATCTTCTTGCTTCATCTGTCTGCCATATCTCATCTCTTTGCCTCATCTTTCTGCCTCATTTCATCTCTCTGCCTCATTTCCTTGCCTCATCTCATCTCCTTGCTTCATCTCCTTGATTCATCTAATCTGCTTGTCATCTCTCTGCAGTATCTTCCTGCCTCATCTCATCTCTTTGCCATATCACTGCCTCATCTCATCTCTCTGCTCATATCTCTCCTTGCCTCATCTCTATGCCGTATCTCCCTGCCCCATCTCCTCTCCTTGCCTCATCTCCTTGCTTAATCTCTCTGCCTCATTTACTTACCTCATATCATCTGTCTGCCTCATCTCCTTGCTTCATCTACCTGCCTCATCTCATCTACTTGCCTCATTTCTCTGTCGTATCTCCCTGCCTCATCTCCTCATCTCATCTCCCTGCTGTCAGAATGCAGCCTGGGATCGGCCGTTACTCACATCTGCGATTTCTTCGGGGCCCTAAGCGTCCGGATGTCAGCCGTGGAGACAGGTAGTGGCTGAGTATTCTGCCCAGGGACTGCTAGAGCATCCTGTGTGCTGCAGGAGCCATCCTGGGCGCCGCCATGTTGCTTCATGTCATCTGATCAGTATCCTCCTATGGTAGTTCTGTGATCGGTAAGCTGATGTCTCTGGCCAATGACCAGCTACCAAGGGGTATTTTAGGGCACTCTTGCAGCAGGAAGTTGCCTGTACAGCTTTGCTCCTATAGCTGTATCTACTGTGACGTCTCAGACTCCACAATGTTCCTTCCCAATGAACCCTCCTCGTGACTACCATCGCTGTTCAGTGTTTCATACCAAGTACTGACTACCATCGCTTCCCAGTGTTTCATATCAAGTGCTGGCTACCATCGCCACTCAGCATCTCATACCAACTATCGATCACCATCAATTCTCAGTGTTTCATTCCAAGTGCTGACTACCATTGATTCTCAGTGTCTCATTCCAAGTGTTGACTACTATCGTCACTCAGCATCTCATACCAACTATCGACTGCCATTGTCACTCAGCGTCTTATACCAAGTCCTGATTACCATCACTATTCAGCATCCCATACTAAGTGCCGATTACCAGTGCAACTCACATATCAGTCTTCGGAGCATCATTCTTGCTCATCATTGCTTCTATAGTCCTCCCATATATATCTCTGTGTTTTCTACAGGTACCTGCCTCAGGGCCGCGACCTGTTCACTTGGTGCAGCGAAACCCAAATCCTGCTTGGAGGGGTCAATGGTGAATACCATAGAGTGGACTAGACTCTGCGCCCTGGAATAGGTCTCGCCAACACCTGGGAGAGACGTATGAAGGGGACGTATATATTGCTTTCCCGTTTTCACTCACCCGCTACCCTTAGCCCCCTGGCCCAAGTTCCAGCAGTTGGAGCCTATATGCATCCGAGCATGACAGTTTGTACAGGCCAAATGGAAGCCGCTGGTGACTGAGGCCTTCAGAGTGTTCTCTCTCGCTTGGAGGCACAGGAGACCGCACAGCAACAAATGGGGGACATCTCCAGGAAGTCTCTGACCAACTTTCTTCCATTCTTTTAGTTCTGTCTGTCCTCCAGTGGTCACTGCTGTTTCTAAGTCTCGCCACCAATTGGTTCCTCCCAACCGCTTTGACAGTACCCAAAAAAAATTGTAGGGGTTTTGTCAAACAATGCGAGATCCATTTTGAATGGTTACCCCAGAATTTTCCCACCTCCAGATCCAGGGTTGCGTTTGTTATCTCTCTACTGTCTGGAACAGCCCTGGATTGGGTCTCACCCCTGTGGGAATGAGCTGACCCATTGGTCTTTAATTATGAGTTCATTAAAGCCTTTAGGCAAATTTTTTATGAACCTAGAAGGTCTATTTCAGCATCTTCTAATCTTCTGCAACTCTGGCAGGGTTCTCGTTCAATGGGTCAATATGTAATCTCATTTCAGACTATAGCATCTGAACTGCAATGGAACAACGCCGCTCTCAAGGCAGCTTTCCTACACGGGCTTTCGGAAAGAATGAAGGATGATCTAGCTTCCTGGGACTTGCCAGAAACTCATGCTGATCTCATCTCTTTGTGTATTAAGATCAACCTACGACACCAAGAAAGGTAGGCTAATCGAGGACGTGAAGTTCGGGCTCATATTCGATCCTCCATTGTAACCACCAGTCAATGTCAATCTTCACCTCGACAGGACAAACCCATGCAGGTTAACAAGGTTCGTTTAACCCCAACTGAATGGAGTCGTGCTCAATCAACTCTGCCTTTATTGTGCTAATTCTGGTAATTTCCTGGTCTTTCCCGCTGTTGTCGTTGTTGGGAAACGCCAAACCTTAATCATTCCAGGAGGGGTTCGGTTATGGGTTGTGTCCATACCCTCTCATTTAATTGATCCACTATTACCAGTTGTGCTTTCAGTAGGATGTCATTCCGAAGACTTTCTAGCTCTGATTGACTCAGGAGCTGCTAGGAACATTTTATCCAGTTCTGTCGTCCAAAAACTAAGAATCCCAGTCAGTTCCCTTCCAAACAATTTAATCCTCTCTGACGTGGATGATAGTACTCTTCAAACCAGTAATGTCTCTTTGAATTCTGCCCCGGTACATCTCCTAGTAGTAGTCACGATATTGTTCTCGGGTTACCCTGGTTAAAGATTCACAACCCCACTATTGACTGGCCTTCTATGCATATAATGGCATGGGGTTCACAGTGTCAAAATAGATGTGTTTCCAAGGTAACTCCTATCCAGTCTCTTCCAGTTTGTAAAGCTACAGCAGTAACTACTTTGACATCTCTAATTCAACTCTTATTCCTGAACCCTATGTGGATTTTTTTTTTTTACATCTATTTTTTTACTGAAACATAAGAATTAGTATCTACTATTTGTAATGTTTATAACTATGTAACAGGTTGACATGTGCACAGCCATTACAATTGGCACAATGTTGTTACAAATCATACAAAAAAATATATAGATAAAAGAAAAAAAAAATATTGTATATAGCTATATATATATATATATATATATATATATAGAAATAATATAAGAAAATTCACTAAAAAAAATACAAAATACTCAATGCACATAATGCTCAGCCCTCACCACTACTTTTTCTAATTTTTCCAACCAAAATATAATGTGGGAAGTAACTGCTGGGCAGCAGTCTCCATCCTTGAACCCTTACACTAAACATTGTAATATATATATATAACTAGCAGGAGACAATATTATAGATAGATAATACTATAAGTATTTAGGCTGCATTCTGTTGCAATATAGTAAAGCTGCAATATATGCAAAAATAAATACTGCTTAAAAGTAATAAAAATGGTACCAAAAAATACTAGACCAATAATCTAAATAGAACTTGCTATTATATTTAAAGAATAACAAAGCCAGAATAATTCTGTAATATACAAAAAAAATAATTTCAGTTAAACAATAACATTTATGGAATAGGAAAAATATAACTACTCGTCAGACCGAATCAGACTATTTAAATGAGAAATGCAACAGAAATAATCTGTGGAACACAGGAGCAATACATTTAAATCATAGGATCATTGGAGGAATCTTGCAGAGGACGTTCACCGGTAGACAGGCCGATAAAACAAAGTCAACGGTGCTCAAAAACAATAATGAAATGTACAATGGGGGGCTTGGGGCAACAAGAGGGCTGAATATCAAGACAGAATGTGGAGGCAGATTAACAGTGTGGGGCAGAGGGAACCAATATAAAAACGAAGTAAATAGTTGTAGCCTTGGAGCAGTTTTCTTCATAATAAACAGATACAACAACCCACTGTCCACATGTAAATGGGGTAAGCAGTGTGTAGCATATGTTGATACATAACTCCCCTCATGATGTAGGTCTGGAACTGTAAAAGAACAAGAAGCATGGCTACCCTCAAAACTACTAAATACTAAATGTTGTGAGGATAGCAGGGCAAAATTAGCACCGGTATCCTCAAAAAGGTATGAAGGCATGGTTACAGACTCAAAGTTCAAGCTAAGTGGAAAAACTCGGAGTTACCTTGAAACTGAATTGGAATAGCTGGACAACGGGCTTGGGCATTCAATGGGACTGGGCCACGGTCTATAAGAGACGACAAATAATTAAACCAGTTATCTAGGTAGGGTATCGGGATCTTCGATAATTCCAACGCCAATTGAGTACCGAGTGTTGTAGCATCAAATGCTGAAAATGTGACCTCCATTGCTGGTAAAGCGAAGGAGATGGGGGGGGAGGATTGATCCCACAAAGTGCTAGGCAATGGGGCTACAGCAGAATACAACAATATATTCACATAAGGGAATTCTAGTCAATACATCCAGAAAAGGTGCACAGTTACAGAGACCTTCAATCAAATACTATGTAGTAATATTGGTGAATTACCACTTGTGTTGCAGCAGAATTTAGCAGTGTAATCACAGTGAAACAAACATACACAATATGTAATCTGAATAGTGAATCACACTAAATTAAATAAAAATAAAACACAACTCTGCTGTCTCCAGATGCAAAATGAGCTTAATTTGTCAATAAATTTTTATTTTATTTTTTCAAAGAGGAAAAAAAGGAGACAAGGAGAAAGACAGGTAGGGCAAAGGTGGGACAAAGAAATTAGAAGAGAGGTGAAAAGGAAAAAGTGAGCAAGAGAGTGGGAACTTAGCGTGGGGGAAAGAGGAAAACACCAGGAAAAAGAAGGGAGGTAGGGTGCAGTGTGGGAACAAAGAACAAACGGGAGAGATGCAAACAAAGCCACCAGTCCCTAAAGAGTCAATGGAGGAAGTCTGGCAGGCAGACCACTCAGCAGGGTAATGGCAGGTGTTCCCAAGGGAGAGAGCAGCAGCAAGGCTTCAGCAAACAGTGCAGGGACACAGGCACACTCAGCCGTGGTGCTCTCTTTGATGAGGCTACGGGCAACTGCAGATCACACCTGAAGACCAACCATAGAGCCCGAGGTGTCATGATCCCCCGACCGCAGGCTGCAGGATATGTTCAGGTAAGCAGAAGGGCTGTGTCGCACTTCACTCCTGGATCTCTGCGAGGATGACAGGCACCACGGAGAGTGACCACAGCAGGAGGTAGAGGCAGGGAAACCGGCACTCTGGAGACAGTCACAGGGCAGGTAGTTCAGCAGCCCCGGAGCGCCAGACAAACGGGAGTGACCAACGGTATAGAAGTCACTATTCATTGGCAGTGTAAGGTGAGTCAAAGTTCCACAGGAATGAGAGCTCCAGAAGACACCTTATCGATGATAGCAGCGTTCCCAGATGCAGGAGGCACGGCCACACGGTATGTATACCAGGTGCAGGGGGGACAGATCTTTTGCGGGCAGCACCGCCGGTAACCAGTTCCAGGAGGAGGATCGAAACCCAGACAGTCCAGCGGAGATTCTAGCCGGCCCCCACCGGTAGGAAAAGGCAACCTGATGAGTGTGATCTGGCAGCGAGAGCTGCACAGAGGTAGTACTCTCGATCACCAGGACCACCGATCACACCAGCTCATAGCTAGAAGCAGAGGAGTGAAAGGGAGAAACTCTCAGTTGAGAAGCAGAGGAGTGAAAGGGAGAAACTCTCAGTTGATCCCAGTTATCGCGCCCAAAGATAGGCTTGACTCCGGTGCATAGAGAGTGAATCCAGACCTACGAATAGAGTCAAAATTCTTACTAAAGTATAAATATAGCTGAGGCATTCAACTAAAGGTATTCTTTTAGGGTAGAAGCCCGAGTTTATATAAATTAAAACTAGCAAGGTCTGGAACCCATATAAAAAGAGGCCACTCTAGGTGCTCCGCCCACCAGAAGTCCCCTATGTGGATTTTTTTGTTTTGTTTTTTTTTTGTGAAAAAGCTACGGACCAGTAGCCGCCTCACCGCAAATGGGATTGTAGCATAGATTTAATCCATGGGAAAACCCCTCAGAGAGGTCTTATATATCCTTTTCAGTACCATGTCCGACTATATTCAAGAGAACTTAAGGGGTTTAATAGACCATCCTCGTCTCCGGCTGATGCAGGGTTTTTTTTGATGAAAAAATAAATGTTGGTCTTAGGCCCTGCATTGACTATAGAGGTCTCAATGATATTACGATTAAAAACAGATACCCGCTCCCTCTCATCATAGTTATTTGACAGAGTTTGTGGGGCCTCTATTTTTTACAAAGCTTGATCTACGGATGCATATAACCTCATCCGCATACGTGAAGGGGATGAATGGAAGACTGCTTTCAATACTAGAGACGGACACTTTGAATATCTTGTGATGCCTTTTGGCTTGTGTAACGCCCCAGCAGTCTTCCAAGGGTATGTTAATGAGATCTTTAGAGACATCCTTTACTTTTTCGATGTTGAACATTGGGTGATATTTTAATCTTTTCCAAAGATCTACACACACACACACACACACACACACACACACACACTCAACAGGTTAGAGAAGTCCTCTCTTGCCTCAGGGAACATCACTTATATGGGAAAGCTTCCAAGTGTATCTTTGAGAAGCCATCAATGCCCTTTCTTGGAAAATTGAATGCCATTCGGGACTGGCCTCAACCAACTACTTTAAAAGGGATACAACGATTTTTAAGGCTCTCCAATTATTACCGGAGGTTTATTTTTAATTTCTCATTTGTTGTCTACCCTATTTCTACGATTACTAGGAAGGAACTAACCCTGCAATTTGGCCTTCCTCTGCTATAAGAGCATTTCAGGCTCTTAAGGAGGCTTTTTCTTCCGCACCATCCTGAACCAACCCGATTTGGAAAAGCCTTTTACTGTAGAGGTTGATGCATCTTCTTCTGGTGTTGGAGCAGTCCTTTCCCAATTGGCCACAGACGGCCGGAATCATTCCTGTGGTTTCTTCTAGACAAAATTCTCTCCGGCACAAAAGAATTACACTATCGGGGATCAGGAGCTGCTGGTCATGAAGTAGGCTTTAGAGGAGTGGAGACACCTTGAGGGGTCCAAATTCCCATTCACCGTAATTTCAGATCATAAAAACATATTATATTTGAAAACAGCACAAAGGCTCAACCCCAGACAAGCTCATTGGTCACTTTTTTTTCCCACTTTGACTTTAAGGTTGTCTTCTGGCCAGGTAACCTTAATAAAAATGCAGATGCCTTATCTCGTTTGTTTTTATCCCACGAAGAGTACGAAAAGGATTCTAAAACACAACCAATTCTGCAAATCACAGTCTTTGCTCAGACTCATCTCAACTCTCCACCTCCAGGGAAGATTTTTGTTACTCACAGCCTTCGTATGCAACTGTTAACTTGGGCCCATACTTCCTTGTTTGCAGGTCATTCTGGAGTTCTCAAGACCCTTAAAGTTCTTCAGTGTTCTTATTGGTGGTGATCAATATCTTCTGACATGAAGGAATTAATTGCTTCCTGTACCCAGTGTGCGCAACATAAAACACCTCGGAGGAAAATACAAGGACTTCTTCGGCCTTTACCTATTCCCACCGGACCCTGGTCCCACCTATCCATGGATTTTATTAACGGATCTGCCTGCATCTAAAAGCTTTAACACCATCTGGATAGTGGTTGACCGTTTTTCCAAATTGGCACACTTTGTTCCACTCATTGGACTTCCATCTGCCCCTCAGTTGGCCAAAATCTTCATTTAAGAAGTCTTCCGGTTGCATGGCCTCCCATCCAAAAATGTGTCCGATAGAGGAGTCCAATTCGTGGCAAGGTTTTGGCGAGCACTCTGTTCTTCTTATCACCCGCAGACTAATGGGCAAACAGAACGAATAAATCAAGAACATGAGACCTTCATCAGACTGTTTGTATCCTCCTCTCAGAATGATTGGTTAGACCTTCTGCCGTTACCACAGGTCTACCAATTCCACTCCTTTTGTCAGTTTATAGGAGACATCCTAGGGTGACAGAATTTCAAAGTTTGCCACTGTTGGAGGTACCAGCAGTCTCTAATCTTCTGGCATCATACTCAGACATCATCACATTCCTTTAAAAAAAGACCTCGAGTAATTACAAACGATTTGCAGACCAGAATCGCACAGCTGTGCCTTTACTGAAACCTGGTGACAGTGTTTGGCTTTCCACCAAAAATATCAGAATGAGGGTGCCAAGCATGAAATTTGCTCCACGATTTATTGGACCTTATCATATTTTGAAAGTCATTAACCCAGTGGTCTACCTCCACATTTAAAATTATCCAATTCTTTTCATGTTTCTTTGCTTTGACCTCTAATCTTAAATCGCTTTCAACAATTCCCACCCAAAACTCCACAGGTTCACACTCAGCGTGGAGTTGAATTTGAGGTTAAGGAAGTTCTGGATTCTCATCTTCATCTGGGACAGCTCCAATATTTGACTGATTGCTACGGCCCTGAAGAATGCTCCTGGGTCTATGCTCCTCAACTCAGTCTAGCTCTTCATAAGAAGTTTCCCAATAAACCATGTAGGTGTTCGGAATCCACCCTAAAAGAAAGGGGTACTGTCGGAATGCAGCCTGGGTTTGCCGTTACTCACGTCTGCGATGGTGTCTTTGGGCTCCTAAGCATCCTGACGGCAGCCATGGAGACAGGTAGTGGCTGAGTATTCTGCTCAGGGACTGCTAGAGCTTTCATGTGTGCATCCTGGTTGCTGCAAGTGCAGTCCTTGGTGTCGCCATGTTGGTCATGTCATCTGATCAGTATCCTCCTATGGTAATTCTGTGGTCGGTCAGCTGTCTCTGGCCAATGACCAGCTTCCAATAGGTATTTTAGGGCACTTACTGCAGCAAGAAGTTGCCTGTACAGCTTCGCTCCTATAGTGGTTTCTACTGTGACTGCATCTCAGGCTCTGCAATGTTCCTTCCCAGTGAACCCTCCTCGTGACTACCATCGATTCTCAGTATTTTATACCAAGTGCTGGCTACCATCGCCACTCAGCATCTTATACCAACTATCGATTACCATCGCCACTCAGAATCTCATACCAAATATTGATTACCAATGATTCTCAGTGTCTCATTCCAAGTGCTGACTACCATCGTCACTCAGCATCTCATGACAACTATCGATTACTATCGTCACTCAGTGTCTCATATCAAGTCCTGATTACCATCGGTATTCAGCATCCCATACCAGTGAAACTCACATATCAGTCTTTGGAGCATCATCCTTGCTCATCAGTGTTTATATAGTCCTTCTGTCTGGACTTTGACTATTTCAGTACATAAAGGTAAACTACACTTGCCGAAGTCCACTGTGGTCGTTGGAGGATCTATCCTGGTTGCTGGCGTTCATCACATGCAGTGTGGAGAGAGTTAAAGTGATCATCTGTTTCTTAGGTGTCGTCAGGTTGTTGGATTCCTTGATTGCTTATTATTCCAAACCTGATTCTATTTGGGTTACATGTTCTGAACTTCCTATGGATCACAGACCTCTAGTATAAAGCCTGTTACTAACTATGCCTCATTGTCTGTGCAACGTTACTTTCAGGTCTTTCTTGGACTCCTGCCAGATCCCCGCTGTGCCTGGTGTATGCTGTGCCGAGAAGACGATCAAACTTGACTATCTAGAGGAAGTAAAAGTCGTAACAAGGTTTCGTGGTCCGGTTCAAGTTCTGATACAGGTTATCAGCTGCACTATAGAGCTCAGCATTGCCATTGTCTTTCCGTTGTTATCCTGCTCTATTACTGCTATTCCATTTAATGCTACACTATTTGGTTTACTTGTTATAATTGACTCATACGGACACTGGGGTTACTTCTTCTACAGTTGTCAACTGCACCGTTACAGTCTATCTTCATCGGAACCCCATCACATCGCAGGGCTCAACCCTGCGCCGGACCTTCATCCCGCCGCAGGGCTCAACCCTGCTCCGGACCTTCATCCTGCCGCAGAGCTCAACCCTGCTCCGGACCTTCATTACATCGCAGGGCTCAACCCTGCTCCGGACCTTCATTACGCCGCAGGGCTCAACCCCGCTCTGGACCTTCATCACATCGCAGGGCTCAACCCTCACGTCTCAGGGCTCAACGATCCTACGGACCCTCATCACGTCTCAGGGCTCAACCCTGTTCTGGATCTTCATTACATCTCAGGGCTTAACCTCGTTTTGGATCTTGTTACATCTCAGGGCTTAACCCTGTTCCAGACCTCCATCACGTTACAGGGCTCAACCCTGTTATTGACCTCCATTCTATCCTGAGGCCCTAGCCTCGTGTCGAACTCGGGGTTTAACCCCACATCAGTTCAGTGTGTACTTCGAACTTTGTTTCTCACAGGGGCATACCCCTGCACCTGTTAGTGCATGTCATGAACTTTGAGATTTAATGTGGAACTTTTCCATACAGTTTTTGTTCTTGAATAAATTATATTTACTTTTATTTCGTGCTAGTGCTATTTCATGAAAAGGTAATTCCTAAAACCACCTCAGTTCATACTACCTAGTAAGCCTGACTCTTCCCAGGAGTCTCAAGTGTCTGTAGCCATGACAGTTTGTATAGACCCAAAAATGAACCCGGATCTGGAACAGGCTACTAGGGTACAGGTGCTCCAGGGTTTGACCGCCCATCTGGAAGTACAGGAAAATACACAAGTTCAAGTTTTGCAATGTTTACAGGATCTTTCTACATGTTTGGATACATTTAAGATACCTGCTACGAATGAATCAGTGGTTTCTGCTTCTCATTTACGTCTACCGACTCCAACCTCTTATGACGGTAATCCAAAAACCTGCAGAGGATTTCTCAACCAATGTGAGATTCATTTTGAGTTATTACCACAAAGTTTTTCCACCCCTCGTATTAAAGTGGCTTATATAATGTCATTATTGTCTGGTATTACTCTTGAATGGGTCTCTCCTTTATGGGAGAGAAATTATGCTTTAATGTCTAATTACCAAGCTTTTGTTTCAACTTTTAAGAGGAAATTTGATGAACCTGGAAGATCAGTGGCCGCGTCTGTGGACATTTTACGATTGAAACATCTCCAGTTGGTCAGTATGTGGTTCGTTTTCAAACTATAGCGGCAGAACTTAAGTGGAATAATGAAGCATTAAGAGCAGCTTATTGGAATGGTCTTTCTGATAAACTTAAAGATGAGTTAGTGACTTGGGATCTTCCTGAAGAATTTGGATGAGTTGATTTCATTGACTATTAAAATTGATTTGCAGATGCGAGAATGAGGGGTTCAGAGGAGTCATACTGAGCATACTAAAATTTCTCTTCCCCAGTCTCATTCCTCTCATGGTACAACTGATGAATCTATTCAAATTAATAAATCTAAGTTATCTGAAGTAGAGAAGCAACGTGGGAGGCGTTCTAATTTGTGTTTGTACTGTGCGTCGTCTGAACATTTTTTGGCTAAATGTCCAATAAGGCCGGGAAACGGTCGTCCCTAGTTGATGGTCGTCCCTAGTCAAACTAGGGATTTTCGCAAAGAATTTCCCCAAAAAGGATTGTTTAATCTCTGTATTCCTGATTTTGGTTCTTCATGTCAAGTATTTTTCTACCTTGGTAGATTCTGGAGCAGCTGGCAACTTTATTTCGTCTTCATTGGTTCAAGAGTTGCAGATTCCTGTTGTCAGATTATCCCGTCCTCTTTCCCTCTCTGCAGTGAATGGGACTGGAATTTCTAAATGGATATGTTACGCATCAAACAAAGTCTATGAAGCTGAGGGTTGGAGCTTTGCATGAAGAAAGTTCAGAGTTGTTGGTATTACCTACTTCTATGTATGATATAGTTCTTGGTTTACCATGGTTAACTCTTCATAACCCTCATATTGATTGGACTTGTTCTCAAATCCTTTCTTGGAGTCCTAAATTTGGAGACAGGTACATAAGTGTCTTAGGAAAGCCTCTCATAATTCTAACATTTTTGCTGATAGAAAACATTTTATCTGTTCCTAAATATTCTGTTGGTGATTGTGTCTGGTTGTCCACTAGAAATCTTCGACTTAAAGTACCCACTCTGAAATTTGCCCCCCGGTAAATTGGTCCTTTCCATATTGTAAATATTATCAATCCAGTGGCATGTAAGTTACAGTTACCTCCAACTATGCATGTACCCAACTCCTTTCATGTCTCCTTGCTTAGACCATTGATTCTTAATCGGTTTCATGACAGCTTGCCTAAAGTACCTCCTATAACAACTTCTCGAGGAGTGGAGTTTGAGATTGTTAAGATTCTGGATTCATGTAAGCATCAAAATCAGTTGCAATATCTGGTAGACTGGAAGGGCTACAACCCTGAGGGGAGATCTTGGATTAAAGACTCTGATGTCCATGCTCCAAAGTTGATACATCATTTTCATGTTAAATTTCCTTTTAAACCTGGTGGGTGTTCGGAGACCACCCAAAAAGGGGGGGTACTGTCAGGACTTTGACTATTTCAGTACATAAAGATAAACTACACTTGCCGAAGTTCCATTGTGGTCATTGGAGGATCTATCCTGGTTGCTGGCGTTCATCACATGCAGTGTGCAGAGAGTTAAAGTGATAATCTGTTTCTTAGGTGTCGTCAGGTTGTTGGATTCCTTGATTGCTTATTATTCCAAACCTGATTCTATTTGAGTCACATGTTCTGAACTTCCTATGGATCACAGACCTCTAGTATAAAGCCTGTTACTAACTATGCCTCATTGTCTATGCAACGTTACTTTTAGGTCTTCCTTGGACTCCTGCCAGATCCCTGCTGTGCCTGGTGTATGCTGTGGACCCCGCTACATTCCTGCTCGTGTTCCGGTTCAAGTTCTGATACAGGTTATCAGCTGCACTACAGAGCTCAGCATTGCCATTTTCTTTCCATTGTTATCCTGCTCTATTACTGCAATTTCATTCTACGCTACACTATTTGGATTGTTATAATTGACTCATACGGACACTGGGGTTACTTCTTCTACAGTTGTCAACTGCACCGTTACAGTCTATCCTCATCGGAACCCCATCACATCGCAGGGCTCAACCCTGCTCCGGATCTTCATTACGCCGCAGGGCTCAACCCTGCTCCGGACCTTCATCCTGCCGCAGGGCTCAACACTGCTCCGGACCTTCATTACATAATAGGGCTCAACGCTGCTCCGGACCTTCATTACGCCACAAGGCTCAACCATGTTCTGGACCTTCATCACGTCTCAGGGCTGAACCACATTCCGGACCCTCATCACGTCTCAGGGATCCATCCGGTTCTGGACGCTCATCACGTCTCAGGGCTTAACCTTGTTTCTGGATCTTCATTACGTCTCAGGACTTAACCTTGTTCCGGATCTTGTTACATCTCAGGGCTCAACCCTGTTCCGGACCTCCGTCACGATACAGGGCTCAACCCTGTTATTGACCTCCATTCTATCCTGAGGCCCTAGCCTCGTGTTGGACTCAGAGTTTCACCCCACACCAGTTCAGTGTGTAATTCGAACTTTGTTTCTCACAGGGACATACCCCTGCACCTGTTAGTGCATGTCATGAACTTTGTGTAATTGAGATTTAATATGGAACTTTGCCATACAGTTTTTGTTCTTGAATATATTCTATTTACTTTTATTTCGTGCTAGTGATATTTCATGAAAAGGTCATTCCTAAAACCACCTCAGTTCATACTACCTAGTAAGCCTGACTCTTCCCAGGAGTCTCAAGTGTCTGTAGCCGTGACACCTCCCATATCTATCTCTGTGTTTTCTCCAGGTACCAGCCTCAGGGGCCGCGACCTGTTCATTTGTGCAGCGAAACACACATCCCGCTTGGAGGGGTCAATGGTAAATACCATTGAGTGGACTAGACTCCGCGCCCTGTGGTAGGTCTCGCCAACACCTGGGAGAAACTTATGAAGAGGACGTATATATTGCCTTCCCATTTCCACTCACCCGCTACCCTTAGTCCACCGGCCCAAGTTCCAGCAGTTGTAGCCTATATACATCCGGGCATGACACCTGCCTCATCTCTCTGCTGTATCTCCCTGCCTCATCGCTCTGCCTCATCTCATCTCCTTGCCTTATCTCTCTGCATCATCTCCTTGCCTCATCTCTCTGCTGTATCTCATCTCTTTGCCATATCTTCCTGCCTAATCTCTCTGCCATATCTCATCTCCCTGCCTCATCTCATCTCCTTGCCTCATCTCCCTGTCATATTTCATCTCTCGGCCTCATTTCCTTGCCTCATCTCATCTCTCTGCCTCATTTCTTTGCCTCATCTCTCTGCCTCATCTCAAATCCTTGAGTAATTTTTTTGCCTCATCTCTCTGCCGTATCTCATCTCTGCCTCATTTCCTTGCCTCATCTTATCTCCCTCCCTTAAATCTCTGCCTCTTCTCATCTCCTTGCCTCATCCCCCTGCCTTTTGGAATACTTTTTTCAAAACAAATAAGAATGCTCTGCGTGTACAGATGCCAGAGGCTCATGTGATGTGACCTATGCCCAGAAAAAACCTTGGTCTTCTTCTAATTGAATTCCCATGTATAAGTAAACTTACTATTGCCATCGGAATATGCAATTTGTACTCATTTTATGTTCTGTGCAAATGGACCTAGAGACTGATTCAGCCGTGCTGATAGCAAATTCCTGATTATCGTGAACCTGTGCATTGCGCAGGACCCATTCTGCAAGTGTGCAGAATGGGTCCTGCGTAATCGCACACTGCCCCTTTGATTCCTCTGCCTGATTGACAGGCAGAGGCACATTTAAGGGGATTTTCAGGGCGGCATTCGTCCAGCGTTCCCGGAAATGGGGGCGTGTTCGCCCCGTTTTCCGGTAGAGGCAAGGCCAAGGACTGCATCAATGCAGTGTCCTGGCCTCGCAAGCTGGCCAGCCTGAGTAAGCTGAGGCTTACTCAGCTGGCTGGCGGTCCGGCTCCATCCACCATCGCCCACCATGAATCACAAATGCAGCAGGGGGTGTCATACACCTCCTGCTGCCTTTGCATATTAGCAGGGGCGTAATTGCAAAGCAGCTTTGCAATTGTGATTCTTGCTGAATCACCCACCTAGTCCACATTGCTACATATTGTGCCTGGAAGCAAACCTAAGGTAACATTTGACAATGGGCTGAGATTATTTGGTGGGTAAGTGTTCGTACTCGTGGGCATTGAAAAATGCTAGTTAAGAGCATAAATAATCATCTAGTACTCATACTTAACTAGTTAGAAGCAAAATCTCAAGATGTATTAAACTTTCTAAAGGGGACAAGTGGAGAAGTTTCCAATAGCATCCTTTCAGCTTCTACCTATCATTTTGTAGACTGTGCTTGATAAATGATAGCTAGAAGCTGATTTGTTGAAGGGAAACTTCACTACTTGTTCTCTTTAGAATGTTTGATAATATATCCCCCTATGTACTTAATACCTTAATATGATCAGTGTTAAAGAATATTAAATGGTCTTTAAGAACACACACAATTTACGCCTATGTGCACAAACACTAAGGGGCATATTTACTAAAGTGCAGGTTTTTAGAAGTGGAGTTGATGCCCATAGCAGCCAATCTGATTCTAGCTATTATCTTCTAGAAGGTACTAGTTAAGTAGCATCTGATTGGTTGCTATGGGCAACAATTCCACTTCTAAAAATCTGCACTTTAGTAAATTTACCCCTAATAGTAAAATCTCCCTTTACAGCATGGGGCAGTATGAGGTGAAAATGAGGCATGTATGCAGCACACGTGTATAGTTAAATCTCAAACCAACATAGGTAGTGATCCATGGGCTTAAGATGGATGCAGACACAATCATAAATGCTATAGAAATGTGTTTAAATAAAAATATTTTAATTCCACATTACAGATTCATCTACGTTTTGTACTCACTTTGTGTTGATATAGTCACAATTTAGTTAGATTATATTGCTCACTAATATTTTTTTTTATATCTGAAATACAAATCAATTTCTACATATAAATAGACACATTGAAATAAAAAAATAAATTGTGACATTAAATGTTCCTCACAAAAAAATAACCAAGGATACAATAAATAATGCACAGTAGCAATTTTTGTATAAACACTTCCTCAAAAGTGGTGTCGCAAAGGCGCTATCCGCGTTAACACTTTTCCTGCGTCAGATGTGCTCATGCCTAATTTATTTTCATTGCAGCTGGAAAAGGGCCTCACTATTTTACATCTAAGATTATAATGAGCGCTTATGTATAATGTCAGCATTTTAACAACTTGACCGATAAAAGTGTATGATTTCAAAATGGAACTTTTAAGCATTTTGTGTAAAGCGTCTGCGTGACACTACCGTGACTGCCACATCCGCACACTGGTATCATAACCCAATGCTGACACTCCTCAGCTGAGAGTCCTTCATTTTACATTGACCTTCAGATTACAAGTACTAGCTGTTTTTTGCTGTGCTTCATAGTGGCACTATAAGAGAGTGCAAATGTTCATATACCAGCCAGTCAGAACTATTAAAGCATTGGTCAGAGCAGCAAAGACAAAGGAGTCCAATTTGGTAACAGTATGCTTCATGCAGCTTATAAAATAATAGCAGCTTAGTTAAACAGTGAAAATAGCAAGGACACCTCTTCTCTATGCACAGCGAGTACACAAACAGATCGTTCAATATAGGAGCATTTTACAGCCAACATCATACAAATTTATTTTACAATAATTCGCTCACTGCAGAATCCGATCTAATGTAATGTGACATTATATAACCTACATGTACCGATACCACGGAGAACTGCCAACATTGCAAAGTGTTCAGTGTACGGTACAACCTGAAAATGATTGCGTCGGAAGCACATCAGAGGTAAACTATGGCTCTTGGACCCGACTTGCATGCGTTGTACACAGCTCCCAGAGAACAGAAAATCTGACGTGTGGATGACGAATTCCCAAGGAAATACAATGTTCACGTAGTTTATATCCTGAATAGATTACATCCTTTATACACTACTATATTTTATAGTAGTTTACAATTATTCTCTAATTTGAACACAATAAAATGTTACTCTACAAATATAGTGTTAAAATAAATAAACATACCCATGGAAACATACCATTCAAACAATTGCTATCAATGCAGCATCAAAGTGGAATTTCTGAAGACTAGGGGGTACATTTACTAGAGTGAGAGTTTTTAGAAGTGAGTTTTAGAAGAGATATTGCCCGTAGCAACCAATCAGATTCTAGCTATTATCTTCTAGAAGGTGCTAGTTAAATGCTAAGTGGAATCTGATTGGTTGCTATGGGCAACATCTCTTCTAAAAACGCTCACTTTAGTAAATTTACCCCTAGAGATTGCCTGACCACTAGGCAAATACATTGGAAGGCAATTATAAAAAAACTCTATACTAAGCAGGTATTAGGTAAAAAAAATGTTGTTACACCTTATCAACCAATCAGATACTGTAATTTATCTAATACAGTTTAGTAAATTAATGCAATCTTGTGATGGTCGATTTGGGTTCTAGCGGCTTTTTAAGGGTTACCTGTGCACTCTCTCTCTCGCAATGTTTTATAGGCAGGAGTAAATAGCAAAACACGTCTCCAAGTGTAGAATTAGATTACACAAAAAAACAAATGTCATTGTAACGTGATTAAATACAAGTAATCTTGCTTAGTAAATACACCTGAATATCTGTTACCATCATGCACTTTAATCACATTGATTTTTCTTTAAAGCGATATTACATTTAATAGGTAGGAGAATTTCCATAGATTATTTGTTTCTCTTCCATTGTAGTTTTGGGCTGCTTTAATGTCAAAGCTCCCTTTATGTGCATTCCAGTCTCAGACAAACGGATGAAAACAGCTTCATGCTCCAATGAGATCAGAGAGCCCAAAATCATGTCTCTGTAACTACCAGCTAAGAAAGCAACACAACAGCCCCCATAGTTGTCATTACACAGAAATTTGCAAATGAATTAGGTTTTGTATGAAAAAAACTTTATAAACATAAACCCCACCTAACAATATGAATATGGTACATTTCCATGAACTTCTGGTATGATTGAACCAGTCCACAATATCATCCTCTTGCATCTATCTATCTATCTATCATTACCAGATAGTTATGATTTCTGCTGTTGTAATTTACTCACAAATACGGGGGATGACCATTGGTGGGATATTGTAACGTACAGTATATTACACTTCCCAAACACAGGCAATGTTATATAACTAAACCCAGTGTGTTTTATCAGTTCAGGAAATTCATTATGTATCATGCTAAGCCCTAGATACAATAAGTGGTATTACTTCCTTTGATAGAAATCTTGCCTCAGTTCAGTATTACACTGTCAAACTCTCCTCATGAGATGGTCCCACTTATGGCGATCACAAGCTAGTGTCTCCCTGTCACAACGCTCATCCACTCTGTACAGTTCACAGATAGCAGGGCTTTAACAGAAACGTATCATCAGTGGATAAGTGTCAAATGCGCTAGATCCTGCACAATTTGTATCAATCATCAAAATGTATTAAGGCAGATACCTTAGAGAAAATCACTTTTCTCTAGGGTCTCTGCAATGCATGCAACAATAGTTGTATGGCGGCGGTAACCAGCAGATCTTAATAAAAAATTAGAAGCGCACTTTTGTGAGATCACATGCATGTGCATTGGGGTCGGCCAGGCGCGGCGTAGCGCATTAGGATTTCGGCTGAGGCACTATGGGACTTGCAGAATTCTCCTCCACTCCAGCAGAGGAGATGTTAATACATATGCCCCCCCATGTCACTTTTTGTTAAAGGGTGATTTTCTGTGTGACACATGGGACATGGAAGTACTCATCTCTAGTCTGAACATGCCTCACTATACTCTACCAATGCTTGCACTCCCTCTACCCCGTTTCACCTCTTCGAGCATCATAAGCACAAAAAGGAGAGTTATGGTAAAACTTACCTTTGTTAACTGTCTTTCTTTGAAGTCCATATGGTCCACAGGGAGACAATGGGGTGTAGGTGGGACCTTGGAGGACCGGACAACAACAGCAAAGCTTTTCAATCCCAGGATGCTGAGGGCAACTCAGTTTTGTTAACAAGCCCAAGGCAGGAGCAGGAGAGGAAAGAAGGAAAACTGGCACACTGAAGAATCACACTCTCACACAGAGAAGGAAACAAGTGACCAAGAGAAGAAACCCATAGAAGCTAGGAGCGTCAGGGCGGGTGCCCTGTGGACCCTATGGACTTCGAAGAAAGAGTTAACAAAAGGTAAATTTTACCATAACTCTCTCCTTTACTTCTTCAGGGTCCACAGGGAGACAATGGGGATGTCCCAAAGCAGTTGTTCAAGGGCGGGAATGCTCCTGAGCGGATAGGAGAACCCTACGCCCGAAGGAAGCATCCTGAGAGGCAAAAGTATCAAAGACATAAAACCTAAGAAAAATGTGGACAGACTACCAGGTGGCCACCCTGCATAGCTGTTCAGTTGAGGTGCTACGCCGGGCTGCCCACGTGGGACCCACAGAGCGAGTAGAATGAGCAGATACTGTAGCTGGCACAGGAAGGCCAGACTGCGTGTAAGCCTGTGAGATAGTCATGCGAATCCATCTGGCCAGAGTCTGTTTGTTAGCTGGCCATCCCTTCTTGTGGAATCCATATAGGATGAAGAGGGAGTTCGATTTCCTGATGGAAGTAGTACAGTCCACGTAGATCTTTAGAGCACGGACCACATCCAAAGAGGCCACACCTACCGAGAGGTCTGGTGATTGAAAGGCCAGAACCACAATTTCCTCATTTAGGTGGAAACGATAGACCACCTTGGGAAGGAAGCCCGGGTGTGTTCTAAGAACCGCCCTGTCCCGATGAAAGATTAAAAAGGGGGAGAGTCATGAAAGCGCCCCTAAATCCGATACCCTACGGGCAGATGCGATAAGCCAGAAGAAACAGAGGGCCTCATTCAGACCCGGTCGCAAGCGCTGAGCGCTCGCAACCGGGTCGATGTTTGCGCAATGGGCATGCGCACGTCGGAGCCTGCTCCGACGTGCGCATGCACGAGACCCGACTAGCGACGGGCGCTCCGTCGCTCCGGGTCTCGCACCAAAGGGGGCGAGCTGTCGATGTTGATTGACAGCTCGCCCCGTTTGGAAGGCGGGCCGGAGGGGTGGCCGGCCAAACAGAGGCGTTCCTGACGGAACGCTTGCCGTTTGGGGGCGGCCCCACTGACATCAGCAGTGATGTCAGTGGGGAGCTTCCTGGTCGATCAGAGCAGGAAGCTCCCTGGGGCTTGCGAGTGCCGAGACCCAACCTTAGGGTCTCGTCGCAAGCCCCGATGGTCGCGATGGTCCTTACCATCATGACCATCACCCTGGTCGGTCGCTAAGCTGTGAGTGGTAACCCACAGCTTAGCTAGCGACCAGGAGGCCGCACTTCAAGATGCTAGCGGCCGCCCTAATTCAGAGCGACCGCTTGCATCAAACGACCGGGTCTGAATGAGACCCTGAGTCTTCGAGGTGAGCTACTTGACATCCACTGATTCCAGGGGTTCAAATGGAGGTTCTTGAAGTGCTTGGAGCACCACTGCCAAATCCCATGGAGCCACAGTAGGGACATAGGGAGGCTCTATACGGAGAACACCTTGCAGGAAGGTGTGAACATCTGGTAGAGGAGCCAGTCTGCGCTGGAACCAGATGGATAAGGCAGAGACCTGCACTTTCAGAGATGCTAGGCGGAGGCCTAGGTTCAATCCAGCCTGAAGAAAGGTAAGAATTCTAGACACCTTAAAAACTTGGGGGTCATAGTTTCTTGGAGCACACCATTGGAAATATGTATGCCATATTCTGTGATAAATCCTGGCTGAGGCCGGTTTATGGGCCCTGAGCATGGTCTGGACAACAGAGCTTTAAAATGCTTTAGCCTTTAGGAGGGATGTCTCAAGAGCCAAGCCGTTAAAGTCAAACGGGCCAGGTCCAGCAAGTAGACATGGATCCTGAGACAACAGGTCTATTCGTAGAGGAAGTTGAAGAGGAACGTCTATGGAGAGACTCTGAAGTTCGGAGTACCAATGGCGTCTGGGCCAAGCTGGAGCTATCAGCAGGACTGTGCCCCCTTCCTGCTTGAACTTACAAAGAACTCGAGGAAGCATGGATATTGGGGGAAAGAGGTATGCCAAATGGAAGGTCCATTTCACTGACAAAGCGTCCACGAAGGCTGCGTCGGGGTCCCTTGTCCTGGTTCCATATACTGGAAGTTTGTTGTTGTGTCTTGAGGCTATGCGATCCACATCCGACAAACCCCATTTGTCCACCAGGAGCTGAAAGACTTCTGGATGTAGAAACCAATCTCCTGCATGTACGTCGTGACGGCTGAGGAAATCTGCTTCCCAATTGAGAACTCCCGGAATGAATACCGTGGAGATGGCTGGGAGATGGCGTTCAGTCCATGTGAGACAGTTCTGCCATTGCTGCCCAACTCTGAGTGCCTCCTTGGTGATTGAGGTAGGACTCTGCCGTGGCGTTGTCACACTGTACTTGTACTGGCCTGCCTTGAAGAATATCCTAAGTCAGAGTGAGAGCTCTGTAGATGGCTCGAAGTTCCAAAACATTGATTAGTAACTTTGCCTCGACTGGGTCCCAGCAGCCCTGGAAGGAGTGCTAGCTGTCACTGCGCCCCACCCTCGGAGACTTGTGTCTGTGGTGAGGAGAGCCAAATCCGGGATCCAAAAGGGGCGACCCTTGTCTAAATGGAATGTCTGTAGCCACCAGGCTAGGGACAGGGGAACCTCCGGGGGGAGGCCCATCGTCTGGGATCAAAGTAGATGGGGTAGGCTGCTCCACCTGGAGAGGACCAGGTGTTGTAGGGGTCTGGAGTGAAAAGGAGCGAACACCATGTCGAAGGTGGACACCATGGATGTCTGCATTACAGCGTGAATTGACACTCGGTGTTGTATTAAGGAGATCTTGTCTATTAGAGAGATCCTCTGAACCTGAGAGTCCAAGAGGGCTCCTAAATGTACCATTCTTTGAGAAGGTGTCAGGGAAGACTTTTTCCAGGTGATCAGCCACCCGTGCATATGTAGGAAGGCAATTGTTACCTGAAGATGGTGGTGAAGAATCTCTGGTGAACAGCAAGAGGTCGTCTAAGTACAGGAGTAGTCTGATCCCTTGACAACGAAGGGAGGCCGCCATAACTACATTGATTTTGGTAAAGACCCAAGGGACCGTTGAGAGGCCAAACGGTAGGGTCTGATATTGGTAATGCTACTGTAGGATAGCAAACTGGAGATAATGTTGAAGAGAAGGCGCTATAGGTACATGTAGGTAAGTGTCCTGAATGTCCAGAGACCCCATAAAATCCCCAGCCTCCATAGCCAGGAAAATAGAGCGGAGGGTTTCCATACGAAACCTGGGCACCCTGATAGACTTGTTCAGAGATTTGAGGTTGAGGATAGGCCGATGAGACCCGTTGGGCTTCTGAACCAGGGAAAGGGTAGAATAATAGCCCTTGCCTCATTGTGAGGAGGGGACCAGAATTATTACTGCTGAATTCAGTAAGGACTGAATGGCTTTTTGGAGCAGCAGGGCCTTGCTTGGCTCCGATGGAGGCCCTGTGCAAAAGAACTGCTGGCAGGGTCGCCTTAGGAAGGATAGAGCATAGCCGTGGGAGACCACTTCTCTTACCCAGGCATCTGATGCCAAAACTGGGTGAATTGAAGTCTGCCTTCCAACCTGGGAGCCCCCAGGGAGAGGCCCGCCCCGTCAGGCTGTAGGCTTGTCCTCAGACTTGGCAGGTGGACGTCTAGTAACCCAGGCTTGTTTGGCCCTAGGCTTGGAGGCCTTGGCTGATGCCTGCTGGCGTGGAAGGACTGACCCTTAGCTTTTCCTTGAAGGTGAAAGGAACGAAAGGATGACATCCGAAGCTTTGTCCAGTCTTGGAAGCTGCCAAAGTAGTCACAATTTTATCTAATTCTGGACCAAATAGGATATCTCCAGAATAAGGAAGGGACTCCAGAGCCCTTTTTGAACCTGAGTCTGCTTTCCAGGAACAGAGCCAAACAATAAGGCGAGCCACTCCCTAAGTGGCAGATATCCTGGAGACCAGGAGATTTGTATCCATTGCTGTTTCTCACAAGTAGGAGGCTGCAGAGATATGTAGGATAGTTGTTCTCTTAAAGCATCAGAGGGGAATGTCTCTTCTAGGGCCTCTCCCCAACTTTCAATGGGTTTTGCCACCCAGGTCGTAGCCCTAGCAGGACGAGTAATAGCTCCTGTAAGAGAGTATATGGATTTGTGACAAGCTTCTATAAGACTATCTGTAGTTTCAGTCAAGGAGGTTGCAGTATGGATGGGTAAGGTAGCATTCTTAACCAGACATGTTACATGAGAATCCACTGCTGGAGGAACTTCCCATTTAGTGCTATCAGTAGCTGGAAGAGGGCAAAAGGAACTGAACCATTTTGGAATTTGAAACCTTTTACCGAACATATTCCAAGCTTCCCTCATGTGATCAGATAACTGATCAGAGTGAGGAAACTCTGGTAAAACTACCTTTTGTCATTTAAAAAGTGGTTGTTTTTTCTTAGGAGCGGGTTCCTCCTCTTCTATTTGTAAAATAGATTTTACAGCTCTCACAAGAGCAGGTATATTTAATTTAGAGGGTGGCTCCTCATCTCCTGAGACAGAGTCAGAGTGAGAGAGGTCCGCGTCTTCTGCCTCCCCAGAAGATATATCAGAATCAGATAACTGGGTGGACTGGGAAGATCACAGCACGTTTAGTAGGTAAAGGCTTTTCCTTTTGCAGCATTTGCTGAAAAACTGTAGAGGTATTAGCCACACTCTGTACTGAGGTAGAGAGTATGTCTACCCATGGGGGAGGCAAAGGATTTGCAGGAAATACCTGCTGTGGCCATCCCACAGGGGGGCTACCACGGGGACTGCTAAGTGGTCCGCAATCTTTGTCAGTACCTGAGAAAAGGCAGCCCAGGGTGGGTCCTGAGGAGTGGACACCGGGGCTGAGGGGCCTGAGTCTGTGCAACAATTTCTACAAATACTGGACCCAGCGTTCCCGGAGACCTGTGAAGCAGAAAATGGCTGCTGCATGTCTCTGAGGGGGCAGAGGGTGAGGGAGAAGCAGCTCAGGGAACAGCTAGACCACAGCGGAATGGCGCCCTGAGTTGGGGGAGGGGATGCAGGGAGAGCGCCTTTTCCCCATGCTGTTAACCACCGGATCCCCTGGCCTCTAAATATGCCTCTGCGCCAATATATTAATGCCCCGGTGGTCTAGTGGAGTTGTGGGCGCACCGGTGTCCACATCATCGCCTCTGGTCAGTCTCCTGAGACCGAAGGCTAGACTGTGTAAAGACGCGGGCCCCCGCAAGCAGGGGTCTGCCTCACATGTCCCCTGGATTCCGGGCTGCAGCCTGGGTCTGTGGAGCTTGCTAGCTAGTCCCCCCAAGAGCCCCGCCGGGAGTACCTAGCCGGGGCTTGTTGTCACGGGGCCAAGGAGGGGTGTTGGAGCAGCAGTGCAGACTTCCAAGGGACAGTCTTTTGCTGCTGCTCAGTTTAAAACACTAGAAATAAAAAATAAATCATAAAAATAAGCTTGGGCTACTTGAAGCAGCCCTATTAAAAATGGTGACCCAGCTCCTGTCAGACGCCAATGAAACAGAGTTACCCTTGGGCTGTGGGAGTGGTATAGGGGGAAGGACGGGGCATCCTGGGATTGATAAGTTTTGCTGTTGGTATCCTACACCCCATTTTCTCCCTGCGGAACCCTATGGACCATGAAGAAGAAATGCTACTGGACATTACTAAATTTTTAATTATTTACTAGTGTATATTTTCTACCAATGAAGTATTCAAGACTTGGACACCAGAAAAAAAATTCTGAACATAGAGGGAAGACTAGATAATCTAAAAGGCTTCTGATCATCCCGGTGTTTCCCATGTCACCTTATAAACTATTGTACTGTATGCAAGGCAAATAAACTTCTGCAGTACGTTCCTGTCAGAACTAAAAGATCCAGGGAGAAATTGCTGCAAGGTTATTACTGACATGTATATTTGTTTAAATGGAGGATGCCGACGCTCGGGATCCTGGCGGTCAGAATCCCGACGCCGGCATCCTGACAGGGTTAGGAAACCGACACCTGTCGGTAAGTATCCTAACCCTACCCCTAACCCTCCCCGCACCCTAAACCTAACCTCCCCCCAGTGCCTAAACCTAACCCTCCTTCTGTAGTGCCTAACCCTCCCCCTAGTGCCTAACCCCTAACGCTCCCCCTAACCCCACTACTTAACGTCCGAATTCCGGCGCCAGCATACTGAGCGCCAGAACCCCAACAGCTGAGATTTCAACTACCTCTCATAAATGCACAGCTGCCCAGACATTGAGAGTCTATATTAGGTAAGCCACCTGGCACACAATTTAAAGAGCATGTTCATGTTCATGTAATATATTTAGGTTACTATGGACAACTATTGGTAACTAAGACAGCACCCTTCCTAATTGCACACAGCAGCTCACACCTACAGTGGCTAAAGTCCTAATCACTATCCTTTAACAATTTTCACATTTATTGTCCTAAATCATGGAATCAAAATTGATTGGAGCTCACCTGTGCACAATTAATGTTCCTCAGCTAAAATGACAGCGGTAGCAGAGCTGGTCAGAACATGTCCATACAACAGCTCCATCGAGAAGACAGTGAACATCCAAAGCATATCAGAGGAGTGGTTTCGGAAAGGTATCAAGTGGGGTTAGGAGATGAGATTTCTAAGCCTTTGAATATACCCATGAGCACTGTCAAGCCCATCATAAAAAGTGGAGGGAAATATGGCACAACCGTGAATTTGTCTAGAACGAGTTCCCCTCAAACCGGTGGGAGAAGCGCACTTGTTATGGAGGCAGATAAGAGACAAATGGCAACTCTGGAAAATGTGAGTAACTAGCAATGGAACAGCTATAGCCACATGAACTTCACAAATCGGCACTTTATCTGTATGTAGGAAAATGAAAAGTATTCTTAAAGAAAACCGGAAATCTCACAAGACTTTTGCCAGAAAGCACATGGGAGATCCTGACAGGAGAAGGGTGATGAGAGATTCTATGGACTGATAAGATCAAGATTGAACTTCTTGGCCACAAAGTCAGGTGCTTTGTTTGGTGTAAAACGCTCTTCATCAACCCAAAATCACTATCTCAAACATCCAAAATAAAGGGCAAAATTGCAGAGCAAGATATAGGCAAGCCTTGGGAATACAGCTGCAGTCTAGGACTTCAGAGATTGATGTTCCAGCAAAGCAATAACATAAACCTTACAGCAAACAACACATGGGACACAAAACAAACCTTAATCCTATTGAGAGTCTGTGGAATGATTTCAAATTGCAGCTCACCAACAATCTGCAACCAAACTGATTTAGCTACAGCAGAACGCAAAAATATGCAACGCTGATTGGCACTTACCCAAATAGACTGACAGCTGTATTTGCAGCACAAGGTGCTTCTTCCAAGTATTTAAAATGAGGATAAATACTTTTTTTAATTTGTAATTTAGATTTGTTTGTTTTTTTTACATTAATAATTTATGCTGATCATTATTAACTATTTCCCAAAAAATCTACTTTGATTCCATGACGTAAGAATTTAAAATGAAATGCCACATGGGTAAATGCTTTTTGTAGCCAAACATTCGGAAACTAAATAGTGAGAACAAAACATAGGTGACGGCCATTGTGGAATGATGCCATGAGGCAGACATTTTGTTAATAGTGAGAAGCAATTTTTTCCTCACAATTTACCTCTACCTATGAACATATCCCAGACCATTCCAGGGTGTTGTATCATAGATGTACATTGCACATGTGATGATTATTGAGCAGCCACACGATTCCAGTCTGTAGCTCCTGCAGACACAATACTGATTTTCTCTAAAATGAAATTGATGCCAGGGAAAGTGTAAATTCACTATTTGAGGCAAAGATAAATCATGTGTTTGCCGGTTTCAGAAAGAAGGCTCCTTAAACAGAGGCGTCCTCACATATAGCCCACAGCTGAACAGTTGGATTACCCATTCATCTGTATTGTACAACACTAAGGGCCTGATTCAGACTTGGTCGCTAGCAAACGTTCGCTCGTTGCTGGCGATGTTTGCGAATGTGCGCATGCATATGCATCGCAGTGTGCAAACTAGTCCAAGTGATCGGGAAGCGCTCGCTCGCCCAGCAAAGACAGCCCAGTGGAATGAGTGACAGGAGAGGCCGTTTGTGGGTGGTAACAGGGGCAGGCCAGCAGTAACGGGGGAGTGGAGGTGCGGACGCAGGCGTGCCTGAGTGTTTAAACGCAGTTTCAGAGGCGTGCATAATTAATAGGCAGCGTCATAGTACACGTCACCTGGCTGGTTTTTACACTGAAGTGCTTGCGGTAGGGTAAAGGCAACCACAAGCGTTGCGAATGCTCCTGATGGTACCTGATGTACCGATGGTTGTATACACTTCCTGGAGTTGACGTGCGTAAGTGGGCGTCTTAAGACAGGCTGGTGGGCGTCTGGATACACAAAGTGATCGCACGCCAAAACATAGTGGGTGTGCTTATGCCTTGCCGTGCAATCGCCTGCCTTGCTGGGTGTGTTCCGAATTTGCATAAGCTGGGAGCGAGCGTACGCATCTAGCGACCGGGTCTGAATCAGGCCCTAAGTACTATGTATAGAGGTTACCACAAGGCCTGGTTTGCATCACTGAATATCTTAATTGTAATGCAAATAAAACAATTCTAAGTATATTTACTGACATGCATCTGTCTGCTTTACTGGGTTTGGAAATACAGAGGTAACCCAAAGGGCATTTTTATATACCAGACGAATATTACGTCACAGGGGGGCACCTAATTCTCAATTTGTAAAGAAAAATGATACAATTTTACAAAGCTTATAAATAATCCAGGAGCCACCGGAGAAGGACACAGCTTCCAATCTCCTGTACACACCACTGTCCCGATGTGTGGACATAGGGGAGTGGTGTTTTTCTCTTCAGCATACTGTTCCCAGATAGCATTGCACAGCTCCCTATAAATAAATATAAACACATAATATAATAGCAAATAGTTACTAAGACATTTAGGCATTCAGGAACACGGCTTCATCCGAATCAGGGTCCTTTCCACTGTCCTCACTGGGTATGGAGTCTCCCCCACTTGGAGACCTGCAGCTCATGTCCTCCACCCCGGACTCCTGGTCGCTATTAGTAGATAGGTCAGGGTCTGAGCTCCTCAAATGGTCCTGGGTTAGGATGAGGGCAGAGTCCTCCTCGCCCTGGGAAGGGCTGCGGGATGGGAACAGCTTCAGGTTGCTGCTGTAGTCCTGGGGAGTGTTGGCGGGGGAGTGCTTAGTGATACATATCTGGAAGGTATGGTCTTTCTGGTGGTCACAGAGCTTCTTATTGGTTTTGTTGGTCTGCTCAGTTTCCAGTTTAGCTAATCTCTGAAGAGAGAATTGTTACACATGACAACAATTACATACTTCAAACACTTCCAGGGTCCATGATGACCATACACAAGAATAGTGTTGTAAAACGTCTTATTTTTTAAGTTTTAGAAAATGCAAAACATTCAACAGTGCAGATTACTGAGAACTCCTAATCAGAGGACGTGGAGCAGACACTAGATGAGCCATCAGAAAGGCCCACTTGTTCCCTTCGGGTTGGGTAGGGGATGCAGGCACTCGGGATCCCGGCGGTCAGAATCCCGACACCAGCACTCCGACGGGGTTAGGATACTGACACCTGTCGTTCAGTATCTTAATCCTACCCCGAACCCTAACTCTCCCACCCTGCTGCCTAAACTTAACACTCCCTCCCTAGTGCCTAACTCTGACCCTCCCCCTAGTGCCTAACCCCTAACCTCACTACTTACTGTCAAGAGTCCGGCGCCGGGTTTCTGACTGGTGTCAGGATTTTGGTGTCGGCATACTGAGAGCCGCCATCCCTACAGCCGGGATAGTGATTACATCCTATGCCTTTAGATGATGTGACTGTGAATCTATAACTGCATAGTGATAAACCTGCACAGTTTATGTTGTCCTGAGAAGTGCAACATCTTCAGTATGTGCTTTAAAATGAAACAGTTTAAACTTTATTTTACTTTGCTAAAGAAAAAAAACATTTGTGATTTGTATTTATTAATTTGTCAAAGTTCCAGTTTAACATGGAGATCTCCTGACTGTCTAGTGATAGATGGTGTGATTTCAACTTTTTTTTTTGTTTATGGTCCTTGTATAAATTGGGGAATCTGCTGCTAGAGACTTGCTGAAACTCGCCTCCCAAAACCTAATGGAGCCGCTCATGCTTTCATTTTCATCACACCCTAGTGACTGTATTGAATAAGGTGGTCAATTTGATTGCTGCTAAACTTAAGGCCATTACTCACTTCTAATTCTCCTGGATCTCTCTGCTGTATTTGACACTATCAAACACTCTCTTCTCACACACATTCTACATTTCACCGACACTGTCCTGGCCTGGTTCTCATCCTACTTTTGAAATTGCTTTTTGGATCCACCTTCTCTCTACCTCCTTTGTACAGTCCTAGGTCCTCTGCTCATTATATATACATACTGTATATATATGTCCCAAACGGACCGGTACTCTCCACAAGTGGTATTCCTTGCTCCGGTGCCCCCTGGAGCATATTCCACAGGTACACGATACAAAGAAGCAGCTGCACTCGGAGACTGATAAAGGTTCAAATATCACAAACTATGGTATAATACACTTTTGTGGTCTTTGAACCTTTATAAGCCTCCGAGTGCAGCTGCTTGTTTGTATCGTATATGACCTAGGACTGAGCCTTGCTGTAGGAAGGAGGTGGAGGTGTGGAGACACTCTCACTATCCTTGTCTGTCACTCTAACTCCTTTTTTTTCTCCCAATTTTATCTTTTAATATTCCCTGCTTTCTTAGTCTCTCGTTACTATATAGATATATATATATATATATACTCCCCTGTCTCTCTTCACCTTCTTTGTCATGCTATCTAACACAACCCCCAACCCTGCAACTCTCTTGCGCTCTCTTTTTGCAATTGCCCCTTTGTCTCAGTCTCTCTGGCCTGCTCTTTGTCGCTCTTCATTTCCCCTCTATCTCTTAGATACAAGCAGATCTGTAGCATGAAGACATGGCACCCAGAGCATGCACGTACACGGTAGAGAACCCCACTAAATAATTTCACCAAAGGGGGGGCATGGTCAACATGTGGGGGCAAGTTGAAGTGAAAAAGAAAAAAACAATCAAATATTTAGCTGGATAATAGATGCAGGAATTATACATTGTTTTTATCAGTTTTAGATTTAACTAATTTTGAATTAGACATATTATATATATATATATATACACACACACATACACACACACACACAGTATGATTGGTTGGCGCATCATTTAAATTTAGTAAAGAGTGAGAACAAGAATATCACTCGTTGATAAATCTGGGTCTAATGGTGCAGTCAGAATCTCAGCTCGCCCATGGATGCTACGGCCATGACTATTGGCAGAAAGTTAGTCATGCCCCTCATGTCATATCCCCATCACTGTATACAGCTTCTTCCCTAAGCACCCACCACTATTTCCCACATCTGCAAACTCTTAAGCTTGCAGCCCTGTCTCATGCCAGTGTAGGGTATTACCAGTACCAGGTTATTGTTCATATGTTTTCTACTGGGGAATCGGGATTCATGTGTGTGTGGGAGTCAGTCAAGCTAATGTATTTTCTATCAGCGGTCAGTTTTATTATATAGATTAGGATGTCCAGGTATTTGTTAGAAACTTTTACATGTTCAAGTTTGTCCCAATTTGTTGATACAGAGAATACGAACTACAAAGTTAGCTGGTGTGAAAGTGAACATAGAGCTCAGCTATATATGAGGAAGATGCATACAGTGAAAGCAATCACAAATATGGGCTTTAGCCCATTGGTTCCATATAGTGACCACAATGACAGCATACATTTCAAGCCGTGTATATTACATATAAATTCCTCTACCTTTTCCATGAACTCCAGTTCCTCCTCCAGTTGCTGGGTCTCTTCTTTCACCGCCTGAAGAAAATCGGTCACTGACTGTCGGGGGTGCATGCCTTTTTCAAAGCGGTTGTAAAGACCTCTCCAGAACCTGCAAAATGAGGCCAATCAGCAAATTTTCACTGAACCCTAAAGCAGGGCCCTCTTACCTCTGTTTTGGTCTGTTAACACATATTTATTGTTTTATTAATTTGCTTCCAATTGTAAAGCATAATGGTACATGCTGGCACTATATAAATAAATAATAAATACATTTCTAATCCAATGACAGACAGGCAACGGTCACCTCCTGCTCAGTCTAGTGACAGACAGGCAACGGTCACCTCCTGCTCAGTCTAGTGACAGACAGGCAACGGTCACCTCCTGCTCAGTCTAGTGACATACAGGCAACGGTCACCTCCTGCTCAGTCTAGTGACAGACAGGCAACGGTCACCTCCTGCTCAGTCTAGCTGCCGAGCAGTCAGTAATGCCAGTGCTCAAACCATAAATCATTTTTTATGTTTCTATCTACTTTCGCCCTATGGCAGTGGTTCCCAAATTGAGTGCCCGTTGGGGCACTTTCAGGGGTGCCACGAGTTGGTGGTCCAGGACCAAATCAAATTATTTGTGGTACAGTACGTAGGCAAAACCAGAGCTGGTGGCTAAAATATGTGGACAAACAGTGGCGATGATTCAGAGCCAGATGCTCTGACAGAGCGCTCGCTCTGAATCAGGGCCGTCCCTGCCTCCTGGCCGCTCGCATAGCTGTGGGTGACCACCCACAGCTATAGCGAGCGGCCAAAATGATGGCCGCGATGGTCAAGACCATAGCGACCATCGGGCATGCGATGAGACCCTTGCGGTAGGGTCTTGCTGCCGCAAGCCCTGGAGTGCTTTTGGCTCTATCAGAGCCAAAAGCACTCCCACTGACATCACTAGTGATGTCAGTGGGGCTGGCCCCAGACGATAGGCGTTCCCATGGGAACGCCTCCGTCTGGGCAGCCAAGCCCCCGGCACGCCCACCAAAGGGGGCGTGCTGTCAATCACCATCGACAGCACGCCCCCTTTGGGGCGAGACCCATAACAACGGCTTGGCCGTCGTTATTCGGGTCTCGCGCATGCGCACGACGGAGCCACCTCCGTCGTGCGCATGCGCACTTGGGCAACATCGACTCACTTGCGAGCGCCCAGCGCTCGCGAGCGGGTCTGAATCAGGCCCAGAATCACCACCCTATCCACATCCACATAGCTGAACTTAAGCATTACAACACGTAAGCACAATTTATTACATTTAATCATTTCACCATAAGAAACTTTTGGCCTAGGGGTGCCGTGACAAAAAGTGTTGAAACTCTAGGTCGCCGTGATTCAAGTAAGTTTGGGAACCCCTGCCCTTTCAGTTTTTATGTCAGATACCAATGGAAGCATTTAGACATTTTTTAATCATAAAGGCCTTAAACTTTTACGTATCAATATGCAATCTTCAGTCTTCAGACAAGATGCTAAGCTGCAAATGAGAAGGTGCCACCACGTGGTTGGAAATCACTGCCAAAAAGTCATTACAACTTCCATATGTTTCTAAAACTTTGAGTAGTAGAAATATAGGCAGCAAATTGGCTTTATCCACATTACCTATATGACCACCAAGCCTAAAAAACAAGTTGTGTATAGAACATGGCTAAGCTATCAGGTGGGGACAGCTGGTACTAATGTACCGGGAGCAGTTTGCTCTCAGGATTATCAGCTGCGGGACCCCAATGCCGGATAACAAACAATGTGGCCAGGCACTTCTGCTCAGCGGGTGTCAGCCGAGCCGCCTCCTCCTCGCTGCTTAGTAACGGGATGCCAGATCATTTTAGTCTGAGCATCCCGGTCTCATGATGCCGCCCAAGAAGAAGAAGGGGAAGGTCGCCGCCACGGGGAAGGAGAGGAAACCAGAGGAATAGTCAAAAGCGGAGCCAGTGATCCCAGGACAGCAATAAATATTACCTGCTGTGCTGCATATACGTGACCTGGAGGGTGGAGAGGTGAGCATGGCGGGGACTCAGCGGCGGGCAGCCGGGAACTTGCAAGGTGCAGGGCATTTTCGGACTTCTAGTTCTGCACTCTGCACACACAGAGGGGAGACACCTCTCAGACCCAGGCAGTAAGCAGTGGTAGCTGGCCGCACTACCATGGGATGGTCCCAATCCTCCGTGCCGCACATCATCCTAGTGAGTCCTCTCTTTTTCCTCTATGTGGGGCTTCCACTGTCATGTGTGGAAATAACTTTTTGCATAACATTTGTTTTTCTTTTTTTTGCTTTGCTGCACATATGGGATGGGGGTCTGTCTCCAAATTGTGAGGGCCAACTCTGAAGGACAAGGTTTGGACCTCATTCAGAGGCGGTCGTAAGCGGCCGCTCGGTCGTATGCCTAACGACCGAGAAACTGAAAAAGGAAGCAATCGCATGGCCAGTCGGTCGCAACCAAAGTGACGCCCATACGTGAACACTGCACCTCCTCTAGCTAATGAGTGATAGCAGCTAGTGATCGAGTCAATTGTTGTCAGTCGCTGTATGTTAATTTTCTTCTGATGGTTGCGGCCGCTTGTGTTGTGTTGATGTCCACAAAAAAAAAACGCATAGAGAAAGCCATCAACATGAAATTTATTTATTCTTATTATTCGCTAATGCTAACGCAGCTGAATCAATTACAAGCCAATTAGCAGTGTTATTAGCTCCAACAATCAGTTATTAGCTGCTTGCATTGTGTGGCTCAAAATAGAAACATCAGTCCTAACATCAGTTACGTTTGTCACTATCATTTGTACTGTGTGGCTTGCGGGAGCTCCTACCCTACCTTAAGCTGTACGATCAGCCAGGCCTCTAACCTGCTCGCAGAGTGACGTTTTACTACTTCCGGCGTTCTAGGTCGGTCGTAGCAGGTAATTTACGTACGCCCCTAAAACGCCCTCAAAACGCCTGCGTTTTCAGACCACCACCCCCGTCACCACCCACAAATGGCCTTTCATGTCAAATCAACTCTCGGAAGCCACTTCCTGCTCGTAAGCCGTACGATCTACAGCATTTTGGATCGCAAAGCCTCGTACGCACATGCGCACAACCGTGCGCATGCGTGGTTTGGAAACATCGGATGCGTACGACCGAGCGGCCGCTTACGACAGACTCTGAATGAGGTCCTTTGTGTGTACGGTTAGTTACTAACAGCTAAGGATATCATGGTGCATCCTACTATTCACATCCTAGGCATCTGTAGGGGCACAGCACAGGGGTATCTTACTGGGCATTTTACATTGTGTGGCATTTGACACTGTTTAAGTATTGCTTAGCATGTTACTTTTTTGTATATTGTATACATATTGCTTGACATATTAGATGTTGTGGGGTTTAAATCTTGCTATTATATAATTGTGAGGTTCTGGTTTTGTTGTGGACCCTGGGAGGTAATAGGAGCAGACACAGAAGCAGATTTAAAAATAAACGTTGAGTTTTTAATGAGTGGCTTAACAGACATGAATGTGGCAAAACAGAAAGTCCGGGTATAGCACTAAAGTGCACTTTGGAACTGTAGTGATGCAATGGGAAGAAGTCCAGGTAGTGATAACAGAAGGCAGTCCAGTATTCCAGGTTTTGTGAGGCTGAAGTGAATTACAGGCTGAGGTGATAATGTCCAGAGGAAATGTAAGTGGAGGCAGGGTGCAGGGTGAACAGCAGACTCAGGTACTCAGGCAAGGGGAAGGTAATGGAGGATGCAGGGTAGTCCAGCGGGGTTGGAGCAGATAAGCAGGCAGGCAGGTAGCGTATCACAGGAAAACAGGTGGAGAGCACAGGGAACTCTCTCTCAGCTAAGCTGAGAAACACGTTGCACTGGCAATAAAGAGAGGCTCTGGACCTCCCTAAATAACAAGTGCCGTACCATGACTGGCCAGAGAGAGCACGTGACACACCAGGACAGGATGGCTGAATCACATGGCCGGAGGCAAGATGGCGGCGCCCATGCCGAACGGAAGCACCACCAGGCTCTCCAGCCCAGAGTGACAACATGCCCGCACAGAACCACGCACAGCCAATGCCCCTCGCCAAACACCAGTGCCACCGCCAGACGCCCCCCGCCAGTGACCTCACAGGTATCACCCGTAGACCACTATGCCGAGACACCCTGGACGTGACAATAATGTTATGTACTATATAATATTTAGTATATTACCTGATTGTTGGGATTATGCCTATGCTGTCATCGGGCTGTACATTTTGGCTATGAAGTGGTTTAGGCATAGAACCTGTAGAGTGTGAGTTTTAGGTTTGTATGCAAGTGTCTTCTTTTATGCATACTACATTGCACACGGTTTATATTTATTTTTGATGTTCCACATGGAACAGCTACTTCTTCCCTTGCGCGACTATTTGGGTCTTAATTGGCAGAATACCAGGACTGTTGCAACTACTGTCTGCACCTTACCCCCCCCCCTCTACCATCTGCACTGCTCTACCCCCTTATCTACCCCAACTTCTTCTGCCTTTACCCCCAGCTCTACCCCAACTGCTACTTGCCCTTAACCCCCTCTACCCCAACTACTACCTGCCCCCAGCACTGTCCCAACTGCTGCCTGCCTTCACCCCCATTATATCTGATGGGACCAAGAAACAGTGGAGTAGAACCCCATTTTGTTAAAGTGAGGGGTCACTGGGACCCACAATTTTTTTTGCGATCACTGCCATTGGAGTTTTACTTTTGTGGTGTTGGTGTTCCTACATTTAAACTATATGATAAAACTATCAGCATCAAGACACAGACGTTTTCATTTCATACAATGTAATACTAAGAGAGACTGAAAGTAGACTTACTTGAAATTACATGGCGCAGTCTTTGGGTGCAGTGCTGCCTGTGTCTGATTGTCAGCTCTGTACAGCGGATTCATGTAATCTAACTGCTGCTTCCACAAGTAAGACCAAAGTGAGTAGGTTTTCTCTTGAATTCTAACAGATAACAATTACATAAAACATATATTAATGAACTCTAAAGCCGGGTACACACTAGAGCGATGTCAGGCCGATTTGCAGGTTCGTAATGACAAATTGTCGACATCGCTCAGAGTGTGTACCGACGATTGCGTGCTGCACATCAAACCTAGCATTATCTCTAGCGACCTATAGTATGTTAATGAAGGAAGGAACAGTCATTGTTCCGTTGTTCATGAAGTCATTCAAGTGTGTACAGACAAATCCCCGTTCAAGGGCATTTGAACGAATGCCCGTCGCTCAAGTGCGTACCCAGCTTAAGGCTCCACAGCACAATTTATTTTATTCCTTGAATCCAGTCAACAATGATATAAATACAACACTTATGTGCTAATCCACAGTAAAGCTTGGGCAAGAAAACCAGTTGATGGCATACATGGTGCCATAACTCAGTATTCAATTGTTTTAGTGTACCCGATCTGTATAAACTGACGGGAGTTCACGGGGCGCTGTTCAATTGATGCCGCTTATTGTGCTGATCGCGCCCATAGAGGTTAGGTTTAGCCATATAAAACAGCAACACTCGACTAAAGTGCTGGGCACGATCGCGAAAAGAGCAGCTTGGGTGCCCAAAGGGTCACTATTCACGCATTTCAGCTCGCACCCCCTCGGGGTGCGAGCAGAAATGCTGGTGCCAGTAGCTGATCGCGCCCGACTGGAGCAACAATTGAATAGCTCCGTTGGACGCGAAAGGGGCTGAAACAATTGAATTCCGCCCATTGGCACACATTGGTGATCCTAAACATACCAAGACCATGTTTGTGACACTTTCCAACTGATTTCCACGGTACACAAAGAGGGCAGATTTAACTAGCTATGAGGATCCACAAGAACCTCACGAGGTGTGCGGCTGAGCACGTTTCCGGTTACTACGGTAGGAAAACCTTGCATGTTTTTTGTTCGCTTTTCTATAAGATGCAAGCAGAAACAAGCAAGGTTTTCCTGCCTCAATATCTCGTGGTGTATTAGTGTATGAGGTTCCAATGGAACATCGCTGCTAATTGAATCTTCCCCAAATAGTCTCTATCTTCATCATCTGAAGCTTGTTGATACCATCTGCACTACAAGCGGCCAGCAGAAGCAGGTTGCGAGGTGGGAATATGCTTCATATAATGGTGCCAACTGCTATGCTATTCACATACCTGATATTCAGGAACTCGTGTCATTTTCAACGCCAACATAAAATCTACACTTATAAAGAACACCCCATGTTCTCTCACCTCAGCTCTCTCCTCTCCTTCTGGCAGTTGCAGAGGAAGTTTCCATACTGGCATGAGTATATATGATGCTGAATGTGGACCAAGAACCTCTCATTAAATTCAAAGGAACACGGGAATTGTTCCATGAGCTGCCAAACACATTCCAGAAACTGATCCATCACTGGCGATATTTCTTTTGGGTCCCCATCTAAATTTCCATACCTGGAATAAAGGTTTTCCAAAATGCCATTTACTTTAATTGGTTGGTATGGAACACAACTCTCTGCTCTTTATATTCAGAAATGGTCTATAATAGATGTTGTCATTCATGAAGAGGGTTTGTAACAAGTGATAGGTTTGTTCATTTGCTCAATACTACATTGGATGACTTTGTTTTTAACATTTTCCTCACAATATTTCGGGCAAGTGTCTGTGTCAGTAGAGTTTGTTACTGGAATTGGATCCTTCAACTGAAAAGGTCATTTTCCCCAATTTCTATAAGGTTAGAACCAGGGAGTCCTGTGTAAGCTGGGTATGAAGATTCGCTGTTTACAACAAGTCATCACCATCATCAGCATAAGCGCGTATTTGTACCTGCAACGTAGCATGTGCAAAAAATTCGCCTCCTAACTGATATACATGTGTATTTCTGCAGGTCTGCATGCGTCACATGTATGACCCTGTATTTACTGTACCCGGCTTCCCCCTTCCTTCTCCCTTGTTGTAAGAAGAGACACATGCCAAAAAACGTGCAAGTCTGCAATGGCGTAGATGCAATGCATCACAGGGAACACATATCTAAGCAACGGCATGTACAAAAAGTAATCCAACTTCTACAAGAGGTTACACTGTTGAAAAGATCTATGAGAAGCAAGTTAGCCATTTCTCATACAGAAGACCGGTGATACACCAACCGCAGAATTACATACAATTCAACCAGACCCATCCAGGTATGTTCGTTAAGTATCCTTCCTCTAAAACATGAACAGGTTGTTTGTATTAGTGCAGCATGTGAAATACTGTACTACATGCCGCCATAGGATATCACAATTTAGCCACTTAGCATCAGTTATCATTTACCAGGGATGGGCAGCAGAAGGATGTACTGTAGGTTACGTAGCTGAGAACCACATTACGCTCACACCTGACCCCAGGACAAACAATTCAGCCAGAAACATTTTGCCGATTCATGATAAATATGTAGCTGGGAGTTTCCTATAATCTAAGAATAGCATCCATAGGTGATTCCAGAGAAGAAAATTAGTTGTGAATAAACTGCTGTTTTGAATCATTTTGTATTTACCAACCTTACCTGTGATTAAATTTGTGACCAAAAGAAATCCAGTCCTTTTCAATTAATACCTTTTGAGAAATGAGATAAATAAATAAGATTAGGCATGTAAATGTGCACTGTAATCACTACGGTGAATCAGAACAAGTGTAAAAACCTTGTAGTGAAACCTCTTACCATAAATCCTTTGATGGTTCTGTAATACGGGTCAAGTAGTAGACTCGCCACAGAACAGACCTGGGCAGTGCGGTCCCATCCATCAGAACAATGAACAAGCACACTGGTCCCTTCTTCCGACACCGCCTGAAACAACAACAAACGCATATTCTTCAGAATTATGACAATTGATAGCATCATGTCCTTTTTATATGATGCTGTGATACGATTGATCGGTTCTATCTGACTACTTGTCTGCTTAACACTGTATAATAACCACTTTGGGGAAAAGCCAACGTGAATATGTGCTATACAATATTAAGGCAAATAATTTAAAGTTCCTCAGGGAAGTACAATACTCATTATAATGAACCTTAGGGAAACCATTTCTAAAATGTTAAAGGCGTAAAGCCCTAAATACCTTTGCAATGAAGATGCCAGCATCCAATATTGTTTTGATGTGCCTCAGCCATCCAGAGGCTTCTAGTCCCCAAAGAAATTCCCCCATAGAAGGTGAGCGAAGTTCTGAAACTACAATTGAAAGGATTTAAATGGTCTCAGTTTTATAAATAATCACCATATAAAGAAAGCTTTAATAGCAACAAAACAACTGCCATATCATATGTCATATCATTTATAGCAACAAAACAACGGCCATATCATATATCATATCATTCATAGCAACAAAACAACGGCCATATCATATATCATATCATTCATAGCAACAAAACAACGGCCATATCATATGTCATATCATTCATAGCAACAAAACAACGGCCATATCATATGTCATATCATTTATAGCAACAAAACAACTGCCATATCATATGTCATATCATTTATAGCAACAAAACAACGGCCATATCATATATCATATCATTCATAGCAACAAAACAACGGCCATATCATATATCATATCATTCATAGCAACAAAACAACGGCCATATCATATGTCATATCATTTATAGCAACAAAACAACGGCCATATCATATATCATATCATTTATAGCAACAAAACAACGGCCATATCATATGTCATATCATTCATAGCAACAAAACAACGGCCATATCATATGTCATATCATTCATAGCAACAAAACAACGGCCATATCATATATCATATCATTCATAGCAACAAAACAACGGCCATATCATATATCATATCATTCATAGCAACAAAACAACGGCCATATCATATGTCATATCATTCATAGCAACAAAACAACGGCCATATCATATGTCATATCATTCATAGCAACAAAACAACGGCCATATCATATGTCATATCATTCATAGCAACAAAACAACGGCCATATCATATGTCATATCATTCTCATGAGAACAGTAAAAGCCATGGTTTTACTTTGTTTACTTTCTAAGCTTGAGCAGTGCCATTACATTCTACAGAGGTCACCCATGTATTTGGATCAAGTATACTTTCAATATGTCCAATTCACTAAGTTCCACCTGTAGTTCTCCAAGTACATAAAGATGCCCTGGTACTAGGATGTGACAATCTGCCAGGTTTTTCTTATTATATTTAGTATCAAAATCGTAGTGTGTCAGGTAATAAGTAGTTGTTATTAGTATCCCTTTACAACAAGTATCCAGGTTTGACCTAGAGCAGGGATGGCGGAACCTCAGGTCCGGGGGCCGTATAAGGCCCCCGGAACCATTTGGTCTGGCCCTCTGAGCTTTTTTCTGCTAGCCTCATCTGGCTAGCAGGGTGCCTAGAATGTCACTCTGCAGCCAGAATCTATGCAGCAGTGCCGCCTGGAGCACCCTTAGGACGCTTCAGACTGTCACACCGCTGCCCTTACAGCTCCCCGGAGCATCATCAGGATGATCCAGGCATTGCTGTTATCACTGGTGGTTGTGGCCTAGCACCCGTGTGACTTTACATGGAGGGGGCGTGGTCTGCACCAGGCCCGCAAATAATGTTATATATCAAAATGGCCCTCGGCAGAAAAAAATGTTCCCCACCCCTGACCTAGAGTGTACACTCACAGCCACAGTGCCTCAGCTGTGCCGTCCACAGGATATGAACTAAATGTCACTTTGCACCAGAGCCTTAGATGGCCTGTCCAGCACATTTCATGGAGCTTCCACACTCTCCACCAGCAGAAGAGTAATACTATGTGCTCGCCTAGATGCCTGGGGAGGGGAACATCTGCAGAGGGGCAATGTGCAACCTTCTACCACTGCTGAACATTTACTTATTATCAGTTATTTATATAGCGTACACGTATTACACAGAGCTTTCAAGAGAATATTCCGTCATTCATATCAGTCCCAGTGGAGCTTACACTGTATATTCTCCATTCATTGAAGAAACTTGTCCATTTCTTTTCTGGAAAACTTCTCATTTTAGACTAAATTATGTCCATATTTGATGATGTGTGCGAGCACATCAGGACTCCCACTACTACATGAGGCTTATTTCTTACATTACACATAATGCACTTAAAAATATACAGCAACACTGGGCCAGTAAGTCATGGGCACACAATTATATTTCTCAGCAAAACCGCAGCACACATAAGGGCAATTCAATTAGCCGTGGCAATGTTCCGCAGGAGAATTGATCCCCCTGGACCATACAATTAGCTCCGAACTCAGCCTGAACTTAACACATATTTCTTTTAGGGTCTGATCAGATAATCAGCCTGTTATATGGGCGCAAACAGTCTGTTAACACATAGGTCCGGGATTATAACAGATAATTTATTAGGTGAAAAAAATTGCTGTAACTGAATTGCCACGGGCGTTAAAGCCCAAGGCTACCACCTTTTTTCACCCCAATAAATTATCGGGCCTAATTGAATTCCCCTCATAGGTGTAGATCTACTAAAGCTTCTAAAACAGCCAAGTGGTGGTGATACATAGCAGCCAATCAGATTATGTCTATCATTTTTTAGAGTGCAAATACAGGGATGATAGTAAGAATCTGATTGCTATGGGTAACACTAACACTTGTCTGTATTAGAAGTTTTAGTAAATCTATACCATAAAAGGAGCATTGCATCTTGTTTTTAGTGTTTCACTTGTCTACACTCTTGTCCTACGATAAAGAGGGCATAGAGATGCAGCTTGACAGTGTTAGTAGTAAATCTGAAAGTCACAGTAAACTATTTACACATAATAAAAAATGAAGAGTCATGTGCACAAGACAGAACAGTGTTGTAACAGTTATTAATCACTTAGATTAAATACAAATGTAGATACAAAATACAAACTTAATACAAAACATCTGTTTTCTCCCTTTGAGTCCAAATGGAAATATCAATTAAATAATACAAACAGACAGCAATGACTTCATACAGTATAACAGCAGCCACACTAATATATCCAAGGCTCAACACATTTTTCTAAAATCTAGATGGCAATGTAAAAGATTAGGGGGCAGAGTTTCACCCTCTATCAAAATATGTGAAATCTTGAATAGCCCATCCCACATGCCCCTTCAATGCCCATCATAGCCAGTCACATGTCAATCTCTAGCGTCCAATTCATAGTATGCCACACACCAGGGCCCACAATTCATAGCATGCTACAATGTAATGCCCCCTCATTAGTATGCCACAGCATAGTGCCCTCAATTCATAGTATGCCAGTGTGGTGCCCCCAATTCACAGTATGCCACACCATAGTGTACCCAATGCATATATAAATTGCCCCCTATACTTTCTGTACTGTAGTAGTGGTTATACTATTTACCTTTCCAATAATTCTCTTGACATAATCCTTTGTATTAAAAAGAAAAAAAAGCCAATAAGAGTGAAACATACTGCTCAGCATGAGCTCCCGAAGCAAATAAGTTAATCTTCAAGCAGCCAATAAGAAGCAGAGGGTGGGTTTTTTGCTAATTGTTTTTTTGTTTACATGCTGCCAGGCAAGATGGCGGCGGTTTATGCTCTTTTTTCACCATTTTTTGCAGCTTACCTTTATGCAGCTTGCGTAAAACCACAGGATATTATAGCTGCCAGTTTGTATTTTATTCATGTAAAGATTCAGCTTATTTCCAGTAGTTTTGATTTAATAAATCTGGTATTGTAACTCGTCAAAACAAACTTGTTGATTTAACGAAATTACCCCCTCATTAATTTCCCCTTTGCTATGTACAAGTGTCAAAAATTATCCGCACTCTGGCTGTAGAATTTATTTTAATCAGCTTTCAGAAAAGACAAATACATTTTTCGATATAATCTCCCGCCTTTTCAATACACTTTGTACATCTATCAACAAACTTTCGTATTCCCTCATTAAAAAATGTTCTAGGCTGAGCTGCGAACCACTAATGCACCGCTGTCTTCACCTCTTCAGCAGATGTGAATCTTCGTCCTCTTAGGGCTAACGATTTGCAACATAATCCACTGTCACTCGTCTATCCAACAGAATCAGTTCACATGCACTCTCTATGTTCTCATCATTCGTGGACGTGGACAGGTGTCCGACTCCTTCTGCATGGCTGACACTTGTGCGACCTTCTTTGAACTTCTCTATCCAATCATACACACTTCTTTGTGACAAAACACTTTCTCCTTACTGTGCACAAAGTCTTCGATAAATATCGGAACCAGACCCACCCTCAGACCACAAAAAAAATTACTGCACGCTACTCGTCTTTCGTGCAAATCACAAGTGGGGCAGCCATTTTTTCTTACACTGCAGTCGCAAATGAACTGACGTAACACGCTCAAACCTGCATAGCAGTGACTGGGGAGACAGCGACCTAGTACAGAGAGCGTTGATAAGACAGTGCGGCCGACAGAAGCTTTAATATAACTGGAGTGCGGATAATTTTTGACTCACCCTCATATATCAGTGGTTTCATGTCTCACTGAAAAAGGTGGAACTGTATAAACTAAAATCCCATGTTTCTCCCTGAATTCACCTGGGCTTCCTACACATCTTTTGGTTTCCTCCACAATCCAAAAGACATACTGGTAAGCTTTGACTATAATGGTGAAAGCATTTGCACGTGTGTGTGACTGTGATAATGAAATTAGGCCCTGATTCAGAGCCGGACGCTCTGACCAGAGCGCTCGCTCTGAATCAGGGCCCACCTCCATAAATATGGAGCGTCCTCCTGGACGCTCGTATAGCTGTGGGTCACCACCCACAGCATATACGAGCGTGCAGGATGATGGTCGCGATGGTCTTGACCATCGCGACCATCGCCACTGCGAGCAGAAGCCTGCGGTTGAGTTTCTCAACCGCAAGGCCAGGAGTGATTTTGGCTCTATCAGAGCCAAAATCACTCCCACTGACATCACTAGTGATGTCAGTGGGACCGGCTTCTGACAGTAGGCGTTCCCTTGGGAACGCCTCCGTCTGGCAGGCACGCCCCCGGCACGCCCACCAAAGGGGGCGTGCTGTCAATCAACATCGACAGCACGCCCCCTTTGATCAGACACTACGAGCGAAGGAAAGTCCTTCGCTCGTCGCGTCTCGCGCATGCGCACGACGGAGCTCCCTCCGTCGTGCGCATGCGCAGTGCAGACCATCGACCCACTTGCGAGCAGACAGCCGCTCGCGAGTGGGTCTGAATCAGGGCCTTAGATTGTAAGTTGCAGTAAAGCAATGATACAATGTAGCTGGATAGGTTTGTGCTATAGAAAAGGCTTAATAACAGATTCCGTTCCTTTATGTATTTGCAATTACCCTCTGAATTCCATCGCAGGCCTGTACTGGGAATAATTAGTATATTACATATTACTACATTCATAATACAGAATGTACCTCAAAGTACATAAAGAAATCACACTGCACACAAAACAATTGGGAACCTGACAAGTGACCCCAAGGTTAAATACCATTCAATCAAAATCACTCCTCATATCTGTTTTTACACAAGGTCAAAAAACACAATTAGCCAGGAAGCAGGAAGCTACTAAAATTAAATTCCACAGGTTCAACAAATATTATTGTATATTATCTTTAGAATATTTTTAGATGGAGAACACTTCTGGACAGGTTTACGAGAATTATATAATAAGGACACAATGGTGCGTGGTCTTTGGGAATAAAACATTCACATAACATAAAAATTAGTAACAATGCATAACTGTGACGTGGTAAATATAAAGCTTCCGCCAACAATATCCGACGGGAAAGTGTCTCGCTGCGAGAGGATGAGACCTGAGGACTTCAGAAAGATATATGAAGATGAAATGATAATCCCTGAGATGCCCGGCCTTTCTAGGTCACCTCACCCCTTTCTAGGAAATAAAAAAAAAAGTGAAGATATCTTCCAAATTGCTAGAACTGTTCTATAATACACCTACATACATGGTTTTGGCTGCATCTGTTCTTATCACATAATCACATAATGTAATGTTTTGCATTGCAGAGATAACATTGACACCTCAAAAGTTTAGAATTTGGTTTATTATCATTGAAAAATAATAAAAATAAAGTGATATATACTGGCAGGGAGTGACGATAAATAGCCATACCTGAGAAGTGTCAGATTGTAACTCTGACATTCAGTATTCTGGGGCAGATATCAAAGTCTGAAGGATTAGGGGGAGATATATCAAAGCTTGGAGAGCGATAAGGTACCAACCAATCAGCTCCTGTCATTTTTCAAACATCCTGTAAAATGGCAGTTAGAAGCTGATTGGTTTGTACTTTTTTCTCCACTTTATCGCTCTCCAAGGATTGATACATCTACCCCTAGTTTAAGATGTCCAAATGACTCAGCCCAGTGACACTTATTCTGTTATTTTATTGGTTAGATACACCCTCTAACACAGTTTATGTAACATTCCTCTTTCTGCACTGTTTATATATTATCTATTCTGTTATAGCTTTGTAATTGATAATACCCAAAAATATCATTACCAGTGATATTTGCATTACAATGGCACACTAAATGTATGCATTGTGTCTCAGCATCAGGTGATGGAAACTAGGAGAGCGAAAAACGTATCAAGCAATATGCTGGAAGAGCGACAGAGGAATGGCATTATTGACGTTTTTGTGGAACATTACGGGGTCGATTCATCATGTTGGCTGCAACTATACTGGCACTGCGTGCATTCAACTACATGAGGGTATTCGCCCGTATGCTGATTTGTATGCATCTATGTGATCACACCACCCCTTATCCATACGTTTGGTTTAGTAGTGGTCACCATTATAAGTGCATACTTGCACCAGCCTTATCCTTACCCTTGGCACTCCCCCATTAAACTTAGGCTTGGTGCCAAAGGGCGATTGCCAACCAGTTACTTCTATTCAGTCACAGGTGGAGATGGTCGCTCATAGAGGAGTACGCTTCTCTACTTAGCATGCGCAGTGCTAAAAGATGCAAGATCTGTCAGCAAAACAGACTTGCATGCAACGCTGCATCAGTCGCTAAGTGACTGGTTACCTGTGGACATCATCTTACTATCAACAAGTGACGGTTATGAAGCCAGTACAGAAAAATAACAAAGGAAAAATTAAATAGAAATTGTTTTTTTTTTATATCAGGTTTTGCTTTTTTTCCGGTTTTGCACAGGTTCAAAAGGTTCCGGTTTTGCACAGGTTGCAGTATTGAGGCTGAAGTTATCCTTACGATGTAAAACGTGGTCATGGCATAAATAGAGTTCTAATGTAATTCACTACAAACCTTGGTAGTGAAAAATTCAATTAATAGCACTGCCTGCTCCACATGTAATGTACAGTCAGGTGCATAAATATTGGGACATTGACAGAATTTTCATATTTTGTCCTCTATTCACCACCACAATGGCTTTGAAATGAAACAAACAAGATGTGCTTTAACTGCAAACTTTCAGATTTAATTTAAGGGTAATTACATCCAAATCTGGTGAACAGTGTAGGTATTACAATGGTTTCTATATGTGCCTCCCACTATTTAAGGGGCCAAAAGTAATGGGACTATCAACTCAAAAGCTATTTCATGGACAGGTGTGGGCTATTCCCTCGTTATTTCATTATCAATTAAACAGGTAAAAGGTCTGGAGTTGATAATATCGACAATAGAATGTTGAATATTATGATGACTTGTTGACATAGTGGAAGTGTCAACATTAGCACAAGGTTCAAAACACCTAGTCGACAAACTACTTGTCGACATTATGGTGGCAACTTGGTGAATGTCGACATAATACACAGAATTGTGTCAGTTATGCAAATATTATGCTAATTTGTACACTTCTCCCGATGTCTTGTTGTGACACGACAATTTTTAAAATTAGTTTTGGAAATATATCCCAGCATACATATGCCACATATAATTAATTTCATTCAAGTTTATATGGTCTGAATTTCACTTGAGATCCAAAATGAAAGTGAACTAATGTGACCTGTTTATCTTACAAACCAAAGGTTACTGACGCACTTGTTTTAAATTTAGTGCCATACTCCTGCTTGGTCCACTTTCTCCCCAGATCATATTTCCTGAACTTATCAGATTTCTTACTAGGCTGAGTAGAGTTATGCAATCCTGGAGGTAATGTATAGTAATGGGGGAGACATCACATAGCTCAAAAACAAAGCCGTGGAAAGAAAATGAGACATAAAAGGAGGCTAAGGAGTCTATTTACTAAGCAGTGTTAGGAGACAGAGTGAAAAGCTCCTAACTGCCATCTCACTGGCTGTGTTTGAAAGATGACAGTTAGAGTGATAAGGTGCCAGCCAATCAGCTCCTGTCTCCTAACACTGCTTAGTAGATAGACCCCGAAAACTTTTCTGTTGGGATACAGCTACAAAAACAGTTCCAGAAGAAGCAGGGGCGTTTTAAGAGAGGAGGGGGCCCGTGTCGATTCCCCATCTGGGGCCCCCTCCTCTCTCCCCGGCGGCCGGCAGCAGACTGACGCGTCTGACCGCTGACTGCAGCATCAGTGGTAGTGGCAATAGAGTGTGCCCAGAGTCTACTGCACATGCGCAGGTCGTTGGGGAAATGGTGTGGCCACCATTTTCCCGGTGAGTTCCTCACTGTGCATGCGCAAAACGCTAGAAAAATGGCCACGGCGGCCATTTTCAGGCCATTTTGTGCAGGGCTGAGACACCCGACGCAGGACCTCGGAGAGGTAAGTATTAGATAAAATGAGTGCAAGGTGTGCGGTGTGGGTCCCCCTGGACCCAGGGGCTGGTGTGCACCGCACACCCTGCACCCATTATAGATACACCCCTTAGAAGGTGGTCATTCTCTTTCCTGAGCATCTGTGGAGTTGTTACCATGCTAGTATTTACAACTGTCTAACACAAAAGGTACTGCCTGGAGAGGTGGAACTAGTTCCCTACATAGGTAATAGCTGTCTGTATACTACTGTGAGGCAGGTGTGATTTGGCCACCCAGAGGCCTTCAGATGTATTTAAAATATTTGTATTATACAGTCAGGTCCATAAATATTGGGACATTGACAGAATTTTCAGATTTTGGCCTCTATTCACCACCACAATGGTTTTGAAATGAAACAAACAAGATGTGCTTTAACTGCAGACTTTCAGATTTAATTTAAGGGTAATTACATCCAAATCGGGTGAACGGTGTAGGAATTACAACAGTTTCAATATGTGCCTCCCACTTTTTAAGGGGCCAAAAGTAATGGGACTATCAACTCAAAAGCTATTTCACGGACAGGTGTGGGCTATTCCCTCGTTATTTCATTATCAATTAAGCAGGTAAAAGGTCTGGAGTTGATTCTAGGTGTGACATTTGGATTTGGAATCAGTTGCTGTCAACTCTCAATATGAGATCCAAAGAGCTGTCACTATCAGTGAAGCAAGCCATCATTAGGCTGAAAAATAAAAACAAGCTCATCAGAGAGATAGCAAAAACATTAGGTGTAGCCAAATCAACTGTTTGGAACATTCTTAAAAAAAAAAAGAACGCACCGGAGAGCTCAGCAACACCAAAAGACCCGGAGGACCACGGAAAACAACTGTGGTGGATGAGAAAATAATTATTTCCCTGGTGAAGAAAAACCCCTTCACAAAAGTTGGCCAAATCAAGAACACTCTCCAGGAGGTAGATGTATATGTGTCAAAGTCAACAATCAAGAGAAGACTTCACAAGAGTGAATATAGAGGGTTCACCACAAGATGCAAACCATTGGTGAGCCACAAAAACAGGAAGACCAGATTAGAGTTTGCCAAACAACATCTAAAAAAGCCATTACAGTTCTGGAACAACATCCTATTGACAGATGAGACAAATATCAACTTGTACCAGAGTGATGGGAAGAGAAGAGAAGGAAAGGAACTGCTCATGATCCAAAACATACCACCTCATCAGTGAAGCATGGTGGTGGTAGTGTCATGGCGTGGGCATGCATGGCTGCCAATGGAACTGGTTCCCTTGTATTTATTGATGATGTGACTGCTGACAAAAGCAGCAGTATGAATTCTGAAGTGTTTCGGGCAATATTATATGCTCATATTCAGTGAAATGCTTCAGAACTCATTGGACAGCGCTTCACAGTGCAGATGGACAATGACCCGAAGCATACTGCAAAAGCAGCCAAAGAGTTTAAGGCTAAAAAGTGGAATGTTATGCAATGGCCAAGTCAATCCCCTGACCTGAATCGATTGAGCATGCATTTCACTTCATGAAGACAAAACTGAAGGGAAAATGCTCCAAGAACAAGCAGGAACTGAAGACATTTGCAGTAGAGGCCTGGCAGAGCATCACCAGGGATGAAACCCAGCGTCTGGTGATGTCTATGCGTTCCAGACTTCAGGCTGTAATTGCCTGCAAAGGATTTGCAACAAAGTATTAAAAAGTGAAAGTTAGATTTAGGATTGTTTAGTTTGTCCCATTACTTTTGGCCCCTTAAAAAGTGGGAGGCACATATAGAAACCGTTGTAATTCCTACACCGTTCACCTGATTTGGATGTAATTACCCTCAAATTAAATCTGAAAGTCTGCAGTTAAATCACATCTTGTTTGTTTCATTTCAAAGCCATTGTGGTGGTGAATAGAGGACAGAATATGAAAATTCTGTCAATGTCCCAATATTTATGGACCTGACTGTATATGTGTATTTTTCGTTTTCTTCACGATTTGTCTAATTTATTTCTCACCTGACGGGCTTGGGGCTGGTCAGCCTGGACACATCAGTGCCAACCATTGCATAAAGGGGGCAGCCCTGACCACACAGAGACTTCACCTTAGCACTCCGATCAAAACTAACTGCAGATGCTGAAGCACATGTGTGTGGTTGGGGCCCACTTTAGTTAGCAAACCCTTAGACAGGTCTGGCAAGAGGAATAGCCAAGTCAAACTTCAAGCATGGGCAAATCAGATATCTAAAATGGACACCCACATATAGCCATGGGTATTCAATAGATGTAAAATCCTCAGCTTTCATAATATACCAATTATGAGCAATGGCAGCTCCAGGGGTGGGGCTGCAGCACAGTCCAAAATTCAAATAGGGGAGCCACACCAACTGCCAGTGAGTCCCAGCCAGTGATGTTTGGCAGCGTGTGAAATGACAGTTGCTGTGGTTCCCCTATTTGAATTTTGGACTGTGCTGCAGCCTCACCTCTGGAGCCGCCACTGATTATAAGTAATACTGTATTGCCAGGAATGCTAATACAAGCAGTATGGGACCTGTGGTTGAATTCCAACACTATGCATCATAAAGAGCCAGGATAATAACAGCAATATTGCCACAGCATTGAAAAGAAATTCATGTCCTATTCTGCAGATTTATTTTTGCACATCTGATACTTTAATCAAAAAATATGAGCAATCTACCACCAATCAAAAACACTGGATGATTTTTTTCTTTTTTACTTCCCTCTGAGAGATTTAATTTGTGTTGGAAATATGATCAGGGATGGTTAAGTGAAGTGGCATCTGCACATAATGTCCACCTCTGAATCAGGCCTATAATCTCAGAAGGAGAGAACACCTGATAAATTATCTTTATGTGCTGGCTCCATCGGTGACTACAATAAACACAAGGTTCTGCAGTAACTATGGACCTCTCTCAGACCTGGTCGCAAGCGCCGAGCGCTCGCAACCGGGTCGATGTTTAGGCCCTGCACATGCGCAGCAGCCACAGTGCGCAAGCCCCAGAGCGAGAGAGAAATTCACGGAGCTCACTACAAAAGGGGCGGCTGTCGATGTTGATCGACAGCTTGACCCGTTTTGTAAGCGTGGCGGGGGGGTGGTTTCACAAACGGAGGCGTTCCTTAAGGAACGCCTGCCGTTTTGTGGGTGGCCGCACTGACATCAGCAGTGATGTCAGTGGGGACCTTCCTGCTCGATAAGAGCAGGAAGCTCCCTAGGGCTTGCTGTTGCCGAGACCCAACCTTAGGGTCTCGTTGCAAGCCCCGAAGGCCGCGATGGTCTTGACTATCGCGCCCATTAACCTGGTCGGTCGCTAAAGCTGTGGGTTGTAACCCACAGCTTAGCTAGCAACCAGGAGGCCGCACTTGAAAAGTCAAGCGCCCGCCCTCATTCAGAGCGAGCGCTCGCTTCTTGCGACCGCCTCTGAATGAGGGCCTATATGGGATGTACCAATAGAGGCAGTAACTATATGGGATGCACCAGTAGAGACATTAACTACAGTATATGGGATGTACTAGTAGAGGCAGTAACTATAATGGTTACACTAGTAGAGGCAGTAACTATATGGGATGTACTAGTAGAGGCAGTAACTATATGGGATGCACCAGTAGAGGCATTAACTACAGTATATGGGATGTACTAGTAGAGGCAGTAACTAATGGTTGCACTAGTAGCCGCACTTGAAAAGTCAAGCGCCCGCCCCCATTCAGAGCGAGCGCTCACTTCTTGCGACCGCCTCTGAATGAGGGCCTATATGGGATGTACCAATAGAGGCAGTAACTATATGGGATGCACCAGTAGAGACATTAACTACAGTATGTGGTATGTACTAGTAGAGGCAGTAACTATAATGGTTGCACTAGTAGAGGCAGTAACTATATGGGATGCACCAGTAGAGGCAGTAACTACAGTATATGGGATGTACTAGTAGAGGCAGTAACTATATGGGATGTACCAGTAGAGGCAGTAAATACAGTATATGGGATGCACCAGTAGAGGCATTAACTACAGTATATGGGATGCACTAGCAGTGGCAGTAACCACAGTATATGGGATGTACTAGTAGAGGCAGTAATTATGTGGGATGCATTAGTAGAGGCAGTAACTATATGGGATGCACCAGTAGAGGCAGTAACCACAGTATATGGGACATACTAGTAGAGGCAGTAACTAGAATGGTTGCACTAGTAGAGGCAGTAACTATATGGGATGCACCAGTAGAGGCAGTAACTACAGTATATGGGATGTACTAGTAGAGGCAGTAACTATGTGGGATGCACCAGTAGAGGCAGTATCTGTAATGGATATACTAGTAGAGGCAGTAACTATATGGGATGCACCAGTAGAGGCAGTAACTGTAATGGATGCACTAGTAAAGGCAGTAACTATATGGAATGCACCAGTAGAGGCAGTAACTATGTGGGATGCACCAGTAGAGGAAGTAACTACAGTATATGGGATGTACTAGTAGAGGCAGTAACTCTATGGGATGCACCAGTAGAGGCAGTAACTATATGGGATGAACTAGTAGAGGCAGTAACTATATGGGATGCACCAGTAGAGGCAGTAACTATATGGGATGCACCAGTAGAGGCAGTAACTGTAGTTGATGCACCAGTAGAGGCAGTAACTATATGAGATACACCAGTAGAGGCAGTAACTATATGGGATGCACCAGTAGAGGCAGTAACTATATGGGATGCACCAGTAGAGGCAGTAACTATATGGGATGCACCAGTAGAGGCAGTAACTGTAATGGATTCACTAGTAGAGGCAGTAACTGTAGTGGATGCACCAGTAGAGGCAGTAACTATATGGGATGCACTAGTAGAGGCAGTAACTGTAATGGCTGCACCAGTAAAGGCAGTAACTGTAATGGATGCTCTAGTAGAGGCAGTAACTGTAGTGGATGCACCAGTAGAGGCAGTAACTATATGGGATACACTAGTAGAGGCAGTAACTATATGGGATGCACCAGTAGAGGCAGTAACTGTAATGGATGCACTAGTAGAGGCAGTAACTGTAATGGATGCACCAATAGAGGCAGTAACTATATGGGATGCACCAGTAGAGGCAGTAACTACAGTATATGGGATGTACTAGTAGAGGCAGTAACTATATGGGATGTACTAGTAGAGGTAGTAACTATATGGGATGCACCAGTAGAGGCATTAACTACAGTATATGGGATGTACTAGTAGAGGCAGTAACTGTAGTGGATGCACCAATAGAGGCAGTAACTATATGGGATGCACCAGTAGAGGCAGTAACTATATGGGATGTACTAGTAGAGGCAGTAACTATATGGGATGCACCAGTAGAGGCAGTAACTATATGGGATGTACTAGTAGAGGCAGTAACTATATGGGATGCACCAGTAGAGACAGTAACTATATGAGATACACCAGTAGAGGCAGTAACTCTATGGGATGCACCAGTAGAGGCAGTAACTATATGGGATGCACCAGTAGAGGCAGTAACTATATGGGATGCACCGGTAGAGGCAGTAACTGTAATGGATGCACTAGTAAAGGCAGTAACTCTATGGGATGCACCAGTAGAGGCAGTAACTATATGGGATGAACTAGTAGAGGCAGTAACTATATGGGATGCACCAGTAGAGGCAGTAACTATATGGGATGCACCAGTAGAGGCAGTAACTATATGAGATACACCAGTAGAGGCAGTAACTATATGGGATGCACCAGTAGAGGCAGTAACTATATGGGATGCACCAGTAGAGGCAGTAACTGTAATGGATGCACTAGTAGAGGCAGTAACTGTAGTGGATGCATCAGTAGAGGCAGTAACTATATGGGATGCACTAGTAGAGGCAGTAACTGTAATGGATGCACTAGTAGAGGCAGTAACTGTAATGGCTGCTCTAGTAGAGGCAGTAACTATATGGGATGCACCAGTAGAGGCAGTAACTATATGGGACACACCAGTAGAGGCAGTAACTATATGGGATGCACCAGTAGAGGCAGTAACTATATGGGATGCACCAGTAGAGGCAGTAACTATATGGGATGCACTAGTAGAGGCAGTAACTGTAGTGGATGCACCAGTAGAGGCAGTAACTATATGGGATGCACCAGTAGAGGCAGTAACTACAGTATATGGGATGTACTAGTAGAGGCAGTAACTATATGGGATGTACTAGTAGAGGCAGTAACTATATGGGATGCACCAGTAGAGGCAGTAACTATATGGGATGCACCAGTAGAGGCAGGAGGGAGGACAGAGATGCTGCAGGCCAGGAGATAAGGTTTGAATCTCACAAAGGCTCTCACTTCGACTCATGACAGGAACAGCCCTATTTATGCTAAACAGTAGCAAAGATTACAGTTATTTTTTTTAAATAGAATGCTACTTATTGTACAGATGTGTCCTCATACATCTAGCCTCCTTGCGCGTTAAACAGCCCTTCTAATTCCGCCATGACGTGACTCTGTAGCGCCGAGTTTCTGTGTGTGTGACTTTTTACCTTCAAATGCGTCTTGTTTACACACAGTGATGCAAATAGCTAGCACAAGCAGCCTTTGCTGATTACAATGATATGCAGCATGCCTATGTTCTGTGTGCGTCTCCGGGTGTGCCTGAATGCGAAACGCTACGTTACAGTGTTACAGCCACATTTAACATGTTACTCTGCATTTAACATGCAGATACACTCACAGATGCAGAGAATATAGGCATGCTGCATATCATTTTAATCAGCGGAAGCTGCTTGTGCTAGCTATTCCCACCACTGTGTGAATAAGACGCATATGAATGTAAAAAGTTGCACGGAAAACGCTCGGTGCTACCGAGACACACGGAGCTCCCGCATTATGTGTGGCGCAACTTGTAGCGCATGAAGGATAGATGTATGTGGACACATCTATATTTCAAGTAAGTGGTGTTTATCCAGCAGACAGCAGTCCAAGTCATATCCAAGGTGTTGTGCTGCTCCAAAATGAAATGTTACCAAAGTAACTAGGATTGCAGGTAATGCCATTTCTGTGTACTGTAGACTAGTCTATCAGCGGCTGACCACATATTACCACACAGTGTAAAGCCTGGTTATGCACATCCACCACATAAATTCTCATTCCAATGATGAAATACACTATATCACAAATATAACACAACATCAAGGGGGATGATTTACCTTCCAGCATCTTCTGCAGACTGTTCCTCATCACATGGATGTTCTCAATGCCAATAAACTGAAACTTTATATCCGAATAGTTATCTTCATTCTCATAGCCTTTCCCCGCTGCACGGTTTGCCATTGCATTCAGCTGGAAGCAGGACCACATAGAGGGTTAGTCTTTCGGATTATTATTATTATCACACTGCGCTTTACAGATAATATTTAGTCGTCCACATAAGTCCCTTCCCCAGTGGAGCATTCAATCTCTGTTCCCTACCACATAGGTTAATGTTAAACATACATTCTATGTTATTCGTCAGAAGCCAATTAAACTAACAGCTAGTTTTTTGGGATGTGGGTGGAAACCAGAACCCTGAGGAACCCCCTGCAAACAGTAAGAGAAAAGGCTGATGTGCGGGGATGATTTGGGTCATCATGGCCCCGCCCTACACTGCGCAAATGCGCATATTCAGTCTGAGCCCTAACTCTGCTCACATCATTAGGGATGGGGGGCGGCCGACTCGCAGAGGTGCCCAGAGAAGACTCTGCAAAATTAAAGGGTTTTCTGGACATTTCAGGAGATTAGGAAAGTATGCTTTATTACCTGCATTGAATTTATTACAAATACATGCAAAATAAACCATAAAAGTATGACGCCATAGTATGAATACATGGACAATGTTTTACAGATGTTATGTTCCATTTGGAGAATATGTTAAACGTACCTTTATCTAGCAGCAACAACATGCAAAATCGACACAGCCATGAATATATATATATATATATATATTTTTTTTTAAATCTATTTATTATTTCAAATAAAACATATAAAAACATCATACAATACAGTAGTATATATAAAAAAAAAAATTTCAAAATTGAACATTTCCAAAACAGTGGTGTAAAAGAACCATATCAACTATACACATGGCCAAAATATGCATCAACGTACGTCACTGGAACAAAAGTGATTCTGAAATTCAAAATCAGTTATTTGACCACATATTCAGAAATTCAAATACATAATACCAGAAACTACATTATAATACAAATACAATATAAATAGTATTATAAAATAAAATAAAGGTAGAAAATGAAGGAGGGGAAGGGAACAAAGGGGAATAGGGGAAATTCAATCATGTAATAATTGAGAATGGACTATCTCTTATGATCAAGAATGATCCCAAGTGAAGCAATTCCGAACATAGGGCCTGATTCAGACCCGCTCGCAAGCGGGTCGATGGTGAACCAGTGCGCACGCGTGGTGTGCTCAAGCCCCGTAGCGAGTGAGAAATCACTTGCTCCGGGGCTGGCAACAAAACGGAGCGGCTGTCGATGTTGATCGACAGCTTGCCCCGTTTTGTAGGCGGGGAGGGGGGGTGGCTGAACAAATGGAGGCGTTCCCGAGGGAACGCCTGCCGTTTGTGGGCGGCTCTGCTGACATCACCAGTGATGTCAGTAGTGGAAAGTCCACTTGGGCTTGCGAGACCTGAGACCTTACCACAGGGTCACCTCGCAAGCCCGATGGTCGCGATAATCGCGACCATCTCCTGCCCGCTCGCAGTAGCTGTGGGTGGGCACCCACAGCTTTGCGAGTGGACAGGAAAAAAATATATATATCCTCCCCGCCCTGATTCAGAGCGTGCGCTCGCAAATAGCGAGCGCCTCTGAATCAGGCCCATAGTCAGAAGCAGCCCCTGCCAATCATAATAGCATAGCAAAATACAATAAACAAAAAATAGGTGTCATCCATCATGTCATATTCCTATATAAATACCAAGATGTGGTTTCGATTACTTTTAACACTTTCGACTGTGTGGAGGAGTCGAGCGACTCAATATAAGCATCCCACTTGTTATAAAAGGAGACTACACCAGTCTCTATTGCTGGGAAAACAGCCTGTCTGTCATAGTATAAGGTGGTAAGCAAAAGTGATTTTACCGAACCCAAAAATGGAGGAGTAGAGGTGGTCCAGTTACATAATATTATTAATAAAAACAACTACCTTTCCCCAGAATTTGCGTATTTTCGGACACAACCACATATTGTGAAAAAAAGTTGAGTTTGGGCGCCTACATTTGAGACAATTACTCGATTTCTTTGCCACCATGAAGCTCCTGCGAGCCTGTGATATATATACTCTGTTGATGGTCTTGATATGGACATCTTGTAGCCATGAGCAACGCAAGAATCTCAGGGTGGAGTCGTAATGTGTAAGCAAGTTATCCACTGAAATTATAGATGGTATGTCTCTACCCCATGACGCTACTGTTTGTTTCCAAACTCGATTATATGAATTACCAACAAGATCCAGTGTAAGATATTTAGTTTTGTATGGATGGAGTAATATATAGGATAATAAATTGTGAAGCAAATCCGGAGAGTTTAGAGATAGTATTTGTGACATAATAGAGCGAGCAAAGTGGATTATTTGGAGATAACATGTAAAATTCCCTGTGGGGTATAACATTTGTATCGCGTAAAACACTAAAAGGCAGAACAATTCCACCCGGATCAAAAACATCTTTCACCAAGGCAATCCCCTTAATTCTCCATTGAAGGAACAAAGAGTTGTCCAAACCTGGGGGGAACAGAGACTTACCCACAAATGTAACATATTTAGAGCTAGTATATGGCCTATTGAGTTTCAAACATATAGTACGCCAAGCTGCATATGTGTCGTGAAATAATAAGTTATTAAAAATATAAGCGGGAATAAGCCGCTTAGGAGAATGAAGTAATGCGGCTGCCGAGTACGGTGCAAACATGGCAGCCTCGGTTGATGGGTGCGTATAGGTGTCTCTACATAGTAACCACTCACGGATATATCTGAAATGTACAGCTCTCATAAACGTAGGAATATCAGCCAGTCCTAAGCCCCCTCTCGATCTGGGCAACTGTAATTAGCCACTGCAATACGGGGATGACCTCCTTTCCATAAAAAGGAAGTGAACAACTTGGTAATAGCCTTCACATCTGGTAAACCTAAACAAATAGGTATAATTTGAATCGGGTATGACAACTTAGGGAAATCCACACTATTCTATCCAAGAGGGAAAGGGGCATCATTTTCCAGGCATCTAGCAATTTGATTAATTGTGATATAATAGGTGAGTAATTTAGGCGATATAATGATGAGAGAGACAGTGGGATATTAATACCCAGATATTTTAATTGGGTAGGAGAGATTCAAAAATGACTGTAAGCCGGGTGTTGCAAGTCAGTAGAGGAAGTATTTGCAATAGGCATCAGTTCCGATTTATGGAGATTGATTTTGTACCCAGCAAATGATCCAAAATTAGACAATGCAATTATGGCCGGGATGGAAGAAACTGGCTTAGAGACAAACAGGAGCAGGTCGTCTGCAAATAAGGACAATTTAAGTTCAGTAGATCCCATAGAAATACCCTTGAAATCAGTTGAGGTCCGCAGAGCGATCGCAAGAGTTTCCAACGCCACAGCAAATAGGAGGGGAGGTAAAGGGCACCCCTGGTGAGTACGTCTCTGAACACAAAACGAGGGAGAAAGATAACCGTTGCTAGACACCTGGGTAGTTGGGTAGGAATATAATGTTGACAAAAGAGATATAAATTGACCAGGGAAACCAAATTTGGATAAAGTGCTGTAAAGGTGATCCCATGTGACAAGGTCAAATGCCTTTTCAGCGTCCATTGAAATAATAGATTTGGGTAAACTATCAGAAGTCAAAGCAGTCGACTGTATCACAGAGATCACCTTGCAGATATTTATAGTAGAATGGCGTCCCCAAATAAAGCAGATCTGGTCCGGAGCAATAATATTAGGCAGAATTAATTTGACTCTGTCAGAGATTATTAACAATTTGTAATCTGTATCTAACAATGATATGGGCCTATAAGATGTAGCGGATCACGACCTGGTTTAGGAAGAACTTTAATAGTGGCAGAATTAAAATATGGAGGGATATAATTCTCAGTGAGAATAGAATTATAGAAAGAAACTAGGAGAGGGCAAATATTATTTTGTAATATTTAAAAAAATTCCCCATAAAAGCCATCTGGGTCGGAAGCTTTTAAGGTCTATAATTTTTTAACACCTGCCAAAACTTCTTCCAAAGTAATTGGCGTAATAAGCATATCAGCCTGTTCCTGAGTGATAACAGGAAGAATAACATGTTCCCAGAAGCTCTGCTTCTTATTTTCGTCTACAGTGCCTTGCAAAAGTATTCACCCCCCCCCCTTGGCTTTTTACCTTCTTTGTTACATTACAACCTGTAATTTACTTGTTTTTTTTTAATCTGAATTTTATGTGATGATCTGCACAAAATACTTTGGTGAAGTGACATGAGAAATATATCAAAAATAATCTTTATAGATAAAATTCTTAAAATTGGCAAGTGCATATGTAATCACCCCCTTTGCCATGAAGCCCCTCAAAAGTTCTGGTGCAACCAATTACCTTCAGAAGTCACATAATTAGTGAAATGAAGTCTACCTGTGTGAAATCTAAGTGTCACATGACATGTCAGTATAAACACACCTTTTCTTAAAGGCCCCAGAGACTGCAACACCACTAAGCAAGAGGCATCACACCATGAAGACCAAGCAGCTTTCCAAACAAGTCAGGGTCAAAGTTGTTGAGAAGTACAATTCTGGGTTGGGTTATAAAAAAATATCCAAATCTTTGATGATCCCCCGGAGCACCATCAAATCTATCATCAAATGGAAAAAACATGGTACCACAACAAACCTGCCAAGAGAGCCACCCCCACCAAAACTCATAGACCGGGCATGGAGGGCATTAATCAGAGAGGCAGCACAGAGACCAAAGGTAACCCTGAAGGAGCTGCAGAGTTCCACAGCAGAGACTGGTGTATCTGTTCATGAGACCACAATAAGCTGTACACTCCATAGAGCTGGGCTTTATGGAAGAGTGGCCAGAAAAAATCCATTACCTAGTGATAAAAATAAGAAGAACGATTTCAGTTTGCCAAAAGGCATGTGGGCGACTCCCCAAATATATGGAGGAAGGTGCTCTGGTCAGATGAGACTAAAAGTTAACTTTTCGGCCTCCAAGGAAAATGCTATGCCTGGCGCAAACCCAACACACCCCATCACCCCAAGAACACCATTCCCACAGTGAAACATGGTGGTGGCAGCATCATGCTGTGTGGATGTTTTTCAGCAACATGGACTGGGAAATTGATTCGAGTCAAAGGAAAGATGGATGGTGCTAAACACAGGGATATTCTTGAGCAAAACCTGTTTCAGTCTGCCTGTGATTTGAGACTGGGACGGAGGTTCACCTTCCAGCAGGACAATGACCCGAAGCATACTGCTAAAGCAACAATCGAGTGGTTTAAGGGGAAACATTTAAATGTGTTGGAATGGCCTAGTCAAAGCCCAGATCTCAATTCAATTGAGAATCTGTGGTCAGACTTGAAGATTGCTGTTCACAAGCATAAACCATCCAACATGAAGGAGCTGGAGCCTTGAGGAATGGGCAAAAATCCCTGGGGCAAGATGTGGCAAGCTCATAGAGACTTATCCAAAGCGACTTGCAGCTGTAATTGCCGCAAAAGGTGGCTCGACAAAGTACTGACTTTAAGGGGGTGAATAGTTATGCACGCTGAAGTTTTCTGTTATGTTGTCCTAAATGTTCTTTGATTCACAATATAAAAAAAAAAAAAAAACACAACTTCACAGTTGTAGGCATGTTCTGTGAATGAAATGATGCACACCTTCAAACTATCCATTTTAATTCCGGGTTGTGAGGCAACAAAACATGAAAAATGCAAAGGGACTGTATATATGGGTCTGAGTACAGATCTTTATAAAAATTACCAAGCAGATCAGCGATGTCTTGACCTTTTTTAACCATATTGCTGTCAGAGTTCAAGAGGGATACAATGATTTTGAATCATATTAGAGAGGAGGCGGCCCGTTTTATTGCCATGTTTATAAAAGTGACAATGTTTAGTAAAAGTATGACGGTCAGCAATATGATCCATAACAGCATCAAAATGAGATTTTGCCTTTAAATATAATTCTTTATTAGAGGGGGAAGGAGTAACCTTAACATTTTTATAGGAGTTAGTTAAGTCTGACTGGGCCTGTAGGTATAGTTTGGAGCATTCTTTTTTATGTTTGGAGACGTAGGCTATTATTTCCCCTCTGAGGACTGATTTGGCAGTTTGCCAATACAGGGAGGGGTTTTCCTTGTGGACAGTATTTTGAGTTTCATACTCACACCACTTTGCCTCCAACATGCTACGAAATTTAACAGAGTTTGCAAGGTATGTTGGAAAACGCCATGGTCTATAAGAGCCACTGTCAACAACTGGAACCATAAGAAACCATATTAATGCATGGTCCGAAAGACCAATAGGTTCAATACCAGAGTCTTCCACCCTAGATAGCAGAGACTCAGGCAGTAAAATATAGTCAATCTGAGACAAAGTGGAGTGGGCAGCTGACAGACAAGTGTACTCCCGGTCAGTAGGATGTAACACTCTCCAAACGTCCAGTAACCGCAATTCCGAAGCCATTAAGGGAATACCTAATGATGGGGGATTACGTACACGAGTTGGGGGGCGTTGTTTATCTATGTATTCTGAAAATACCATATTAAAATCGCCCGCAAAGATAATAGAAGTCTAAATATATAGATACCTTAGCTAATAATGACTGCAAAAAACGTTTGTTGTATACATTAGGAGCATATAAGTTGCATATGATAAACTTGTCACCCAAAATATTCACCTCAGATATTGTGTATCTACCGGAAGGGTCAGCATATAAAGAAAGAAGTGTGGGAGAGAGCTGATTTCTAACCAATGTGACAACACCTCTTTTTCTAGAGGAATATGAGGCTGAACATAGAACTGAATAACCCATACAATTAAGCTTAATAACTTCAGGTGGCAGCAGGTGTGTCTCTTGTAGCATATTAACATCTATATTCAGTGTTCGTATATATGTGACTACTTTCTTGCGTTTGATGGGGGAATTAATCCCACCAACATTCCATGAGCTAAACTTCAATGGGGCCATATCAGAGGAAATATAAAAATATCAGCATATACGTATCGATTGCAATGTATAGTAAGGTGGGCATAGAGCAAATAGATAATATAAAGAATACCGTGGGGAACACATCACTAAGAGCAAAGATATCTTGAAGATAAATTATCATGATTGAAATGAAAGGAGCAAAAAAAACAGGGAAGTTGCATATAAGAAACTATAAAAAAAATAAACAAAAGGATTAGGGGAAAATAAAAGTGTGGGTACAATCTTCAGAAAAAGAAATGATAAAAAAAAAACAAAGCAAGGCAGAAATAACCTCGCAGGCCATCAGGTCAAAATTAGAGCTTCCTAGCTAGAAGTATAGTAAAACTACAGCAAACAATATATGTAGCACAGGGACACGACGCTAAGGAGCCGCAGCTACTGAACACATTCCATATTAAATAGGTAACCATAAATATTGTAGTAACAAATATCTGATAGCAGTGGAATGCATATATATATGAATAATGACAGTATAGTCGCCACCACCAGCGACACATTATAGAAATTAAACAGTATAAAAACTAATACAAAATAAGAGCTGTAAAGATCAAAATGGCTATAATACATACACGTAATAAGGCACATCTATAATTATAGAAGAGGAAAAAAAATGGATTATAGGCATATATATAGGACTCAAGGGATAACTGGTATATAAACTATCAGTTGGCATATTCCGAAATAAGCAGTCACCCCTAGGTATCCACTTGATGAGAAGAAGAATCACCAATCACGGCCTCAGCTTCTTCCCAGAGATATGCTGTTGCGTCATCTGGGGTAGAGAAATCCAGACAGGAATTTTCAGTAAACAGACGAAGTCTTGCTGGATATAGTAATGCAAAACGTTGATTTTCTTTGACCAGACCAGCACAAACTGAAGGAAAAGCTTTACGAGGCCTTGTGACTTCCGCAGAATAATCTTGGAAGATAAATAGCTTATGACCCTCCTAAACCAGGGAGCGCCTTCTCCTAGAAGCTTGCCATTTCGCCTCACGGTGTAGAAAATTCAAGCAGCGAAAAATCCCCACTCTTGGCCTGGCATCTGGTTTGTTGCGTGGTGGGCCAATACGGTGTGCTCGCTCGACAGCCATGTCAGTGCAAGAGTAACTAATTTCCAGCAATTCCAGCAAGGATGTAGTAATAAAACGTGATAGGGACTCACCCTTAATGGTTTCGGGCACTCCCACAATACGCAGAATGTTCCACCGAGACCGGTTCTCTAAATCATCCAATTTATTAAGAGTATGAAGATGTCGCTTATGGAGAGTATCATACTGTTGTTTTAATGTGAATACATCTTGGAACACTTCTCCCATTTTAGCTTCATTAACCTGCACCTTTTTCTGCAACTTTACAATATCATTGTGTGACTCTTGCAGTGCCTGCCTGAATGAGTCTGCCTGTTCCTGCATCAGAGGGGCCATGGTGTCTCTAATAGCCTTCACTATATCAGCATAGGAGGCCAGGGCAGGAGCAGGTATTTCCCCACTCTGAGAGGTAGCTGCTAACAGAGATGGAGGTGAGGAAGCAGCTTGGGGCTGTGTTTGCAGGGAGGTCGCGGCCGCCATCTTGGAACCGCGCCTCTCCCGTTCTGAGCACTGTCGCTGTTTGTTAGGTATGGAGAGAAGTAAATATCTCTCCATGCACTGCTGGGACCCTCCCTGAGCTGGCGGTGGCGGAATTCCGGCTGTTTAGACCCGCGGCGGGGCCCGAAAATAGATAGTTACCTGCTGGTTTCCAGGAGCAGTACTACACCGCGAAAGTTTGTCTGAAAATACTGCCTTAGGCTATGCACAAGCACAGTGATAAGAATTGTGCATCAGACATAATTTCCTCCTGCAAATCCACTTGTGTTCACCTCTAAATCAGGCCTTTATTTAGCAGGTGTTTAGTACTGTAGAACGGGAACTTTCCCAGGGACAAATCTTTAAAACCTGGGACTATAGCTGGAAATAAGGGACAGTTGGTAAATACGTTACAGGCAGTGCCAAAACTGGACATATATATTTCCCTTCCCTGAAATGGTAGTTTTAAAAGGATGACTACTGGGCAGTAAATGTAAATCCTTTATACAAATCTTGTGGTGGCTTTTACTTTCACGGTGCATTTGCAAAATGCACACCAAAGGAAAACCACCAGGGGGCAGTACTTCCTATCTAACAATGCAATGCTTGTACGACCAGGAGCAGGAGGAGAGATGAGAATTAGTTTCACAGCTGTTCCACAGAATATTTGCTTCAATCGTCTTTTGCACGTGAAATTTCCCATCTCTATTTATAAACTTACAAAATGGTCATTTACCACCCACCCCACCTCCCTGGCATCTGACAAATAGTCACTTACAATGAGATAGGCAAGAACCTGCACTGTAGAATGTACTGCATGTCCAAGCCTCATTATTACGCTCAGCAATAGTTAAACTGTACATTCCGTGCATTAGAGACCAACGTTGTACTGTTGATCCAAAAGGTAATCGAAGATAGTCTGATTCAGAATATATTGTCAATCTATGAAATATCAGTACAGCAGGTTTCTCATTGAGCTCTCGCAAATTTTTAATTGTATCAGAGCCCAATAAAACACCAAGGGACCCATTTATCAATATACCTAAATACCAGCGGCATATTTCATTACGTATTGCAGTGATACTAAGGAATATGTCACTGGTATTCATCATTACATACCTAACCAGCATGGTCTGGCGAGGTCCAGCGACGATCTCCCTCTTCAGTGGCGCCTTCTCCTCTGTTGTCAGTAGCCTATCGCTACTAGCAACGGGTTGCTTTGTCATGTGTATGACACTTTCACCCGGTGGGGACCCGGCAGTGCATGGAAGGCTTTGCATGAAGCCAGAAAGGCTGCAGTCAGTTCCCTATTGGCGACAATGGGGACTGATACGCTCTCGCCATCTAAAGATACAGTGACAAACAGCAGTAAATCTTAGATTACCATTGTTTGGATGACATAACCCCTTTAGCAAGTACTATACGGAGCCCTAAATATAGATACTGGAGGGGCTCTGACTGTAATGGAGTGGTGGAGTTGATACTGTACTTTATAAAAGAGCTGCAGTATAAAGTCACATTTATTCATCTTTATGATTCATATGTGAACATTGAACTTTTGAAGTTTGTGCACTTTGCCATATGGTTCCGTATACATTTTAATTACTATTATATTTACTGGACACATCCAAAGTACTTACTTTTGGCCTGGTATCAACAACATAAAGGAAGTCACTTTCTGGATTTGTTTTTCTTATTGCCTGCAGCATCTGTTCATCTTCAAGACACCGAGCGCTGAAGCCAGACAATGGCTGACTACTACGACAAATGGAGGCCTGGAAGGAACACAAATAAAAGTAAAGGAAAATAAGCTAAATGCAGAAAAACAAAGTTAGTTAAACAAAGATCATTCATAGATTTACAAAATCCACCTTTAACATATATGTATAGACAATGCTTAAACACAAATAAAAGTCCTAAAATATTATACCACATACAAATCAGCGACAGATGTTTGGGAGTTAATTCTGTGTTTCTCTCCGTTGTCATCCTAAATTCACTGAGTGTTCTGTGGGTAGCGCCAGCTGGGGAAAGCAAGCAGGAGGCTATACTGTAGAATTGTCCATAGACTTACGGTTAACAACCATTAATTGTTTCCTGCCATGGATGGGGAAGAAGCGATGATAAATAGCCCATCACTTTTCTGTATTGCATCTGTGCAGCCACCTCTCCTTTAATCTGCGCCTGCGAGGCCGCAAACCATCAGCGGATTGACCATCATTGTTTTTCCACCCATGGTTAAAAACCGTTGATGTTTACACCATCAATGTACAACCTTACTTTAGTTGCAGCTCCTTAATATACTGCTGTATGATAGACAGGTGTATCGGCCCAATTCAACCACTGTATGTATGAATATATGTATGTATGTATGTATGTATGTATGTATATTAAGGCCCTAGCTCCCCCACACAAACACACATGCATATGTAAGTACATAGATATGTATGGGGATGGAAATGATCCCTCCCCTAACACTACCACCGCAGTATAAATAGTCTACCAGATTCTGCTCTCCAACACCTGGAGATTTTCAAAGGTGCGAAGACTGACACTAAGAGGGATAAAGGAAGAGGAGCTATAACAAACCTTCTAAAGTGGACAAGCAGAGAAGTTACCCACAGTAACCAATTAGCTTCTAGCTATCATTTATCTAGTAGATTCTATAAAATGATAGGTAGAAACTGATTGGTCGCTATGGAAAACACCTCACCTCCACTTGTCTCCTCTTTAGAAGGTTTGATAAAACTCCCCCTAAAACACAACAATCTGCCGGTCCATGTAACACTGTCTGTTCCCTACAATGGCATCATAACAGTATTCATACACTTACATTGTTATTTTGACAATAATAGGACAGAGTGGGAAAACGGCCCCTGCTCCTGAATTTGGAGCTCCCAACGATGACTGGCACACTGGCAGATTTTGGTACATAGAGGTCAGTAGGATATGAGTCACAGACCTGAAAGAGACACACTGATGTAGGCTTGTTCTAAGACAATCAATTAGAGGTAACTTTAATCTGGTAGAAACATAAAAAACACAACAAATGCTACTATTTGTCAGTAAGTATTTTTTTTTCTTCAAAAATATATACTGTAAATATCGCTTACTAGTATTTTAGACCTGTCATTTCTAGGCTCGCTACCTATAGTGACTGGTGTCTCTCCCGTATTCACTCTCTCTTCCCCCTGTACTCTCCACCATGTTTTCTCTTTCTGTCTCTCATCTCCATATCCCCCCCCCAATCACTCTCCCCTTCTCTTGGCCCCCGTTTTCTCACTCGTCCACCCTGTTCTCGCTTTCTCTCTTCTACCCATTCTTTCGCTCTCCCATGATCCATTCTTTCTTTCCTCCCCTCCCTCAATCTCTGTCTCCTGTCACTGTGCTGCTCTGATCCATGCATGTGCAGTTCACTGAATCTGAAGCCCAGGCTTATCCCTAAGGGTAAAGGATAGGCTTAGCATGAGTCCTAGTGGTGGGTAAGGGGGAGGGTTAAAGGGGTCTGGTACAAGGCGGGTATTTTCTTGTTTTATGTAAGCCGGTGGCTGCTGTGTTAGAATAGATGGGTGGGTGGGGGAATAGATTCTGGCTGTAGCGGGGACACATGTGCACCTGTAGTGGCAGAATTGTCACCACCTACACTAAACTGACACCATGCACAATTACATCATATATACTGTAGGTGTCAATTTTTCTTTAAGTATATAAAAATACTTTCTTACAGAGAATTGTATTTCTCTGCATATTTCTCTTGGATAAAACGTGTTGTGTCTGCTACAATAAAATCCCCAAGACAATCATATAGAAAGTAAGATCTTGCGGATATAGCATCTTGTAAATGTAATTAACGTTTCATAGGGTACTGTAGCTATAAAATAATAATTAATGTATTATTTAAACATATGAAAATGCAATATGGAAAGATTAGACTTTTTTTTAGAAGAAGAAAAGTACCAGATAAGCGGTGTAAATCCAGGAATACTATGGAAGTCAGTTCGAATGCATGCTGACTGCAGATTATACAGTAATATTTCAGATATACAGCATTCATGTTAACTACTTACAGAGCAATTACAGATGTGTCCACATACATCTATCCTCCATGCACTACTAGCCGCGTCACACATAACGCGGGAGCTCCGTGTGCCTCGGTAGTGCCGAGCCTTTTTCGTGCGACTTTTACCTTCAAATGCGTCTTATTCACACAGTGATGCGAATAGCTAGCACAAGCTGCTTCTGCTAATTACAATGATATGCAGCATGCCTATGTTCTGCGACTGGAACTGCGGGTGTATCTGCATGCTACGTTACAGGGTCAGCGGCTACAACACTGTAACGTAGCGTTTCGCAAGCAGGCACAGACGCACAGAGAACATAGACATGCTGCATATCATTTTAATCAGCAGAAGCGGCTTGTGCTAGCTATTCGCATCTCTGTATGAGTAAAACGCATTTGAATGTAAAAAGATGCTCGGCGCGATTAGAAGGGCTGTTTAACGCGCAAGGAAGCTAGATGTATGAGGACACATCTGTATGCAGTGTGTCAGTAAGAGAAATGGGATGAGTGTAATAAATGAATAGTCTTGTGTGTATGCTGATAGCTATTCATTACAATATGAATGAAAAATGGACTTAATAAAAATAACTGATCAGTTTCCCTTGTTTTATTTATTTTTTTCTCACTGGAACAGGACTTCTAACCAGTCATTCTGATGACCGTGCCGGACTATCTTGTGTTGATTGTTCTCACTTACACGATAGTCCCGATTGACATCACTGAGCTGCCACAGGCTCTTGGGAACTCCCATTCGAATGTATTCCTCATTTAAGTCAATTAGCTTCCAGCCTTCCTCTCGCTCTGCCTTGTCCAGTTTTGGATTGAAAGAAAAGCAATATAGCTCTTCATATTTGACTGGAAGGAAAACAAAACATAGGGAACTGTAATAAAAAACTCAATATAAATCTTATTAACGAAATAAAGAGAAAAGCAGATTTTTCTGCTTTATAAAGTCAAAGTCTGATTTAGAGGTGTACGGTTTTCCGATGTATACGGAGTTGAGCGATCAGTAAACCAAGCATGCATCTAAAGGGGCATTAGGTATAAAAAAAAGGTGGAGTGCTCATATAAAACGACAGGAATTCAACAGTGAATTATTGGCAGCTGACACAAGGGGATATCTGCCTAAAATTCCCCTAAAAAAGGACCAAAATGTCAAAAACACTAGTGTCTGCGCCTATAATCACCTGACCATAAAAACAAACCAGAAATGTAATATGAATTAAATTTATTGCAATGACAATAGACCTGTTAGAACTGCAGCTCCCCAGGACATAAATTTAAAACAATGCAGTGCTATAGTAGACCACTCTTGAAACTGAATAAAAATGGAAATAAAAATAAAAAACAAATAAAATGAACAAGTTCCTGGGTGGATGACAAAAGTTCCTCTAAATGCTGATAACTGGGTATAATGATTCAATATAAATGGCAAACAATTTTCCCAGTGGTATAAGTTATCCGCATCTCCTTAGACCAAAAGAGGCTACTCGCTGCTGATGTATTAAAGTCCCAAGTGAGCCAGCTGAGCGAGTGGACATATGATAGTTAATAGGAGCCCGGCCAGCAAAAAATTCCACAGGGGCAACAGTCGGCAATAGAAATTCAGCCTATCCATTAGGCAGCCTGAAAAACTGAACGTCTAGCGTTCAGTCCTTCAGGTCACCGGGTGCGGTGCCCGCACTGAACGGCGTTCACTGAACGTCATTCACTGCAGGAGATCGACCCCCATATCTGAGAACATGCTGAACCCGACGATCATCGTCAGGTTGACGGGCATGTTCCACAGATAGTCGTCATCGGCAAGGACCCAGCGTGCACACGCATTGCTGGTCCTTGTCGGCTATCCATTAGACGACTTTCTGAACGTTACGACCAAAACCTTCTGGTTTAGGTCGTATCGTTCAGAAAGTGGTCTAATGGATAGGCCCCCTAAGTTGCATGGTGCATCAAGGACCATTTCTGTAGTTGCTGGCAGCGACTATTCGCAGTGTGATTGATAGTCAGTGTTTGGACGAGGTAACGGTGAGCAGCAGAAAAGAACGCAGGGGCATGTCTCACCCTGCGACTGCGATCCTGTATGCAAAGAGAATGGGTCTGGCGTCTCAATTCCCACGGTCATAGGGACCATAGGCTTACTCCGGACTGCAACAAGCGAAAGATCTGCGACCGACGCTGTGCCTGTGTACGCAGACGCTGCAACATTTACGCAGATGCTTGGATTTGCAAAGTCGCAGGTGGGCGTCTCAAAACATCTTCCTGTGGCTGCGACATTTGTATATTCTTGCACAGCAGCTGTGTACAAATTTGCAGCTGCGACGACATTAGCAACATTTATTATCTTACTACTGAAACTTTAACCGCTTGCCGGGCACAAACTCATCCGCCGCCAGGAGTGCTTTACCAGACATGGGCGCATCCCATGCGTCCGGGCCAGCCTGCTGTGTCCCCAGTCTGTATGGAGGAAATCTGTTCTGCACATGAGCAGAACGGATCTCCTCCTCCTGCAACGACTCCCTGGGAGTGATGTTGCGGTTTGTCATCGCCAACATCACTCCCAAATTGTACCCCAGAATGTCGGCACCTCAGGTGTGCATGCACTGTAACAAAAGTGTGAGGATATATCTGCTGCGGTCCCTCCATAATACCACTGGGGGAAAACGGGTGTTTTCGGGGAATGTGCCACAAATATTTAATGAGAAATAGGCGCCTCAGTAAAAAAAAAAAAAAATAAGATTTTTTTAATTCAATAAAGTTATGTTCTTTAAAATTAAAAGGGGATTAAAAACTTTTGGCATGCCATTGTAAAGTAAAAGGTAATTAAGCATAGAGTAAGAGATAAACTAATTATTTTACACAAGTCATGTTGATTGCCATATCCCTCTGAATTAGACTTAAATTTAAAAACAATGTACAGGTGTGCCCTACTTCTATCCTCAATACGCCACACATCGGGAGTCTTTTTTTATGTGCAACTCTGCTAACATCGGGCAACTCCAGTGCAACTCTGCTAACATCGGGCGTCTTTTTTTATGTGTGCGACTGAGCCGGCAAATGGAGCTTGACGTGGAAAAGAGCTGTGACCGCTGCATCGTAGCACTGCGCATGCTGATTCAGAGACTCAGTCGCACACAGATATACAAGCGTCACATATCAAATTAATCAGCAGAGTCTCCTGGTGCGTCCAAGTCACATGGCACTGCCACTGCCTGGTGCTATCAGAGTCTCACAAAACATGCCGCGCCGAGAGGGTTGTTTGGCACGACTGCAGTAAAGATGTGCGAGGACATATCTGTACCGTATGGACTGACAGAACTGCATCTCTCCTATGTTTCTCCATACTGCTGAAGGCATGGAGACATAGAATTACATCATGTATAAAGTCAATGGCTTTGCTGAGCCCCCTGACATTACTGCCACACTTATAAGGTAATCATAAATCTGGCACGTATTCCCTTCCATAGATAATTCTTAGTACAGCACATACTTTTACAGTCAGTAATAACCATGCGATAATGGGCACACAAGCTTGATTGGTAATGCAGACTGCAAATGTGGCTCACTAGGAGGATAATTACACCAATTATCCGTACCCCCCTACATCCATTCATACAATACCTGGCCGTGAAAGTCTGGCTAATGATATGTAAATATCATGGCAGTCTCTCTCCTGAGGAATGATGAGCTGGATAACCTGGAAGTTTTTGCAGCGGAGAAGTAAAGGGCAGCCGGAGACAGTGGTCGCTTGTTTTTCAATAGTAGCGATCTGGCTGTGAAGAATCTATAATGTATATATAATTATATATACCAATATTAACATAAGTCGTTTTAGTTTGGCTTAATCAGAAGAGATTTCACAGGATACATCTAACATGCTGTGAAATGAATAGGCTGTGTTTGCTGTCATCATAGGAAGGAACTGAATACATTTCAAGACCAAACCACTATTTGCCAATAAACTGTCCATCATGAATGCAGGTGAAGTCAGACACAGTGCTCCAGACATAAAAGCAACAATTATCCTATTGATTTCAATGGGTATCTGGACTATAGTTAGACAGTTAAAAGGTCGACAATGTCTAGTTAGACACCAGAAGTTAGACAGGCAATGGGTGTGATGTTATGGTTTTGTTGTGGGCCCGGGGTGGTGATAGGAGCAAACACAGAAGCAGATTTAAAACAAAACGTGGAACTTTTAATAAGTGGTTTGGCAGACATGAACAATGGGAGAAAATAAAGTCCAGGGATGGCACTAAAGTGCAAATGGGAACTGATGTGAAGCAATGAGTAAAAGTCCAGGTATTGGCAGATAGGAGCAGTCCAGTAATCCGGGTCTTGTGTGGCTGTAATGAATTGCAGGTTGAAGTGAATTTGCAGGCTGTAGTGAATTGCAGACTGAAGTGAATGGAAAATGTCCAGGGGATTAGCAAGTGGAGGCAGGGAGCAGGGTCACAGCTGACACAGGTACTCAGGCAAGGGAGAGGCAATAGGAGGAGGCAGAGGATTCCAGCAGGGTATTGAGCAGGTCAGGTAAGCAGGCTAAGGCAAAGATCCAACAGGCAGTAAGTAAGCATAGGAACTCTCTCTCAGCGGTGGCTGAGAAACACGTTGCACTGGCAATGAAAGAGAGCTCTCAACTCCCTTAAATACCCAGTGCTCCTCTGTGACAGGCCAGAGAGAGCATGTGACCCACCAGGATAGGGCGATTAGATCACATGGCTAGAGTCAAGATGGCGGCGCCCATGCTGGAGTGGACGGAAACACCGCCAGGCCAAACCAGCCCAGAGTGACAACATGTTCGCACAGGATCACGCACAACCAATGCTCCCCGCCAGGCACCAGCACCACCGCAAGACGCCCCCCGCCATAGCGACCTCACAGGTTATATCCGCCGACCGCTATGCCGAGAAACCCTGGTCGTGACAATAGATCGACATGGACAAAATGTCAACAGTGACAAAAATGTCGACACACTAAATGTTGACTTGAAAGAAAGTCGCAAGGTACAAATGGTTGACAGGGTCAAAAAGGTCATCACGAAAATGGTCGACACTTTTTTTTTTAGTGTTAGGGTAAGGCACTTACTGGAGGGTTAGGGATAGGCACTTACCCCGATGTAAAAGAAAAGGTATATCCTGTACAGCAGGATAACCGAAGAGACTCTTGTATGAGTGCCCCCACACAAGAGTTTCTTCGGTTATCCTGCTGTACAGGATATACCTTTTCTTTTAGATACTTGCTATTACTCTTGGGGAGCACTAGCAACCAGATTCCAATCAAGGAGCTTTTTTGTCTCCATCAATTGGGTAATGTTGGTCTGTTTCTATACTTGGGTGAGTTACTTTATCCTGTGCAGAGTCCTTCTGAGTTGTTTTTGCACTTACCCCGATGGTTAGTGTTAGGGACCAGGAGGGAGGGTTAGGCATTCACCGGAGGGTAAGGGTTAGGCACTATAAAAGGACGGTTAGGGTCAGGCACCTACCCAGACGCTTAGGGTTAAGCACCAGAAGGGAGGGTTAGACTTGGGCACTAAGGGGAGGGTTTGGGTTAGGCACCAAGGGGAGGGTTAGGGTTCAAGATTAGGGTTAGAAAAAAAAACGTGTGGACATTTTTGGGTCGATCTTTTGACCCTGTCGAATCTTCGAATCTCACAGGACTAATTCTCTTTTGCTCCCCTATGTCCCAGGGACTGGTAGAGGAGGAAGAAGTATATTCAAAACCAACTTATATTCGTTTTTAGCCACAAATGGAAGACAGTATTCGTTGGCGGTGTTCCCCAGAGTCAGATTATGCTCTGATAGATTAGAGGAAAAAAGAAGACTCTTGTTTGGGGGGCACTCCAGATTCTTCTTACACGTCGACCTACCTTTCGTCGGTCAACATATTGCCTGTCTAAAGGCCCCCATACATCAGCAATTGATTGCAGTAATTTGCAATCGATTGTGTATAAAAATCTTTCCCTTTTTCAATCGATTGCAGAAATGCCACAATCAGTTGAAAAAGAGAAAGATTTTTATACACAATCGATTGCAAATTGCAGAATTGCTGCAATCAATTGCTGATGTATGGGGGCCTTAACATCTGGTGTCTATCAAGACCTTTTAACTGTCTATCTTTTATACCACACCCATTTCAATCAGATCCTTTTCAGGTAGTGTAACTATTTTGGAAGAATATTTTCCTTTTCTGCATATTATAAGCTGCTAACCTAATGAAACTTCCACTTTTAGACAGTTGCATATGACACAGAGAGCACAGCAGAGTTATGTAATACCTCTCGGCAACAACTATATATCTAACTATAACCGATCATATATATATACTATACATGACAGAAAATAAAGCAACATATTTACTAAACGTTGCAGGAGGGTACGAACAAAAACAGTAACAATATCTGAAAGGAGAAATCATCTTTAAATGCCACCTGCACACTGGTAATGATACTGTTGCTATCTGGAAATGTAAAATAGTATATATAAAAAAAGAATTCCTTTTGGTCATACGTGGGCCCACCTATGTCACCACCCTGTTCCTTAGCTTTCCCTTCCACCTGTCCATGCTAGTTTATGGAACATCTCACTTTCAGAATATAAAAAGTGAAAAGCTAATGTACCCAGGTTTCTTTGCGAGTTTCTGAGATATTTTCAACAAAAATGAGGTGAGTTGCGGTGAGATACAAGGTTCCTAAGGCCGCCTTCCTGGAAGCTATCCGGTCAAACAATCGGACATTCTCAACCTTTAACAATAAAGAAAGAGGAACATTTTCAGTAAACATCATAGAGTAATACACTGTATATGTATAAGCATGTTACCGGCACTGGAAACCACTGTTGTGGGAGAAATATTACAAATTATTAAAATATATGTAATGTGTTCCTGGGTGTGACCTTATATAGAAATAAATACTCTGTCCAGCCCTTCAGGCATGAATGGGGTGCAACAATCCAGGTTCATAGTATGGAATACAGCAGCGTGTGTATCACCATCGTTTATATGACGCCGCACATTCCGCAGTGCTGTACCGTCAAATGTACAGGATTGCAGTGAATGACACATGAATACAGCAAGGGGAAAATCAATGCATGAATAATACATAACACCAAAACAATGCCACACACAGGCTGTCAGTCTTTCCTAGAAGTACCATGGAGCTCTGCTAATTCATTCTATGGGAGATTCTATGTGCACCCATTCTGCCCAACAAGACCGAACACCAGGAGCAGCATTGTTCAGATTTACAATGAGGATACAGGAAGAGACTGGTTGCACTACAACTGTAAGAGATTGCTCAGCAACACTCTAAAGAAGCTACTGTATTCTATTGATGACTGGCCAACATCAACTGCATATAAAAACCCCAATCACACCTTCAAACATCTCATTGTACTGAGCTCTGGGATCTAGTGAGGTTTAAAGGCTAATTCTATATGATATATTTAATTTGGATAACTACTACCTTGCAGTCATTATTGATTACATTTGCTCTATATTAGAATGTATTTAATGGGCTTCCTTCACTGTGGAGAATGACTTTATCACAAACCATTTACATTGTAACAGAACCCAGTATATGGTTTCCTCCTCCAATTGTGTCCTTCTCCTGACAAAAGACTCGCACTGGGTAATTTAAACCCCAGTGTTGTTGGGAGAATAACACAGGGGGGACAGGACTTGTATATGTTCAAATGGTTTCCAAGGTAAGTAACTGCTGGCTAGGAAGGGAAAGAAGCTGGAGCATTAGATAGTTACTGTAGGTTCTGAGTCATGGCTGTGCAGGACCATAGCTGCAACATGTTCATAAACAGTAATGTGACAGCATGCAGTAAATCTAGTGTAGGTAGGCAGTTTGGAACTCCAGCTGCTCGGAACTACACATTCTAGCATGCCCTGCCACATTCTTGGCAAGCACTAACATAAAAACTATGGCAGAGAATACTGGGATGTGTAGTTCCACAACAGCCGGAGTGCCATAGTTTGCCCCTGCAGTAAACCAATCCTGCCGTAAAAGTGGAGAGTCAGGTCCTAGGACATGATTCAGACACAGTAGCGTCCATGCGTGCTTCTTTTCAGCAGATGTCTGCGATTTTACGTTAATACTTACATAAGCCCTTCACTAGTGTACATCTTAATGTACAAGTACTGGGACGCCCACTTTGTACATTTTTAGATGCAACAATCTATCTTGGTGCGACTTTAAACACAACAATAGAAAGTGCCAGAATAGGTCATCGATTAAACACCTGAGTTTGCACACAGTTATGCAACACTCCCATTACACTTCCACGGAGGGGATAGTGACAGTGCAAGGTTGAGTTAGATATCCTAGTGGTGTGGTAAGGTACTATTGCAGCTGTTTGTTTGAATTTGCATTGATGACCTGCTCTGTTCAGTGCTCATCCCTTCTTGTCCACCATACAATTCTTGATCTTTATTAATAAATAGCTGATCTTTTTTAATCTCAATTAATCTCAATACTAGGCATAGCTGTTACTAGGCTTAGTTGTTATCTTTCCTTGATTAAAATAAAAATACTAAAGGTGCGTACAGACAACGATTTTTTGAACGATTAAACTATAACAACGTCGTTATCGTTCAAAAAATCGTTCAGTGTAAAACGATAAACGATGAACGATTATCGTTCACTCGCGTTCATGTTTGTCGATTGTAGTTTGTAGTTCAGTCAGACTGGCCAACTGAACGATTTTCAATAGAAGTTGCTAAGTTTTTCCTTCAACACACAGAAAATCGTTTATTAAGTAAAGTAAAACCAACTAATCTGTAAAACGATTTTTGTTCACTTTTTCAAGGGAAAAACTGAACGAAATCGTTCAACGAAAATCGTTCATTACTTACATCGTTGTGTGTGTATGCACCTTTAGTGGTAACATAATAAGGGCTCCCATAATTCTGATGTAAAACCAGGGCACCAATGCGATGGTTTCTCTGCCATGTAATCCATCCTTTGCTTCCATTAGTGATCCCCACTTATCATGTTCAAGTCAGAAATCTGACTTATGGGGACACAATGACGGGGGCTCTCTTAGGAAAACCATGAAACAAGGCAGCCCATAGGCATAGCTCCAAACCAGCCGAATATGGTCAGAATTGTCTCAATTCTCTTAAGACTTTTAAATTGTTTGATATACAGTAGAATAGCTTGTGTGTGTTCTCTTGGCTGGTGTCATATCAGCACCCATAAAAGCATGTGGGTAAAAAATGTCAACATGGTCTGAATGTCGACATGGAAATTATGTCGATATTCCCAATTATATGGTCGATATGGTCATAAAATCGGCATGATTATAATGTTGCAGTTGACATGTCAATAAAATTTTTAGGGGCCCATTTATCAATGAGTTTTATCATTTGCAACACAGAGACGTGAACTCAGGGGAGGCTAAGCCTCCCCTGTCATACTCCCTCCCCTGTCATACTCCCTGTCATGCTCCAGAGTTTTGATATAAAAATGATTAGAATAATACAAAGAAGATATTTATAGCTTATACATTTTAGTTAAAAGTGGCCAAATTTGTGGAGCTCCCTAGAATTGCAGGGAGAGATGAGAGGTGAGGCAACAAGAGCTCAGCCTCACCACTCAGACACTGCTTGCAGAGATGGGGGCAGAGCCACACCACATCCAGTAATACTGCACAGAAAGAGAGCCAAAAGAGGCATGCCTCCCTGTGAGGGGAGGGGTGGGATGCCTTGAGCACTGATTGACACCACGGATGGTTCATGTGACCAGGAAGGCTCAGAGACCCACCAGAGCAGCAGCAAGGGGAGGAAGAGAGGACACAGTTTTTGTTGCAAGTAATAGTCAATATACACCGGAAAGTAGTGTAGTAAGGGGAGAGTTACAGTGAGTAGGCAGTGAGACAGACTCTCAGCACTCACCGCACATCACTTATGCAAGAGTATTAAAACTCATTGTGTATGATAATGGTGCTCCAGCCAATTAGCTCGTGTTTGAAAAATGACAGTTGGGAGATGATTGGTTTGAGCACCATTTATCATACGCAACGAGGTTTAAAATGGAATATGATAAAACTCGTTGCTAAATGGGCCCCTGTGTGCATTGAGCCCTAACCGCAGCCCAACCCTAAGCCTAACCCTAATATGGACTGTCAACATTGTGCCCGTCAACCTTCACAATGTACACATTATGAAAATGTCGAAATCATGTCCCCGTTCACATTGTAAATGTTGACATTATTTTTCTGTCAATATTTGTTGACATTCTGAAAGGTGACATAATGACTGCATACTCCCATAAAGCCTATACCAGTAAAATTTGCTACTATTAAAGGAGCAAAAAAACTGAAATAACAGTTCGAATAAGTTCAAGACAAATAGACTCTAGCCTTATGCAGGCCATACACTAATACAACCAGCATAAGGTGAGATTAATCTTCCGATTTCCCTTTAACTCCCCGGCAGCTCCCTGGCAGTCTTGACCGCACTTTGGACAGACGATGTACATACGATCTCACGATACGATCAATCGTCTGCCTGCTGAAAAACTGATTATCATTATTCAAAATGTCACTGAAATTACGCCAGTTGGACGCACAATGCATCGCATGCACAAATACACGGCACAATCTGCATACGATAACGATAGATAAATATGGGCTGCACATTGGTTCGTATCCTACCTAAATACAAAACGATTTCCATACAATTCATCGTACAAGGCGTCTAAAATCGAGCAATCGGTCCCAAATCACACTAGTGTATGGCCAGCATCAGACTGGAAGCATAACTAGGAATTACTGGGATAAAAGTAAAATGAAGGAAACCACCAACTTGTGTACATAAAACATGTCTTTACCTATCTGTTATCTGTGTAGAGCGAAAGAGAATGTGAAGGAGAAGAGAGGATGATAGAGCGAAGGACCACCTAGGGCCAATCACAGCTGTCAGCTGTGTGCAATCAAACTCATAGAAGTCTGCCAAATATACAGCATAAACACTGACGTATTTTCCCTTCTCTGTATTGCACACAAAGACAAATATTGCAGGGACCATATTCCCTATGGGCAAGCGTCAGACCAGCCATTCTGTTTAATGCTTAGTCTTTGTTGTCCTTATGTATTGTCAGGTTAAGCATTACTGGATACCATTGTCCTTATTACTACTCCCAGAGCTAATAGTACAGGGAAATAGATGTAGGATTGTATTATGTTGTTCCACAAACCCATCAAGTGTGACAGCAGCAATGCAGATTATATTGTTCTTAAATCTCCAATGTAAGTGTGTACTGAAGACTGAGGGGCATATTCAATAAGCCGCAGTGCTTACAGGGGGCAGATAGCCTCGAGCTTTAACACTCAGAGCTATTCAATCATGAGCCCAATTCCTCCCGAGGTAAGCCCGTGGCTAACACGCATTAACCTATAGGGACCTATGGGTTAAAGTGCTCACTGCAGCTGCAGTAAGGGCAGAAACCCATACTTACCCTGGATTTCTGTTTGTAAATATCGGATATCATCCACTTTGACCAGATCATCGTGATTTGGATTGCAGAAAATTTTCTCATATGGGACGGGATGTACCAAACATAAAAATGATGGTATACAGGCGAATAGGGGGGAGATGTATCACAATTTATTTACGAAAATTGATAAATTTTCTCCATGGTCTCAAAAGTTCTCTGTTGACTCCAATGCTCTTATAACAGACAGCAGGGAATGCAGGATACCCTTTGAATGTAAAGGACTAACCAATAAGCAAAATAAGTAGTTGAATATACTAACTTGGACAAGCAGGGAAACAACACTAAAATATTGCTGTAACTTGCTGTAAGGAAATTGCTCATTATTTATTTGCTACATATGTAAATATAGTTTACACACTTATAGTTTATACATTTATAGTTTATACATTTATAGTTTACACATTTATAGTTTATGATGCAAGACCTGTAACATTCTGGAATAGAAGCAGTTTCTTATTCATAAATTAATCCCTTTGGGCCTGATGCAGAGTTGGACAGATATCGGCAAAATGTTGCTCCCGAACTTCGTGCCCCCCAAAAATATGTATATTCACTTGTATGGAGAGTTGTGGGTGGACACCCATATGTCATCATTATCAATGCATATTTCTACCTATCCTATACTAGGCGCAAAGATATGCCTGGAAACATGCCTATTTAGGCTTATGATCATATATGTATGCCCTGCATTTCCATGACCACGCTGACATATGCCCATGTGAGAACGCCCAGTTACAGCCCAAACTCTTCAGTTGTAAGAAAAGATGCAATCAGCGGTGTGACATGGAAGATAAGCCCCCCTAAGCTCTGGGCCCTATAGCAGCTGCACCTATGATAGTTACGCCCATGTATGCAATTGAACTATGCTCGACTCTGCATTACCTGTACTTGCACGTGCGCAATTCCCAAGCATGCATAGCACAAAAACACGCAAGATATACTTTGCCAACAGGCGTATGTTCAGCTTTACACCGGCCATTATGGAAATGGCTACAAAGACAACAGTCCAGAGACAGTCAGTATGATCTTCAACAAGAGCAATAACATTTAATGGAAGGAAAACTTACAAAGGTATCAATTCAAAGTAATATGATCATTAAGACTGCTAATTGAGAAACCGGCTGTATAACTATTCTTATTGGGCAAATGAACAGACATATTGGCGCAATATAAAGTGACTGGTTTCAGCACAAAGAACACCCCGCCATACACCCTATGCCAGCCACTGTAAAAATAACAGTGTCACACAAGGCAATAACTCTATAGACCCCCTTATCCTCTTCTAATGTATAATCAACTCGTAATAAAGCAAATTATAGTAAGAAAGTTGCCTAGTGTGACCCTCTCTATTCTATAGAATTGGTAGCATGTAACCCAGCATGTTACTATGGACTGTAAGCAATGGCATGGAAAAGCATGTGTTAAGATATAGGACCTCATTCAGAGCCGCTCGCAAAATGTGAGTGCTCGCTCTGAATGAGGGTGGCCGCATGTAAAAAATGATCAGGCCTCCTGGCCACTCGCTAGGCTGTTACCACCCACAGCCTTAATGAGCAGCCGGGATGATGGTCGCGATGGTCAAGACCATCGGGGCTTGCGACGAGACCCTTGAGGTAGGGTCTCGTCTGACGCAAGCCCCAGAGAGCTTTCGGCTCTAATAGAGCCGGAAGCTCTCCCACTGACATCACTGGTGATGTCAGTGGGGCCGCCCACAAACAGCAGGCGTTGGCTTGTGAACGCCTCCGTTTGTGAAGCCACCCCCCCGCCACGCCTACAAAACGGGTCGAGCTGTCGATCAACATCGACAGCCGCCCCTTTTGTAGTGAGCCATGGAGCAAGAGAATTTCTCTCTCGCCCCGGGGCTTGCGCACGAGCAGTGCGGCCGCTGTGCATGCGCACAGCCAAACATCGACCCGCTTGCGAGCGGGTCTGAATGAGACCCATAATGTCCATAGCGTTCGGCTTTTTTTTTATAGATTCATTTGATTTTTATATAGTATTTAACTAGTCTGCACCATTAGGTATAATGTAACTAATCTTATTATATCATATACTTCTACAATGACAATCACAACAATTCCCAAGACAATAAAGTCATTATGTATATCAGATTACAGGAACTGGACAAATGAAAAGAGATAAGGATCTACTACTGTATACTAACCAGGGCACAAACTGACAAATTGTATGTTATTTACTTTCTAGAACATAAGGATTTCAGAGCAGGTGTTTTATTTTCAGTTATTTCATGCTATGGTATATAACTATTATACGAGTAAAGTTTACATATTTATCATCCTTTAGTTATATTGCTAGATAAATATATAACTACACAATTGGAACAAGATGTCTCCTTTGCAGGAAGATTGTCACCATACATACACATACAATATGCCCACAACACTTTTACAGTAAAAAGTCATTATATAATAATAATAATAATAATAATAATAATAATAATAATAATAGGAGAAGGAATGGTAAGATTACAAGTGATAACATTGAAGTCATGCTGATGGTATTATCATAATCCCAGATTAGGGCAGGGCCTGCATCATTGCTCTGACCATGCACTGCTTCCATCTGTACATACTGTATATTTATACAGTGAATAGTGATGATATTAGATACAGGCAGCAAACGCTATTCCTCGCATGATGTGTCAGGCTGCAGCTACAGTGCTGGCTGCAATGAAAAAGCAGGACCACAAGCAGGACAGACAGACAGACATAGGGATGGATGAGTCACTGCTATACTGGATTCATGGCTGCAGCATGCAGGGAGAGATCTCCTTCCTCTCACACCACCCTGTGCACTAACCTTGGGCAGCCTGATGTGCTCCATGTTGTGTGTGCTGGTCAGTGCAGGAGGATCCCGGTGGCCATTGGCTGTTCCCCCCCGGGGTGACGTTCGGAGTGCGGGATGTGGATGTGTCAGTGGCCGGCTCCTCCCCTCCAGGTGCTGCTGCTGCTGCTGCTACGGAGACACAGCTCTCTGTATATACTACTGGGATGTGTATGTGCTGCACACAGGATCTCACCCAGCTGCTACCACTACTGTGTAAATGTCATTATAGCTCATTGTGTTATGTAGAAGAAATCTGTATGGGCCTCCTGTACAGCCTGAGGTATCCAGGTGGTAATACATTCTTCCCATTTACTATTATATCTGTTTATTTACTAAACTAAATACAAACCTAACCCTGCTGTCTCCATTTCTGTATCATATGGAGAAATATACAGTACTTGGTAGCTTTTCCTATATATATATATATATATATTTATTGGAGATATAATACATCTACCCATACAGTAACACATCTACATAAGTCTAGGGGACTAAATGAGCCCAATCAACAGTGTTTCCTATGAGGCTCTCACAGATAAGTGCCTTGCTTCAACATTAGTGTACCGCCTTTAGGTTGACAGCTAGTTGTATATATATTTTGAGTATATGCGTTTATTTGTCTTGTCATATTATTATTATTGTTTTGTCTATGTAATAACGTGGATAAATATTGTTGGTGAGGCTGGTGGGTGTAGAGGTGGTGTGCTGACATACGTATATGTGTATACAAACAGTGGCGGCAGTGGAGTATAGGCCTGATTCAGCTTGGATCGCAAGTCTGCGGACACAAGCTCCCGGTCGATGTTTGCGTTCTGTGCATATGTATCCACCGCAGCGCTTGCACAAAACAGTGGCTGCGATCGTGAAAGTGAATGCAGCGGATACACAGAGCCATCGCAGAGTGATTGACAGGAAGCACCGTTTGGGGGTGGTGACGGGGGTGATCGGAGAAATGTAGGCATGCCAGTGCGCTTGGACGCCGTTGCAGGGGCATGCATAAATTAGTCACTGCGACGGCATATGCAGCTTGAGCTCTCACTGCATGCAGCAAAGTTAGCAATTTAGTGGTAGGATTAGACCTGTCTTAAATGTGCGAGTGGCTACGTTGTACTTCGATGTTACCGATGTTTTGGTTGGATTGCAAGGTATTACGGATGTGCGAGAGGGGAAGTCGGTGTATGCATGTTGTCCGTGCGAGTGCTTTGAAAATGCAGTTATTAGCATACTTTTGTTGCAGAACTGCGTGCACGATTGCAGCCGCGATCGCATTAGCGATCCTTGCTGATTTTTTCGGATAGCCCCCAGCACCCCTGAATGTGTAGGCAGATCTCCCACATCCCGCCCACCTCCCATGTGTCATTTAGTCCTGTCCCCTTCTCACAGACCCGCAAATCACTGCCTTTTCCTGTGGTGGGGCGGGGCCTAATGATGTATACAGTTTGGCCCCACCTCCCATAGATGTTTGCAGAATCTCCTCTCCGGGCTGCTCCCGTGGAGGAGTCCTGTAATGTCGGCAAGTATGGTCCAAGTGCCGGGCAGAGTCTGTGCAGGGTGCTCTCTCCTAATGCCCCCTTGCTCATGGTTGTCTCTGGTTACACTAACAATACAAGACATACACATTTTGGATGCCTAATCTGTAACCAAAAACACAAGAGGGTATAAACAAGTATAGAAGAGGGTATAAACAAGCATAGCATAATACATCAACATTTCAGCTTGCATTTTCGTAGAAGGGTATTTTCTACATGTGACATCAAACCTTTGGTTAACATATCAGCAAGATTCTCCTAATCACTACATATCTCACGCTGACTATAAGTGCTATATACTAACTCTCTTATGGAATGGCGTCTTATAGCAATATGCTTAGTGCAACCATGGTGTTTTGTGCTATAGGGCAAGTCGAGTGCACCTTTATTGTCACTTACAATGCTGATAGTATTAACTGGACTCACGGCCTGATTCAGACCCGGTTGCAAGCGCTGAGCGCTTGCAACCGGGTCGATGGTGGCCCAGAGCGCATGCACACGACGGAGCCGGCTCCGTCGTGCGAATGCGCGAGACCCGGATAGCGACGGGCAATGCGTCACTTCGGGTCTCGCACCAAAGGGGGCATGCTGTCGATGTTGAGTGACAGCACGCCCCCTTTGGTGGGTGGGCCGGGGGGGGTGGCTGCCCAAATGGAGGCGTTCCCATGTAAACGCCTCCATTTGGGGGCGGCCCCACTGACATCACAAGTGATTTCAGTGGGAGAGATCTCGGCTCTGTTAGAGCCGAAATCTCTTTGGGGCTTGCAGCAACGAGACCCTACCACAAGGGTCTCGTCGCAAGCCCAATGGTCACGATGGTCTTGACCATCGCGACCATCTTCCTGGCCACTCGCTATAGCTGTGGGTGGTCACCCACAGCTATGAGAGCGGCCAGGAGGCCATTCAAAAAAAGAAAAAGACTGGCCCTGACTCTGAGCGAGCGCTCTGTCAGAGCGACCGGCTCTGAATCAGGGCCTCAGTTCACATAAAGTCTCCCTTCGCCATAACGCCTCTTTGGCTGATTCTGTGTGTGCCACATACTCAGCTTCTGTAGTAGATAAGGCAACAGTAGACTGTTTTCTGCTAGCCCATCTGACGGCTGCGTCCGCTAAGGTAAACAGGCATCCGGTGTAGAAACGCCTATCTTCCTCATCTAATAAACAATCAGCATCACAGAAAACTTGTAGATCTACACTTCCTGTTTTCTCAAACTTTAGTTTCAAGAAACTTGTACCTTTCAGATATTTCAGGATACATGTAACAGCAATCCAATGCTCTTTTCCAGGATTCATAGCAATTTTACTGACTTCATGCATGATGTCTGTACGTGTATCAATGCTTGCATATATTAAAATTCCAATTGTACCTTGATAAGGAACTCCTCTCATCTCCATCTCTGCCTCTGAAGTTAGACAAATAGCTTTTGATATTTTTGTACTTTTGTCAGATAGTGTGCTGACAGGTGTAGCATCTGCCATATTAAAATAGTTGAACAACAAAATAAATTAGTGTCATTGGTTGGCACTACTTGTTAAATCGGAATTAGAAGGTGAGTCAAAACTTTGGATAGTAAAATTACCCAATTAAGGGACTATCAAATTAATTCCAAAGATGCATACAACATTTTAAAAGGCAAATTAGATAAAAGAACAAATCATAAAATAAGATGAGTTTTCCAATGTTCAGCCTCTCACCAATGATAGGTGCTGCGGTGGGCTAGTGGTCTATAGGCATAAGGTCCCGGGCTTAGCAGCTCGGCACCACCGCAGTTGGATATCTCCTCTGTTTCACACGCATTCCATTGCAACGCGTTTCAGATCCTTCAGGATCCTTCTTCAGGCAAAGATAGCATGTGTGGGTTAGTAACTGAGTTTAAATACCTTCAGGAATATTCTCATAGGAGCGTATTTTCCCGCTTGAGCTGGTGAGTCCGGATAAAATGTCTTCCTCCTTTTTGCGTGAAACCGGAACTACATTTGCTCCGTAACACCGGAAGTATGTAGTCCGTGCGTACCAAGATACTGGTTCCACCGGAAGATCATGCGTGTCAAGTTGCGGCCATGTTGAAAAAGTACGCTCCACGGTGTTACATGCTGCAATGATTCCTACACATATAGCGCCCATTTTGTTGAAGTCCGGAGGTATACTTAAAAAGTATATACATGTAAAAAAGAATAAATAGGATTAGTAAAATTGATAAATAAAATTAATAAAAAAGAGTGAACAACAATCATAAGATAAAAGAATAAATTAATCTAAAAACCATTTTAATTCAAACTCAAGATTTAGTCCTGTGGGAGACAAAGTATTTAAATTGAAGATCCATTTCATTTAATTGATAGCCAACCTTTTTTCTTGGTCTTTGGATCTCCAATTTTGCTTGAGTTACTGAATCCCCAGGAATCTTTTAATGTGTCTTTCATTTTTATTATGCACTTGTGAGAACTAAATTAGTTGAGCATCACCTCAGTGTACCCATGTTGGTCAATAGTAACAGTCCCAGCATTCAAATTTAGCTTGATTCTCATATTTAGTAATTGGTATGCTGGTCCAAGGTCTTTGAGCTTGAACTTTTTACCTAGAAACAATATTTTGCTTCCTTGTCCAGCAAGCAACAAATCATCTACATAAGCAACTATGATGAATAAATTTTTTTCTTTCCACTTGCATTATAAGTGTCACGATCCGGTGCAAGTGTTCCTCTGTGGAGGACGGTGAGCCGGGGGGTTCGGGTGACTAGGGGAGTGACTGGACTAGGTCTCCTAGTTGCGGCCAAACCCAGGTTTGGCGAGACCTGCCCAGAGGCGCAGAGTCTAACTCACTTGGTGGTTTTCTCCAGTGACCCCTCCAATTGGGATTTGGTTTTCGCTGCACCAAGTGAGCAGGTTGCGGCCATCTGGACAGGTACCTGGGAATGGCAGAAGACCGAGACTATAATGAAAGCTATAACACTTTAGGTGAACGGAATGAATGGACTCTGGAGATGGATCTGAATGCTAGAAAACGGGAAGAATCTCAATGCTAGAACACAGGTATGGACTGGAAATGGTTAAATATATTGGTGCTGATTTGCACAGACAAGATACAGAGCACAGTGGACAAAGGCAAATACTGGGAGTGCTGAAATGCTGGTACTGCTTTGCACAGACAAGACATAGGGGCTGATTCAGAGCCGTTCGTTAACAGCGTTCCGATGTTGAGAAAGCGCGCATGCGTCGGTGTAACACTGCGCATGTGCGTACGGCATATTGCGAGCTTTTTTTGTCTCGTTCGTCAAATAGTGTACAGGAAGTGACATGTCAAATGTGATTGACAGAACAGGGCGTTTTTGGGCGTTGACGGGGGTGGAGCTGGAAAAACGCTGGCGAGGCGTTTTTGGGGCGTACATACATTATCAGATGCGAACGTCAAATGTGTTCGTACCAACTCATACGTCACTGGATGATCCTCTTTCCATTCAAAATGCTCGCACAGCTTAGGGTCTGGATTACTCAACCACATTGGCGATGGCCTTCTCCTCCGTCCCGGCACTCCACGATGTTGCATCGATTAATCACGGCTTGTCAGAAAAACAATTAGTGTTGTATTGAAAACCGGCTTGGAATGTGTTTTGAAATCAGTTTTTTGGGTTAGCACAAAACCGTACGCAGGTGGAAATCATAGCTGCTAATGTCAGGATTACACAATCAATTAGCGTACATTTGTGGGTCTTTTGTTTTGGGTTGATATTTTGTTTTTGGCCTATTGTAACAATAATGTCATCATGTTTGTGTGTTTTTTTCCATTTTGCTTTTGCCTGGAGAATTTGCATCCTTATGTAAATTTTAAAACGTTCTTTAAAGAGCCCTTTTTTTTTTCCGGTAAAATTTTGGGCGAGCTCGTTTTTGCCTTGTGGGCCAGGATTAAATGTAAACCATTTCTACAATAATGTCAGAATACAATGTTGAACATTTTTTTCAAATTTATTGGAAAATAAAAACATTTTCATGCACATTTTTGGCCCAAACATTTTTTGCAGTGTTCTTCCCAAAATTTTTTAGAATTGTGCAAACATAAAAGGTATGGAAACGTAAAGCTAAAGATTAAAAACAATTCACAAGAAAGGAGAGGGAAGTTTTGGCCAGAAAGGAATATGGGGCAAGCACAGAAGGAGTGTGGGAAAAGTAGCCAGTGCTGTCAACATTTTTTCCCCCGTTTGGCAGGGGGAGGGAGGGCACCAGACCGGGTCCGAGATGTCATCGGGCTGGCCCGTCCAGAGGCAGATGTTGTGGCCTCTGGACTAGGCACAGGTCTAGGCACATTTGGAGGATTGGCTGATGTTGTGCCAGAGGTGGAGGATCCTGATGTTCCGGCAGGAAGGGAGGTCGGCTCCACCATGTGCTGGCGAACGAGCTGCTCCAGGGCATTGGCGATGCGGATGTTGGCCCTGGTATTTTCCGCCAGGCCTGACCAATGGTCACGTTGGCCGCAGCATTTTGCTCCAGGGCCTCAGCCACCCGTACCAGACTGGCGTCCATCCTCTGCAGAATCTCCGTATGGAAATCCGATTTAAAATTGAGTTCTGTGAGGAGGGACACTGCCTGCGAGGGGGATTGCCCTGGACTGGCTTCTGCAGGGTCCTCAGCCGGATGTACTGGTTCCTCCCCTGCAGAGCCGGCAGAAATTCTGCGGCCAAGGCTCCCCTCTGGAGCAGACTCGTCCGCCTGTGTCTCTGTTGGAAAAATGAGAAAATAGTCACATTAGAATCTACATATTGGCACAATAACATTTCAGAGTTGGTGACATCACAATATTTACCTTGGACAACATAAGGAGCCGCAAAGTCTGGCATGTCCGTATCCATGTTGGACACGCCAAACACCTCCACAGCCTGCACACACCCCTGTGCCAGCTCTTCTAAATCATTCAACTCCAATGACACAGGGGTGGGACCCCCACCTGTCCCCCTTGCATGCCTAGCCCTGTCCGCCAGTTTTTGCTTCAGGCGATATTTGAAGTCGGCCCATCTGTGGGTGAAATTGGAACCATTATCCTTTTGATTTAAATGGGTTTTGGTTTTAGGGGGGGTCAAGTTTTTACTTACCGCCATTTGACATCCTGGGCTAGACGGACATAATCACCCACCCTATTGACAGCAACGGCTACCTCCTCCCACATTCTCCACTTCTGGCTTGCACTCATATTCCTGTCTGCCTGTGGCAGGATGTCCACACACTTCTGAACCAAAACCTCCATCTCCTTTCTTGTGAATTGTGGCTGCCTTTTCTTTTTGCCAGCTTTGGCCGGGATACTGGGCCCAGCAGCCTCTTCCATGTCATCCTCCTCACCTATTTGTTTAAATGTTGAGAATTGTAAGCTTCACAACTTGCACTATATTATGTTTCAAATTAATCATTGTTTACAAATGCCTGAAATACTTACCGCAAGACTGTTGCCCATTGTTTCCCTGGTCTGTAGCCATGTCTTATCTCCAAACAAGAAATACACCAGAACTTTTTTGTTGGCTCGTGACGTATTTATACATGCGTCCTTATTTTTCGGCCGCATCATTGATTGTGCGTTCCTATGATCCTGTCAGGGCTCTGCTGGGGATCAGCGTGGCCTTACCTCCTCGCCAGCTTCCTTTGATCTCCCGGGCGGTCGGGCAGCTGGCGCGGCGGCTGAGAGGACGCTGAGCATTCTCCCCATGCATAGGGGACTGCGGGCGGTCCGGTGTCTGGACTCGGGTTTCCCGGCATGGGCGCCGCCATATCAGTCGGCCCATGTGACTGTACTTCTGGCCTGGGATAGGTGAGCGGCAGCTGATCGCTGTGCACCTATCAAAGGGTTCTGTGGGGTATATAGCCTGCTTCCACCTTTCTGCAAACTGCCTGAACAACGGTTGTCTTCTAGTCCCTAGTTGAGTTCCGGTCCAGGTTCCTGGCGTTCTATTTCCTCTACAGTGTGTTCCATCTCTGCCTGTGTGCCAAGACGTTACTGTGATCCCTGTGCAACAGTGAGTTACCATCTGCCTGTGTGCTAAACGTGTCTCTAGTGAACCTTGTGCAACAGTGAATTACCATCTGCATGTGTGCTAAAACGTGTCTCTAGTGAACCTTGTGCAACAGTGAATTACCATCTGCCTGTGTGCTAAACGTGTCTCTAGTGAACTTCATGCAACAGTGAATTACCATCTGCCTGTGTGCTAAACGTGTCTCTAGTGAACTTCATGCAACAGTGTATTACCATCTGCCTGTGTGCTAAACAAGTCTCTAGTGAACCAGGTGCAACAGTTAATTACCATCTGCCTGTGTGCTAAACGAGCCTCTAGTGAACTTCATACAACAGTGAATTACCATATCTGCCTGTGTGTTAAACGTGTCACTAGTGAACTTTGTGCTACAGTATTGCCAGACTTCTTTACGTTGTTTGTGGATCACTCCACAGTGCCTTAAACCTTAGGCATCTCTTATTAGGGCCACGGTTATTTGTGTCTCCAATTCCCACTGAGCTCGGGTACCTGGTCAAAGGACCACGACCTGCTCACAGGGTGCAGCTAAGCCCAAATCCCGATTGGAGGGGTCACTGGCGAACACCATCCTGTGGGTTAGACTCCGCACCATTGCGCAGGTCTCGTCAACACTCGAGAGCGGTGGATGAGGAGAACATATATCCAGGCCCCTCGCCTCCGTTTCCTCCCGCAACCCGGACCCAGAGTTTCCACTCCCCCAGTGCCAAGCGTGACAGATCCCTCCTTAATTTGTGCGGGAAACTAAACACTATTTATGGCTTGGGGCGTCTCGAGTCGAGGTGGCGGTTGTTGATTGTTGGAGGTTACGTTGGTCGGAGTTGATTGTTAGCGGGTTTTGGATTTGGCGTTGGTGGGAGTTGTTTTTGGTTTGTCTTTTTCTTTATTTTTTTTCCGTTCGCTTTTTTTCTGGTGGTTTTTTTTTTGGCGTGTATTTATTTGGTAAGTTTTTGGTTGTCTAACTTTTGTTCAATTTGTGTCTCCTTCTTTTCCAGAATTTTGGCTCGTTAATGTTTCCAATTTTCCCCTTTGTTAGGTTTCTTTTGGCTCTGCCCCAACGACCTTTTGATCCGGAGACTTATATATTATCTATTGGTAAGTTTTTTTTTTCACTTGGTTATTAAATGTTCATGTTTGTATTTACGCAACTTTGTTTGACCTTACAGTTTTAACCTTTGGTTTTATTAGTCAGAAATGTTTCAAATAAATCGTGTTTTTCTATCTGCGTATATTTGGACTTGTATGTGCGAACTAATTAGCATGACAGATTGTTCAGGCCGCACAATGGAAGCCGCTGGGTCCCAAGGTATAGGGTCCCTTCAGGACCTGGCCTCTCGGATGGATAACCAGGAGGCAGCCCAACAGCAAGTGGCCCAGTACCTGCAGGAGCTCTCTAGACAGCTGGTCTCGATCCAAACTACATTGGCATCTATTCTCCCGGTTCCACCAGCTGCAGCCGCTGCACCCCCTCCACCTGTTTTGCCTCAAGGGGCTTCGGGATCCAAATCTCGTCTCCAGTTGGCAACCCCGGAAAGATTTGATGGTAATCCCAGGCGGTGCCGAGGGTTTATTAACCAATGCGAGATCCAATTTAAATGTCTCCCCCAGAATTTCCCCACCTCTCGAGCAAAGGTGGCATATGTTATTTCCCTGTTGACCGGGGCTGCTCTGGACTGGGTCTCTTCCCTGTGGGAACGAGCTGACCCTATTGTGTCAAATTATGAAGGATTTGTTTCAGCATTTAAAAGGATTTTTGACGAACCAGGCCGCTCCGCTTCAGCCTCATCCGATTTGCTTCGTGTGCGCCAGGGGACCCGATCTGTTGGTCAGTATGTAGTTCAGTTTCAAACCCTGGCATCTGAGCTAAAGTGGAACGAGGAAGCTCTCAAGGCATCCTTCCTCCATGGACTATCAGAAAGGAAGAAGGACGAGTTGGCCTCCAGAGATTTACCGGAGTCCTTTGCTGATGTCATCTCCCTCTGCATCAAGATTGACCTTCGCCATCGGGAACGCTGGGCTAGTAGAGGCAGGGGGGAATGCTTTCAGGTCCGTACTCCTCCTGTGAACCAGTCTTCTCTCTCTCCTAGTAGTGAAGAAGAACCCATGCAGGTCAATAAGTCCAAGCTTACAGCTGTAGAACGCAACAGGCGTTTCCAAAATAAATTATGTATTTATTGTGCTGCTCCCGACCACATTTTGAAGAATTGTCCTCTGCTTGCGGGAAATGCGAGACCCTGACTGAAGTAGGGAGCATTCAGTTATTGGTTATGTCCAAGTCATCCCAAATAACAGACAGTCTTCTACCAGTGTCGCTTTCCCATGGGTCCAGGACAAAGAGGGTTAAAGCTCTAATTGATTCCGAAGCGGCAGGCAATTTAATTTCAGATACTCTCGATCGGACTCTAGGTATTCCTGTCGTTCCATTACCCAATAAACTAGTACTCTCCGGCTTAGATGGTAAAACAGTGCTAGGAGAATCTCTTTCTTCTCTCTCCCATCCAGTATCCATCAAGATTGGATGTCTTCATCAGGAATGGCTGGAATTATTTGTGTTACCTAAATCTCCCTATGAGCTGGTGTTGGGGCTACCCTGGTTAAAAAAGCACAACCCTGTGTTCAATTGGAATAAGATGCAAATTTTGTCCTGGGGATCAAGTTGTTCACAGAAGTGTTTGTCCAAGGTGGTTCCTTTGCGTAAGTTAACCACAGTTACCTGTCCATCCGAGATGTTCTCTCCACCCTCTATCTCTGTGGGTCCCTCTCAGTCCAATTTACCAGAACCCTACCAGGATTTCGCTGATGTATTCTGCGAACAAGCAGCAGATAAACTCCCTCCGCATCGACCATGGGATTGTGCTATTGACCTGCTTCCGGGGAAGACCCCTCCTCGTGGCCGTGTTTATCCATTATCTGTTCCTGAGACTACCGCTATGGCAGAGTACATTAAGGACAACCTTGCTAAAGGATTTATCTGGCCGTCATCCTCTCCTGCTGGAGCAGGGTTCTTCTTCGTAGGAAAAAAGGATGGAGGGCTCCGCCCTTGTATAGATTATCGGGGCCTAAACCAAATTACGATAAAGAATCGGTATCCACTACCCTTGATTTCCGAACTTTTCGACAAGGTCCGAGGAGCTCAGTTTTTCACCAAACTAGACTTACGCGGGGCCTACAATTTAATTAGAATAAAGGCAGGGGATGAGTGGAAAACCGCTTTTAATACTAGGGATGGACACTTCGAGTACCTGGTAATGCCTTTTGGACTCTGTAACGCGCCAGCTTTATTTCAAGGCTACGTCAACAAGATTTTTCGGGACATTCTCTATAAATTTGTGGTAGTTTATCTCGATGATATTTTAATTTTTTCTACAAACTTACAAGACCATCATCGGCATGTACTAGAAGTGTTGTCTCGTCTCTGAAATCATCGTCTCTTTGGAAAGTTGTCAAAATGCCTCTAATCAGACCTCGGTACCCTTCCTGGGGCATATAATCTCTGGAAAAATTCTTCAAATGGACCCTGATAAACTGAAAGCTATTGCCGATTGGCCTCATCCTACTTCGTTGAAAGCTACTCAACGTTTCTTGGGTTTTGCAAATTATTATAGGAGGTTCATTCCACATTTCTCCACATTGGTCTCTCCTATCACTTCTCTCACAAGGAAGGGAGCCAGCCCATCCTCTTGGCCTGATCCAGCAATACAAGCTTTTAAAAAATTAAAAATTGCATTTTCCAAAGCCCCAATTCTCCGCCAGCCTCAGCTGGATCAACCATTTACGGTAGAAGTGGACGCATCCTCTGTTGGAATTGGGGCCGTATTGTCTCAGATCGCTGAAGATGGGAAGATCCACCCCTGCAGATTCTTCTCCCGGAAATTCTCTCCCGCAGAGAAAAATTATATTATTGGAGATCAGGAACTATTAGCTATACGCTTGGCACTAGAGGAATGGCGTTATCTTCTGGAAGGAGCTAGATTTCCAGTTACGGTCATTACAGACCATAAGAACCTAACTTATCTACAAACTGCTCATAGATTGAATGCCAGGCAGGCCCGATGGTCTCTTTTTTTTTCCAGGTTCAATCTAAGGCTTCAATTTCGCCCAGGCATTTTAAACAAAAAAGCGGATGCTCTCTCCCGTTCTTTTATGACTATGGTAGAGGAAGAGGACCATCCACAGATACGTCCAATTCTTGATCCAATTGTTTTCGCTCCTACACAGATATCCTCTCCGCCTCCGGGAAAAATTTTTGTTATTCCCAGTTTACGTAAAAAACGGTTGACATGGGCTCACGCTTCGTTATTTGCTGGACATACAGGAATCACTAAAACTTACCAATTCCTACTACGTTCCTACTGGTGGCCCACCATGAAGGGAGATGTCAGAGAATTTGTCCTGTCCTGTATTAAATGTGTGCAGCATAAGACACCTCGCAGGAGGGTGATGGGTCCATTACGCCCATTACCGGTTCCAGTTGCCCCATGGACTCATATCTCTATGGACTTCATTTCCGAGCTACCTCGATGCAAGGGACACAATACGGTATGGGTGGTTGTGGATCGCTTCTCAAAAATGGCACATTTTGTTCCTCTGGTTGGTCTTCCATTGGCTCCTCAATTGGCTAAAATATTCATCCGGGTTATCTTCAGATTACACGGTCTCCCTAAGGAGATAATCTCTGATCATGGGGTCCAATTCGTGGGCAAATTTTGGAGAGCCCTGTGCAATATATGTGGAGTTAAATTAAAATTTTCTTCAGCATACCACCCTCAGACGAATGGTCAAACCGAAAGGGTTAATCAAGAACTTGAGACCTTCATCAGGCTTTTTGTATCATCTTCTCAGGATGATTGGGTGGACCTTCTACCATGGGCAGAATTTTCTCACAATTTTAAGTATCATTCGTCATCCAAGTCCACACCCTTCTTCACTGTCTTCGGTAGACATCCCCGAGTCCCTGACTTCGAACATCTTCCAGCGGTAGAAGTTCCGGCAGCAGTCAAGGAGATTGAGTTATTTTCAACCCTGTGGAATAAGATTCACCATTCCTTGGTACAATCCTCAAAGAATTACAAGAGATTTGCCGATAGGAAACGTTTGGCTGTTCCCTTTTTAAAAGTTGGGGATAGGGTTTGGTTATCTTCCAAGAACATTCGTTTGAAGGTACCCACGATGAAACTTGCTCCACGCTTTATTGGCCCCTATCGCATCATTAAGATAATCAATCCTAGTAGTGTATAAGTTGGAACTTCCTCCACAAATGAAAATCTGCAATACATTCCATATTTCTCTTTTACGTCCTCTGGTGCTCAATCGATTTCAAATTGTTCCTCCCAAATTGCCTCAAGTACAGACTTTACAGGGTACTGAGTTTGAAGTGGAGAAGATTTTGGATTCACGCCTTAAGTTTAATACTCTTCAATACCTCATCGATTGGAGAGGCTATGGTCCCGAAGAAAGGGCTTGGGTCAAGGCTTCCGATGTGCATGCTCCACGGTTGGTCCGAGACTTCCATAGGAAATTTCCAAATAAGCCTATGGGGTGTTCGGTGCCCACCCTGAAAGGGGGGGTACTGTCAGGGCTCTGCCGGGGATCAGCGCGGCCTTACCTCCTCGCCGGCTTCCTTTGATCTCCCGGGCGGTCGGGCAGCTGGCGCGGCGGCTGAGAGGACGCTGAGCATTCTCCCCGTGCGTAGGGGACTGCGGGCGGTCCGGTGTCTGGACTCGGGGTTCCTGGCATGGGCGCCGCCATGTCAGTCGGCCCATGTGAGTGTACTTCTGGCCTGGGATAGGTGAACGTCAGCTGATTGATGTGCACCTATCAAAGGGTTCTGTGGGGTATATAGCCTGCTTCCACCTTTCTGCAAACTGCCTGAACAACGGTTGTCTCCTAGTCCCTAGTTGAGTTCCGGTCCAGGTTCCTGGCATTCTATTTCCTCTACAGTGTGTTCCATCTCTGCCTGTGTGCCAAGACGTTACTGTGATCCCTGTGCAACAGTGAGTTACCATCTGCCTGTGTGCTAAACGTGTCTCTAGTGAACTTCTTGCAACAGTGTATTACCATCTGCCTGTGTGCTAAACGTGTCTCTAGTGAACCTTGTGCAACAGTGAATTACCATCTGCCTGTGTGCTAAAACGTGTCTCTAGTGAACCTTGTGCAACAGTGAATCACCATCTGCCTGTGTGCTAAACGTGTCTCTAGTGAACTTCATGCAACAGTGTATAACCATCTGCCTGTGTGCTAAACAAGTCTCTAGTGAACCAGGTGCAACAGTTAATTACCATCTGCCTGTGTGCTAAACGAGCCTCTAGTGAACTTCATACAACAGTGAATTACCATATCTGCCTGTGTGTTAAACGTGTCACTAGTGAACTTTGTGCTACAGTATTGCCAGACTTCTTTACGTTGTTTGTGGATCACTCCACAGTGCCTTAAACCTTAGGCATCTCTTATTAGGGCCACGGTTATTTGTGTCTCCAATTCCCACTGAGCTCGGGTACCTGGTCAAAGGACCGCGACCTGCTCACAGGGTGCAGCTAAGCCCAAATCCCGATTGGAGGGGTCACTGGCGAACACCATCCTGTGGGTTAGACTCCGCACCATTGCCCAGGTCTTGTCAACACTCGAGAGCGGTGGATGAGGAGAACATATATCCAGGCCCCTTGCCTTCGTTTCCTCCCGCAACCCGGACCCAGAGTTTCCACTCCCCCAGCGCCAAGCGTGACAGATCCCTCCTTAATTTGTGCGGGAAACTAAACACTATTTATGGCTTGGGGCGTCTCGAGTCGAGGTGGCGGTTGTTGATTGTTGGAGGTTACGTTGGTCAGAGTTGATTGTTGGCGGGTTTTGGATTTGGCGTTGGTGGGAGTTGTTTTTGGTTTGTCTTTTTCTTTATTTTTTTTCCGTTCGCTTTTTTTCTGGTGGTTTTTTTTTGGCGTGTATTTATTTGGTAAGTTTTTGGCCGTCTAACTTTTGTTCAATTTGTGTCTCCTTCTTTTCCAGAATTTTGGCTCGTTAATGTTTCCAATTTTCCCCTTTGTTAGGTTTCTTTTGGCTCTGCCCCAATGACCTTTTGATCCGGAGACTTATATATTATCTATTGGTAAGTTTTTTTTTTCACTTGGTTATTAAATGTTCATGTTTGTATTTACGCAACTTTGTTTGACCTTACAGTTTTAACCTTTGGTTTTATTAGTCAGAAATGTTTCAAATAAATCATGTTTTTCTATCTGCGTATATTTGGACTTGTATGTGCAAACTAATTAGCGCATTTTTATCTGTTTCTATTGTGACTTGTATTTGCAAACTAATTAGCGCATTTTTATCTGTTTCTATTGTGACTTGTATTTGCGAACTAATTAGCGCATTTTTATCTGTTTCTATTGTGACTTGTATTTGCGAACTAATTAGCGCATTTTTATCTGTTTCTATTGTGACTTGTATTTGCGAACTAATTAGCACATTTTTATCTGTTTCTATTGTGAATGGTATTTGCGAACTAATTAGCGCATTTTTAAATGCTTATTTAGACCCGATAAATTGGTTGTGTTTTCCCTTTAGCATTTGTTTAATACATTTGAGCCCAAATTGAGGTAGTCTGCGCACTGTCATTTTGCTATTTACCCAAATGTGTGTTTCTCCCCATTTATGTTTTGTCTTGCACCCAATTTAGAATCCAAAATGCCCACCCTAAATTGTTGCATTTTTATATTTTGATTATTTATAGTTTGGGCCAATCATGACAATACCCCGGCATGTAAGCATCAATGGATTGTATCATCAAGATAAGTAAAATTCCTTTTTTTGGGGGGGGGGGGGAAACCCTTGCATTCAAATCTTGCCATTTCAGGTTGATCTTGGTCGGATTGTTCTGGCCATGCTCCCGGAAGCCGACCAACCTCAATCTCGTCCCAGGCGTAGGCATCGTAGGCGTGCAAGGCCCCAGATATATCGAACACGTGTCACCCTTTTTGCAATGCCCGATGATGAGGTGTTAAGACGCTACCGTCTTCCGCCCAAAATCATCATAGACACTCTCTCATTAATAGAGAGTGATCTTGAGCGGCAAATTGACAGTCCTACAGCAATACCACCACTTACGCAATTTATGGCGGTGTTACATTTCTGTGCCTCAGGATCGTTTCAAACAACGGTGGGAATAGTGGCGGGAATCTCCCATTCCTCCTTTTCCTGGATCCTGAGGGCAGTGATGGAGGCACTTTTCAAGCACCTCCATCATTTTATTAAAATGCCTTTGGATATGGGTGCCCTTAGTGTGGCCAAGGCCAATTTTTACCAAATAGCTGGCTTCCCACACATCATAGGGGTTGTGGATGGTACTCACATACCACTTCAGCCTCCAGCACAGCTGGAGGCCATATTTCGCAACCGTAAACACTATCACTCCCTCAATGTAATGGTGGTATGTGATGCCTCCCTCCAGATCCTGTCCCTGAATGCAAAATTACCCGGAAGTGCACATGACTCATTCGTCATCCGGCAATCAGGGATATGGCACAAATTAAACAACCTACAAGCTGGTGATGCGTGGCTTCTGGGTAAGTGGAGACCTTTAGTACATAACAATGTTAAGTTTGATTCACAGTGATCCTGATGTTGTCACTTCTTTTTCACAGGAGACAGTGGCTACCCTTGCACGCCCTGGCTGCTCACTCCTTATTTGGCTCCCACACCAGGGCCACAAAGTAATTTTAATGCCGCACTTACAGCCACCAGGCAAGTGGTGGAGCGCTGTATCGGCCTTTTAAAAGGCAGATTCAGATGCCTCCAACGCTCTGGTGGCGAGCTCATGTATTTGCCGGATATGGTTTCTAAAATTGTGGTCCTGTGTGGGATATTTCACAACATCGCCATATGGAGTGGTGTCCCAATGCAGCCAGAGGATGCCTTACCTGAGGATGGCCCCCCCGAGGTTGGTCGGAGGTCAGTATGTGGGGGGCCATACGCGATGATGTGGTGGCCAGATATTTTAGGTAATTATTGGCAACACAACAGTGTTTAGACACAATGTGGTAAGGATTTTTTGAGAACATCTAATTATTATTATTTTTTTTCTCCATCTTCTGTTTGATTTCATAATCTTTGGGACTCCAACGATGACTACTTCCTGCTACCCTAAAAAAACCTTCATGGGGACACATTGGAAATATATTCTGGAACCCATATTGCAATGCAACATTTGTGGAATCATGTTGGCATGGTCCTTCGTCAACCAGTTCTTGATTTTTATTTTTTATTTTAAAATGTTCTTGTATGGGTTGTATTTTTGTTTATCACTGTGTGTATTGTTTGTGAGTGAACACTTTGTTATTTTAGTTATGTTGTGAATAAATGTTTTGAGAGTGTTATTTGGGCATTTTATTGCCCATTACAAGCAAGTGTAACCAGGTTCACCCACGTTAAAATTTACTAAGAGGTAATCCTGTAATGACGCAAGTTGAGGTAAAATTTAAGATGTTTTCGGGGTCAAAACCAACACCAAAAGGAATCCTGTACAATCAGTTGGCTTTGTAATATCGGCCTAAGCAGGTTGCCCCCAAATTGGAACCTGTAAAATGTAGTAATATATAAATTGTCAAACACCAAAAAAGGCCAATCAGATTGTTACTGTTAGGTGTTTCTTGTGCCTGTTTTCCGAAAAAATACAACACACAATCTTAGTGACAATAATTGCAAATAATTGCTGGAAGAGTCTACTTATGTCAGTGTAAACAATCTCTGATTTGGAAACAAGGAATGAGACAGAACGTTAAGATTAATTTTTTAATTTAGAAAACTTTTTTAAAATGAAATCAAAAAATTAGTGACGAAGGATGACCGACATATGGTCAAGGACCACCAGCAGCCCGATGACGTGGGCACGCATCAGTCCAACACATCCGGCTAATTCCGCCATACGCCTCTGTTCCTCTGTGGGTTAGAAAAGTGTGGGGCTTAATACATCAATAATGAAACCACATTAAAAAACAAGCCAAACAAAGCTAACCAAAAATGTCAATATTGTGACCCAAAGCAGAATTACCCCAAAAATACCAAGCACCCAAAAATGGTCCCCCCAAAAATTACAAGTAAAAAAATCAGATTCTGACAGGTGTGATATGTGTATGGGGAAATCAGCAGTAAAAGGTAAAGACAAACCGAAAACTACAACAAATTCTCACAAACAACACAAAAAAGGCACAGACACATGATTACATACAGTTTTTGCAAAAAACTAAAAAAAAAAAAAAACATACCGTTCAAAATAACACCCGGGACAGAAGCCACTCCCCCGTCCTCCTCGGAGGTGCCTCCATTCCCCAACGAGGTTGGCGGGGTGATTTGGGATTCAGGGGGGGGGGTAGTTACAAGAGGGGTGGTTGGAGGAGAGGGGGAATTGGGATGGAGGGGAAGGAGCCCCGAAACATCCTCCACAGGGTCAGTGCAGGCTGGGGAGGAGGGGGAAATATGGGAATTTAGGGGTGTTGAGGTTTGGCTTGGGGTTGGGGAGAGGGGCCGAGAGCGCCGTCTTTGACACCGATGACGTCATAGTCTTCGCTCTGCCCCTAAAAGATGGGAAACAAATTGTGGTTATTTTCAACCCAGACCTAGTTAAACACTAATTTATGACAACACAAATATGTAAACATGGCCATGCACATATGAATACAAAGAATAAATAGGCAATACATGAAAACATGGCCATGCAGATATGAATGCAAAGAATAAATAGGCCATACATGAAAACATGGCCATGCACATATGAGTACAATGAATAAATAGGCCATACATGAAAACATGACCATGCACATGAGTACAATGAATAAATAGGACATACATGAAAACATGGCCATGCACATATGAGTACAATGAATATATAGGACATACATGAAAACATGGCCATGCACATATGAGTACAATGAATAAATAGGACATACATGAAAACATGGCCATGCACATATGAGTACAATGAATAAATAGGACATACATGAAAACATGGCCATGCACATATGAGTACAAGAATAAATAGGACATACATGAAAACATGGCCATGCACATATGAGTACAATGAATAAATAGGACATACATGAAAACATGGCCATGCACATATGAGTACAAAGAAAAACATGAAAACCACAGTCACAAAAACTTACTTTCCGCGATCTGCATGCGAAAGCATGCCAGCAAGCGGGGCGTCCGCCGTTGCTGGTCGGACCACCTGCGCTCCAGCTGGCCGATCTGGCGGCGTGAGCCGAAGGAACGCAGGCGGCCACGTACCTCCGCATATGCGGAACGCTTTTGTCTATTGGTGATGGGTGGAGGCTGGCTGGTGATCCGCCTGTCCATGACCTCGGTTAACACCAGCAGCTCGCGCCTGGTGAATGCCGAGGCTCTCATGATGGCAATGGTGTATTTTCTAAAAATCATTTTTAATAAAGACCCTAAAAAAAATGTGATTGGCTAATGTATTTGGGTAATTAACAGGACCAATTCTATTGGTTAGTGTATGAGTCATGTGTTCGACAGGGCCACAAATCTCTTGAGAGTTATGATAGGCTGGATGCAGTGACATGCGTAAGCAAATTTAAATAAAGAAATTATCCCAGGAAAATATGCGTGGTTAAAAACAAATAAAACAAATGTTTAATTGGCTCTAACATGTATTTTGACAAAGAAAAGCGAATGTTTAAGCCGTACGTATTCTGCGGGTAAACACAAACACGGACAAGAGTAAAGTTTATTGCATTGTCCCAAAAAAAAAAAAAAACAATTAAGCTTATTGATATATTGATTGGCATGATACGATTGAGGGAGGTAGGCAGAATAAACGAGCAGGTAATCGGAATCTGACAGTCCCACTTCCGGTTTGTACTTGTGCGTGCGTTCCCTTCAAGCCACTTTGGGGATGTACGCTCGCTATTTGGCACGCTCGTTAGTTAGAGGAGGGGTCGTTAGAGTTTGGGGAGGATGTTTAGCTGTGTTCGAAAATACGAGCGAGTGCTTGAATTTACATATGTGTGTACGTACGCCGAACGTACGAACGGCCACTTGCGTCCGGGTCTGAATGAGGGCCATAGAGCAGAGTGGACAAAGGCAAGTACTGGGAGAGTAACAGATTCTGGAGCTGATTAGCACAGTGAGACACAGAGACAAGACATGCATATACTGGGAAAGCTAGAAATGCTTGTGTAGATTTACACAGACAAACACAGGGCTGTAGACTGGCTGGGAATGCTTAAAGAGTAGTACTAGCAGGTAATCTGACACCTCAGTAGCACATATACAAAGACACACAGACATAGAAAAACATGGTACTAGGAGAGAACTAACTCTCAGACTGAGAACAGCAAGGAAGCTAAAGCTGGAGACTAGAGAACTGTGAGCAGGCTGAAGCAACTCTCTGCAGTAATAGCACAGAGCAACATAGTATCACAGGCACTGGAACAAAGAAGTTAAACAGCAGCTACTTGTTCCTGGAGTCAGACTAAAATACCCCTGGGTGGCTGATCATTGGATCAGAGGATCAGCTGAGTGACCACAGGACTATCATTGGGAGATGTCAATTTCAAGGGAAGGGGAACTGGATATACGTCGCACTGGCAAAAAATTAAAAATGAATAATTATAACCACTATTCCTAAAAAAAATTATTACATATATAATTCCAAAAAGATATTAGGTAGTGGAGGTGCTCACTAGAGTTAATAATATGTTTACAAATAGAAAAGGAGAAAAAGAACTGTATTTTGTGAGCACTCTAAACAAAATGTATTGTGATTTTTAAAACATAACTTTTAATATATCATCGTCAATAAAATTTAAACCCATTTTGTACAAAACACATATTCGATGCTAGAAAAATTAATATTATAAGTATTAGTCTGATACACACTATATCCCAGACATAAATTCCTTACGGGTATTCACTATATAAATATAGAAGGCATTTAAGATAATTATAATACAATTCAAAAAACCCTCCTATTATCAAAGATGGCGAAATATATACAGTTAACAGTTTTTCAATTTTCTTCCAGCTAAATAGCATAATATTGAAAAAATCTGTTTTATCCCTTGTTGCATAACATAAGCAAATGTCCCAGAACTAAGAAAGTCAGAACATAGAAGCTGCCAAACCTCATTCTGCTGCTCCTCACTTGGACCTAGATCTATCTATGAGGAGTGAGAGATTGCTGGAAAGGCAGGTTGCCCTTAGAAACAACAGTCTAACTGCAGTGTTACTCAAGTTTTCGGTTCTGCTGTTGAGGGTCTTACTAAATAGCATTGGACCCCCAATGAGAGAATTACTCAGCTTGAGATAGCCGTCAGTTAATAGAGAGATAGAGAATTAGTTTATTAAGAGACATAAGCTGAGAAACAAATGATAACACATGAACCACCTTAATGTCACTTGATAGAAGTAGTGTCTTATACACAGTAGATAATCTTAAATGAAATATCAGTGGCTTACTTAAGCTTGTATCAGCCCTCTATCATTCTCTCTCCTAATGACCACTATTGGTGATGTTATCATTTCACAGTAATCTTACTGACATAAACAGATATCCCATATATTAAAAATAATAGTTAATATATTCTTTAGTATTACATCAAAAATTCACAGCATCTATAGCATTTCAAATGACAGATATACCACTTGCAATCTGTTTAAAGATACACAGATATATCTGGCTATAAATTTAATGTAAATTGGCAGTCTAGTATATACAGCATAAGTTCTAGCAGATATGCCACTTACACTGTATTTGTGAACAAATGATTGTAGCTGTGTTCTCAGTGCAAGTTCACAATTTAAGTATGTAGCATTCACAGAAATTTTTTTTTTAGAAAGCAGAAATAAGTTTCAAAATATATAGATTCACATGTTACAATAAAATTACCATCCTTCTTTAGCAAGATAACAAGTACAGATTATCGTTGTAATCATAATGGCTTATATTCATACAAGCCACATGCTGTAAAAATAATCAAATTCCCAACAAGTGTCTTTTACAAGGTTTAAACACTGTATTCCTTTGTTGCAAAATAAATAGGACATTAGCTTTTACTCTCTGCAATATCTAAACTGCCACAATGTCATATACATATCTATCAGAAACAGTTGTACCATGTGTGCAATTAAATAAAATAAATCCAATACTATAGTCACCGCAAGTAACCTCTGTCACATCAGATGTGAAAATTAGTGTAATCATATGTACGATCTGCGCCCGTAATTACCATTGCGTTCATCTCTGAATCAGGGCCCTAGTACACAAATACAGGAGATCAAAAGTAGTCTTTAGTGTTTCAGATCTCTTTATCAATGTTCTTTCATCCCAGCTCAGGAGGTAGCCACACACACATACACACGAACACACACAGAAACATTAAAGTATTTTTTTAATTTATATTGGTCTGTTTCATTGTTATACAGGGGCATACAGAGGAGCAGTGTTACCTTACAGGCTACAGCTCACACCTCCCCCATCTCTTACCTCTCCTGATGGTCTGCTCCCCTCTAACAGTACAGTACCTCATTACTGTTGCCACCAGGTACCCCTGGAAGGTGGAGCCTTGACGAAAGCGACCAATGAGAGGAAGCTTAGCACTTCACCCGGTCAGCTCTGTGGGGCATATAAATGTCTGGTGGGGGGGGGCATCAAACGACCAGAGCTTTGCTGCCATGCACAGGGACAAAGTTGCAGATGGACCAGGGGGCGGGGCTTAACACATCTGGGAGCAGAGCTTCGGGCGACATGGGGGTGGAGCTCGGAAAGCTCCGTTGGTGGGGGTTGGGAGGGTAGAGTAACAGGGCTTCGGAACTGGGATTGGACAGCCTGGGGTGGACGGGCCACAGGGGGATTGGAGTCCTGTAGGTGGTTACAGCAGAAAAGTTTTTTTTTCCTATCTGCGCGGAGTGGATCCTAAAGGGCCTATTTCGTTGGTGTATTGGTGGTGTGCTGGATGATCAATATTGATCATCCAGCACACCCTGGAGATCAAACAACAATATTGTTATCGATCGTCCCGTCTGTACGCACCACTAGTAAGATCTATTTGTTGATGAAAACACACTGATACTTTTCAGAAAATGCATGTACTGTAGCCAAAGGGATCGTTGTGCCTTATAACCAATTCAGGGAAATTATACTAATGATCCCATTTGAATGTATATATCTCTTCATAATAGGAGTAAGGTGCAATCAGGGAGATAGCTGGACTCTTCAGGGAGACAGGGAGATTGCTACTATTTCAGGGAGTCTCCCTGACAATGAGGGAGAGTTGGCAAGTATGAATATTATAACATTCTATAACAATATATCAATTGGAACATAATAAAGCTGAATGACTGCTTTCTATAGGTGTAGTGCTAAATATCATAGTAGATATTTAAGTTACTCCCGAACTCCTAAACCTCCTAAAGACAGCAAGGACGAAATAATCTAGATCACAGGTTCTCAAACTCAGTCCTCAGGACCCCAAACAGTGCATGTTTTCCAGGTCTCCTCAGATTCACAAGTTAAATAATTAGCTCCACCTATGAATCTTTTAAAATGTGTCAGAGAGTAATGAATGCACCTGTGCACCTGCTGGGTGACCTGGAAAACGTGATCTGTGTGGGGGCCTGAGGACCGAGTTTGAGAACCAATGATCTAGATTATAAGAATGGGGTAATTGGATCTAATGAAGAGCTCAGCCTATTCTTAGCTTCTCCTCTAAATACTGAAAGCAAGAAAATCATTTGTTCAGCTTGAGAAAAAGATGGAGGAAGCTCATGGCACTGGCACATTAGAGCCCGAAATTGTTCCAATTTCCCATTAAAGATAAGGCAGTCACAGTTCTGGTCAGTCACGATAAATTGAGGACCCCTAGCTGTGGTAGGTACATCAGACAGCTCCCCTGAGGTCGATACATCGAACACATTTCCGGAGGTCAGTACATCGAACTCCTCTCCTGGACTCAATACAATGGACACCTCTCCTGAGGTTTGTACATCAAATTCTCCTCCTGGGGTCGGTACATTGGCCACCTTTTCTAAGATCAGTATATTGGACACCTCTTCTGAGGTCGGTACATCGAACTCCTCTCCTGGAGTTGCTACTTCAGACACCTCTCCAGAGGTCTGCACAGTGGACACCTCTCCGGAGGTCGGTATACCAGACTGTCCTCCTGGGATCGGTACATCTGACACCTCTCCTGAAGTTAAGTACACTGGACTCCCCTCCTGGGGTCTGGACAACAGGCTTAATGAGTACCCCTTCTGGGACCCGGGTATTGGTTGAACACAATACCCCTCCTGGAGTCTGGACGACTATGAAATCAGGAGCCCCTGCTGGAGTTTGGACTTTAGTCATACAGCCTGAAACCACAGTCGAGGTCAAAACATTGATTTTTATATCAGAGCTTTTTCCTGCAAAAGAAAAAACTGAACCCTTGCTGGTACGAAGAGAGTTTTTATTTAAGTGGTTCCCAAATTTGAGATTTGGTCCTCTAGTAATGGGACCCCAATTATAAATAACTGGCTTCTTTTGGGGAACCTCGGCACGGAATCTGCGGCATTAAGAGGCTTACAAGGTGAGTTGTTGACTTGAGGTCTAGGACTTTCAGGCTGGTCTCTTTCCTGGACTTGAATAAGGAACAGTCTCCAAAATAAAGATCAGCACTCCCACAGTATAAACAGAGGTGATTTTCCCTATGCTGTTGCCGCTTGGCTTCAGAGAGCCTGGGTCGTAAGTAACTCCGATGTCCACCTTCCTTCTGCACAGAGGATGGCATTGCAGAAGTAGGGGTAACTGAGTCCATCACCTTTTTAGTTTCTACTGGGAAGGATGGAGTATTTTCAAAGTCTGGTAATCTCCCAAAAAAATGTTGTACTAACAAATTAGTACTATTCAACAATTTCCTCAACTGTTCAGTCTATCGATTAAATTCCTGCAGCAACTCAGGACTCGTCACTTCAAAAGATTGAACAGTTTACAGTTGGGGTGCCATAAATTTTTTTTCCCCGAGGCGGGCTGTTGCTAGGACTAGCTATGTGCAAAGAATCCTGGGAGGCTTGAATTATCTGCTGCTGCAGCACATCTGCACGTGATGACAATCCCAGGAAGGCCTGTAGTAGCAGCATTTGCATACTTTCAAGGTTCAGGATTTTATTTGCTAATCCCAGATCTGGATTCATAACTGAGGTCTGACTGGGCAAGACCTGGACAGGATTAGACAGAACTGAGATCATATTGAAAGCACTCCAGTAGCGTATGTTTTGGCCGGTGATAATATTACGGTTCTCGCACAGTTGTGTAAGAACTCTAGAGCCAACAAGAGGATCTTCCATCAATAACGGGTGGGAGGGTAGTACTGGCTGGCCGTGAGCAGGAGGTAAAGGCTGGCTGAGACTCTGCTGGGGCGGGCAGGCAACGTGGCGTGCATGACCTGTGATGTCACGCTGCGGCGTTTAGGCAGGTAATGGCCCAGGTATGCCTGAGCCTCTCAGAGGATCTCAGCAGCAGCACTGCCCGGTCCACAGTTCTTTAATGTGACCAGCGGCTCTAGCGCTGCGGCACACTTCACAACCGCCCGCGGCACACCACGGGTGGTTGTGGTGGACTAGGGCAGCACACCACGGGTGGTTGAAAACCTCTGGACTAGACAGGCAAGATTTTCAGTGTGGCAAGAACAACATGGTGCAGCCTTGAGGGCCAAGGTGCAGCCATGTAGGCCAAGGTGCGACAGTAACAACACGGTGCGGCCTTTAGGGCCGAGGTGTGGGCTGAGGTGCAACAGGAACAACACAGTGTGGCCTTGAGGGCCGAGGTGTGACAGGAACTACATGGTTTAACCTTGAGGGCCGAGGTGCGGCCACGAGGGCCAAGGTGCAACAGGAACAACATGGTGTGGCTTAGAGGGCCGAGGTGCGGCCTTGTGGGCCAAGGTGCGACAGGAGCAACACGGTGCGGCCTTGAGAGATGACGTGTGGCATTGAGGACTGAGGTAATACAGGAACAACATGGTGCGGCCTTGAGGCCGAGGTGCGACAGGAACAGCAAGGTGCACATTGAAGGCTGAGGTGCGATAAGCTACCAACTGAGCTATGGCCAACAGAAGACCACAGGTATGGCTTTAAACACAGGCTGGAGGCAGCGATGTGGAGAACACTGCTGGCATGAAGCGGCTGAACACTGACTGACACGGCTAAGACTTAGGCTGTAATGTGGAAATGCCTGCAGGCTGCAAAACACAAGCTGGAGGCAGCGAAGTGGATGACACAGCTGGCTTAAAGCAACTGATCACAGACATGACTTAGACAAGGCTGTGGAAATGCCGTGGGCTGCGGAGAGATAGGCAGAAGTCGCTGCTCTAGGTGATACCAATAGCAAGGACGTAGGCAGGTGAAACAACAGCAGGATAAACCAGGACAACTTCAGAATCAGAACAACAGGTTCAGGAACAGAACGCAGGAACTGCAGAGCAAGGTGAGACCGGCTAAAACTCAGGCTTCTGAGCACAGGGACAAACAGATACTCTGGAAGTCAGACAATATCACCGACAGGAAGTGTAAAGCTGGCTGAAATTTATCAGAAGCAGGAACCAATCAGTACAATCCCTGCAGACAGCCTCCCTAATCACAGGATAGTATGGAGCTGATCTATGCACACAAACTGACAGGCAGGAATGCAGCAATAAGCTGTACACAGACAAAGTTCCAGCTACCTACAAGAGCCGGAACTGGAATCAAGGCATGATGCAGTGTCCAAGTTGCCTAGAGCGGCCGGGATATGCCACCAAGATGATCCGCTGCCGTGGATCATAACAGGAGGACAGCCATCCTTCACCATGTCTCTTTCACAGAGTGGCAAGATGGCGTAGTGCATGCTCACATACCCTATCAGGCTCTATCCATAATAAGCATTGGATATTACAAGTCGCCTGAGTTTAGCATCAGTAGCCTTCATGTCAGGGGTGTATCTATAATGGGTGCAGGGTGAGCGGGGAACACGGACCCCTGGGTCCAGGGGGGCCCCGCACTGCACACCCTGCACCCATAGAATTACTCACCTCTCCTAAGTCCCATGTTGATCTGTAAAAATGACTGGAAAATGGCCGCCGCAGCCATTTACCCGGTGACCAGCGCATCTTCTATAGACTCTGGGCGCACTCTAGTGCCCAGAGTCTATAACTCCACCGCTGTCCGCGCACAGCTCAGTGCGCTGCCGGCCGACGGACAAGGGGGGGGGGCCCGTGTCGGGAACTGCAGACGGGCCCCCTCCTCTATAGAGACGTCCCTGCCTCATGTGCTTTTCCTTCCCTTACTTTTGCTATCATCTATTCCATACTCGCTACAACACCACCTAACCCTTGGTTTATGTTACTATGCTGCTTGAGTATTATGACCGATGTTGCAGCAATGTGTGTATAATCCACGTCTTTGTCCTGCAATGTTGTGTATTGTAAGTCACTGTTTTCTATGCACTTTGTAAGGTGCTGCGGAACCCTTGTGGCATCATATAAATAAAGGCTAATAATAATATACATGCATGGTTTGCTCCATTACACAGTGAAGGTTTAGATATTAGTTTATTATATAATATTTTTAATTTTTTTTGTCCGTATGTTTTTCTGTCCGTTTGTTTGTTCTGTGGGCCTGATTCAGAGCCGGACGCTATTTGCGCTCGCTCGTTCAGAAAAAGGGGCCGGCTATTTAAATTGAGCGCTCGCTATTTGCGGTCTGTTGACGCCTCTATGTCTGTGCGAGCGAACGAAACATGCGCTCGCTATTTTGTAAAGACGCCCCCTGGCCGCTCGCATCCTACGTCATCTCCGCTATTTATTTGATTAATCGAGTACATCGAAAGGCGTCTGAACTGCTCGCAGTGCTTGTGGTAGGATTTTCCTACCGCAATCATGCGAACAGTTCAGGCTAAGAAACAACCAAGTGACGTGGTCGATGACGCTGCTTTGTTAATTATGCATACCCTTAAAATGCCCGTTTTGACCGTTTGGCACGCCTGCGTTCGGATCTCCACACCCCGTTTTCAAGCACCTTCCCCTGTTACCACCCACAAATGCCTCATCCTGTCACTCAAATTAGCAGGCCCTCGCTATTTTGCGAGCGCTCGATTTCTGACCGCAATGACTGGTTGGCGCATGCGCATTATGACCCATACGCATGCGCAGATGTGTGAACATCGCTCGGAGCGAACGAGCGGCCGCTTACGAGCGGCTCTGAATCAGGCCCTGTGTTCTTTGTGTGTGACTGCAGTTTGCTAGTGTCTCTTTGTACTGTTTTTTTTTTCTGCGTTCACTGTAGTTTGTCTTTCTCTTTTACATGATTTTGAATGGTAGGCGAGTGGAGTTTAGGGAGGAGAAATAGGTAGAGGTCCCACCTGAGTTAGTGGAGGAGGGTGGAGAGGAGGAGGGGCAGCAGGGCCATAAGAGGGCTTAAGAATGCACTGCCGCACATGATGCCATGCATAGAGGACGGAGCCACCAGCTTTCGGACGTGCAGCAGTGCCCAGAGAATCTTTAATATGCTTCGGGCAGTTGAATACATGGCAGTGTGCCTACCTGTATCTTCCAAAGGATGCTACGGAAAGCACTGCTTCAGCAATACTAGCTGCAGGGTACTGTTCCAGGCACTAGCGTCACAAGGGTGGTGTGGGTGGTGCGGGCCGCACCGGGTGACTCTGCTCTGCTATTTTGGTGTCACCCCCTTGGAATGTGTCACCGAGCAGCCACACTCGTGAGAGGAGGGAGAGGCTGTTGCTGGCTGTCCAGCAGCTGCTGCTGCGCTGAGTCGGGCATACTCAGCAGAGCAGCACAGCAGCCCCTAGCCTCTCCCTTGCCCATTGACTGCAGAGGACGTCATGCCCACAAGATTATCAACACGTGGGCGTGGCTTAGGGGGACAAAGCCATGCCCCTTCCAACCGCGCGCGTGCATGCCGCGAAAATATGGACCCCATATCAATCACCGCACCGGGTGAAATGAAGGTAAGTGACGCCACTGGTTCCAGGTACCCTACTAGCTAGAAGTGAGGGCCGTGGGGTAGCGACAGTGCCACCCAAAGAGCCCTGGGCTCTGTTTAGTGGCACTAGTTGCACACCCCTAGTAGCAATAAATAAATATTATAATAGATATAGCCTAACCTTAGTGATCTAATAACTTCTTCAATGACTGGGTTCTGGAGCATATATGAAAATAAACTAATAAAGGAACACGTTTTTGTTTTTTTTTAAAAAAGGATTACAATGCTAAGCTACAAAAATTATATAAATAAAGGGTTACAGAATACATATACAAGGGAATACATCTACAAACGTGTGTTGCAGTTTCAAAGTAAAACTGAAAACTTACACAGAATTAGACTAGGCGTATTCTATGCTGGGGACAACAGCAGAAAAAGCAGGTCCTGGCTTCAACTTAGAATTGATCCCCCAAAGACTGACAAAAACACAACATGCTTCCATACTATCAACTTTTCCAGCACCCCTCATAGTGATGATCACCAAGGGCCCTATTTACTACAATCCGCATTTCAAATTCAGTATCATAAATCCCTTGCAGGGTCAGAGCTTGTGATAAAGCCTTGTCCCTGCGAATCCCCTCCGCAGTCTCCTCACTGTATTTTTCGCAAGGTGCTCGTGCATTCGCTGCCGACTCAGCAACCTCCCGCCGATCAGTACTCTGGTGGAGTCCTCCCTCTGGGGCTCCGGTAAGATGGTCTCCCGGCTCCTGCAGTGTGACCCTGGTCAGCTGCTCTATGCAGCAGCTGACTAGCGTCAAAGTGCAGGAGCCCGGAGACAAGCTGAACATCACCGGAGCACCGATCTCCAGTCCCTGGAATCAGGTGTTTTGTTTTTTTTTACTATTTTTTTTTCAGTGATCAGCTTGTGGTCTATAATATTGATAAATAGGCTCCCAAGTCCCAGGTGACTGGGTGGCTAGTTAATGAATTCAAAACTATGGAGAAAAATATGTTGTCTCTGTGTGTAGCACATTAAAATAAACCTTCACTTTATTTATATTAAACATTCCATATTTGGGGAATATCAAGCTAAATATTAAAACCAAGACATATAGACAGACAGATGTCTGGAAAATGCGAATAAAGGAAAAATGTGAAAATAAAAAACAAAGAAAAGTCCCACTGTGTGATTATTTATCTAATTACTTAATACATATTCAATAAAGGTGTGTGTTTGATTATTGTTTAGTTCAAATAAAAAAAATTGATTATACGGTTCTAAAGCTGGCCACACACTAGACCAGGGGCGGATTGGGCCGCCGGGAGGCCGGGCCAGTTCCCGCTGGGCCGGTCTCCTTGGTGGCCGGCGGCCGCCCAGCCCACCCTACCCTTCAATAACTGACCCCCGTCCTGCTGCCGCAATCCTCCAATTGGGCAGCTGCAGAGTGCAGCAGCTTAGTGACGGCGGCCCCCGGGCCCGCCCTTCAATAGTCTAACCCCCCCTCTCCCGGACCTCCGCTGCTACGATCGTAGATTAGCTCCGATCGGGCAGCTCGGCTGCACAAAAGTTGAGGACGTTAAAAAAAATGGCTGACAGGGGGAGCTGCTGCGCACACCCTTAGCCAAACAGCTCCTCCCATAAGTCTTTTTTAAGGAAAAATTCGTAACTTTACGCAAATCCAACTTCGGAGTTTCCCGTTTTCGTTAATTTTATATTGAATACGGGTATAAGAAACGTTAACTTCACTGTCGAAGTTAACGTTTCATATCGGAGTTTTTACCTGCGTTAAAGTATCGGGCGCGCTCCCGCTTATTCCCGTATTCAATATAAAATTAATGAAAATGGGAAACTCCGAAGTTGGATTTGCGTAAAGTTACGAATTTTTCCTTAAAAAATTGTAAGACCCCCTAAAGTAGTAAAAACATGGGGGATCACTATGGGTACCCCCGTTTTAGCCTTTAATTGAAAGTCGGGATTTAAATAGCCGCAGCAGGTGTTTTTTTCCCGACATTGAAGAAGTGATGCAGAAGAGCACTTAGGTTATTTTTTTCGTTTTTTTAAGTGGTCCCATCCAATTTGGGGTACATGAAAATGGGTACTAGCATATTTTTATGTCCCTAAAGTAAGTTTTTAAAAATTCTGCATTTGTGCACCTGCAGCTATAATTCTATTCTAGAAAACATCTGCTGCATACTTGCAGAATAGCCCTGAACCTATTTCCCTATTGTTAAACAATTTTTTCCCATTTTTTTTTTTCACCCCAATTTTTAAATTCATTTTTTGGGGTGTCCCTATTTTTTTTAAAACTTTTTTTGACACAGTTCTTTTTTAAATGTCATTCCCAGGGGTGCAGGCTATTTTTTTAAAGCCCGCACCCCTAAACCCCAATTCTGCACTTTTTTTCGACACCTATTCAATGGTGAAAACTTATCCCCGTTTTTTATCAAAGACTTTTCAAAACTGCGATAAGTCTTTGAAATTGAATACGGTGTAAAAGTAAAACCTGCGATAATGACGTCAAAAGTGCGATATTAACGCAAAAACGATGTTATCGCTCCCATATTCAATACCCCTGTTTGTGTTTTCATTTTTTTCCTGCAGTGGCCAATGTGTTTTTTTTTCCTGTAGAGGACCAATGTGTTGTTTTTTTCTTGTGGGGTCCAATGTGTGTTTTTCTTGTGGGGTCCAATGTGTGTTTATCTTGTGGGGTCCAATGTGTGTTTATTTTTCTGTGGGGGATGGTGTGTTTTTATTCTTTCCTGTGGAGACCAATGTGTTTTTTTTTTCTGCCGGGTGTCATTGGGCTCGATTCAGTGCTCCCAGTGCTATTCAGTTCTGCGCGCTGTTAGGTCGGTGAATGCCCATTCTCCCGCCCCTCGTTCCTTAAACAGGGTGTTTAGTCGTGAGAACGGGCGTTCTCCGATTAAACTTCCCGGCACAATGCTGTTTCACCTCACTAAGGGCAGAAAACAGCATCGCGCTGTACTATTGTCAGATTTCTGCTCTCAGACCAGGAGGGATGCAAGAAGAAATCCTTAGATGGGGTTAACAGCGCGCTGCATTTAATAGCTCCGGGAGCTCCTTCCCAGCGCTATTCAATTCGCATTGAATTGTATCGAGCCCAATGTGTCTTCTTTTTTGTGGGGATCAATGTGTTTTTATTTTTTCCTGTGGGGGTTAATGTGTTTTTTTTTTCTGTGCAGGCCAAAGTGTTTTATTTTTTTCTTGTGCTTTGTTTTTTTTTTTCATCTGCACATGTGTCTGAGCTGCAGTGCAGATTCAGTCGTATGCACGAAGAAGTGTATTATAAATGTGTTGGGTGTTCCTAGGTGGTTACAGGATGGATGATCTGCACATAGCATAGGGCTGTTGAAGTTTCCAATGGTGCGACCGATGGTGGTGTCTAAAGTCTTCGGCGTATATTCACTAATCCTTGGAGAGAGAGAAATGGAGAAAGATAAGTCTCAGCCAATCAGGTCCTGTCATTTTTTAAACACAGTCTGTAAACTGACAGTTAGGAGCTGATTGGCTGGGATTTATCTTTCTCCATTTTATCTTTCTCCATGGATTAGTGAATAGACTCCTTAGACACCGAAAGCGGGCGTCTCATTCCTTGTATATTTGGACTGTACACCAGGGAATGACATTGTAGCTGTACTAGCTTAAAGTCAGACGCAACTGCAGCAAAAGATGCAAGGACGGCTGCAACTATGTCCAACTCAAAATCAGGTCCTATGAAGGAATCCCACCCCCTCGACAGGCCCCGCCCCCATTAGGGCTGCTTCCATAAATTCCCGGGCTGGTTTTCCATCCCAATCCACCCCTGCACTAGACCAACTTACATCCAACCAGCCAACTAGTTGATTGGTTGGAATGAAAACCTGGTAAGGTATGAAAGCAAATGACAATCAGCAATTTGTTCCCAAACACTGGAAAATGGACTAAAAACTGTTGTTTGAACAAATTGTTTTGATCAAACATTTAACAAACTTGTCTGACAACCATTTTCATCTGTTTTCTGGCATTTAGGAGCAAATTGCTGATTATCCTTTACTCCCATATGTTACCAGATTTTCATTCCAACCAATTAACTAGTTGGTTGGTTGGATGAAAGTTGGTCTAGTGTGTGGCCAGCTTTAGAGTAATTATTACACACACATACATATTTAGAGATCTCCTCAGATTAAATAGATCATATTAATGTCTAACACTTTTGTTTTGAAAAAGAAAATATATGAGCTCATACTGTAAAGTTTTATATGGTAAAAGAAATGAGTTGTAGTATAACTCAAAGCTATGTATTGGGTGGCCGTGACGACACATAGTTACAGCCCTAAGTGAGGTGAATACATTGTGGGCAATGGAGGAGGTGCCCATTCAGTGCTGGTGCCAGGAGGCAGGAGCCTCCATTGTCTCCCATAGCTGAGTCTATAATGTTAGGTCACTTAAAAAGAAAAAAAATGTTCTATATCATCAGTGTAAATATTTTTTTGCAGTGCTTCTGAGTTTTTTTTATGGGGTCCCCACAAGTCTATGTCACTTGGGTGCCCCATGTTTTTGTGCAACCACTATGTATCGGCTTCGCTTTCTCTGCAATGAGGGACCTCTGAAGAAATTGAGCCTCCCTAGGCAGACAGTCTTGAGCCAGTATTCAGTATGCATATAATAGAACACGTGGTACGGTAGCCACTGGTATGGGTAGGAATAATATTTAATATTCATGCAAGATAATACATAGTAATGTACGTTTTGAGGTAATGTAAAATGTGAACTTCCCTGAACATACATCTCTCCAACATCATCCCTCCATAGTGTCACCCCCATGCTACTCATCAGTACCATCCTCTGCATATCACCAGCTACATCCCTCTTGTGTCTAACCAGCTTCATCCCACCTGCGTCTCTCCAAAGCCATCCCACCACCATCTCTTCATCACCATCTTCCTGTGTTTCACAAGCATCAGCCCCTCCCTGCATCCCACCAGTGCCATTCTCGTGTCTTCACTCCAACACCATCCCGTGTCTCTTCAGCTTACCCCCTTGTGTCCTTCCAGCAGCTCCCTGCCCCTGCGTCCCTCACCATCAGCTTCCTGCCCCTGTGTCTTTTCTCCCACCAGCAGCTTATACCCCCCACCCGGGTCCCTCTAGCAGCAGCTCCCTGTCCGTGTCTCCATTCCCACCAGCAGCTTACCCCCCTGTGTGCCTCTAGCAGCAGCTCCTTACCCCTGTGTCTCCTCTCCCACCAGCAGCTTATCTCCCCCCATGTCCCTCTAGCAGCAGTTCCTTGCCCGCCAGCAGCTTATCCCCGCCCGTGTCCCTCTAGCAGCAGCTCCCTGCACCTGTGTCTCCTCTCCCACCAGCAGCTTATCCCCCTCCCTTATGTCCCTCTAGCATGAGATCTCCTTTGTGCCTGCCGTGGACCCTGCTCCTCTTTGCGGCTCCTCAGTGCACTATGCAGTGGCGGTTACAGCATGCACCGTGCTGCAAAAGGAGCCACCAGGACACAGGCCGACAAAGTGATTGACAGGAGGAGCGGGCCACAGGCGGAACATGGAGCCGAAAACCAAGGAGGGGGAGGCGACCGCGGCCAGATAGAGTGGCTCTCTGTCTGTGGGACTTCTGTACAGAGTCAGGGTGGAGGTGGACCTAGTTCTGCCTACCATTAAAGGTGACGGAACCCAGTTCCACCTCATTCCTGCCCACTTTAACCCTGGCATAGACATAGAAAAAAAATAAGGCTACATTCCTGAAAATGTTTTGTACTTCTTTAATATTTAGCAAATGTTGTGTTTAATAAATGCCTTTTCTAAACTACTTTTTTTTTTCTAAATTTGTATTTATTATATAGAAATTTAGTTTTTTTTTGCACTTGTCATAGGTAGATTACTATAACCTCTAAACAAGTGGTTCTCAAACTCGGTCCTCAGGACCCCACACAGTTCACATTTTCCAGGTCACCAGCAGGTGCACAGGTGTAGTCATTACTCACTGACACATTTTATAGGATCCACAGGTAGAACTAATTATTTCACTAGTGATCCTGTTTGGAGAAGTGGAAAACATGCACTGTTTGAGGTCCTGAGGACCGAGTTTGAGGACCTATGCTGTAAACGGTCACACAGAATTTACATGACCTCTGGTCAGGTATTTATAAGGTTTCTATGTGTTATAATCAGCTACATATGTGTCATAATAGGCCTCAGATGCTGAATTTCATTCATCTCACTGGCATTGGGTCCGTCTATTGTTTGGCGAGTTATTCTGGAGAGTTTCCGGCGAGTTTACAACCCAGTGCCTATTTATTATATGGGGTGAGTTTTATGTTTAACATGAGAAACATCTTGAGGGTGTGTTGTGTCACAGGGGCCTATTCATCAACACTAAAATAACGTTTTTAAGGACATTTTCCTTATATAACGTTATTTTGGTATTCATGAACAGACTTAGCACAGGAGATATCACAGATATCTCCTTGCTAAGTTCCCCTGCGTTAATTTCCACACTCCCCATACATTAGTATGGGGATGTGGAAATTGTGGTATTCATCAATGAATTTTCGGAATTTGATGCAGTTACTATTCGCCACTGTGAGGTGGCGAATAGCAGAATCGACTTACCTGTATCCGCGTGTGCAGGTCCCCCGACGAGTCCCTCCGGCGCTCTGCTCCCTCCTCAGGCTCCGGAGGCTGGTCAGACATGTGTGCTCCCCAGCAGAGCACAAGAAAGTTTAGAAAAAGTTTTTTTTTTTTCTAATGTCATGTGGTCTGCTGGGAAACCACATGACAGACCAGCAGGGTGGAGCCGGAGGCTGCTGCGCGGACAGGTAAGTCGGGGGGGGGGTCGGTGAGTGGAGGGGGGAGGGGTCATGGGGGTACACTACCTTAACGCATCTGTAGGCAGTGCTGCGCATGCGCTGGTTTTACAGATGTAACAGCGCATGCGCAGCACTGTTTCCAGATGCGATAAGGTAGTGTAGGCAGGGAAAAGTATCTATTTCCCGAAAAGCTGTCATCGCAAAAATGACAGCTTTTCGGAATTGATACTTATGGAGAGGTGGAATGATGAATTCCACCTATAATTAGGTAGAACTCCATGCGAGTTCTAAACCTAATTATCTCCATCAAATTTTTAGGTTTAATGAATAGGCCCCACAGAGAGAATGGTAGATATGAGATTCTGGCAAGGAGTTAGCATGTACTCGCATTCTATTACATGCAGTGACTCCAATCTCACAGGCATCTCGCTGCAATCTTGTACATTTTTCAAAGTTGCATCCTGTTACATTTACTCTATAGGTTTTACAAGCTAATTTACTAATGTAATAGTCACATTATCGAGACTACATGTTCCACATCACCAGGGGCGCCGAGAGGGGGGGGGAGCGGGTACAGAATACCCAGGCCCGGGCTTCCTGAGGGGCCCGGTGGGGGCCCGGGTCCGGCGCCACTCCCCCCCCTCACAGCAGCCCAGCGTGTGCTGAGCTGCAGTTGGAGACTGCTCGTGGCTGCTGAGGAGTAGCCACAGCAGTCTCCTATGCCTGTGCGAGGGAGCGATCACACTGATCGCGTCCCCCCCTGGCTTTGCGCCGGGCTGAGGGGGCTCAGGGCGCCCCCTCTCCCCAGCGCGCAGCACCGCTTCGCGGCGCTGCAAATCTTTTTATTTATTTATTTTTTCTCGGCAAGGGGGCGTGGCCATGCCTCCCGCGATTAGGCCACGCCCCCTATTACCGGGGCCCCCCACGGCTCTTGGCGGGCCTGCACATCACATAAAGATGCATTGAAAGGTTGGAGTGGGAACAATTCATTAAGGGGCCTATTCATCAACACTAAAATAAATTTTTTAAGGACATTTTCCTTCATTACCGTTATTGTAGTATTCATGAAGACACTTAACACAGGAGATATCTCCTGGTTAAGTCCATCTGCGTTAATTGCCACACTCCCCATACATTAGTATGGGGATATGGAAATTATGCTATTCATCAAATTCCGAAAATAATGTATTTTCGGAATTTGATGGAGTTACTATCCGCCACTGTGAAGCAGCGTATAGTAGGTGACACTTACCTGTGTCAGCGTGGGCAGGTCCTCCTCGGCTCCCTCCGGCGCTCCCTGGTCACTCCTCTGGCTCCGGTGGCTGCTCTGATACGTGTTCTCCCGGCAGGACACAGTAAAGTTTACTGTGTTCTGCCTGGTGAACACAGTGTCAGCACAGCAGACAGAGCCAGGGGTGGATGCAGCGGACAGGTAAGTCGGGAACGAAGGGGAGGTGAGCGGAGGGGGGAGGGGCTGTTGGGGGGGGTACACAGAATTACCACAGCTGTAGGCAGTGCTGCGCATGCGCTAGTTTTACGGAGTCGGTAAGGTAGCGTAGATAGGGAAAACTGTCTATTTCCTGAAAAGCTGTCATTGCAAAAATGACAGCTTTTCAAAATAGATACTTATGGAATGATAAATTCCTCCGGTAATTAGGTAGAACTCCATGCGAGTTCTAAACCTAATTACCTCCAGAGAAATTTTAGTTATGATGAATAGGCTCCTCAATCTTCTGTGTCAACATGTTAAATCTGTTTATTACCTAGTGCCCAGGGAATTTTCTTGCCCAGTAATTTTATTAGCAAACAAACATGACATTATTTTTTTGATTGCATGCACACAGCAGTGAATGAATGATGACATTACACAATTTCTATTGGAATTTTGAAACCATCAGCAGTTTATTTCTGTAACTTGTATTCTTTCACAGAACATCACTCATGTATTTGTTCAATGATAGTAGTGACTGAAAAAAAAAAATCTAATATATTATTTATTACTCATATATAGAAACAGCTGCAACTATTTAAGGAGAGCTGCAATTATATTCTGACAGCCAAAAAAAAACCCCATTAGGGCTATACTTGTCCCAAAAAATGAATCATTCACTTACAGACTGTCAGTATGTTCGGTAAAGTTGGGACACCTGGAGTAATGGAGAGCAGGCTGGGCAGCGTCCGTGATAGTGATGTGGCTGGTTCCTCTTCCCACAACTGGACCACCACTTAGTTTTGACCGAGCTTGCCCATCAGACCATATTCATTTGCTAAAACTGCCAAATGACTACTCCGGTCCTAGTGGCGGTTATCTCCCAAATGACACTGATGTCACAGACTGAGCACAGTGGAAATGATCTCCCTAGTGTTGCTGATGTCACAGACTAAGAATGTGGTACAGACTGAGCACAGTTGGGGCTAATTATCTAGTGATGCTGATGTCACAGACTGAGGGCCTGATTCAGACCCGCTCGCGAGCGCTGTGTGCTCGCAAGCGGGTCGATGGTGGCCCAGTGCGCATGCGCACGACGGAGCCGGCTCCGTCGTGCGCATGCGCGACACCCGGATAGCGACGGGCAAACCGTCGCTCCGAGTCTCGTACCAAAGGGGGCGTGCTGTCGATGTTGAGTGACAGCACGCACCCTTCGGTGGGCGGGCCAGGGGCGTGGCTGCCCAGACGGAGGCGTTCCCATGGGAACGCCTACCGTCTGGGGCCGGCCCCACTGACATCACAAGTGATGTCAGTGGGAGTGCTTTCGGCTCTGTTTGAGCCGAAAGCACTTTTGGGCTTGCGGCAACGAGACCCTACCACAAGGGTCTCGTCGCAGGCCCGATGGTCACGATGGTCTTGACCATCACAACCATCATCATGGCCGCTCGCTATAGCTGTGGGTGGTCACCCACAGCTATGCGAACGGCCAGGAGGCCGTTCTGCAAAACCAGAGGGCCGGCTCTGATTCAGAGCGAGCGCTCTGTCAGAGCGTCCGGCTCTGAATCAGGCCCTGAGTACAATATGGGAAACTGTATCTCCCCAGTGACTCTGATATCAAAGACTGAGCTCAGTGGTTTTATCTCAATAGTGTCGCTGATGTCACAGACTAATCACTGTACGGGGTTATCTCTCTAATATCGGTAATATCATATACTGAGCACAGTGGGGGTTATCTCCATAGTGACACTGATGTCACAGGTTGAGCACAGTGGAAGTTATCTCTCAAGTGTTGCTGATGTCACAGACTGAGCACAATGGTGAATATCTTCCCAGTGACGCTGATCTCACAGAGGGCGGGATGCAGTAAACGAAAAATGTGGTAAACTCCTCCGATCAGATACCTCCCAGCATGCCCTGCGGCCGCCGCGTCAGTCTGCACATGCGCATATGGACTCCCGGGTCATAAACCCGGAAGTCCACTGTGCAGGAGAGATCGCAAAGACAGCTCTTATCGGAAGAGCTGTACTTTGCTGTACAGATCGCATATGTTAGTGCATATGCGATCTGTACATTTGCGATGTCCGGCGGTAAGTATTAGTGCATCCCGCCCAGACTGAGTAGAGTTGGGGCTATCTACTGTACTTAGTGATGCTGATGTCACAAACTGAGCACAGTGTGGGCAATCTCCATAGTGATGCTGATGTCACAGACTGATCAGTGTGGGGGTGATTTGAGCACAGTGGTTTTATCTCGCTAGTGACTCTGATGTCACAGATTGAGCACAGTGAAAATTATCTCCCAAGTGTCGCCGATGTGTGGAAGGCTGCGCTGGGATCACGTGTTTGATCCCAGCATCAGCAGACGTGCAGGGGCAGGCAGAAGGGATGTGTCCTCTGCGGGACACATCCGTTGCCGGCGCTGGGACAGTAATGTCCCTAGCGTCGGTGCAGATACCGCGGGCACCTGGTGAAGGGACCGCCTGGTCCCTTTCACCAGTGCCGGCGGTACTTTGGCGCCGGGAGAAGCTTGGCTCTGGGCGCAAGCTCAGCGGAGCTTGGCGCCCGGCAGCCAAGAAGCGGCGGGTAGCCGGCGCTGGGAGAGAGTACCTGCTCCCAGCGCCGGTCAGGCGTTGGGCGCGGCGGGCGTTTGGCTCTGGCCGTGAGCCAAACCTGGCTCGCGGGCCAGCAGCCAATCAGAGGCGGACGCGACGAGCCAATCGCGGCTCGCCGCGTCATAGCCCCGCCCACTCGCGCCGTCTTGTATTAGACGGCACCAAGCGGGAAAGTTCAGTTCGGCGGCGGAGAGGGAGGAGAGAAGACCTCCCGAAGAGCAAAAGTTCGGCGCGTCAACAGGGGCGGCGGCCGCGGAAGAGGCCAGAAGACGCCGCTGTCAAGAGAGAAGACAAGCGGCGCCGGCTGGAAGAAGAGAAGAAGAGGCGGCGCCGCCGGCCAGGACGGACCAGCGGCCGAAGAATGCGGCTGAGGACCGGAGAGGACTGCGGGGGAGGGAAGTAAAAGAGCGTCACGAAGCTCCCCCCCGCAGCCTCTTCCAACGTAGCAGGTAGGCCCTCCGTGAGGCCCACCATATACCCCCTCCCTAGACCGCCAGGATTGTCGGGCGTTAGGCCCGTGGAGCGTTGTCGGGCACTAGGCCCTTGGGTAATTAGGCGGGCACAAGGCCCGGGCACTATAGCGGGCATTAGGCCCCATGAAAGGATTGCCCCTTAATCAGGTATAAGTGGCCTGGGTACTAGGCCCAGGTCACTACTCAATAAAGTAGGCGGGCACCAGGCCCGTGGCCATAAATCAGGCATAGGCCTGTACCCATACAGGAGGGCACTAGGCCCTATATATATGAGCCCCACAGATAGGCAGGCAATTAGGCCTGAGCCCCATAAAAAGTGGTCCGGGCATTAGGCCCAGACCACTACCAGAGCCCACCGTTTGGCAGGCACCTAGGCCTGAGCCGCAGGTGAGACCCTGGGCGTTAGGCCCTGAGCCCATTAGCTGCAGCGCTAACAGAGAGGCGGATGAGAGGTGTGAGCAGTGGTGGAGAGCTGTACGGCTTCCACCCATGAGGTAGTGGTTTCCCCAGTCACCGAGAAGAGGAGCTGGCCAGCTCTGGATAGGTAGGTAGCAGACATTTAAAGAGACAGTACCGTGTTTTGCTCTTGTATATTTGGTCTGTGATTGGTGTTCCGTGCAGGGCAAAAGTTTAGTTGTTGTTATATCTGTCGCACTACACACACCGTAGGTTGAGGGTGATGCCGTTTAGTATGTGTAGTTGCTTGACATAGGTTTAGGCCCTGCACGGCTGTGTTGTGTATCTCCTTACAGGGACCTGTAGGCGAGTGAGCGGACGAAGAGCAAGAGTGGACACGGTGAGAAATATCTGTGTGTACTGTCTCTCCCTGTTTGTTTGTCACTATCTATCTCTCCTTCCTTCTGGGCGGACGGTGAACCTTGCAACCCGGTGCAAGGACGGATCTTCACCTGGTGCGTGAGTACCGATAGGTGAAAATTCGGGATCTGAGGCCAAAAGTGCCAATGATGATCTTCACTTAAAACCTGAATTTATCCCCCGGTTCGGTAGGGCGCGTCGGTCGACGTGAGGAAGGACGGTACTCACCTCGTCTCCTTCCCCCTAGGTCATCGTGTCCGTGTTCTATTCGGAGGTTCCAGGACCGTCTGCTCAACACACGGCCTGAAGGTGAGAGGGTGCGACGCAAGGTAAGTAACAGACGTACACCTGCACAGCAGCAGGCATTGCACTGCACCCGCCTCTCACAGATGTCACAGACTAAGCACTCTGGGAGTTATCTCTCTAGGATTGCTGATGAGCACAGTGGAAGTTTTCTCTCAATTGTCGCCGATGTCACTGACTGAGCACCAGGGCCAGATTATCAATGGGGCGGATGGAGCTACAGCTCCAGGCCTCCAAATAAAAATAGGCCCATCAACATGACAGAATGATTACCAACTGCCTAACTGGCCATACATTTTAAGTATTTAAATAGTTTTTCAAGTCCCCCTACCCCCCCCAAAAAAAACAAAATTATGCAATTTTTCTATTTCTATGTAGTTAGGGAGACATTGTGGTCAAAGTTTAGGGGGTGTATACTAGGGATGAGCGGGTTCGGTTCCCTTAGAACCGAACCCACCCGAACTTCGGGGATCCGGGGCGATCCGAGCCCAAGCTCGGATCTCCCTGTCTGCCCCGGATCCCTCTCCCGAGGCAAAACCTCGAGATCTGCTGTCGGATCTCGAGGTTTTGCCTCGAGCGGCCATTTAAAAAAAAATGCCTTTGCCTTTAATGGGCAAAGTGCTGATTGGCTGACAGAGCCGTCTGTCACGGCTCTCAGCCAATCAGCATTATGGTGCTCATTTGCATGTAGCACGGACTCGTGAGATCCGTGCTACATGCATCTGTGTGATTGACAGTGACACAGAGCACAGATGGGTCAGTGAGACCCGTCTGTGCTGCTGTGTATTTCAATGACACAGATGCACGCACGGACCAGGAGATCCGTGCTACTTGCATCTGTGTCATTGACACAGAGCACTAACGGGTCCGTGAGACCCGTCTGTGCTGCTGTGGTAAATAAAAAAAAAAAAACCTGTGTAAAAAGAGAAAAAAATGGCGTGCCCCCCCCCCAAAAAAGAGCAACCAGCCCCGGGCATTAGTGACCCAGTGCTGGGTGTGCTTAAATACAGGGGACAAACGACATAGGGGTCCCCTGTACTTAAACACAACCAGCACCGGGCTAGTCAGAACCAGAGCTGGTTGCCAAAATACGGGGGACAAACGACGTAGGGGTCCCCCGTATTCTGCGCAACCAGCTCTGGGCTCTGATCCGGTCCTGGTTCTGGAAATACAGGGGAAAAAAATGAGTAGGGTTCCCCTGTATGTTCCAGAACCAGCACTGGACTTTTTCTAGCGGGGGGCTGATGCCACAGCCAGGGGAGCCCTTTCACCGGGCCCCCCAGCCGCAGCATCAGCCCTGACCGCTAGTCAGCCCAGGCCGGGGATCCCTGGAGAGCTGGGGACCCCCCCAATAAAGGGGTCACCCTCTCCAGGGCACCCCAGGCCCAGGCTGATAGCCCGGGGCTATCCCCGCCACCCCTGGTGGCGGTGGGTGGCGGGTTGATTGTGTGGTGTGGTGTAAATAAAGAATATCAAACATTGTCTTTACAAGTAGAACTGCAAGTCCCAGCAAGCCTGCCCCGCATGCTGGTACTTGGAGAACCACAAGTACCAGCATGCAGGGCATTAAGGGCCCACTAGTACCTGTAGTTCACCTGTAAAAAAATGTTTAAAAAAAACACAGGACACACACACCGTGACAGTATAAGTTTATTAAACATACATACACACACACACACACACACACACACATGTACACATACTCACCTATGTAACCTGTAGCATCGGTCCACTTGTCCGGTAAAGTATCCATAGGGGACCTGTGAAAAAAAACATACTCACCATCTCCTATGCGAGGTTCTGTCCTCTTCGTTCCAAAGTAGGCATCCCCGGACTTGGCAAAAAAAAAAAACGAAAACGCGATCCACGAACTTAGTACCGTTCTATAGAACGGTACTTCCCGAATGAGAGCTTAGCGGCGGGGTATCACCATGGAAACCCCGCTGCTAAGCGTTCATTGGCTGAGAGAGGCCATCTCCCGTCTCTCTCAGCCAATGAACGGCTCCCTCCATTGTAGTCAATGCTGGGAGCCGCAAGGTTATTAAAGTTTACCCTGCGGTTCCCACCATTGACTACAATGGAGGGAGCCGTTCATTGGCTGAGAGACGGGAGATGACCTCTCTCAGCCAATGAACGCTTAGCAGCGGGGTTTCCATGGTGATACCCCGCCGCTAAGCTCTCATTCGGGAAGTACCGTTCTATAGAACGGTACTAAGTTCGTGGATCGCGTTTTCGTTTTTTTTTTTTGCCAAGTCCGGGGATGCCTACTTTGGAACGAAGAGGACAGAACCTCGCATAGGAGATGGTGAGTATGTTTTTTTTCACAGGTCCCCTAGGGATACTTTACCGGACAAGTGGACCGATGCTACAGGTTACATAGGTGAGTATGTGTACATGTGTGTGTGTGTGTGTGTATGTTGAATAAACTTATACTGTCACGGTGTGTGTGTCCTGTGTTTTTTTAAACATTTTTTTTACAGGTGAACTACAGGTACTAGTGGGCCCTTAATGCCCTGCATGCTGGTACTTGTGGTTCTCCAAGTACCAGCATGCGGGGCAGGCTAGCTGGGACTTGCAGTTCTACTTGTAAAGACAATGTTTGATATTCTTTATTTACACCACACCACACAATCAACCCGCCACCCACCGCCACCAGGGGTGGCGGGGATAGCCCCGGGCTATCAGCCTGGGCCTGGGGTGCCCTGGAGAGGGTGACCCCTTTATTGGGGGGGTCCCCAGCTCTCCAGGGATCCCCGGCCTGGGCTGACTAGCGGTCAGGGTTGATGCTGCGGCTGGGGGGCCCGGTGAAAGGGCTCCCCTGGCTGTGGCATCAGCCCCCCGCTAGAAAAAGTCCAGTGCTGGTTCTGGAACATACAGGGGAACCCTACTCATTTTTTGTCCCCTATATTTCCAGAACCAGGACCGGATCAGAGCCCAGAGCTGGTTGCGCAGAATACAGGGGACCCCTACGTCGTTTGTCCCCCGTATTTTGGCAACCAGCGCTGGTTCTGACTAGCCCGGTGCTGGTTGTGCTTAAGTACAGGGGACCCCTACGTCGTTTGTCCCCTGTATTTAAGCACACCCAGCACTGGGTTACTAATGCCCGGGGCTGGTTGCTCTTTTTTGGGGGGGTGCACGCCATTTTTTTCTTTTTTTACACAGGTTTTTTTTTTTTTTTTTACCACAGCAGCACAGACGGGTCTCACGGACCTGTCATTGCTCTGTGCCAATCACACAGATGCATGTAGCACGGATCTCCCGGGTTCGTGCTACATGCAAATGGGCACCATAACGCTGATTGGCTTCCTGTCTGCCACTGCAGTGCCACTCCTAGATGGGCCACGTGTTTGTGCCGCCCCCTTGTGTCGCTTAGCATAGTCATCCAGCTTCCTCGGTACAACCTTTTGGCCTAAAAACAATATTGTGAGGTGTGAGGTGTTCAGAATAGAGTGGAAATGAGTGGAAATTAATGTTATTGGGGTTATTAATAGCGTAGGAACAAAAAAAGGCCCATTTATGTGATTTTAGCGGGGTTTTTTTATTTTTTAAGAAAAAATCCAGATCCAAAACACAAAACCCAGAACCCAAAACACGGAAGGGTGGTTTTGGCAAAACCAATCCAGATCCAAAACACGAAGAAAGATCCAGATCCAAAACCAAAACACAAAACACGAAAAGTGTCCGGTGCACACCCCTAGTGTATACACCAAGGTGACTCTGACCACAGCCACACAGCACCGTTCACAGCTCTTCCCCTTCTCAGTATAGGCCCTTGAAGATTTTCAGCTCCAGGCCTATGTGGGCCTTAATCCGGCCCTGCTGAGCACAGTGGGGGATATTTCTCTAGTGACATTGATGTTATAGACAGAGCATAGTGGGGGAAATTTACCTAGTGATGCTGAAAACGGAGGTTATCGTCCTAGTGATAGTGATGTCACAGGCAGAGCACAGTTGGGGTTATCTCGGTAGTGATTCTGATCTCACAGAGGAGTACAGTGCACAGCTCCTCAGACAGAAAGCTCTGATTGGCAAAGTTCTCTGCACATGATACAGATGACCTGAGATGCTGCTTTGCATGCCCAGGAGTAACAACGCCACTCATATGCCATATGTTATCGGACTTCAGTGGGGAGCCTCATCCTCTCCTCAGCCCTTGGTTTGTATAAGTATGCTATGTGTGTGCATGTGTGTATGTATGCTGTGTGTATGTATGCTATGTGCGTGTTTTAACATATGCTATGAGTGTATGCTATGTTTGTGTATAGCATATATGTGTGCTTAGCAGGGGCGTAACTAGAACTTTGTGGGCCCCATAGCAAAATTGTGAAGGGCCCACCACCGACTCGGGTCTACAGCAGTATGGGTATCCTAACCGATGGGATGCCGATTACATCCCATATGTGTTGTATATACATACATACTATATATATATATATATATATATCAACGACTTGTAAACAAACAGCGGCACTCGGGGGCTTTGTAATGAAAATATAAAATTGTGTATTGCAGTCAATACATAATCCCAATGTTTCGGGACACACACGTCCCTTAATCAAGGTGTATGGACATACAAACATTTACTAACCTTATAAAGGTAGAAGCCCACACAGCGTGCTCACACCAGAAAAGAACCGGAATATGGTCACCAATGGACGCCGCGGCCCGTGCTGATGACGTCATCACAATAGACGCGCCCGGTCACCAAGGTGATCAAAACGCCGGAAGTAACTGTGCGTATAAACAAATGAAAATGAAAATGGCCAAGTGTCAGAATAGTACCACGCCACTCACCTAACTTCATGAAAAGGAATCGAGTGACTACATAGACCACAAGCCCAAGGGAAATGGAAACTATAAAATAGAATACAGTAATCAACAATCGATAGGCATTATAAATACATGTACATTAAAGCATATATAGATATATAAGTAGATGATAAGGGCAGCATGAAAGAACCCAGGGTCATGTCACATGTGTCATATAGAGCCAACTGACTTTAAAACAGAGTATAAATAAAAATAAAAATTAAATGAAATGAACATGCTGGATGTGAGAAATAAAGTGTATATGAATGTATAAAATAAAAAACCACACAGGTAAAATATGTGAAAATATATTAAACAATGTAAAAAAACAACAAAAAGTGTACTAAAATGAAACTAAACTGTGTAAGTGATATAGTGAAATGCCAAAACAGTATGTGAAATGTGGCCATGTTGGAAAAAATATATGTATCAAGAACTAAGTGAAAAAAAGACATAGAATGTGATGTATCTGTAAATTAAATATGTAAATAGAGTGTAATGTCGCGAGGAGACATGTGAAAATGTGCCAGTGATAGTGAACTGTATAGTCTATAAAAATGTAAAATATCCATCTCAGGTAGAACAACGTATAAATAAATAGTGATATAATAAATATGCAAAGATCATTTAAATACATTCCATGATAACTTCTCATTAAGTCCATACGGGCTGATGGAATTAAGTTCAAAAATCCAACAGGCTTCAATTTGAAGCAGTCTACCCGCTCTGTCCCCGCCCCTTAGGGTTTTAGGGACATGGTCAATCACTAAATGTTTCAGTTGACTTAAAGTATGTCCTTTATTGGCAAAATGCCTAGCAACGGGTTGTTCAGATACTTTACCCGAAATGGCTGCCCTGATGGCCGACCTATGTAAGGCCATTCGTTCCTTCATCATTCTTATAGATTTGCCCACATATAGGAGGCCACAAGGACATACAATGACATAAATGACATGATTGGAAGTACACATTACTACATGTCTGAGTCTATACACTTTTCCTGAAGAAGGGTGTTGAAAAGAGGGACCAGTGATCATATTTTGACACATGGTGCGTCCAAGGCATTTATAGCATCCTGGTGGTTTACTCAGAAACCCTGTTTGTTTGATCGAATCTTCATTACTGCAAAAACCAGTAATATCTGAGTGAACTATAATGTCTTTGATGTTCTTGCCCCTGGTATAGCAAGAAAGAGGTCTCCTGTTTCTAAAGCATTTTAAGTTGTTATCTGTAGACAAAATGGGCCACAGAGCTTTGGTAGCCCTGGGGATGACAGGACTTGTAGTGTTATATTCACTGACAAAAGGAAAGGACGTATCCTGTTTGCAAGGCCTGCTCTTGAGGAGGCTAGATCGTGGCATACATAACACTTCTTTTTTCTGTGTGAGTAAAAGATTTAACTCATAGCCTCTGGCATGAAACGTTCTGACCACTACATCCAAGGCTTCATCCAATTTTGCATGATCCCTCGTGATTCTAGCCACTCTGATCATTTGTGATTGTGGTAGTCCTCTTTTGAGAGCTCTTGGGTGATGGCTATTTGCCCTGAGGAGCGTGTTCCTGTCGGTAGGTTTATAACAAACTTTGGAATGTAAGCTACCGTTATGGAGGGTGATAAGCACATCTAAATAATTGAGTGACTTGGTGTTGACCTGATGTGTAACTTTGATAGGAGATACTCTGTTGTTAATGTGTCTCATTAATTGCTCAAAAGCTGGAACGCCTCCAGTCCATAGAATAAACACGTCATCTATGTATCTGAAATACCTATAGATGTGTGTAGACACTTCCATATCTGAAAAGAACATTTCTTTTTCCTCGTAAAACAAAAAAATGTTGGCAAATAACGGGGAGACATTGCTCCCCATACCACATCCGCTTGTTTGTTGAAAAAAGGACCCATCAAATAGTAAAAAATTCCTGGTGAGCGTAAGATATAATAGATTAAGAAAAAATTCTAGATCAACAGTGTCCATATTTTCTCTTACCAAAAAATTTCTCAAGGCCGTCAGGCCCTGTACATGAGGGATGCAAGTGTACAAACTACATATGTCCACCGTACACAGAATGGTGTCACTCGGGACCGTTCCAATGTCCGTTAGTCCTTTGAGGAAATCAGTGGTATCCTTGATGTACCCGTCCTGCCTCAGAATTAAAGGTTGAAGTATATTGTTAAGAAAAACAGAGATAGGCTGAAATAGCGAATTATGTGCAGAGATTATTGGCCTGCCCGGAGGGTGAGTAGCATCCTTGTGGATCTTTGGTACGGGAAATAGTATTGGCACTACAGGATGCTCCTTTCAAAGCCTGGCAGACTTTATGTGGTGTTCTGGGTTGTTTGTGGACCCGGGGTAGTAGCAGGAGCGATCACAGAAGCAGCTTTGAAAATAAAACTAGGATTTTTAATAAGTGCTTGAGTAAACATATAATGGCAGTAAATAAAAGTCCAGGAATATATAAATGTGCACAAGAGTTCTGTGGTGGGAGTAAAAGGGTTAATGTCCAAGTAGAAACAATTAGAGCTGTCCAGGTGTGCAGGTAGTGAAACTGAAAATAAACAAGCCAGGTATACAGGTAGTGAACTGAAGCGCAGGATGTCAGCAGGCTCAGGCACTCAGGTATGGGCAAGGGTGATGGAGGAAGCAGGGTAGTCCAGTGGGAGCTAGGAGCTGACAGGCAGACTGGCAGACAGCGAATTCACAGGAACAGGAAAGCACAGAGAACTCCCTCTCAGCTAGGCTGAGATACACGTTGCACTGGCAAAGAAGGAAGGCACTGACCCTTCCTAAATACCCCATGCCGTGCTGTTACTGGCCGGAGGGAACATGTGACTCACCAGGATTGACCAGCCGCATCACATGGCCAGAAGGCAAGATGGCGGCGCCCATGCCAAACGGAATGGAGACGCCGCCAGGCCTTACCAGCGCAGAGTGACAACAGGCCCGCACAACAACGCGTGCAGCCAAAGCCCCCCGCCAGACACCAGCTCCGCCACCAGACAGCCCGCGCCACAATGACCTCACAGGTAACACTCGCCTAGTGCCATGCTGAAATACCCTGGCTGTGACACTTTAATTGGAATGATGCCATTATGTGTGGCTGCATCAAGTATAGAATCTACTTCCAATTTGTAATCGGCAGTGGGATCACTGCTAAGGGGTTTGTAAGTGTTTTTATCTGCTAGTTGTTTATATATTTCGTTTTTATAATCCAAAAGATCAAGAACAACTACTCCACCCCCCTTATCCGTCGGACGGATAACTATGTCCCTGTATGATCCCAGGTTTTTGAGAGCTTTCCATTCTGACCTGGATAAATTGTAAGTATGTTTAACCAGTGCTGAGGAATATTTAATCACTGATTCATCTAGGAGGCGCACAAACGATTTAATAGAAGGGTTAGATGAAACCGGGCCAAATGTAGAAGTTGATCTAGACATAAGAAAGTCACGGTGCGGAGAATGTATATAAGCAGGAGTCTGATTCTGAAAATGTTCTTTAAGTCTCAACTTGCGAGCAAATCTATGCAAATCAATTTGGTAAGTGGTTTAAAGGGATTAGTTGGGACGAACGACAAGCCTTTCTCCAATACTTTCATTTCAATATCGCTGAGAGTATGATGTGATAGATTGTAAACTACCGTCTCCTTCTCCCCGGACCGGCCCTTGTTCCTGGCATTCTGGCTGCCCCTGCGGGTGGGCGTCCTCCTGGCCTTAGATCTCTCAGTGCCTCTGGTGTCAACCCTAAAGGGACACTAGTTTGATCTACAGAACCCCCTGAATCAGGACACATAAACTAACTGTCACTGTTAGATGTCAAAGTGTCTTTAGTTGATACTTCCCTTCGTTTGCGCCAATGATGTTTGGATCTGGCATTGTATGGTTTATGATTGCCAGGATCACCTCCGTGTAGCCATCTGTATACCTTATTTGTCTCATAATCCTCGCATACAGTTCTGTGTTCATTACGTTTAAACAAGGTAAGCTCTCTACGATATTTATCGCACTGCATGTTCAATTTGCGGACCCATTCCAGATTGGATTCCTGCTGTAAGATAAATTTACATTTAGTTTCCAGAGCACTGATCTTGTCACGACTGACTTTCAGCTCTCTGCCAGCTTCCTCCGTGACTAGTAATATAAGATCCAAACTATGGCCCTGATTTAGAGCCGCTCGTTACCAGCAGTACGCTCGTTGCGTTCCGATGTTGACTAACCGCGCCTGCGTCGGTGTAACACTGCGCATGTGCGTACGGCAGATTGCGAGCTTATTTTGTCTCGTTCGTCAAATAGCGTACAGGAAGTGACATGTCAAATGTGATTGACAGAACAGGGCGTTTTTGGGTGTTGACGGGGGAGGAGATGGAAAAACGCAGGCGTGGCGAGGCGTTTTTTGGGCGCACATACATTAACAAATGCGAATGTCAAATGTGTTCGTACCAACTCATACGTCACTGGATGATCCTCTTTCCCTTCAAAATGCTCGCACAGCTTAGGGGCTGGATAACTCGACCACAGTGGCGTTGGCCTTCTCCTCCGTCCCGGCACTCCACGATGTAGCATCGATTAATCACGGCTTGTCAGCAAATCAATTAGTGTTTGATTGAAACCCGGCTTGGTATTTGTTTGGCAAGCAGTTTTTTTGGATAGCACAAACCGAACGCAGGTGGAAATCATAGCTGCTAATGTCTGGATTACACAATCAATTAGCGTACATTTGTGGGGGTGTATTTTGGCCGCAATGTGTTGTTTTTGGACTATTGTAACAATAATGTCATCATGTTTAGGTTTGGTGCCTCATTTTGTGTTTGCAAGGTGATTTTTCCTCCTTAGGTAATGTTTTAAACGTTCCTTAACGAGCCCTTTTTTTCCAATGTGTAATTTTTTAGGTTGAACGTTGTTGGCTTGTGGGCCCGGATTAAATGTAACCCATTTTTACAATAATGTCAGAATACAAAGTCGTACATTTGTTGTAAATTTATTGGTATCCCCCAAAAAATAAATGCACATATTTAACCAAAACATTTTTGTCAGTGTTCATTCCACAATATTTATTAATTGTGCAAACAATAAATTTTTGGTAAACGGAAATGCAAAAATTAAAAACAATTCACAAGAAAGGAGAGGGAAGTTTTGGCCAGAAAGGAATATGAGGCAAGCACAGAAGGAGTGTGGGAAAAGTAGCCAATGCTGTCACCGTTTTTTCGGCCGTTTGGCTGGGGGAGGGAGGGCGCCAGACCGGGTCCGGGATGTCATCGGGCTGGCCTGTCCAGAGGCAGATGTTGTGGCCTCTGGACTAGGCACAGGGCTAGGCACATTTGGAGGATTGGCTGATGTTGTGCCAGAGGTGGAGGATCCTGATGTTCCGGCAGGAAGGAAGGTCGGCTCCACCATGTGCTGGCGAACGAGCTGCTCCAGGGCAGTGGCGATGCGGATGTTGGCCCTGGTATTTTCCGCCAGGGCCTGACCAATGGTCACGTTGGCAGCAGCATTTTGCTCCAGGGCCTCAGCCACCCGTACCAGACTGGCGTCCATCCTCTGCAGAATCTCCGTATGGAAATCCGATTTAAAATTGAGTTCTGTGAGGAGGGACACTGCCTGCGAGGGGGATTGCCCTGGACTGGCTTCTGCAGGGTCCTCAGCCGGATGTACTGGTTCATCCCCTGCAGAGCCAAGGCTCCCCTCTGGAGCAGACTCATCCGCCTGTGTCTCTGTTGGAAAAATTAGAAAAGACTCACATTAGAATCTACATATTGGCACAATAACATTTCAGAGTTGGTGACATCACAATATTTACCTGGGACAACATGAGGAGCCGCAAAGTCTGGCATGTCCGTATCCATGTTGGACACGCCAAACACCTCCACAGCCTGCACACACCCCTGTGCCAGCTCTTCTAAATCATTCAACTCCAATGACACAGGGGTGGGACCTCCACCTGTCCCCCTTGCATGCCTAGCCCTGTCCACCATTTTTTGTTTCACGCGATATTTGAAGTCTTGCCATCTGTGGGTGAAAAAGGAACCATTATTTTTTATTTGATTTTGTTTTTGGTTTTAGGGTGGTCAAGTGTTTACTTACTGCCGTTTGACATCCCGGGCTAGATGGACATAATCACCCACCCTATTGACCTCAACGGCTACCTCTTCCCACATTCTCCACTTCTAGCTTGAACTCATATTCCTGTCTGCCTGTGGCAGGATGTCCACACACTTCTGAATCAAAACCTCCATCTCCTTTCTTGTGAATTGTGGCTGCCTTTTCTTTTTGGCAGCTTTGCCCGGAATACTGGGCCCAGCAGCCTCTTCCATGTCATCCTCCTCACCTATTTGTGTAAATTTGGAGAATTCTCAACTTCACAACTTGCACAATATTATGTTTCTAATTAATCATTGAGTCAAAATGCATGAAATACTTACCGCCAGACTGTTGTCCATTGTTTCCCTGGTCTGTAGCCATGTCTGAGCTTCAAACAAGAAATACACCAGAATTTTGTTTTTGTCTCGTGACGTATTTATACATGCGTCCTTATTTTGCGGCCGCATCATTGATTGTGCGTTCCTATGAACCCTCCTTAATTTGTGCGGGAAACGAAACACTATTTATGGCTTGGGGCGTCTCGATTCGAGGTGGCGTTTTTTTAATGTTGGAGGTTACGTTGGTTGGAGTTGATTGTTGGCTGGTGTAGGAGTTTGCGTTTTTGGAAGTAGTTTTTTTGGATATATTCGTTTTTTGATTTCCGTTCGTTTGTTTTCGTTTTGTAATTTTTTGGTCGTTTCCAGTTTTGGTAAGTTTGGGGAAGTCTAACTTTGGGGCAATTTGTCTCTCATTCTGGTTAAGAATTCTAATATTTTTTTCCCGTCATTTCATCTCTCTTAGGTTTTATTTTGGCTCTGCCCCAAAGACCTTTTGATCCGGATTCTTATATATTATCTCTTGGTAAGTTCATTTGTTAAACTGTTTTGGAAATGTTCTTGTTTGTCTTTACGCAACTTTGGTTGGCCTTACACATGTAACCTTTGTTTTTCCAAATCCGAAATCTGTTTTTTTTTTTTTTTTTTAGTTACGCTGCGTTTTTGTAACTTGTATTTGCGAACTTATTAGCGCATTTTTACTACTTACTATTGTGACTTGTATTTGCAAACTAATTAGCGCATTTTTACGACTTACTATTGTGACTTGTATTTGCGAACTAATTTGCGCATTTTTACTACTTACTATTGTGACTTGTATTTGCGAACTAATTAGCGCATTTTTACTACTTACTATTGTGACTTGTATTTGCGAACTAATTTGCGCATTTTTACTACTTAGTATTGTGACTTGTATTTGCGAACTAATTAGCGCTTTGTGAAATGCTTATTCATCCCTTAAAATTGTTTGTGTTTTCTCGGTAGCATTTGTTGCTTACATTTGGCCTCAATTTGACGTAGTGTGCGCAACGTCGTTTTGCTCTTTGCCCAAATGTGTGTGTGTCCCCTTTTATGTTTTGTCTTGCTTAAATTTTTGAAACAGAAATGGCCAGCATAAAATGATGTATATTTATGTTGTGATTATTTCCAGTTTCAACATATCATGACAATACCCCGGCATGTAAGCATCAATGGATGGTATCTTCAAGCTAAGTAAAAATTTTAATTTTTGGGGAGGTAAAAAGCCTGACATTCAAATCTTGCCATTTCAGGTTGATATGGGTCGGATTGTTCTGGCCCTGCTCCCGGAAGCCGACCAACCTCAATCTCGTCCCAGGCGTAGGCATCGTAGGCGTGCAAGGCCCCAGATATTTCGAACACGCGTCACCCTTTTTGGATTGCCCGATGATGAGGTTTTAAGACGCTACCGTCTTCCTCCAAAAATCATCATAGACACTCTCTCATTAATAGAGAGTGATCTTGAGCGGCAAATTGACAGTCCTACAGCAATACCACCACTTACGCAATTTATGGCGGTGTTACATTTCTGTGCCTCAGGATCGTTCCAAACAACGGTGGGAATAGTGGCGGGCATATCACAATCCTCCTTTTCCCGGATCCTGAGGGCAGTGATGGAGGCACTTTTCAAGCACCTCCATCATTTTATTCAAATGCCTTTGGATATGGGTGCCCTTAGTGTGGCCAAGGCCAATTTTTACCAAATAGCTGGCTTCCCACACATCATAGGGGTTGTGGATGGTACTCACATACCACTTCAGCCTCCAGCACGGCTGGAGGCAATATTTAGAAACCGGAAACAATATCACTCCCTCAATGTAATGGTGGTATGTGATGCCTCCCTCCAGATCCTGTCCCTGAATGCAAAATTACCAGGAAGTGCACATGACTCCTTCGTCATCCGGCAATCAGGGATATGGCACAAATTAACCAACCTACTAGCTGGTGATGCGTGGCTTCTGGGTAAGTGGAGACCTTTAGTACATAACAATGTTAAGCTTCATACAGAGTGAGCCTGATGTTGACTATTCTTTTTCACAGGAGACAGTGGCTACCCTTGCACGCCCTGGCTGCTCACTCCTTATTTGGCTCCCACACCAGGGCCACAAAGTGAGTATAATTCCGCACTTACAGCCACCAGGCAAGTGGTGGAGCGCTGTATCGGCCTTTTAAAAGGCCGATTCAGATGCCTCCACCGCTCTGGTGGCGAGCTCATGTATTTGCCGGATATGGTTTCTAAAATTGTGGTCCTGTGTGGGATATTTCACAACATCGCCATAAGGAGTGGTGTCCCAATGCAGCCAGAGGATGCCTTACCTGAGGATGGCCCCCCCGAGGTTGGTCGTAGGTCAGTATGTGGGGGGGCCATACGCGATGATGTGGTGGCCAGATTTTTTAGGTAATTATTGACAAAACAACAGTGTTTATACCTAATGTGGTAGGGTTTGTTTGAGAACATCTAATTATTTATTTTTATTTTCTCCATCTTCTGTTTTTTCACATAATCTTTGGCACTCCAACGATGACTACTTCCTGCTACCCTTAAAAAAACCTGTATGTGGACATTTTGGGGATATATTCTGGAACCCATATTGCAACGCCATATTTGTGGAATCATGTTGGCATGCTCCTTCGTCAACCAGTTCTTGATTTGTTGTTTTTTTATTTGGTTTTGTTGGTATGTGTTGTATTTGTGATTATCACTGTGTATTTTGTTTGTGAGTGACCACTTTGATTTTTCAGTTATGTTGTGAATAAATGTTTTGAGAGTGAAATGTTGTACCTTTTTTGGAACGTTACAAGCAAGTGTAACCAGGTTCACACACGTTACATTTGACTAAGGGGTAATCCAGCACTGACGCCAGTTGAGCTAAAATGTAATATGTTTTCAGGGTCCAAACCAACACCCAAAGGAAGCCTGTACAATCATTTGGCTTCGTAAGATTGGCCTAAGCAGCTTTCACCCCAACTAGGAACCTGTAAAATGTAGTAATATCTAATTGTGACTACACCAAAAAATGGAAATGAGATTGTTACTGTTAGGTGTTTCTTGTGGCTGTTTTACATAAAAATACAACACACAATCTTAGTGTCAAAAAATGGAAATCCTTGCAGGAACAGTCTACTTATGTCAGGGTAAACAATCTGTGATTTAGAAAAAACGAATGAGCCAGAATGTTACTTCGAAAATAACACTTTATTTTTAAAATGGGCCAAAAAAAACAAAAACTAATCCCTAAGGAGGACCGACATATGGTCAAGGACCACCAGCACACCGATTATATTGTGGCGCATCTGGGCCACACAGGCGGATAATTCTGCCCGACGCCTCTGTTCCTCTGTGGGTGAGAAAAGTGTGGGGATTAATACAACAATACTGAAACCACATTAAAAAACAAGCCAAAACCAAAACCCCCCAAAAAAAACATAATTACACCATTAAAACACATCAAACTAAAATGGTGTAGGCCAAAAATACAAGGCCAATGTACAAATTCCGACAGGTGTGATATGTGTATGTTGAAATCAGCAGTAACAGGTAAAGGCAATCGCCAAAATCCCCAAAAGTGTAGCCAAAAACCCCCCAAAAAGGAACCACACATGATTACATACAAACAGTTTGTGTCGATAAAAAAACGCGAAGAAAAACATACCGGAAGATACAACGCCAGCTCCGGAAGGCCCTCCATCGTCCTCCTCGGAGGTGCCTCCATTCCCCAAAGATCGGGGCGGGGTAATGACCGACTCCGGGGAGGGGGTAATTCTAAGAGGGGTGGTTGGAGGAGAGGGAGAATTGGGACGGAGGGGAAGGAGGCCCAAAATTTCAGCCTGAGGGTCTTGGAAGGCTGGGGAGGAGTGGGGAATAGGGGAATTACTGGTAGTGGAGTGTTGGCTGGGGGTTGGGGAGAGTAGCCGTGAGCGCCGTCTGGCCGGACGATGACGGCGTAGTCTTCGCTGGGCCCCTAAAAGATGTGAAACAAATTGTGGTTAGTTTCAACACAAATCCGCGAAAAAAAAAAATTTTGAATCCCCCCCAAAAAAAACGAACCATGCAGATATGAGTGCAATGAATAAATATGAAATACAGGGAAAACATGGCCATGCAGATATGAGTGCAATGAATAAATATGAAATACAGGGAAAACATGGCCATGCAGATATGAGTACAATGAATACATATGAAATACAGGGAAAACATGGCCATGCAGATATGAGTGCAATGAATAAATATGAAATACAGGGAAAACATGGCCATGCAGATATGAGTGCAATGAATAAATATGAAATACAGGGAAAACATGGCCATGCAGATATGAGTACAATGAATAAATATGAAATACAGGGAAAACATGCACACGCAGTTAGGGCCACAAAGACAAACATGAAAACCACAATCCATAAAACTTACTTTCGGCGATCTGCATGCGAAAGCATGCCAGCAAGCGGGGCGTCCGCCGTTGCAGGTCCGACCACCTGCGCTCCAGCTGCCCGATCTGGCGGCGTGAGCCGAAGGAGCGCAGGCGGGCCCGTACCTCCGCATATGCGGAACGCTTTTCGTGGTTGGTGATGGGTGGAGGCTGGCTGGTGATCCGCCTATCCATGACCTCCGTTAGCACCAGCAGCTCGCGCCTGGTGAATGCGGAGGCTCTCATGATGGCAATGGTGTTTTTATTAAAAATCATTTTTAATAAAGTGCCCCAAAATTTTTTGATTGGCTAATGTATTTGGGTAATTAACAAGACCAATTCTATTGGTTAGTGTATGAGTCATGTGTTCGACAGGGCCAGAAATCTCTTGAGACTTATGATAGGCTTGATGCAGTGACATGCGTAAGCAAATTTAAATAAAGAAATAAACTCCGGGAAATATGCGGGTAGAAAAACAAATAGAACAATTATTTAATTGAGGCTAACATGTATTTTGAAAATTAAAAGCGAATGTTTAAGCCGTACGTATTCTGCGGGTAAACACAAACACGGACATGAATTAAGTTTATTGCATTGTGTTAAAAAAAAAACAATTTAGCGAATTGATATATTGATTGGCATGATACGATTGAGGGAGGTAGGCAGAATAAACGAGCAGTTAATCGAAATCTGACAGTCCAACTTCCGGGTAGTACTAGTGCGTGCGTTCCTTTCAAGCCACTTCGGGGATGTACGCTCGCTATTTGGCACGCTCGTTAGTTAGAGGAGGGGTCGCTTGAGTTTGGGGAGGATGTTTGTCTGCGTGCGAAAATACGAGCGAGTGCTTGAATTTAATTATTTTTTTACGTACGCCGAACGTACGAACGGTCACTTGCGTCCGGGTCTAAATGAGGGCCAATATCTGTTGAGAATGCCCACTGTCGAAGCTGGATAATTGGCTGAGGCAAGATCAGTTTAAAATTGAAGCGTGCGCGACGCCATCTTGCGAATGGCAGCTAGACGCCATTTTAGAAACAAGAATCTGCAAGACGCCATTTTGCGACCAGCGTCACTTTAAGTTACAACTCACGAGCTAAGAACAGATGGCAATGATTTTGATAATCTACCAAGGGCAACTAGAAGAACAGCCTCCTGAGAAAAAGTAAATAGAATAGACAATGCACCAGAAACTGTGAGTGTTTTACATACAAATTGGGAATCCCTGTATGTAGACAAGTATAGTTATGGCAATTGTAATATAACCCAGGCATTGATCTACACAATTGAATGTGTCTGAATCCTAAACAGGTTTTAGCCCCACACCTAGACAGAATGGCCCCAGCTTCACAGCTGGAGGTAAAACATTTGCATTGCAGTCTGAAACTGTGAGTGAGGAATGATATGTGAGTGTGTATGTATGTACATATATATATATATAAATATGTTAAGTCCATCATAGATGGAATCTCATGCATAAACACCGCACATTACGCACAATTGAGCTGCTAAAATGACGCCCAGTAGCGAATGCACAATATCCTGCATGCGAATGCTGTTTATTAGCATCATGCGATTGCATCTTTCACCATTTCACATACACACATTAATACGCACAATTGCGCAGTTAACTAACTGCATATTAGCGAATGCTTAAGATCCTGTATGAAAACGCTGGTTGTTAGCTTCATGCGCACGCATCTGCCCCTAGTTAACTAGAGTCTTTGCATCACACCCCGCATACTCACATATTACATATTCACACATAAGATTTAATAAGCTTTAAAGTATAAGATTTAAGTTGGTTCAGTTAGTTTAAATGCTGTGAAATAAAGATATTTGATAACTTAGGTTTTATACATGCTAAGAGAGCCGTGTTTGGTTTCGTACTGATGCGTACTCTTTCAACAGAATTCCGGTACTATCGGTGTGGAGATCGCATAATGCATTCTGAACTTATGGACCGCAGAGACTACAAGCAACAAAATGTATATTTTATGAACAACTGTTAGGATGCAGCATGGAGGTGGGAGGGCAGAGACCACCAGCTGTTAGAGGCTGGGTGAGTCTATTTGAACCAGCCTGTTAAACGCTCTGTAACAGATGCTTCTCCCCTGGGAACCAATGCTATCAGCAACAAACTTCTCTATTGTCCTGTCTATCCTGGTGGGGTATAAATATGTGTGCTCAAACACTGGGTCTTTAGTCTTCTTGCTGAATGCTGAGGGACGAGGGGTTTCTTGCTGATGCCTAACATCTGGACCAGAATGCGCTGCGTATGTATACTGTACTTGGGGTCTGTATAATTCCTTTGCATCTATTTGTGTCTGGATCAATAGCGTGTAACTGACTGTACTTTTTACTTGAATAATACTTTGTGCTTCGGAACCACATGTTCCAAGTCTGGAGTCTTTTATTTACTGTATGACTGCGTACGCAAATTGGCGTCATCCTTAGAGGTTTATAGGTAGGATTTTAGAAGGTACAGGCAGGGGTATATAGAGGTTCATTTCAATATCGTCACCACCCATTTTTTGCAAAACTCAGGATTGATTCTGCCAATCGTGGGTATGTTGCGTATTCTGAAACCCCTTGGTATGATTCTTTCTCTAAAGTAGTCAGATAGGGAACTGCCATGAAGCAAAAAATCAACCTCTCGACGTTTCAATTTAAGTAATTGGTGGTAAGCATCCTCAATATCATTTGTTTGGACAGTAATGGATAATTTCTCCTTGAACAGAACTCTGTCCGCATCTTCCTCTGAAAATCCATATAATTCACCAGTGGATGCGTGTACCTCGCTGTACCCTGGCGTGCTGTCCTGCACTGCTTTGTTAGATGCAGCATTCATGTTGAAAAAACAGCAAAAATGTACAATGAAAAAGTAGAAAAAAGCTAAATAGAAAAACACACAGTGACAGCCACACTGGGTGAGAACGACTTCACCTGTAGAAATGCATCAGTGTAATAAAATAATTGGTGCCTTATCCCATGTAGGAAAAAGTGGGTAAGCCAAAGTCCTGTATGTAGAAGCAACTTTGGATCGGCACTTAATACAGCCACAGCAGCATGCATGCTGTTTTAAAGTCAGTTGGCTCTATATGACACATGTGAAATGACCCTGGGTTCTTTCATGCTGCCCTTATCATCTACTTATATATCTATATATGCTTTAATGTACATGTATTTATAATGCCTATCGATTGTTGATTACTGTATTCTATTTTATAGTTTCCATTTCCCTTGGGCTTGTGGTCTATGTAGTCACTCGATTCCTTTTCATGAAGTTAGGTGAGTGGCGTGGTACTATTCTGACACTTGGCCATTTCCATTTTCATTTGTTTATATGCATAGTTACTTCCGGCGTTCTGATCACCTTGGTGACCGGGCGCGTCTATTGTGATGATGTCATCAGCACGGGCCGCGGCGTCCATTGGTGACCATCTTCCGGTTCTTTTCCGGTGTGAGCACGCTGTGTGGACTTCTCCCTTTATAAGGTTAGTAAATGTTTGTATGTCCATACACCCTGATTAAGGGACGTGTGTGTCCCGAAAACATTGGGATTATGTATTGACAGCAATACACAATTTTATATTTTCATTACAAGCCCCCGAGTGCCGCTGTTTGTTTACAAGTCATTGATATTCATCCTATGCAAGAGGGCACCGGGGCATGCTGCTGTGGCTGTATTGAGTGCCGATCCGAAGTTGCTTCTATATATATACAGTCAGGTGCATAAATATTGGGACATTGACAGAATTTTCATATTTTGCCCTCTATTCACCACCACAATGGATTTGAAATGAAACAAACAAGATGTGCTTTAACTGCAGACTTTCAGATTTAATTTGAGGGTAATTACATCCAAATCAGGTGAATGGTGTAGGAATTACAACGGTTTCTATATGTGCCTCCCACTTTTTAAGGGGCCAAAAGTAATGGGACAAACTAAACAATCCTAAATCTAACTTTCACTTTTTAATATTTTGTTGCAAATCCTTTGCAGGCAATTACAGCCTGAAGTCTGGAACGCATGGACATCACCAGACGCTGGGTTTCATCCCTGGTGATGCTCTGCCAGGCCTCTACTGCAAATGTCTCCAGTTCCTGCTTGTTCTTGGGGCATTTTCCCTTCAGTTTTGTCTTCATCAAGTGAAATGCATGCTCAATCGGATTCAGGTCAGGGGATTGACTTGGCCATTGCATAACATTCCACATTTTAGCCTTAAAAAACTCTTTGGCTGATTTTGCAGTATGCTTCGGGTCATTGTCCATCTGCACTGTGAAGCGCCGTCCAATGAGTTCTGAAGCATTTGACTGAATATGAGCATATAATATTGCCCGAAACACTTCAGAATTCATTCTGCTGCTTTTGTCAGCAGTCACATCATCAATAAATACAAGGGAACTAGTTCCATTGGCAGCCATACATGCCCACGCCATGACACTACCACCACCATGCTTCACTGATGAGGTGGTAGGTTTTGGATCATGAGCAGTTCCTTTCCTTCTCCATACTCTTCTCTTCCCATCACTCTGGCACAAGTTGATCTTTGTCTTATCTGTCCATAGGATGTTGTTCCAGAACTGTAATGGCTTTTTTTGATGTTGTTTGGCAAACTCTAATTTGGTCTTCCTGTTTTTGTGGCTCACCAATGGTTTACATCTTGTGGTGAACCCTCTATATTCACTCTTGTGAAGTCTTCTCTTGATTGTTGACTGACCCATATACACCTACCTCCTGGAGAGTGTTCTTGATTTGGCCAACTGTTGTGAAGGGGTTTTTCTTCACCAGGGAAATAATTATTCTGTCATCCACCACAGTTGTTTTCCGTGGTCTTCTGGGTCTTTTGGTGTTGCTGAGCTCTCTGGTGTGTTCTTTCTTTTTAAGAATGTTTCAAACAGTTGATTTGGCCACACCTAATGTTTTTGCTATCTCTCTGATGGGTTTGTTTTGATTTTTCAGCCTAATGATGGCTTGCTTCACTGATAGTGACAGCTCTTTGGATCTCATATAGAGAGTCCACAGCAACTGATTCCAAATGCAAATGTCACACTTAGAATCAACTCCAGACCTTTTACCTGCTTAATTGATAATGAAATAATGAGGGAATAGCCCACACCTGTCCATGAAATACCTATTGAGTTGATAGTCCCATTACTTTTGGCCCCTTAAAAAGTGGGAGGCACATATAGAAACCGTTGTAATTCCTACACCGTTCACCTGATTTGGATGTAATTACCCTCAAATTAAACCTGAAAGTCTACAGTTAAAGCACATCTTGTTTGTTCATTTCAAAGCCATTGTGGTGGTGAATAGAGGTCAAAATATGAAAATTCTGTCAATGTCCCAATATTTATGCACCTGTCTGTATATATATATATATATATATATATATATATAAAGTTCTCTGTGCTCGGCACTCCACAGTACAATGAGCAGCGTTGCCAGGTGCCTTTCCCCAATGGTAATGCAAAGACGGGAGGGATAGGACGGCACTCAGGGCTTAAACTTCCATAGAAAGAAATCAGATACTTCAACTGCACAGTGAGTTGTCAAGACACATTGAAATAAAGACAAAGTACATACCTTTATAGAAAACACCACCCATTGTGCAAACCTCCGTCAGTGCGGCTCCCTGTAGACCCGATGACGTCATCCGCCCTCGCCCCAGCAATCAGCATCTCAGCAGCCCTCAGAGAAGCCGGCTGATCATGTGACCCATCACCAAAGATACTATAAAAACATACAATACAAAGCTGCATTAACAAGATCAGCAGAGACTAAAGCTGGCCACACACAAGACCAACTTACATCCAACCAGCCGACTAGGTGATTGGTTGGAATGAAAATCTGGTAAGGGATGAAAGCAAATGACAATCAGTAATTTGCTGCCAAATGCCGGAAAATGGACAAAAACTGTTGTTTGAACAAATTGTTTATATCAAACATTTAACAAACTTGTCTGACGGCCATTTTCATCTGTTTTCCGGCATTTAGGAGCAAATTGCTGATCATCAGTTACTCCCATACCTTACCAGATTTTCATTCCAACCAATCAACTAGTTGGATGGTTGGATGAAAGTTGGTCTAGTCTGTGGCCAGCTTAACACTATCTGTCTGAAAAATATAGAAACGCTATATCATATAGATACACATGTGATAACCATGCAGGATCTCTATTGCCCAGACTATAGTCGCATCACCGTGACAGACTCTAGAGTGAAACTCAGGTCAATACACAATACCTATGGAAATGAAATTAAACAAGGGAGGGATGAAGGAAAGGGACAAACAGGGAAACAAGGGGGGAAATAAAAAGGGGGAAATTGAGAGGGGAGGGGGGAAGAAGGGGAAGGGAGAAAAGGGCAGGGTGGGGGAGGGATAGTTAAGCAAGATTTAGTATAGTGGCATTACTGTTTAAATGTTAATATGGCATGTCCTGTATAAGCAGAAAATAGGAAAAATATATAGTATGTTTAAACAAAGCAAGAGAAGGAAAGCTGCGGCTGGACCATATTCAGAGTGTAGATCCATCTTGCCTCTCTCTGTAATAAGAGGCACCCACGATCACCACCTCGCTGTTGTACTTGGATTTGATCTATCATTTTATATTTGATAGTCGACAATCCATGTTTGTGGTCTCGAAAATGACGGGCCACCGGCTGGTCCGAATCCTTTCCATCAATGGCTGATCTGTGTAATGCCATTTGTTCCTTAAATTGCCCACATACAAAAATCCACAGGGACATGAAATAAACAACAAATGAAATGAAAATTGAAATGAAATAAACAACAAATTTGCTGGAACATGTCAAAGGAAATTTGATCTTAAATCTTTTCCTGGTATGTGGATGTGCAAAGGTATCCCCTATTTCCAGGGAGCTGCATGGAATGTAGCCCAGACACTTGTAGTTACCTGGTTTACGGGTCAGGAAATGAGACGGATGTGGATCTTTTAGCTGTGAAATGTCATTATGGACTACATAGTCTTTGATATTTTTTTCTGCGTCTGTACGCCGGCATTATAGATGAATTTTGCAGATCGGGTAGCAATGGGTCATTCGCCACCATCGGCCATCGTTGTTTAGCATCTCGCATCAGTTTTTGATTTGGTGCAGAATAATCCAAAATCCAAATAATCCTGTTACTCGGTTTCTCCCTTGTGGTAGGTCTCAAACACTCTGATCTAGATAGGGCTAGTACCTTTTCCTTGGCTTTATTTAACAAGCGTGGTGAGTACCCCCTGGATAGAAAATGAAGTAACAGTATGTCCATTTGTTTTGTGGCGTCCACGGGATCACTGCATATATGGAGAACTCTTAAAAATTGGGAGAATGGTAAACCTTGCTTAAGAGCCGGGGGGTGTGCACTATCTGAAAGTAACAGAGTATTCCTGTCAGTTTCTTTTTTATACACTGATGTGTGCAGCTTATTCTGTTCATTGAGAGAAACAGCTACATCCAAAAAGTGAATTTTGTCCTTGCTGTACTGATACGTAAATTTGATAGCGGGATCCATTAGATTGATTTTTCCATCATATCTGTAAATTCCTTTTCGCCACTAGACCACAAAAAGAATATATCATCTATATAGCAGCCGTAGCCCGATATATATTTAGAAGGTATAGGGTCAGGGAAAAACAGATCTCTTTCCACCTCCACCATGAATAAATTGGCGAAGCATGGGGCTGTACAGGAGCCCATTGCACATCCTGTTTTTTGGATGAAGAATTTGCCATCAAACAAAAAGTAGGTACGTGCAAGTGTCAATTTTAGTAGGGTGAGAACAAAGTTAATATCCAGACCTGTATAGCATGGGTTTTTGGTCAATAATCTGCAAATGGCATTAAGTCCTCTCTCATGCGGGATACTCGTATAGAGGCTTGTAACGTCTACTGTACAGAGTGAATGAACGCTGGTAAGAGATCCAAGATCCTGTAATTTAAGGATAAACGATGTGGTGTCCTTTAATACTGTGGGTTGACTTTGGACAACTGGTTGTAAAAGAAAATCCAAGTATTGGGAAATAAAGTAATACAAAGAGTCTCTCGCCGATATGATCGGGTGGCCTGGAGGAACTACCGGATTTTTGATCAATTTTGGAATAGTGTATAGTACTGGGATAATTGGATACTCACACGTCAACATATCTGCAAGCTTTTTTGGAATAATGGAATTTAGCACTGCTGTTGAGAGAATGTTATCCAACTCCTTTTTAAAAATTGGAGTGGGGTCCCACTGTAAGGCTTCATATGTAGACTGGTCAGACAATTGGTGAGTAATCTCCGCCCGGTATGCCTCAATATCTTGGACCACTGTACCCCCTCCTTTGTCGGCGGGTCGTATCATGATATCCGTGTACTGGCTCAGGTTACGTAATGCTAACTTCTCCTCTGATGATAAGTTTGCGATCACAGAGCTGCGGTTAAAGTCCATTTTCTCAATTGATTCATACATGCAGTTGGAGAAATATTTAGGGCCATGTTATTTGATGGGTAGTCGAAAGCCGAACTTTTGTAGAAGGAAGGGGTAGTTTCAGTGGAATTGTTCTGAACCCCAAAAAACTCTTTCAGTCTCACCCTGCGATTAAACTTGTGTAAATCAATTTTGTTATGAAATTTATCAGGGATATTATCTGGCACAAATGACAGGCCTTTATTCAGAACATTGACTTCTGCCACAGTCAGCGTTCTTTGTGATAAATTATAAACTGCATCTTCTTTTTGTAAACTCGCCTTCCACGACCTCACCCACTGGCCTGCTCTATGGGTAAAGCCTCTTTGCTCGTATCGGCCCTCTTTCTGGTGGTAACCCCTAAAGGGGGTCTCCGTGAGGTAGAGGCAGCTGTTTTCCCTGCACATTCTGTGTCACTCGATGTCGCCGCACCTCTTGAAGATTCCGTTTCAAGAGGGAATTTTTTATTAGATCTGAAGAACGGACGTCTGTTGGTATCGGGACCTCTATTATTCACCCAACTATACACCTTAAATTCCGCATAATCTCTATTTACCAAACCAAACAATCTAAGTATGATAAGGATCGGATGATTTTTTCATCAACATATTCTATTGCCTCCAGACATATTCGGCACACGATCTTACGTCATTGGCATATTGTGCAGTCTGATGAAACTATTGGTCAAAATTGTATGAATAAACCTCTCTTTTGCTATAAGAGAAGTGAGAACTTTAAAGACATGCTTGCCAAGTCGGATATAGGGCCCATAAGGAATAGGAATTGGTTACTCGCTAAAAATGTAGCCTTTAAATGCCATGGGTGTGTCAATTGGCAATTTTTAATTTTGGGTGATCATTTTTTTGACCCCAAGTCTGGTACCAAATATGAAATCCGACATCATCTTGACTGTAACAGTCGATTTGTGGTATACCTGATCAGATGTCCCTGCAACTCTTTCTATGTGGGAAAGACCATTCGCGCACTTAAGGAGAGGATCGCTATACATCAGTCCTCTATTAAAAAAGCCCTTGTCTCGGTGGATCTCAATACACCACCAGTGGCGAGACATTTTGCCACACTTGGACACACACTGAGAGAATTTAAATGCATGCCAATTGACCGTATCCCCCCTCTGCGACATGGGGGTGATAGGAATAGGGCATTGTTACAGAAGGAATGCTATTGGATTGACCACTTAAACACTGTTGTACCCAACGGGCTTAATGAGGGACAATACTTGAATTGCTTTCTTTAAAATAACCTATGCGGTGATATATGGTTCTAGATTTTTCCCAGGTTGTTTAATCATTATTTGTATATGTGCACATTTGTTATGCCACATTCATGTTCTATGTTGTCTATGTGATTGTCTGTTTGTCTATATTACAATGTGTTTATCGTGGCATCATCTGTATCCCACTCATTGACTAACTCACTGAAGAGCGTTGTTTGTTATAATACATTCAATGGTTAATATTTATGCGGCTGTGATTTTTGTTGCAGCGTATTATCTGATGCATTGTTTGTTTAAACAATGCTGGTTGTTATTGTATTTGGTTGTCATGACACCCGTGACGTCATTTCCTGATATGACGTCCGGTGTTCCGGTTGTTTACACACTGCATGTTGTTTGGAGAAGGCTGCGGGTGCGCGCCTCTCCGCAGGTGAGTGAGATTGTCATATATGAGGTTGGGTATATATGCTGCCGCCATATGTCAGTTATGATGTCCTTGATGAAGGCATTGGATGCGCCGAAACAGCTGTTGGACGGCTAACTGAGTTCATGTTCCCATGTACCAGGACGGCTAACTGAGTTCATGTTCCCATGTACCAGGACGGCTAAATGAGTTCATGTTCCCATGTACCAGGACGGCTAACTGAGTTCATGTTCCCATGTACCAGGACGGCTAACTGAGTTCATGTTCCCATGCACCATGACGGCTTTGGCAAGTGTATTTGACCACCCTGGCTTCTTTTGTTTGGTACCTGACCATCTATATGTACATGTGCTATTATGGTGAACTTCATCATGTTTTTTACTGCTATTGAACATTAATAAATTTTGTTGCATTTAAATGGATGTGCTGGCTCCTTTTTTACTATATATATATATATATATATAAAATAATTCCAGAAATTATTAGGTAGCACTCGGAGTAAATATGCAAAGAATAACATGGAGCCGTTAACGTTTCAATTCAATTAAAGAATTTTCGGCAGGACATAAATAAGCAAACAACATACTCACATATATATATACATATACATACATGTGTGTATGTATATACACACATACATATATATAAACATGTATTTATGCATATACACGTGTACAGCATATATACATATATTTATATGTACACACACATACAGTAATTATATATATATATAGTACTTATATATCTATATGTGTATATTTTACTCACTCCTTGGTGGGTCTGGGTGTGCAGAGGTAGGGGTAGCCCTGAGTGGTCGTGGTTGGGTGGCAGGCCAGGCAGATTGCAGCACTGATGGGTCCAGTTGGGAGGGGCAGGTAGGGTTCAGGAACAGCTGGGGGTCCTCTCTCTGTCTGTGGGCTAGCGGGGACTGACAGCTAATCAGCTCTCTGACGGATGGCGCTCCACAGTTGGAGTATCGGGCCGGCCCTGCGGCCGCCGGGAGTCCCGTATCCCCCATCTGGCGAGGTGAGTCAATAAGTCCAGGGGAGGGACCTGTCCCATGGGGAACCAGCCAGGGCTCCCTCTATGCCACCTGCCCGCCGACCCTTTCTTTAAGCCCTGGGAGTGTACTCATTCCCCCCCGATCACCACTAGCCGACTATTGGGCTCCGAGGGGAACTTACCCAGCCTCCTGGCCACCGGCCCTGACCCAGCCTCCTGCCCACTGGCCCTTTCTTTAAGCCCGGGGAGGGGCCAAGTGTTTGTGAGTAACCCTCCCCCTCTCCCACCCTGGAACGGCCGCCCGCTCTACCGCCGCAGAGTATTAATAAACAGTGGGGGGTAGAAAGGCTGCAGGGAGTTGCTTGCTGGACTGCCGGGCCCCCTAAGCCGCCGGGCCCCATAGCAAGTGCACCCCTTGCACCCTCCATAGTTACGCCACTGGTGCTTAGTATATCCATGCTATATATATTTATAAAATGTTGTGATATATTGAGAGAAATACCACCAACATGATTGGACACACTAGATCACATCTTAATACACTTCTGTGATTAAGTATTCACCTCGCTGCGGGCGATATGCAAGTATCCACCTCACTGCGGGGGGATACTTATCACTGGAGTAATTTAGCATTGCTTCTGTGTGGGGATAGCTGATCCAAAAAGCAGCTGTCCCTGCGATCAGTAACACTGCTACTTCTGTAGCAGAGTTACTTACCTGTCCTCATCGCTGGCTTCTGCGCATGTGTGACCTGAGGTCACGCATGCACAAAGTCGTTAAGGTGGCAGTGAAGAGGTGGCAGAGGGAACTGCACGGATCCCTCTTCACATCCCTGGAACTCCTTCCCATAGGAAAGAGCGGGGCTCCGATAACAAGCACCATCTGAAGATGGCGTTTGTTCTCCCAAGCAAACTCAGTAAACTTTAGGTTTTCAGAGTTTGCTGAATATCAGGTGGTCCTATCGGACCCTTGATGATGTATGGCTTGTTACAGCATTTGCAACGGGACATTAAGAGATGATGAATGGACCCTTTATAGAAATACAAATTTCTGACTGGTACAAACAGCCGCAATTATATTCTGACAGCCAAACTTTCCTGATTGAAAATAGAAAAAACCTGTAGTAAGTTTTATGATCCATTGCTTTAATGCTTTTACTAATGTTTCTCTGCATTTGTGAGAAGTAACATGTCATGCCAGTACCATGTCCCTGCTTTGTTACTAACTACCCAGAATTTTTCTAATTTTCCCATCTGCTGAATTAAAGTATTAAACCCATTTCTGGATGTACTTGTCATAGACAATTATTTATTCACTTACAGACAGTAAGTTCAGTAAAGTTTCAAAACCTACTTTTGGCACTGCACTGCTGCTCCCTGTCAGGTCCACTCCCGCAGAGTCCGCAGTGACACATAGGTCGGCAGCTGCTGTGACTGAGCATGGGTAACAGCTCCCATTTTGGCTGTATTAGTGACACTGGACTTGATTCAGTTATGCATGTAAACCAGATGGTTTACATACATATCCCATGTTTGTGGGTCTGTGTATGTGCAGTACCCATTATGCGCATGTGCAGAACAAGTCCTGCATGTTAACATGCAGTGCCCCCAAGCTGCAGCATGATTGATATGCTGCGGCCATTTGGGAGCTGGGAGGGGGTGGCTTGCATGTTGCCCCCATTTCCTGGTAGTGTCAATGCCAGGGTCTGTGTCATAGGATGCACATTTCCTGGCCTTGAGTAAGCTTTGCGATGGTGTTAAGTGTTGAACAGCTGTTTTCAGGACATGATTCAGAGTAATATGCAAAACCGATGATTTGCGTACCACTACGATGCTAGAAGATCGCCACATTCACAGGACGTGTACTGCGCATACGAGATAACTTGCAGTTCCCCAAATCTGTACATGACTTTATTTTGGCCTTCTTGGTAGATTTATCAGCAAGAGTCCTCTCACTGACAGCATGGGCCATAACAACAGTCTCTCGACTCAAGAACTCACAACTGCTGTCACTGTCACGATTCTTGATTCTTTCACACTGGTGACTACTTGATCTTGCAAAGTCTCTTTGCCTATCTTGGATTTCCACTCACACAGGATCTTGAATTTAGCTTCTGGATATCTAGATGCTCACTGAATGCAATATTTCTAAATTCCTCATCATACCTCTTAGGTGGTCTGCCGATATTTGATCTTGCAGAAGACCTTTTCTGTGATTGAACTTCCACACTGGTAGCTTCTGGTTCACATCTCCAGCTACTGGCTTATTCAGTGACACATACTTGCTCTGTATATCAACTTCTAGCCTTTCTGTAAAATGCACTGATTCCCTGAATTCAACATCTCTGGTCTTGACAAGCCCTTTGGTACTGCAATTCCACAATCTGTTCCCTGGATGCTATATATCCACTGATTGCACACCCTGCTAGAGGTAACCTATGCAGTACACCACAAATGGCTGCCTCAGATGGCTCTTTCTTGGGCAGGATGAAAAACAAGTTGATCTATTCATTTAGTGTGTATCACCCAAGATGGCTGCCTCAACTGGTGCGCCTGTTGGTGGGATTAAAAATACTTGGAAATGATGGTTATGTAAGGGATCTGCTTCTACCTTTAGTACGCTGCAACTTCCCCAGTTTGTGTCATCTCTTCTAGGCGTCGCTTATTCCACCCAGGGAATGTAGCGAGCCCAAAATGGCTGCCTCGTCTGGTACCTTTCGTCTGTGGGTTATGTAACCTGTGGAATTTATTATAACAACAAACAGAGGTGATATATCCTTGCGCCAATATTGTCCACACAATGATATTTATAATCTCTGGTCCAGAATATTCTTCCACAAGTAAGTGTCTCTTAAATGGGACCAATGTTGCTCAAATACCGTAAATATGGGAAAAAACACACAAAAAATAGTATCAGTAAATATACTTCAATTAAAGCTAATTGATAGCGATGGAAATCCAAAAGACTGTATGACGAGAGCACTTAATATATAAAGAAAAAGGCAGCCATTTTCCACTCTAAGGGTTCATACATAGGAAAAGAATGGTGATGCTCACTTTATGCTTACATAGAAAAGTGTTCTTATCCTCCTATAAAGGTATCTTTATCTTGTGCAAGTAAATCACCTTATATCCCTGGAAATCATACAGTATAATGGATATTTACACTGTGTCTTACATGAATTCATATGCTTGTGCTCTTATAAAGGTTTCTTTGGGACCTCTTCATATGTCCTTAATCACAGAAAAATGATTATTATTATTATTATTATTATTATTATTATTATTATTATTATTATTATCCTTTATTTATATGGCACCACAAGTGTTCTGCATTGCCTTACAGACTACATAAAATAATAAGTCAACAAGACACTTACAGTAACTTACAGTACTTTACAGTGCAGGACAAGGACACGGGAGCTCATTCAGACCCGCTCGCAAGATGCGATCGCTCGCTGGCAAAAAGGGGCCGGATATTTAAATTAAGCACTCGCACTGCATTGCGTAAGGACAACCGCTATGTTTTAGCGAGCTACGGCAAAGTGCGCTCGCAAATGTCTGAAGATGCCCCCTTGCCACTCGCAACACACATCATCTCCGGGAAATGTTGGATTAATCGGGACCATCGTGAGCCATCGGCGATGCTCGCAGCCCTTGGCGTTGCCTTAGCCTGCCGCAAGCACAGCGATCAGCACTGGCTGAAATACATGCAGGTGACGTGTACAATGATACTACTTTGCTAATTATGCATGCCCTTTAACCGGCGTTTTGGAGGCCAGACACGCCTGCGTTCACACATCCACTCCCCTGTTCACAAGCACCTTCCCCTGTTACCACCCACAAATGGCACTATCTGTCACTCAAAGCAGCAACCTGATAGTGGCTTACGAGCTACCAAAATCAGATAGCAACGAATGGCTTGTGCACGCGAACTGCAAATTATACCCATGCGCAGATGGGCGAAAATCGCTCAGAGCGAGTGATCTCACCTTAGCGAGCGGGTCTGAATCAGGTCCATGGTTTATATACATAGCTGCAATAGCGATTAACTAACTCACAATAAGCAGCAGGGAGTTAGCAGTCAAGTGTTAGATGCCCTTGTGGGGAGTAAGGAGTAGAATAAAATGTAAAGAGAAGCACATGAGGGAAGAGGTCCCTGCTCATGAGAGCTTACATTCTAAAGGGAGGGTCAGACAGACAGGCGTGACACAGAAGGGGTAGATAGGGGGGAAAGAGCATGAAGTGGGTTAGGATGAAAGCTGAAAGGCCTTGATGAAGTAGTGGGTCTTGAGAGCTCGTTTGAAGATTTGTAGAGAGGTGGAGAGTCTGATAAGGAGAGGGAGAGAATTCCAAAGATAGGGAGCAGCGCGGGCAAAATCTTGGAGACAGGAGTGGGAGGAAGTAATCAGTTGGCAAAAGAGGCGGCATGCATTTGTTGAGCGAAGTGGACAGGCAGGAGTGTGAAGGGACAGAAGGTAAGAGATGTAAGTGGGAGAGGATTTGGTGAGGGCTTTGTAGGCAAGTGTAAGAACCTTGAATTGGCATCTGAAGAGGAAGGGGAGCCAGTGTAGGGCTTGAAGGAGAGGGGAAGCAGATGTAGAACATCTGGAGAGGATGATGAGCCGAGCAGCAGCATTGAGGACCGCTTGTAGTGGAGAGAGGTGGGAGACTGGGAGGCCAGTTAGGAGAAGGTTACAGTAATCTAATCTGAGATGACCAGTGAGTGGATGAGGGTTTTAGTAGCATCCTGGGTGAGGAAGGGTCTAATCCTGGAAATATTTTTTAGGTGGAAACGACAGGACTGCGTGAGGTGCTGAATGTGTGGTTTAAAGGAGAGGGAAGAGTCTAGGATAACTCCAAGACAGCGAACTTTGGAACTAGAGGAGATAGTTGTGCCATCAATAGATAATGAAATTGTGGGAAGTGAGGTAATGGAAGAGGGTGGGAAGATGATCAGCTCATTCTTAGACATGTTAAGTTTAAGAAAGCGCTGGGACATCCATGAAGAGATAGCAGAGAGGCAGTTGGAGATATGGGTAAGGAGCGAGGGGGAGAGGTCAGGGGTGGAAAGGTAGATCTGAGTATCATTAGCATACAGATGATATTAGAGGTCAAAAGAGTTGATGATTTCACCTAAAGAGGATTCATATAGGGAGAATAGGGGAGGTCCAAGAACAGAACCTTGGAGAACTCCTGCTGTTAGTGGAAGTGGGGGGGAGAGAAGTCATGAGAGGAGATAGAGAAGGAACGATCAGAGAGGTAGGAGGACAGTCAGGAGAGGGCAGTGCCACGTAAACCAAGAGAGTGGAGCATTTGCAGGAGGAGAGGGTGATCTACAGTGTCATATGCAGCAGAGAGGTCAAGGAGAATGATCAGAGAGTAGTGGCCCTTGGATTTGGCAATAAGGAGGTCATTGCATACTTTTGTGAGGGCAGTTTCATTGGAGTGGAGAGGACGAAAGCCAGATTGAAATGAGTCAGGGAGGGAGTGGGAGGAAAGAAAGGTGGTAAGGTGGTTGTAAACAATACGCTCAAGGAGTTTGGAAGAAAAAGGGAGAAGAGAGATGGGTCGGTAGTTGGAGAGTATGTTAGGATCAAGGGTAGGTTTTATAAGAATGGGAGAGACAAGGGCATGTTTGAATGCAGAAGGGACAGTGCCAGATGATAGGGAAAGATTGAGGAGGTGGGCAAGGTGGAAGGAGGGGAGGACTGGATGAGGGCCATGACTTAATTTCCAGAAACAGGGGAGAAGGATGTCATAGCTGGTGAGACAGATGGGGAGGGGTGGTCAAGGAAAGGAGGGGCAGGAGTGCTGAGGGTCTGATGGGATATGATGTCCTCACGTATGGAGTAAATTTTAGATGTAAAGTAGGTGGCAAAGTCAAGGGCAGAGAGCAAGGAAGGGAGGCAAGGAGGGGAGGTGAGGAGGGGAAGGGCAGAGGAGGGAGTTGAAAGTGGCAAAGAGACACTGGGGTTTGAGGACTGGGAGGAGATGAGGTTCTTGATATAAGATTGTTTGGAGAAGGACAGCGCAGTACTGTAGGATGAGAGAATAATGGAGGAAGTCTGCCTTAGAGTGTGATTTCCTCCACTGACGCTCGGCAATTCGTGAACACTTTGCAGGTATCTGGTGCATTTGGAATGACAGGTTAGTGGTGTGAATCTGTGAGGGTGAGTAGTTATTGCCGGAGCAACAGAGTCAAGAGCAGAAGTAAGGGAGGCATTGTACAGGGAATCACTTTTACAAAACCATATAAATAAACATATGACAACTGCTCATGGTGCAGATTTTCCAAAAGTAACTTTAATACATTTCAAAATATTAAAACAGGGTAAGGGTTACTTCATACCAGATGATGGAATAATGACCGATATTACCATAAACAGCACCAGAGCCCGGGTACTTCTAATGCTGCAAAAGTTCATGATCTGCTGGATTGTAGTAGTTGCTATCACCCTTGTCACTCCTCCGACAAGCTTCGACACAAGGTGTATCTTTCTCCATTAAAACGTCTGGGGTTTATATACCCCCATCCAGAAGTAATCAACCGGAAGTGCAAGTCCGTCACACTTCCTCTCTAACTCTGTATAGTATGAAATTAGACTGCATGTACCACTCACAAGAGTACTTGTGTAGTGGACCACAGTATGAAAACCAAACTGCGTGACATTTAAGTATGTGTTCACCATGCGGTGTAAACAAACTGGTGCCATTTTGTATTTTGTCTGTGTCGCAATAAAGTTATTTAAAACACGTGACCGCGGTTTCCCTGGAGTCGGAAAAACAAAGGCTAGGTGATCTCCTGGCCAATGTTTATAAGAGAACTACTTCTCACATAAACAATTACTGTAATAACTTACAACTGTAAGTATATAATCAAGGGGGCAAACAAAAAACTTACAAGTATCCGGCTTCTGTACAAAACATCGATTGAAATAAACCAATATTCTTTACTTCTAATATCGATTCTCAAATACAACTCCTTAAGGGCTCTATTTACTACAATCCGCATTTGTAATGCAGATTGTAGTGTGATATTACCGACTGAATTCGCATTGCGAATATCACAGGGATTTACTACAAATCCCTTGCAGGGACAGAGCTTGCGAGAAAGCGCTGTCCCTGCGAATCCCTTCCGGAGCCTTATCACGGTATTTTCGCAAAAAATACAGTGACAAGTGCCCCGCGCATGCACCGACCGGCCGTTGCTAAGCCCCGCCCCCCGCGATCGCGGACCCCCCGTGACCCCCCCTCCCTTAATTACATTTACCTGCAGTTATCGGGTCTCCGGTGATTTCCTCTGTCGCTCCGGTCAGCTGACATCCCATACTGCACTGGGACCCTGTCAGGTGACGACCAGGCCCCAGTGCAGCATGGGAGACCAGCTGACCGGAGGGAGGACATCACCGGATCCCCGAACTCCGGTCCCTGGACATAGGTAAGTTTTTTTTTTACTTTTTTTTTACAGTGTATCAATGTGTGGTCTGTTTAGACCACACAGCTGATTACTGGGGAGGCTTTGGGCTCTGTTCTGCCCGTTATAGCGGAGCACGAGTCCGGTAACCGGGGAAGACCCTGGATAATGCCACCTCCAGGTGGCGTTATTATCACAGGGCTTTCCCCGGTATTTTTTCACAATTATTTTTAGTAACTTTGGTCAGATCGCATTTCCCATATGAAGCGTCCTCGTCCTAGGCTCCGCCCACACTGACTGATTTCTCTGCAGAAGCAGAGAGATAATAGGATGAGAACGGCAGCTGCTGGTCACAGACACATAGGTGCTATCTAGTGGTAAGGGGAGCCATGTGCTTATGATCTCCCGTGTGTCAGCAGTTCATTTCACAGGATAATATGTGTGTTGTTGTATACAATGTGTGCTATACTCTGTAGTTACACAATGTGTGTGTTTGTGTATGTATTATACAGTGAGTTTAAGTGTTATATAGTGTGTGTATATGTGTTATGCAGTGTGTATTATACAGTGTGTGCTGTGTAGTTATACTGTGTGTGCTTTATATAGTATAATGTGTGAATACAATTTGTATGTGCAGTACAGTGTGTGCATGTTCTGTACAGTAAAGTTATACAGTTTGTGTATGTGCTGTACAGTATAGCTGTACAGTGTGTGCATGTGGCTGTACAGTGTATGTGCTATATAGTATTACTATAATGGGTACTAGGAGGTAATCACCCTGAGACTCAGGACCGTAACTAGGGTGGTGCACCCAGTGCCGCCACACGGAGCACAACAGCCCTGGGGGCAAAACCGGCCAGTCCACCACAATCTCTATCCGCCATGCATCCGCTGCTATATATATTAACAATGGTTAACAATGGTTAACAATATATTAACAATGCACCCCGGCTCTTACACTGAAATGGCAGCCTCACCCCTGCATGGCACTCATCATGCACTCTCTGTCTCCCGACCCAGTACCGCAAATTCTGTTGGGACAGGAGAGACATCATGACATCTCTTCTAGCAAAGTTCTTAGGTTGAGGAGCTGTTGGGTCAAGTGCGTAGTAGGCATCAGCGGCGCGGCATCCAGCACTGTAGTAGGTCCCCAATGACTTCCAGGTCCGGCGTCGGCATCAAGCAGATGTGTGTCAGTGTGGAGTGTTTGATCCCCGGCAGCCATTATCAGTGGCGCTGTTCTAGTGCTGCAGCGCATACACAATAAAGAGGCTTGGGGAGGGGGGGGGGTGGGCACCGATGCTCTTTCTCCCTCAGGTCACCAAAATGTCCAGTAACGGCTCTGTCCTTCAGCATTCATCTTGTTTTCTTCACTTGTGTACATGGTTTATTTGTTCATTCACTCACACCGTTTTGCCCAGGAGTATAGGCAATGGTCAATTGATGCTTTATTCCAGGGGTGGCCAAACAGTCAGAGGCAAAGAGACCCAAAACATCTGCATGTATGTCAAAGAGCCGAGATCATCCGTGCGCCGAAGGCGCATGTGCAAAAAGGGGCATGGCCAGCTATGCCACGCCCCTGGTATGATTTTTGTAGGAGCATGTAAAAGCGCATGCACACAATCTTCATGGAGGTAATTATTAAAGGGAAATAACAAGCCAGAACAGTATAAAAAAAATTGAAAAAAAACAGATCCAAATAAAATACACTAAAAAAGCCACATACACAAATAACACACTGAAAAAGCCAAGTCCACAAAAAATATATTGAAAAAACCCCCAAAACATTCACATAATACAATCCAAACCCCCCTGGTGTCACTCCAGTCCCCCTCATGTGTAACTTCAGCAGCCTCACATGTGTCACTTCAGCCCCCCATTGGTCACTGCAGCAGCCCCTTGTGTCACAACAGCAACCCCTACATGTGCCACTCCAGACCCCCGCTCTCTCCATGAGCCACTCCAGTCCAGCCAGCTTCCCCCACACTCCCTCCCACTCCATGGGCCACTCCAGCCCCCCACATGTCACAACTAAAATGAAAAAATAGGTAGGCTCTGGCGTCTCTAACCACGTCCTCGTGGCTGCAGGTTCAGTCACAAGTTGAGCTCTGCCTCCTGTTTGCGGCACGGCATCACCACATTGCCCATACATGCCTCCGGAGCGGAGAAGACTGCTGCAACAAAGGATGAGCCTCCTCTGAACAGTTGTCAGTGTCAGTCAGGAGAGCCACATCAGAACAATGGAAGAGCCGCTTGTGGCTCCAGAGCCACAGGTTGGCCACTGCTGCTCTATTCCATATTTTCTCAGGGAAGATTCCACCTCTCTGGTTAGGTATTCTCCACCCAGTGGCGTAACTATAGGGGATTCAGGGGGTACACTGGCTATGGGGCCCAGAGACTTAAGGGGCCCAAGGGCAAATGCCAGACTCTCTGACACTGTCTGGCTTCCACTCGACACGCAAAGCTACTGGTCTTGCGAGATGATGACATCAACATCTAGTGAGTTTCTCTCTTCTTTGGGCAGCAGGCATGGACTGGTAGTGGGAGATCGTGTGGCACAGCAGGCAGCAGCTTTGGAGTGGCGCAGGTGTTTAAAGGAGTGAGTTAAACAAACTGTGCTGCCATCAACCAGGAGAACACCAAAATGGCAGAGACGCGGGGACGTAACAGCATGTCCATCACGTCATTTCCGCTAGGATATCGACCACCCGGGACGAAGATAGGGATGGGATGTTCAGGCCGCACTCTAGGATTGCACCACACTTGGTCGGGTAACCAGAAGTGCAGTAACGGACCCCAACAGGGGAACATGGATGTATTATACATCAGCATAACTACTGAACGGAATGGATGTAATATATGCTTTGACAGGGGTTTGATGGGTTATGATATACACCTGTAGTGGGTTACTCAATTATTAAGGTATATAAGGAGTGGGCAATGGACTTCCCCTAAACCTACACCTTGACAAAGATCCAGGATCGGATCAAAATGCGTTGGTGGGGACAGTCCATTGCTGACAGGAGGTGACTGGAGCCAGTGGATGAAGGAATTTGTGGACAGAGGAAGGGCCCCATTCCGTATCCCACTGCTACATTGACCTCATTTATCTGGAAGGAGTCCCTTCTACATGTTCAGCGTTGTTTTTATTATCGATTTGTATTTAAGTGTTTGGAAAATTAAAACATTTTACTCTATGGATTTCTTCTCCAGGATCTGTTTCCTTCACATGGTATTAGTGTAAGCGAGAAGGGCCATAAACGGGACCTAAGGGTGAAGAATCTTCCAGGTGACCAGGTGTAATAGATACACTTGAAGGGATTGATTTATATAATTGATCTGTGAGTGCTATAAAAAGGGGGCATCCCTGATAAACCTCCATTTCTTAGGTGGTAGATTCTATACAATATTCCTGTATAAGCGCTGTTGTCCGCATTTGATACCATTTTGCATAGAAACGATTTTGGGGGCAGGTGAGTGTCTCCACTTTTCATTTGAAGGACATATGTAGCTTTAACTTGCGCACTTAGATTATACCGATTTTTATTGTATGTGCTGCTGACAGCCTGCTCATGAAGCTAATTTATAATTTCTTTATAAATATAATATGCCTATTAATATTATATACAGTAATATGTATGTACTTATATACAGTATACACTGTACATATATGTATATATATATATGTGTATATATATATATATATATATATGAGCCTGCACATCCCTAATATATATATATATATATATATATATATATATATGTATATAGGTCCAGATTCAGTATGGATCACAACTGCGAATACAATAATGATTACGCACGCAGTCTCACTGCGAAAGTATGCTAATCCATTGCAATGCTATGCCATCGCAGCACTACACAGGGACACCCATCTTACCTTACACACATCCGTAATGTTTAGCAAGACTGCAAAACCATCAGCAACATTGAGTACAATGGCAGCCTCACGCACACTTGCACAAGCTCTGACCTTGCTAAGTTCATCGCACGCTATGAGTACACAAGCTGCATATGGCAATGTAGTGGATAATTTATGCATGCCCATGCAACGGCGCCAAACGCACTGGCACGCCTGTGTTTCGCCGACCATCCCCCCATCATCACCCACAAATGGCACTTCCTGTCAATCACTCTGCGATGGGTCCTCGTAGTCTCTGTGACCGCAGTCCCGATCACAGTGGCTGGTTCGCGCACGCACACTGCGTTGCATATGTATGCGCAGATCACAACAAATTAGCCAATTGCATGTGTAATTGCATTTGCGATTGGTAGTGAATCAGGCCGATAGTGTAGTAGAGAGATATATATATGTGTGTGTGTATATATATATATATATATATATATTGTCACAAGATGGGAAGAAACATATCCAGTAGTATGGTAAAACAGTGTACTCTTTATTCACTGCAGCTTAGCAGTCACTTCATAGCCAACATCAAGTCAGGTTTGACACTCTGGCTTACAGACAGCATAAACAATATCTGTTGACCATCCAGGTCCTGGCACCCTAATGCTAACTACCACCCCTGGCCTATGGCCTGGCCAGCTTGTCCGGCATCAGGAGCCCTGTGCTTTGCTTCCAGCAAAGCCTTAAGCCCAGCTCACAGGTGATGCTGATTGCCTGGTTGGAAATCCCAGCACACTGCAAAACTTGGAGTGGACCTGACAACCAGCCTATACCCAGGTAATCAAGTGGTGAGTATTGCCTCTGTCTTGTGGCACTGTGGCCTCACTGCCACAATATAAATATTTTTTATTTTGCTGTTTTGTTTCAAAATTTTGCCTTGTGCTATCATGGCAGCTTTCAATTAAGGCTATAAAAGGCCTAGTTGGGTGTGGCTCACAGCCAGCCCCTGTATAGATATGTCCCTCTGTATCTGGGAGGTGAGTACATTTAACTGCAATGTAATGGTGTGCTGGGCATATATGCTAGAGTAGGGACCTGCAGAAAAAGAAGGGGTCCCTTGACGCTAGGCTGCAGGCTTATGTGCTTTGGTCAAATCATGACAAAAACCCCTTTATTTGCTGCAAACACATAGATTTGCAGTATATTATTGTTAGCATCGATAGCAAAAGTTTTCTGTTTTGTACACATTTATGGCATTAGTATTGCCATGCTGCTGGTACCATGTATAATATCGCTAAAATCGAGCGCAGGCTTATTTCTTTTCATATATATATCTGTCTGTCTCTCTATATGTCTGCAGTGCTGGGTATGTTTTTATTTTCATGTGGGGGCCAATGTGCTTTTATCATGTGAGGCATACATGCCTACTCTCCCGGGAATCGCGGGAGGCTCCCAATTTTTCGGGTAACCCCCTGCGATCCCGGAAGAGTAGGCATATCTCCCGCATCCCGCCCACTTCCTAGTGAAGTGGGCAGGATGGGGAGATTTTACCTGAAATTGTCGGGTCCGTCGGGAAGGGGCGGGGCTAAATTAGGCAAATCGCGTCATTTAGCCCTGGGGGTTTCCTGTAAAGGGGGCAGGGCCTAATCCCGTCTATCGTCTGGCCCCGCCCCCAAAGAGGAGAGCAGCAGGTCCCCTCCTGCTGCTCCCAGAAAGCTGCCCAGCAAAGTAGGTAAGTATGATGTGAGGTCAAATGTGTTTTTTTTTTTACCTCTCGGTGCCAGTGAGGGAGGGGGGCCCTTACAAAGCAATGGGGCCCAAAAAGTTCCAGTTACTCCCCTGTCTCCACCATTATAATATCTCAGTGTCTTAAGTCTGTAACCAGTTTGATTCTCTACAAGTCTTTTGTAGTCTAATTTTCTTTGCTACTTCAGATTTCTCTCTGATGAAGTATACATGTGTCATCCATGTGAAGTCATCTATGAATATCACAAAGTATCTGTATCCACTTACTGACTTTACTTCCATTGGACCACATACATCTGAATGTGCTATCTCAAGTTGTACTATAGCTCTGTTTGTTGATTTGGAAAATGGCTGATGACTGTTTTCCTGCTATGCAGACCTCACATACAGGGTTCTCTGCATCACTCACTGATATTCCTGTTACCATCCCATTTTGTAGCTTTTAAACACTGTCATATCAAGGTTACCAACTCTTCTATGCCAAAGTTCCAGTGACTGTGACTCAGTTGTCATCATTGCATAATAGTGCTGTATATCAAGGATGTACAACTGCTGACACCATGTGCCTGTAGCTATTGCTGTCTCTTTTCTGTTGTGCACAATGCACTTTCCTTTAGTGAAGTGAACTCTGTGACCTTTATGTTCTAGGACACTTATAGCTATAAGATTTGATCCAATTTCTGGTATATTCTGTGACTTTAATTCTTGTCAAAACTTTCAGGCAGACTTTAATTGTTCCAACCTTTGTAGCTGTAAGCACTTGCCAATGCCTTTGATTGTGAAAGGGTCACATGCGACGAACTTGGTGAAACATTCTTCATTGCACCTGAAATACCTTGTTGCACCTGAATCTATATACCAGCAATCCTTTCTGCAGTTATCTGTAATACTCAGGGCTAACTCACCTTAACCATTGTTCTTCTTGCTTTACATAGGATTTATTCTCTTTTGTTTGCACTCAAATGCTTTGTGACCTATCTTGTGACAGTTGTTACACTTACAGATATAAGAGTTAGCCATCCCTAGGCACAACATTATTGGCTGTCCCATCCCACTATTACTTGCTTCAGAACAGCTGCTGATCCTTTTTTTATGTAGCAGTACCAGCAGGGGAGATGGGGTTGTAGGAGACAATTTGTGTGTACGGAGAGGTTGGGGCTACCTGTTGGATCCCGGAGGCTTCAGCTTCAGGACCAGGTTTAACATCCATCATGATGGGGGGCGGAGCCAGAGATAGTTGTGTTTATTCAGAGTCACCTGCCACAGCTACTAGGCAACTCTGCATAAACACAGGTCGGTATTGGTATTGGAAAAGAGGGGTTCCCCCTCTTTTCCAATAGCCAGCCCCAGGCTGAACTAGCCGCGGGGGCTGGCGCTGTAGCAGGTGGATGCACAGTGTGAGGTCCCCTTGCCATAACAGCAACCAGCCCCAAACTGGTCAGCCCAGGGCTGGAATACCAGGCAATATGTATTGCCTTTTAAAAAAAATGAATAATAATAACAACCACTTTAAATCTCATAGCAAAACGCTGAAATGACGCTGATTGATAAATAAACCCTATAGAAGTTATCATACTGCATGTTTGTATCCTGAAATAGTTTTATTTTGTGTTCTCAAGATGTGTAATGTATATGTGCCTAGCTGCTTGTCTCAGCATATAGAAGAAAAAAATGGATTTATTAAAAATGCCAAGCTATTTTTATTCTTTTTAAAGTAAATGCAGCATCTGACTTTCTAGAGCTGGCTGCATGATCTGACCACGACTACAAAGTTCCTGTTAAAGCATATTTGTAAGTAATCACACATGTATCTGAGTTAATAACCCCCCTAATTTTGTTATGCTTTTAGATGTTGGCACAGTCTGTGAGAACGGAACATTTCCTATGCAAGATTTGGATTTGCTGTGACACACATGCCACTGGAACAGATGTCCATGATAATTTGGGAGTGTTTTATGTTTTTGCTAAGTATTTATAAAGCTTACAATTAGGAAAGATATTTTGGGAAACTTGCTTTTTGTATTCTCCAAAGGCTAACTTTAATACATGCAGGACCCTTTATGAATACATATTTCATCAAAGAGCAGATGGAAGCATAATGTACAGAGAGGAAGAAGGCCAGGAGGTCATTCTATGGGGAAAATCCACTTGCAAGAGACAGTACAATATTAATGGGACAGGAACGGCCCTGTCTTTGTAATCCTGGGAAGTAATGTGTCTTTGGGGAAAATTATCATGCATCTGGGCATTTAAGGGGGCCCGTGTGAACAGCGTACCATGCATCCATTATATATGTACACCACTGTCACCCACGCACGTTTATAGGTGCCCACTTTCTGCCTTTGGGCAGTGCCTTCGCAGATACTTTTCACAATCTTTTGTGGGATTGGTGCCAAGATGGGGATATGAGTGGTGGAAAAGGTATTAATGTAGTATAGTAGTATAAAAGGTATTAATGCAGTATAAAAGGTGTTAATGTACTATAAAAGGTATTAATGCAGTATAAAAGGTATTAATGTAGTATAAAGGTTTTACCGACTATCACTTTAGTCCATTTAATATTATACAAAAATAGTTATTCAAGTCTCATTTATGTAATAAATAGTCAGAATAGTATTAAAGACATATAGGGGGATATTGAATTGTTTTGAATTCAATTGTTGCTCTCTCGGGGCGCAATAGCCGCCGGCATTTCTGCACGCACTCAGGAGTGCGCGAGCAGAAATGTGACTGAAACACCCTGGTTAGGGCGTGCTAACAGCAGATAGCGCGCCCTAACCAGAAATTAAGATGGCTAAACCTCGTCTTTTAGTCGGCGAAGACGGCGATAATTAATGAGTGCCCAGAACATTTGAATAGCAAACTGGGCGCTCATTAATTAGCACGCCCAAAAAAACAATCGCCCCCATAGACTATCGATCTAGATTATGCTTAAATTGTGTAAATAACGGTAATTGATGTTGGTTTATTTACCAGCACCTCTGATGAGGTATAAAGATCAGAAGGTATCAGAATATAAATGGAGGTATCCTGGCTGTAGACATTCCTGCTTCCCATTTTCGCTCAGTCACCTCCATGCCACGTTGCATGTCATTCATACTGATTCCCTTGAGAAGGAGCACCCTGGCAAGCTGTGGCTGTTGTGAATGAGTGCCGGACCACGCGAGGAAAGAAAATAAAAAAAATTATATATATATATATATATATATATCTAAAAATATATATACATATTTCATCAAACAAGATTATGATAATAACCGCGTGAAAAATTGGTCGAGGTTCCGACCTCCACCCAGAGACAGCAGTATCCAATACCGGGAATCCAAACCATCAAATCCAAAGACACGTACAGTTAATAGATTCAGAACAGAGAAACAGGTTCACATACCAAGAAAAAATCCGGTGGCTACTACGAATAGATTGTCCGTACTCAGCAGGAACAATTCAATCAACGAGGAGCTTTTTTTTTATCACCCGTCCTAACAAAACCGTAACTGACAAGACATCAGAAATATCTAGCACAGGAAAACGTACAATATGCATTTCCGCTAAAAAGAAGACTGCCAGACGAAGAGGAAAGAGAGGAGGTAGGGGGAAGAAATCCCAACAAAAGAATACATGATCAATAGACAAAGACCCCAGAGATCAAGGCATTATCAATCTGTCTTCACACACTCTAACAAAACCTGAAGTGTTAGTACTAAGTAAAGGTTTGACATATGCTCCAACACAAAAATTAAACAAATTTCAAATGTACATTGATCTGAATAAGTTTGTACAGAGACTGACATTAAAACAACATTTTGCTAAGAATGAAAACGCTGCTATCACCAGTTATAGTTCCTCCAAATCTAACCTAAAACATTGTTCCAAGTTTTATCCATTGGAGTCCAAAGGTCATCACTTGAATATTTTCTACGATACGGTTAAAACAGACCTATTGGACACAGAGAATGCAGATACCAAAAAACAAAATCTGACCAACGCAGAAAAACACGCCCTCAAAGAACTAAAAAATAACAAAGACCTGGTTATCAGAGCAGCAGACAAGGGAGGAGGGATAGTGATCCAAAACAGAAAGGAGCCAACTTGAATAGGGAAGCACTACTAACCCAAAAAGGAGAGAAACATCAGAACAAGAAGGATAAGGAATTTGTGCCCTTCATTACTCAATATAATAGTGAGGAACTCTACATTAGACATGTATTCCTGCCTTTTGAAAAAACCTCTGTGATTGAGGAGAAACGCGTCAAGGCGTTCAGCTCATCTTTAAGAACTGCTGATATTCCTTGGAACACCGGTAATACTGGTTACTACTTTGCCTTGTTGCGGAGGGCTGCCTTCTGGGCACGTTGTATGCTGGAGTGTGTGCACGCCGAGTGCGGCGCTTGGATCACCCTGCTGCTCGTCTTCATTCACTGGAGCTTATTGCAAACCAGCCGAGGTGGGGAGCCTGGGCTGTCTGCCCTTTGCGGTCATTAGCATACTACCACTGCAGTCACCTGCCGAGTTCAGTGACTGCGGCTCTCCTTCCGGCTGCTTCATTCCCGGCTGTCTGCCAATCTCACTGACAAAATTAACAGCTAGCTGCATTTACTATCTGTGACCGGTCCTTGCCCAGGATTGACACTACTCCGATTGGTGAGTGGCTGCAAAACTACTGCGGGCCTCCGGTCATTTCTCCAGAGGGAGAGAGACAGATTTTTTATTTTTGTTCCGATTTGACGAAACCAGTTTATAACTTTTCCAATACACCAGACCTTATATATGTTGGAACATTAACTACCATTGACATTTATTTGTACTTTTTGGTTGGTGAGGCCAACCGAAACGTCACTGCTTTACTGTGAGCAAATAAATACAATCTAAGCTGCTTTCATTGGTGAGTGCTTCCAATTTTTTTACATATACTGCACTCAGATGTAAACAATAAGATGCAAAGCAGGTATCATGCTATCAACGTTTCAGTTTATGGAAAAACTGTCTTCAGGATACAGAAATAGCATAGTCACTCACCTATATATAACTCATCACCATCGCCATGTGTAGATCCCGGCGTTTTGATTTCCCCACCAGCGTACAGCGGCAGTGGAGGATGACGTCATCGGCCCACACCAGTGAGACAAACGCACCCATCACCTAGCAACAGTATACAAATCCACGCCTTCAAAGTAATAATAGACCCCAACAGTAGCCATCATATTCACTCATCAATGTATGTTACACTCATAAAATGCCTACATGTAATCTAATTACATACATATATATATCTCCTGCTAATGTTGTCACAATAAACACAGCATAGCCGACAACAAAAAAATGGGAATAGACATGTATTGAGCCACATCGATGCGATGATGTCATAACGAGCACGATAGGATAGAAAGAAGTCCGACAATATTGACATAAAACCAAATTGATAAATTAGACCATTCACCCATGAACATAAACATATGGAAAATCTAATTTTTCAGTGAAATGATATTAACCAATAGTAATACATTATTACAATCCAAAAATCATCAGACCTCACAATACAGTCTGCCTATTTTGGCTGTATCATACAATGAAAAATCATGAATCTTAATCATAAACGCAAAACAAAAAATAAATAAGCTGGACATTGTTTATCAAAACATAAAAAACTACCCACTAAAGATAAAGATAAAAATAAATATAAATATCGACACATGCAAAAATATAGGTATGTAGATGATACACATATGACTGGAGGCAAATCTAATAATGTAATCAATGGGTAGGTGGTGTAGATACCAGGTATCCGGAGAGAACTCAGGTCTGCCTAGCTAACCTCAGTCACATCATGGCACATCCCACCCAGTCTATAAAAAGCTTGAATATGTAATGTCATCATTCAGACCTTTAGGATGTATTACATCCAGTCTAATGATCCACAGCTTCAGTGGCGTAACTACTGCCCCCGCAGCCCCCGCGGTGGCTTGGAGGCGCTGGGTAGCTTGGGGGCAACAGGGGCAGTAGTAGTAACTACGGAGGGTGCAGGGGGTGTGGTCGCACCCCCTGCACCCTCCATCTGCCGGGCACCCGCTGAGTGTGTTACCAGCGGGTGCCCGGCTCCTATTCAAACCCCCGGCGGCAGCCGGAGGACGGAGCTCCCTCCGTCTTCCGGGTCCCGCAGGGCACTATGGGAGTGACGTAATGACGTCACTCCCATAGTGCCGAGGAGCGGACGCCGGGGACGGAGCTCAGGAGTGAGCTCCGTCTTCTGGGTCCCGCAGAGCACTATGGGAGTGACGTAATGACGTCACTCCCATAGTGCCGAGGAGCGGACGCCGAGGTATGGATGGCAGCAGCACTGGAGCGGGGATAAAGGTAAGTGTTTGTGTTTTTTTCTTTTGTGTGTGTTTGTTTGTGTGCGCGCGGAGGGGGGGAGCAACTACAGGGGGCTAACTACAGGGGGCTAACTACAGGGGGCTAACTACAGGCAGCTAACTACAGGGGGCTAACTACAGGGGGCTAACTACAGGGGGCTAACTACAGGCGGCTAACTACAGGGGGCTAATTACTAGAAGGGGCACTACAGGCGGCTAACTACAGGAGGCTAACTACAGGGGTCTAACTACAGGGGGCTAACTACAGGCGGCTAACTACAGGCGGCTAACTACAGGGGGCTAACTATAGGAGGCTAACTACAGGGGGCTAGCTACAGGCGGCTAACTACAGGAGGCTAACTACAGGGGGCTAACTACAGGGGGCTAACTACAGGGGGCTAACTACAGGGGGATAACTACTAGAAGGGGCACTACAGGCGGCTAACTACAGGCGGCTAACTACAGGGGGCTAACTACAGGAGGCTAACTACAGGCGGCTAACTACAGGGGGCTAACTACAGGAGGCTAACTACAGGGGGCTAACAACAGGCGGCTAACTACAGGGGGCTAACTACAGGAAGCTAACTACAGGGGGCTAACTACAGGCGGCTAACTACAGGGGGCTAACTACAGGCGGCTAACTACAGGCGGCTAACTACAGGGGGCTAACTACAGGGGGCTAACTACAGGGGGCTAACTACAGGCGGCTAACTACAGGCGGCTAACTACAGGAGGCTAACTATATGGGGCTAACTACAGGGGGCTAACTACAGGGGGCTAACTACAGGCAGCTAACTACAGGGGGCTAACTACAGGCGGCTAACTACAGGAGGCTAACTACAGGGGGCTAACTACAGGCGGCTTACTACTAGAAGGGGCACTACAGGGGGCTAACTACTAGAAGGGGCACTACAGGGGGCTAACTACAGGAGGCTAACTACAGGGGGCTAACTACAGGGGGTTAACTACAGGTGGCTAACTACAGGCGGCTAACTACAGGGGGCTAACTACAGGAGGCTAGCTACAGGGGGCTAGCTACAGGCGGCTAACTACAGGAGGCTAACTACAGGAGGCTAACTACAGGCGGCTAACTACAGGGGGCTAACTACAGGGGGCTAACTACTAGAAGGGGCACTACAGGCAGCTAACTACAGGTGGCTAACTACAGGGGGCTAGCTACAGGAGGCTAACTACAGGCGGCTAACTACAGGGGGCTAACTACAGGGGGCTAACTACAGGCAGCTAACAACAGGCGGCTAACTACAGGCGGCTAACTACAGGGGGCTAACTACAGGCGGCTAACTACAGGCAGCTAACTACAGGCGGCTAACTACAGGAGGCTAACTATATGGGGCTAACTACAGGGGGCTAACTACAGGGGGCTAACTACAAGCAGCTAACTACAGGGGCTAACTACAGGCGGCTAACTACAGGAGGCTAACTACAGGTGGCTAACTACAGGGGGCTAACTACAGGCGGCTTACTACTAGAAGGGGCACTACAGGGGGCTAACTACTAGAAGGGGCACTACAGGGGGCCCTGCATAATGGGCACTACTACAGGGGGCCCTGCATAATGGGCACTACTACAGGGGACATTGCATAAGGGGCACTACTACAGGGGGCATTGCATAATGGGCACTACTACAGGGGGCATTGCATAAGGGGCACTACTATAGGGGGCATTGCATAATGGGCACTACTACAGGGGACATTGCATAAGGGGCACTACTACAGGGGACATTGCATAAGGGGCACTACTACAGGGGGCATTGCATAATGGGCACTACTACAGGGGACATTGCATAAGGGGCACTACTACAGGGGGCATTGCATAAGGGGCACTACTACAGGGGGCATTGCATAAGGGGCACTACTACAAGGGGCATTGCATAATGGGCACTACTACAGGGGATATTGCATAAGGAGCACTACTACAGGGGACATTGCATAAGGGGCACTACTACAGGGGGCATTGCATAATGGGCACTACTACAGGGGACATTGCATAAGGGGCACTACTACAGGGGGCATTGCATAAGGGGCACTAGTATAGGGGGCATTGCATTTTGGGGCACAACTACAGGGGACATTGCATAAGGGGCACTACTACAGGGGACATTGCATAAGGGGCACTACTACAGGGGACATTGCATAATGGGCACTACTACAGGGGACATTGCATAAGGGGCACTACTACAGGGGACATTGCATAATGGGCACTACTACAGGGGGCATTGCATAATGGGCACTACTACAGGGGACATTGCATAAGGGGCACTGCATAAGGGGCACTAGTATAGGGGGCATTGCATTTTGGGGCACAACTACAGAGGGCACTGTATAAGGGGCACTAATTTGATACACAGTTTACAGGTTATAAACTATGTTCCCAATAATCTGGTTCTACACGGACATAAAAACTGTGCAACCTGTCTTGAGCTGAGGTGACTGACTGGCAGGAGCAGAAAGGAGGGTTGGTGAAGTAGATCTGTCAGGGTGGGATGTAATGGGCATTACTGTTTGGCATAATGTGTATTTGGCATTACTGTGTGCACAATGTGCTATTAGGGGCATTACTGTGTGGCATAATGTGTAAGGGGCATTACTGTGTGGCATAATGTGTTGTATGTGGCATTACAGTGTGGCATAATGTGAAATAGGAGCATTACAGCATGGCAGAAATTTGTTATAAGCGCTTTACTATATGTCATTATGTGTTATATGTGGCATTATTGTGTGGGATGTGTAAGGGGCATTGCTGTGTGGCATAATGTGTTGTAAGGGGCACTCCGGTGTGGCATAATGTGTTGTAAGGGGCATTCCGGTGTGGCACACTGTGTTATAATAAGCGGCATTACTTAGTGTGTCATAATGTGTAAGGCACGTTGCTGTATCATGTAACCACACACCTTAAACGTAGTCTTTGGGCGTGTTTGATCTTTGGGTGGGGGGGGGCGCCTGAAACTTTTTTGGCATGGGGGAGCAAAATTTAAAGTTACGCCACTGCACAGCTTCACGTTTAAGCAGAGCCTTACCGCGATCCCCACCCCAAGGGAGCGGGGGGACATGATTCATCATCCTATATTTAAGTGAGGCCAGTGTGTGTTTATATTCCAGAATATGTTGGGACACAGGTTGATCGCTTACACCATTTGCTAATGCACTTCTAATAGATGATTGATGCACCGCCATCCTCTCTTTAAATTTTCTCTGCGTTTTGCCCACATATGATAAACCACAAGGGCATAGCAATTGGTATATTACGAAACAGCTATTGCATGTGCAGTGATGACGGATCATACATTTTTTCCCAGTATGGGGATGATTGAAAGAATTCCCTGTTAATAAGAACCTACACGTTACGCATGAGCATTGGAAGCAACCTAGCTGTTTGGTTCCCAGAAGATGTTTAGGACCCAATAGATCCTTAGAGTTAAAGTTGGCTTTTACTAACATGTCACGGAGATACCGACCCCTAGAATAGCATGGCATCAGGTTCATACTATATAAACCTAATTCTGAGTCAGATTTAATCAATCGCCATAGTTGCTTTGATATCTGATTAATGTCTGAAGAAAGGACAATATACTGAGTCACCCAAGGCAATTTGTTCACCTTGTTGTTTTTGGGTTTCCTATACTATATACTGTATATGTATATATATATATATATATATATATATATATATATACCCAGTCCAAATTACAGGCACTCCTGTAGTATGAGCAAAAGATTTCCTTGCTGCGGTGCTCTCCCTGAGGATGGATGTCCCCCGTATGTATAATTTTCAAAAGGCAGGCACTCACAGACTGAATAAACTGTGGAAAAAAACTAATGCTTTATTGCATTAGCGCATCTACATTTCGGGGTACATTCCCCGGGGTTTCGGGGTACATTCCCCGTTTTGTGTCCTGATGACGGGGAATGTACCCCGAAACGTAGATGCGCTAATGCAATAAAGCATTAGTTTTTTCCACAGTTTATTCAGTCTGTGAGTGCCTGCCTTTTGAAAATTATATATATATATATATATATATATATATATATATATATAATAATTCTACTTTTTACTATTTTAGTAATGTAATATACTTATCAGGGCCTCTCTAGCTGTAATGACACTACAAGTTCCAGCATATCCAGTTGAGGCCTGGTCACAGCAGGATGGACAGTAGTTCCTTACCTCCCTCCATATCGAGCTCTAGGGCCATGTTATAGTAGCAGGTGACCCGGATTGCATAGGGGAGACTGCCGGGCTGCTGTTACTGTATGTGTCCGTGAGTGCATCTGCCACAGGGATCACTGTGTGCTGCTTACCGTTCTGCTGCTTGTCACATGTAGGAAGAGTCGGACTGCCACTGGGGGGAATTCAATTATTTTATCACTGTGTTTTTACCCGTGATAAACATGTGTTTAGGTGTGCTTAAATTTAGTTGCTATTCAACTGAAATTTTTTTTGGTCGTGATAATTGTGGTTTATCACGCCTAAATTTCAGCCTATCTGTAACATGGCCAGGGCTAGTCAATTGTTGGAAATTAGGCTTGATATAAAATATTGGTCGACCTATTTTTCACTTTATCACCTGTAATTTCTCACCACCTCTAAGGGGTGTGAGTTTTTAATAAAAAGTATTTAAATATAAAATTTTTATTTATATTTAACTGGTAGGTAATTGTTAAGGGTTATTATCAATTATTAGTCGCTAAAGTGCTTGGTTTATTAAACTGTACATGTCCTTTTTAATATCCCAAATAAGAGTGGGTGGGAACGCCAATTCCATCTTGCACCTCTTTCCTTTACATTTGGCACAATTTGGGGCATTGCCGACTGACATTATTATAGTTTATTAAACTGCCATCCTGTCTGCCACTGCTGTGTGGTAATGTTTCATAGATGTCCTATATTTTTTTTAAACTGCCATGCGTTTTTGCTGCTGTTCTGTTGCTTACTTTAGCCAGCCAGCTCTCTGCAGCTTTTGGCCTATATTGGTGAAAAATAGTAAAATCAATATTGTGAGCTGTGAGGTGGTTAAAAATGCCTAGAAATACCTGAAAATGATTGTTATTAAGGTTAATAATACTGTAGGAACAAAAACAGGCCCAAATTATGTGGTTTTAGCTGTTTATATCATTTTTTGGAGAAAATACAGATCCAAAACCAAAACCTAAAAACAAAACACCAAGGAAAAAAATCCAAAACCAGATTCAGATCCAAAACCAGGGGAGAGCCAAAACCAAAACACGAGGGGTCGGCGCACATCTCTAGTTTCCATATGCAGTGGACTTGATATCTTGTGCACTGAGACACCCACCTCGGCGTATCACATCCTCCACTTACATACAAAAGCAGAAACATCAAAAACATTGATCGCACATCGAACGTTTCAGTAAGCCTAGGCTGACTTATGGTGCCTACACACTAGACGATATTTTACACGATTCGCCTGATTTCGACGCATCAGAATGACAAATCTTGTAAAATATGTCCAAATTGTGAGTGTCCACTGACGATCACGATGCCAATGCGCATACCCGCTGGTTGTACATCGCATCTTCAGATCTTGCCTACTGCAGGCAAGATTTGCCAATCTCATACACGATTTTGTGTAATAGATAGAGTTTGTGCATGATAGATCTTAAGTCAGATAGGACATTTTTTAGCACCATATCGTGTCCTGGACTTCCGGGGAGAGTTCAAGGAAAATAGCTAACAATATCGCATCGAGAGCACATCGTCTAGTGTGTACGCACCTTTAGACAGAGGTTCTTCTAAGACGCTGGGGCCTCTCCAGCTGCAAACTCACCGAGGCTCACTAGACTACCAGCAAATATCAAATAATTTCCTCCCTATGGTGGTGTAGTGGTTGCTTTGGCTGAGCTTTGTGAGTACATAAAACTCAGTCGTCTTGTTCAGTTATTAAAAATTATATGAACCATCATATCAAGTTTCTTCATATTTCAGAAGTTAGGTTTCAAAACAATGACATAAAGGGTATGAATTATAACGAACTGATAATTAGGGAACATACAGCGATTGCTTATCTTCTGAGCTGACGTTTATCCCTAGAAATATGTGATTCTTTTTATATAACGATGTGCTGGTGGTTATTGATTGTGAAGTTACATTTCTGTGAAGTATCAGAAGTTATAGGGCCAAATGTAATAGGGTGTCAGTTTTAGTAACAGTACAAACAAGTGCCAGCAGGCCCGTAATGCCCCACATGCTGGTATTTGTGGTTCTCCAAATACCAGCATGCGGGGGAGGCTTGCTGGTACGTGTGGTTTAACGATACTGGATTTAAACCTCTATACGCTCCTGCCTATACCTACTAAAACCTGCCTATACCTTCTAAATCCTGCCTATACCTTCTAGAATTGTCGCTATTTGTGTACGCAGTCATACAGTAAATAAATGCCTTCAGACTTTGAAATGTGTTTCCAACGCACAAAGTTTATTATTCAAGAAAAGTACAGATAGGTACACGCTGTGATCTAAATACAATAAGCACAAATAAATTTATACAATGACTAGGTACAGTTGATATACATATGCATAAAACAGTGATTAAACGTCAAAATACAACCATACAATATGAGAGAGAGAGAGAGAGAGGTCTGCTGAGAGCACATGTCTGCTGAGAGCACATGTTCAAGATGGCTGATGAGGGGGTGTGTGTGGGTGTGTGTGTGGGGGGTTGAGAATTACACATGCCCTATTGTCCAAACCGCATGGTCTCTAGACAAACTCCATTTTGAAAACTCACATAATACACTCCATTTTGGAAGTAAGAAAACTCACATTATGTTGTAACTCTGTAAATCATATATCCATTAATGATCACAATTATAATAACTACAATAACCTATTTGTACTATACAACAACAAAACTGAGTAGAATTATAACTATAATAACAAGACTATTAATTCACAACTTCCATGAATCAAGCACATGTTTCAATGGGGGGGGGAGGGGAGTATCACATGTAATGCCATTGTCTAACCCACGTGCTGGTAGCCATCTTTAACAAAAACTGCAGTGTCTATCTTACACACGATTATTACTTATACCATTCAAAGCTGTTATTAATTAAACTTCCATGATATAACACTGATACCAGCCTATGATTACATTCATAATACTATACAAACTTATTCAGATAGTAATTACCATATAGTAGCCAAAATACCAGTACTCACAATACACAATTCTATCATAACACTGAAATAACACCAAACCTATGCCAGTCTTATTGCCATAATCACACTACTAATAATTCACCATTCCAATGAATCAAGCACTTGCTTCTAGGTCCTAACACAGCTCACCAGCGGGTCTCAAACAATTATATCAACCAACACCGATCATTACAAATACCATAGTTCTGTTTCACACACTACAAAAAAACAATTGTACCCTGCAGCGTGGATGATAATCTTACAGGCTAGATCACACTATATCATCCACTGTATGCTAACACAGACTTATGAATTCCTTTAACTACAAACTTGTTACATACAATCTTTATAAGCTACATTACAGATAAATACACACAACTAGCTACAGAGACTCAAACAGACTACTGTACAGTTTAACAATATACTTCCAGGGGTACAAAGTCCCATTTTTGGTTGTCTTGTGAGAGGAAGACCTCTCTCTCTCAGTTCACTACTCCAAGTGTCTCTGCCAGCATGTGTGTTCTCAGCCTATTTTCTCTGGGAGTGTCCCCAGTGTGAATGCCATACTCCTCCCCTCACCTGTGAGGCCATTTCCATAAAAAGAGCCTCCCAAACCCCCATCTTGAAACTCCTATCCCAACAGTGTGAGAGCAGGCCACTGGTATACAAATGCTAATTAGATTGTAGTTTCTCTTAGCCATCTTTTGATATGCTGGTTTCTATGTAAACTTGTTCTGGGACTTGACCCTCTCTGGATTCTAGTTGTGTAAGGATTTGTTTTTAATATATATATATATAGGTTTTAATATATTCTATATTATATGGTGATATTGATATACCCTCTGTACAAAATGCAAACAGGCAAACACAATCTCATTGGCTTTTGATAAGGGTCATAGTAGCATTCAATAGTTTTCTTGGTCCTGGTCTTCTGTTACAACATAGGCCCTCATTCAGAGCCACTCGCTATCGGCAGTATGCTCGTTCCGAGCGATGTTTGCACATCTGCGCATGCGTACGGTTTTTAGTACGCATGCGCGAACCAGTCAGTGCGGCCGAAAATCATTTGTACGCAATATAGCGAGTGCCTGCTATTTTGAGTGACAGAATGAGGCGTATGTGGGTGGTAACAGGGGAAGGTGCTTGAAAACGGGGAGTGGAGATCCGATCGCAGACGTGCTTAAAGGTCAAAACGGGCGTTTTATGGGTGTGCATAATTAATATAGCAGCGTCAATGACCACGTCATTTGGTTTTTTTTAACTCAGAACTGCTCGCAAAATAGCGGTTGAAAAAACCAACCACAAGAATAGCGAGCAGTTCATATCCTGTTCGATGTACTCGATTAATCTAATAAATAGCAGACATGACGTATGGTGCGAGCGGCCAGGGGGCGTTTTTCAGAAATAAAAGAGCGTATGTTTTGCTCGCTCGTTCAGACTTAGAGGTGTGAACAGACTGCAATGTGCGAACGGATCATTTGCATAGCCACCCCTTGTTTTTGAACGAACGAACGCAAATAGCGAACGGCTCTGAATGAGGGCCATAGTTCATTGGTCTGTTTGTACTTGAGAAGTTCAGCCTCCCAGTGGCTCTTTGTGTACTTTTTCCTGCCGCATAACCAAGCAATGAACACTTCATACTAGGGATAAGCGGGTTCGGATTTTTGAAATCCGAACGCCCCCCCGAGTCCCCCTGATCCGAGTCGTATCCGAGTCAGGCTCGACTTTTCCCGCCTGACTCGGAACTGAAATCGAGGCAAAACATCATCATCCCGCTTTCCGGATCTCACGGGTTTTGGATTCTATAAAAGGTCCCCGCGTCGGCGCCACTTCTCACTCCGGCTGTGGACAGTGAAGCGGGAGGGTGGGAGCTAGGGCTGGCTGGGCTGTGTTGTGCTGCTGTTGTTCATAGGGGCTGTGACCACTCAGTCCATAGGGGCTGACTGGGCTCTGTTGTGCTGCTGTTGTCCATAGGGGCTGGCTGGGCTGTGTTGTGCTGCTGTTGTCCATAGGGGCTGGCTGGGCTGTGTTGTGCTGCTGTTGTCCATAGGGGCTGGCTGGGCTGTGTTGTGCTGCTGTCATAGGGGCTGGCTGTGCTGTGTTGTGCAGTCAGTTGTCTATAGGGGCTGTGTCCACTCCAAAGTCTATAGGGGCTGGCTGTACGGTGTTGTGCAGTGTCCCATAAAGGCTGTAGTCCTAGAGGGGTGCTGTAGTGTTGTCCAGGGGGTGATCTGTGCATCAGGGGTGCTCCCCCAAAGTGCACTCCAAAAATTTTTTTTTCTTTTTCTGTGTTTGTGAATTGTGTGCTCAGTAGCCGCACGTCCATCAACAAAGTAACGCCAAGCGTGCGCCTGTGTCATAAGTAAAGGGCCGGCTGCCTTGACTGTTAAAGGGTGCTGTAACACCCAAAGTGCTCTCCAAACAAAATAAAAACTTATTTTCTGTGTTTGTGAATTGTGTGCACTGTGGCTGCACGTGCATCAGTGCCAAGCGTGCGCCTGTGTCCCATAAGTAAAGGGCCGGATGGCTTGTCCGTTAAAGGGTGCTGTAACCCCGAAAGTGCACTCCAAAAAATAAAAAATTCTTCTTTTTTTTTTCTGTCTTTGTGAATTGTGTGGGCTGTAGCTGCACCTGCATTCTCAAAGCAGCAGTGACAAGCGTGCGTCTGTCTGTTAAAGGGTGGTGTAACCCCCAAAGTGCGCTCCAACCAAAATAAAATAATCTTCTTTTTTTCTGTGATTGTGTGTGAAATGTATGTGCAGTAGCTGCACCTGCATCCTCAAAGCAGCAGCGACAAGCATGCGTCTGTCTGATAAAGGGTGGTGTAGCCCTCAAAGTGCGCTCCACAAAAAATAAAAAATTCTTTTTTTTTCTGTCTTTGTGAATTGTGTGGGCTGTAGCTGCACCTGCATCCTCAAAGCAGCAGCGACAAGCGTGCGTCTGTCTATTAAAGGGTGGTGTAACCCCCAAAGTGCACTCCAACAAAAATAAAACATTTTCTTCTGTGTTTGTGAATTGTGTGCACTGTACGTGCATCAACAAACGAGCAGCGCCAAGCGTGCGCCTGTGTCCCATAAGTCTGTTAAAGGGTGGTATAACCCCCAAAGTGCACTCCACAAAAAATACACAATTCTTTTTTTTCTGTGTTTGTGTGCGAAATGTATGCACAGTAGCCGCACGTGCATCAACACAACAGCAGCGCCAAGCGTGCGCCTGTGTCATAAGTCAAGGGCCGGTTTGAACATCTGGTCCGGACTGAAGGACGTGCCAACAATTTCTGACAAGTCTACTGTCACTGCATATGATACTGTCACCATTGACAGAATGGTGGAGGATTACATCGGTGACAGCATCCAAGTAGGCATGTCAGACAGTCCGTACCTGTACTGGCAGGAAAAAGAAGCAATTTGGAGGCCCCTGTACAAACTGGCTCTATTTTACTTGAGTTGCCCCCTCCTCCAGTGTGTACTCCGAAAGAGTGTTTAGTGCAGCCGGGAACCTTGTCAGCGAAAGGCGTAGGAGGTTGCTTCCACAAAATGTAGAGAAGATGATGTTCATAAAAATTAATTATCAACTCTTCCAGGGAGACCAGCCTCCAGAACGTACAGAGGGACTTGTGGTGGTGGATTCCAGCGGGGACGAATTAATACTCTGTGAGGATGAGGATGTACACAACACTGAAGAGGGTGAGGAATCGGTGGATGAGGAGGATGAGGACGACATCTTGCCTCCGTAGAGCCAGTTTGTGCAGGGGCAGATTAATTGCCAGCTTGTTTTGTGGGGGCCCAAACGAACCAATCATTTCAGCCACAGTCGTGTGGCAGACGCTGGCGCTGATATGATTGGTTTGTTAAAGTGTGCATGTCCTGTTTATACAACATAAGGGTGGGTGGGAGGGCCCAAGGACAATTCCATCTTGCACCTCTTTTTTTTCTTTGCATTATGTACTGTTTGGGGCCTAGTTTTTCAAACTGCCATCCTGTCTGCCACTGCAGTGTCACTCCTAGATGGGCCACGTGTTTGTGCCGCCCACTCGTGTCGCTTAGCATAGTCATCCAGCTACCTCGTTGCAACCTTTTGGACATAAAAACACTATTGTGAGGTGTGTGGTGTTCAGAATAGACTGGAAATGAGTGGAAATTAAGGTTATTGAGGTTAATAATAGCATAGGAGCAGAAAAACCCACAAACTCTGTGATTTTAGCTGTTTTTATGCTTTTTTTAAAAAAAAAAACAGATCCAAAACACAAAACCCAGAACCCAAAACACGGAAGGGTGGTTTGGGCAAAACCAATCCAGATCCAAAACATGAAGAAAGATCCAGATCCAACACCAAAACACGAAAAGTGGCTGGTGCACACCCCTACTTCATACATTGTACATTCTATCACCTAATTCCCTATAGTTCATAACTTGCAGATGCTTGTAGCGATTTCCCCACCGATAGTACCGGAGATCTGCAAATATACAACGGATCAGAATGGCACCAAACATGATCTACTTATTATGTACTAAACCTTAGATATCAACTAATCTTTATTTCACAACATTAATAATTACTGAATAAACCTTGAATAATACACTTTGAAACTATGGAACCTTTTATGTAAGTGTGCAGTGTGTAAGTATGAGGGGTTTGGGAAAAAGGGCACTTCTGTATTTATGTAGTGAGGACTTTTAACTTGGGGCAGATGCGTACGCATGAAGCTAATAAACAGCATTCACATGCGGGGTATTATGCATTCGCTAATGTGCATTATGTTAATAATGCAACGGTACGTATTTAATGTGTGTATGGGTTATGGTGGAATATGCGATCGCATGATGCTAATAATAGCATCGCTGTATGTACTTAAGTGTGCGTTTCTCTAAAATGGCGCTGGGCGGCCATTCGCAAAATGGCGTTGTTCCAATCTAATTTTAAACTGATTCTGTCTCAGCCAATTATCCAGCTTTGACAGTCCACCCTTTGATAGCAACCAACATGCTATCATACACTGATCTTATATTTAATTTAGGCTTACATATCATTTTAATGTTATATTATGGGATGGCACAAGGTGGTTCTTAATCCATCAATAATGTGTCTCTAGGAAGGGACATAAAACTACCCTTATACGCACACCGCGAATCTTGGAAGATCATGGGAAAGGATGTGGTGATGCACCAATCCTATAAAGGAAGTCTTGAGGGGGAATAGGGACTTACATTGTTTGAGATGTTTAAAATAACATTTTAATAATACATTTTATGCATGTCTAAATTTTATACATAATCCGATGGTACCTTCTAGTTCAGGGTTGTAATGCAGTTCTACATTTACTTTGGTATCCATTCTACTATCAGTTACCACTATCCTCAATTTCTCTGTTTACTTTCCACACTTTATCATACTGTGTGTAAAGATATGGGGATAGTGTGTTTTTATGGATACCAAGCATTTCACCATGTGTAATATCTGGAAGTATTCTTCCCAAATAACATAAACAATTACAGTACTGAGTTTGGTCAGATACCGCCCGTGTGTGTCTGTATGGCTCCCAACTCCACTCCATCGATATCACCATCAGCTCCCCTCTCCGTCCTCTGTCATCTGTCACAGAAACCAAAGATCCCGAAACAACCCAGGATAATGAGAACTCTGGGAGAAAACATGAAAGATAACCGCAGCAGGCCAAGCCATTTCTAACACAAGGATCTACAAATTTCAGGTATCTCACTGTAACCTTTAACCTTCCCGGAACAGGCATGCAATCATCAGGTCTGCGTTATCTGCTTCGATTCCACCTTGTCTCTCCACCGGGTGGTTGACCTCCTTACAGTGAGTGGAATGGACCCAGGTATCTCTCTCCGCCACCTTCAATTAAGTCATACTCGTCAGTAACACCTGATACGGACCTTCCCACCGATCTGTCAGACAACCTGAACGTAAGAAATTTCTGATCATAACAAATTCTCCAGGTTCAACATCACGACAGTTTGTTTCAGGCATATCATGTGACAACAATTTCAGTTTCTGCTGTTGCTGTTTCAGCTGTTACTCATTGTTATAAGATACCTTACAGTTACCGCGTTGTTACTTTTCAGATCTTCCTGCGGACTTATAATCACATGAGGTTGTCTACCAAACAATATTTCAAAGGGGGCAGATTTAGAGGGGGCCTGGGGTGGTCCTGGTGCTATTATTACTCATCAACTTACACATGCTTCTGGATGACCACACCTGTGAAATGGGTACCCCTATCACTTTAAATAATTCTAGGGATACCGCGTCTGCATACAAAACTCCTGAACAATTTTCTTAGCAGTGAATTAGAAAACACATCAGTGCACACTATTACATACTTGAGATTCCTGCAGGGTAGTAATTTGATGCTTTAAATTTGCATTAACTGAAATGGTCAGTCCGTCGGAGGGATGTGTGATGGCTCAGGTGGCATTGTTTTCCCAACGTTTTTTCCTCAAGCCGATCAGAGTCAGACCGTGCACTGCCTCAACCAAGCTTGGGTAATATGCCTTGGGAGCCACTGGCTTACCTTGTCCATCTCTCCAGAGTTCAGAGGACTCCGGCTCACATCCCTTTTATTTCCAGACTACCTTTTCCTGTATGGAACACAAATTTTGCATCTCAATTAATTCCTGCATGTCACTAGTTTGGAAAAGTCACCCTTTGATCAACCGTATGACATATTTATTCTTGAACCTGCTGCCCCTTTTTTTGCAGCTTCGTCTGTTCTGTTATTGGAACAGCTGTTCGATAGTACCCCCCCATATGTAAATGCAATCTGAAAATAAAATAAAAACATTTTCTTTTTTGTTGGGGAGTGTGGAATGGAACTGGCTGAGGGGTTGAATGTGGAGGTTGTGACTACGTATGGAATGTGTCTTACGGCCGTATGTGATATGTGTTAGGGTTGTGTAGTATGTGGCTGTGCAGGATGGTATGTATTGAAGACTTGTAGCTGTGCTGCTGAGTAGGTGTCTGGTGGCTGTGAAGACACTGTTTCAAGAGCTTGAATACTGTCAGCCATTGGCTTCTCGCTCTGGGTCTCTCTCTTCTTGGGATTTTTTTTTCCTGTGATTATTAAAGAGAGGGTACAAGTTACTTGTTACACCCTCATCCGCATACGGCAGTGGTGGTGCGCGTGAACTACTGACATTACCTTCCACAGCACTACTTTGCTGTGCGTGTGCACTATTTCGCGGCTTGCACGCATTGCAATTTAGCGCTGCTGGTGTTCTCTCTGGTAATGCATTCGCAATGCTAGTTGGCGTCACTTGCACACCTTTAAGCCACGCATCCCCCTCATGCTGCCACAATTTTAAACATTCGTTATATTTTATCTTTTTCACTCGAGAACGCACCAAACAGATGTGAGCTCGGACATTGTTCAATATCTCCTTATCAAAGTTACCAATTCTAGGAAATGGCCTAACACTCTTCCTCATCATATTAAACCATAAATCACAATACCTGGTTGCATTGGCACCGTACTTAGTATGCATAATATGTCATGCCGACCCAAGCGGCGCTTGCAACAGCAGCAAATCATCTAACATCTCTACCGTTTGCTTGGCCCCCATCCTGGGAGAACCCTAAGTTTTTCAATAAAGATAAACTGGTGAAAGACAGTCAAGATACTTTCACTTACCTGCGGACGATATTAACAGGATGCGCCCACACACCTATGGAAGAAATTTCTAGATGCTCCCACTCACCTATGGAAGAAATTTCTAGATACTCCCACTCACCTATGGAAGAAATTTCTAGATGCTCTCACTCACGTATTATCTCTCAGTTTACAATCACAAGTTTCCAGTGCGGCTCAATTACAATGCTCAAGTAACCCAACCTAATTACTAAACACTGCAATCACACTGAGAGTCGGTCCCTATGACAAAGACAACATGTACACCTGCTGATGTGTATAGAATGGTAGCTACTACCGAGCAGCTAGGCTAACTCCTGCACCTAGCCCTTAAGGATCATACAATACCCTTAACATTTAGGACCTGTGTTACACCCTAAACAAATACTCACAGTTACACACTTTTTTCCTGTGCAGAAAAATACACGTTAACCCAAATATTGGCAACAATTGATAATGTAATCTCAACGGCTTTGTTTAAAACACATGGCATGGAAATACGCATACGCTATTGTACGACTAGTCGCATACACAATAATGTGACTACTACACAACCGTATTATGACTTTAAGTTATATTACAACTTAGCTGCGTACGCAAAAATGCGACTTCGCTGCATATGAAATAATACAACTCAGCTGCGTACGCAAGAATGCGACTTCCCCCTTTTTTTGACACACAAAATAAAACGGAAAAACAACCTATCAACGAAGGAAAACAAACTTTTTGCTCCCCCGCTCCTGGATTCTTAATCAGCGCTCCTAAAGTCACAGTAACCAGTAGCGCACTCTCAGCTACAACGGTAGTAACAGATTCCGAACGCACAATGCGTTCTCCTGTCAGGCGCCTCCCCCCTTTTGCTGAGAGTTCGATACCGAGTGGTACAGACCGGTTGCGAGATTAACACTTCGAGCTACCAACTAACGATACTGGATTTAAACCTCTATACGCTCCTGCCTATATCTTCTAAAACCTGCCTATACCTTCTAAATCCTGCCTATACCTTCTAGAATTGTCGCTATTTGCGTACGCAGTCATACAGTAAATAAATGCCTTCAGACTTTGAAATGTGTTTCCAACGCACAAAGGTTATTATTCAAGAAAAGTACAGATTGGTACACGCTGTAATCTAAATACAATAAGCGCAAATATATTTATACAATGACTATGTACAGTTGATATACATATGCATAAAACAGTGATTAAACTTCAAAATACAACCATACAATATGAGAGAGAGAGAGAGAGAGAGGGGGAGAGAGAGAGAGAGAGGTCTGCTGAGAGCACATGTCTGCTGAGAGCAAATGTTCAAGATAGCTGATGAGGGTGTGTGTGTGGGTGTGTGTGTGGGGGGTTGAGAATGACACATGCCCTATTGTCCAAACCGCATGGTCTCTAGACAAACTCCATTTTGAAAACTCACATAATACACTCCATTTTGGAAGTAAGAAAACTCACATTATGTTGTATCTCTGTAAATCATATATCCATTAATGATCACAATTATAATAACTACAACAACCTATTTGTACTATACAACAACAAAACTGAGTAGAATTATAACTATAATAACATGACTATTAATTCACAACTTCCATGAATCAAGCACATGTTTCAATGGGGGGGGAGGGGAGTATCACATGTAATGCCATTGTCTAACCCACTTGCTGGCAGCCATCTTTAACAAAACTGCAGACTACCTTACACGCGGTTATTACTTGTACCATTCAAAGCTGTTATTAATTAAAGTTCCATGATATAACACTGATACCAGCCTATGATTACATTCATGATACTATACAAACTTACTCAGATAGTAATTACCATATAGTAGCCAAAATACCAGTACTCACAATACACAATTCTATCATAACACTGAAATAACACCAAACCTATGCCAGTCTTATTGCCATAATCACACTACTAATAATTCACCATTCCAATGAATCAAGTACTTGCTTCTAGGTCCTAACACAGCTCACCAGCAGATCTCAAACAATTATATCAACCAACACCGATCATTACAAATACCATAGTTCTGTTTCACACACTACAAAAAAACAATTGTACCCTGCAGCGTGGATGATAATCTTACAGGCAAGATCACACTATATCATCCACTGTATGCTAACACAGACTTATGAATTCCTTTAACTACAAACTTGTTACATGCAATCTTTATAAGCTACATTACAGATAAAAACACACAACTAGCTACAGAGACCCAAATAGACTAACTACTGTACAGTTTAACAACAATATACTTCCAGGAGTACAAAGTCCCATTTTTGGTTGCCTTGTGAGAGGAAGACCTCTCTCTCTCAGGGCCTGATTCAGAGCCGGATGCTCTGACCAGAGCGCTTGCTCTGAATCAGTGCCCTCCTACCTTAAAATGGAGCGGCCTCCTGGCCGCTCGCATAGCTGTGGGTGACCACCCACAGCATATGCGAGCGGCCAAAAAGATGGTCGTGATGGTCAAGACCATCGGGCTTGCGACGAGACCCTTGTGGTAGGGTCTCGTTGCCGCAAGCCCTGGAGTGATTTTGGCTCTATCAGAGCCAAAATCACTCCCACTGACATCACTAGTGATGTCAGTGGGGCCGGACTCAGACGGTAGGCGTTCCCATGGGAACGCCTCCGTCTGGTAACCACGCCCCTGGCACGCCCACTAAAGGGGGCATGCTGTCAGTCACCATCGACAGCACACCCCCTTTGGTGCGAGACCCGTAGCGACAGCTTGGCTGTCGCTATCCGAGTCTCGCGCATGCGCACGACGGAGGTCCCTCCGTTGTGCGCATGTGCATTGGAGGAACATCGACCCGCTTGCGAGCGTCCTGCGCTCGCGAGCGGGTCTGAATGACTCCCTCAGTTCACTACTCCAAGTGTCTCTGCCAGCATGTATTTTCACTGGGAGTATCCCCAGTATGAATGCCATACTCCATACAAGGGCCTCCCAAACCCCCTACTTGAAACTCCTATCCCAACAGTGTGAGAGCAGGCCACTGGTATACAAATGCTAATTAGATTGTAGTTTCTCATAGCCATCTTTTGATATGCTGGTTTCTATTAGGGGTGTGCACCGGCCACTTTTCGTGTTTTGTGTTTTGGTTTTGGATCTGGATCTTTCTTCGTGTTTTGGATATGGATTGGTTTTGCCAAAACCACCCTTCCGTGTTTTGGGTTCTGGGCATAAAAACAGCTAAAATCACAGAATTTGTGTGTTTTTCTGCTCCTGTGCTATTATTAACCTCAATAACCTTAATTTCCACTCATTTCCAGTCTATTCTGAACACCTCACACCTCACAATAGTGTTTTTATATCCAAAAGGTTGCACCGAGGTAGCTGGATGACTATGCTAAGAGATACGAGTGGGCGGCACAAACACGTGGTCCATCTAGGAGTGACACTGCAGTGGCAGACAGGATGGCAGTTTGAAAAACTAGGCCCCAAACAGTACATAATGCAAAGAAAAAAAAGAGGTGCAAGATGGAATTGTCCTTGGGCCCTCCCACCCACCCTTATGTTGTATAAACAGGACATGCACACTTTAACAAACCAAACATTTCAGCGCCAGGGTCTGCCACACGACTGTGGCTGAAATGATTGGTTCGTTTGGGCCCCCACAAAACAAGCTGGCAATTAATCTGTCCCTGCACAAACTGGCTCTACGGAGGCAAGATGTCGTCCTCATCCTCCTCATCCACCGATTCCTCACCCTCTTCAGTGTTGTGTACATCCTCATCCTCAGAGAGTATTAATTCGTCCCCGCTGGAATCCACAACCACAGGTCCCTCAGTACGTTCTGGAGGCTGGTCTCCCTGGAAGAGTTGATAATTCATTTTATGAACATAACATCTTCTCCACATTTTGTGAAAGCAACCTCCTATGCCTTTCGCTGACAAGGTTCCCGGCTGCACTAAACACTCTTTCGGAGTACACACTGGAGGAGGGGGCAACTCAAGTAAAATAGAGCCAGTTTGTACAGGGACCTCCAATTCTTTTTCCTGCCAGTACAGGTATGGACTGTCTGACATGCCTACTTGGATGCTGTCACCGATGTAATCCTTTAACAGACAGACGCACGCTTGTCACTGCTGTTTTAAGGATGCAGGTGCGGCTACAGCCCACACAATTCACAAAGACAGAAAAAAAAAGAAGAATTTTTTTGTTCGTGGAGCGCACTTTGAGGGTTACACCACCCTTTAACAGACAGACGCACGCTTGTTGCTGCTGTTTTGAGGATGCAAGTGTGGCTACAGCCCACAGAATTCACAAAGACAGAAAAAAAAAGAACTTTTTTATTGTTTGTGGAGCGCACTTTGAGGGTTACACCACCCTTTAACAGACAGACGCACGCTTGTCGCTGCTGCTTTGAGGATGCAAGTGCGGCTACAGCCCACACAATTCACAAAGACAGAAAAAAAAAGAAGAATTTTTTTATTGTTTGTGGAGCGCACTTTGAGGGTTACACCACCCTTTAACAGACAGACGCATGCTTGTCGCTGCTGCTTTGAGGATGCAGGTGGAATCTAGACGGGATTTGGAACCGGGGACACACTACCTCCATCAATTGTCTAAATCCCACTGCACTAATGGCGGATACCGGATGCACGTCTAACACCAACATAGCAGTCAAAGCCTCAGTTATACGTTTTGCTTCAGGATGACTGCTGTCATACTTCATCCTCATCGCTAGGGACTGTTGGAGGGTCAATTGTTTAGTAAAAGTAGTGGTGTTCCTACTTCCTCTCTGGGATGATGAACAACTCCCAGCAGCAGCAACAGCACTAGGAGGAAGTGGTTCTTGATCTTTCCCTATTTTATTTTTATCGGAGAAAGTTTGGTCCTCCATTTATGTTATATTGATATATACGTGCGGCTAAGGCGCACACAAACACAGAAAATATTTTTTTATTTTTGCTGGAGAGTAGTGCACTTTGTGGGTTACACCACCCTTTAAGAAATGAGCCAGCCGGCTCTTAACTTATGGGACACAGGCGCACGCTTGGCGCTGCTCCTTTGTTGATGCACATGCAGCCACAGTACACACAATTCACAAACACAGAAAATATTTTTTTAATTGGTTTGGAGTGTACTTTGGGGGTTACAGCACCCTTTAACGGTCAAGCCAGCCGGCCCTTTACTTATGACACAGGCGCATGCTTGGCACTACTTTGTTGATGCACGTGCGGCTACTGCGCACACAATTCACAAACACAGAAAATAATTTTTTATTTGGTTTGGAGTGTACTTTGGGGGTTACAGCACCCTTTAACGGTCAAGCCAGCCGGCCCTTTACTTATGACACAGGCGCACGCTTGGCACTACTTTGTTGATGCACGTGCGGCTACTGCGCACACAATTCACAAACACAGAAAATATTTTTTTATTTGGTTTGGAGTGTACTTTGGGGGTTACAGCACCCTTTAACGGTCAAGCCAGCCGGCCCTTTACTTATGACACAGGCGCACGCTTGGCACTACTTTGTTGATGCACGTGCGGCTACTGCGCACACAATTCACAAACACAGAAAATATTTTTTTATTTGGTTTGGAGTGTACTTTGGGGGTTACAGCACCCTTTAACGGTCAAGCCAGCCGGCCCTTTACTTATGGCACAGGCGCACGCTTGGCACTACTTTGTTGATGCACGTGTGGCTACTGCGCACACAATTCACAAACACAGAAAAAATATATTTTTTTTAGCACTTGGGGGGATCACAGCTGACGGACAAAGTACCCCCTGGACAACACTACAGCACCCCTTTAGGACTGGGACACTGCACAGGACTTAGGAGTGGATACAGCCCCTATGGACAACTGACTGCACAACACAGTCCAGCCAGCCCCTATGGACTTTGAAGTAGTGGACACAGCCCCTATGGACAACAGCAGCACAGCACAACACAGCCAGCCCCTATGGACTTTGAAGTAGTGGACACAGCCCCTATGGACAACAGCAGCACAGCGCAGCACAGCACAGCACAACACTACTCTGCACTACACTACACTACACAGCCCAGCCAGCCCTAACTCCCACCCTCCCTCTTCACTGTCCACAGCCGAGTGAGAAAATGGCGCCGACGCGGATACTTTATATAGGATCCAAAACCCGCGTGACCCGGAAGGCGGGATGATGACGTTTTGCCTCGATTTCAGATCTGAGTCAGGCGGGAAAAGTCAAGCCTGACTCGGATCGGCCTCGGATCGGGAGGGCTCGGGGGGGGTTCGGATTTCTGAAATCCGAACCCGCCCACCCCTAGTTTCTATGTAAACTTGTTCTGGGACCTGACCCTCTCTGGATTCTAGTTGTGTAAGGATTTGTTTTTAATATATATATAGGTTTTAATATATTCTATATTATATGGTGATATTGATATACCCTCTGTACAAAATGCAAACAGGCAAACACAATCTCATTGGCTTTTGATAAGGGTCATATTAGCATTCAACAGTTTTCTTGGTCCTGGTCTTCTGTTACGACATAGTTCATTGGTCTGTTTGTATTTGAGAAGTTCAGCCTCCCAGTGGCTCTTTGGGCAGAATTCAATTGATTTCTGCCCCCCATCGCGCCCGACGGAGCTATTAAATTCTTGCTCCTGTTGGGCACGATCTGCTGGCAGTGCTACATTTTAGCTCGCAGCCCCTGGGGGATGAGAGCTGAAATGTGCGAAAAGTGACATGTTTGGGCGCCCAAACATCACTTTTCGCGATCGCGCCCAGCACGTTGGTCAGGTTTAGCTGCTTTACGCGGCTAAACCCGACCACTTTGGGCGCGATCAGCACGAAAATCTGGGACAGTTGCATAGCGGTCTGCGATCTCCTGACACTTTAGACGGGAGATGCGGGCCGCAAAAACAATTGAATTCCGCCCTTTGTGTACTTTTTCTTGCCGCATAACTAAGCAATGAACACTTCATACATTGTACATTCTATCACCTAATTCCCTATAGTTCATAACTTGCAGAAGCTTGTAGGGATTTCCCCACCGATAGTACCGGAGATCTGCAAATATACAACGGATCAGAATGGCACCAAACATGATCTACTTATTATGTACTAAACCTTAGATATCAACTAATCTTTATTTCACAACATTAATAATTACTGAATAAACCTTGAATAATACACTTTGAAACTATGGAACCTTTTATGTAAGTGTGCAGTGTGTAAGTATGAGGGGTTTGGGAAAAAGGGCGCTTCTGTATTTATGTAGTGAGGACTTTTAACTTGGGGCAGATGCGTACGCATGAAGCTAATAAACAGTGTTCGCATGCGGGGTATTATGCATTCGCTAATGTGCGTCGTGTTAACAGCGCAACGGTGCGTATTTAATGTGTGTATGGGTTATGGTGGAATATGCGAACGCATGATGCTAATAATAGCATCGCTGTATGTACTTAAGTGTGAGTTTCTCTAAAATGGCGCTGGGCGGCCATTTGCAAAATGGCGTCGTGCAGACCTCATTTTTAAGATGGTGTCTTGTGGCCATTTGCAAGATGGCGTCGTTCCAATCTAATTTTAAACTGATTCTGTCTCAGCCAATTATCCAGCTTTGACAGGTTCTACATCTAAAGACAATATTTAACCCTTTAATTTACACAAAACACTAACACTATCAACCCGGCACCCATCGTCTTAGGGTGCTGGGGATAGCACCCCCCCAATAAAGAGGTCCCCCTCTCCAGGGATCCCCGGTCTGGGCTGACTAGCGTCAGGGGTAATGCTTTGGCCGGGGAAACCAGTGAAAGGTTTTCCTTGGTTGTGGCATTATCCCCCCGCTAGTAAGAGTTTGGTGCTGGTTTTGTACTTTTTAGGGGACCCCTACTTGTTTTGTCCCCTGATTTTCCAGAACCAGGACCAGCTCAACAAAGCCCTGTGCTGGTTCTTAACATACAGGGGCCCCCTACGCATTTTGGCCGCTGTATTTTTAGAACCAGGACAGGCTTTATAATGCCCGGGGCTGGTTATGCTTTTGGGGAGGGGGTGCACGTAATTTTTTTTTCGTAAACACACACAGAAGCCATCACTGATCTCATTGATCTGTGATGGCTTCTGCATAACTCGCACCTTTTAATGCTAGTCGCATTAAAAGGTGTCAATTTACACAGGGAAAAACTCGCAAATGCAGTAGCCTCGAGCCGAAAAGTTCACAGGCTATTGAATTTGCGAGTCACAGAACAAACTCGCACCTTTAAAAAATGCGAGAAGCTGCGAGATTGTACTGTTACTAAAACTGACACCCTATTACATTTGGCCTCTACACTGCACCCCACTGAAAAATGTTTAATGCTCTTTGGATAAATTGCCAATTTGTCATCTCTGGGGATTTGCTCAAATTGAGGGACTGTCCATATTATGTCTACCTGGTTCCTGACATATAGATTGTATTGCATAAGTTTTATACCTCTGTAATATTTAACCTCTTTTCTTTATGACTGTACATTTATTTTAACTTGTCATTTGTTGTATGTTTTGTTATTATATCCCAATCCCTGTACCATGGCGTAACTATGTAATTGAAGGCCCCATAGCAAAATGAAAAATGTATATAACACCTGTACTTTTGACAAGGAAGATGAGCCAACCTCAGCTCTGGGCCCCATAGCAGCTGCACCCCTTACTCCTAAGGAAGTTACGCCCATGCCCTGTACCTTAATATGTTAAATCTAAAATGTGATACGTTTGTACTTGTTATGCTAGGTATACATTTACACAATCCTCGGCCCGGTCACCCGATATCGGGTGATTCGGCCGACGATTGTATAGGTGTGTAATGTATGCAGGACCGTTGCAGCAGTGTTAGTCGAAAAGTGACTTATAACGCTCCTGCAATAGCCGGGATCTGGAGGTCACATCTTATGTGCTGTTTAATATTTATCGGGCCGACCTCCCAATCCCATAGAAGTCCGTACACACTGAGATATTTCTAGCACAGTGTGTAAGGGGCTTGCAGGGGGCTCACATGGGGTCAAGCTGGGTTCACACTGCTCGGCTGTTAGGGAGTGTTTAATGCAACAGACTGAGGGCCTGATTCAGCAGTGCATGCAGTTGCAAACGCGGTAGCAGTCCCGTACGAAATGCGGCTGTGAAAATCTGCTAATGCCTGCCACAGTTCACCCAGCATAAATACGCCCACTGCTTCTTCCTCATATCTGTCCAAATTGACTCTTCTGTGTAAATATCGGTACCATCGAAGCACATTGCACAGGTATGCAGCATTTACAACAAGTCTGACCAGCCGCAGACACTGCATGTCTACTCACATGCAGAGAGCTCTCATATGCAATCGCAGTGGCTAATTAATGCACGCCCATAAAACGGCGTTCAAACGGACGAGAGGAGAGTTAATAAAGCTTGGAGAGAGATAAAATTGTAAGCGATAAAGCAACAACCAATTAGCTCCTAGCTGTCATTTATCAAACACAGGCCCTGATTCAGAGCCAGACGCTCTGCCAGAGCGCTCGCTCTGAATCAGGGCCGTTCTTCTGAATCTTTAGAGCGGCCTCCTGGCCGCTCTTATAGCTGTGGGTGACCGCCTTGCAAGATTGCCTTGTTCCATCCATCATTAGACTCCACGGGGGTGCTCAATTGTGGGTGCACATTAGACGATGTGCCCGATATATCATTGTGATCTGCCTCAAGACTATCTATCATCTAATGTGTACCAAGTCCCAAAGTGTTTCGGAGCAGTGACACTAGTGCGCATGCGTGACCTACAGGTCACGTATGCGCACAAGAGCCCAGACGTCCAGCGGAAGGAGCCGGACAGGGACGAAGGGATCCTAAAGGATGCCTTTTCGCAACCCGGGACTCATTCCCATAGGGAAAGAGCGGGCAGCGGGAGCACTCGCCATCTGAAAAAGCTCCCGCAATCAAGCTCCGAAATTTTTGTATTTTTGGAGCATGATGAATTCTGTCCCAATACTAGTGTATGGGGACAGCGGGCCAATCCACCAAAGGAAGGTAAGTAGGAGATTTCTGTGATACTAGTGTATGGGGACAGTGGGCCAATCCACCAAAGGAAAGTAAGTAGGAGATAGCTGTGATACTAGTGTATGGGGACAGCAGGCCATTCTGCCAAAGGAAGGTAAGTAGGAGATATCTGTGATACTAATGTATGGGGACAGCGGGCCAATCCACCAAAGGAAGGTAAGTAGGAGATATCTATGATATTAGTGTATGGGGACTGCGGACCATTCCGCCAAAGGAAGTTAAGTAGGAGATATATGTGATACTAGTGTATGGGGACAGTGGGCCAATCCACCAAAGGAAGGTAAGTAGGAGATAGCTGTGATACTAGTGTATGGGGACAGCGGGCTATTCCGCCAAAGGAAGGTAAGCAGGAGATATCTGTGATACCTACTACTTTACCTTCTTGATGAATGGCCCGATAACTTAATTTCTACAATTGCAGATGAAAATGTTAATTTTCACCTATCTAGAAATGAAGTGATAATGAATAGGCCCCTAAGTGTTTTAGGGCCATATTCATCATCACTTAATTTCTACAAAAGTAGAAGAAAATTTATATTTTCACCTACCTTTGCAGAAATTAAGGAACGGTGTATTCATCATAAAGATAACACAGGAGATATCACAGATATTTCCTGCTAAACTTTGTGCACCAATTTGAACCGGCGTCCCCATACACTAGTATGGGCATCTCACACTTAGGGCTCTATTTATCAACATTATTTTTACTAAAATAATGTGAAAAAGGGTGTTGTCACACCCTTTTCACATTATTTTAGTATCACCTATAGTTATTACAGGGCAATTGGAGCAGAATTCGTAAAATTCTACTCCAAGCCCTAAGTATCACTTATTTTTAGTAAAGCAGATCGTATTTCCCATAATTGTAATGGGAAATGTGATCTGACCATAGTTACTAAAAATAAATGTGAAAAAAAAATCGGGGAAGCCCTGTGATAATAACGCCACCTGGAGGTGGCGTTATCCAGGGTCTCCCCTGGTTACCAGACTCCTGGCCTGCTCTATCGGGGAGAGCAGAGCCGGGAGTCAGTCCCAGTAATCAGCTGTGTGGTCTAAACAGACCGCGAGCTGATTACTGTAAAAAAAAAAAAAAAAAAAATAGTGAAAAAAAAAATTACTTACCTGGCTCCAGGAACCGGTATTCGGGCCTCCGGTGATGACTCCCCTCCAGTCAGCTGGTCTCCCACAGTGCACTGCTGCCCGGTCATCAGGTGATCTGGCCCCAGTGCAGTATGGGAGATCACCTGACCGGAGGAATGGAGAACATCACCGGAGGCCCGGAACATGCAGGTAAGTGTAAGTAAGGGAGAGGGGGGTTGCGGGGGGTCCGCGATCACAGGGGGCGGGGCTTAGCGCCAGGGCGGGGCTTAGTGCCGGAGGGGGGGGTAGCAGCGGCGACCGGTCGGCGCATGCGCGGGCACTTAATCACAGTATTTTTTGCGAAAATACCGTGATAAGGCTCCGAAGGGGATTAGCAGGGACAGAGCTTTATCGCAAGCTCTGTCCCTGCAAGGGATTTGTAGTAACTCCCTGTGATATTGCCTGAATTGGCAATGCAAATTCACTTGGTAATATCACACTACAATCTGCATTACCAATGCGGATTGTAGTAAATAGAGCCCATAATGTGGAATAGTATTATTACAGAAGTTGCATTGAATATTGGATGGATCATAACTTCAGCCGCAAGGTTATTAAAGTTTACCCTGCGGTTCCCACCATTGACTACAATGGAGGGAGCCGTTCATTGGCTGAGAGACGGGAGATGACCTCTCTCAGCCAATGAATGCTTAGCAGCGGGGTTTCCATGGTGATACCCCGCCGCTAAGCTCTCATTCGGGAAGTACCGTTCTATAGAACGGTACTAAGTTCGTGGATCGCGTTTTCGTTTTTTTTTTTGCCAAGTCCGGGGATGCCTACTTTGGAACGAAGAGGACAGAACCTCGCATAGGAGATGGTGAGTATGTTTTCTTTCACAGGTCCCCTAGGGATACTTTACCGGACAAGTGGACCGATGCTACAGGTTACATAGGTGAGTATGTGTACATGTGTGTGTGTGTGTGTGTATGTATGTTTAATAAACTTATACTGTCACGGTGTGTGTGTCCTGTGTTTTTTTAAACATTTTTTTTACAGGTGAACTACAGGTACTAGTGGGCCCTTAATGCCCTGCATGCTGGTACTTGTGGTTCTCCAAGTACCAGCATGCGGGCAGGCTAGCTGGGACTTGCAGTTCTACTTGTAAAGACAATGTTTGATATTCTTTATTTACACCACACCACACAATCAACCCGCCACCCACCGCTATCAGGGGTGGCGGGGATAGCCCCGGGCTATCAGCCTGGGCCTGGGGTGCCCTGGAGAGGGTGACCCCTTTATTGGGGGGGTCCCCAGCTCTCCAGGTATCCCCGGCCTGGGCTGACTAGCGGTCAGGGCTGATGCTGCGGCTGGGGGGCCCGGTGAAAGGGCTCCCCTGGCTGTGGCATCAGCGCCCCGCTAGAAAAAGTCCAGTGCTGGTTCTGGAACATACAGGGGAACCCTACAAATTTTTTTCCCCTGTATTTCCAGAACCAGGACCGGATCAGAGCCCAGAGCTGGTTGCGCAGAATACGGGGGACCCCTACGTCGTTTGTCCCCCGTATTTTTGCAACCAGCGCTGGTTCTGACTAGCCCGGTGCTGGTTGTGCTTAAGTACAATGGACCCCTACGTCGTTTGTCCCCTGTATTTAAGCACACCCAGCACTGGGTTACTAATGCCCGGGGCTGGTTGCTCTTTTTTGGGGGGGTGCACGCCATTTGTTTCTTTTTTTACACAGGTTTTTTTTTTTTTTTACCACAGCAGCACAGACGGGTCTCACGGACCTGTCATTGCTCTGTGCCAATCACACAGATGCATGTAGCACGGTTCTCCCGGGTTCGTGCTACATGCAAATGGGCACCATAACGCTGATTGGCTTCCTGTCTGCCACCGCAGTGCCACTCCTCCACGTGTTTGTGCCGCCCACTTGTGTCGCTTAGCATAGTCATCCAGCTACCTCGGTGCAACCTTTTGGCCTAAAAACAATATTGTGAGGTGTTCAGAATAGAGTGGAAATGAGTGGAAATTAATGTTATTGGGGTTATTAATAGCGTAGGAACAAAAAAAGGCCCATTTTATGTGATTTTAGCGTTTTTTTTTTATTTTTTAAGAAAAAATCCAGATCCAAAACACAAAACCCAGAACCCAAAACACGGAAGGGTGGTTTTGGCAAAACCAATCCAGATCCAAAGCACGAAGAAAGATCCAGATCCAAAACCAAAACACAAAACATGAAAAGTGGCTGGTGCACACCCCTAATTATAAGTTTAACGTCAAACGTGGTGCAGTGGGATTTAGACAATTGATGGAGGTAGTGTGTCCCCGGTTCCAAATCCCATCTAGATTCCACTTCACTAGGCAGGCGATACCAAGACTGTACAGAAACGTCAGAAAAAGTGTCCTCAGTGTCCTGAAAAATGCCGTTGTACCCAATGTCCACTTAACCACGGACATGTGGACAAGTGGAACAGGGCAGACTAAGGACTATATGACTGTGACAGCCCACTGGGTAGATGTATCACCTTACGCAGCAACAGCAGCAGCATCACCAGTAGCAGCATCTCAGAAACGCCAGCTCGTTCCAAGGCAGGCTACGCTGTGTATCACCAGTTTCAGTAAGAGGCACACCGCCGACAACCTCTTAGAGAAACTGAGGGAAATCATCGCCAAGTGGCTTACCCCACTTAGACTCTCCTGGGGATTTGTGATATCTGACAACGCCACCAATATTGTGTGGGCATTACATCTGGGCAAATTCCAGCACGTCCCATGTTTTGCTCACACAATAAACTTGGTGGTGCAGAATTTTCTGAAAAGCGACAGGGGCGTGCAGGAGACGCTTTGGGTGGCCCGAAAAATTTCTGTCCACTTTCGCTATTCAGCGACTGCGTGCCGAAGACTGGAGCGCCAGCAAACACTCTTGAACCTGCCCCGCCATCACCTGAAGCAAGAGGTTGTGACGCGGTGGAACTCAACCCTCTATATGCTTCAGAGGATGGAGGAGCAGCAAAAGGCCATTCAAGCCTATACATCCACCTATGACATAGGCAAAGGAGGGGGTATGCACCAGACTCAAGCACAGTGGAGAATGATTTCCTTGTTGTGCAAGGTTCTCCAGCCCTTCGAACTTGCCACACATGAAGTCAGTTCAGACACTGCCAGCTTGAGTCAGGTCATTCCCCTCATCAGGCTTTTGCAGAAGCAGCTGGAGAAAGTGAAGGAGGAGCTAAGACGGAGCGATTCCGCTCGGCATGTGGGACTTGTGGATGAAGCCCTTCATTCGCTTTGCCAGGATTCCAGGGTGGTCAATCTGTTGAAATCAGACCACTACATTTTGGCCACCGTGCTCGCTCCTAGGTTTAAAGCCTATGTGGTGTCTCTCTTTCCGGCCGACACAAGCCTGCAGAGGTGCAAAGACCTGCTGGTGAACACACTGTCAGCTGAAGCAGAACGTGACACGTCAACAGCTCCTGGGGCTGCCAGGAAAAAACTTAGGTATCCTAAGCAACCCGCTGGCGGTGATGCAGGGCAGGCAGGACCAAGTTTGGACATCTGGTCCGGACTGAAGGACCTGGCAACAATTTCTGACAAGTCTACTGTCACTACATATGATACTGTCACCATTGACAGAATGGTGGAGGATTACATCGGTGACAGCATCCAAGTAGGCATGTCAGACAGTCCATACCTGTACTGGCAGAAAAAAGAGGCAATTTGGAGGCCCCTGTACAAACTGGCTCTATTTTACCTGAGTTGCCCCCCCTCCAGTGTGTACTCCGAAAGAGTGTTTAGTGCAGCCGGGAACCTTGTCAGCGAAAGGCGTAGGAGGTTGCTTCCACAAAATGTGGAGAAGATGATGTTCATAAAAATGAATTATCAACTCTTCCAGGGAGACCAGCCTCTAGAACGTACAGAGGGACCTGTGGTGGTGGATTCCAGTGGGGACGAGTTAATACTCTGTGAGGATGAGGATGTACACAACACTGAAGAGGGTGAGGAATCGGTGGATGAGGAGGATGAGGACAACATCTTGCCTCCGTAGAGCCAGTTTGTGCAGGGCCAGATTAATTGCCAGCTTGTTTTGTGGGGGCCCAAACGAACCAATCATTTCAGCCACAGTTGTGTGGCAGACCCTGGCGCTGAAATGATTGCTTTGTTAAAGTGTGCATGTCCTGTTTATACAACATAAGGGTGGGTGGGAGGGCCCAAGGACAATTCCATCTTGCACCTCTTTTTTTTCTTTGCATTATGTACAGTTTGGGGCCTAGTTTTTAAAACTGCCATCCTGTCTGCCACTGCAGTATCACTCCTAGATGGGTCACGTGTTTGTGCCGCCCACTCGTGTCGCTTAGCATAGTCATCCAGCTTCCTCGGTGCAACCTTTTGGACATAAAAACACTATTGTGAGGTGTGAGGTGTTCAGAATAGACTGGAAATTAGTGGAAATTAAGGTTATTGAGGTTAATAATAGCATAGGAGCAGAAAAACCAACACATTCTGTGATTTTAGCTGTTTTTATGCTTTTTTTAAAAAAAATACAGATCCAAAACACAAAACCCAGAACCCAAAACACGGAAGGGTGGTTTTGGCAAAACCAATCCATATCCAAAACACGAAGAAAGATCCAGATCCAAAACCAAAACACAAAACACGAAAAAGTGGCTGGTGCACACCCCTAGTATATATTCCAATCAAAGAATTAGGATGTAGTTCTAGCCGTGTCAAAATAATAGTTTGCCTTATAGCAGTACATGTAACACGTTTAATACTTAAATAGACAATAACCATGATTGGAGTATTTGTCTATCCTGTTAATGGCAATATTGTTATATAAAGGGTATTATTAACACGTACATTGGCATTTAATTAGAATTATATTGAAACTAACTGGCACATAACACACTGCTACTTATTAATTATATGCATATTAAATAGAGGGGACAACAGAATCTAATTAATATCCCTTCACTGTGAATAGAGTGCATATTTAATTAAATCAGTGCAGTAGCTCTGTAATACTAATACTCATTCTAACAGAGCATTGACATCTATTATAGTATCAATAAGAAATAAATTCACACGGCGGGTTTCTTCTTTTTGATTTTATTATCACATTTTTATTACTAATAGTTTCACAATTACTTTTTCTTTTCATTTTTGATCTATATTTCGCTGCAATCTATTCCGATTGGAATTTTTAATGTATATCTAATAAAGAATTGAATTGTATTAGTTTCAACAAGTGCGCCATATAGGAAGACAAATCTTTTCTTTTTCTTCTTCTGTGATTTTTCCAATACTTTTTTGTCAATTGGCAGCACCCGATTTCGATTGGAAATAATATCTATGAAAATAAAAAATATGGGGTTAACACTAATATTATTATGATATGTGTGCAGACGTTCACATTCCTTTGTATTATATGAATTTACATTGTGTATGCTCAGAAAACTAGCATGCGCAAATGTGTCTGTGCATAGTCATTTGCACTATAGATCCTTACCGCCAAAGAGGTAGAACAGGCAGTGTGGATGGGGGGGAGGGGGGGAAATAATGACGGGCACTAGGCTGAAGCTATGCCTAGGGTGTCAAGAAACCTTGCACCGGCCATGCTCGGCAGTGCTAGTGCGCCTGCATGACCCTGAGTTCACGCAGGTGCACAGAACCCCGATGGCCAGCGGAAAGAGCCGGACAGGGGCGGAGGAATCCGTGCGCACTGCGAGCGGGAGCAAACGCCATCTGAAGATGGCGAATTCTGCCGCAGTCAAGCTCCGAAAATATTGTATTTTCGGAGCTTGATGAATTCTGGATGTAACAGTACTCATATTAAGCTGCAGACAATAACAGTTGGCCAGTTCAGTGGCATCACAAGGGGGGTGCTGGGTGCACCTGAGTGTCACCCCCCGAGGGGTGACACCAAGGTGCAGACTCCCCCTCAGTGACAGGAGCTGGGTGCTGCACTCGGCTCCTGACACAGTGAGGGAGCCAGCACTGCACACAGGGCAGTCCCGCCCCCCCACTAAGAAGCACAGAACCACGGGGGTTCAAGCCTCGCCCCCTGGGCATGAGGCCAGGCCCCTTTTTGGTGGCACACGGCGAAGCCCCACGCACAGCATCCCTTCTCGCACTGGGTTACACTGCGGGGAGGGACGCCACTGGGCCAATTTGACCAATTTGTACCAACTTAGCCACCCATCTCTCTGTATGGGCAACAAGTAACTCTTCTATTTTCTTGTTTGCTCTGTAGTGTAATAAGAGATATTTAGAAGCATATAAGTACTTTTGTATATCATTTTATCTATGTACACTTTGTTTATGCGCATTTTTTGTTACTTTGTTTAGGTGCTGCTTTTTGTAGTATGTTTTCTCCGATGTCAGAAATTATTTATTTTACACTTGTGAATCTTTAATTGCACTTTGCTCTCTGTGACAGCAACTTCTACCTCTGCAAATTAGCTATCATGTGTAAATACTATGTCCAGGTCAAGGTTACTGAATGGCAGTGCAATATTTCATGTGTAGCAAGACTAGATTAGACATTTCAGCAAAATGTAAAAACTGTTCAAATGAAAGGCATTGCCTGTGCTGTTACCATGGCCGTAGTATTTCTTAGGTTAATTTTTTTTTACCTAGGTAACGAATCTTCTGTGGACTGTGCCTGGGTGAGAAGCGAAGCTGTAAATAGCATTATGTCACATTTAGCAACCCAGCCACCATGAATTCCTTCCTTGTGTATGGATACATGGAGTAATGTAAGATATATTCAACCTCCCCCCCCACCCACACACACATTTTGTTTATGTAATAATACTGTCCTGTCCTCTAAAGCAATATATTTATAATAGAGATACATGGTTCTAGGTTTTATTTTCCCCATTATATGAGTGATATACACATTATAAAAATGAATATGTAATAATGTTATATTTGCACATACTTATGTAGCTGCTATAAAGGGGATTGTAAATCTGAATTTAGTGTGTGTCGTCTACTAGTCTAATATTGTTTCTCCCATAACCATAACATACTAAAAAGCAACTGTACTACTGTTCCAAGCGTGACTTACCTGTGTACTTCAAAACAATATGTTAGTTGGTTAGTCATCTTATAATATAATACATTGCTGGGTCAGACTAGGGGAGCTTGCTTGTGAAATTGGCAGTAGCACCAAACTACCATACCTACAGTAGGCATGCTAGGGACCTGGAAGTGACTTGAGTGAGGGCAGAAGTACAGTTCCATGCCCAGTAAGGCCACTTAAAGAAGAAAGTTGTCCCCTCGCGGGCTCGCTGCGCTCGTCGCGCTCGTCGCGCTTCAGGCTTGCCACAATGTTATATTCCCCCTCTATGCCCACTTGGATGGTAGGGAATGATGTTGGACAGTAACTGCTGACGTCAGAGTCCTCTCCGCGAAGAGGATTTAGGGCCTGATTCAGAGCCGCTCGTAAGCGGCCGCTCGTTCGTTCTGACCAATGTTCGCACATCTGCGCATGCGTACGGATTTTAATACGCATGCGCGAACCAGTCAGTGCGGCCGAAAATCGTTTGTTCGCTATATAGCGAATGCCTGCTATTTTGAGTGACAGAAGGAGGCGTATGTGGGTGGTAACAGGGGAAGGTGCTTGAAAATGGGGGTGTGGAATTAGATCGCAGGCGTGCTTAAAGGTCAAAACGGGCGTTTTAAGGGAGTGCATAATTAATACAGCAGCATCATTGACCACGTCACTTGGTTTTTTTTTACTCCGACCTGCTCGCAAAATAGCGGTTGAAAAAAACAGCCACAAGAATAGCGAGCAGTTCATACGCTGTTCGATGTGCTCGATTAATCTAATAAATAGCGGACATGACGTAGGATGCGAGCGGCCAGGGGGCGTATTTTTCAAAATTACAACCGCAAGTTTTGCTCGCTCGTTCAGACTTAGAGGCGTGAACAGACCGCAATTAGCGAACAGTTCATTTGAATAGCCACCCCTTGTTTTATAACGAACGACCGCAAATAGCGAGCGGCTCTGAATCAGGCCCCTAGACTTTACCGTAGGTTTACTGGTTGAAAGGGGGCAGTTCTCCTCCTTCTCCTCCTAAATTACTAGAAGCAAGGGAGGGCAATAAGCAGCCCTCCAGCTGTTGTTAAACTACATATCCCAGCATGCTTTGCAACAGTTTTAGCATGGCCAAATAGCAAAACTGTGGCAGGACATGCTGGGATATGTAGTATTACAACAGCTGGTGGGCCTCTTATCACACACCCCTATTTGAGAAAAAAATTACTGGCAGGGGACTAAGGGGCCCATTTATTAAGGATCGCATTTTGCAATGCGATCAGGGCATGCAGTACCGCCCATGATCGCATTGCAAAATGCGATCATACCGGCCGAATGTATGACCCGGCACATGCAGGGAGACGGGCTCCGAAAAGAGCCCGTCCCTGCGATGTGGCTGGAGCGCATTCCGGGCTGCTGCGCATGCGCAGTCCCGCGGACTGCACATGAGCAGCTCCCATTGCCGGCGGAGGGATCTGGAAGATCCCTCCGCCAGCTGAAATGCGGGTAAGTGCCCATAGGACACAGCGGCTAACGCTATCTTCAGATGGCGTTAGCTGCTGGGGCCAATATCGGGAATGCTTCGCATTCCCGATATTGATACATTTGGCAGCATTGCATCCCCCATAAAAACCTATGGGGAGGCGGCTGCCGGCGGCAATGGAGGGATCGCAGCAGGTATCGGAGATACCTGCTGCGGTCCCTCCTTCATACATTCGGGGGATACTTAGTATTTGAGGTAAACCCCCGAAAACAGGTGTTTTCAGGGAATTTACCTCAAATGCACTTTGATAAATGGGCCCCTAAATCTGACTGCTGCTGAACTATCCCAGTGACCAGCCCTATAACCCTGCTTTCATGGCCTGTGGGTACAAAAATGCTGAGAGAAATATTATACTCTCTGTCAAATATGCTTCACATTTCCTAATTGTGGTACACTTATACAGGTATGCGTATATCTAGACTATGGCATTTATGTAGATTTATTTGCATAGCAAACTCACAAAACCTGATTTAAAAAAACCCATATATATATATATATATATATAAATATATATATATATATATATATATATATATATATATATATATATTAGGGATGTGCAGGCTCGGATAGGTTCGAGTTTGCACGTGGAGTTCGGATTTTTCCCTCCAAAAAAACGGAACTCAGAAAGAGGCAAAACATCTTCTTGCACGGACGAACATCATCATTCCTGGACTTTTGTCCAGGAATGATGATGTTCGTCCGTGCAAGATGACGTTTTGCCTCTTTCTGAGTTCCATTTTTTTGGAGGGAAAAATCCGAACTCCACGTGCAAACGAACCTATCCGAGCCTGCACATCCCTAATATATATATATATTAACAATCATTGTGATAACAAATATCACTGATCGCGTTTACCACATGAAACATATAGTAGATGCCTGTAAACACATTCCATAACTTCATGAGTTTCAATGTTTAAAAAGCTGCCTTAACATTTATACAAGTACTATAGCAGTAGCAGAGAAAGTGATAGAAGACTGTGGGGGAGATGTATTAACGGCAAAATGCGGTAAAACCCCCGAAAATGCAGTTTTCGGGGGTTTTACCGCATTCCCCGTATGTATTAAGCAGCACAATGCGCTGCATTCTGCTGCTTCGCACCGCTAGGTAACGCCACCTTCAGGTGGCGTTACCCAATAGAAGCCTATGGGCTTCTTAGCGCGACGCTCGGGGCTGGGAGGGATCCGATCGGATCCCTCCCATGAGCCCCCGCGGCCCGCATCCTTCTGCGCATGCGCAGAAGGACTTCTGGGTGTTCTACCCGGAAGTCTCTCTGCCCGGCAGCATCGCAAAGGACAGCTCTCATCGAGAGAACTGTCCTTTGCAAAATCCTTGGTACATTCCGTGGTAATGAACCGCTGTATGTATGCGAAGTCGGGGGGGATGTACCGCAATGGCGATGTTGCCGTTAATACATCTCCCCCAATGTCTAGATAACAAATATATAATATTAAAAAATAAGATTTTGTGGTATTCCAGAGATGGGTGTAACTGTACTCATATTAAGCTGCACACAATAACATGACCATTTTGTACTAAATTAGCCACCCATCTCTCTGTGTGGGCAAGAAACAAAATGATTCAGGATCAGTCAAATTTTGATTGAGGTGTCTAATGATCTCATCAGTATGCATATGTGGTTATTTGCTCTCAGATGCTGCATATCAAAATATGTCCAACTGAAAACACAGCAGTATTTCTACATCGAGCAAACAAATGCCAAATATAGTATATAGAGGTGCTGTTAGTTAGTTATAAATGCATTACCCTACTCATGCACATGGTGGCATAATGGTTAACTTTGCTATTTCCACAGCACTGGAGTCATTCCAACCATGGTACTACTGTATCTGTGAGGGCTTTTTATGTACTTCCCATGTTGGTATTGGTTTCCTCCCAAATTCCAAAAACATACTGGTAGGTTAATTTTCTGAGAAAAATGAAACCTATTAAACCTATTGTATTCATGTAATAGAGAATATAGATTGTAAATTGCACTGGGGTAGTAACTTATGTATTCTGCCCAGTCATTGGGAGAGTTCTAGGCACCTAGAAAGTCTCCCACCCACCTGTGTGTGCCACTGAATAACTTAGAGGCAGGCGCTGGTAGAGAAGTATAGTAAGTGCCAGCTGCTGATCGCTGCGCAGACATCAAGGTCGCCGTAGACCCCCTGCAATGCCACAATCATGTCCCACTAATGCGTACTGTGCCATAGTCTTTACTCTCCTGCCCATGGGCCCCCTCATATCCTAAGATAAGAATCCTTACTGCAGAAAAGAAACAATGTCACTCTCTTTTATGTAAGCAAAGCGGAATTACAGAACATTCTTTTCCTTTTTGCTGAATGATGTTCACACTTATATCTAAGAGCACATGATTAAATATACTTTGTTAACATACAATACAGTTTTATTGGACACTTTACATAAAACACAAATTAAATCTGGTTTGTCAACCTTGGCTTTAAAGCCCGTATCAGTTTCCCAACAATTTATACCCTTGCCAAGTTACTCTACATTCTTACACTGACACTGAGAGAAAGTCATTGCTTGTATGCTCACACACCCCTCACACACCCCTCACACACCTCCTGTATGCCTCTAATCACAAGACATGTTTCAGGCAAACGTACACTGCCTTTTATAGTACCTGCTGTCTCATCATTGTAAATAGCAGGCTTGGGCTGTCATTGTTATGATAGTTCTGAATGTGATGGTAGCTGTTTACAGTGTGAAAAATTAGTCTCTAAGATACAAAAGTGCAGTGGGATCCCATTCTGTGATCTGGCTTTTATCTTGTGAGGCAATGGTCTTTGTCTGCACTATGCACATGTGAGTAATTACTCATTGTGCTTAATGTGCTTCCTGTGCACTATACGGAGGAGCAGACTTTAACAAAAAATCAGGCTGTGAGCGATGTCAAATAAAATAAAAAATAATTTGAAGACAAACATCTGCAAAAGTTTTACATGAATATTTGTGAGACAGAAAGAGGGGGATTTAGGGGCATATATATCAAATCTTGATGTGAGATAAAATTGTGAGATATATATCATCAACCAATCAGCTCCAAACTATCATTTCTTAAACACAGCCTGCAAAATGTAAGTTAGAAGCTGATTGGTTGGTGATATATATCTCACAATTTTATCGCACATCAAGCTTTGATACATATGCCCCTAAAGGTGCGTACACTCATAGCGATTTTTTGGACTATTGAGCGTCCAAAAAATCATTCAGTGTCTGCCCCAAAACGATGAATGAAAACTACCAATGCGCACTCCTGTTTGCAGCTGGTAGTAGCTGACGATAATATCAGGTTGAACATGTTCGGGGATGAGGAGGGAGCCCGCCTCTGAACGAAATTGTTCTTGATTTCGTTCAGTGTTTGTGCTCACTGTTGTTAACAACACTGAGCACACTCCTGCCGGGGACACACGGGATGATTCCATTCATGGATCAAATCGTCCCGTGTGTACGCACCTTAAGTCTGCACATCACTGCTGTGACTGATTTTCCATAATACAGAGTAAGGGGTAAATTTACTAAGAATCGAGTTTGGTCGAGATAACAATCTCAGGAGAGTTTAGGCATGATTTTCAACTCACAAATTGACTAAAGGCAAAGTCGGGTGAGTTAGAGAGAGCTTTCTTCTTACTCGTAAAACTCAGGTGATATAGCAAACTTGAATCTTATCACCATTGGGCAAACTCGGAAGTACTTTTCACCTAAAAGATAAAGCTCGCAAATATACCAAGAATCGAGATGACAATCTCGGGTAAGATGTCTGCAAACTCTCTGCCAAATTGAAGTTTTAAACACTCACCTCCAGAGCTGCGAGTTTGGCTGAAACATACACAAATCATTATGATTTGTGTATGTTTCTACCTGTAAATAGTTGAAATAGGGTATATGTGTGTGTGTATATGTATGTATATGTATGTAATAAAACTGGACTTTCACGGTGTGTGTTTTGTGTTTTATTAGACATTTCTTTACAGGTGAACTACAGGCACCAGCGGGCCCTTAATGTCCCAGCACGCGGGGGAGGCTTGTTGGTACCAGCATGCGGGGGAGGCTTGTTGGGACCTGCAGTTTGACTGTAAAGACAATGTTGATACTTCTATTTTTTACACACCACATACACTACCCGCCACCCACTGCCCAGGGGTGGCGGGGATAGCTCCGGGCTATCAGTCTAGGCAAGGGTTGCCCAGGAGAGGGGGACCTCTTTATTGGGGGGATCCCCAACTCCCCAGGGATCCCTGGCCTGGGCTGACTAGCGGTCAGGACTGATGCTGCAGCTGGGGGGCCCTCAAACAGGCTCTCAAGACCCACTACTTCATCAAAGCCTTCCAGCTCCCATTCTAACTTGCTGCAACATGCTGCTTACTTCCTGATTACCCCATCTGTGTCACACCTGTTTGTCTGCCCCTCCCCTTTATAATGTAAGCTCTTACGAACAGGGCCCTCCCCTCTTGTACTTCTCCTTACTTAACTTTCATCTACTTCTTAACCCCCACTAGGGCACCTAACACTTGGTTGATTACGCTCTGTTGCATATCTAGGTGTTATGGTCACTTATGTAGCAATGTATATTATCCATGTCCTTGTCCTATATTATATTGTACTGTAAGTTGCTTGTCAAATATTTTGTTTATGTACTTTGTAAGGTGCTGCGAACACTTGTGATGCCATATAAATAAAGGATAATAATAATAATAATAACAATACAAAGACTTATCTTTTGAAAAGATCATGTATTGATACCCATCGCTACCCTGGATGCTGCTGGGGTGTTGATGGTGTATGGGGGGAGAGTCACAGGATGCTCCTGGGATGTAGATAGTGTGTGGGATGGGCTGCTTGGGTGTTGGAGATGAATGAGGGGGGAGAGGTATCTGGGTGCTGCTGGAGTGTTGTCTTTGTGGGTGCTGCTGGGGGGAATCAGTATGATTTACTGCCGGACCCATGCCCGGCGGTTGGAATCTCGACAGCGGCATCCTAGCAGAGGAAATCCCGATCGTCCAAGGTAACCTAATTCTACACCCTAACCCTAACTTTTTCCCCCAGTGCCTAACCCTAATAGCCCCTCTAAGTGCCTAAACTTAACCCCCGGGAGGGGTCTAACCCTCCCCTCCCCCCGCGGCTATCCACACTCTGCGCCCGGTGTCCCTTTGATCAGGATGCCGGGCACCGGTCTCCCTGAATCGGTAAAATGACAGGCATCTAGATTTACGTGCCTGTTATTTAAGCCTCGCCAGGATTAAGCAGTCGGGAAGCTGGCTGTCGGGATTAGGTCAACCGGCTTCCCGACTGCATACCCTGCTGGGGTGTTGATGCTGAATGACGGGAGGGTCTCTGGGTGCTGCTGAGGCATTGATAGTGTATGAGGGGGCTGCTAGGGTGTTGGTGGTTAATGAGCAGAGAAGGGTATCTGGGTGCAACTGGAGTGTTGGTGTTAAATAGGGGAGAAGTGTCTGAATGCTGCTGGGGTATTGGTGGTGAAGGAGGGGAGTTGTGTGAATGTTGCCGGGGTGTTGGTAGTGCATGAGGGTAAGGTGATGTCTGGGTGCTGCCATAGTTGATGAGGTGGGTTGGCTGGCTGCTGCTGGTGTGTTGCTGATGAATGAGGGGAGGTGGTTGGGCTACTATCCCATGCAGGAAAATGCTCAATTATTTTTATAAATTGGTTCCAATTTGTTTTTTGATGCCTAAATCAGCAAGGAATTTGCACTCTGCTAAGGAGTTGCCTGATATTGTACAATGTAAGGTTGATGCAGAGGTTGATTTAGAGCTCATAAGTGTCCCACTTCCGTCAGCTCCTTTATCTGATTTGTGTGGTTCACCTTTGGGGGGTAATACCTATAAAGGTGCCAGGAAAGTATAGACTCATATAGATCTGTTTTATCCACAGGGCAGATCTATAAATTATGCTACCCCTGATTATTTATGTAGGGACTGTTATTGTCATTTGATTTAATGTACAGCTACGATAAAGGGACATTGATGGCAAAGTTGGACATTGAGTCTGCATTTCGTCTCCGTCCAATGGCGTAAATTCATCCCAGATGCCCGGAGGCAAGTTATAATTTGGTGCCCCCTTAAAAAAAAGGGAAAATAAATATGGTGCATCTATCTATCTATCTATCTATCTATCTATCTATCTATCTATCTATCTATCGTATATATCACATAAGCACAAAAACACTAATATAGAATAGCCTTAAATGGAGTGAATATATTGTGGGCAATGGAGGAGGTGCCCCTTTAGTGCTGGCACCCGGCAGCAAGCGCCTCCATTGTCTCCCATAGTTCTGCCCCTGTCTCCGTCCACTACATACAGGATCCATTCAATATATGGGTTTCAAATTAAATGGGCATTTTAATATAGATAAATGATTGCCTATGGGCTGCACCATTTCTTGCTTATTTTATCATCTGTATTGGTGCATTCAGATGGGCATTGGTCGCCCTGGTATAGCACATTACCTGGATGATTTTCTCATTATAGGCAAAAGGGGGAGTGTAGTCTGTGTGGATGTCTTTTTTTCTGTGTTAGCCTTGTTTAGAGTGTTTGGGTTTCCTGTAGAGGAGGACAAAACGGAAAGTCTCACCTCTTGTTTGTCCTATCTAGGATTTGAGATAGACACGTGTGAATGTTTGGACAAAATTGACAAGTTAGTCAAATTCAGGAATTTGAGATGAGCGGGTCGGATTACCTGTAATCCGAACCCACCCGAACTCCTTGTATCCGAGGCAATCCGAGCGGCAGCTCGAGTCTTCCCATCTGACTCGGATTCAATGCGGCATCGGATTCTCATGGGTTATAGATTCTATATAAGGCGCTGCGCCCGTGATTTGGCACCATTTCACTATCAGGCACGCTGTTGTATACTGCGTGGTACTTTGCTCTATAGGCTGTGCAGTGTCCAGACTCACAAGTGGCTGTGCTGCTTTGTATAGTGATTGTGTATAGGGGGGGGGTCATGCTGCTGTATGCTATACTGTACTCTGCTGTATTGGCTTTGCTGTGTCTAGACTGCAGACTCACAAGTGGCTGTGCTCTGTATAGTATGTATATAGGGGCATGCTGTTGTATGCTGCACTGCATTGTGCTGTATTGTTGTGCTGTGTTCAGACTCGCAAGCTGTGCTCTGTACAGTCAATGTGTATAGGGTCACGCTGCTGTATGCTGCGCTGTACTCTGCTGTATTGGCTGTGCTGTGTCCAGACGAACAAGCTGTGCTCTGTATAGTCAAAGCGCTGTACTCTGCTATAAATTCAATTGGTTGTGCTGTGTCCAGACTCTAGACTCATTAACAAGTGGCTGTGCTCTGTATAGTCAGTGTGTATAGGAGCACGCTGTTGTATAGTCAGTATGTATAGGAGCATGCTGCTGTATGCTGCGCTGTACTCTGCTGTAAATTGGCTGTGCTGTGTCCATCTAAAGTGGCTGTTCACAGGCAGCACTACATTGTGCATTGTCACTGTCAGTTGTAAAAAAATATATATTTTTTACAGTTAAAAAATGTAAAATAAAGTTAAAAAAATTGCTTATTTTAACTTTAAGTTTCACAACCTGTGTGCGCTGTACCCCTGTGCATTATTATTCACATACATAATAAAATAAAACCCCTTTGAATTGCCGCAGTGAGAGTTCAGCTCCGGAGTGAAAAATAAAGATATTCTTACTTGTAGTGTTTGTACGGTTTGGAGCGCTTTACCCTAATGCACTTTGTTCACATGCATATATAAGCCCTGTGACTCCATGCAGTGTGAGCCATGTGCTATGTTGGAAGTGGAACTACCACGTGTTTGTGCCGCCTACTACTGTAACTTAGCTTAGTCAGCCAGCTTGCTTGGTGCAACCTTTTGGACTAAACTGGATGAAAACAATATTGTGAGCTGTGATGTGGTCAAAAGTGACTGGAAATGAATGGAAATTAATGTTATTTTGCCAATTTTTGGAGAAAAAAGTACAAAGTCACGTCCGTTTTGCAAAAAACAAAACCGGACGATGAATTTGAACAAAAACCAACAAAAATGGTCTGGTGCATATCTCTACTCGTTATTAGTTTATTAAATTTTGCATGTCACATTATCCCCATATGGAGAGTTGTTTTTATAAGAAATTAGAAAGGATGACAGCAGGGGTTTCACATCCGGTTATCTAAGGAGCTCAAAGATTATCTCACAATTTGGCCAAGCTTTTTGTCGGATTTAGAGTTGTATTCAATTTGAGCAGACCCACGTTACTTTTCTGCCTCCCGGACTTTTTGCCTACTTTCGCCTGTTTTGCAGGTGGAAAAGTATCGCGCGTGTGCCCGCCTATCCCCGTATCCAGTTTGAAAGTAGGGACCCGGCAAAACTTGAACAGGCAGAAAGTACTGTCAGATTTGGGGAAATCAGCCTGATACCCCCCAAAAGATGCTCTGACATGGGGGTTAGCTATGGTTACCCCCGATTTGGCTTGCTGAAGGTATTTGGTGTTTTTAAACAGGCTCAATAGCTGCTAAATAGCGCTTTTGTATAAGTGGTGCAGAATAGTATTCAGGGGTATTTTTTGCAGAAAATAACTTATCCCAGCAAATTTGGGATTCTTGAAAAAGGGGGCCAGCATATTTAAAAGTTGGTAAAGTTAAGTTTAAATAATCATGAAAAATCCACCTGCCACAAGCCCCTGCAATGTAAAAAAACACATGGGGCATACTTGGGGACCCCTCCAGAGTCAAGTTCGCTAGTTTTAACTTTGTCCCCCAACTTATTCTTTTTTCCCCCAAAATTCAAAGTGATTTTTTGGGGTGTTCTTAAGTTTTTTTTGTTATTTTTATTTGACGCAGTTTACCTTTGGGGGACTGTCTGAAGGCTGCATGGGGGTTCCCGCAATGTTGAACCCCAAACCCCAATTCTGCACTTTTTTCCGCCTGCTATTCATAGGCGAAACTTTTCCGCCTATTACATTGCATTGACTTTCCGTCTAGGCGAAAAGTCTTCCAAATTGAATACGGAGGAAAGTCAAAACAGGCTAAAAGTTTCCGCCAAAAACACCCGAAAATGGCTTTTCGCCTCAAATTCTTACCTTAGTGGGTAAGTATTTGGTCATCTATCCCAATGTCTCTTTGCAACTGTTTGTGGATGTGGCTGGGACTTCTGGTGTTGGTGACTATTTCGATGTGGAATGGTACATGGCACCTTGGCCAGCCTCTTGGCACGCCAAAGATTTTACCAACAGCTTTTGGAAATATTTACTGATCATCGTGGTGTTTGAGCTTTGGGTTAGTAAAATCAGAATATCATTTTCTGGTGTGACAATTTAGATGTCGTTCATATGATCAACAATCAGTAGGCCTCCACTCCAGAAGCTTTGGGGTTATTGATGCCTGCGGAGATTGGGAAGCTTACATTACAAGATCTGAGTGAGTAAGGTAGTTCATCATGTTTTATTGGTGATATACTCGTATGCTAATGTCAGAGGTCATTTTAGAATATCATTAACCCCAAATTTCCCAAATTTAAACTGCACCCGTCCGCTGGTCACATTGCAGGCAGATATGACTTGGACAAATAGTCATGTGTGCTGGAACTGCAGATGTTGCTGGGGTTTGGGCCTCTGTGTATCTAGTGCCTTAGCTATGTCAATATTTCCTTGTAAACTGATAAACTGGTTATATGTATCCATGCCTGAGCTCCCTCTTTCCCACTGTACACTGCCACCCTCTTCTATTCTCTGTCTAATGCCACATTGCGAGATATCAGCTGCTTGCTTCCTTTTACTGTGCCTTATTGTGTACTGACTTTGCCGTCTAAAGTATAATTACCCAGGACCACTTTTTAAGGGGGCTTGCAATAAAGCTCTGTCCCTGTGAATCCCCTCCGGAGCCTTATCATGGTATTTTCACAAAAAATACAGTGACAAGTGCCCCATGCTACCCCTCAGTGCTAAGCCCCGCCCCCACGATCGTGGCCCCCCACGACCACTCCTCATCGTCCCCGCGACCCCCCCTCCCTTAATTACACTTACCTGCAGTTATCGGGCCTCCAGTGATGTCCTCTGTGGCTCCTGTCAGGTGACATCCCATACTGCACTGGGACTTTGTCAGGTGAAGACCGGGCCCCAGTGCAGGATGGGAGACCAGCTGAACGGAGGGAGGACATCACCGGAGCCCTGATCTCCAGTCCCTGGAATCAGGTAAAAATTTAGTAACTGTAGGTGATACTAAAATAATGTGAAAAGGGTGTGAAAACACCCCTTTTCACTTTATTTTAGTAAAAATAATGTTAATAAGTAGAGCTCCTGGTGATATCAGTGTTAATAACTAGGAATTTGGCACCAGTTACAGTCCAGGTTCCCAGGACAATGTGAGGGCCCCCTTGGAGGCGTTGCTGTCCCCTGTGCCCCCTGGAGATTTAGGCCTGTATGATTGTGATTCATCCAGTCCTGTTGGGTCTTGGCAGTATTCGAGGCAACTGTGCTGCTCCAACAGTGGTGCTCCGGGGGTGAGGGGTGGGGCATGTTCATCGTCCTCATCAGCGGTGGCTGTAGCTCCTCCCCAGCTTATGATTGGGTTTCCTTGTCTGTTTGCTTGCTTCCATATGGTGCAGTAATAGGTTGGCAGACTGTGCAGGTATGTTTTGGTGGGGTTTATGGTTGATATGTGTCATTCATCTGCTGCTTATTCTTTCTGTCGCTGCTTCCTCTCCAGTCATTGGGGCCTCTGCTCTGGTTTGGTGTTCCAGCAGAAGTGTTGTATACTCCTCCTCCTTTGGGGCATATGTCAGGGGTCCTCAGGTGAGTCCTTTGCAAACTGGCAGCCATACTGGGTGATAGCTGTTGCTCATCGGATAGCACAGGGTCTCGGTGCACCCGTAACCAACATGCTGTCGTTCCCCAGCATTAGTCATAGACAGAGGCACGGTTTTAGTGTGGATTTGGCAGTTTACCCGGGCAAAGTAGTGCACTACACCGTTCAGTTGTCTGTTTCACAGTTGACTCTTCCCATATGTTATATACCTTTATATTTGATATTTGTCCATGTTGAACAGTTGTTCACAAATACAGTACTTGCCATTTGAGTAATGTTAAATGCTGTTATATTGCAATCAATAGCTTCCTGGTAATGGGGTGCAGACAACAGTGATGTGCTCATTCCCATGGCAGTCTCTCCATGCTCAGTTTCGCATTGTAATGTAGTCTAATAGAAAGACACAGTGATTTATCATAGTGTTCTAAGGGGTCACTTCACATTTGCGCTGTTGCCTTTCTGTGTTTACTCCATTTCTTTTGTTTACTGGTGCGTTTTGTATTTGCTGTTACTGTTTGTCACAGGAACTGGTAAAGCAGCTTAAATGTGCTCATCCTCGTTGGGCTGGTTGTGCTTCGGCAGAGGCTGTCATCACTGGGCTTGTGCATAAAGCGCCACACTTATGGCATGGTTTTTGCCGCTAGCGGGGTGAGCGCCTGCATCACATTAGTATTATGTCTTAGGGAAGTCTAAGGCAGTGGGGTTGTAGCAGCTTGCTGGCATTTTCATTTTCTTACAATGGCATGAGTAGCGCAGCTTAGCAAAGGGTTATGGTGTAGGTGGGAGACTACAGTTTGGGCATGGCTGGCACCAGTGCCAGGGAGTCTCAGGTTTACCCTTAGCCTGTTAGTGCTTCTTTTATTAGTCTGGCCCTTACTTGTTTTTCTTAATATGTAATGTTCATTTTAGCTCGCCTTTGTGACCTGCCTGACGATATTAAAATTGAACCTCTATACACACCTTCCTATACCTTCTAAGGATGATGCTAATTTGCATATGCAGTCATACAGTAAATAAAGACTTAGACCTGGAATCTGTGGTTCCAAAGCACAAGTATTATTCTAGTAAAAGTACAGTCAGTTACACGCAATTGATCCAGACACAATTTAGGTGCAAAGGAATTATACAGACCCAAGTACATACATACGCAGCACCTCTGGACCAGATCCCGGCATTCAGAAAGAAAACCTCCGTCAATCAGCATTCAGCAAGAAGACTAAAGACCCAGTGTTTGAGCACACATGTTTATACCCCCCCAGAATAGACAGGACAATAGAGAAGTTTCTTGCTTATGCCATTGGTTCCCAGGGGAGAAGCTTATGTTACAGTGCATTTAACAGGCTGGTTCAAATAGACTCGCCCAGCCTCTAACAACTGAGGGTCTTTTCCCTCCCGCCTCCCCATGCTGCATCCTAACAGTTGTTCCTAAAATATACATTTTGTTGCTTGTAGTCTCTGCGGTCCATAAGTTGGGAATGCATGATGCGATCTCCACACCGATAGTACCGGAATTCTGTTGAAAGAGTACGCATCAGTTCGAAACCAAACACGGCTGTCTTAACATGTATAGAACCTTAGTTATCAAATATCTTTATTTCTCAGCATTTAAACTAACTGAACCAACTTAAATCAAATACTTTAAAGCTTATTAAACCTTATTTGTGAATATGTAATGTGTGAGTATTCGGGGTTTGATATAAAGACGTATTAATGTGTGTATGAGGAAGGGTGCACTTAACTCTCACTAAGTGAACATCTTAGCAGTGTGACATGTTGAGCCAGATAGTTCCACATACCCACTCTGTCAGCAGCCCCCACCTGTCCCAGGCTTCAAAAGAAAAAACTCTTTATTCTCCCAGTCTCTTGTGTGAAATGCAAATAGCCCAGCTACAAGAGACAGACCTAAGATGACACTCTAGTCTTTGAAATCATGTCATTGCAGGAAGCTTGCTAATGTAAGGTGTGTATTCGAGCCAGATCACCTGTAGTGAGGGCAGACACTGTCCAGGAAGCTTATCTACACAAGCTAGTTGTCACGTAGCCATTTGCTCTATTCATCTAATGCAATCCAATTTTTTTACATATTGTAAAGCCATTTCTGAAATATATCCTTTATAATACGTAAAGTCATGAAATAGGCTTCTGGTGAATTGCCGTAAATTATGGCGATGGTCACAGATGCATTCGCATGATGCTAATAGTATTATCGCCACATGTACTAAAGTGTGAGTTTATCTAAAATGGCGCTTAGGCGGCCATTTCGCAAAATGGCGTCTTGCGGCCAGTCGCAAGATGGTGTCGCTGCGATTCAATTTTAAACTGATCTTGTCTCAGCCAATTATTCAGCTTTGACAGGCCTTTCATATTTCACATTGGTGAGCTTGTTGCCACACTTTCAGGCATGCCGTCCCACCTTCTGATGTTTGATTCAGTTTTTACAGGTTGCGACGCTCAAAGTATGACTGGCTGTGTTGTGGGCTCCTCTGTGTCCCTGTGCTGACTCCTGGATTTGCCCAGTCACAGTGTCCCAGGTCTATTTGTTGTCTGGTTATCTAGTTGATGTTGCATGCTTGATGCAGCTAGATCAGGGATGGGGAACCTCAGGCCCAGGGGCCATATAAGGCCCCCGGAGTCATTTGGTCTGGCCCTTGGAGCATTTTTCTGCTATCCTCATTTGGCTAGCAGGGTGCCTAGAATGGCAGCCTGCAGCCAGAATCTATGCAGCAGTGCTGTCTGGAGCACTCTTAGGACGCTTCAGACTGTCACACCGCTGCCCTTACAGCTCCCTGGAGCATCCTGAGGACACTCCAGACATTGCTGTAATCACTGGCGATTGTGGCCCCATCCCTGTGTGACATCAGACAGAGGGGGCATGGCCTGCAGCAGGCCTACGAATAATGTTATATATGTCAAAATGGCCCTCGGCAGCAAAAAGGTTTCCCACCTCTGAGCTAGATGGTTTCCCAGTCGCAGTCTTTCAGCTACATTGGGTCTTCCAGCGTGGTAATCTATTGAGCAGGTTGTCCAGCATGCCATGTCACCTGACTGAGGTATCATGTTCAATTCGGTGTGTGCGGGTTGCGACGTTTGAAGTCTAACTGGCTGGGCTGTGGTTGTTGGGCTTTTTTTCCATCCCTGTGCTGACTCCCTGAAGCTATCCCAGTGTCACTCCTAGAATTGAAGAACTTAATTAATATGAGTCCAATGTTGGAAGCATCGAATGAGACTGTTGGTTGGAGGTATCAGATGGAACCGATGGTGGCTGTAAAAACAAGTCTCAGTGGTAAAAACCAGATTGGTGTGCAAGATGCTATAGAAGACTTGTTTACCAGATATAGGAACTGGGGTCTGATTCACTACCGATCGCAACTGCGAATGCAATAGCGATTACACACGCAGATCAACTGCGATAGTATGCTAATACATTGCGATCGCTATGTCGCTGCAGTTCAACATAAGAACGCCCACTGTACCATACATATATCCATAATGTTTAGCAAGACTGTGAAACCATCGGTACAATCGAGTACAATTGCAGCCTCAAGCACACTTACACAAGGTCAGACCTTACTCAGAAATTGCTAACTTCATCGCAAACTATGAGTCCTCAGGCTGCGTAATGCATCGCAGTGGGTAATTTATGCACCCCCCTTCAACAGCGTTCAAATGCACTGGCAAGCCTGCATTTCTCCAACCACACCCCTGTCACCACCCTCAAATGGCACTTCCTGTCAATCACTCTGCGATGGGTCTGTGTAGTCACTGTGATCGCTGGCCCGATCGCAGTGGCCAGCTTACGCACGGGCACTGTGATGCATACGCAATTACACATGCGCAGAAAGCAACAATCAGCCAATTGACGTTGTACTGGCAACAGAGGCCAGTCTGTAAATGGAATTTATAGGGGAGGATCCCCAGGGATTGGATGCTGCGAACAGCTGGTCTGGGAGCAGCGCTCTGAGTGGAGGAAGAATGACAGAGTCCAACATGGCCACGCCAATACTTTTGTTTAGGAGGGAACACTGGCACGCAGCCCGTGTGCCATAATGCTGGGAAGACACGCTGTGAGCAAGAGGCTGTGGAGAGCATCTATATGCTCAGTAACAGGACACCGAGCGGACGAGGCAGGAGCAGCACAGACAGACCCCAGCACCAGCCGGTAATGAAGCGCAGCATGAGTGGACCTCCGACCCATCCTGGACAGGCACTGGAGCGGTAAGAAAGTGGTTTTAATAGTCCGTAGCGTGACACCCAGGCCTCTGTATTGTCTGGTGATCCGGTTGAAGGCGCATGGTTTCTGTATTTTGGTGGTTCCCCGATCACGGTCTTTTAGTTCGGCTGGGTCTTCCAGTGCTGTATTCTGTCGATTGGGTAGTGCCTTAGGGGTCTATTTACTAAGCAGTGTTAGGAGACAGAGTGAAAAGTGATAAGGTGCCAGCCAATCAGCTCCCAACTGCCATCTCACAGGCTGTGTTTTTGGAAAATATCAGTTGGGAGCTGACTGGCTGGCACCTTATCACTTTTCACTCTGTCTCCTAACACAGCTTAGTAAATAGACCCCTTAGAGATTATGGTGTCTGACTGCTTCAACACTGGGGCTGCCAAGACTGCTCTGGCCCTCAGGCTTCTGTCATCTGTGCCCCAGTTGCTGGGAGACCTTTGCTTATTAACACTAGTCCCGTTGCTGTCTGTGTTTCTTTGTTGTTTTTATTAATTGCCATTTTTCTAAATTATTTTAACTTGGGAGTGTTCCGCCGTGCATCACTGTTAGCGGAGTGGCCTCGAGGGATTTTCCCCTGTTTTGCCCTGAACCATAGAAACTGATTGACTATTTTACTACTGGCAGGTTTTTCAGGTTTTTACCTCGGGCCAAGTAATTACCCCCCCTCCCACTTTCCTTCATCACTCCTTTGACTGTGGGCCTGATTCAGCAAGGAATGCACGCTAGAAGATGCACGCACCCAGCCGCTGCGAGAAGATGCAAATCAATGCATACACAGACCCCCAGTAAAACATAAAGCCGCCCACCTATGCCGTGATTAGAAGCAGACACCCAACAAAACATAAAGCCGCCCACCTATGCCATGATTAACAGCGTAAACATCAGGAACATCGAGTGCCATCGAAGCTGTGTGTAAGCGAAGGGTAGACCTGACCCTGCCACAGGACTTAAGAGATTCCTGCACGCAGAGAGGCACATGGCTGCGTATGGCGCCGCTGAGATTAATTTATGTACGCCCCTGTAACGGCATGCGAACGCACATGCACGACTGTGTTCAGCCGGCCACCACCCTGTCACCACCCACAACGGCACGTCCTGTCAGTCAACATCGAAGGTCTCTGGGGGCTCCCTGCGTACTCTGAGAGAGCCCTTACCGTACTCAGTGGCCTGTTCGCGCACGTGCAATGTGATGCATACGCCTGTGCAGATCGCAAACATCAGCTCGCACCGTGCGTTCTCTCACTTGCGTTGCTTGCTGAATCAGGCCCTATATTTCTTCCTTAACTGGTTGGCATAGGTTAGCCCTTGTGGAGTAGGGGGTTAAGTGACTGCTTATTTGCAGTGCAGGTCGGGAGTTCTTTTGCCGTTGCGGGGGATCCCTTAGATATTTGTCCACTTTGGTTCATGGGACATTCATTTGTTACTGGGCTTTCAGGTCCCCTTAATGTTGATGCCTCTGTGTTTTGGATGGACGGCATCCACCTTTGGCGCTGCTACTTTGTTGATGCACGCGCGGCTAAGGCGCACACAAGTCACAAACACAGAAAAAGTTTAAATTTTTTTTTGCACTTTGGGAGTTACACCACCCTTCAACAGATCAGCCGGCCCTTGACTTATGACACAGGCACACGCTTGGCGCTGCTACTTTGTTGATGCACATGTGGCTATGGAGCACACAAAAAAATATTTATTTTTTATTTTTGGGGGGCACTTTGGGAGTTACACAGACCAGCCGGCCCTTGACTTATGACACAGGCGCACGCTTGGCGCTGCTACTTTGTTGATGCATGTGCAGCTAATGCGCTCGCAAACAGAAAAAAATATATATATTTTTTGCACTTGGGGGAGCACCCCTGATGGACAGAGCACCCCCTGGACAACACTACAGCACCCCTTTAGGACTACAGCTTTTATGGGACAACAGCACTGCACAACACAGCCCAGCCAGCCCCTATGGACAACAGCAACACCAGCACAGCAACCCCCACCCTCCCTCTATGGACAACACAGCCTTTATGGGACAACAGCACTGCACAAGACAGCCCAGACAGCCCCTATGGACTTTAGACACAGCCCCTATGGACAACAGCAGTACCAGCACAGCAAACCCCCACCCTTCTTCACTGTCCACCGCCGGACTGCAAAATGGCGCCGACGCTAGGACCTTTTATAGAGTCCAAAACCCGCGAGAATCCGACAGCGCGAGGATGACGTTTTGCCTCGTTCCGGGAACCGAGTCTGGCGGGAAAACCCGAGCCGGACTCGGTTCCCGGCTCGGATCGGGGGGCTCGGGGGGGTTCGGATTTCAGAAATCCCTAGTTTCGAGTGAGCTTAATATAAGTGCTTTGCAGGTGCTGGATTAGGTCACACAGGGGAGAATTGTGTAAATATCGTTAAGTGAGACTGGAAGAGCAGTTTAGTCCTGACTTTGCAGAAGTTTTGCAGGCTCAGTCTAGTCCCTTGTGAGCATATATACTAAAGTGCGTATTTTTAAAAATGGATATGTTGACCATAGTAACCAATCAGATTGTACCTGTTCTAGAAGGTGCTAGATAAATGATAAGTACAATGAAATTGGTTACTATAGGCAAGATCTCCAATTTAAAAAAAATCAACTTAGTAAATAACCCCTTTAGTATCTCACAGACGTGATATTAGTTGCATCAAACAACACCAGTTACTTGGGTACGTCAGCAGGGACTCCAGCAACAATCCTGAAGTAAGATGACGACAACAGCATCATTTTGAAGATTTTAATAACAGGATACAGCCAATTATCATATGTGAAGAATTGTCTTTAGTTTGTTAAGATGTCGAAAACTGTCAAAATAAAAACAAATTAACAATTAAAAAACACAATTTTCTTGAATTATGTATTAAATTGACAAAATATCTGAACAAAAGTAGTGGAACAGGTTTTTCAATTTTTTTTTTTTATTATTATTTTGTTTTGTGGGGTGGGAGATTGCTACACCATGCATTTGTGCATAAACTTTGCACTGGTGGGATACCTGTCTGTTTTGTTTTTTCAATGTCGTCTTGAGAAGACTAAATGGTCCAACAATTGCCTCCCTCCTGGTATAAATTATTTATAATATAACAAGTTTTTAAAGAATAGTTACCCTAAATTGTCATTCTAATACTTTTGTAGGAAATTAAATTGCTAAACTTGAACACATTTTTACACAACCCTTCTAAACCGGATGTAGTTAATTTGGCCGCTTTCGGGATGCAGGCCGTCGAAATCCCGTCTCCTGAACCACAGCTAAAGACAGACGCCAGAATCCAGACCTGGTATGAGTTGCCATCGCCTGAATCCCGACAGCCGGCATCCTCAACGATGTTACAGCGTGAAAGTGTAGTTTTATGCTGGGGTGGGAGGAAATTAGATTTAGGCACCATGGGGGGGTTAGGGTTAGGTACTAGGGGGAAGGTTAGTTTTATGCACTAAGGGGGGAGAATTAGGTTTAGGCACTAATGGGGAGGGTTAGGAGGTGAAGGGGGGCGGGTTAGTGTACTTTCAGAGCCCCCCTCATCATGCTGATTATTGGGATGCTGTTGTCCGTCTCACACCCCCTACACGTACACTGGAAAACAGACAAGAAAAACAGAACAATAATACAAACACACACAAGCACTCTTCACAATGTACTTGCTGTCTGCTCTGCGCCAGTACTGCTTTACAGAGCCGTAACTAGACTTTTTGGTGCCCTGTGCTAGAAAGAGCATTGGTGCCCCCCTCATTTTTCAAAAGGACATAATGCACCCAAAAAAGGGGAATGGCCTCATGGGGAAGGGCCAGGGAAGAGATAGGAGAGGCCAGGAGATGCTGGGGATAAAATAAGAGGAAGCTACAAGTGAGAATGATAATAGACAGAAATTTGACAGGCCCAAACAGCGCCCCCTGACCTGTGGTGCCTGTGCCATGGCATCGGCCGCACTACCCTACGGCCCTGCTGCTTTAGGCCGGCCTACTGTGTTCTTTTTTGTAGACCAGACCCTTTAAATCCCGCCATTAGGCTGGACCGCAAGCTCCTGGCTGTCCTGCAACAGATCCTGCCAGGTGAAAAGACGACAAAGAACAGAAATTTAGACCCACAAACATATTCAACTCACCACAAACTCCCAGACCCTAGCTCCATTGCATTTGGCTCCTGTTTCTTTGTGCAGTGGAGTGTGTAACTTCTTTATGCGCATTACTGTATGCCACCAACAACCAAGATTTCTTTAAAAACCAATAAGTTCAATACAAAATGCATAATACAGGCGGAAATCCCTGATGCTCTCGGCCTCCACACTGAGCTGCAGCAGCACATTGTCCCGGCCGCCCCCCACAACCTCCCGGCTGGCCTGGACCGACACTAGGATGGTGGGCATCACGATGTTACCTCGGCCTGGGGTCAGACAGCGGCCTCCCTGCACCTGTCACTTACTGGTAATGGGAAAACTCCGGCTCCATGTTGCCCCTGGGGCCTCCTGATGTAACTGCACCCTGTCATCTGTCACTGTCCTATACACAGTATGGGGGCCATTGTCACTGACCTACAAATTGTATGGGGGCCCCTTTGTCACTGCACATCTCTAATTCTTCATCTGTGTTAGTTTAATTTGAAATGCATTATGATCTATGTCTCATTTGTCACTAGGGCGTTTAATAGTAATTACAGATAATATTATGGAACTGTGGGTAGCATTACCAGGTGCAGTTGCTACAGGGTTTGAGGTTTGAGGGTTTGAGTGCAGGTGGTGCAATTCTTGAGAACTACTGTATTACATATGTAATAAGTGTGACCTTATATCACATGACTAAGTTTGGAAGTGTGTAATAATGGAAATCATTGCAGTAAGTGTAAGCAAAAGACACCTAAATATTGGGATACTCTCGTACAAGAAATGTGTTTATACAGTAACGACTCGAGGAATTGCATTTATTTTAAACAGATATGAGATTGCTTTCCCAGCTTAGGGGACAATCCAAATAGCCGCGAGGGGAGTGAATCGGATGCGTTTTGCCATTGCCACGGTGTTCAAACTTCACCAACGGCACCGCATTTCGCACCCCTCGTGGCCCTCTTTTTAGGCTGAATTCCCTATGGAGCTACAAACAGTTTTGAGTGAATTCAGGCTACCGTCAAGCGTGGCCGTTGTCGCGATGACTCACACCCGCGAGTGCATCGCGCATAATTGGATCGGGCCCATAGACTGTAACCCCCCTTCACAATATAAAACCAGTAAAAAATATTTGAATCTACATTGTCCAGCTGCTGGTGCACCCATCTCTCACTTTTGATTTTGTATCATTGAGTTTAATGGCCTTGTAGTTCCAGGTAATTCAATTTTCTATTTACCCTCTGGGCAAATATAGAGCAGGCTACAGTAGCATGCACTTCCCATTATCGTCATTCACTGTGACCATGACCTGCACATCGGACCTTACTCTGTGTAACTTATTATAACCAAGCAAAGCTGCTCCATTAGTGGTGTACATATGTCATCTGTGCATGTTTCTGAATTAGTGACAAAGCTTGGACAAAATAACACAGGGCCTGATTCAGAGCCGGACGCTCTGAACGAGCGCCCTCTCTGAATCAGGGCGTTTTTTTTTTTTGGTGCGACCTCCAGGACGCTCGCATAGCTGTGGGTTACCACCCACAGCTTATGAGAGCGTCCATGATGATGGTCGCGATGGTCAAGACCATTGCGCCCATCGGGCTTGCGACGAGACCCTGCGGCAAGCTCTATTAGAGCCAAAATCACTCGCACTGACATCACTAGTGATGTCAGTGGGGCCGGACCCAGACGGTAGGCGTTCCCATGGGAACGCCTCCGTCTGGGTAGCCACGCCCCAGCACGCCCACCAAAGGGGGCATGCTGTCACTCACCATCGACAGCACGCCCCCTTTGGTGCGAGACCCCGAGCGACGGCTTCCCCGTCACTCGCCGGGTCTCGCGCATGCGCACGATGGAGCAGCCTCAGTCGTGCGCATGCGCATTTGGGTACCATCGACCCGCTTGCGAGCGTCCTGTGCTCGCGAGCGGGTCTGAATGAGACCCACAGTACTCAAAACATATATTAAAGTACTTTGTTCAACTACTTTACTAGCATTTAGGTCAATAAATAAATGAATATATTTCAACATTACAAGCATTCCTACATGTACATCCTGAGCTAAGACTTAGGGCCCCATTTATTAATGATCGCATTTTGCAATGCGATCAGGGCATCCAGTAACGCATTGCAAAAGGCGATCATAGTGGCTGATTGTATGTACCGGCACATGCAGGGAGACGGGCTCCGAAAGGAGCCCGTCCCTGCGATGTGGCCAGAGTGCATGCGGGGCTTCTGCGCATGTGCAGTCCCGCGGACTGCACATGAGCGGCGACCATTTCCGGCAGAGGGGTCTGGCTAAAATGCGGTAGGTTGCCTATAAACTACAGTGGCTAATGCTATCTTCAGATGGCGTTAGCTGCTGGGGCCAATATCGGGAATGCTTCGCATTCCTGATATTGATACATTTGGCAGCATCGCATCCCCCCGTAGAAACCTATGGGGGAGGCGGCTGTCGGCGGCAATGGAGGGATCGCAGCAGGTATCTCCGATACGTGCTGCGGTACCTCCATCATACATCCGGGGGATACTTAGTATTTGAGGTAAACCCCCCAAAACAGGTGTTTTCGGGGAATTTACCTCAAATTAACTTTGATAAATGGGACCCTAAGGGTACTGTTTATCAAGCAATGATAACCCTTTGCAAGAGCTTCCACATTCTCCTATTTAATAACAGGGTTACCGCAGAGAAATCACTGATTGTATGGCTGTCATATGCAGCGATATACATAATATTCCCATTGCACCATGAATGATAACTAGACCCATAAAACTCAAATGCTGCAAAAATGCTGCATGTAGTTGGTTTAGGAATTATCCTTTAAAAGGTCTTGTAGGGATCATTTCCCGCAGTCCTAAAACATTGACAGTACTCCAGGATGTAACTATAATGACAGTTTTGAGTTATAATTTCGACTTTATATTAACAATTATCTGTTTGGTTTTTATTATTGTAACTTTTAATTTCAAAATAGGCAGTAGATCAACAATGTTTACAGAACAAATATCACTGATAAGGGCACATTACTAATATAACACAGACCTGATCATGGTTCTATGAAGAGGAGATGGCCAATAGTTATAATAGAATGTAAGATTAATATTAAGTTGGTTTTTTTTTTAGTTGAAGTCTGTGATAACAGTGCTCAATAATCTTCTATTATCAATTCTAAGCCTTAAATATATTAAGTCCCTCTGTTTGAACTTGATCTTGTGTTGTGGTACGCTGGTAAAAAAAAAAATGGAGCTCAGGTGGACCTAAACATAAAGTTTCCAAATCGCTTTATAAGAAATTATAAATTTAGAAAAAGATAACCCATAGATATTATTATAATTTTTTACATAGTGTCAGTACATATCACTGTAAATAGTGTCAGTACATATCACTGTACATAGGGGGTCATTCAGACCCGCTCGTCGTGCGCATGCGCGAGACCCGGGGAGCGACGGGCTTTCCATCGCTCCGGGTCTCGCACCAAAGGGGGCGTGCTGTCGATGTTGATTGACAGCACGCCCCCTTTGGTGGGCGTGCCGGGGGCGTGCCTGCCAGACGGAGGTGTTCCCATGGGAATGCCTACCGTCTGAAGCCGGCCCCACTGACATCACTAGTGATGTCAGTGGGAGTGATTTTGGCTCTGATAGAGCCAAAATCACTTCAGGGCTTGTGGCAGGGAGACCCTACCGCAGGGTCTCCGTCGCAAGTCCGATGGTCGCGATGGTCAAGACCATCGCGACCATCTTTTTGGCCGCTCGCATATGCTGTGGGTGGTCACCCACAGCTATACGAGCGGCCAGGAGACCGCTCCATTTTCATGGAGGAGGGCCCTGATTCAGAGTGAGCGTCTGGTCAGAGCGTCCGGCTCTGAATCAGGCCCATATCGTCAGTACATATCACTGTACATAGTGTCAGTACATAGCCCTGTACATAGTGTCAGTACATATCACTGTACATAGTGTCAGTACATATCACTGTACATAGTGTCAGTACATATCACTGTACATAGTGTCAGTACATATCACTGTACATAGTGTCAGTACATATCACTGTACATAGTGTCAGTACATATCACAGTACATAGTGTCAGTACATAGCCCGTACATAGTGTCAGTACATAGCCCGTACATAGTGTCAGTACATAGCCCGTACATAGTGTCAGTACATAGCCCGTACATAGTGTCAGTACATAGCCCGTACATAGTGTCAGTACATAGCCCGTACATAGTGTCAGTACATAGCCCGTACATAGTGTCAGTACATAGCCCATACATAGTGTCAGTACATAGCCCATACATAGTGTCAGTACATAGCCCGTACATAGGGCCTGATTCAGAGCCGCTCGTAAGCAGCCACTCGTTCGTTCCGAGCGATGTTAGCCCAACTGCGCATGCGTACGGATCGTTATACGCATGCGCTAACCAGTCAGTGCGGCCGAAATTCATGTGCTCGCAAAATAGCGAATGCCTGCTATTTTGAGTGACAGAAAGAGGCGTATGTGGGTGGTAACAGGGGAAGGTGCTTGAAAATGGGGAGTGGAAATCAGAACGCAGGCGTGCTTAAAGGTCAAAACGGGCGTTTTATGGGTGTGCATATTTAAAACAGCAGCGTCATGGACCACGTCACTGGGTTATTTTATAGTCAGAACTGCTCGCAAAATTGTGGTAGCAAACACCAACCCCAAGAATAGCGAGCAGTTCATACCCTTGTCGATGTACTCGATTAATCTAATAAATAGCGGACATGACGTAGGATGCGAGCGGCCAGGGGGCGTATTTTTCCAAAAAACGAACGCAAGTTTTGTTCGCTCGTTCAGACATAGAGGCGTGAACAGACCGCAAACAGCGAACGGTTCATTTGAGTAGCCACCCCTAGTTTAGAACGAACGACCGCAAATAGCGAGTGGCTCTGAATGAGGGCCATAGTGTCAGTACATAGCCCTGTACATAGTGTCAGTACATATAACTGTACAATAAAATATCACATGGTTAGTCACATTGTTATCTTCAATAAAGAAAAATTGCAAAAAAACCCCAAAAAACTATTCGCCTGCCCGTACAGTTGAGATGTCAATCACTGCTGGGTCCACGCAGCATGTGTAGGGACGATCGGCAGGTCGCCCGTACACACCAGCAGATGACTGATATCTTTCAGATAAATAAGCCATCTGCTGTGCTGCACAACATATCGGATATGTCTGTGAACAACGTTGTTCACAGACACATCCGCTGTACACACCCGGCATTCAATGGATTGGGCAATATATCTATCAGTGTGTGCCCAGCTTAAAGAGCTGCGGAATATGTGAGCGCTTTTAAATAACTCATAATATATAAATAAATAAAGCTAGGTGGCTATGGAGTTTACAATCTACAACCAGTATGGTAACTAACCAGTACAAAGGTGTTTACTTATTAAATAAAAGCATTCTTTTGTTGTTTAATGACTTCAAGGAACCATTGTTAGAGCTATTTGCAAGCTAGTCCCAACAAATAAAGTTATATAAATCCAACTGAGCTATAAAGGATGCATTTTGTTTACTAGTTTGATTATTAAACAGTACAAAACAAATACGAAAGTAGGCAAACAAACTGGGAATGATGCACACAAGTCGCCCATAATTACGCTTGCATAGTGTGCACAGAATTAAATGGGATAATTGCCTGTATGTGTGACACCTACATTCGGTGTTCAATGGTTTGGGAAGGTTCAATCAATCACAACAGGTGTGCTTCCTCTTTCTTCCATGGCAGGGAGGTGAAGATAACCTGACCCCAGTCCTAATAACCACGCAGGTTTTAAATTAACTGTCTTTATTTAACTAGCCACTGTTGGAGACCAAGGTAGCAATTTAGACCATCAGGTACAATTGTTCTGGTGTAACTATATATATATATATATATATATATATATATATATATACTGTATATACATATATGCACAAAACTACCTCTGGTGCTGGCCATACACTTGCGCGGTTTTGGGCCAATTGCCCGATTTTAGACACGTCATACAATGAATTGTGTGGAAATCGTGTAGCATTTATGTAGGATACGATCCGATGCACGCTCCCGCTGCTGTTCTATCATATCGTATGATCAGATGTGCAACCCATAATATCTATTGTAATCGTATGCAGATCGTGTGTGTTAAAAAGCACCAAATCGTGCGGTCGGGACTGCCGTGGAGTTCAAGGGAAAACGTATGATGAATCACATCGTACTACATTGTACTAGTGTATGGCCAGCATTAGATTTTAATAAACATAAATTCTGTTTATGATTCCAGAAAACAACTTACAACCAAGAGTACTATATACTTTTCAGCAATATGAATCCTGGCTATTACTACTCTTATACTGCAGTCTAAGGGCCTGATTCGGACCCACTCGCGAGCGGCTGTCCGCTCGCAAGTGGGTCGATGTTATGGACTGAGCATGCGCACGACGGAGGGAGCTCCGTCGTGCCCATGCGCCAGACGCGACGAGCGAAGGAAAGTCCTTCGCTCGTTGTGTCTGATCAAAGGGGGCGTGCTGTCGATGTTGATTGACAGCACGCCCCCATTGGTAGGAGTGCCAGGGGCATGCCTCCCTGACGGGGGCGTTCCCACGGGAACGCCTCCCGTCAGAAGCCGGCCCACTGACATCACTAGTGATGTCAGTGGGAGTGATTTTGGCTCTGATAGAGCCAAAATCACTCCGGAGCTTGCGGTTGAAAACCTCAACCGCAGGCTCCGGCTCGCAATTTCGATGGTCGCGATGGTCACGACCATCGCGGCCATCAAAATGCACGCTCGTATAGCCTGTGGGTGGTGACCCACAGCTATACGAGCGTCCAGGAGGACGCTCCATTTTCATGGAGGCCGGCCCTCATTCAGAGCGTGCGCTCTGCTCAGAGCGTACGGCTCTGAATGAGGGCCTAAATTCCCAAATTTCAAATATCCCCAGAGTTTTACTTTTGTTGCAGCATAGACGGTGTACATCGAGTTTATTTATTGGTACCACAGCTGCCAGCTCCAGATGGTTTTCGTAATAGTTATGAATTACAACTAAGGCTACTTGTTTGACGTTGCTATATTGTTGCTTTCTTCAGGCACTGAGCAGATTAGTCTATGAGAGTCTAGTTATATTAATTTATTCTGCAAAATCTGTGGCTAGATCAATAATGGTGCAAACACACGGTCAGATTAAAAGAACGATATAAACGATAACGATATCGTTTATCGTTTGATCGTTTATATCGTTGTTTTTTTTAACCCCTCAAGCAACCAAACGATGGTCGATGCGCGGGCACGGATGGTCGATTTCGATATGGGCCATCGCCCGTGCATGCAGGCCAACCAGGTCGATATCGACCAGGTTAGCCTGTTTGCTATAGGGACCCGTGACCGACGATCGCGGGTTGTTGCCTCGTTTAGGGGTTGGTGCATATTGCTGGATGTTCGATATCGAACATACAGCACATGCAGGACGGTCAGACAACGATATCTGATCGTTGTCTGATCGTCCCGTGTGTACGGGCCAAAAAAGCTACTGGAACCTGCTTTTATAACATACTGGTTATAGTTTGAGACTCTTCCACAAAGGGCTTGCTATAAATGCTACACTTTTCTTCTTTATAATAGCTGGGACAGCTAAACTGACTCCACTGTAACAATAGAACTTTGGCATTATACTTCTAAATTCACTGAGTAGCTGGTATCTGCATTGTGTCCGGGTTGGGTATTTAGATCTGCATACTGTAGGTTCTGTCTCTTTCTTTCTTAAAGGAGCCTGCAGAGGTTACTGGTTCTGCACTGTCCCTTTTATGGCTTCCTCTTTAAACTTTGCCCGGATTGTGAAGAGCTGTGAGTGTGACAGGAGTTGGGTAACGTGGGGACCACAACCTGATGCACTATATACCCGCTCTCCTCACAGGCTCACAGGGATTCTCCCAGCTCTGCTTTCCGTCAGGTTCCTCCTCTGGCTCTACCAAGCTTAGGAGAACCGCACCTCCAGGTCCTGCCTCCTTCACTGTCAGCCACGGAGGGGAGGCCAGCCTAATATTTCTGTATCAGCCCCTGCCGTCCTCAATCTGCCTCCTCACAGCACAGCTCAGCTCTCTATGGCAGTTACCTCTGCTCTGCCCTCACCAACTGCAACGTGTCTGACCACCTGACACTGCTCATGTCACCTGCTCCCGACCTCTTGAGCAGCTGCAGAGGCTGCTGGGAGTTATGGTCTGCCTGTCTGTCTAATGACATAGCGCAATGCATAGTGTCATACGTAATACCTCGCATTGCGGGGTATTACCTATGCAGAACTGTACACCTCTATGTAGCCACCACAGGCACCGAGAGGGGGAGGGAGTGGGTACTGATTAGCTGGGCCTGGGATTATTGTCAGGTGCCCATTTCAGTTGCTGAATGGGACAAATGTCCTTCTTGGCAGCACACTTCTCGCCTCTGCACATAGTATTTATAAAAATGTTTTGGAGGGGGTGTGTCTATGCCTTCCAGAATTTGCTATGCCCCAAGTACCCAGGCCCGTGTCAGCCCTTAATGGCCCTGGTAACAGCACTTTCCATATCTATACTGTACATGTGGTTAAATAGATGTCACCATTATCAGTGCACTCTGGCACCAGCCCTATCCATGGTGAGAGAAATACGTCTGAAAACAGGTGTATTTCAGAGTATGAATAAGCCTACATAGCAAGCTATTCCATCTATATGCCCTCAACATGCCCTTGTTAAACTTTCCCTACATGAGAACGCCCGTTACTACCCAGTTACACCCCTCCAGTGGCAATGCGACTGAGTCACGTAGGACTCTGTATACTACTGTATGTAGATGCACGGACACATATTCAACTCTGCATTGGCCAAGTCAGTTGTGTAACCTGTGCTGCAATGCATGTGTGCAGAGTTATGGTCTAGCAGTTAATTCATTTACATAGATTCCATTAATGAAATAATAAAATTAAGACAGAATGCTACTGGATAAGGTCTTGGGGCCTCAAAATAGACACGGTAATGGGAAAAAGACCTCGGCCCTGTTGCTACTAGCTCATCTTACACCATATATCAGCTCTCCACTATGTTTCTGTTAACCACCCCTGATGTTCATACACATTTCGTGTACTTCCAAAAATTACACCATTCTAGGGTACAGGCCAGAAATGATTGGCATCCAGGGCAGTAACTAGTGGTGTGTGGCTGGTGACACTACATAGAGGGCAGGGCTCGGTGGGCTGCACCATCACCACCCCATGGCCCTTGCTTCTGTTTAGTAGGGTGCCTGGAACAACACCCTGCAGTCAGGATCACTGCTGCAGCGCCACTGGAGTATCCTTTAGATGCTCCTGGTAGGCAACCTGCGTGTCCTGTGATTAAAGACCCCTCGGCCTTCCTCCTATGTTTTCCCCCTGATGAGATAACAAACATGCAACCAAGCTTGCCTTTAGAGGCCAATTATTTGATGGCTAAGTCCTAGAAATGAGATTTACCTGCACTGCTTCCCCACATCCCGTCTATGGCACATCGCCTACTCCAGGGGTGGCCAACCAGTCAGATGCAAAAAAGCCAGAACTATATAAAAAACTGAAAAACCCAGTTCCACATAAAATACACTAAAGCAAGCTAGATCCACTTAAAATACACTGAAAGAGCCATATATATACAAAAAATACATAGAAAAAAAATAACAAACAAACCAGATTCACATAATACAATCCAACCCCCCTGGTGTCACTCCAGCCGCTCCATGCGTCACTCCAGCCCCCCTCATGTGTCACTTCAGCAGCCTTTCCTGTGACACTTCAGCCCGTCATGTTACTCCAGCAGCCCCTCATGTGTCACAACAGCAGTCCCTCCATGTGTCACTCTAGCAAACCCCCATGTGTCACTCCAGCAAACCCCCATTTGTCACTTCAGCAGCCCCCCATATGACACTCCTGCAGACCCTCATGTGCCACTCCAGCCACCCCCTCTCTCCCCTGGTCACTCCAGTCCAGCCACCTTCCCCCACACTCCCTCCCACCTTCCCCCACACTCTCTCCCTCTCCATGGGCCACTCCAACGCCTGTCACATTGGTAGGCTCCTGTGTCTGCGACCGCGTCCTCCTCGTGGATGCAGGTTTAGTCACAAGCTGAGTTCAGCCTCCTGTTTCCGGCGTGACATCACCACATTGCCTCAGAGGAGGCATTCAGTGTCAGTCAGGGAGCCGCATCAGAACAATGGAAGAGCCGCATGTGGCTCAAGAGCCACAGGTGGGCCACCGCTCCCTTCCCAACCTCAACCTCCCAATAAAGTTTTTGCTTTACCCTTCTGTGGTACCCCGGAATTAGAGGATCCCATTTCTGTATAAAGTTGTGCCAGTACAAATAGTCAGGAGTGCCCCTATATATGTAAGAAGACAAATGCACTGTTATTTAGTAAAAAATGTTGTTATAAACTGTAATTTGCTGATAAAATGGCTGTATAAACTGTCCCCATAAAAGGAGAAACTATGGTACGGTCTGGATAGAGGGACCCAGTGTTACTCAGGGGCACAAGAGCAGGACGCTACCAAAGGATGGTAAATAGGGGAAAAGATACCCCGGTTGGACATTGGGGAATATAGAGAAGCCGGAGCAGGGTACCCGGAGGAAGGAGATATAAGGGACTGCAGGACTGACAGTTGGAGCCATTGCCTGAGGCAGTTAAGTGGAGCAGAGCTCCTGTGCTAAGGGGATGTTGGTGGCGGTGCCGCTGAGAGAGAGGTAGAAGTTCCTGGAGTGAACGGTGGCTGAAGAGAGGTCTGAGGCATGGCTTACCTGTTAGATCCGGAGGGCAGGAATGTCAATCCGGGTGTGCTGAGAGTCGGTGTTGCGGTCCGCAGACATTGTGGAGGCAGAGAGAACCTGTCAGCAGGAAGCAGAAGGCAGACGGGAAAGGAAGTGCGGCTGGGGTAGAGACTGGCGGCCTGATGCTGCAGCGGAGGTCCGCTAGTCCTGGACAGCTGGTTGCAGTAACTGTCTCTTCAGAAAATAGAGAGGAGACGGGGAGGATCAGCCGCAGAGCCAGGTGGTTAGAGACTGCACCGCACATATCCCCGATCCAGTTGCCCACCATAGTCAATGGCAGGCAGTTGGACTAAGCCACCCCATTGGCATCACCACCCCTCAAGAGCCTTCTAGAAAAAACCTGCAGCGCATAACTGCAGGCTACTGTTTACATTGGCTAAGCAGAGTGACACACAGTCTTCCCGACTTAAGCCAACAAATACAGTGGAATTCAGGATAAAATGAGACTGCAGACAGGTAGAAAGAATTAAGTCTATCTGCAAGTGCCAACCTGCAACATAAGTACTAATTATTAAATTGCAACATAAGTAACTTCTGGAAGTGCAGCTGATTGCTCATATCCCTGCTTAAATTATAACCAAACGAGCCACTCCACTGGCTAGGATTAATAAGGAGAGACAGTTGTCACAGGAGCACGCTCAGCTTAGTCAATTTGAGCTATTGTAATTGGAGAGGCCTTTACTAATGACAGTTTAGAGTCAGCGCTAGCATCTACTAACCCGGGCAACACAGTGTACACCAACAGGACTTAAGGGTTATATTAATTCTTGAACTATTTATTTTCTGGCCAGAAAATCTTAGGAAATTAGTTAGCATATCGAAGGACTAAATAGAGACTGTTATGCATTGTCTATATTGTTTGCTTATAAGTATTTAGAATAAACTGTTGTTGGAAAAGAATTGCATGCATTAATCTTTTGGAATCAGCAGGAGGAGAGGAGTCCTTATCGATTACAAGGAGGCTGTGTTCCTGAACAATAAAATATAATTTGTTGTGTTATTCTTGTGAATTGTAATAGAAATTGCACCTGTAATTTTCATTGTAAAAGTGGCAATTGACATGATATGATCTCTTTATTGTAATAAAATACCTAATGTACTTGTCCAAAGTCAGTCTACTTACCTCTTTACCTCTCTGTACCCAAGAAAGAAGCTAGAAACCCCATTCTTACGTATAACCAGTGTTAGGGGGTGTTACACTTCCATGTTATTGTTGCTGTCAAAGTTCAGATCCTGTAATTTGACTCTCTGCTGTACCTGCCTGAACGCATTTGTGCACTGTACCAGTATGTATTAAAACAAAATAAATAAAATGAAATAATAAAACTATTCACTGCACTTTACATTAATGTTAAATTAATGCTGTAACCTTTTTATAGAACAAATAATTCCTAATTCACCATCTCCTGGAGGCTTTGTAATGAAAAAATAATAATTATTGCGAAAACAACAAAAAAAGTAAAATATATTTACAAGCTCCTTTATAAGAAAGTTTACTATATATGAAATATGCTAAACTCTAAAAAAAATCCAAGGGGTAAATTTACTAACCATCTGTTTTGGTTTTATTTTTAAACCGAAGGAAACTGATGGATAAAGACGACATGTTTGTGTCTAAAAAAAAAATCTGTATTTACTATGCATCGGTTTTCAGTGTCAATGACAGCGATACCGGTTTGTTTTGATATCTCCAATGGAATTCGATGGCAAAAATTACTAAAAATAGACCAATACTTCCTAGTGCATTTCTATAGGCCAAAACATACCATATGAATTTGTGCAACACAAGGGGCTAAATGTAATAGAGTACGCTAATATGTAATATGCTGTTTTAGGAGAGAGGAGAGATGAATTAAATTTTTTTCTTATTGTCATTTTTATTTTCCGTCCTGACAGTTTATTTGTGTGTCTGTGGTGTGTTTGTGCTGAGTGTTAGTGAAGGTTTATTTTTCAGTGTTTGTTTGTCATGTATGTGTTTATGTTATTTGTTTTCATGTAGGTGGATGGGGAGAGGGGTAGGTGGAGAGAGGGGGATAGGGATGGTAGGTTTGAGCAGACAGCGCAGGAGGTGGGGCAGGAGTCTGACTCTGAAAATGAGGAGTCAGGCAAAACAAAATCTGTCTGTAATGTCAGGTTTTGCTATGAGGAGAATGTGAGGCCCTTTTTGTCCATCTGACTTCACGAACGTCTACTAGACGTAAGAAGCAGCTGTGGACGGCAACAGTGGATGCAGTGAATGCTGTGGGGAATTGCAAGAGGAGCAGGTCGCAGTGCAGCAAGAGCTTCTCTGACATCAAACACAAAGTCAAGGTGATCACAGCTTTAGTAACTGCAAACTGTTATTAGAAAATCAGGGTGGTGTGAAGAAATGCAATAAGCGCATGAATCAAGCTGACATTAACAAGAAGAAGTACATAGATAGGAATGGGGACGCGCTGATTTGGGAGTGTGGGAACTGCTACATCTGACCAATGAACAATGTTACTATGTGTGCGCGGCGTCTCCACACGTCTTTACTCCCCAGCATCCATTAACTCAGGTCAGACTAGGAGACTCTGAGGGCCTTATTTATCAACAAGTTTATCACTCAAAACGAGTGATAAATGTCGCTGTGTGTGATAAATGGTGCTCCAGCCAATCAGCTCCTAACTGTCATTTTTCTAACAGTTCACAGTTGGGATTGGCTGGAGCACCATTTATCATACACAGTGACATTCATCACTCATTTTGAGTGATAAACTCGTTGATAAATAAGGCCCAGAGTCTGTCACGGCTGGCTCAGGGGAATCTCCTTACTGAGGAGCTGAAAGCTGAGGTCCCAGGTTGTGGAAGGAATCGGAGGCGAGAGGCCTGGTTGTATGTCCTCCTCATCCACAAGTATCGGATGTTGGCGAGACCTGACCAAAGACGCGGAGTCTAACCTGCTGGGAGGTGTTCACCAGTGACCCCTCCAAGCAGGATATGGGTTTAAGAGCTGCACCCAGCAAGCAGGTCGCGGCCCTTTGGTCAGATCTCCTATACAGGTGGGAAATGGAGGGAGATAACAGCGATGAGGCCCAGGAGAATATACCTCTGAAAGAGGCACTAGTGAGGATTTTTGTATTTGGATATTGTACTGAGTACGCAGGCAAGGTATCCAGTCACACCACTGGCACAGGAGAGTGACACTGTTGTACTCGGAGGATGTAAGAGTACGCGGGCAAGGTATCCAGTCACACCGCTGGCACAGGAGAGTGACACTGTGGTACTCGGAGTATGTACAGAGTACGCGGGCAAGGTATCCAGTCGCACCACTGGCACTGGAGAGTATCTAGAGATGACTCGAGAGTAAACAGCAAGGGAACCTGGAACGAAGTGACGGCAAGCCCTAGTAGTAACAACGTTGTACAGGTAACTTCCTGCTGTTTGGTGCCTAGTTATATACCCTAAGGTAGCAGTTCATTGGAGGATAGCGTCAGCTGACAACCACCATGCTACCATAGGGTAAAGGGTAATCAGGTGATGAAGACTGTCATGGTTGCTTCCATGAAGGCAAACGCAGCAACCAAGACATGGAGCAGCTCATAAATGTCTATGTGGTCCTTAGGCATAATCCTTAGCGCGTCACTCACCGCCGCACCTGACATCTGACTGCTCGAGAGGTCAGGGGAAGTCGGCACTGGGGTGATAAGACCTACAGTGCCCTGCTGTATGCTTGCAAGTACTATACCACAACTGTTGTACATTAGACCACTGGCACCAGTGCTACCATCAGCCCATGTCAGAACCATGAGCACATCCATGGCAATATAATGCCAGCTATATCCTGTGCTCGAGGCTGCCTGTCCTCTTTCGAAGGCTTGATACATCTCCCTCATAAAAAGAGAAGGGGCCTAATAGTGATTATTAATGACATGAGTGCTGATAAATTTTAACACCAGCTCGCTATACATGTATCTCATCTGCCACAGCATTGTGACTGGGCAGGACCGATAAAGTGGCATTTTAAGTCACTTGTGTTATACACCTGGTCACTATCTGCCACCCAGGGGCTTGGGTTGGCCACAGTCAGATTAGTCTGTACCCCCACTAGCAACAAGGGAATTGCAGACTTGCACCTATTTTACTTTCTCACGCCAACTGCTAGAAATATATCAGATGGACAGGTTAGACCCCAGCATTAGGTTGCATCCAGTACAGTTTTATCTAAGTCACATTCAAAGTGAGTGTGTTTAACCTAATCAGGGAATCTTGCTCACTACAGCAGAGCTGCATTGTTTCAGAACCTCATAGAGGCTAACAAGCTTTCAGGTGCAGTGAAGGTGAGAACTACGACAGCTTCCCTATGACCTGCCCATGAGCGCAGACCATGAGTGGGCCATGCCCTCCTAACAAATGATAGATCCCTGGTATGCTAGTACAGTGTTATTGGAGTTGTACTGCATATCAGTGTGATGAAGTTATACTATATACAGGGGCAATTGCAGGATTTTAAAGGGGGGGGTTTCCATACATTTTATATATATATATATATATATATATATATATATATATATATATATAGACAAAGAGACAGCGGCACTCCCGGACTTGAGAATTCAAAAATGTAATTTATTGCATGCCCAAATATGCCGACGTTTCGGGGCCATAAACGACCCTTTTATCAAGGCTGGCGTTGCATAAAAATACAGAAGAAACAACTAAGTCTCTTACCTTTAAATAGTGTTCTCCATGCTGCACGCTGTGGCAGGCGAGGGCTGACAGAGGGAGGCGTTGCCGCGCACGCGGCCTCTCGGTCCTCCAATGATGACATCATGTCGAAGTTTGTGGGTTGTCATAGTAACACTCCACAGGTCGGATACACTGTCTCCCCGGCCCACACACAGAGGCTGCAGGACGGAAATGATAGATACGAATAGACAACATTGTGATTATTAAAGAGATACTAGCAGTTAGCAGAGAAAATAAAATCAATAAAGGTTATATCAAAAGTCTAAATTGCAACATATATCTCAAACAATAATTAACTATCAATTAGGAAAAATATTTAAAGCTTCTATTCATTTATATCTACGTGAATACATTTAAAGAAAGTTTCTCATTTAAGCCAGCTGGATAAATGGTGTTCAGTCTGTGGATCCAAGGGGCCTCCAATTTTAATAATTGACCTCCTCTATTGCCTCCCCGTATTGAAGGCGGAATATGATCTATAACCAGATGTTTCAATCCTGACAAAGAATGTCCGGCCTCTAGGAAGTGGCGAGCCACTGGTTGTTCTGCTGATTTTTTTGTGAGCGCTATTTTAATGGCTGAGCGATGTAAGGCCATTCTCTCTCTAACCGTTCTAGTGGTCTTACCCACATAGTAATAATTACAAGGACATTTAATTAGATACACAACAAAAGAAGAGGTACAGGTAAGTACATGTTTGATATAATAGATCTGATCCCGATGAGGATGTTTAAATGTTGCTCCCGTAAGCATGTGTTGACACGTAGTGCATTTAGCACACTTATAGCACCCCGGAGGTTTGGTCCGTAAAAATTGACTCTCTTTCTTAGTATTAAATCAGGTAATATCGGTATGTACTACCAAGTCTCTAATATTCCTACCACTTGTAAAGCGGGCCATTGGTCGTTTGCCTTTAAAACATGGTAAGTCTTTATCTGATGTTACTAATGGCCACAAAGCTCGCGTTGCTCTCTGTATAACTGGACTGCTCGTTTGATACTCCATTTTCCATGGTATGACATCCTGATCATTCTTAATCCTTGGTTTTAATAGTTCATCACGTTTGATGGTTAGAACTTTATCTCTCTGCTGTTTTAAAGTATTAAGTGCGTAGCCTCGGGTCACAAATTTATCAAGTTCATTCCTAGTCTCTTCAAGATCACTCGATATCCTTGCTATTCTCAACATCTGAGACTTAGGAAGCCCTCTCACTAACGCTTTTGGGTGATGGCTACTAGCTGCAAGGAAGGTGTTACGATCTGTAGGTTTCGAATAGACTTCTGTTATTAATTTGTCTTCCTTTATCGTAACTTGCACATCCAGATAATTTAATGTAGATTTACTAAACTGGTATGTGAGTCTAATCGGTGACTCTCGCTCATTGGTGTATGACATTAGGGACTCAAATGACTCCTCGCCTCCAGTCCATAACATAAATATATCGTCTATATATCTCGTATAAACGAGAATATTTTTGCTGATATCATCGTTCTTAAAGAACATTTCTTTTTCTTCGCTGAACATGTAGATATTAGCGTAGCTAGGAGCTACATTACTACCCATTGCGCATCCCGACACTTGTAGGAAAAATTTCCCATTATACATAAAATAGTTATGTGTCAAGGTCATCTGGAGTAGTTTAACAAAAAACTCTTTGTCCACAAGGGTTGGTTAGTAGTTGTTCTGCGAGGAAAGATCTTACTGCTGTTATTCCTTGATCATGTGGAATCGATGTATATAGACTGGATATGTCCATGACACAGATCAAGGTACCAGGAGGAATTCTTGTAACAGATTGTAGCGTTAGAAGGAATGCTGTGGTATCTTTGATGAAATTTGGTTGTGATGTGATCATAGGTTGAAGAATAGTATCTAAATACATTGAAACCGGTTGGTAGAGAGAGTTTCTCGCCGATATAATCGGGCGGCCCGGAGGTGACTGCAAGTTCTTGTGGATTTTAGGTACCGTGTATATAATCGGTACCACAGGAAATTCCTGTGTTAATGATGATTTAATTTTGGGACTGATAATACCTTCCTGGCAAGCTTCTGAAAGGATACAATCCAATTCTGTTTTGTATTCAATGGTAGGATCCCTCAATAGGACTTGATAGGTGTGTCTATCAGATAATTGATGTTATAATTCATTCATGTAATCACATAAGTTTAAAATCACGATAGCACCCCCCTTATCGGTGGGGCGTATTATTATATCGCGGTATGCACCTAAATCTTTTAGTGCCTTCTTTTCCTGTATAGTTAAGTTGTAGTGTTGTATAGATGAAGCTTTAGTATACTGGGAAATTGAATCGTCCATTAGACGATTAAACGTTTTTAATGAAGAATTTGATGATTGTGGGTCGAAGGTGGATTGGCTCCGTGTTTGAAGAAATTTTTTGAATGGATTTGTATCATCTGGAGAATCTTGGGTTTGAAAAAATTCTTGCAATCTGAGTTTTCGTGAGAAGCGATTTAAGTCAATTTGCCACTTTAGATCATTATGGACATTTGTAGGAACAAATGACAGCCCTTTATTGAGAACCTTGATTTAAATTTCAGACAATGTCCGTGAAGAGAGGTTACACACTAAATTTTGTTTTGTTAGGGTTGATTTTTTATTCCTCGTTTTGACCCCCCTGACGGGTGGGCGTCCTTTTTTGTTTTTTTTGTTGGGAGCCATGGCTTCTGCCCCTAAAGGGACTGCTGCTACTTCCGTGTTGTCATCTGAATCCCTAATGGCAAATTCGCTGTCGCTATTAGATGTGTTAGTATCTCCTTGTTTGTTCTCACGTCTAGTTCTCCAACTTGGTCTTATCCTCCTTGTACTCTGAGATTGAAATTTAGATTCAACTCCAGTGATCCATTTATAGACCCGATTATTTTCATAATCTTCAGACACAATCATTTTTTTGTTGTGTTTAAATTTAATGAGTTCCTGACGGTATATGTCACTCTGTTTCTGCAACTTCTGCATCATATCGATGTTGCCTTCATGATCGGTAATGGCTTTCGAAGAATCCATTAGTAAATTTAACTTTTGCCTAGTTACTGCAAGTTCTCTGCCCGCCTCCTCAATGACGAGCAGCATGCGGTCCATGCTGCATTTATTGACCACCCCCACCCATTTGCTGCAAAATTCGTGATTAAATCTCCCTATGGTAATCGTAGCTATCAATTCCGTCCTGCAGCCTCTGTGTGTGGGCCGGGGAGACAGTGTGTCCAACCTGTGTTACTATGACAACCCACAAACTTCGGCATGATGTCATCATTGGAGGACCGAAAGGCCGCGTGCGCGGCACCGCCTCCCTCTGTTAGCATGGAGAACACTATTTAAAGGTAAGAGACTTAGTTGTTTCTTCTTATCTGTTATTTCTATTTTTGTGCAACGCCAGCCTTGATAAAAGGGTCTTTTATGGCCCTGAAACGTCGGCATATTTGGGCATGCAATAAATTAAATTTTTGAATTCTCAAGTCCGGGAGTGCCGCTGTATCTTTGTCTATATTTCCTAACTATTACAGAGGGCAACCCGGCAGGATTATTTCACTTTTTGAGTGCCAGTTCTACACAAGGACTACTATATATAGATACAAAATGAACCCTTATATCATGCGTACACTGGTTCAGCTGCACCAATTAGGTGGACCTCTGCTAGTAGAGGACCTAAAAATAGAAATGGAAGAAAAGGGGTACCTTTGGTGTGCTACAACTTTGAGTATTAACTGAATAGAAGAAATTTCCACCACTTAGGGGGATTTATTGCAATATTAGCTGTTGGTCAAACACAACCTTCTAGTTAGTCTTCAAATCACCATAAGTTTATGTTTTGGATATTGTTCATAAAATAAAAGCCCTATGGTAGCCCATAATTCTTATTCCTGAATATTTTATTCTTGGTATATCAACAGAGGTAAAAATATAAACAATTTACAATACAAATCAATACATAAATAGAATAAAACAACTTTTAGTAAACCTGCCCCAGTACAGAAGGATAGATGTTATCTGCCACCCCTGAGTGCGTGCATGAATACTGTTACAGTGGAACAATACTATATACAAACATTGTGATCCAATATAGAGTAGCTATTTGTAGTAATGCTCTGGGCCACTAGTTTTCTACATATATAAGTAGGTTACTATATTGGTAGAGAAATGACTGTTGTCTTCAGTGCAAGACATATCTTTATAAAGGGAATATTGTGTAGCCAAAAAGGAAATGGCCTAAACATTTACAGTGCCACTAAGAGTGGTAATCCTAAAGCATGCTTGCTTTGACCGCATAGTGTCTACAAGGTACACTTACACACGACAATCTGGGGAAACAGGTATTCCCCTAACACTCCTCCTGTCCTTTCTAGAATTGTTACTATGGGAGACCGTGCTGACTTGTCTAGTATTAGGGATCCTGTGTCAATATAGAGAGGGAACTGGTCAAGGCCATTCAATCTTCTGATGGTGATGTTAGTAAATTTAGACAATGATAAAAGAGTTATAAAGATGCCAGCAGATTTGTTAAACAATGGTATGTGCACAGATCAAACACTGAAGATACAACAGTCACATGAAAGTGTTCAAGCAATGGTCTTCTACAAATGTCATCAGTGCACAGTATACATAGAGAGATTTCAGTTGTAGCCATCCATAGTAATCTAACTATTGTTCCCCTCTGTTCTTGTATTTGTTCGCTTAATCCTCACTGACTGTAATCATTTACAGAGTGCGCAATGTTTCTCATTGTGTCTCAGGGTGAGCAAGGAAATTGCTAGGTTATCAAAATAAATATTAAATAATGAGGCAATATTATTGGGAATCTGGACAAAGGTCCTGGGTCTGTTGGTCTCCTGATATTTTATACAGAACCTGTAATGAGATTATAACTGGTTTATTTAATTAGAACCTCATTGCATTGCTCATATGGAACCTCTCCTTACTGGTATGTTCAGAACGTCGTAGGAACCTCTCATGACTAGTGTGTACAGACAAAACTTCTCATAGGTATGGTCATGACTAGTGTCTACAGACTAAACTTCTCATTGGTATGGTCTGTGCTTGTTTTTTTTTGTAAGAGAAAAGGTATCGCTACTCACCAAAATTTCCAAGTTGATAATAACAATTATTTACAAATCATTTCCTTCGTGTCCTCTGTTCCCTACTGCTGATTCATTCACAGGGTTTATTTAGCAAGACAGCCTGTTACTGGAATGGGTATGTAATGCTGGCTATCGGGATGCCTCCTGTCAGAATACCGATAGCACCATCCCGATGGTTGGCGAACCCTCCCCATTAGTGCCTAAACCTGTTTCCCCCTTCATGCCTAAACCTAACCCCTCCCAATGGTGCCTAACCCCCCCGTTAGGGGTGCCTAGCCCTAACCTCCCCCCCAAAACCTAACCCTAACCCCACTATGCTCCCTAAACCTAACCCTCCCCCCCGTGGCTAACGCTAATGGCTCCCCTGACTTACCTGGTTCGGGCAGGCGTCCTTCTGCATTCCGGTATCGGGATTAAGATAGGCGTCAGTATTTCAAAACCTATCTTAAGTCCCTTGTCGGGATTCCGATGTCGGTAACACCCTGTTACACAGTGGTTGCATTTTACCAACTATTCAGAATAATAGTTGGATGTGCAACATCACGTCAATGACAGGATTCAGCAGCCTATAGATAAACGGGTTGCCGGCATCCCGATCGTAGGTCTAATGACTACATCCCAGATAAACAGATGATATACCGCCCGACTTGTGTATTTCGATGTGCTAATATTCCAGCATGCATCTACAGCACTAAGCCTTATGGCATAGCAGTGGAGGGACTCATATTTTATGGTTGATTATATGCTGCTTTGTGATATTTTATGTGAGTGCTCATTTTGTTTAAATACATTTTTGTGCACTTATGAAACTATCGTGCACTTTGTTACCTTCTTTTTCTCAAATCCAAAAACTTGGATACTCTGCTGTTGAGGAGTATAAGAAGAAAAGAATAGAGAAAAGAACATTCACAACATGATGCCTATTAAGGACAAGAAATTAGAGGACTCCTGTATTCATATGACAGGCCTTATTGTGATTTCAAATCTGGTAAGAATGATTGCAAGAGGGGAATGGCGGTGGATGATTCTTTCCCACCGATTTTCTTAAGTGACCAATACACAGTTTCATCTTCTGATTTTAGACACAGATGGTGTGGACATTCTTATATTGAGACTTAAATTTGTATATTTATTTTAATGTATGTGACCAATCTCTTCTCGACTGTCCTACGTAGTGTAAGTGAAATCAGTGTTTGGACTGTGTATACACATCCTGCTGTTGCTATGATCTCATAGTGCGATATCTTCTGCAAAAGTCACTTGTGAGACTCCTGAAAACGTATTGTTCATTACTGTCTTCATCATCAACAGTATTTAACTCTGCAACAATGAACTTTATCTCTGTACTGGCATTGTCACTGATAAAGTACTGTCACTGATCATTTAAAATAATGATAACAACTTTATGGAAGCAAACCACATCTAAGGAAACTGAATTAATAATCTCCCCTGAATAGTAAATATGAGGGTAAAATTGCACTCTATTTAATACTAACATACAGTATATGCACATATATTTAATATTTTAGATAGATAAATATGGTAACTCTTAAATACTGTACTTATTATTAGCATGAAATAAAATAAAAAATGTATTAAAAATACAATAAAAGACAAGCAAGGAGTTTTGGTAACTCTAGGGGGTATATTTACTAAAGTGTGAGTTTTTAGAAGTGGAGATGTTGCCCATAGCAACCTATAAGATTCTACGTAACATTTATCTAGCACCTTCTAGAAGATAATAGCTAGAATCTGATTGGTTGCTATGAGCAACATCTGCACTTTTAAAAACCCGCACTTTAGTAAATATACCCCATAGGGGAGCAAAAAAATAATGTGCTGTTGATCATTTTTGAAACTTGATATAAAGTGTAAAGCAGAACATTGAGATTCCAGGTATTGCCTCATAGGCATACTGTATATGTCTAATGTAATTGGAGTACAAGCCCTAAGGCTTTCCACTGCACCTTTGTAGGTTGAACCCAAACTAAATACAAGCACTCATTTGTGCACTGAAACGATTCTTGTTAGGTGTGTACATATATCCACAAAAGCCTAATAGAAACATGTATCCTGGTCTAAACTACTTAATAGTAGCCAAGAAATCTAAAAGGCTAAATTCATGAGTAATCATGAAGTACATGTGTTTGCCAGCAGCATACAAGAAGAATCTCAGCACTAACTGCCAGATTCACTAGTTTCTAACTAAATAGGATTTGTTTAATGTTGATCTTAGCAACATTAATAATAAAGCAGAGCCGGTCCTAGCCAAATGAGTGCCCTAGGCAAGATTTTGTGTGGTGCCCCCTTCCTTGTGGGATCCTGAAAAGGGGCCCTCACCCAGCACAGCACCCCCCTATCCCAGCACAGTATCAGCACTCACTACCCCTATCCCAGCAGAGTACCCTTCTCCCAGCAGTAAGCACCACAGCACAGTTCCAAACTTACTTTATTTGAGCACAGCCTGCAGAGTTGTTCGACTCAAGGTACAGCAAGCCGCAGGCGGCAGACCCGCTTTTCTCGTCTCAGACTCGCAGGCCGCAGCTGTGTGTGATGATTGCTGGAGGTGGAGCCCAGAGCCGTGAGGTGTGACTCACTACTCCGAGCTCCGCAAAGGCCCATGGTGCAGCAGCCCTCCCGTGCCCATTACTTAAAGTCCTGAATTAGCCTCTGTCCATGTGCAGTGACGCTTCAAAGCCGACCCAGCACTAACCACTAGCCACCGTCTGCAGCTGCCCGCTCACTGTTTGCTGCTGCCAGGCCCGATCGGAGCTGTGAGCTGAGCTGTGCGGCAGCAGTAGCAGCTGTCAGAGTCTCTGCCCAGGTGGCAGCAGGTGCCCCAGCCGTGCCTGCACCAAACCTCCACCAGCCATAGGTGGGCTTTTATGCCCCTAGGCATTCCAAATGCCCTAGACATTTTCTTAGTTTGTCTATGCCTAGGGCCGGCTCTTTAAGCAAGTAAGACAAAAACAAATATATTGAGATATATGAAAAACTAAAAGTAGAATTACATTGCCTATTCTTGCATACACATTTTCTTTGGACGATTGTACCTAAAAGAACACATCTGTGTACATATAAAATTATAAATGATAATTAAGGACAGTGCCACCTTTGGACATTACCCTATAAATGTAATGAGTAATACGCCTAACCGAGCCCGAGACTGACAAGATAGGCAGCCAACTCCCCATACAGTGCAGAAACTGTGAGCTGGAAGAGGCCGCGGACTGCAGCAGCCAATGGCAGGTACGGCTAGTACCACCCCCAGGCGATCCTGCCCTGTGCGGCTGCACACCCCTCCTTACGGCCCTGTATATTGATATGCAACTGCACATGCAGCATATGTGCCTGGTTTGCTGCTGCTAGATTTTCTGCTTTTGGTGGTATATTCATTCACCCAAGGGAATTTTTGTTTCTTTATAATGTTGGTCTGTTTCTTACTTAATTATTTATCACGAGGACTAAACAGAGCTTTATTTTTAGCTGCTTGTAATTATCTCATAGCATACCCTCGCTCCAGGAATTTATCAATCATCTGGTCTAGTTGTCTCAATGTATTCCCTTTATCACTACTACATCTACAGACTTGTAGAAATTGTGGAGGATTCTAATAATGAATACCAAGCTGGTCTTGAGGAAGCAGACATAGGATCTGAGAAACATGTTGCTAGGTATTCATTATTAGACTCCTCCGCTCATTCATTTCTCCTTTTTCTACTTTTAAGATTTGGAATTATCTTTGCTTTATTTATTTATTTTTTTGATTTTTGCATTTTTATATATTTTACATTTTTATTTAAACAGAAATTGTTGTCAGTTTTTTGAGGTCTGGTGAAATTAACAACACACTGCTAAGACCTTTCTTTCATATACAGATTAAGAAATAAAATTACTGTTTTATAAAGAAATTAGTCTATATCCACAATTATTTTTGGACTAGTTATAAGGACCCATAGTAATATACCGACGGACATCGGGATGAGAAAATTAATGTACAAGGCGTATAATATATCCCATTCAAGGTTACACTGCATATTGTGTAAAATCGTGGATTGGGTAAATTGATCTGTACCATGGAGGCTTGTTGTATTTATTTCCCCATTTACAACACTACGTGTGGGAGGAATTGAAGAACTCACCTTAAAGGCCAGCATTGCATTTTGCAACCGCAGTAGGACCACAGTGAAAATTGGGTCCAACGTCTACAACTCACTTCTAAAGGGTGAGTTTATATCAACCTTTCACGATTTATAAAACATTGTTACGGTTTTACACTATATATTTTCTTTTTCATATTTTTTGGAGAAAATTACCAAAAAGAAGATTTTCATTAGATCACAGGAAGTGCCGGAACCACTTCACAATACAATATTTTAACAATCCCAACATCATAACTGTCTAGGGATGGATTATGGTTTGTGGGGGTCCCAGGGCAACAAACTTGTGTTGCCCTTTAACAATAAAATCGCCAATAAGATATACTGATGTTATTAAAAAATATAATATATTGTAATAAATTTAATATTCCCAGCACCACAAATGTGTTAAACACACTGTAGTGCCCCCAGTGCACATTATGCCACACAGAAACCCCTGTTCGCATACTGTATGCCACAGTGCCCTCCACACTGGTAAAGTATATATATGTTGGGGCCAGAGCCGGATTAAGGTCTGTGGGGGCCCCTGGGCAACAAATGTGTTGGGGCCCCTATCAATAAAATATATATATATATATATATATATATAAAAACACATATATATATATGTATATTAATATATATATATATATATATATATAAATATATAAAACACACACATACATCGGGCTGCCTGTCTGATGTGTGTGTGTGTATATGTATATATTTATGTGTGCATCTACATATATATATAAATATATATACATACACACACACAGTATATATATATATATATATATATATATATATATATAGTGTGTATATATATATATATATATATATATATATATACAGTATGACACACTCATATATACATATAGACACACAGATACACATGAACATTGCTTACTTCAGAGGCAGCAGCAGCAGAAGGGGCCAGGGCCAAATACCAGGAGGGGCGGAGCTTAATCGCGGGCCGCGACAGGTGGCTCCGATAAAAGAAAAACAAAAAGTTCATCTTGGGAAAGTAGCAGACCGGCTGGGGACAGGATGAGGGGGCTCCCTATGTGTGGGGGCCCCAGGACGACCGCCCCTGTCGTCCTCCCTATAATCCGGCCCTGGTTGGGGCCCCCAAGTGTGTGGGGCCCATGGACAATCAATTTAGTTGCCCTGTTGTCAATCAGGTTCAGTAATTGTCGACATTGTGGTGTCGATGCTGTACATGTCGACCTAATGACTACACACTTATTATCACAGTGAAGTGTAAGTTACTGACAGAGTAAGAATGTTTTGATTATTATAACATAATCTTCTTTCTCTGAAAAGAAAATAGTGCAAAATTCCGCACCTACATGTGGAATGAGGTGAATAAACCGCTAAACAATTGATCATCTTTACTAAGTACTGTATGCATCTTTTATCTACAAATACAAATGATAGATGGGTAAAATAAGCTCAGTAGTCTCAGCCTTCCCTCAGTGGGAGTTGTCATGATGGTTACAATGAAATTGGCAAGACTGTAGCTTTACACTAACAAATGATGCAACTAATAAATGACAATAAACAGATGTTAATCTGAATGAAAAACCTTTCACATTAATAATGGTTGAAGTGGTTTAGGTTACAGCGCTGCTCCTTATTACTTTGATGAAATGTGTTTTCTATTTGTATTGGTATAGGTAATCAGTATAAAATAAAAATGCAAAAACAAGTATCTTTGATCTATTACCAGGAAATATCAGTGCTTTGCAAGCAGGATTGTGTCAGTATGTTGTACTTGTTAGTATGATTTGGTTGCATTGTGTGCGATGGTAATATGTCCATGGCATAAACACAAAATACGTAACCTACCGTATAAAGCTTCAAAGGTGTGTATTATACCCAATTAATACAATATAAATAAAAAAGCAGACTGCTTAGGAGTAAAGCTGCATACACACACAACGATTTAGTTAATGAACGATTTTAGTAAACGATTTTCTCCCTTGAAAAAATGAACTAAAATCGTTTACTAAAGTTGTTCATTTACTATGTTCATTTAAATGTAATGAACGATTTTTATGAACTACAAACAATTTTTGCATATTAACTTAATGAAAATCGTCGAGTTGACAAGTCTGACTGAACTACAAACTACAAACGTGAACGCGCATGAACAATAATCGTTCATCGTTTGACTCAGAAAGTGAACGATTTTTTCAAACGATTATCGTTAAACGATATCGTTTAACGATAATCGTTCAAAAAATCGTTGTGTGTGTATGCACCTTTATGGAGCGTACACACGGTCAGATTTGTCAGACTTGTCAGATTTGTCAGATGAACGATTGAACGATTTGAACGATTTGGACGATTTGACCAAAGTTTTGAACGATTTGAACGATTTGAACGATTGAACGATTTTTAACTGCATTAAAATGAATGGAATCGTCCAAGTCTGACTGCAAACCCATCAGATGTCAGATATCGTTATCTGACAAACGGGAACGCGCATCGTTGATCGTCCATCGTTCAGGCATGTCAGATATGAACGATTTTCCATCAGATATGAACGACTGAACGATTTTTAAATCGTTATCGTCCATATCTGAAGAAAAAATCTGATCGTGTGTATGCACCATAAGAGGGGAGGTGGGGGTGGGGGGTGTATTATAGCCAATTAATACAATATAAAAAAAAAAAATCAGACTGCTTAGGAGTAAGAGGGGAGGTGTGTGTGTGGGGGGGGGTGGGTTGTAAAGAGGGAGGGGAGGTATGTGTTCAAACGTGGAGGACTGGTACCCCAATGCAGTATATACATTAACATTTTTTGTTGAGGTGATGGATCTTTACATAGCCAGGTCTCTTTTTCATAAGAGATGTATACTTTTTCATAATGTAGTTAGCAAAGCTGATAATGTGTAGTGTTAAAAGAAAACATTTATCAGTAAGTTCCTTTGGTTTTGGAAGTTGCTTGCACTGTGTTCCTTTGAAACTATTAGTACACTGAGTGGTTTTGTGTTGTTGATTGTGGGTATTGCTGTAGTTTTATATCTTTTACTAGTCACTCTCTATCGCCAGGATCTTGCCTTGGCTACAAAGTCAGCCTGCTCATCAGCCGAGGAGTCGGGCTGTTGACTGAACTGATGACTGAGCTATGCCTATTGTGTCAGTCTTGTCCAGGGTTCAAATTTACTCTCTCAATGGTAACGTATAGTTGATATGAGAAAGACGTAAAAATGGGGAAAGTGCTTTGACAGGACAGCCTTCAAGCACTGCCAAATAACTTTAAGTCAGAGCTATTTAACCCCGCAGTCTGCAAGGGTTCTCCCAGATCCTCACATTGCACCCATAAAGTTGTAGCCACCTGATACTCTAATACTCCTTTTCCACCAAAATCCTGGGTCTGACCCAGGATTTTTTACCCTGCATTTTCCCGGGTCGTACCCGGCTTAGACCCCATTTCCACTGCACCCTCTTCTCGGATTTTTTCCGGGTCACCTCCGTTTCCACTGAACCCGGGTAAGCCCAGCAAAACCTGTGGATGTCATTAAAAATGGCCTTTATTCAGGTAATTTTTTATGACATCCACATTTAATGCCATTTTTATTATTTCTTATTATTATTATTACATTTTTTTATTTATTTAATTGAATTCATATTATTTATTTTATTTATTATTTATGTAATTATTATTATTTATTTAATGACATCCTTTATTCAGGCGTCTCCTCTGGTCTCTGGGTGTTTACATCAGCAGCTAGCACCCTGGAGGACCAATTAGCTGCTTTTGCAATGGGATGTTGGGATGCTGACGGGCGAAATACAGCGTTGGGATTCCAGCACCAGAATCCCGACCGCCAGCATTCCGAAGGTAAATATCAGGCATGAGGGGGAGGGTCAGGGTTAGGGTGCGGCGTTAGGCTTTAGGGGGAGGTTTAGGCACTAGTGGGGAGGGCTAAGTTTAGGGTGCAGGGAGGGGGAGGTTAGGTTTAGGCACCGGGGAGAGAGTGTTAGGTTTAGGGTGCAGGGAAGGGGGAAGTTAGGTTTAGGCACCGGGGAGAGAGTGTTAGGTTTAGTGTGCGGGGAAGGGGGAAGTTAGGTTTAGGCACCGGGGAGAGAGTGTTAGGTTTAGGGTGCAGGGAAGGGGGAAGTTAGGTTTAGGTACCGGGGAGAGAATGTTAGGTTTAGGGTGCGGGGAGGGGGAAGTTAGGTTTAGGCACTGGGAAGAGAGTGTTAGGTTTAGGGTGCAGGGAAGGGGGAAGTTAGGTTTAGGCACTGGGGAGAGAGTGTTAGGTTTAGGGTGCAGGGAAGGGGGAAGTTAGGTTTAGGTACCGGGGAGAGAATGTTAGGTTTAGGGTGCGGGGAGGGGGAAGTTAGGTTTAGGCACTGGGGAGGTTAGGTTTAGGCACCGGGGAGAGAGTGTTAGGTTTAGGGTGCAGGGAAGGGGGAAGTTAGGTTTAGGCACTGGGGAGGTTAGATTTAGGCACTGGGGAGGTTTGGTTTAGGCACCGGGGAGAGAGTGTTAGGTTTAGGGTGCAGGGAAGGGGGAAGTTAGGTTTAGGTACCGGGGAGAGAATGTTAGGTTTAGGGTGCGGGGAGGGGGAAGTTAGGTTTAGGCACTGGGGAGGTTAGGTTTAGGCACCGGGGAGAGAGTGTTAGGTTTAGGGTGCAGGGAAGGGGGAAGTTAGGTTTAGGCACCGGGGAGAGAGTGTTAGGTTTAGGGTGCGGGGAAGGGGGAAGTTAGGTTTAGGCACCGGGGAGAGAGTGTTAGGTTTAGGGTGCAGGGAAGGGGGAAGTTAGGTTTAGGTACCGGGGAGAGAATGTTAGGTTTAGGGTGCGGGGAGGGGGAAGTTAGGTTTAGGCACTGGGAAGAGAGTGTTAGGTTTAGGGTGCAGGGAAGGGGAAAGTTAGGTTTAGGCACTGGGGAGAGAGTGTTAGGTTTAGGGTGCAGGGAAGGGGGAAGTTAGGTTTAGGTACCGGGGAGAGAATGTTAGGTTTAGGGTGCGGGGAGGGGGAAGTTAGGTTTAGGCACTGGGGAGGTTATGTTTAGGCACCGGGGAGAGAGTGTTAGGTTTAGGGTGCAGGGAAGGGGGAAGTTAGGTTTAGGCACCGGGGAGAGAGTGTTAGGTTTAGGGTGCAGGGAAGGGGGAAGTTAGGTTTAGGTACCGGGGAGAGAATGTTAGGTTTAGGGTGCGGGGAGGGGGAAGTTAGGTTTAGGCACTGGGGAGGTTAGGTTTAGGCAGCGGGGAGAGAGTGTTAGGTTTAGGGTGCAGGGAAGGGGGAAGTTAGGTTTAGGCACTGGGGAGGTTAGATTTAGGCACTGGGGAGGTTAGGTTTAGGCACCGGGGAGAGAGTGTTAGGTTTAGGGTGCAGGGAAGGGGGAAGTTAGGTTTAGGCACCTGGGAGGTTAGGTTTAGGCACCGGGGAGAGAGTGAGGTTTAGGGTGCAGGGAAGGGGGAAGTTAGGTTTAGGCACTGGGGAGGTTAGGTTTAGGCACCGGGGAGAGAGTGTTAGGTTTAGGGTGCAGGGAAGGGGGAAGTTAGGTTTAGGCACTGGGGAGGTTAGGTTTAGGCACTGGGGAGAGAGTGTTAGGTTTAGGGTGCAGGGAAGGGGGAAGTTAGGTTTAGGCACTGGGGAGAGAATGTTAGGTTTAGGGTGCGGGGAGGGGGAAGTTAGGTTTAGGCACTGGGGAGGTTAGGTTTAGGCACCGGGGAGAGAGTGTTAGGTTTAGGGTGCAGAGAAGGGGGAAGTTAGGTTTAGGTACCGCGGAGAGAATGTTAGGTTTAGGGTGCGGGGAGGGGGAAGTTAGGTTTAGGCACTAGAGGGGGAGGTTAGGGTTAGGCACTGGAAGGGAGGGTTAGGGGTTAGTCTTACCTTATTTCCTTATGGGTGTCGGGATGCCGCTGTCGGTATTCTGACCAGCGGCATCCCAACTGCTGGGATCTCATACCCATCCCTTTGCAATTACCTGAGTCAAAATACAGGGTAAGAACTGTTTCCACTGCAGTGTTACCAGGTTTTACCCGCTAAAAACCTTGCTCGATACCTGGGAAGAAATCCTTGGTCAGTAGACCCGGGATTTTTTCCTTGGAGACGTTTCCACTGAGCCGAGTCCCGGGTAGACACGGCAAATACCCGGGTTTTTTAGGCAGTGGAAAAGTGGTATAAGCCAGAATCACGACTGAACAAAAATAGGCACATGACAAAAAAGAAAATAGCATTCTCTGCAGCCATGCTGCCCTATTGCAGACTATTACACATGACTCATTGTGTCTCAATAACAGTAAATATATGAATGTAATAATAATGAGGTATCCAATAGAACACTTGCAACAAATGCACAGCACACAGGACATCACTCATTTTAGTTTTCAAGTTATTACATGTACGGGAGTAAATTCAGCCCAGTTATGAAGAGTTTGTTGATATTGACTTGCTGGAATGGAGATTTTTCCAGCAGGCGCCTGTTCTCTTACAGGACTGACTCCTAGTCCAATGAAACACATGCAAACATGCATCTGCCAAGTGAGAGAAAATAAATACACACACCATGTATGGGCGGGTCCCTCTGTTGCTCATTCCTCTCTCTGCCATTGGCTTGAGTATGCTCACACAGTGAGTGCACCCTCCCTCTCCCCCACCGGCTGTCAGACACCCTGCAATCCCCGTGTAACGTGTCCCCGGCCAGATCACTAGTCCCCTGCACGGATCTCCTGCACCAGAAAGAGACTTCACAGAGTGAAGGGCATAGCAGCACAGAACTGTAAGTCATTGCACCAGGTCCCTTACCATGTCCTCATGCACTCCTCCTGGCATGGAGAGGAGAGGGTGTGTGCTGGAGAGAAGGAGTTCCCTCTGGCATATGGGGTGAACCCATCAGGGAGCATACATACATGCACTGATAGATAGTGCTGTATTTTGGATTGTGTACAACTCCTGCATGGATGTCTTTGATTCAGAGAGCTAGAATTGTTACATCGCACTGCAAGTAAATTGCTTGGGAAAAGACTGAGTATACAGATTAACTGTTCTACAAGAAACACAAACAGGGAACTCTTGCAGTATCATCATAATAATATAATTTATTAAAATATAACACTAATACAGATACATTTCATTTCAGTGTATCTATTCAATACACTTTTGCCTACAGTCACCTATGATATTAAAATATTAAGGTTGTAATATTGTCCACAAATGTGAAAGTGCAGATTAAATCAGCCTCTTAATAAGCCTCAGAGTGACTGACCTAGTTACACTTGGTAGAGAAAAGTGATTATTTGCAGCACATTGGCTGTCATTGTGACTTTGGGATAAAGAGGTTCTGCAGCTGCTTGCTAAGCTATAATTAGGCATAATTGCATTGTGGTGCAGAGTTATCCTAAACCTGGGTTATATAGATCTGCATGTAGTACGTGTGATGGGGTGACACATATTTAAGGCTATATGGGCATTTTAGATGTAGAGTGGTTACTTCTAATTTTTAATATTCTACTTTCACAAAGATGCATCTTCAATAAAGCAGCATTTTACATTACATTGCATTCATTTAACGTGAGGATTTTTACCTGACGCAAGAAATGCACATGGCTTATAACATACATGTTTTATTCACCTATGACAGGAATTTTTACCTACTGTAGCACCTAGAATGTCAGGTATCACTGGTAGTCTTGTAAAGAATGGGTCAGCTGTTCACCAGCAGATTTCCATTTAACACAAAAATATAATTAGGTTGTATAATAGTTTTTCATATGTTTCACTTCCATACAACAAAAAAAATTTCATTCATTATGAAAAATATTATTTTGCCACAAGAAAATCTTTTTTTGGGCATATTTGTTGTGCTTTACTATGTTATTATTTACAGTTATGACTTTTACAATATGAGCTTATTTATACTTATGTTTAATATTGAACAATTTAATATGTAATCTTATAGATTTTAATATATCAGCATGCACAAGTCAGGTTTATTCATTGTCATGGTACCTATCACAGAATAATACTGCAGTAATGTCCTATATCATGCAGTGTAATACAGTGATAGCTTTGATTACCCTGGTGCTTCACTTTTACTCCATTTTGGTTTGTTGAAGATCATTGTGGCTTGTTGGTCAACAGTTATGGTATTTTAGAAATGATACCTAGTTCCTATATTAGGATTTACATCTCGCTGAGTACAAACCTTGCCTGCTTCCTAATAGGTGTTCAGTTATTTTACATGGTTTAGTGAACAACTTAATTATTGTATTACCATATTTTGTATGTGCAGAAAGCATGACCCCTTACATTGTAAAACTACAGTGTGTGTTATTATACCCCACAGGGGAAGCAATCAGCAAATGCACTAGTTTGTGTTAGTTTGCACCTACTTTACTGTAGTGCACTGGATTTCTCAGTGGTCAATGCAAGAATAATTGGGTAGAGATATGATGGTAACTAAATTATTTGCAGAAACAGAGTTGCTATAGCAATTCCAAATGCTTTATTTCTGTTACAGAAACTATCTGCTTAATTTCTCAGCATGTTCTGCAAAGGAATTGGAACAAAATAATGTTCTATGGGTCTTTACAGAGCATTGAGAATTGATTATCTGCCAAATTTTATTACAAATAGAAAGGAAATATTTTCTTGGTCTGTTGTTACATAACATTCAATAGCTGTGTTAAAAAGTACTTGCATACCTGTAAGTTCTATACTTGCAAATGTTTTTGTTTTAATGTAAAAAATACCTTTTCTATTATGCTAGATTTCTTTCTTATCTTGTCTAGTGACTGGCTGTGATCATGTTTTATAAAATTAAATAAACTGTGTAAGTTACAGACACAAGCATTAGTGTCCCACTATATTTTGTTTGTATACTGCAAAGGTGAATACATCATATTTTGTGACCAGATGAAGTTACCCTGACCCTGTGCAATGCAGTTATTGTTTTCCATGTTAATATTTATTTAGTACTTAGCACTGTTTCAATCAACATATATTGTCACAGACTCGGTTACTTATATTATTTTAGAATCTAAAAAGGCTTCTTGGGAACAGATGATAGCACAATGAGAAACATATCTCTCAACTTTACAATAATATATTAAATATTCACATCGAGTGGATGAGACATTTCTTTTTTATTATTTACCTATAAACTGTGCAGTGATTTACTCATCTTGTTCATCTGTGATTGCATTTTGGAACCAAGTTTTATATGATGGCAGCTTAATAGGGCTATCCAGACCAGTCACGCAGCCTGCAGCAAGGACTTCTAAGTGCAGCTCATTGCAGCCTGTTCACTTTGTGGCTAGAAAAATCTAGTGCAGAAGTCGGCTCTCACCTGTTGACATCACTTGTACCAATAGTTAGCTCCACTCCAACTGTTTAGGTTTAATTTATTTGTGCTTGAGTTGGGTCCTGCGATACATTCTCATCGCATACTCACACTGCAAAAAGCATTTACAATTCAATTCCACACACACATTTTTTCTCTGAGGAAATTAATTTTCTTGTGTGCACCCTCCTGAGTAGGCGAAAAGTCAGGGAAAATATTTAATTTTAGGTAAAAATGTCGGTGCACAGTACAGAACCTCTAGTACACCCCTCCCAATGAATAATCATTCACTTGGAAGGGTTTCAACAGCATAATTTGATCAATAAAGACTTGTTAGTTTTCAGGTGAATTTCTCTAAAAAGCTCAATAATGGGTTACATGATGTGGGACAGATATGTGGAGGTGGAAATTCTGTGGAACAGGTATGTTGAGGTGTAAATGATGTGGGACAAGTATGTGGAGGTGTAAATGATTTGGGACAGGTATGTGGAGGTGGAAATGATGTGGAACAGGTATGTTGAGGTGTAAATTATGTGGGACAGGTATGAGGAGTTGGAAATTATTTGGGACAGATGGAGGTGTAAATGATGTGGTACAGGTATGTGGAGGTGTAAATGATGTGGGACAGGTACATGGAGGTGTAAATTATGTGGGGCAGGTATGTTGAGGTGTAAATGATGTGGGACAGGTACTTGGAGGTGTAAATGATGTGGGACAGGTACGTGGAGGTGTAAATGATGTGGGACAGGTATGTGGAGGTGTAAATGATGTGGAACAGGTATGTTGAGGTGTAAATGATGTGGGACGGGTACATGGAGGTGTAAATGATGTGGGACAGGTATATGGAGGTGTAAATTATGTGGGGCAGGTATGTTGAGGTGTAAATTATGTGGGACAGGTATGTGGAGGTGTAAATGATTTGGGACAGGTGGAGGTGTAAATGATGTGGGACAGGTACATGGAGGTGTAAATGATGTGGGACAGGTACATGGAGGTGTAAATGATGTGGGACAGGTGTGTGGAGGTGTAAATGATTTGGGACAGGTGGAGGTGTAAATGATGTGGGACAGGTACATGGAGGTGTAATTTGGGACGGGTGGTGTAAATGATGTGGGACAGGTACATGGAGGTGTAAATGATGTGGAGCAGGTATGTTGAGGTGGAAATGATGTGGGACAGGTACATGGAGGTGTAAATGATGTGGGACAGGTATGTGGAGGTGCAAATGATGTGGGACAGGTGGAGGTGGTGTATTGTTGGGAGAGGGGTTTTGAACTTGCAGATGAAAGGTAAGTGTTTTATTCCAACCTTTTACAAACTTGTATAAAACACTGATAAATTACTATACAGAGATTTTACTGTACCACAACATACTGGAAATACTTTAATTTGCTGAAAAACACTTGCTTGCTATCATTTTTCAACCATAAAAAGTGCAAAAATCAGTTATTTGACACCTTGTAACGTCCAGTGGTTTCCTTATGACTACTAACAACATTCCATATGGTCCTGCTATCTCAGTTGCCACTTTTATGGGATTCGGGATGGTTTCCCAACTTTTCTCACATCGCTTTTTGTAGAAAAGTGGCGCAACCTTGCTGCGACTACTGCAAATTGGCATTTCTAATTGAATCTTGTATTTCTCAGGTGCATGTATTCACTCGATGTATGTGAATTTCACGATACAAACTCTTTCATAAACTTGCTCCTAATTGACTTAGCCCCTTTAAGTTAAATACAACAGTGTAAGTATGGGTATCCGCAGGAACTTTTTGAGTGGACAGCGAAATAATATGAAATCAGATATGGCATGGACAGTGAGTCTATGGAGGAGGTGTGCCTAGTGGCAACAGCTACTTAAGAATTAATCCGTCCTCCAATTGCCCTCTACCCCACCCCCAAACTCCACAGCAATGTCACACACCACTATGGATAGGACACAGTACTCTCTGCATTGCTTTGAGTTGCATAACAAAGGTACAAAGGAAGACACACATATATTGACAGGCAAATATTTTGTACAAAACAGCAACACATAGTAATACAGTAGCAATACTACATGCACACTTGTACTAAGGCTTTGGCAGGCTGGGCATTGAAGACTAGAGACTACTTGATCATATTGCCAACCTATACAGTTAAGAGCCTATTGACATCATTCATTTTGTAAATTCTTTAGCTTCTCTGTCGCATGTCTCCCTCTCCCCATCAGACTCTGCACCTCTCTACAATCATTCAAACAAGCTCTTAAGAGCCACTACTTCATTAAAGCCTTCCAGCTCTCATCCTAACTTGCTGTTTGTCTGCCCCTCCATTTTAGAATGTAAACTCTTTTGAGCAGGGCCCTCTACCCTCCTCTACCCTCTTGTGCTTCTCCCTACTGTATTTTCATTTATCTCTTACTCCCCACTAGGGCAACTAACACTTGGCTGCTTATGTGGGTGTAAAGGTCACTAATATAGCAATGTTTATTATCCATGTCCGTGTATTGTATTGTATTGTAAGTCGCTGGTTACTTATTTGTTTATGTACTTTGTAAGGCGCTGCGGAACACTTGTGGCGCCATATAAATAAATTATAATAATAATAATGTCCCCCTGCCTATTAATTTTGCTGAGACATGTTCCCTGAATACCAGCTTCTACCTCAGATGTCCCCCACCATCCAGCTCTTCCAACATGCTGCCAATCCTTCAAGCTTTTCGCTCACATACCCTCTTTCTCCCTAGCTTCTCCTTCACATACCATCCTTCTCACTACCCTCTCCCTCACATACCATCCTTCTCACTACCTTCTTCCTCACATACCCCTCTTCTCACTTGCTTCTTCTTTGGTATTCGGTCAGATGGTCGACAGTAACCATGTTCACATTCATAATGTCATCACCACATTGTTGACATAATGTTGACACTGTTCAACATGTCAATAGGTAGTTAGACACCATGTTGAAATCCTCAGAAAGCAATATCTTAGCTTCTCCCCCACATACCCCCTTCTCACTACCTTCTCCCTCACCTCACTAGCTTCTCCCACACATGCTCTCCTTTCTCACTAGCTTCTCCCACACACACTCTCTTTCTCAATATGTTCTCCCACACATATCCTGCTTCTCATTACCATCATCCTCATATACCCTCCTCACTAGCTTCTCTCTCACATACCCTCTTCTCACTAACTTCTCCCTCACATACCCTCTTTTCACCAGCTTCTCCCTCACATATCACCTTCTCTCTCATATAGCTCCCTTATCAGTAGCTTCCCCATCACATACCCTCCTTCTTCCTCACATACCTCTCTTCTAAATCACTCCTTTCTCACTAGCTTTTCCCTCATGTACACTCTTCTTCACACTAGTTTCTTCCTCGCCCCTATTCTCACTAACTTCTCTCTCATATAGCTCACTTATCACTAGCTTCCCCCTCAAATACCTAATTCTCCCTTGCATACCTCTTTACCCTCTTCACACTAGCTTTTTTATCACCCCTATTCTCGCTAGCTTCTCCCTCACATACCCCCTTTTCATTAGATTCTTTCTCACATACCTCCTTCTTATTAGCTTCTCCCTCACATACCCTCTTTCTTACTACCGTTTCCCTTGCTTACCCCTCTTCTTACTTGCTTCTCACACCTTTTTTCTCAGTACCATCTGCCTCACATAACCTCCTTCAAATTGGCTTTTTCCTCTCTTACCTCTACTCACTAGCTTCTCCTTCACACCTTTCTCACTAGTTTCTTCTCACATACCTCTCTTCTCCCTCACATACCTCTCTTCTCACGAATTTACCCCTGTTCTACCTCATACTAAGCCAGAAAAAGGAGGGACACAGTCTTCCCTCTCAGGCCCCCTGGCTGGAGCACACTGCTGCACTCTACAGTCCCAAGTATTTTGGAAGGGCCGAACGACAAGTGGGGACGGACTGGATGACTACTCGAGGCAGGCTAGACTATGAGTGTAGGCTGGGTGGATGATGAGTGGGAGTGGCCTGGATAATACATGGGGGCGGTTCTGACAAGAGAGGGATGGTCGGAGGAATGGAGACAGGCCCCCCTGTCTTAAGTGTCACAGCCCCGCAAAGCCTTAATCCGACCCTGCCCTTTAAATACCTACCTTCTCACTACCTTCTCCCTTACATAACCCTTTTTCACTACCTTCTCTATTACATACTCCTTTCTACCTACCTTCTCCTTCATCTCCCCCTCTCACTACCTTCTCCCACAAGCTGAGAAGTCACGTTGTGATTGATTACAAAGCCAACGTTATCAGACTGTTCAGTACTCTTCAGTAGAACTCCATAAATTTCTTCTATAGAGAACTGGATGGGTTGGAGGTCTCCACTTTGAGCTACAGACAATGTAAATGAATGAGCAGGCCACAGGATGATATGGCTCCTATTTCACCCATTTCAGATCACAAGAGGTGTTTGCTATAAAGATAGGAGGGCAGGCTAATTTTAAGTGGGGTGGTGCTGGCAGGTAGTGTGCTAAAAGTGGACAACCACTTTCAGAGGCCTCATTATCTTATAATATTATTAATAACTGTCAAACCTCGTCCCATCCCCAGCAGACAACAGTTCAGACTCCCAGTTTTGATACCTAAATAATTGCAATGCTTATTGAGAATGTGTCTGGTTTGTTAAATATAATACTATATCATGGTTTTATGAAATCCTCAGAGAGATTACATGAACAAGAATTCTTATTATTCTGGAATTTGGAACCAGAACATTTTGGTACAATGTATGGACAGTTTTCTCCTAAATGGGGTACATGTCCAAAAGCACTTGCTCCTTATGTATAATTACATTTATTTTCTGTGAAAGTCATGATCATGTTTTGTACATGTTTGGTGGTTACCTAACCTCAGCTTAAATTGTGGTAATTAAAAGAATAAAAGCCTAATTAAACCCATTCTCTTGCCATACTATGTATTCATTCATTTGTTTTAGAGCACTACAAGCTGTAAAAGATATATTGTAAGTTTATTCTGAGAAAGAATGCGTCTAATCATTTAGAGAACTGTAAAGCAGCTTAAATGGAACACAATCCCTTATGGAATGTACTCCGTAGATGAATACCGAGTTCTGGATGTTTCTTAGGTTACTGGGACAGATATTTTATCCATACTCCAGATATTGGGCCTGATTCAGAGTTGGGAGATATCTCTCTCAACTGATCATCTTGGTGAAACCATGCTGCACTGCAGGTGGGGCAGATTTAAAATGTGCAGAGAGATTTAAATTTGGGAGGGAGGTGTCAAAACTGACATCTAAAGTGCAGTGTAATAATAATAAAACTGTGTAGTATTTGTTGGCTACATGCAAAAGCAGCCAGTATTTACCCTACATGCAAAAAAAAATATGTATTTTTTTACACCCCTTGCATTGCAACATGGTGTGTCCAAGTGTACAGTTAAGTGCTATCTCTCTCTCTATTTCCAAGTCTGAATCAAGCCCATATTTTTATGCACATAGTATTCTCCAGGTTTTGTCATGAAATGTCTTCAGGTTAAAATAAAAAAAAGTTTGATTTTCAGAATTTGACAGATCTCTCCAAAAAAGCAGATTTGTAGGTTTATTTGGGGGAATTACTCCCCCCCCCCCCCCCCTGCAATTCTGCCTTTTGGATCATTAAACTTGACCGTTATTTAAATGTTTTTCCAAATCCTTTCACCAAATGATTTTTCCTGGCTGTTGCTGGTGATGGCTTCTCAGTGCTTTTGTGTGGGTAAGACAAATCAAGAAGTTCTTGCACCCTTCCAGTACTTGTCTGTTATTGAGGGGTGCTCCAATGTACTAAACGTCCAGTGTGACCCATTTTACCAAGGTACATATTCCTTACTCAAGGTTTTTGCATGTGTTTTCTTGTCAACCGGATAGTTTGGAGATGTTGTGGGAGGCCCCAGCATACACTCACAGATAAAGTAAAACTGTTACAAAAGCTGACATTCTGGGATATATTTACTAAAGTGAGCGTTTTTAGAAGTGGAGATGTTGCCCATAGCAACCAATCAAATTCTAGCTATTCTCTTCTAGAAGGTTAAATGTTAAGTAGAATCTGATTGGTTGCTATGGGCAACATCTCTACTTCTAAAAACTCTCACTTTAGTAAATATGGGAGGCAATCTGGAAGCCGACTGCCTAAATTCCGGCAGCCGGCTTCCCGACTGCCTTATCCCGGCATGGGTGAAATGCCGGGCGTCTAGATATAGACGCCCGCATTTCCCCGACGCCGGGAGACCGGCGCCCGGCATCACGATCGTAGTGATGCCGGGCGCTGCGAGCGGACAGCCGCGGGGGGGAGGGTTAGGTTTAGGTCTCCCGGGGGGGAGTTAGGGTTAGGCACCCCCCCTGGGAGGGTTAGGCTAGGGGGAGGGAGGGTTAGGGTTAGGCACCCCCGGGGGGGACAGGGTTAGGCACCCCCCCGGGGGACTTAGGTTTAGGCAGCGGGGAAGGGGGTGGTTAGGGTTAGGCACTTAGAGGGGGGATTAGGGTTAGGCACTTGGGGGGGAAGTTAGGGTTAGGCACCCCTAAGGAGGGTTAGGGTTAGGGGGGTTAGGTTAGGTTAGTGGATACTTACCTATCCACGATCGGGATTTCCAGCGCTGTCGGGCTTCCGCTGCGTCGCACTCTGCTTCTGTCGGGCTGCCGCTGATGGGAATCGAACCGCCGGCCATGCGGCCGACGGTATTTCATACCAATTCCGTAAATATACCCCTCTGACTCTTAATCCCCTGTATTTTATTATTATTAATGTGACTAATAACAACAACCACTGTGCAAGCCCCTGCTGATTAGAATAGCGCCACCAATCGGGAACAGAGCATTTTGTACCAGGTGATGTGGAGGGTTACCAGGAAGTCTTTTCACTTGTCATTACTACAGTTCCACAGTAACCAGTCACTGGTGTTCAGCAGAGGTTGTCAGCTACCAGGAGTAATATGAAGTTCATTATTGATTTATGTTGTGCAGCTGTGCCTATACATAGGTCACAAACAGAGGAATATGAAGGGAACAGACACATGGAAACTTGTTGTCCAGTCAAGTCACCTTCTCTGCCTTCCTCCAAAATAATAATAATAATGATAATAATAATAATAATAATAATAATAATAAATAACAAATAACAAATAACAAATAACACTCCTGATTGATAAAGATGAAATATGTGAATGTAATTCTGATGTACAAGTTGTTACTTGCATTAGAAATAAAAATGCAAAGCAAAAGATTACTTGTTCTATATTGGTAATTTACTGTTTTTAAAATGTTTGCCTCTTTTACAGTAAATAAGAGGAGATTTTATACACGCCTTGCTGCGGTAAAGTATCACCCTTAGCCACAACCAAAATAGGACTGCCAAATATACAAGAAAAGGATTTTTGTTTTCTTAACTATAAGTCAGAATATGTTATACCCACAAACAGTATCAGCCATAACTCATCTGTCCGGCCTTTAATCCTCTGAATCCCTGCGTGTCTCAGAGGAGCATATTTATTAATTATTGGGTTGTAGACCCGATAATTATAATTTCTTATTGCCACTTTGTATTGCGGAACTTGGTAAATCCCATAAATAGCAGCCTCCATAAAGACCTATGGGGGTCCTATTGTGATAAAAAATGGGGGATTGTAGCAGATATATCCGATATTTGCTGTGGTCCCCCCAGATACATTCAGAGGATACTGTAAATTTGCAGATATCACCCGAAAACAGGTGTTTAAGGGGGATATCCTGCAAATTTCCTTTGGTAATAGGGCCCATAATGCTTAACTACTGTATGCATATTATAAGTAAAATAAAACATATAGGTTACTAATCTCCTAATTCATGTCCAATCCTGATTTTACTAAAAAATCTATAAACAAGTGTACTATTGCATGGCAAAGGTTGCCCCTGTATAAACACCAGGGGCGTATCTATTATGGGTGCAGGGTGTGCGGGGCACAAGGGCCCCTGGGTCCACACCGCACCGCACACCCTGCACCCATAGTATTACTTACCTCTCCGGAGTCCCATGTGGACGCGGGGGTCCAGTGCTGTAAAAATGACTTGAAAATGGCCGCTGCGGCCATTTTCCAGTCGTATGCGCAGTACAGGGTAATTGGCCGCAGCGACCATTTTCCCGGGGACCGGCGCATAGTCTATAGACACTGGGCGCACTCTAGTGCCCAGAGTCTATAACTCTGCACTGCTGCCGGCCACCGGGCAGAGAGGAGGGGGCCTGTGTTGCAGACTGCACAAGGGCCCCCTCCTCTCTAGAAACGCCCCTGATAAACACATTTATTTTGTGCTCAACCTGACTATCAGATTAATCATCTTCACAGCACCGAGTAATACAAATATGACCGGTAGGGAAACAGTTTGAGCAGTATAAAGAGTGCATGCAAGTAAGTACTAAATTGTAAAGCTTATATACAAAGTCTGCATAATAATGACAAACATGGAAATTACACTTAGGCAGAATGAAAATGAATGGATGCAATTTCTGGCAGACAGATTTCAGCACAAGACATACAGGATGGGCAGACGTGAATGACAGCGTGTGAATGGATGGATCATGTTATGCACATCACAATTCATGCCCATTCTTGGGAGACGCCTCTATAACTTGGAAGCAAGCCTTTGTAAGGCTGAAAAGGCTCATTGTACAAAAGTGTAAATGGCACATTAAAGCATGATATCCTACCACTTCAACTCCTTCATGACTGAGTAGAGGAAGCGTCCTTCCCCAGTGTCCCAATTGAACCCCGTCCAATCTGATAACAAAAGACCCCACGATTCACACTCTCACTTTGCAGTGGAAAGAATTTTGGCTGAAGCCTTCATTTAAGAATTTAACAAACTCTGCAAACTTATGGGGATGAGTATTTCAATGGCAATTAAATGCTCCATTCTGCCATGGATACCATGCCCAAATACCATCTCCCATTGGCAACCACACAGGAGGGTTAAGACACTTGAGGAAACTTCAGGACTGCTGTCCAAGCGAGGTCTCCGAGATGCCCTTCAGATTAAACAAGACACCATTCTCCCTTAGCCTGGGACAAGTAGAAAGCTTCCTCACCTTAACCGCAACACAGATGGTGACATAAGACACACTTACCAAATGAAAACATTTACCTACAAAAGGTCTGCCTGGAAAGAGAGACATAAGCGCAGGTCTCTATACTTCCTTCCCAGGACAGGACAGGACATGACGTTACTCTTCTGCATCCCTTTTTTTTTTGCCCCATAGCTCTACTTGCCATGAGCATAACTAGGTATTTGAAGGTGCCATAACAAAAGTTTGTTAGGGCCCCTATGTACCTCCCCAAAGGTGAAAAATGTATATAACAATTTAACTTTGACAAAGAAGAATTGCCCTCCTTCTGTCTAGGCAGCTGCATTCCTTGCATCTATGGTGGTTATGCCCATGCTACTTGCCTAAACTCAGCAAAGTCCCACAAGATTTACTTTCTAACCATAGAGATTGTCTTGCAGGTCCCAGGCCTGTGAGACTTCCCATGCCCAAGAGCAATCCTATGGCAGGCTGCATGTTAGGGCCAGGTCGCATGCTGACCCCTTGTAGGGTGCTTTAAACTTCTTTTTTATTTTTTATTTAAATATTTAGCCACAGTTATGGTTCACATTGATCATTACAGCGAGACATCTGGTCAACCTTTATTCCAAGTAACATTTCAGTTTTTCATGCTTTGCTGTAGATTGGCTAAAGTGGTGCAAAATGAGTTCCAATAAAATGATAGCGTAAGACCCGATCTCCTCCATGTCTGATTGCTGACAGTATCAAGTCATTTTGCAGAATTTAAAAGGAAATTAAGGACTGTGCCTTGAGAAGCACAGTCTCCAAACCTATATCTCATTTCAGTAATCTTTCTGCACAAATGTAAAATTAATTTTTATAGTGTTCCGCAAAAATAACTGCACCTGTGCGCCTACCCCGTTCTTCATAAGGAAATCCCTCGCTCTCCTGAATCCTCTTATAGGCTGGTGCAAAGCTTTTGCTCTGCTGCAACATCTATGCACAAGAAAGTTTTGTGCTGCAGTTTAACCCTTTTACACTTTATATATGAGGCCCTTAAACTTTTTTTTAATAATCACTGCTGGGTCGTTTTCATTTTATACCATCATGCTCTTATATGCCTGGTACAAATATTATGTGATATCTTTGGTAATGTCTGTTTTTCTACAGTATGCTTAAAGAGGCAAGATTAGCGTTCACATACCTGGATTATGGTACCACAATAAATGTCATGCCTCAGTGATGTCACTAGTTCCCAGAGAAGTTATCTGCTGCATTCTAATAAATGTAGGTACTGCCTACAAAAGGGCTGCCTCCGCTGTTGGAAGATGTTGCTAGATGTGTGAGTTTCTGACAGTTTATACTGGTTTGCAATGAATTTTTTTTTCTGCTAGTTATACCACTTTCACCATTCGGAATATATGGCCTATTTCAGGGTTGGGTACGGGATGCCGCTACTCGGGATCACGGTGGCCAGAATCTCGATGCCAGCATCCTAAAGGGTTAGGATACCCTCCCCACCCCTACCCCTAACGTTCCCTCCCTGGTGCCTAAACCTAACCTCCCAGCGCCGCGTTTTGGACAGGTATCGGGATTCCGGCGCCAGAATTCTAAGCGCCACCATCCTGACTGGATTTTGACTAGATCCCCCTATTTAATTGGTTACCTTGGTTAATAATCTAAATAATGAAGCAAGTGTCTTCTCTATTATGGGCCTATACATTATTAATTAAATGTCCCGTTACACATGCAGAAACGGGGTTACAACGAGGGATCCAAGCTCATCTCTTTACTGCGTACCCAGCAACTTTGCACACGCATGACCTCAAATCACACATGCGCAGAAGCCAGCCATGGGGGTGGTAAGTAATGCAGCTACTGAAGTAGCAGTGTTACTAATAACGGGGAAAGCTGCTTATCGGAGCAGCTGTCCCCACACCAGAGCAATGCTGAATTGCTCTGGAGATAAGTATCCCATGCAGCGAGTTGGAAACTTAATCATCGGGGGCTGGACGCCCGACGCTAGCAGAGTTGCACAGGCAATATAAAAAGGACACAGTCCTGGAAGCAATATTGAATGAATTATAAAAACAACTATGCAAGAGAATGCAATGTATTGATACAATTTACTATAAAAATGTAACATTAAAATTTTATAAAAGTATCCACACACTACACCAGAGGTTCCCGTATCAGCATTGTTTTCATGGCACTAAGCCAAAAGCCGTTTTTTTTTTTTTTTTTTTTTAGAGAAATGCAGAAGAAAATGTAGAAAAGTGGTAAAGTGAAGTAAATTTTGCTTACCTGTCCTCCTTAGGGTAAGTTATGTGGTATTGGACAGGTTTGTGCTTCTGTCCAAATATTTACATTACATTGACCATAAATAGTTTGATTTGGAGCTGGACCACCAACCTGAGGCATTACTGCAAGAGTCCTTATACACCCCAAGGGTGGCACAGCACACAGTTTGGGAACCACTGCACTACACATTTTATTTATTATTATTTTTTACCAGTTTATTTATATAGCGCACACATATTCCGCAGCGCTTTACAGAGAGAATATTTGGCTATTCACATCAGTCCCTGCCCCAGTGGAGCTTACAATCTATATTACATGGTATGGAATGGTGCACCATTACCAGCAAGTCCATGTTAAGTGCAAGCGGGAGTCCGAATTAGCAAAGGGACCTCTGCTTTGAAAGAGTCTCCAATCCAATAAACGTGTTAGTATTTTGCTGAAGTACTTGATTATAGTAGCAGTGTTAATGTGAACCAGTAAATGCTTGATGACTGGCCTGTGTGCTGAAGTTCTATATAGCAGTAATTGTTGGTATCCGTGGTGAGGTACTTCAGAATGATGAAGTTGACATCCTGGCTGTCGGGATGCCAGCACTCAGAATGCCGATACTGGAATACCGACACCAGTCAGAATCCTGTTGCCGGCATCCCGACCGCCAGCATCCCGACGGTAAGTAGTGGGGTTAGGGGGAGGGTCAGAGTTAGGCACTAGGGGGAAGGGTTAGGTTTAGTCACTGGGGGCAGGTTAGGTTTAGGGTGCGGGCTGGGAGGGTTAGGGGTAGGGTTAGTTTATTTAAGATATTCTGACCGCCGAGATCCCGAGCGCTAGCATCCTGTACCCAACCCCTTCAGAATAGGAATCATACAATCTGTGCTGTAGATAGAAAACACCTAGGGGGTCATTCTGACCCGCTCACGAGTACAGGACGCTCGCAAGCGGGTCGATGTTGCCCCACTGCGCATGCGCACGATGGAGGGAGCTCCATCGTGCGCATCCGCGAGACCCGGATAGCGACGGGCTCTCCGTCGCTCCGGGTCTCGCACCAAAGGGGGCGTGCTGTCGATGTTGATTGACAGCACGCCCCCTTTGGTGGGCGTGCCGGGTGCGTGACTGCCAGACGAAGGCGTTCCCATGGGAACGCCTACCGTCTCAAGCCGGCCCCACTGACATCAGTAATGATGTCAGTGGGAGTGATTTTGGCTCTGATAGAGCCAAAATCACTCCTGGGCTTGCGGCAGCGAGACCCTACCGCAGGGTCTCGTCGCAAGCCCGATGGTCGCGATGGTCTTGACCATCGCGACCATCTTTTTGGCCGCTCGCATATGCTGTGGGTGGTCACCCATAGCTATGCGAGCGGCCTGGAGGCCGCTCCATTTTCAGGGAGGAGGGCACTGATTCAGAGCGAGCATCTGGTCAGAGCGTTCGGCTCTGAATCAGGCCCCTAGTACCTCCGTAAGTCTCCTCTACTATCAGCGTCGGTCACAGTGCTAAAATGGAAGGTCTGGGTCAACAGGATTCCCATTACCTTCATCAGCTCACAGCACTGGCTCACAGCTTGTAGATGGTCGATGGTACTCTGTGGGTGCTGGACCTCAATCAAGGCGCTGAACCACAGTCAATAAAGGCACAGGTTAGCAGAGAAATGATAGCGGCATGCACCTGATACGTTTCTCTGTGGATCCACCCATGGCTTTAGCGCCACTCTAAAAGTTTCTATATATTTACTTTCAGAGGTGCACAGAACCTGGCGGCTCACCCATGCCAGGCAAGTCATGCTGTGTGATGTAATGAGGCTAGATGTTTGAGGACACATCTGTAAATATAACTTTAAGGAAATGGTGACAATGCTTCACAGAACAGCCTTAATTTATCTCATTATTCTTGCATTGGATGTAGTTTTGTTTATTAGTCTAATTTTTACAATGCATAATAATCCAAAATATATATACTTATAGTCAAGAGTGTAAATACAGAGCTAATTGTCTCATTGTCACAGTTTATGTGGGCTGAGTTGTAAACCTGTTAGATAAAACTGTTTGTATTGGTCCATATGGTAGGATGCATCCAGTTTAGGGTTATTTAAACATGACAAGTTATCTTTGTTGATTTTTCTGCACAATACCAGATGGTTTGCACTTAGTTAAGTGAACCAAACAAGAAAAGAGCAATATCTGCACTTAATAACAGTCGATGTTGCACAATTTTCCACAGCAGTATAGGTGAAGTGAAATCTCTTAATGTACCAGGCAGATGCGATGTGACTTAGCAACGCTGCACACAAGTCAATCAGGAGCTACATTATGTAAGTGATGTCTCCGGCCACATCCATTTCATATACCAGCTAAATTGCTTATAATTCACATTCACTTCATGTTTAATTGCTCTTTCTAGGAGTCTATATTTAACTGTATTGTTTCCATGGACTGGACAGAGAAGACAGCCATTGGGGCATTGTGTCATGTTTGTAGATACTAGTAAAGAGTGGCGTAACTAGGGTATTTGGAGCCCAGGGCAAATTTGAAAATCCCCCCCCCCCTTATGTGTGCACGCCTCAGGCGCGCGCAGCGAGAAATGGGTGTGGCCACTGAAAAATGGGGCGTGTCAACATGACACACACCCCTTTCTTGTCACTGGGAACATTTCTTTCCACCTTAATGCAGTGCCCCTTATACAGTCCCCCCCCTATGCAGTGCCCCTAGTAATGGTCCCCCTTATGCAGGCCCCGATTAGTTCCCCTTATACAGGCCCCCAGTAGTGGTACCCCATATGCAGTGCCCCTTACACAGTGCCTCCTGTAGTGGTCCCTCTTATGCAGCCCCCCATTAGTTCTCCTTATACAGTGCCCCCAGTAGTGATCCCTCATATGCAGGCCCCCAGTAGTAATCCCCCATATACAGTGCCCCCAGTAGTTGTTCCCCTTATGCAGTGCCTCCTGTAGTGGTTCTCCCTTTTCAGTGCCCCCTGTAGTGGACCCCCCTGTGCAGTGCCTCCAGTAGTGAGCCCCTTATATAGTGCCCCCAGTAGTGCCCCCAGTAGTAGTCCCTCCTATACAGTGCCCTTTATATAGTTCCCCCAGTAGGAGTCCCCCTTGATGCAGTGCCCCCTGTAGTAGTCCCCAGCAGTGGTCCCCCACAATGCAGTGCCCACAGTAGTAACCCCCCCAGTGGTAGTCCCCAGTAGTGGTCCCCCATGATGCAGTGCCCACAGTAGTATCCCCCCTGAGTAGTGGTCCCCCCCTGAGGCAGTGCCCACAGTAGTTGTACCCAGTAGTACCCCCCCTGAAGCAGTGCCCCCAGTAGTATCCCCCACCCAGTAGTGCCCCCAGTAGTAGTCCCCTTCTTAGTTATAGAGCGCCCCCCCGAAATACACACTAAAATGAAACAAAATAAATACTTACCTGTATCCATGCTCCTGCTCCCGCTGCCGTCCGCACGTCCATCCTCACGGGCCGGGCCGCTCTGCATTATGGGAGAGACGTCATGACATCATGACGTTTCTCCCATTACCACTGCAGGAGCCGGCTCTTGCAGGAGCCGGCTCTTTCTCCCATTACCACTGCAGGAGCTGGCTCTTGCAGTGGGCGCGCAGCAGTCAATGAGAGCCTATCTGACTCTCATTCGTTGCTGATTCACACACACATCGCTGCCGCTCGGCATTGATGTGTGTGCAGTAGCAGCAGCCAATGAGAGTCTGTCTGACTCTCATTGGCTGCTGATTAACACACACATCACCGCCAGTGCTGGCAGTGATGTGTGTGTTATGCACAGTCTGAGCCCGCCTGCCACCCTCCTCCTGGCGCTATTGGGCAAGCGCTCAGGGGGAGGGAAGGGGCTCAGCTGTGCAGCACAGGACCGGCGCTGGAAGCCTAGCGCCGGTCCTGTGTAAATGTGTAGCGCTGACCGCACACACTGCGGTCGGCACTACACTGGCTAACTAGGGCGGGCTGGTACCGTGGCCGGCGGGGCCCCCCCGCGCCGCCGGTCCCACGGCGCCCAGGGCACGCACCCCGCTCGCCCTGCCCTAGCTACGCCACTGCTAGTAAAGCCCATAAAATAGCTCACTTCTCAGTGGCATAGCCAGGTTTTGAAGTGAGGAGAAGTAAAGGGAAAATTAGGCGCCACAGGGGGCATGTCTACATCATGCCATGGAGTGTGACAGCATCATAGTGGTTGTGGACATGCCCAACTGAGCCATTTCATTGCCAAATGCAGTGGAGGCACTTTACAGGCAGAGTCATACTTTCACATATGCAGAGTCACACTGACAGCAGGCTCTCACATGCATAGGGTCACACTCACACATGCAGATTCACACTGACAGCAGTCTCTCACATGCATAGGGTCACACTCACACATGCATAGTCACACTGACAGCAGGCTCTCAGATGCATAGGGTCACACTCACACATGCAGAGTCACACTGACAGCAGTCTCTCACATGCATAGGGTCACACTCACACATGCATAGTCACACTGACAGCAGGCTCTCACATGCATAGGGTCACACTCACACATGCAGAGTCACACTGACAGCAGGCTCTCACATGCATAGGGTCAAACTTCATACTTGCCTACTTTTGAAAATGACTTTGAGGGAGATTGTAGATGGCTGCAGAATGCGACGCGCCATTGTGGGGGCGTGGTCTGCTCCACCCAAAGGGCGTGTCTAACTCCACCTATGGGCGTATATATTCCTATAAGCTGACGCCCTAGCTCCCCCACTGACATTAATACATCTCTACCCTGCCATATTGACATTAATAGATTGCCCCCCAGACACACATTCATTTATATGTACAGATTCACACACACACACACAGACAGTTTCACACACACACATCACATGAATAGATTCATACACACACACATAGTCGCACACACACATCCCGTGAATAGACTCATACACACAGTCACACACACACAGTCTCACACACACATCCCATGAATAGATTCATACACACAGTCAAACACACACACACAGTCTCACACACACGGTCTCACACACATCCCATAAATAGATTCATACACACAATCACACAGACAGTCTCACACACACATTCCATGAATAGGTTCACACACACACAGGACCTCTTTCAGAGTCGGTCGCAAGCGCCGATGCGCTAGTAGCCGACTCGATGGTTAGTCCTGCGCACTCGCAGCGGCCGCACTGCGCGTGCGCAAGCCCCGTAGCGACAGACAACTCTGTCGCTCCGGAGCTCGTTACCAAAGGGGCGGCTGTCGATGTTGATCGACAGCTAGCCCCGTTTGGTAGGCGGGCCTGGGGGGTGGTTTCCAAAACGGAGGCGTTCCTTAACGAACGCCTACCGTTTTGTGGGCGGCCGCACTGACATCATCAGTGATGTCAGTGGGGAGATTCCTGCTCCATCAGAGTAGAAAGCTCCCTGGGGCTTACGAGTGCCCAGACCCAACCTTAGGGTCTGGTCGTAAGCCCCGATGGTCGCGATGGTGATCACCATCGGGACCATCAACCTGGTCGGTCGTTAAGCTGTGGGTGGTAACCCACAGCTTAACTAACGACCAGGAGGCCGCACTTCAAAAATGAAGTGGCCGCCCTCATTCAGAGAGAGCGATCGCTTCTTACGACCGCCTCTGAATGAGGGCCACAGTCTCTCACACACAGACACCCAGTCAGTCACACACATCATATGAAGATTTCACCCCCACACACACACAGTCACACACACATACATCACATTACTACACACACATACATCACATTACTACACACACACACATACATCACAATACTACACACACACACACATACAAACACACAGTAATAGATCTCCCCTCCCTCCCCCACGGCACTGACATGAGTTATACATTTGGCAGGAGCTGCAGTGAGCTCTAACACTCACAGGCTCAGGCAGCTCCTCTGTCTTCACTGTCCTCCGGCGTCGGCTCCTCCCCCATGCGGTCCTCTGTCATCACAGGCTGGCCAGGGATTACTGGGAGCAGCAGTGTGTGAGCAGGGGAAGGCATGCCCAGGAGACCTCCGGGCCAGCAGCAGCCACACTCCTGCCTCCCTGCACCCGGTGAGTATGCCCCTGCATCTTAAGCTCAGGCCCCGCCCCCTTTTCCTCCGGACTCGCGCATGCGCAGTTTGGATTTTTAGACAGGGCAGAGGGAATGCGAGGGATTCAACCTACTTTACGGGGTAGCGGGAGCTCCCACCTCTATTCGGGAGACTCCCGCGAAATTCGGGAGGGTAGGCAACTCTGGTCACACTCACACATGCAGAGTCACACTGACAGAAGGCTCTCACATGCATAGGGTCACACACATGCATGGAGCATACTTGCCTACTTTTGAAAAAGCATTTCCGGGAGATTGTGAAAGCAACACCTATGAGTGCGCTTTATAGTGGACATGTACGGACATATTCCTGTAGTAATCGCCAGCGCCATATTTAAGAAAGCTAATATGCGCATTCACAGAAGGCCCACAGACATCTGCACAAGGGCCTCTCCAGTCTGAAACTGCCTATGACTGCATCTGTTCCAGGTGAAGACTTGGGAGACAGACAACTGGTTGGAGTTCCTCTGTAACCTATCTGTCTGAACCACCAAGGCTTCTAGGGTTGGTCCCTGGCCTATGGTATAAAATGTTTCTATACTACTAATATATAATGTATACATACAGGTTTGTAGATAGTACTAACACAAATGAAAACTATTATTATTATTATTATTATTATTATACTTAACAATGGGTCACAAATCTGACTAACAAAAGTTAAGAAGCCTGTGACGCTGCACACAAGTCAGTCAGGAGCTACATTATGTAAGTGAAGTCTCCGGGCCACATCCATTTCATATACTACTGTATTTTAGGATATAATATTAATGCACATGAATTTGAGACTACGGGTTTGATTCTGAGTCGGATGCATCTGTCAGATTTAGGGGGAGATTTGCAAACATTGGAGGTCTATGTACTAAGCCTTGGAGAGCGATAAAGTGGATGGAGATAATGGGCCAAATGTAATAGGGTGAGAGTTTAGAAAATGTGAGCGTAAACTCTCACACTTTTAAAATCGACAATGTAATAGAGTCCAACAACAAGCTAACTTTCATGTGTTAACTGTCATGTTTTTCATACTCAAAAGACTCTCACAATTTAAACTCTCAACCAGATGTTTTCCCATTTTGAAAATACAACTCTTAACAGTGTGAGAGATTACTGCTAAACTCTCACATATTCTAAACTCTCACCCTATTACATTTGGCCCAAAGTACCAACCAATCAAGTCCTAATGGTGCATACACACGGTCAGATCTGTCAGATAAACGATGAACTACGAATGATTTGAACGATTTTACCAACGATTTCATGAACTACGAACGATTTTTGACTGTATTAAAATGAATGAAAATCAACCAAATCTAACTGCAAACACATCAGATGTCAGATATCGTTATCTGACAAGCGGGAACGCGCATCATTCATCATTCACCTGACAAACATTTCAGATATGTCAGATTTACCTTCAGATATGAACGACTGAACGATTTTTAAAATCGTTATTGTACAGATCTGAAGGAAAATCTGACCGTGTGTGCGCACCATTACTGTCACTTTACAGACTGTGTATAGACCCCAAAGTACCAACCAATCAGCTCACTGGCTTTTTTTTATCACAGCCTGTAACATGTTAGGTGCTGATTGGTTGGTACTTTACTCTCTCTCCACTTTATCTCTCTCCAAGCTTTGATAAATCTCGTACTACCTTATGCTAACGCAAGTTTCCATCAATCTATGTGAGTATCCAGCCATCTTCATGGCGGATACTCACATTTGTTCGGCCCTCTGTATTTTGGCTCGCAGTCACCGTCATTAGTGTCGGCATGTGCACCTACCACATACTGGGTGTAAAATATCTGTCTGAAACAGGAGTCCCATCTCCGTCCACATGCTTTAGTCCCTATAGTCCCATGACACTCCCATGAGATGCATTTGTTCTGGGTGTCCGCATGTAACCGCCCAGTTGCCATTCAGAAACACTAATTTCACAGACAGAGTGATCCAGCCATGCAGAGAGCTAATTGTCCGCTCCTGTATCTTCTGTGAAGGTGCGTATGCATGGAGCAATCTCTGATTGCTTCTTGGGGTGCATGCATAGTCTATTTGTCCAGGTTGTCTCTGTTTCTCATGTTTTACCAACAAGTAAACCACAGAGAAATGACTTCTGCAGTTTGGTAATGTGTGGAATAGTAAATATCTGTGATTGGAATTTAAAAAATAAATAATTAAAAAAAAAACGGAAAGGGATGGAGGCTGGGAGTATCACCACATGGACTGATAACAGTGAGTGCCAGAGGACTGAAGAATATTTTGGAAGTTCATTTAGTGATCTGGCAGAGCTCGAGAATAATAACCGATGGACTCTACTTAGCAGCAAGCTAGTCATCTGCAACTATTTTACTTCTCATTACAGCAAGCTGATGCCATTGGTTAGCTGGTGTAGTGGAGCAATAGGTGAGAAAGATTGTACAAGTTACTTTCTAACAAAGTGATTTAAGTGTCACTGTTGGTGGTGAAATAGGAAAATAAAAAACCCAGCTATAAAAAGATAATGAAGGTATTTGAGACTACTACATGGTCTCTACTTAGACAAAAGAGTATGTAACTAGTTTTGCAAAGTAAACAGACATATCATTACATGTCTAGCATCAAAGACGTTAGTGAAAAATTAACAAGGCTGGACTAGACTAAGTGGGCGATTCAATAAATGTTGAATAGTGGCAGAAATTAGTTCAAGGTGCTATTCAATTGTCCCCATCCTGCCCTACACTTAAGTCAGGAGATGCAGGGTACGGCGCCTATTGCCGAGTGTTTAGTCGCGGTAACCTGCATTCTCCGTCTTGAGTGCCAGCCATGATGCTGTTAGCGCTAAGCCTGAAACAAGCATCGCGGCACTAGTTTAGTCAGATTTCTGCTTGCACCTCAGGGGGGTGCGAACAGAAAACCACTAGTTGAGGTTAACAGCCCGGCAAATGAAATAGCTATGGGAACTCCTTCCCAGTGCTATTCAACATCACATTTAATTTAATTCCCCCCATTATCCCCAAAAGTTTTTTTATATTTCTTTTTTTTGCCTAAAAAAAGAAAAGGAAAAGAGATGAAAGAGAAAAGAGAGGGAAAACAACAAAAAGGAATAGAGAAAGAAGAATAGAGAAATAGAAAGGTGAGTAAAAACGAGAAGGGAAGCTAGAAAGGTGAGGGTACATGTCATTTGGAGGAATTCAGGCCATGACTTATCACTAAGATGTTTATAGGGGGATGGCTACGGGATTCTGGCGCTTGTGATCCCGGCGGTCAAAATCCTGACGATGGCATCCCAACAGGGTTAGGATACTGACACCTGTTGGTAGGTATCCTAACCCTCCCCCTCTTCTTAACCCTCCCTGGTGCCTAAACCTAACCTCCCTCCTAGTGCCTAAACCTAACCTCCACCTCCCCGCACCCTAAACCTAACCCTCCCCCCTTAGTGCCTAATCATTACCCTCCCCCTAGTGCCTAACCCTCCCCCTAACCCCGCTACTTACCTTCGGGATGCCAGCGCCGGGATTCTGACAGGTGTCGGAATTCCGGCGCCGGTATACTAAGCGCCAGCATCCCCTGTGGCGGGATATTGACCAGATCCTATTATAGGTATTAAGAATTTTCAGGTAAAATATAAATAAGCATTAGAGTTATGTATTTGCTATAACATACTTTGCAAAATGTTATTCATACCTGTCTGTTTTGCTTTTGTTAACTCCAAGAAAAAACTTTTTTTTTTTAAAATAGGTAAAAAAAGATTTGAGTTAGATGGAACTAGACTTTGATGTGTTATCCCGTATACGTGTGGTCACCTATTGCCTGATCCATTGTACTGCTTGTATTGGTACTTAATATAAAGAGTCCATTTTGTAACAAACAGGTTCTAGAGTCACAGGAAGCACATCTAGACATTATTTACTAACACATTTAGCAAGGAACCAAATCATGATGGATGTATCTGTTAACCTATTAAGTTATTTTTGTATTGTGTTTTTTTTCTGGGATGCAGTAATAATGTTGATATTTACTATGTTGACACCAGAATGTTGACAATTATGATATACACATCTAACATGCCAACATCTGGAAAATATCGTCATGGACAAAATGTCATTATATGATGGAATTGGTATGATTTACCGCCGGCCGCAGGGGTGAAGATCCCGAACGTAAAGGTAAGTATTAACTAACCCTATTCTACCTCCTAAGCCTAACCTCCCCCCCAAGTGCCTAACCCTAACCACCCTCTAAGTGCCTAACCCTAAGTCTCCCGGGGGGGTGGGAGTAGCTAGCCCTAACCTCCCCCCGGGGGTGCCTAACCCTAACCCCCCCTTCTCCTATGCTAACCCAAACCCTCCCTGGGGGGTTTCTAACCCTAAGTACCCCCCGGAGCCCCAAACCTAACCATCCTCCCCGCAGGTGTCCACGCCCGGCACCCTGCTTACCTTCAAATAAAGTATGCCGGGTGTCAGGCTCCCGGCGTAGGTCTAATAACAGGCGTCGGGATTTCAACGCCTGTCAGTACCTTGCCGGGATAAGACAGGCGGTCGGGATTTCGTCCATCGGCTTCCCAACTGCTTCCCCATATCACATGTCAACATAGTGAAATTGTTGATGTTTGGGTTAGGGATACCTCAAAACTAGTTTGTAGAAATTGTGACAATGTCTATATTTAATCAGTGTCGACATGGTGAACAAACTTTCTGTCGAAGTTATGACCATGTTGACATTCTCATGTCGACATGGTCACTGTCGGCCTAATATCACTAACCCCTTTGTTTTTCTTATCTGAAAATGTAAATGTAACAGTTTTAACTGTGGGTCCACGGATTTGAGGTGTCCTTCACATCTTATTGTCACTGATTTTGGAACACATTTGAAACACAAAATGGGAGACAGATTGGAAGTTAAGACAAGACGGTACCGTGAGAAGATGTCAGTACAGGGAAAGAGTGAGAGTGGGTAGACAGCCAGTAAAGTTCCATAAGAGAGCATGGGTTATATTGTTCTATGGGCCTTATTCAGAGATGTACGCTATTGGGACCGCTACTGCATCTTTGTACAAAGTGGCTGTGCGGAAATATGCAAAAGTCTCAGGAGGCATCTTGTATAAAAAGATGCCCGCTGCAGGCTTCTGTGATCCACTGCTGTGCCGCAGACACAGCATCGGATCACCATCGTGACCATTAGCCAGACATAAGGTCACTCAGAATGTCCGCCACATCTCTCTGCACCTGAACAAGATGGAGGCAACATTCCCTGTCTCCTCCCCCAAATGGCCCCAGCATGTTAATCAGGCTGCGGCTTCACCCTCATGCAGCAGTATCATGGCACATGCGCACTGCGGATCCGGCGCATTGGAAAAAAAAAAAAACATAGGACAGCTACGACCGACTCCCTCCAGCATCCATCTCTGAATCAGCCCCTATGTGACCCGACTTTCTGTTAAGCTGTTCTTTGTCTTGTCAGGGTTCTATGTAGTATGGAAATAGATTGCCGCATTTCCACTTTCCATTCACCATAGCTCACACTCTTGTTCCTTCAATTAAAAAGCATTGTCCAGCTTTCACTTGGTTGGCATGGTAAAATCTTGAGGAACATTCTGTTACAATTGTGTTTGTACTATGAGCATTAATGCAGTGTACATTTATCTTCTGCTGGCAAATCTTATGACACAAACCATGTAATTTGCATGTGTTTAAATCCTGTATTGGGATTTATTTTTGCAGTGCACCAGATGGAATGATGTTACTTCTATTAATATGTTTTAATTTATCTCCCTTTCCTGCTGTAGATTTCATGCTGAAAGCGCATATTACAGTGATCTAATCATCACAGCTGTACATTCATGGCTGTTGTCCTACATTCCTATCACACACTGAAAGTATAACATTTGCCTAAATATGTATTTGGATGTCATTTCTCCTTGTAAAACCCCTGCCTGGCCGAGTTGCTATTATTCTTGGAGACTTTATAATCCTCATTAATGAATTAGAACAGGGGTGGGAAACCTTTTTTCTGCTGAGGGCCATTTTGATATATATAACATCATTTGCGGGCCCAGTGCAGGCCACGCCCCCTCCACGTTATGTCACACGGGGCGGGGCCACAGTCAACGGTGATAACCGCACTGCCCGAGCTGTAAGGGCAGCGATGTGACCGTATGAAGCGTCCTAAGGACGCTCCAGGCGGTACTGCTGCATAGATCCTGGCCGCAGGGTGCCATTCTAGGCACCCTGCTAGCCATATGAGGCTAGCAGAAAAAAAACTCAGAGGGCCAGAGGAAATGATTCTGGGGGCCTTATACGGCCCCCGGGCCTGAGGTTCCCCATCCCTGAATTAGAAGGTCATGATGCTTTTAAGGATTTCTCCCTAACTCTTCTGGCCTCTCTGTGGTGGCTCTATCTAGGGCCTACTGCGGCACTACTTGTAGCCACCACTCTCTGACCAACCCATGGACGCCCTACAACTGCACAATGCCCTCCACTTTATCCAAGTCTATTTACATGTTTGTAAAATTCAGTTATGTAAATCTGTTTCTTCTCCTTCTCACCTCTACTTTTTCCCGTTGGAGCTCTGACTTAATTTTGTTACAGCTTCTATACCATACTTGCCTACTTTTGAAAAAGCATTTCAGGGAGATTGTGAAAGCAGCACCAATGTGCGTGGCGCTAAAGTGGGCATGTACAGCTACATCTGAGATGTGTGTCATAACATTGATTTACATCTATATGTAAATGAGACACAGTTAGTAAGATCTATTTGTTGATGAAAACACACTGATACTTTTCAGAAAATGCATGTAGCCATAGGGATCATTGTGCCTTATAAAATTATACTAACCATTTGAATGTACATATCTCTGTTTTTACAGCTTCATAATGGGGGTAAGGTGCAATCAGGGAGATTGCTAGACTCTTCAGGGAGACTGGGAGATTGCTACTATTTCAGCGAGACTCCCTGACTATCAGCGAGAGTTGGCAAGTATGTTCTATTCCCACAGGAAACTCTTCTTATTGTTAAATCCCCACATTATTCAGGGCTTAAACCTCACCAACTAAACCAGATTCATGTATGTAGCCTACTGCAGTTGAGGAAATTGCTATACTAAGGCTCACGCAGAAGTTCTACTATTTTGCCCAATAGTACCCTAGTAATTCCCCTACTCTTCACTCACTTGCTTTAAATCTATTGATCAGGGAGCTCTGTTTTCCACATGTCACTCACGGCCCAGCTCAATCTCTGTTTTAATTTATTAGGATTTTGTAAATTTAATTTAAACAAGATTGGTGCCTTGAGACTTGACCTGTCCTTACACATTAAGGTTTTGAAAGTCCTGGATTAGCTTGCTTGGTCACCTTACAGCCTGCTTCTACACTTCACCAACATCCAGACACAGTACACAGATATGCTCTCTACGCACACTGCCATATTGCTCCATGAATGCAATCATTCTAGAGTCGTCTTGATTTTTAGAACACAAAACTCATTTAATCTATATCTTTGTTTTCATTATGACCTGAATTTCGGCAAAAGTTCAAGTTATTAGATATTATGCAACTAAGCTACGTAAGATTGGCAGTGGTACCGTGCTTCATTGATCCCTTTGGTTACATAGACGTCAACTAGACTTATTTAATCTAGGACATGTTTGTTTAGTTCAGCACTTTAGTCTTTCTGACAGATTTTACCAGGAATTTATTAATTTAAATAAACTTTTTTTTTTTGCATCAATAATACATTAAACCTAAGTTAAGTCAGTGAGATGGTTGGGGCTAACTCTAGAAATAGATAAATATCTCCCAGATGAAATGGGTCACATTGACATTTGTAGTCCGAACATCCATTGTACACATTCCTATATAGCATAGTACATTATGCAACCAGCTGGCATTAATGTAGGAAATAACTGTTCTGCAATGAGATAGAGACACAGGGAATGGCCTGAAGACACCAGCAATAAGAAAAGACAGTCTGTGTTCATTGCAGACGATCTAAAAGATGTCAGGGTGAATGAAAGCCATTCTGTTGTTGCTTTTACATTGTGTGCAGTATAAGATATCCAAACCATTTTGGGGACAAGGGGACTCATTTTTTTTTTCTTCCATAAAGCTTGGGTCACATTTAAAAAAAAAAAAAAAGACCTTTCCTGCTCACCTATGAGGCCCAGTAATCCCGCAAGATGTACCAGTTGTGATGCCAGGTAATATAGTCTATGGGTGGGGAGAGTCAGGCCTCCCTCACCCTTTGACCTGCACCAGCATACTTATTAAGTTTTATTCTATCTCCCCAAATAAAAGAGGAGCCTGAGCTATTTATGAGTGTAACAACAGACAGTATAACAGGGGTGCTGCAAAATAGATAAAAATTTGGGGGTCTATTTGCTAAGCTGTGTTAGGAGCTGATTGGCTGGTACCTTATCACCGTTCACTTTGTCTCCTAACTAGGGGTGTGCACCGGCCACTTTTCGTGTTTTGTGTTTTGGTTTTGGATCTGGATCTTTCTTCGTGTTTTGGATCTGGATTGATTTTGCCCAAACCACCCTTCCGTGTTTTGGGTTCTGGGTTTTGTGTTTTGGATCTGTATTTTTTTTTAAAAAAGCATAAAAACAGCTAAAATCACAGAATTTGTGGGTTTTTCTGCTCCTATGCTGTTATTAACCTCAATAACCTTCATTTCCACTCATTTCCAGTCTATTCTGAACACCTCACACCTCACAATATTGTTTTTATGGCCAAAAGGTTGCACCGAGGTAGCTGGATGACTATGCTAAGCGACACGAGTGGGCGGCACAAACACGTGGCCCATCTAGGAGTGACACTGCAGTGGCAGACAGGATGGCAGTTTGAAAAACTAGGCCCCAAACAGTACATACTGCAAAGAAAAAAAAGAGGTGCAAGATGGAATTGTCCTTGGGCCCTCCCACCCACCCTTATGTTGTATAAATAGGACATGCACACTTAACAAACCAATCATTTCAGCGCCAGGGTCTGCCACATGACTGTGGCTGAAATGCACAAACTGGTTCTACGGAGGCAAGATGTCGTCCTCATCCTCCTCATCCACCGATTCCTTGGATAAAACAGGAAAAAGGGATTTAGGTGACCCTGGACTGCTTACGCTCTGAGCCAAAGTTTCTGAACTTGACAGTAACTTTTTATGAACGTGCTGCAGGTGCCGTATAAGGGAGGATGTTCCTAGGTGGTTAATGTCCCTACCCCTACTTATTTCACCTTTACATATGGTACATATGGCAAGACAGTTGTTGTCCGGATTTGGATAGAAATATTGCCAGACCAAAGAGGTGGAATGTTTGGTCTTCTGCCCAGGCATGACCGTGATGGGCTTTTTCATCCCACGGACAACAACTGTCTCCCCCGGAGCCTGATTTAAACAAACCACATCACCATCAGAATCCTCCTCGCCAACTTCCTCCTCAGTGCCAGCTACACCAGTATCCTCATCCTGTTGTACTTCAACAGTGACATCTTCAATTTGCATATCAGCAAGTGGACTGTGGGTGCTCCTTTCAGCACTTGCAGGGGGCGTGCAAATGGTAGAAAGAGCCACCTCTTCCCGTCCAGTGCTGGGAAGGTCAGGCATCACAACCGCCACCACACTTGGACTCTCCTTGGGGATTTGTGATATCTTCTTAGAACGCACAGTTCTTCGCTGTGCTTTTGCCAGCTTAACTCGTTTGATTTTTTTAGCGGGAGGAGGGCTTCCATCGTCATGTGAAGCTGAACCACTAGTCATGAACATAGGGAAAGACCTTAGCCATTCCTTGCCACTCCCTGTCGTAAATGGCTTATTGGCAAGTTTACGTTTCTCTTCAGATGATTTAAATGTTTTTTTCAAGGTCATTTTCCTGAACTTTGTCATTTGGGATTGTATGTGCCCTCTACTATGACATTGGGCATCGGCCTTGGCAGACGACGTTGATGGCATGTTATCGTCTATGTCATGACTAGTGGCAGCAGCTTCAGCACTAGGAGGAAGTGGTTCTTGATCTTTCCCTATTTTATTTTTATCGGAGAAAGTTTGGTCCTCCATTTATGTTATATTGATATATACGTGCGGCTAAGGCGCACACAAACACAGAAAATTATTTTTTATTTTTGTTGGAGACTAGTGCACTTTGTGGGTTACACCACCCTTTAAGAAATGAGCCAGCCGGCCCGTTACTTATGACACAGGCGCACGCTTGGCACTACTTTGTTGATGCACATGCGGCTACTGCGCACACAATTCACAAACACAGAAAAAATATTTTTTTTTTAGCACTTGGGGGGAGCACCCCTGATGGACAGAGCACCCCCTGGACAACACTACAGCACCCCTTTAGGACTGGGACACTGCACAGGACTTTGGAGTGGACACAGCCCCTATGGACAACTGACTGCACAACACAGTCCAGCCAGCCCCTATGGACTTTGAAGTAGTGGACACAGCCCCTATTAACAACAGCAGCACAGCACAACACAGCCAGCCCCTATGGACTTTGAAGTAGTGGACACAGCCCCTATGGACAACAGCAGCACAGCGCAGCACAGCACAGCACAACACTACTCTGCACTACACTACACTACACTACACAGCCCAGCCAGCCCTAACTCCCATCCTCCCTCGTCACTGTCCACAGCCGAGTGAGAAAATGGCGCCGACGCGGGTACCTTATATAGGATCCAAAACCCGCGAGACTCCGAAGGCGGGATGATGACGTTTTGCCTCGATTTCAGAATCCGAGTCAGGCGGGAAAAGTCGAGCCTGACTCGGATCGGACTCGGATCGGGGGGGTTCGGATTTCAGAAATCCGAACCCGCTCACCCCTACTCCTAACACAGCTTAGTAAATAGACCCCCTGAATAATCATTTTAAAATAGTTACTTCCACTTAGATTTTAGTCTAAAGGAACAGGATCTACATTACGCTTGGCATATTCCAACGCATTTTGAGTCTTCCAGCTCACCAGATACTGTATTTAAACTTTAAGGTCCACTTCAGTGGATGATTACTTGATTCACCAGCTGGATTGTGTCATGGGAATATGCTGGATTTGTTCTAGTTTATTTTAAGCTCCAACAAACACTAATAGCATCGGCAGTATTCAGGGTGGCAAAGGGAACTTCATCATCAAGCAGCAACAAAAACATGTCATCCACATGTACAGTATGTGCTGATGACACCATATTTCCCGCCAGAAGGCCATGAACATTTGGTTGATCATGAAGTGAGCATGCTCAGGGTTATATGGCTAGCGCAAAAAGCACAGATGGCAATGTACACCCTTGCCTAGCGCCTCGGGATGTACTTATTAGACCAGGAGGGTTAGGTTTAGGGTGTGGGAAGGGGGGGTTAGGTATAGAAACCCCTTGGGGGACTTGGGGTTATGCACCACCCGGGGAGTTTTAGGTTTAGGCACCACCAAGGGAGGGTTAGGGGAGGGAGAGGGGATGGTTAGGATACTTATCACCCCCAGTCGGGTTCTCCTCCTGTCGGGCCTCTGCAGTTGGGATGTGAACAGCCGCCGGTATTTCAATCCCATTCCAAAGCCTCTACAAACAGAATTGATCTTGATCCCTTGGCCACTGGTGCGGAGTTTAGTAACTGAATCCAGCTGATACAGTTAGGACCCATGCCAAATCTTCATAAGTTAGCCCGACTCCACCGAGTCATTGGCTTTGGCAGTATTCAAGGACATTACCACTGCCCCTTCTCAGCTTTGTGGGACATCTGGAGGTACAGTACTGTATGCAAATAAACATTGATTAATTGCAGTCCACTTGTCTGATATAAATGCTGTTTGAGCAGAAAGATCTATTTCAGTGATATAAGGGTTAAGCCTTATAGCAAGGACCTTGGCAAGTATATTCACATCTGCGGTTAATAGTGATATTGTATAATGGTAGAACGACGCATGCATGGGGTCCTTGCCTGGTCTATGTAACAAATAATTAATGCCTCCAAAACTGATAATGACAGGCAACCCGTCTCCATCAGATCATTGTATTATTAATATAAATCTAAACATTTTATAAACTTTGAGGGGCATCCCATCCATCCATGGCACTTTAGTATTCGGGAACTCATAAATTGAAAACTCTAGCCCCTCATCAGTAAAGGGAGCCTCCGACAAATGAACTAACGCCTGATGGAGTCTGGGAAATGCTTCTCTAATTGAGAAGTATACAATGTTCTTTAGAATTATTAGAAAACATTGGCTACCAGGGTCATCTCAACACCGGTGACACCATCTACTTCTAAAATAGTAGCTAAACAAGCTACGTAACTGCCCCGTCATATCAGCCAGAGAATATGTCATATTGAAGCATTATTTAATGCTACACATGTTTAGCTAATGCTATGCAGAGAACATGCATATTTGTATCACCATAAGCCTTGTTTATTTGGCTAATCTACCTGCGTGTAATCACAAAGGGCCAGATGTACAGATGTGTCCCCTTGCATCTTTGTTGCTTGCACTGCAATCATACACATGCATTGCGCCAAGCGATTAGTTGCGTGCGCCACGATACTCCATGCCGCACGCTGCATTTGCACCATGCAATCTTATGGAGTGGAGGGTGCGAAAACAGCGCACGTAACCGTTAGCGGGTGCACAAGTGGCAAAGATGCAAGAGGACCTATCAGTAATAGGTGAGAGTTTAGCAGTAAACTCTCTCATTTTCTAACCTCTCACCCTATTACATTTGGCCCAAAATATTTGTGTTAAACAAGAATTATAGACCACTTTTAAAAATAAATGAACTATTTACATTTGACCTATACCTTCAACCGTCATTATGTATAGTACACATATTTGGCTCTAATGAACCTTAACGCTTTATATTTGAAGCCATGTTGCTATTATTTTCTGTAAAGCCTATACTAATATCCATGTCTGGAACAAGGAAAATGGTTAGGGAGAATTTTAGGCTACTCTCAAGTGATAATATGCAATTTAGAAACTCATAATGGAAATAACCAATATATTTAATTAACATATGTAAGTGCTGAGAGTAATACCCCTTTTCCGTTGCTGCAATAACCTGGGTTATTGCCGGGTCTGCCTGGGTCACGGCTCGGTGCAAAAGAGTCCTTGGAAAAAAACCCGGGTTGAGTGACCCAGGAATCCTACCCTGGCCGAGACCCGGGATGAATCTGTGAAGGACCCGGGTAATGGAGTATTGTAAACGGCGCAACCCGGGTCACAATGGCCCAGACCATGTCTCAAACCAGAGGATTAGCTGGCTACAGTGCGGTTGAAGATGACATAATCTCTAAGTGTCCAGTGTAACACTGGAAGACCCAGGTCACGGAAAATCCATGTGTGTGTGAATGGCTGGACCTGGAAAATAACCCGGGTCCAGCCGCCGGTGTGAAATGGGTAAAACTTGGCTTAGTCCATGCTCAGTGTCCTGGGTTGAAAAGGTTTTTGGTGGAAAAGAGTATAATATTAGTCTCATCTGCAGGCTGATGTTTCACCCATTTTTGGGCGCTTCAGTGTAGGGCTAATGTATCTGTCTCATCTTCAGATGAGAATAACCCTATTATCTATACAGTCTTTATGATATTTCAATTTGGAAAGACATTTGTGGGTAAAGATCTATACTTACCTATAATATATCCTTGACAACTTCTGTCTATTATCATCCACAACCTTTTATTGCTTGATCTGAGATTCCCATCCTAAACAGGGAATACATCAGGATCAGGGACGTAACTACGTATTTGAAGGCCTCATAGCAAACATTTGCAAAGGCCCCTATGTTACACCTAATGTGGAAAATGTATATAACACATGTAACTTTGACCAGGAAGATGGGCGCCCCTCAGCTCTGAGCCCCATAGCAGCTACACCCCTTGCACCTATGGTAATTACACCCATGAGCCAAATTACTGTAACAGCTAAATAAGACCTGTATTCCCCAATCCTGAATTGCTGTTGCCCCCCATTGAACTTACACAGTCTAGTTATTAGGGATAAGTTTAGGTGTATTATGTCAGCAGTTATCTAACCGTTTTAACCCACATAGTGTTCTTAAATAAATAAGTTATAATTGTAACCCTGGTTAAGGGTTAAAATAAGAGCTGTACTTATAAATCTATGTAATATTTATAAATGTACAGTTTATGAGGTAAAATATATATATGTATGTAGTTACAATTCATGATATATGTATTTAATGTGTCAACATATCCGTTTATGTGGTACTTTTTTATCTCTGTGGTGAGGGTGTGCTACAGTATGTTGGCTGTACGGGAAGAAAAGGGGTGGAGTGATAAGGCTGGAAGTGATTTGGTTCCTGTCAGAAAAAGAGGTCCGGTTAGAGAGAGGTATATAACAGCTGTCAGGAGTAGCTGACAGGGAGTCAGGAGTTCCCTTCCTTGGTTGCTCATGCTCACCCTCCTGTGTCCTGCCAGGCACAGGGGGGTGGTGCCGGTGAGGGAGCCTGTCACAGTTGGAGCTGTGCAGATAATGGGAGCCAGCACCCACCCTGCTGGAAAGGCAGCCAGCGGTTGTGCCTGGCAGCAATGGACAGCCTGGTTGCCAGGAAGCTGTCAGTGGCAGATTACACAGCGGCAGTGACTGACAGCAGGTGGTAGGCGAAGCAACCAGCTGAAGGGCCATACAGGCTAAAGGAGGTGGTGTGATAGCCGGACGCTAGTCTCCCTGTCCAATGGACAGAAGTGTTGGGTAAGCTGTATCACACCAGCACCTAACATCACAGTAGTGGCCAGGCAGCAGGGAGAGGTCACAGAGACACAGCAGAGTGATGGAGGTGGTCAGCGCTGCTCAGAGGAAAAGCACAGCAGTAGCTATCAGAAGTGGAGCTGCATCTCAGGTACATACCGCTGCGGGGAACAGACATAGATTACCAGCACTCCCTACCAGGGCCGGATTAAGGGGGGTGGGGGGCGCAACAGGGGCGGTCGTTCCTGGGCCCCCACACATGGAGGGGCCCCCACTAGCAGCGGTGCGCTGTCTGCGCCTGCCGCTAGTGTCCCCTCCGCTAGTGTAGTGTAGACCGCGCATTGAGTGTGGTCACATTACACAGTGACATACACACAGCCGCCGGCGGCAGTTCTGTATATGTAACAGCAGCCGATGAGAGTCACACAGACTCTCATTGGCTGCTGCACAAAGGAAGGGAGCCGGCCGCCCCCCCCCCCCCCCCCGCAGCTGGTGATGATGGGAGAGAGGTCATAACGCTGACGTCTCTCCCATCTGTGTAACAGAAGAGCCGGGACTTGCGTCAGGAGCGGGGATTCAGGTAAGCTTTTTTGTGTGCATAGGGGGGGAGCTACAAGGGTCACTGTATAGGGGGGCCACTTCATGGGGACACTGTATAGGGGGGGGTGTTTGCTACTGAGGGCAATGCATAGGGGGGGGCTACTACTGGGGCACTGTATAGGTGGGGACTATTACTGGGGGCAGAGCATGGGGGACTACTACTGGGGCACTGTATGGGGGGGACTACTATTGGGGGCACTGTATAGGGGGGGCTACTACTGGGGGCAGAGCATGGGGGGGACTACTACTGGGGGCAGAGCATGGGGGGACTACTACTGGGGCAATGCTTTTGGGGGAATACTACTGGGGGCACTATATAAAGGACACTGCATAGGGGGGTTTACTACTGGGGGCACTGTATAGGGGTGGACTACTACTGTGGGCAATGCATAGGGGGGACAACTACTGGGGTCACTGTATAGAGGGGACCACTACTGTGGGCATTATATAAGGGGCACTGCATAGGGAAGACCAATCCTGGGGGCACTGCTACAGGGGGCACTGCATAGGGGGGCTACTACAAGGGGCACTGCATAAAGAGCACTGTATACGGGGGGACCATTACTGGGGACATTGCATAAGGGGCACTTCTACTGTGGGCATTGCAAGAGGGGCATTAAGGTGAATAGAAAGAAAAAAAATCCTAGGGTGACGAGAAACGGTGGTATATAGGGGCCCCCACAAGTTTGTTGCCCAGGGGCCCCCACAGACCTTAATCCGGCCCTGCTCCCTACCAAACTAATTCATCCAAATACAGGGGATTATAAAATAAACCCCCTTTTTTACATCAGTTACAAATATGCTGTTATAGTTACTCTACTAAGGAGAGAGCTGGGGAGTATTTACATGCTCACTTACAGAGAATAAGTGGGCACTACTTAATTATAGTCAGAGACTATATGATCTGGGGGCTGTATTCATCCTCAAGCAGCAAGTCATAGTACTGTCTTCCAGACAATAAGCCATCAATGTTTAATGCAACTGGTAAAGTAAAATATAATCTACCACTCAGGAGAAGGATTCTACTCTATAGACATTAAGATGAACATATGTATCCAAAATTGTTTAACATCCTTTTTCAGTGGTGATAGACTATAAAGTATCTAATGACAGCTGGAGTCATACACTAGCCGGCTGCTGCAGATACAGACTCCAACTTTTATTATACCAAGGAGGATACTGGCCTAATACCCTAGTTATAACAGAAACCTGGTGCTGTTGGCTCAGAGTGCAAATAACTAAGAGGGGTATTCAATATGAAACGTAAACTTTGCCATCTATGCGTGTCGAAGTTTTCGCCACACATCAGAGTTTTTGCCGGCGAAAAAGTCTTGCGCGCGCCCCCGGTTATACCCGTATTCAATTTGAAATCGTCGAAAACGGCACCCGGCGAAAGTGACCTCGCTGATTTTTGGAGAAATCACCCTAACACCACCAAAAAGATGCTCTGACATGGGGGATCACTCTGGATACCCCCGATTAGCCCTGCTGAAGGTTTTTGGGGTCTTTCAACGAGCTCGATAGCTGCTATTTTGGGGATTTGGGAAGGTGGTGAACAATAGTATTTATAAGTTTTTTTTGCAGTAAATAAGTAGTCCCAACAAATTTGGGGTACTTGAAAATGGGGGTGAGCATATGTTAAAGTTGCTAAAGTGAAGTTTTAAAAAACTTGAAAAATCCACCTGCTGCAAACACCTGCAATGAAAAAAACACCTGGGGCATACTTGGGGACCCCCTAGATTGTAGTTCGCTAGTTTTTAACTTTGTACATTGTTATTTTTCGCCCCCAAAATGAAAGTGCTTTTTTTGGGGTCTTCTGAGGTTTTTTTTTTTTAATTTTTGACAGAGTTTACCTTTGGGGGACTGTCTGAAGGTTTCTGGGTGGTTTCTGAAATGTTACACCCCAAAACCCCAATTTTGCACTTTTTTTCGCCACCCATTTCTTGGTGATACTTTTTCGCAGGGTCGAATGCAATATACTTTTCGCACCGGCGAAAAGTTTTCAAATTGAGGCCCTGATTCAGAGCTGGACGCTCTGACAGAGCGCTCGCTCTGAATCGGGGCCGTCCCTTCTCCTTTTTGCGCTCGCATAGCTGTGGGTGACCACCCACAGCTATAGCGAGCGGCCAAAATGATGGTCGCGATGGTCAAGACCATCGCGACCATCGGGCTTGCGACGAGACCCTGCGGTAGGGTCTCGCTGCCGCAAGCCCTGGAGTGCTTTTGGCTCTATCAGAGCCAAAAGCACTCCCACTGACATCACTAGTGATGTCAGTGGGGCCGGCCCCAGACGGTAGGCGTTCCCATGGGAACGCCTCCGTCTGGGCAGCCACGCCCCCGGCACGCCCACCAAAGGGGGCATGCTGTCAATCACCATCGACAGCACGCCCCCTTTGGTGCGAGACCCATAACAATGGCTTGGCTGTCGTTATTCGGGTCTCGCGCATGCGCACAACGGAGCTGCCTCCGTCGTGCGAATGCGCACTTGGGCAACATCGACCTGCTTGCGAGCGCTCAGTGCTCGCGAGCGGGTCTAAATCAGGCCCTGAATACGGTGTAAAAGTAAAAGCAGCGAAAATGACGTAATCCGAGCGAAAACATCGCAGAAACTGAGTTTTTGCTCCATATTGAATACCCCTATAAGAGTTATAAGGGATCTGGACTCATAATTACAAACAAGCACCCTCATATTAAAGGATACGCTGTAGACTACATCATTTTATTATATGGATCCATATATACATATATATTACTCTGATGTAGTATTATAGTATTATTCAGTTATATTCTACAGTATGTATTGCTAGGTATCAAACTGTATGTTATAAGTTATGTAATGTAAAAAAGAGAAGTTCATGTTTTTATATACATGAATATCTTATCTGTATAAATTGCGTCAAAACTAAACTACAGAATGGTGTCAACTTACTGGTAAGAGTCATTGGAGAACACTCAAATCCAAGAAGGAAAGTATGTGATCAGGAATATGGGTATACAGTATATATTGTGTTATTTACACCACATTACTTAATCACTATTAGCATTTGGGTTTTCCCTAGTAGGCCCCTACCTACTACAAATACTTGGATGGAAGCACTGATAGGAAAAAGGTACACCACTTAGGGCTCTATTTACTACAATCCGCATATTGAATGCGGATTGTAGTGTGATATTACCGAGTGAATTCGAATTGCGAATTCAGGTAATATCACAGGGATTTACTATAAATCACTTGCAGGGACAGAGCTTGCGATAAAGCTCTGTCCCTGCGGATCCCATCCGCACTCTAGTCGCTGTATTTTCGGAAAAAATACCGTGACTAAGAGCCCGCGCATGCGCAGACCCACCGTCGCTGCTGCCCCCCCACCGGCGCTAAGCCCCGCCCTCGGTGCTAAGTCCCACCCCCCACGATCGCGGACCCCCGCGACCCCCCTCCCCCCCCCCCCCCGAGACCCCCCCTCCCTTCATTACACTTACCTGCATCCTCCTGGCCTCCGGTGATCTTCTCTGGGCTTCCCGATCAAGTGATCTCCCATACTGCACTGGGGCCCGATCACCTGATGACCGGGCAGCAGTGCACTGTGGGAGACCAGCTGACCGGAGAGGAGCCATCACCGGAGGCCCGATCACCGGTCCCTGGATTCAGATAAGTAAAAAAAAAATGTTTCATTTTTTTTTTTCTTTTTCTTACAGCAATCAGCTTGAGGTCTATTTAGACCACACAGCTGATTACTGGTACCGGCTCCCGGCTCTGCTCTCCCCGTTAGAGCAGAGTGGGAGCCCGGTAACCGGGGGAGACCCTGGATAACGCCACCTCCAGGTGGCGTTATTATCACAGGGCTTCCCCCGGTATTTTTTTACAATTTATTTTTAGTAACTATGGTCGGATCACATTTTCCATTACAATTATGGGAAATGCGATCTGTTTTACTAAAATAAGTGATACTAGGGGTTGAAGTAGAATTTTATTAATTCTACTCCAATTGCCCTATAGTAACTACAGGTGAAACTAAAATAATGTGAAAAGGGTGTGAAAACACCCTTTTTCACTTTATTTTAGTAAAAATAATGTTAATAAATAGAGCCCTTAGAGAGAGTTTAAGGGTGGGTACAGTACACTAGATAGGTGTTAGTAACCCGGTGTCCCTTTAGACAGGTAAAAGGGGGGTTACATAATTATTAATTTTTTTTTTTACATGAAAACTAATAAACATTGGAGAATTCCCAAATCTCTAAACTCTGTTCTATTGTACTAAGGTCATAACGCAAACATAAAATCTCTGTATAAATAAATAGCAGTAAGTGGAAAATGGTTCATCTGTACCCCCCCTGCAGTGAGGGTTAAATTTATACTTTTAGGTCCGGTTATCCTTTTGACCCAGATCTTATCGGCTGCACAAAGAATTACCCAAATATTTGATGTTTTCTTCCTATGGAAAAGGATCTGTTTGGCTTCCCTGTATAGTAGACACAAGACTCATGCTGTCATTTTGTCGCTGTTTCTTTTGCCGCAGTCCTAATTAACCAGCCTCCCAGCAGAGGCGGCCAGTGCAAGAATTTGTTTAAAGAATGAACCTGGTATGTCAGAGTTGTGAAGGAAATAGCAGATATAGACCATTGTTCTGTTTAATATTCTTGGCACTTGGTTCGACACCCTGCAATTAATGTTATCCATGTTTTTTAGGTCTGTGTTTCTTAAAGATGTCACTGCCCTCTAATGGAACATATCTTCTGGTCAACTAGGGATTTGCAGGCCAAATGGGATAAATGTAAAGTTGTAAAGTGAAAATGAGTTCCACTTAGTCTAAATGGAAAATCTGTCCTGTTCCTAAATATAAACTCTGTTCACATTATTTTTCATTGAATATTGAGCAAAACTTTCAGCACGTCTGTAGGTCTGCAGTGTCTGGTTCTATTTCCTGCTCTGCATGAATATGAGCTGCCATATTTCTATTTTAGCTAAGCTGAAATTAACTATAATTCATAAACTGTAGTGGAGCTGTGCTCCCTACAAAATAGTGCATGACATTAATAATAATAATAATAATTTTCATCATATAATGGGTGACATTGCTGCATGGTAATATCTACACTTTCAGGGCGGACATAATCTAACTCTGTCCCTCCAATTCTTATATATTCAGATATAAGCCAGTATCGGACCAAATTGAGGCTTCCCACTCTTATTTAAAGAATTTGCAGTTACATCTTAAATTCTATGGTCATCTTGGGGACAACCAATCATCCAACTTCCCTTTTTATTTTAGAATACCAGACATTGCTAAAAGGATATTACAAATTCCAATTATACCCTTTTTCATTTGTTCAATTATTCATCTTCTATGCTAGTATCTTTAGTGTTAAAATTTACTTTAAATCTTTTGGGTTTTGTTCTGGAAACTAGATGTTACAGGTCTCCTCTATCTGATATCTGATTTATACAATGGGGCAGCACAATTTATTTGATTAGGTGTAGTCCCTTTAACAGGCAATAGCAGTGTAGTACTTTGTATCAGCAGCAGTTGGTACTTGCTAGTCATCCTTGCAAATACAATATTGACAATGGAGACTATGAAATCCCTATTATTTGATGTTGTTCCCTTATTCCATCTTGCTCATCGCTACAGTAGATTTTATTTCATTTATTGTACTCCTTTTAGGAGAAGATGTGGCTATATCATAAAAGTTAAAAACAAGAGGAATAGGGATTTTCAGAATAGGATTTCCATGTATTTATTTTGCAAAAAAATGTATACTAGTTCTTATCTACCATGTCACTACAAGCAGAATAAACTGTGGCGGCATCAGGTCACATGGTCTGCGTCCACATGCAAGGTTATGTACTAGTGACAGGCATACTGTACCTTTCCCACACTACACATGTCTAGACTAATATGGGCCTACTAAAGCTGATAGAAAGCTGACATCCAGACAAATTAGTTCCATGTTCATGAGCCAAACCATTCTAAAGATTTATCCAAATAATCGCAGTAGCCAACTCGCTTCCAGTTTAATACACCGCCTAATCTCCCAGTGACCTCCGCTTCAGGCCATCAGATGTGTTTGGAATATTCTGTGTTATTTTAAAGTTGAAGTGAGGGCACAATATTGTATGTACACACTCATTTCTTCTGCCTCAATGGACATTTTTTCTATTTATAGTACTTCTATGCATATTTGGGCTTTATTTTGTTCCCTGGCTGGTTTTTATTTTTTCAGATGCCTAAGGCTTGTCCAGTGTGCTTTGCTTCTTTTGGATTGCTGGATTTTCTTATATAAGCTATAATGTAAGAATTATATGTGTGTATGGCAGGAGATACAAATGTATAAAGTAGAGCTTTTTGCCCTTCAGATTTTGTCCATTGGATTCCATATTTTAGTTGCAAAAGATAGGCCTCCAAAAAGGCAGATTTTCCACATTTACTAATCTTGATAACATTTATATTTTTTTTTTTAAAGTTTAAATTCACTTTTCATTAGGGGTGAGCGGGTTCGGATTTCTGAAATCCGAACCCCCCCGAGCCCCCCCGATCCGAGTCCGATCCGAATCAGGCTCGACTTTTCCCGCCTGACTCGGATCTGAAATCGAGGCAAAACGTCATCATCCCGCCTTCCGAGTCTCGCGGGTTTTGGATCCTATATAAGGTACCCACGTCGGCGCCATTTTCTCACTCGGCTGTGGACAGTGAAGAGGGAGGGTGGGAGTTAGGGCTGTGTAGTGTAGTGTAGTGCTGCTGTTGTCCACTACTTCAAAGTCCATAGGGGCTGGCTGTGTTGTGCTGTGCTGCTGTTGTTAATAGGGGCTGTGTCCACTACTTCAAAGTCCATAGGGGCTGGCTGGACTGTGTTGTGCAGTCAGTTCTCCATAGGGGCTGTGTCCACTCCAAAGTCCTGTGCAGTGTCCCAGTCCTAAAGGAGTGCTGCAGTGTTGTCCAGGGGGTGCTCTGTCCATCAGGGGTGCTCCCCCCAAGTGCTAAAAAAATAATATATTTTCTGTGTTTGTGAATTGTGTGCGCAGTAGCCGCACGTGCATCAACAAAGTAGTGCCAAGCGTGCGCCTGTGTCATAAGTAAAGGGCCGGCTGGCTTGACCGTTAAGGGTGCTGTAACCCCCGAAAGTACACTCCAGTCCAAACCAAAAAAAAAATTATTTTCTGTGTTTGTGAATTGTGTGCGCAGTAGCCGCACGTGCATCAACAAAGTAGTGCCAAGCATGCGCCTGTGTCATAAGTAAAGGGCCGGCTGGCTTGACCGTTAAGGGTGCTGTAACCCCCGAAAGTACACTCCAGTCCAAACCCCCAAAAAAATTATTTCCTGTGTTTGTGAATTGTGTGCGCAGTAGCCGCACGTGCATCAACAAAGTAGTGCCAAGCGTGCGCCTGTGTCATAAGTAAAGGGCCGGCTGGCTTGACCGTTAAGGGTGCTGTAACCCCCGAAAGTACACTCCAGTCCAAACCAAAAAAAAAATTATTTTCTGTGTTTGTGAATTGTGTGCGCAGTAGCCGCACGTGCATCAACAAAGTAGTGCCAAGCGTGCGCCTGTGTCATAAGTAAAGGGCCGGCTGGCTTGACCGTTAAGGGTGCTGTAACCCCCGAAAGTACACTCCAGTCTAAACCAAAAAAAAAATTATTTTCTGTGTTTGTGAATTGTGTGCGCAGTAGCCGCACGTGCATCAACAAAGTAGTGCCAAGCGTGCGCCTGTGTCATAAGTAAAGGGCCGGCTGGCTTGACCGTTAAGGGTGCTGTAACCCCCGAAAGTACACTCCAGTCCAAACCAAAAAAAAAATTATTTTCTGTATTTGTGAATTGTGTGCGCAGTAGCCGCACGTGCATCAACAAAGTAGTGCCAAGCGTGCGCCTGTGTCATAAGTAAAGGGCCGGCTGGCTTGACCGTTAAGGGTGCTGTAACCCCCGAAAGTACACTCCAGTCCAAACCAAAAAAAAAATTATTTTCTGTGTTTGTGAATTGTGTGCGCAGTAGCCGCACGTGCATCAACAAAGTAGTGCCAAGCGTGCGCCTGTGTCATAAGTAAAGGGCCGGCTGGCTTGACCGTTAAGGGTGCTGTAACCCCCGAAAGTACACTCCAGTCCAAACCAAAAAAATAATTATTTTCTGTGTTTGTGAATTGTGTGCGCAGTAGCCGCACGTGCATCAACAAAGTAGTGCCAAGCGTGCGCCTGTGTCATAAGTAAAGGGCCGGCTGGCTTGACCGTTAAAGGGTGCTGTAACCCACAAAGTACACTCCAGTCCAAACCAAAAAAAAAATTATTTTCTGTGTTTAGCCGCACGTATATATCAAATCGATATAACATAAATGGAGGACCAAACTTTCTCCGATAAAAATAAAATAGAGAAAGATCAAGAACCACTTCCTCCTAGTGCTGAAGCTGCTGCCACTAGTCATGACATAGACGATAACATGCCATCAACGTCGTCTGCCAAGGCCGATGCTCAATGTCATAGTAGAGGGCACATACAATCCCAAATGGCAAAGTTCAGGAAAATGACCTTGAAAAAGACATTTAAATCAGCTGAAGAGAAACGTAAACTTGCCAATATGCCATTTACGACACGGAGTGGCAAGGAACGGCTAAGGTCGATCCCTAGTATGTTCATGACTAGTGGTTCAGCTTCACATGACGATGGAAGCCCTCCTCCCACTAAAAAAATCAAAAGAGTTAAGCTGGCAAAAGCACAGCGAAGAACTGTGCTTTCTAAGAAGATATCACAAATCCCCAAGGAGAGTCCAAGTGTGGTGGTGGTTGCGATGCCTGACCTTCCCAGCACTGGACGGGAAGAGGTGGCTCTTTCCACCATTTGCACGCCCCCTGCAAGTGCTGAAAGGAGCACCCACAGTCCACTTGCTGATATGCAAATTGAAGATGTCACTGTTGAAGTACAACAGGATGAGGATACTGGTGTAGCTGGCGCTGAGGAGGAAGTTGGCGAGGAGGATTCTGATGGTGATGTGGTTTGTTTAAATCAGGCTCCGGGGGAGACAGTTGTTGTCCGTGGGATGAAAAAGCCCATCACGGTCATGCCTGGGCAGAAGACCAAACATTCCACCTCTTTGGTCTGGCAATATTTCTATCCAAATCCGGACAACAACTGTCTTGCCATATGTACCATATGTAAAGGTGAAATAAGTAGGGGTAGGGACGTCAACCACCTAGGAACATCCTCCCTTATACGGCACCTGCAGCGCGTTCATAAAAAGTTACTGTCAAGTTCAGAAACTTTGGCTAAGACCGTAAGCAGTCCAGGGACACCTAAATCCCGTTGTCCTGTTGTATCCAAGCGCCTGCAAACCACACCGTCAACTCCCTCCTCGTCAATTTCCTCCTTAGTCAGGATCGGAAGTAGTCCTGCAGGCCATGTCACTGGCATGACTGACTCTCCTATCCGGGATTCCTCTGGAGGATCCTGCATTGCTACGCCTACTGCTGCCGCTGCTGCTGTTGCTGCTGCTGGGAGTCGTTCATCATCCCAGAGAGGAAGTAGGAACACCACTACTTTTACTAAACAATTGACCCTCCAACAGTCCTTAGCGAGGAGGATGAAGTACGACAGCAGTCATCCTGAAGCAAAACGTATAACTGAGGCCTTGACCGCTATGTTGGTGTTAGACGTGCGTCCGGTATCCGCCATTAGTGCAGTGGGATTTAGACAATTGATGGAGGTAGTGTGTCCCCGGTTCCAAATCCCGTCTAGATTCCACTTCACTAGGCAGGCGATACCGAGACTGTACAGAAACGTCAGAAAAAGTGTCCTCAGTGTCCTGAAAAATGCCGTTGTACACAATGTCCACTTAACCACGGACATGTGGACAAGTGGAACAGGGCAGACTAAGGACTATATGACTGTGACAGCCCACTGGGTAGATGTATCACCTTACGCAGCAACAGCAGCAGCGTCACCAGTAGCAGCATCTCAGAAATGCCAGCTCGTTACAAGGCAGGCTACGCTGTGTATCACCGGTTTCAGTAAGAGGCACACCGCCGACAACCTCTTAGAGAAACTGAGGGAAATCATCGCCCAGTGGCTTACCCCACTTAGACTCTCCTGGGGATTTGTGATATCTGACAACGCCACCAATATTGTGCGGGCATTACATCTGGGCAAATTCCAGCACGTCCCATGTTTTGCTCACACAATAAACTTGGTGGTGCAGAATTTTCTGAAAAGCGACAGGGGCGTGCAGGAGACGCTTTGGGTGGCCCGAAAAATTTCTGGCCACTTTCGCCATTCAGCGACTGCGTGCCGAAGACTGGAGCGCCAGCAAACACTCTTGAACCTGCCCCGCCATCACCTGAAGCAAGAGGTTGTGACGCGGTGGAACTCAACCCTCTATATGCTTCAGAGGATGGAGGAGCAGCAAAAGGCCATACAAGCCTATACATCCACCTATGACATAGGCAAAGGAGGGGGTATGCACCTGACTCAAGCGCAGTGGAGAATGATTTCCGTGTTGTGCAAGGTTCTCCAGCCCTTCGAACTTGCCACACGTGAAGTCAGTTCAGACACTGCCAGCTTGAGTCAGGTCATTCCCCTCATCAGGCTTTTGCAGAAGCAGCTGGAGAAAGTGAAGGAGGAGCTAAGACGGAGCGATTCCGCTCGGCATGTGGGACTTGTGGATGAAGCCCTTCATTCGCTTTGCCAGGATTCCAGGGTGGTCAATCTGTTGAAATCAGACCACTACGTTTTGGCCACCGTGCTCGATCCTAGGTTTAAAGCCTATGTGGTGTCTCTCTTTCCGGCCGACACAAGCCTGCAGAGGTGCAAAGACCTGCTGGTGAACACACTGTCAGCTGAAGCGGAACGTGACACGTCAACGGCTCCTTCTTCATTTTCTCCTGCAACTGGGGCTGCCAGGAAAAAACTTAGGTATCCTAAGCAACCCGCTGGCGGTGATGCAGGGCAGGCAGGACCAAGTTTGGACATCTGGTCCGGACTGAAGGACCTGGCAACAATTTCTGACATGTCTACTGTCACTGCATATGATACTGTCACCATTGACAGAATGGTGGAGGATTACATCGGTGACAGCATCCAAGTAGGCATGGCAGACAGTCCATACCTGTACTGGCAGGAAAAAGAGGCAATTTGGAGGCCCCTGTACAAACTGGCTCTATTTTACCTGAGTTGCCCCCCCTCCAGTGTGTACTCCGAAAGAGTGTTTAGTGCAGCCGGGAACCTTGTCAGCGAAAGGCGTAGGAGGTTGCTTCCACAGAATGTGGAGAAGATGATGTTCATCAAAATGAATTATCAGCTCTTCCAGGGAGACCAGCCTCCAGAAGGTACAGAGGGACCTGTGGTGGTGGATTCAAGTGGGGACGAGTTAATACTTTGTGAGGATGAGGATGTACACACTGAAGAGGGTGAGGAATCGGTGGATGAGGAGGATGAGGATGACATCTTGCCTCCATAGAGCCAGTTTGTGCAGGGACACATTAATTGCCAGCTTGTTTTGTGGGGGCCCAAACGAACCAATCATTTCAGCCACAGTTGTGTGGCAGACCCTGGCGCTGAAATGATTGGTTTGTTAAAGTGTGCATGTCCTGTTTATACAACATAAGGGTGGGTGGGAGGGCCCAAGGACAATTCCATCTTGCACCTCTTTTTTTTCTTTGCATTATGTACAGTTTGGGGCCTAGTTTTTCAAACTGCCATCCTGTCTGCCACTGCAGTTTCACGCCTAGATGGGTCACGTGTTTGTGCCGCCCACTCGTGTCGCTTAGCATAGTCATCCAGCTACCTCGGTGCAACGTTTTGGACATAAAAACACTATTGTGAGGTGTGAGGTGTTCAGAATAGACTGGAAATGAGTGGAAATTAAGGTTATTGAGGTTAATAATAGCATAGGAGCAGAAAAACCTACAAATTCTGTGATTTTAGCTGTTTTTATGCTTTTTTAAAAAAAAATACAGATCCAAAACACAAAACCCAGAACCCAAAACACGGAAGGGTGGTTTTGGCAAAACCAATCCAGATCCAAAACACGAAGAAAGATCCAGATCCAAAACCAAAACACAAAACACGAAAAGTGGCCGGTGCACACCCCTACTTTTCATATGATCCTTTCATTGCGTAATGCTTTATTTTTTCTTCATTGTTTGTCAGATTGGTTTGCACGTAAGATGGCGAAAAAGTTTTGTAAATTTTATCTTGTTTATATAGTCTGATTTCTTGCCCAGATTTCATTAGTGTTGCAATTTCTTTGGATACGCGTCAGCAAGAGTCATTGGCCAGGTCTACAGATGTCTTTCAAACGCTTGTAAATATTTATTAGACCCTTAAATTTAAACATGGTTTTTAGACCATTGAAGAGACTTGGGTGAGAATGTGAGCCGAAAATCCCTGCAGAGACTCAAGAGCTGCAATAATAATTATGCAGGAGTCAGTGCTAAATGTAGAAAGAAAGTGGTTTAGTAGTTCATTTTGACACCTAGAAGGTATGGGAAATAACAAAGTAAAATAATGGCAAGAATTCCGTCAACTAATCATTTTTCAAAAGACAATAGAACTTATCATCCTATAAATTTTAAACTTCCATAAACTATTTGATTCTCTAGTTTAACTTTTTGGGGTCTAGTCATTATCCCTTAATTTCTACAAAAGCAGGTTAAAATGACCTTGAAATTTACCTTTAAGTATTGGGACTATTCATTATAAAAGTAATTTGTGAGATAGCACGGATATATCCTGCTTACATTTCAGTACCAATCTGGCCTGGCGTCCCTATACAATACTATAGGGACCGAAATTCATCAAGCGCCAAAAATACTAGTTCACGCATGCTTGGTAGTTCTAAGTTCCACTGTTACAAAAGTAACGGTGATAGGTATCGTGGGGACAACTGATGTTCGGATCAGCTGTCTCCACACCAGAGCAACGGTGAAGCGAGTTGGATACTAAATTAGCACTGCCGAGTGAATAGACCCCTATATAACAATAATTGTATTAATTTATTGTAGCAAGCTCTCTTTAGATCTGCAGAACTTTGCTCTGTTCCAACTAATCCATTGGCAGATACTCAGTAATCAGTTTTTTAATGTATGTTGTACAGATGTGTCCACATACATCTTAGTTCCTTGCGCTTTAAACAGACCTGCTAGTCGCGCCATGCCGTAGCATGGCTAGATAGCGCCAAGCGTCTTTTCATGCAACCTTTTACCTTCAAACGCACCTTATTCACAATGCCAATATGATGCATAAATAGGTTCTGCTGATTAAAATTATATGCGACATGTCTATATTCTGTGTGTAACTGCGGGTGTATCTTCATGCAAAATGCTACGTTACAGTGTCACAGCCGATGACACCGTAACAGCATTTCGCATGCAGATGCAGCCGCACGAAAAAGCTGCTTGTGCGTTTGATGCATATGAAGGTCTTTTCACATCTTTTTTCAATCGCATATTTATAATGGGAGCAGCGGCCATTTTCTCTGCGTTTTGCGCATGAACAATGAGGAAATTGCTGGGAAAATGCCGGCTGCGCCATTTTCCCGGCGATCTGCGCATGTGCAGTAGACTCTGGGTACAGACTAGTGCCCAGAGTCTACTACTGCTGTGGTCAGCCGTCAGTCTGCTACCAGCCGCCGGGGAGAGAGGAAGGGGCCCCGAACGGGGAATGCACACGGGCCTCCTCCTCTCTTAATATAATACGCCCCTGTATTTTTTACCCGAACATGCGTCTTAGTCGCAATGAGGTGTAACAAACTGCTTCAAGAGACTGCACTGATTAATTTGATATGCTACCCTTGTATATCTGTGTGCGGCTGAGTCTGAATCTGTATACGAAATGTTACGATGCAGCGGCCATCCATTTTTTTTCACACCGAATTACATTGTGCTTCGTATACTGACTAAGATGCACACAAAAATACAAGTGTCACATATCAAGATACAGTTTGATGCATGTGATTGCAACTACGACGCATTTTCGGGCAAACTGAGAAAAGAAGAGAAAAAAAGTATTCCTACACAGGGCGCTCATGAGCCACAGATTGATATCTAATAATGATGTTTATTTATCATTTGGGGATTCAACAATTTTCTCAAATGTAGCTTTTATTAATACAATTAAAAGTTACAAGCGAAATATAAACAGTTAACATACACAAACAGTAATAAAGAAAATGATTTAAAAGAAAATGTATTGCCAATAGTTATGGTATAAATCATTCCCATATATACTAGACACAAATTGTCATTAGGTTCAATGTGCCACACTGTTATGGTCATACGTGAAATATTTCCTATAGAGGGTTCTCTTATTAGGATAATAGATCCACAATGATCATTAATTATTGTGACCAATATAGCTTTCCAAAAAGTTCATGTGTGTCATTACATTCAATAATTCCACTAGATGGTTAACTATTTGAAGTATTTCTGTTCCTAGAGTGTCATTATCATGTATGATTGTAACAGCACAATATTCTGAGACACTGAACTGATTGGGCTCAATCTAAAGGTTCTGTTGCTACCTTATAGCATGTGTCCCACTGTATTGAACCTAACCCTGAGGTTATCTTTCCTTATCGTTAGGTCCTCAGAATATTATACACATCTAGAAGTTTAGAGTACTAGTATAATATCATATATCGAGCTGATTCTTATCATAAGAATCTTATATTCACAGTCACTTATCTCCGCTCATATATCTCCCTTACAGTGGTACAGCAAATTAATATTTATAGTAATGATTATGAATCATGTCGTCCAGGAGTGATATGATGCTATCATGTTATATAAATTGTGATACACTGTTACCGCTATTAGGACTATGTCCCCTTTGTTTGATATAGGGGAGCCACAGTCTAATACTTATTGATGTGATAGCAGTAATGCTGAATTAAAACAGGATGCACTTATTGTAGAACATCAGTTCCCATTCATCTATTCCGTTATGGGCAGCGCTGTGACTGTAACTATCACAGTGTCTAATCCCAGACACATTCATTCATTCATTCACATTCGCAACAGATACATTTAGAGATCCACATGACAGTCATTGAAAATTAGTCAGCTTGGACTAAGCTGACTAAGCGAAACGCACGTCAGGGAGACACGTGGTATATTATGCCAGCGTGTTACATGTTTGCCTAGGGAGACACGCGGCAAACTATGCCAGCGTGTTACATGTTTGCCTAATTTCCCAGTGATGTTTATTCCACACTGTATATGTAGCGGCGAATCGATGCCACATTTTCAATGACTGTCTTGTGGATCTCTAAATGTATCTGTATGTATAAATTGTGCAGTGTTTGGTCGTTAACGCTGGTCGTTTGATCGTCTCGTCAGTCGACTGAACATGCAGGTCAATTCACTTGATCTATTAAAAATAGTTTGCAAATAGTTTGCAAATCGTTCAGACTGAAAGATAAAATTTCAAGGGAAAAAATCAAGGGAAAATCGTTTAGAGGTTGGACAGGGAGTAGATCGTCTAGTGGATGTGCCCCTTAAGAAATTAAAAATGTCAACATTTTTAAGTCTGTGCGGGTATTGTGTGTTTTTGTGTAGCATTTTCGGGCAAACAAGATGCAAAAAAGATGTTTGGAGCCAGCAGAGTTGCACGGGTCCTAGCGGCTCGCTCGCACCAGGCCTCTCGCGCCACTTGGTGTATTGAGGTTAGGTTTATCTGTATGATACCTCGTTTATTGTTTTCCTGGTCCAGGAAAAATCAATATTTACAATCTGTCCATTAACAATGGCTGCAAATTTCGTTAAATCTAATGTGGCTATAAATTGATAGACATTTACTAAATTATCCGATACTCTTCAAAACAGGGCTGACCTGATATGTCTGTGAACTACGTTGTTATATCACCAAGTGTGTACCCAGCATTAGACTAAGGCAGTGGTTCCCAAACTTTTTTGAACCAAGGCGCCCTAGTGTATCAGAATTTTTTTCACGGCACCCCTAAGCCAAAAGTTTATGATTGAGAAATTCAGAAAACAATGTAGTGAAGTAGTAAAGTGAAGTATATTGTGGTTACCTGTCATCCTTAGGCTCAGTTATGTGGTGGTGGACAGGTTTGTGCTTCTGTTTGTCCACATATTTACATTACATTGATCATAAATAATGTGACTTGGTGCAGGACCACCAACCAGAGGTGTCCTGAGACACCCCAGGGTGCCACGGCGCACAGTGTGGGAACCACTGGACTCAGGGGACTGTTTATCAAGCTGTGAAAAGTGTGGAGAAGTGAACCAGTGAAGAAGTTGCCCATAGCAACCAATCAGCTTTCAAGTAGCATTTATCAAGTACAGTCTATAAAATAATAGGTAGGAGCTGATTGGTTGCTATGGGCTACTTCTCCACTGGTCCACTTCTCTACACTTTTCACCGCTTGATAAATGGACCCCTAAATCTTTGAAAATGTCTGATTTTTGCCTGTGTAATGGTGGGTACACACTATAGCAATATATCTGCAGATAGAGTGATCGTCGTTTATAGACACTGAACGACCATCATCTGCATGCTGCAGCGGGTCGGGCTGGCCTGGGGCGGGTATGGGGCATGTCCCCTCCCCAGTGGCGTCCCTCCCCGCGGTGACACCCGGTGCGGGGCACCTTGCACGTCACAATCGCCGAAATGGGGGCGTGGTCTTCAGGAGGGGTGTGTCGGGGCGTGGCCTCACATATTGGACCTTCGGGAGGGGCGTGGCCTCACGGCGCTTACCCTGCCGTGGCCGCGGTAAAAAAAAATGTATGATACATTATGTATCAATGGCGTGGGGGGTGCAGGAGGTGCGGGCATGGACAGTGCCGGCTCCCTCACTGACAGGAGCCGAGCGCTGCACTTAATGCTATAGTGCAGCACCCGGCTCCCGTCACTGAGGGGGAGCCTGCACCTTGGTGTCACCCCTCGGCGGGTGACACCCGGGTGCGGGCCGCACCCCCCGCACCCACCTTGTGACGCCACTGCCCCTCCCCCTCCCCGCGGCTGCCGCTGTGTGTACACGGGCGATCGGCTGATCGCCCGTACACACTTGCCGATGGACAGATATGTCTGCAGACATATCTGGTCATCGGCTGTGCAGCACAGTCAATGTGATATGTCTGTGAACGACGTCATTCACAGACATATCGTCTGTACACACTGGCCGACGGGGGCACGATATATTGGCCGATCAATTGATCGGCCAGTGTGTACCCAGCATTAGGTAACGTCACTTCAGGCACTCGTTTGTCTATCTAACTATGAATACACAGACCCCTTCCTTTGCATAACCAAATTCCATGCTAAATGGGATCATATTGATTACCAGACTTAACCAACTTAGATAGGGTTGTGAATGAAAATGTATACAAAGAAAGATAAGGATAAATGATAAAATAAAAAACTGTAATGAAAATGACAGGCAAGCCTGTCTCTCCACTGTCTCCCAGCTAGAATACCTTACATAGCTCACACTACAGCATAGTATTGGCCAGCAGATCATTCCCTTGAGACCTCCCATTGAAGTGCAGTAGAGCTGATTTTTTTTTTTCAATCACAGTTTCAAAGAGAGACATCGCACTCTCCATGATTTATCCTGCAGAGGGACAGAGCTAAGGACCTCACTGAGCGGGATACAACTCCCATTGCTCTTTCTCTACCTCTCATTGCACATCTAGACATTTAAAATTATCATCAGTTGAGTTTCGAAAAGGAACAATAATCTCTCTAGGTGAGTAGCACTTTTTACAGATCTATTTACCTTTTTTTTTAGCAGTAGATTTGCATTTAAGTGCAAAATAGCATTTAATTTGTAATACCTTGTTTCTGCTATATTCCTAATTATTACTCAATTGACATTGATTTAACTCTTTTTAAATGTGAAGTTTGCCTAAATAATTGTTACTGTAAATATGAGAGATGAGTATGATGAACTGGACAGTACAGCGTGAGATGAATGTGCAAGTGGTTTATAAAATACCTTTATTTTTTTAATAGGAAAATGCTATAACTGTACTGAGCTGTAATTTATATATACAGTATATGTATATATATATATATATATATATATATATATATATATATATTAGCAATAACCATATTTCTAAAGTTTAATGTGTGTGATTAGATCCAAGTAGAATAAAAAGTACAATTTTTTTTTCTAGAAAGATAACTTTTGTGGTGGTGTGATGACACTTTAAAGACCATGTTTAAGTTTCAAATTACTTCAAATTAAAATAATTAATTTATAGGCATTATATAGCTTTAATTGCCGGGGTGGTAACTTAAAATACCAGTAGCGGCTTTTTTCATAACTGTCCAAAGTGTTTGATAAAAGAAAACATTTTGCAGTTGGAGCCCCTTAGTTGTGGGCAGACCCAGGCACATTGCCGCATTTTTCCAACTGTGGTAAACATAAGGCTATAAAAATTAGTCATGAGAACTTTTTAATTTAAGATAATGCTGGCATAAAAAATGACCATGTGACACCACCCACATCCAATTCAATCATGTGCTATTTATGACAAAATAATGTTGTATTTAAAGTTGTTTCAATGTATAGTTCATAATTGTTCTCATTTCAGTTCCATTTGTTTGGAGCCAGGAGACAATTGGCATACTGTATATACCTGTGGTAGCTACAGAACTATCCCATATCCAATGTATGTGTCACTACCAGCATATCCTAGCAGAATAAGAATTCAGACTTAAGAGTAATATAGTTGATAACTATATTGACATCAATAGTAAAATAAATAAAATATGTAAGTTTTATAAAGCAAGATGTTATAGAAAATTATACATTTGATCTTATCACTACTTACTACTACTTATAACAGCTTGAAAGCAAGTGTTAAGGGGCCTATCCATTAGCAGATGTTTTTCTGAACGATGAAAGACAAAATATATCTATTGAAAATTCCGGTGGCTGTGCTGTACAATATCCGTCATGTACATGACAGATTTTTTGCAAAAGATGAACGATATCGCATGACATCATTCAGGGAGTGGATTTTTTTTCTCTCCAGTGCTTTTTAGCTGCTGTTAATATCGTTCGTCGTTTACCGCATATAAACTGCCAGATATTTCTAATATCTGGCAGCAATATGCGATAATTGACCAACATGTTGGAGAGATGAAAGATAAAATTTATCGGCCGTGGGAGTGCGCATCTGTCATCGTTCAGGGCCTATCCATTAGCAGATAAATTGAATGACTGACAATATATCGTTCAATTTATCTGCTAATGGATAGGCCCCTTTACATTTATCATAGCTGAATAGTTTGGGGTTGACAAAGAGTGAGAGTGATGCAAAATGATTAAATCTCCCTGTGCAAACTGTAAAATCGTATATATGCACAGTTACATGATTGCAGTCCTGTGCGCATATAGCACTTACGAATACTTATGCCGGGAGATGGGGAACACGGAAGAGGCAAGATTATGTAGACTGAGCATGCTAAGGGCACTACATAGAATAGGGCTTTTACAGACCTGCAGAAACACCTGCTAGAGGGCAGGTGCAACGATAAGTAGATGATGGCGACTTGGCATCACATGCTGCCAATGCTGAGCTGAATACATCTTGCAATGTGTATGGCACTGCATATGGGTGGAAATACACTAACTGTGTGAGCGCTTTTTTTGTTGTCTTCTTTACAGCCATTTTGCAAACAGCTACTGTATGCATCAACCTCATGTTTCTTCCACAAAATGCCTCTCTCCTTCCAGATATCTCTTCCCCATAGCCAATTGAATGCTTGGTAGGAATATTAATATTATTGTTGCATCACACCCATTGACGTTGAAATTTAAATCCACCTGCCACTCAATTAAATCAGTTTTTGTAAAGAGTTAAAGAGTTTAGTCATCTCTGATATATTCTGCTCATCCTACACAGAGTTGAGGGTCAAGTTTAGTTTGTTTAGAATTTTTTTCGGTACATCTACTTTCCTTTAATGATAAGAAAGGTGAATTTTTAACCAGAATGACAGCTTCCCAGTTCTCTTTCATGTGACAGTTTTCATGTGACACTATGGGCCCTCTAATATTCTGAGGATAGCGCTAGTAACTTATACAGTATTCTAAATTGTGCTTAATTAATTAGGGATTTGCAATAACTTTATACAGGCACCATCAGTTTTGCCTGTTCTGTAGTAAAATAGTTTAAAACGTATACTGGTTATTGAATAGTAAAGCACCATTTCTACTATTGGAAAATATTGTCTAATGGAAAATATTAAAATTTTTCTTATGTAATTTCCCACAAAGCTGCTGCAGGTAATAAATTACAATGTACTACTTTAAGTACAAGTTGTAGTTATTGATTTGCATTTTGCTATATACAGTATAGAGTCTTTAACCAGATATATATTATGTATGTATGTAATCATATTTCTACATTGTGTGATTTCTGGAAAATGTTTAAAATTTTCAACCTTTTACAGGAACAGAAATGCTCAATGGGCCCTTACTAAACAGGGATAACTTTCTTAAATGTTTCTTTTCCACCCTTTGAATCACGTAAAAAAAAAATATATATATTTTTTCCCCATTCGGCGGCCCCTTGGAGGTGGCTGTAACAAATCGGGGTATTAGCATCCCATACAGATTGAAACACTCATTCATTTCTGTGTTCAAAATGGTATGTAGTCAGAAATGGCATTTTGACCGCCGGCTTCCCGACAGTAAAATCCCGGCATGGGACTAATGATAGGTGTCTAAATACCGACGCCTATCATTAGCCCCAACACATTGCATACCAATCGTAGGTAAGCCAGGCATGGGGAGCGGATATCTGCGGGGAGGGTTAGGTTAGGCACCCCCACCCCCAATGGGGTTAGGGTTAGGCTAGGGGAAGGGTGGGTTAGGGTCAGGCACCCCCGGGGGGAGGCTAGGTTCAGGCGCCCCCTGGGAGGGTTAGGTTTAGGGTGCGGGGAGGGGGAGTTAGGTTTAGGCACCCCTGGGGGAAGTTAGGGTTAGGCACCTCTAAGGGAGGGTTAGTAGAACACCGCAAAGGCGAACCTGTAATTGCCTGTTGCACCTGTGTACTCACCTGATCAGCCAGGCCAATGACATTTCACTACTCCCAATCTAATCCAGCCTCTGGATTCAACCCATTGCCTGAACAACGTGTTCCTTCCCAGGATAGTTCTAGGCTCCAGGTCTCACTCTCTGTGTCCTTTTATTGTAACTCCAATGACTATTTGTTACATTGTGGGCTACTCGCTGTTTACCATCCTCAGCTATTCAGAGCCGCTCTTTGTGAGCCGTTACCTGCATTTCATCTGCTGCTGTGTATCACCATCACCTACCAATGCTGCAGCTCCCACGCCTCTTGCTGCTCCTTTACTGAGCCGGCGTATGTATCTGCGGCTCATCCCATCTGCTGCTGTGTATCACCGCTTGAATCATCTCTGTGGATCCCGCTTTACTGTCCATTGGGACAGTGCATGCAAGTTACCTGTATTCTGATAACTCCACGCTCTGTGGTTCACTTCAGGTTAAATGGCTATACTATTGTCCTGACCTTGTATTGGTTTCCCTGTGCTGTGTGCTTTTGTTTTGGGCTGGTTCTGAGTCGGGTGCGGGTTCCAGAGCTAGAGTTCAGTGTGCAGTATATGGTCTGTACACTGAGGTGTCCAGTAAGCTGTATTATCTATCCTGACTCTCAGTACCTCAGTTCCTCACTGGGTTCCAGTTCCAGGTCTTGCATCAGAGCACTATCAGGGTTTTAGCTTCCTCAAGCTCTACCCTGATTACATAAGACTCAATTATATTATCAATCTTTTACGTTTCCTACAGATATGCCCAGCTATATCCTTGCCGCTGGCACGGCAAATTGCACCACGCATAGCACGAGATGCATGCTTGCAAGCAGATACGCGCACTGCATATGCGCCTCCATAGGAATGCATGGTGCGATCTCAGTGCGTGCCATAGCGTACCGTAGCATATGGGCGCATCTGTATGCACTTCAGTCCTACTCAAAGGTCTCTGGATCTACAGAATACTAAAACCATGACAGTGGCTATTTAGATGCATGAACAGTGAAGCAGACGTGTTGCTGAACTGGTTGCGAACTCAGACGATTAATCGCTCACATGGCTTTACTTTGATTGGGACTGGTTTTGATGGTGCAACCAATGGTTGCATCTAAAGATTCACCAACGGGATTGGAGCATCTAAAGCAGGGCTCGAAAAATCCCGGGGACCAGGTCGCCATGGCTACCAGATTTTGCTGCTTGGCTACCAGATTTTGCAGAGAGGGAGGAAGCAGATCCTCATCAGCTCTGGCAGAGTTTCACGCCTATAGTATTGCGGTGTTCATATCATGCACTGGAGTGCATGTGCTGAGTGTCACTTGTGGTGACTGCTGTGCCTGTGTCCGTCCCGGCCTGCACTGATGACTCCTCTCCATTCTGGCCTTCTCTGATCCCTGCTGTCTGTCCCAGTCTACGCTGATCCTCCTGTATGTCCCAACTGTCTACTGTCTCCTATCTCCGGCTGCATTGAGCTCTACGGTAGTAGGGTCTATGCATGGCCAGGGATTGCGGAGCAGCTTCAGAGGGATACATGAGGGGTGGGGGTTTATGTTGTACTTTCTGGCACCATTGTTTTATGTGAAATGTGGTCCGTTATTACTGGAGGGTGGAGCAGTGAGGGGGCTTCCATTTTACTGTATCCATTCAACTGTGACCATTTTGTGGACTAGTATAGTGTGTATAACACACAGAGCTGTGCTCCTTACTCACTCCTGTAATGTTTTTTGGGGGGGGCTGTGGTCTGGCTCCTACGATTTCATCCTGGCTCCTAGATTTTAGAAAAATCTGTCAAGCCCTGATCTAAAGATTCTCAAAGTGGGCGTTTCAGTCAGTGCACATTCAGAGGCTTGGCTGTACACCAGAGGAGGACTTACAATAGTGTTAGCATGAAGTTCATATGCCAGACCGGCAAAAGAAGCCGTACATTAGCTCCAGTATTTTAAATGTTTCCATAGGCAATGGATGATTGTCATCTTATTTAAATAGTATCATTGTATCACGCAGTGCTTTAAAATTACATGGCTTTAATAATAGTACATAGGAGAGTAAAATAAATTGTAAAACCTACTGGGAAGTTATTCCACGTTGTAACCTCATGGAACGTGACTGAGATTCGAATGAATGGTTTTCACATCATTTGAACGTATTGGACAAAAATAAAACCTTGTGCTGAGTGCCTGAAATCCATCCTAAGCTTGGGAGAGTTCCAGGAGCTGCTATAGGTTACATTTTGGCAGATGTCCTGTTTTAAATTTGTCCTGGTGTCACCCATGTGTCGTCAGTTCCCAGCCACAGTTTTACGAATTAGAGGGAACAGAGCGCACTTTTTCTTTTGGCACACTTCTGGTGTTTTGCACATATTATAAAGGTGACTAGGTCTAAAGCAATGCAATGCAGTGTGCTGGTACAACACAGAAAGGACATCCTTTCAGAACTAGATGAAATAGGTATTATGTGACATGGACAAATGAAGAAAAGTGATGCGTGCTCATGTGTATATATTTTACATATAATTGTGGAATATTTAACTGATCATCGATTTGCAGTATACTTTCTTTTTATTTGATTTTTTAGAATTGTTTTTAAAATAATAGTAGGTGATAGGAGCACTGACGCCAGCATTCTCGTCATTTCATGGATTACCACTTCTAACTATGAATATGTGTTGTTGAAATCTGTATCTCTATCAAACAATCAGCTTCTTGCTATCATTTATCTACATTCTAAAAAATGATAGCTAGAAGCTGATTGGATGCTACGATTTACGCTCTACTAGCTGAAGTGCGTGGCATTGCCCAGGTTTAAATCTTCAAGTTATTAAGTTAGGCATCCCAGACTAATTGCCACCCTTCTGTGAAGTTTTTCATCCAAATCCATCCAATGGAAGGCCCAGTACAGGCTCCCTGGCTCAAAGTTCTGCCCAGCGTACACTACCGGGAGGTCTGACCGCGAACCTAACCCCTTAGTATGTCTTCTGGAATCCATTGTCACCTCTCTGTGAAGTTTTCACCCAAATTCATCCAGTGGAAGGCCCAGAACAGGCTCCCCAGGTCAAAGTTCTGCCCAGCGTACACCAATAGAAGGTCCGACCGGGACCCTAACCTCCCTAAAACCTGACCACGATCCAACTGGACGTGTTGGTTTCATCCCAATCTGTGCAGGGGGTGTTCAAATGCATAACCGGATAGACAACAAACAGACCAATTAATTTTATATATAAGATAGTAGGTTTGTTTCATCTCCCTTTTACATTCCACTGCACCTAGACAAATTCTGGATTAATATAAAATTAACAATGGCAAAAACAAGTAAAAGTAAATTGTAGGCATATAGATGGGTCATTCAAGAAATCACATTTATAACATTTGATTAGCATCCCAATTTCAATGAAAATGAATACAGATGTAACCGCTGAATCGACTACAACCCAAATTTTGGACCTTACCTAGAGTTGGAAGTACTGTAAATCGGGCATATAATGCTCCCAAACTGTGTGCACAGAAAAGATGTGTATATTTGCCCATACGCAGAGCTTTACGCATCTTGTGATGCACCCACCTCCTATGTGTGCACCTGGTTTGCTACTCGTCCGTCCTCAGTGAGCACTTGCACCTTACACTTTACTAGGTACAAAAGATACGCCTGATAGTACGCATATTTAGGCTTATGTCCAACTCTGCATAGCCCACAGTTGCATAAGCATGCCCTCACTGGACCTTGCTTACGTGAGTATGCCCCATTGAGCCCAGTTACGCCTCTTTTGTCATAAGTGTAGATGCAATAGAAATGAGTACGACTTTGCAGTGTCGTACTGGCATACACTGTTATTGGTGATCTAAATTTAATAACATCCTATTATGCGGGAGGTTTTATTTTTTGGTTGGGGGAGTTAAAAGCACAGCATAATTAAAAACAACAACAACGAAAGGACTCCCAGTGAATTGAAAATTATAAAACTAAGGACTTCACAAAAAAAGATGTTTGAATATATTGTTCAGAAGTAAATACTATTTTAATTACTGAATATAAAATGTGTGTGTTTTTTGTATTTCTTTCATATGACAACTCATTTCTAGTCCAACTAAGTATTTGTTTTACCACCTGACTAAGGGGCCTATTCATGAGGTTAATTATCAGGGTTCGAACGGACCCCGATAATTAACATTCATTCTAACTCACCGCGGCTGCCGGAGCCATTAATCATAGCTCCAGCGCGGTAACAGCTGATGCAAAATCAGCTGTCTCCGTGAGCCGCTTCACTGCTCTTCTTTGGAGCAGTGTATCTTTTCACTGCTCCTTTCGGAGCAGTGACGGGACTGCGTATACGTTATCTACAGGTCATACATGCGCACAAGATCCCTGACGTCCGGCGGAAGGAGCCGGACATTGGTGGAGGGATCCGAAATGATCCCTCTTCGCAACCCGGAACTCCTTCCCATAAAGGAGGAGTGGGTTGCGTGCCTGGAGCTGGAGCAATCGCCATCTGAAGATGGCGAAAGCTCCCGCAGTCAAGCTTCGAAAATAATATATATTCGGAGCTTGATGAATTCTGTCCCCATACTAATGTATGGGGACAGCGGGCCATTCCGCAAAAGGAAGGTAAGTAGAAGATATCTCCTGCTCTATCTTCTTGATGAATGGCCCGATAACTGCTTTTGTGAAAATTAAGTGATGATGCAGGTAACTTAGCAATTATTTCACCCTGGCTTTTTTTTTTTTTTAATCTACTATAGATAGTGTGTAGTCATTTACACATAGTACTGGTTTACATTGCAGCGGGTGTCTTGCTCCCGGCAGTATAATTCTTCTTTTCTTGTACTTGAGAAATGTAAATAAAAGCTGAATACATTTTCTGTAAATAGCACATGATAGAAACCTGTTACCTGTGCAAGGATTAAAATAACCATTTGTTTTGTTCTTCATAGTAAAACAGATTCTTTTTGTAGTACCTTACTTCCTGCCGCCCCTGTCTCTGACGATTCCCGCTGAGTACACATCCTACAAGAGCTGCCCTTTTATGTACACTCTGGACCGTACTTCTATTAGCTGTGTGGACTTGTGTTACATTGTCAGTTAGTGATGAACTACTGTAACTGCTTTCTATGCATCAAACACATCTAGAAGAAAAAACCAGTTTGGCACAAACAAGACAGGATGGAGGGGAAATCATTTGAGCATGGAATCACCAATTATTATTCATATCTGAGAAATTGTCACCAATGGGGATGAGCATATTTACCTACACTCCATTTTTGCCGATATCCAGGTCAACGGTGTGCAGCTAAGTGGGCAGTGTGGGGGGCATGGCACCACCATGACCCCTCTCCCCAACTACCTATACAAAGCAGTGATTCCTGGCACTGAGAAATCGGGGGTGGGGCTATGGAGACGCAATTCAGCACAAATGTTTTCATCAAGCATCCTGGGACCTCCCATTTCAGCCAGGAGTAGGCGGTGGCAGCGGCAGGTGGCTACCCTACTTGCCTACTTTTCCAAATGTCCAGGAGAGCCAACCAAGATTAAGGAGTAGGGATCAAGTTAGGTTTTCTGCCACCCGGGTCAAAGACTCATCTCTGCACTTGCTCCCCTTCCCTCCCAGTGGATAGTAGTGACCCTCTACCATTATGACCGCCAAATAATGTAAGAAACATTACAGTTACCACAATACAATACATAGAGCATGTCGGTGACCGCAATATAATGCAGAGATCATCACGATGACAAGCACAGAATACAGAAAACATGACTGCCCGCTATAAAATACAGAGAGCATCAGTGCCTTCAGCTGCCATACAATATATAAAGCATTAGCGAATGCCATATAATATGGAGAAGTGTAACTGCCATACAATACAGAGAGTATTTTTGATTAGCTTATAATAATATTCCCTCATCAATAATTAACCCTATCCTCAAAAAGTACAGTATTAGCTACTTCAGCATCATCGTAACAACACCATGCAATTAATATAATTAACCCATTTACAAGAATTACATACTGTACATAATCCACATTATTAATTTGCGCCAACAGAATCATATATATATATATATATATATATATATATATATTATTTCTATGTACATTAAGACACTAATTAACTCCCTAGGGGTAGTATTTATCAAGTGTCACAAATATTTTACAATACTTTCAGTCCCTTTTAGCATATTTAAATTTTTATATGCCTGTATGCATGAATACTTATCTTCCCGGATAATTCTTCCGATCTAGAGCTTATGACCCGGGAGTCCTAATGCGCATGTGTGACCATCGGCCAGTGCATACACAGTTTACAGGGACCAGAGAGGGATGCTTTAGCTTACATACATTACATACAGGGGATTGGTATGAATGGCCGCTGGACCTAATAGTAGTGTGGGTGTATGCAGGGCCGGATTAAGGTCTGTGGGGGCCCCTGGGCAACAAACATGTGGGAGCCCCTATTAAATGTGACAAACGGGGGGTTTGCGCAATGGGGACCTTATGCAGAGCCCCCAGTAGTGTCAGTGCCCACAGTGGTAGTTCCCCGTATGCAGTGCACCCAGTAGTAGTGCCCCTTATGCAGTGCCCCCTATGCAATACTCCCATTAGTAGTGCCCCCTGTAGTAATGGCCTCTGTATAAATGCCCCCAGTAGTAATACCCCTGTAGTTGTGCCCCAAATAGTAATGCCCCCCAGTAGTAATTGGGCGTGTGCCCAATAGTAATGCCCTAGTAGTAATGCCCCTGTATAAATCCCCAAGTAGAAATACCCATGTAGTTGTGCCCCCAATAGTAATGCCCCAGTAGTCATTCCCCCTTTAGTAGAGCCCTCTGTAGAAATGCCCCCAGTAGTAATGCCCCTCTATTAGTGCCCCAATACTAATGCTCCCTCTCTAGTAGAGCCCCCAATAGAGATGCCCCCTGATTAATGCCCCCAGCAGTAATGCTTCCCCCCCGAGTAATGTTCCCAGTAGTAATTCCCCCCCAGTAATGCCCCCAGTAGTAATGCCCCCAGTAGTAATGCCTCCCCCCTCCCCGAGTAATGCCCCAGTAGTAATGCTCCCCCCTGAATAATGCCCCCAGTAGTAATGCCTCCCCCCTCCCCGAGTAATGCCCCAGTAGTAATGCTCCCCCCTGAATAATGCCCCCAGTAGTAATGCCTCCCCCCTCCCCGAGTAATGCCCTAGTAGTAATGCTCCCCCCTGAATAATGCCCCCAGTAGTAATGCCTCCCCTCTCCCCGAGTAATGCCCCAGGTATAATGCTCCCCCCCCCCGAGTAATGTCCCCTTTATTAATGCCCCCCCGCCAGTAATGCCCCCAGTAGGCCGCTTGCACTAAAAAAAATAAAAATAAAGCTCATACTTACCTGAACCTTAGCCCCACGTCTGCTGCAGTCCGCTCGGCTGCTCCTCCACACTATGGCAGAGACGTCATGACATCTCTGCCATAGTGCTCTGCGTGAGCCGGAAGCTGGAGCTCATGTGAGCTCAAGCCTCCGACTGCCGCTGCGGGGAGGGAGCCGGGGCGCCCGTTGTTTACAGCGGGCGCCTGGTAAAAGGAGCCTCCCTGCGGCGCCGGGGTTAGGTTGGCCGGAGGAGGCGGAACTAGTTCCGCCTCCTCCGGACCACTTTAACCCCGATGGGTGTGGGGGCCCTTAACGTGTGGGGGCCCAGGGACGATCGCCCCGATCGCCCCTGTCGCCCCCTGTTAATCCGGCCCTGGGTGTATGTGACCCTGGGCGCTCCCTGATTGTAAGCAGGCCTGGTAGGTAATGAGTTTTTTTAGTAGGAAAACTGAAGTCAATAGCAAAAAAAATGAGTCTTACCTACTGTAGGCGCTAATCAGTTCTAAACCATATGAGAACAAATGAGAGGTATTCAGTTTTAAATGCAACAAATATGACATTTATTCATCATAATAGAAAACATGTGATAATAAAAAACACGTGAAGACGTATGAAAACATGAAATATTTAACATAAAAAATCATGAATGGGGGGATCCCAAAGATTATGAGTTAGGTCCAAAAATTCATGGGTTTGGGAATGATGGGCAAATGCCCCAACAAAGCGAGTAGATCCAATCAGATTTATCAGCATGTGGATTTGCTATTGACCGCATTGCGACTGTCAGCTTCCTGACTGCATCCCACATAAAGTATGTCTGTACCTCCCTATGTCTATATGTGCCCCATATATATATGCTCCACCCATCTTATATATTTTATTGAGCCCTCCGTGATGTCCTCTATTGTTCCCCCCCTGTCTGTATTTTTGTATTGTGTTCATTATCACCCCTGGTGATACTAATTGGGCTTTATACACTCCCAATCCAATCCCATCTGTAAGTAATGATGTAATGTATTTTTTTATCGTTTCCACCTTCCCAATAAGTTCTGTATTGTTCTCCTGTCTGTTTTCTTTATTTTGCATAATTCTTAAGTGTATACCGCACACTGGAGCTCATTCAGACCTGCGTTCGCTCGCTCGCAGGCAAAAAGGGGCCGGATATTTAAATTAAGCACTCGTACTGCGTCGCGTAAGGACGCCCTCTATGTCTTAGTGATCTACAGCAATGAACACTCGCTAGTGTTTAAAGACTCCCCCTTTCCACTCGCAACACACGTCATCTCCGGGAATTGTAGGATTAGTCGTAACATTGTGAGCCATCGGAGCTGCTCGCAGCCCTTGAGGTTGCCTTAACCTGCCGAAAGCACAGCGATCAGTGCTGGCTGAAATACATGCAGGTGACGTGTACAATGACTCTACTTTGCTAATTATGCATGCCCTTTAAACAGCGTTTAGGCGGCCTGACACGCCTGCGTTCGCACATTGACTCCTCCGTTCACAAGCACCTTCCCCTGTTACCACCCACAAACGGCAATATCTGTCACTCAGAGCAGCAACCTGATTGTGGCTTACGAGCAACCAAAATCAGATCGCAAAGACTGGCTTGCGCACGCGCACTGCAAATTATACGCATGCGCAGATGGTCGAAAATCGCTCAGAGCGAGCACAACTTTGCGACCGGGTCTGAATAAGTCCACTGTCTGCAAGTTCTTGAATGAGCTGCACACATCCCCCTCCCCCCCACCACCTACTCTGTTATTGAACGTGTGCTCCTCAACACCCCCCCTTCCTTCCCTCAACCCTCTGCCCATTCTTAAATGTGTTCCTTTTCTGAATCTCTCCAGTTGGCTGGTTTCTCTCTCTGCTGTTACAGCAACTGTGGTGTCGCAACATCATTACCCATTTCATCTGCAATACTTCTGCTGCCAGGAGCAGAGTAGATACAGCAGGGTCACCGGTGCTGCTGGAGAGCAGGGGCCTTGAGGTGTCATTGTCCACCACTGATGGGAGGACCGCCCTCCCCCCTAGAATGGCAATATTTTGAGGACATGGGGGCAATGGAGGAGGTGCCCCTTCAATGCTGGCCGCCTCCTTTTGTCTCTGGTAGTTCCTCCCCTGAGACTGGATCCGGCCCAGAAGTGCCAGATGGCCAGTCCATCCCCGGTTCTGAAGCCAGGCATATTACATCCTGTAGTGCCCTTTCATCCGCAAGTGCCCTAAATGCATATGCTTGAGTCCAGGATGTGCACACTGCGAAAACATACAAGATCCACAAAACTGGCTTGTGTTAAACTGACTATCAGCCCCGCAATCTGATTTGTAGTGGAGCGAAACAATATATGAATTGCTTTTACTAATGCTGTTTATTTATTGATCCAAACTGGCTATGGGTTTAACTTTTACAGGAATAGCCAAATGTAGCTGCAATTTCTGAAATAGTTTTTAAATGGAGTTGTTCCCATACTCTGATAAGGCAGGATATTACAGGATAGTACAACTCTCCCTACCTTACATAACTTATTTGGTGTAAGGCTTATAGAGGTGACATTTTGATTTGAAATACTGTAGAAGTAGATGTTTGTGTTGCTAGCAGTGTCAGCTGGATTTGCCTTGATTTACTTAATAGACAAATACATGATTTATGAGCAGTAAAGTCATAGCTATTTACAGTGCGCGGTTCATCCAATCACCTGTCTCTCTCTGCTCCCACCCCCAGAAGTCCACAAGCAAACAAATTGTGTCAAAGAGGTTTTGTAACGCTTGGAAACTGCTCTTGTTTGCAAAGAGTGCACCGTTCATTTCTGGCACAAAAACTACTTACTTGTGATATATCATTAAACCGAGAACTACTATATTATACACAGCAAATCTAAATTCTTCACAGTTGATATATATATATGTGTAGTGTTCACTCTAGCTCCGGCGGCAGGCAGGGCGCCGGAGCTAGAGAGGGCAACCTTATGCGCGCGCCCAAAAAGGGGGCGTGGTCATGAAAAGGGGGCGTGTCTATAAGACGCGTCCCCTTTTCGGCATACTTTGGGGCGTGCCCGGCACTTACAGACATGCCGGGCAGCCCCCAAGCGCTGCAGAAAGGGAGAATAGATGACCGGGACACCGCATGTTTCTCCACCCGCGGGACACTGCGTCCCGCGGGTGAGAACGGCACCCGCAGGCTGTGAGGGCAGGGCGCTCTTTGCCCTCCTCCTGGAGGGCAGGGTGCTTTTTGCCCTCCAGAAGGAGGGCAGGGCGCCACGCCCCGCTAAAACAGCCTAGCGGGAATGCTATATATGTGTGTATTATACTATATAAATATTGTCTTGAATCAGAGTTACCTCACATTTAGGGCGGGATGATTCATGCATCACATACAATTGGGGCAGATGAATGAAGCTCTGAATCTCTGGTGATACAGTGGAGAGTGATACACCACCAGCTAATCAGCTCCCAACTGTCATGTTACAGGCTGTATTTGAAAAATTACAATTGAGAGCTGATTGGTTGGTCGTTTATATCACTCTCCAATTTATCATCCCAGAGCTTCATACATCTGCCCCGTATGCTATACATCCCACCACTTATTGCATGCATACAGTAGCAATGTTTATTAACACCGTTTGCATGAATAATGAAAAACCTAAGGACAGCTCTTCTGCTGCCCCTTGTGTTTTGAGGACTTCCTGGTTTATGACCCAGGAGTCCTTCTGCGCTTGCACATCTGTTGGCCTGCACATTTGAAAGGCGCAGGTCGGGGGGTCTTGGGACCTCTCTCAGGGAAACTCTGCATTAAGAAGCCCATAGGCTTCTATAGGCAAAATAGGGAACAAGCTCTGGAATATGAAACTGATGTATACTGGCACATCGCAGTCCCATAGCATTCTATCCGAGATATCCGCTACTACCACTTTTATTGAGCATACACACTGAACGATATCGTTCAGTGACGTCACCGGCTGCATCCCCGAACTTGCAGGATCTGACGATATCGTCAGATTGGCCTGCAAGTACGGCCAATGAAATCGTTAACGATGCACAGGAGCGCACATTGTTAACGATGTCTTGCATACACACGGAATGATATTGAACGGTGTGAACGATAACTATATTGTTATCGTTCACAATATCGTTCTGTGTGTATGCAGAGAGGGTTTGGCACAATAAAACAAGATTTACAATGTTCAGTTTCCTTTTTTGTCCATAGGTGACCTTACCTGTACCTGATTTGTGGTGTGTGCAGGTCTTTATACAATGTAATCTCTATACATCGAGAACCAGTCTTAAAGCATGATTGTGTGGTACGATGTGTCTATGGTAATGTAAAAACCTTATGTTCTTACTTACAGTAATGCCTTCTCAAAGCAGAGATGACACTTGCCCCACATTGAAGACATAAATAAATTAGACTACTTGGAATTGGATTCAATGGCAGCTGACTGGGTTTGATGTCAGTTGAAATGTACCAGAAAGTTGTAGTAAATGGAATAAATTCAGAGTAAAAAAATGTTACTAGTAGAGTATCCCTTGGATCTGTACGTAATCAGCCCTATTTAGCGTATTTACTGGTGACATTTCTAATGTCATTGAAGGAATTGTGTTGTGGTTTGTTGTTGCAGATTATGTACCAGGATTGGCACGCCTGAGTTGTATGACTGATGTTCTAGGTAGATTTGAGAAATGGCCATCAATGCGTCTCAAAATTCCAAGCGCTGAATATAGTATTAATGACACAATAATAATATTGAGGTGGAAGGGGATCACTGAGTGACTATTTCAAGTGGCTTAAAGGTTGTCAGACAATATAGTAAAGCAAATGGGTCAGTTATGTTGTACAGGAGGTTGCAAAGGAAGAGAAATTAGCAGAAAGTGAGAGGGGTACGAATACTGCTATATAGTTAATTAGTAAAACAATTTCATAAATACATTAGAAATTGAATAAAAAAGGGTTGCTAGAACAGTGCATGGTCTACAGGTGCCCTGGCCAACCAGAAAAGGCCTGACATCACAGTAAGGAGGCGGAGGCAGGGTGTACCCGTGCATATTGTGGAACATGGAAATAATTTATAAAGATCGTGCCATTGAAAATGAAGGGGCTCATGATATGGGATCCGGTCAGACTGTCGATATGGATTCAGATCGACAACCAATATGTCCATATATCAAAAATGTCAACATGTTTAAAATTGAGGACATGTTAATAATGTCGACATACAGTTTATTTGCTTTTTTTTAGGGTTAGGGTTTGGCTAAAATAAGCAAAAAAACTGTGTCGACATTCTAAATGTCAATTTTTCATACCACACCCCATGACATTGCCCTATTGTGCTTACATGCATCTTCCCAAATTATTATGGTCCACTTTACTGTAGGAGGCTATATGGGGAACTGCACCACAGTATTTTCCTATTTTTAACTTAACTTTAAATCATTCCAAGACAGATGCGCTGTTTACTCATTAATGTATATGGTTATACAGCATAGTTTATAGTAATGCATGCCTGCCATCTGTCCTGATTTTCGCTGGACAGTTTTGACACCTCTCTAGAAATATTGTGGTCTTGCCAGATTGGTTTGTGTAGTTCAGGGGTGGGGTCTATCCCTCTTTTACAATAGAGACTGTTGGGAGGTACATATATATAGTGGTGTTTTAGGGCCACACATACCTTATTTGGCCACATTTAAGCACAGACAACACATGGTCTACATCACCAAGGTCCAGTGGACCCTGGTGTGGTGGTTTCCTCTGCCTTGCAGGCTGTTACACCTCTGTGGTGTATGACTCTTCCTTTTTGTTATAATGACATGAGTATATTGTGGTTGCTGGCATGCATATATATTGCATGGTCTGGGAACTGTTTACAATTATCTATCATGTCTACAACTATTTCTCCCATTCACTATATAAAATGGTATGCATTCAACATCCCAGCGGTCTGGATGCCGATGCTTACCTTACTGGCGCCAGAATACCAACGCTGGTCAGAATCTCGACGTCGGGATCCCGACCGCCGTGATGCCGAAGATATGTAGCTGGGTGGGGGGAAGGGGTCAGGTTTAGGAGTTAGAAACTAGGGGGAGTATTAGGGTTAGACACTAAGGGGGGAGGGTTGTGTTTAGGGTGCGTGAGGGGAAGGGTAGGTTTAGGCACTAGGGGGGAGGTTAGGTTCAGGCGCCAGGGAGGGAGGATTAGGATTAGGGTAGGGAGAGGGGGCAGGTTAGCATACCGACCACCAAGTGCTGGTATGTTAACCCTGTCGGGATCCAGGTGTTCGGATTCTGACCGCCTGGATCCCGTCTGTCGGTATTCCATACCGATTCCATTTAAAATGCATGAGTCTGATGATTTATACAGATGTTGTTACACAGAGGCGTAACTAGATATTTGAAGGCCCATAGCAAGAGTTTGTAAGGTCTCCAAGGGTGGAAAAAGTATATAACCAGTGGTGGCTCCAGAGGTGGGGCTCTAGGGCAGTCCACAGTCCAAATAGGGGAGCTACATCAACTGCCAGTGAGTCCAGCCTGGTGATGATTGGCAGCGTTTGGGGTGGCATTTGGTGTGGCTCCCCTGTTTGGATTGTGGACTGTGTTGAAGCCCCACCCATGAAGCCACCACTGTATATAAAACATGTAACTTTGACAAGGAAGATGCCCCCCCCCCCCACCCCCCTCAGCTCTGAGCCCATAGCAGCTGCACCACTTGCACCTATGGTACTTACGCTCATGTTGTTACATAATTGTTATTATTTACTTGCACTATAGTGCTTATGTCATCTCATACACCTAAGGCTAGTACTAGAAATGAGGCTGCATTATTGTGATCTTTCACATCTTATAGCTTTGCGTACAGTGGCAGGAGACATTTGGTAGGCAGATCCAAAACTCTTGAGCTTGTTAATCATATCTGCAGTAATATCATTGGTTCCTAGTCAACAAGAAGGTTGTATTCTCCAATAAATTACATCTACTGTATAGTATTTAGACGATGGGCACATTTAACACAACAGATTGAGAATATAATCAATTCAGCCCTCTCCAGGATTTGTAAAAATGTTCTCAGCAGATTATGCTTTTGTTTTCTGTAAATTGTAATAAACAGTACAGATAGACTGTATAAATGCTTTATATCAGTACTTTTCCTCAAGGGACAAACCCTTGCAAAGACAATACATGCTGTGTAATTTAGTGTAGTTCTAATGCTAACAGGGCCATGAGTTCTGTCAGCAAGTCAACGTTGAAACAAGTTAGTGTGGAGAACAGAGATTTGATTCTTAAACTGGGTACACACTAGGTCGACAGGTCAGCCAAACCGCCGACCTATCTGACGATTGGTAAGTGCATGTACATTTACCAATCGTCTGTCCGATGTGTCGGGCCTGACATCACAACTTGGTGGGCATTGAAACTTGTCCGTCCGGTTTAGCTGTCATTCACCGCCAGGTCCCTGCAGCATGTGTACGGGTGATCAACAGGTCACCCGTACACACCAGCAGATGCACCTATAGATCTGCAGATATATCGGCCATCTGCTGTGCTGCACAGCCAATGTGATATGTGCAGTCTCCGACACGGGCCCCCTCCTCTTTGCCCGGCGGCTGGCAGCACACTGAGCTGTGTGCGGCCAGCGCCGGAGTTATAGACTCTGGGCACTAGAGTGTGCCCAGAATCTATAGTGTATGCACAGGGCACCGGGAAAATGGCCGCCACGGCCATTTTCCCTGTACTGCGCATGCGCAGACGATGGTAAAATGCCAGCCGCGGCCATTTTCCAGTCGTTTTACAGCGCCGGACCTGGGACTCCGGAGAGGTAAGTGTGCTATGGGTGCAGAGTGTGCGGTGCGGGGCCCCCCTGGACCCAGGGGCCCGTGTTCCCCGCACACCCTGCACCCATTGTAGATACACCCCTGGTGATATGTCTGTGAACAGACATATCGGGGGTACACACTCACCGATGTGCTTGTGATATATATCGACCATTCGATTGAACGGCCGATATATCGCCCAGTGTGTATCCAGCTTAAAACAAGTAGTAGATTTTATTTTATTAATCTGCAACAGACTGCTTTGGAGATTCAAACATATATAGATTTCCTGCTACTAATGAACCAACATTTGACACAAAGATTGCTTGATTTATAGTGGCAAAATAAGTAAAATAATAATTAACTCTTCTGAAATCAAGAACTATTCTGACTTCATGTCAACATATCCATACAATACTTATGTGGTAGGTAAAATTAAAATACACATTTTAGCTTTTTGCTAATTGCAATATAGTTAAATGTTGCAATACATTTTCATTGAATAAATGTTTAGTGTTTAGTTCTGTTGTGATGCCCTCCCTTTTATTGCATGCGGTGCAAGCTTGGGTTATTGCGCTATATCTAGGTAAATGTCTTAGGTAGAGTATGTATATATAGTGACTACACCTCACTTAGCAGCTTTATCTTTTCGTCCTGCTTACAGACAAGAAGACAAGTGTCATCATGGTGCCCTGCGGACCAGCATTGACCTTTGCGCGATGTTTACTTCGCAGGAAGATTGTAACATTGGACAGTCTAGAAGATTCCAAGCTATGTCGCTGCCTTTCCACTGTGGACCTGATCGCTCTGGGAGTTGGGAGTACCCTTGGAGCTGGGGTCTATGTTCTTGCTGGAGAAGTGGCAAAGTCAAACTCTGGACCTAGCATTGTGATATCTTTCCTTATTGCGGCATTGGCGTCTGTAATGGCAGGCCTCTGCTACGCGGAATTTGGAGCCCGTGTGCCAAAGACTGGCTCAGCGTACCTGTACACATATGTCACTGTTGGGGAACTCTGGGCTTTTATCACCGGCTGGAATCTTATTTTATCATATGTCATAGGTAAGCACTTTGCACACAGTAAAATGGGTTATTTTTACATTTATCTGCTGCGTTACCTTAGAGGTATTTTTCTAACTGGTCATTTGTGATACTGATATATTGAAAAGTATATATTTTTTTCATTAGCTTGTACATTATTGCTTAACATTAACATAGTTTGCTTATAATTCACTCCCTAAATTATATATATATAGTAAAATTCACTGAGCAGTTCTCTGCAGGACCGGTGCTACCCTTAGTCTAGGGCTCTGACATCTGGGGGAGCCGCTGAGGCTGCCTAGTGCAACATATGTTGAGAATAACATATAGGGAGCCTAGTTAGAAATCTCAAAAATCTTTCCTTTTAGAATATTGAGTTTATTTTCCATTTTCTTTAAAATATTGCTTTGGTGAGCAGCAGCTGTATGTAGACATACTAAGGGGTATATTTACTAAAGTATAGGTTTTTAGAAGTGGAGTTGTTGCCCATAGCAACCAATCAGATTCCAGTTATTTTTTTCCTAGAAGGTGCTAGATAAATGATAAGTAAAATATAATAGGTTGCTATGGGCAACAACTCCACTTCTATAAACCCGCACTTTAGTAAATACAGATGTGTCCTCATACATCTAGCCTCTTTTCGTGCAAATTTTTACCTTCAAATGCATCTTATTCGCACAGTGATGTGAATAGATAGCACAAGCAGCTTCTGCTGATTAAAATGATATGCAGCATGCCTATGTTCTGTGAGCGCCTGTGGGTGTATCTGCATGTGAAATGCTACGTTACAGTGTCAGCAGCTGTAACACTGTAACGTAGCGTTTCGTATGCAGATACACTCACAGTCGCACACAGAATATAAGCATGCTGCATATCATTTTAATCAGCAGAAGCTGCTTGTGCTATCTATTCACATCACTGTGCGAATAAGACACATTTGAAGGTTAAAAGACGCCCGAAAAGACAATCAGCGCTACCGAATCAAACAGAGCTCCCGCGTTATGTGTAGCGTGACTTGTAGCGCACGGTGGATAGCTGTGTGTGGACACATCTGTATACCCCTGAGTGTCTATTGCACAATGCTTAGCTATTATTACCAAACAGGGCAGTGACCCTTACAACCAAAGTAGCAGAAATGGGGTGTGACAGGGCTTTCTCACATAATTCAGTGAGCGTGAGCCATACAGACCTTGTGAAGCTGTCTCCTGCACCGAGGGCCACCATCAGGGGGGGACTGCCGAGACTGGACCCGGGCCCGGACACTCGACAGAAAGTGTGTGGGGGGGCCGTCCACTCCTACCGCTCGCTATTACCCCTTTGTATGAAAAGTGAAAGGGGTCCCGCTTCTACCAGTGTGCTGCGACGACAACCCCCGCGGCCTGTGCAAAAACAGTGATTGACGGGATCAAATGCGCCGACCACTCCTGCCACCTGCCCGCTTGCTGGGCCGTTCAATAAAGTTTTTTTTTAACTTTTCAGTCAGCGTACGTGACGTCATGCTTATTTTGTCTCACAATTTATGTTGGTAGCCACGCCTTCACCCCTTCTATCCCAGAGACACTAGTTCTACACTGAGTATATTTTTTATTATTATTATTTTGAAGAAACTACAATTCCTGTGTATTGCTAACATTGAAATAGCATTTTTTTTTTAAAAGTTACAGTAACAAGTATGAGGTTAATAAAGAGACACATTGGGCCTGATTCATCACTGATCGCAATTGCAACATGTATGCAGATCGGCTGATGGTGTGTACTGCGCATGCGTATGCACCGGAGTGCGTGTGTGTGAGTTAGCATTGTGATAGCACCGCGATCTCGCACGCAGATATAAAGCCATCGCAGAGTGAGTGACGGGACATCAGCGTTTGGAGGTGGTGATGGGGGAGTGGTCGGAGTAACGCAGATATGCCTGTCCGTACGAACTCCGTTACTTGGGCGTGCATAAAATCAGCCATTGCGACAGCATACGCAGCTTAAGTATTCACTGCGTGCAGCGAGGTTACCAATTTCTGAGTAAGGTCAGACCTGCTGTAATTGTGCATGAGCAGCCGATGTTACTCAATGTTACTTATATATATGCAGGGCTGCAAGATATTACTTATGTGAGATAGTGGTAGTGGGCATCTCTATGCTGGCTGTGCGATGGCTTTGCGATTGCAGACATTAGCATATTTTCACAGCAGACCTGCGTGTGTAATCGCAGCTGCTATCGCAATAGCGATCCGTCATGAATCAGGCCCATTATCTGTAAGGGTCACACACAAAGATGTGAGGTAGGCTGAAGCTTTGGCCATGTGCGCTGAAAAACCTTTGTTATTGGCTGTGCTCATGTACGCATGGTTTTCGACCATTACTGTGAGAGGAAATAAGGAGCCCAAGGAAAATCAGGTGCATGTGCTAGGCCCCAGAGCTCTGGCTTGTGAGAGGAGTACATTAGTATATGTTTTGTTTAAGCGGTAATACAGCTTTAAACAGGCTGCAGGTTGGCTTATAAAGAATGTTTATTTCATTAGGTCAATTTTGCAGTGATCAGAGGTTTTATATCCATGTTCATTCGTTTGGTGTTTCCCTCGTGTAAAACCTACTTATGAGATACACAACCTCATCATGAGATACACAAGCAAATCCACATTTAGGGGGAGATATATCAACCCTTCCATAGAGGACAAAATGATAAATTATCCATAGCAATCAATCAGCTGCTAGCTATAAGTTTGATACATCTCCTCCTCAGTTATTTAGCACAAAGAGAACACCAGAACTGGTTGGAAACAGTGGCGTAACTATGGAGGGTGCAGGGGGTGCGGTTGCTACGGGGCCCGGCGGCTTAAGGGGCCCGCCAGCCCAGCGATCGCACCCCCTGCACCCTCCATATGCCGGGCGCTCGCTGAGATTGTGTTACCAGCGGACGCCCGGCTCCTAATCAAACCTCCGGTGGCAGCCGGAGGACGGAGCTCACTCCGTCTTCCGGGTCCCGCAGTGCACTATGGGAGTGGTCATGACGTCACTCCCATAGTGCCGAGGAGCGGGCGCTGGGGCGGACGTCGCTTCGCTTCACAGGAGCAGGGATAAAGATAAGGTGTTTTTTTTGTGTGTTAGTGCGTGCGCTCGGGGACAGGGGGGTTGGGGGTTTCAGCTACTGGGATCTCACTACAGGGGGCAGCTATAGGGGGCTCACTACTGGGGGCATTACAGGGGGCTCACTACTGGGGGCATTACAGGGGGCAGCTACAGGGGGCTCACTACTGATGGCAGCTACAGGGGGCTCACTACTGGGGGCATTACAGGGGGCTCATTACAGGGGGCTCACTACTGGGGGCACTGCGTAAGGGGCACCATTACAGCGGGCATTTAATGTTTTAGGGGAACTACTATGGTTATTGTGTAAGACCTAAGTTAGGGGGGCCCCTTAAAAATGTTGCTATGGGGCCCAAAAAGTTCTAGTTACGCCCCTGGTTGGAAATATAAAAAATGATAACCGTCCCATAAAACTCCAATGTGGTCTCTTTGCAGGCACTTCCAGTGTGGCGCGAGCATGGAGTGGTACATTTGATGAACTGCTGGGGAAGCAGATTGGTCACTTTTTTAGAACATATTTTAGGATGAATTCTACTGGATTGGCAGAATACCCTGATTTTTTTGCAGTTTGTCTTATACTGCTTTTGTCAGGTAAGAATATACAAAATGTGAAATTAACTATGTGCATAAAATAATTACAAATGACACCTCATAGTGTACTGTTAGCAAGATTTTTATACTTAATAATGACAAAAATATTTAAACTAAATTATTTCAGCTCCTGTAAAGAGACCATCCATTTTTTTTTTTTATATAGAAGCACAAATACTAATTTCTCTTTTGTCTGGGCTGGGGGACACTGGACCATGGGTTGTAGGTGGGAAGACGTGGATTTGGCACTAACACTGAGATCTATAACTCCTGTGGAGAGAGGCACGTTTTTTCAGGGATGCTCTGCAGCCCCAGTTTAGAGATTTTTTCCTTTATTTGTAATGTTATGTTTATTTTTTACTATAGGTACTGTGCGCTGCTTATAGCAGCACACAGCTGGAGTGTTCCCCCATTCCACACACTCCGGTCTCTGAAGAGGCCGTCTGGGCCCGGGGATAGCGCGCTGCTGTTACCTGGTAAAGGTGCAGTCAGTCAGCGTGGTCCTGGATGGCGGGCGCCATCTTGCCGGGTTTCTTGTCGACGGCTCCTGTGGGGAGAGCGCTGACTACAGAGTGACCTCAGGTGAGACCTACAGCAACACCACACTGGACGTGCTGTTCTTGGAACCTATACAGTGTTGGGCCTGGTTAGTTCTTGGATGGGAGACCACCTGGGAATACCAGGTGCTGTAAATAATTGCGGGTCAGTCCGAGTGCTTCCCCACTGAGGGGAGTAACACTTGAAGGAAGGAGCAGAGAGGCTCGCTTCAGTATGACAGGGAGGAGGAGCCATGGCTGCTGGTTCCCCCCGCTCTCCAGTGGCAAAATGCAGGCTCCCAGGAAGTTTGATCACAGCTTTTTAAAGGACACAAGCCTGAACAGCATGGAGGCAGGACAGAGCAAGCTCCTTTCCCTCTGCAGCGTACAGCTAAGTAATTTTCAGTATTACTGTAATCTGTTTTTGTGCTTGTTTGGAGTGTTTGCATATTCATTGCCACTTGTTATATTTTTTTTTCTTTTCCGGGCAGACAGCTGCGGCAGGGCAGCGCAGGAAGGGGGGTGCTCTATTGACGGACAAAAAGTCCACAAAGGGCCAGGACCCTACTATGGCTATATTTTTTACATGTGCCCAGTGTCAGGCTAAATTGCCGTGTAGGCAACTGGATGCAGGGGCTTTGTGTATGGACTGTCAGCTGGGGCCCACGTGTGCGCAGCCAGCTGGGGGAGCCACTCTGCTTACGGAGGAGCTGGCATGGGCTCAGGCTATGAGCTGTTCACTCGTGACCTCGTGACGTTGCTCCGCTGTAGAGAGGAATTACCCCAAGCAGCGCCAGCGCCTGTTTTGCCCTCACCGCCAGCTGTTGCAAGGGGTGGTTACCAGGGTTCTGATCCTCCTTGGGTCCATACCATGCAAGGCTCTGCGATAGGGGTTGAGAAAGTATCGGCCTTTATGGAAAGCTTCTTTGAGGAGTCTAAACTACGCACTACGCATAAGCGTCCACCTCCATCCAGTGTCTTGTTGGAGTCAGATCCCGAGGGGGAGGAAGAAGAGGAGGGGGAACTCCAAGAGGAGGTTCTGCCCGACGAGGAAGATTCAGACTCTGTGTCAAGTCAGGGCATAGGGGACCTTATTATGGCAGTACGACAGTCTTTGGACTGTCTGGACCTCGACACCTCAGCTAGGGCGGAAGGGCCATTTAAGCAGAGGCGTAAGAGGGTCATTTGTTTTTCAATGTCTCAGGATCTTTCAGATCTGGTAGAGGAAGCCTGGAAGATCCCAGATAAAAAGAATGCTACTCCTCGTAACTTTGCAGCCCTTTATCCCTTTCCACAGAAGCAGGTCGCTAAGTGGGAGCTGCCTCCAAGAGTGGATGCGGCTGTGGTTCGTTTAGCAAAGCACACGGCTCTGCCGGTCCAACGGGCGGCCTCCTTTAAGGATCCGCTGGACCAAAAATATTTTCAGGGATGCCTTAGGAGTATTTTTATGGGCGCCAGAGTGGTTATTCGCCCATTATTGGCATCTGCATTGGTCTTTCGAGCCATGGAGAGATGGGGTCACAAATTAGTGGCAGGCCTTGACGGTGACTCATCCAGAGAGGACTTACTGGTACTGGCGGAATGGATACGTGCGGCTGCAGACTATGTGTGTGAGGCCGCACAAGATGGAGCGCAGATTTCCTCTAGAGTCTCAGCCATGGCAGTCACGGCACTGAATTTAAACGCGCTCTAGAGTCTCTGCCTTTTTGTGGAGGCATCCTGTTCAGCTCTGAGCTTGATACTATTATATCCAAGATGAGAGGTGGAAAGAGCACTTTTCTGCCTGTGGTGCCCCAGAAGCTAAAGGGCTCACATTTCCGAGTCTTCCATTCCTCCTTTTGAGGAGGGGGAACGATTAGAGGTCAGGGGGCCCAAGGACAGTCTTTTTTCAGTAGGGGTTCTGCCCCCCGGGGTAGATTCTCCGGCACATTCAGGCGCCCGTGTGCTAGAGCATCTGAGAAGCCGAGTACCTGACAGGATCACAGCCCATCCAGTCTCAGGGAAGGTAGGGGGCCATCTCCTTTTCCGTGACAGGTGGGTAGCTTCGGGAGTAGATGCCTGGGTAAGGGGCATTGTCTCCCGAGGTTATGTGATCGACCTAAGGGGACAGCCGCCACAACATTTCTTCGCTACAGCATTACCCAGGGAGCCGGAGAAGAGACGGGCCTTAACCTGGCTATCAGTTCCCTCTGTTCAGAAGGGGTTATAGTTCCTGTTCCACAGTCTCAACAGGAACAGGGGTTTTACTCCACTTGTTCCTAGTCCAGAAACCCAACGGCACTTATCGTGCGATTTTGAATCTAAGAGTTTTGAATGCCAGCCTGTGGGTGGATCGGTTTCGCATGGAGTCGCTCTGATCAGTGATCCAGGGTATGTCGGCAAATGAGTTTTTGATGTCTATCGACATCAGAGACGCATATCTCTACATACTGATTTGGATGGGGCATCAGTCTCTACTCAGGTTCGCAGTCGGAAGAGCCCTATTACCAGTTCCAGGCTCTGCCGTTCGGTTTGGCTACAGCTCTGCAGGTCTTCACAAAGATCATGGCAGCAATGGCAAGCTTACTGCATTCCGAGGGGATAACGGTGATTCCCTATTTGGATGATTTGCTAGTAAAGGCAGATTCCGCTGGCCAACTTCAGCTCCACCTGGATCACACAGTGCAGGTGTTACAGCATCATGGGTGGATGCTGAATCTCGAGAAGAGTCACCTCAGGCCATGCCAACATCTGATGTTTTTGGGGGTGATCTTCGATACAGCATTGGAAAGGAGTTTCTTTCCCGAGCCCAAAGCCCGGGCCCTTCAGGACTTATTCAGGAAAGTGCCGTCTGCCCCTCGACCATCCGTTTGGCTGGGCATGAGGTTACTAGGCACAATGGTCTCTACCTTCGAGAACATCCATTACGGCCGCTTCCATTCATGGATTCTCCCTCCGGAATTGGGCGGGCCGCTCAGACGACCTTTCTTCTCAGTTGCTAGTTCTGTCAGACCGCACACGTCAGTCACTTCGCTGGTGGCTGATTACTGATCACCTTCTCCAGGGTCGGTCCCTGGTGACTCTCAACTGGATTATTGTCACCACAGACGCAAGTCTCAGAGGTTGGGGAGCGGTCGTCATGAGAGAGACCTCGGGCCATTTATCGAGCACTGTGCGGGGCTCAGGCCCTCCTGGCGGGCCGACCAGTGAGGATCCAATTAGACAACTCCACAGCAGTGGCATATGTAAACCAACAGGGCGGAACCAAAAGCGCACTTGCCATGGCAGAAGCAAGTCTCATTCTCTCTTGGGCGGAGACATTCCTCCTGGCAATTTCAGCAGTCTTCATACCGGGGTGGAGAATTGGGTGGCAGACTACATCATCATGACTACGTTCCTGCCATGGGAGTGGTCTCTCCACCCGGAGGTTTTCCAGCAGCTGGTCCAGAGATGGGGGCTGCCAGAGGTGGACCTGTTGGCACCTCACCACAATTTCAAGGTCCCTCCGATTTTGTGCAAGGTCCAGAGATCCTTTGGCATTTGCAGTGGATGCCATGACAGTTTCCTGGAACTTCCATCTGGCCTACATTTTTCCTCCAATTCCCATGTTACCAAGAGTACTCCATTGAGTCAGGGAGCAGCAGAATTCAGTCATCCTAGTGGCTCCAAACTGTCCGCGCCGGTTGTGGTTCACCACGGTTCTCAGGCTAGCGACAGGGCCAGGTTGGAGTCTGCCACTGCGTCCAGATTTTCTGCTACAGGGGCCATTCTGTCACGAGGGCCTACCTCAGTTGGCTTTAATGGCCTGGTTGTTGAGACCGGGCTCTTGAAGGCCAGGGGTTTTTCCCCTTCAGTCATCAGGACCGTGCTCCGGGCGCAAAAACAGGTTTCCGCGCAGAACTACTGTAGTGTTTGGAAAACCTATATTGAGCAGTGGGGAGTACATGCTGTCCAGTTCCGCCTGCCAAGGTTTTTAGCATTTCTGCAGGGCGGTCTGGAGGTCGGCTTACGGCTTCAATCTTTGGAATCCATGGACCTTCAGTTCATAACGTGGAAACTAGTTTTTCTGATGGCCATTGCCTCGGCTCGGCGGGTCTCTGAGTTGGGGGCCTTGTCCTGCCCACCATTTCTTGTTTTCCATGACGATATGACTGTGCTCAGGACGTTTCCTTCTTTTCAACCGAAACTGGTTTCATCTTTCCACTTAAACCAGGAGATTGTTTTTCCTGTTTTCTCATCTTCAGAGTCCTCAGGGGACCAGGACGATCTATCACTGTTGGATGTTGTCTGGGCCCTACGCATTTATTTAGACAGAACTTCGATCTTACGTAAGACGGACTCTCTATTGGTTCTCTACGATGCCCACAAACTGGGCTTGCCAGCCACAAAGCAGACCATTGCAAAATGGCTCAGCTCAGTGATTTCAAGGGCTTACTCAGAGGCGGGGCGCCCGGCACCAGCTAGGGTGTTGGTTCATTCCACTAGGGCCGTGGCGGCCTCCTGGGCGGCACGTCATGGGGCCTCAGCTGAACAGGTTTGTCGCGCAGCTACCTGGTCCTCTGTCCACACATTTCTGCGGTTCTACAGGTTTCATGTTTTTGTCCCCGAGGAACGCCCATTTTGGGCGTATAGTTCTCCGGTCGGGCAGTCCGAGCGTTACCTCCCAAGGGGGCGGCTTTTGAATATCCCATGGTCCAATGTCCCCCAGCCCAGATGAAAGAGAAAATAGGATTTTTGGGTACTTACCGTTGAATCCTTTTCTCTGAGTCAGGCTGGGGGACACTGCGTTCCCTCCCTCACGCACAGCGGTATTGAGTATGAGTTATGACTTTGGGTCGTAATGACCGTCAATTTCATTTTTATTTTTCGGAGTGACAGTGTCACTGAGTATTGCTTCTCCTTACCAGGCACTTTTTGAAGTTGTACTGAAGTCAGGGGTTGCAGAGGGGAGGAGTTATAGATTTCAGTGTTAGTGCCAAATCCATGCCTTCCCACCTACAACCCATGGTCCAGGGTCCCCCAGCCTGACTCAGAGAAAAGGATTCAACTGTAAGTACCCAAAAATCCTATTTTAAATAAAGGATCTCAGAAAACTACTAAATATGCCATATACATACAACTGTTCATGCGCATAATACAGTATATTACAACCATAGGGCATGATTCAGCACGGATCGCAGCTGCGTAAACGCACGCAATGAATCTGAGAAAATATGCTAATGTCTGCCACCTCTCAGCCAGCATAGAGACGCCCACTGCTGCCTTCTCACATCCGTAATACCTCAGAGAACATCGGCCCGCCCCTTTCGTAGTGAGTCCCGGAGCGAGTGCTTTTTGCAAGCGGGTCTGAATCAGGCCCACTCTTCACTGTGTCTTTGTAATGTATTATACTTTGTGCTTATTTTCCACTCAACAATACTGTCAATGAAATTGTCATAGGTATCAATCTCTGAATGACGTATTAGAAAAACAGTATGGGACCACTGTATGGATGAACAGGAGGCAGTTTTGCGGATGCAGATATGTCCTTCCTCGTTTATCCTCCCTGCGTTATAAGTTGCGTTACACAGGGCGTCCTATTCGAAATGCGATGTGAATAAGACGCACAAGCAGACTTTGCTGATTAAACTGATATGCGACATGCGAATGTTCTCTGGGCCTGATTCAGACCCGCTCGCAAGCGTTATGCGCTCGCAGCAGATCGATGGTTGTGCATGCACAATGCGCGTGCGCAAGCCCCGTAGCGAGTGAGAAATTCACTCGCTCCAGGGCTCGCTACAAACGGGGCAGCTGTCGATGTTGATCGACAGCTCGCCCCGTTTTGTAGGTTGGGTGGCTGGACAAACGGAGGCGTTCCTGTGATGTCAGTAGTGAGCTTCCGGCTCTATTAGAGCAGGGAGCTCACTGGGGCTTGCGGCAGACGAAACCTAACCACAAGGGTCTCGTCGCAAGCCCAATGGTCGCGACCATCGCGACCATCACCTGGCCACTCGCAAAAGCTGTGGGTGGTCACCCACAGCTTAGTGAGCAGCCAGGAGGTCGTTTTTTTTTATTTTTTGAAAAGCGGCTGCCCTGATTCAGAGCGAGCGCTCACTTTTTGCGAGCGGCTCTGAATCAAGGCCTCTGTGCAATCGAGTTTGTAAAATCATCACAATGGAACGTGGTGTGGAAAACAGTCGCTGACCCTGTAACGTAGCATTATGTATACAGCTGCAGTCACACAAAGAAGATACACATGCCACATATCATTTTAATCAGTAAAATCTGCTTGTGTGTCTTATAACCATCGTATTGCAAATAAGACACATTTGCTGTGAAAAACACTCATGTAAATACGCTCGGCATAAGTAAACATGCATGGGACTAGGCGCGACTAGAAGGGCTGTTTAACGCGACTGCAGCAATAACATCGCAGGACACATCTGTATAGCATGTTTTGCACTGAGGGGGTCATTCAGACCCGCTCACGAGCGCAGGACGCTCGCAAGCGGGTCGATGTTACCCCATTGCGCATGCGCACGACGGAGGGAGCTCCGTCGTGCGCATGTGCGAGACCCGGACAGCGACAGCGACCCGAGTCTCGCACCAAAGGGGGCATGCTGTCTATGGTGACTGACAGCACGCCGCCTTTGGTGGGCGTGCCGGGGCATGGCTGCCAGACGGAGGCGTTCCCATGGGAACGCCTACCGTCTGGGTCCGGCCCCACTGACATCACTAGTGATGTCAGTGGGAGTGATTTTGGCTCTGATAAAGCCAAAATCACTCCAGGGCTTGCGGTCACCGAGACCCTACCGCAGGGTCTCGTCGCAAGCCCTATGGTCGCGATGGTCTTGACCATCGCGACCATCTTTTTGGCCGCTCGCGTATGCTGTGGGTGGTCACCCACAGCTATGCGAGTGGCCAGGAGGCCGCTCCATTTTTAGGTAGATGGGCACTGATTCAGAGCGAGCGCTCTGGTCAGAGCGTCCGGCTCTGAATCAGGCCCTGAGCACGCTTTGGAGCTATCTATACGCACATTTGTGCAACACAGTCATACAATTCGGTTCAGTGGCGGAACTAGAGAGTGGTGGGCCCAGGTGCAAGAATATGCTTGGGCCCCCCCTGCCCATTTCCACTACCCCTCACTGCCCCCCAGTAATTAAATCCAGTGTCTGTCCACCTGTCCAGACTTGTTTTTACACCACCCCTCACTGCCCCACCCAGTCATTTAGGGGTCTATTTACTAAGCAGTGTTAGGAGACAGAGTGAAAAGTGATAAAAAAGTGATAAAGTGCCAGCCAATCAGCTACCAACTGTCATCTCACAGGCTGTGTTTGAAAATGACAGTTGGGAGCTGATTGGCTGGCACCTTATCACTTTCTTATCACTTTTCACTCTGTCTCCTAACACTGCTTAGTAAATAGACCCCTAAATCCAGTCTGTCCAGCCCCAGTGTGTCAGCCTCATCCTCCCCCCCAGTGTGTCAACCTCATTCTCACCCCCAGCCCCAGCGTGTCACCCTCATTCTTACCCCCAGCATGTCAGCCTCATTCCCGCCCCAGTCTCATTCTCCCCTCCAGCCCCAACGTGTCAGCCTCATTCCCCCCCCCCCCAGCCCCAACGTGTCAGCCTCATTCCCCCCCCCCAGCCCCAGCGTGTCAGCCTCATTCTCCCCCCCAGCCCATAGTTGCCTACCCTCCTGCTTTCCGCGGGGCACTCCTGGTTCATTGTAGAGTCTCCCGCTACCCCGGAAAATGAAATAAATCCCCCGGATTCCTCATTTCTCTATCGGGAAACCTGACTGCGCATGCGCGAATCCGGATGTGATGGGGGCGGGTCTGGATGAGAGGAGATGGCCACTTCAATAAACAGCAGTGCCGCAGGTAGAGGGTTAGGGTCCTTAAAAAGGGCCTCGGGATTACACGGGCTGCGTCTGATAATGCCCCACACTGCACTGCAGGCAGCAGTTCTGCCCGGGCGGATCCTCCAGTCACAAAGCAGCAGGAGCCAGGGATTGGGGCAGGCAGTCGGGGACTCCCTGCAAGTTCTGCAGCTCCGGTCACACCCGCCTCTTCCCCCACCCGCGGCGGGGGCGGACATGGCAGATGACCCTCCATTCGTGTTAAGGTGGCTGCACTTACAGCAGGTGGGTGAGCCAGCTCCCAGCGCTCCGCAGTTCCCGGGGTCCATGAGAGCAGGGTGCGTGATGGTTGATGTGACAGCTGGTCCTTCTCTCATTGGCTTTCTTGGCTGTCATTCAGTATATGGGCGGGGTCGGCTGCTAGCCAGGAATGGACAGCACAAGTTGGTGAGGGTATGGTCAGTGGTGTGGGGAAATGTCCTATGTGTGTGTTCTATTATATAGAGGACTAAATATGTATTGTCCTTTAGTCATTTATATGCTGTGCTCTAGTCATGTCTGTACTGTCCTATAGGCATGCATGTACTGTGGTATAGTCATGTCCTCAGTCATGTATGTAGTGTTCTATAGTCATGAATGGACTATTCTATACTCGTGTATGTACTTTCCTGTAGTCATGTTAGTATTTTCTATAGTCATGTATATGCTGTTTCATAGTCATGTCCTATATAGTCATGTATGTGCTGTCTCATACTCTTGTCTTATAGTTATGTATATGGTACCTTTTATCATCTTTATTTCTGTACCTCAACATACATTCTCCAGCCACCACCAATATTTAGTTACCATAGGTGAACGCTTGGCTCACATGTTATTGGAGTGTAGTGGGAGTCTCGCAGGGGTAGTTTCGGACTCAGACGCAGAACCGCGCGCATAGGGCTAGTGCCAGTGGACTGCCACTGTAGGGCGTACCCATGGGTGTAGCTAGGCACGCCATTTGGGCGGAGCATGGTACACTTCCACGACAGCATTGACTTTAATCTCCCTGAAACTAGTTTTCCAAAGTAGGCAAGTATGCCCCAGCCCCAGCGTGTCAGCCTCATTCCCCCCAAGCCCCAGTGTGTCAGCCTCACAGCCTCATTCTCCCCCCCCAGCCCCAGTGTGTCAGCCTCATTCTCCCCCCCAGCCCCAGCGTGTCACCCTCATTCTCACCCCCAGCTCCAGCGTGTCAGCCTCATTCCCCCCCAGCCCCAGTCTCATTCTCCTCTCTAGCCCCAATGTGTCAGCCTCATTCTCCCACCCAGCCCCAACGTGTCAGCCTCATTCCCCCCAAGCCCCAGCGTGTCAGCCTCATTCTCCCCAAGCCCCAGTGTGTCAGCCTCATTCTCCCCAAGCCCCAGTGTGTCAGCCTCACAGCCTCATTCCCCCCCCCAGCCCCAGTGTGTCAGCCTCATTCTCCCTCCCCCCCAGCCCCAGCATGTCAGCCTCATTCTCCCCCCCCAGCCCCAGCATGTCAACCTCATTCCCCCTCAGCCCCAGCATTTCAACCTCATTCCCCCTCAGCCCCAGCATGTCAGCCTCATTCCCCCCCCAGCCCCAGTCTCATTCTCCCCTCTAGCCCCAATGTGTCAGCCTCATTCTCCCACCCAGCCCCAACGTGTCAGCCTCATTACCCCCCCAGCCCCAGCGTGTCAGCCTCATTCCCCCCCAGCCCCAGTCTCATTCTCCCCTCTAGCCCCAATGTGTCAGCCTCATTCTCCCACCCAGCCCCAGGGTGTCAGCCTCATTCCCCCCCCAGCCCCAGCGTGTCAGCCTCATTCTCCCCAAGCCCCAGTGTGTCAGCCTCACAGCCTCATTCTCCCCCCCAGCCCCAGTGTGTCAGCCTCATTCTCACTCCCCCCCAGCCCCAGCATGTCAGCCTCATTCTCCCCCCCCAGCCCCAGCATGTCAACCTCATTCCCCCTCAGCCCCAGCATGTCAGCCCCATTCTCCCTCCCCCCCAGCCCCAGCATGTCAGCCTCATTCTCCCCCCCCAGCCCCAGCATGTCAACCTCATTCTCCCTCAGCCCCAGCATGTCAGCTTCATTCCCCAGCCCCAGTATGTCAGGCTCATTCTCACCCCCCCCCCCCCCCGCCCAGGTCCAGCATGTCAGCCTTATCCCCTCCCCAGCCCCGGCGTGTCAGCCTCATTCTCCCCCCCCAGCGTGTGTCTCAGCTTTGCGCCCCCTAAAAAAAAAATACCACCGCAGTCGCCGCCACTTGCTTACCTAGTTTCCTTGGCTGCTTCTTCCTCGCTGCTCCTCTCGGTCCGCGGCTCGAGTCGATCTCTCTCTCCAGCATCCAGGCTCCTTGTTATGACACGGCGCGCATGACGTCACGCGCGCCGTGTCATAACATGGGGCTGGGCCGCGGCGGGTTTAGGTCAGGTCATGTTAGAGCCGGAGTGGCCAAAGCATGCCCACTCCAACTCCAACCATTTTGTCTTAATGGGGATCGGGTCGGTGGGCAGCGGCGCTGTCAGATGCAGGTGGCCATGGCCCCTGCACCACAGCGGGCCGCGGTGCGAGGCACCGGCTGCGCCGCCGCTAGTTCCGCCCCTGATTCGGTTACATCTCCACTTGCAGCTGAAGAGTGATAACTGGGTGCTAACGGAGTGTTTGTATGTAGGCTGAGATGAGAGCAGTGACAATAAAATTGCAGCCTATGCAGAGTTGTGTATATGATCTATTTTCAGAAGTATTTTTTGCACCAGGGATAGGGCTGGTGCAAGTGTGAACTGATACTTATGACTGCGATGAAACCAAACGTACAGATAGGTGCATTCAGGTCGCAGAGATGCGTACGATTCTTCATGCAAGTAAACGCATTTGTTTCTGTGCGTGTGATAATGGAGGAATTATTATGGTTGTCTGCACCAGTCCCTATAATTACTGAATAATATTTAGTTTTTTTGAAGTGCTAGCAATTTAATTGTAGACTCATAATTCTGTTTACATTTATTATCAAATTCAAGCTGTAGTAGCTGAGAAACGTATCTTTTTGCTTCATTAAGACTTGAAAAAAAAAGATTACAGAGAGTTTGATAGACATGTTCTCTTGCAGAACTATGCATTCTGTATGATATTGAAATTCAAGGAAAGTTTGTAGCACATGATCTTATTAAGGTGCCTGGCCATGGAAATGCAGTTGGTTTAATCTCCTGATAATGAGGAGAATGATTGTCTTTGAAATGTTGAGTCTATAAAGATTAAGCAAGCGAGAGGACGCCAAAGGCCACACACCTGGATCACGGCACTGCATGACATTCATATACTAATATCCCCAATGCTCAGCTGGCACAAAGCGATTCAGCTTTGGGAAAAGAAATGGCAAGTAACTGTGCATCTTGGTACAACCATGCTGCGCTGCAGGTGGCGCAGATGTAAAATGTGCAGATAGATTTAGATTTGGGAGGGGTGTGTCTAAACTGACATCTAAATTGATGTGTAAAATTAAAGTTGTGCAGTATTTGTGAGCTATATGCAAAAGCGGCCAGTATTTACCCCACATGCAAAAATAAAGTGTATGTATTTGCACCGAGAGGGTTAATACCACTAGGAAAAGAAAGACATTCAACTCGTCTCAACCCGTTACTATTACTCGAACATTCGGCAATCGAGCGAGTCCCGTGATCGGGCCGGAGACCAAGCAGCCACGGAGGGATTGACTGGGTGCTAGCAGGCGGCCCCTGCATCATCTGCACCCTGGTCTTCCCGAATACGGATTGGACATATCTAGCAGTACACTGTTATTTTCATCTGATTGCTGTAAAGCTCCGAAGCTACCTAACCAGGCGAGTTACAGTTACTATAATTACTTGTATCTATTTGGGCTCACCGCTTTGCAGACAGGTAAGAGAACTTGCCTGTGTATATGGGCTGTATATTACATTTGCTGCACAAGTTTGAAGTGAAGTAACACACCCACCAAGCATAATTAAAGGACTATGGATATTGGATATCTCTGATGTGCATCCTAGCAGTAATACATTATACAGTTATTAATATTCATCGACCAGCGATTTATTACTTGGATACAATTTATAAATTTTTGCATATTTTTAAACAATGTATGTCATGTTAGTAGGTTATGTGTATCTTACTGTGTTATATTTCAAATTGTTCATTTTAAGAGAAGCCTTGATTTTGTCTTGTTCATTCAGACAGGTGCTACTAAAGTTACAATTATTTATACATCATATATCTATTACCAACCAGAATAGCGCAGTCCAATAATGTTGTTATAGTATATGTTTAAAGTGGACCAGTTGGTACTGGTAGATGGACTAGCTGCATTTAGGGAAGAATTCAATATAAATTTTTTAAATTAACATTTCTTATAGCGGAGCGCAAGGATATTGGATACTAAGTAATTAGTATCCAATAACTATTTATTTGTGTATTTGCACCCTTGCATCATGGTTTGTCTAGGTTCACAGTTCTGCTATACCTTAGTCTATTCCCAAAGGTAAATCAGGCCCTATGTACAGTGGTGTGAACACGTTTTTGCTCCTTCCTGATTTCATCTATTGTTGTGATCTTCAAAAAAAAATAAAGATGTCTATGCCACCAATGTAAATATGTATTGCCCCTCTAGACTTAACTGGTTGTGGCACCTTAAGTATCAACAACTGCAACCAAACACTTAAATGGAGATCAGTCTTTCACATCGTTGTGGAGGAATTTTAGCCCATTCTTCTCTGCAGAATTGCTTTAATTCAGCCACATTGGAGGGTTTTTGGCAATGAACTGCCTATTTAAGGCCCTGCCACAGTATCTCAATTGTATTCATGTCTGGACTTTGACTAGGCCACTCCAAAACCCTAATTTTGTTTGTTTTGAACCATTCAGAGGTGGACTTGCTCATCTTCTTTGGATTGTTGCCTTGCTACATAACCCAATTGTGCATGAGCTCAGGGGAGTATTAAGAGAGGAGTGGGCCCGTGTGCATTCCCCGTCCGTGGCCCCCTCCTCTCTCCCCGACGCCTGCCCGCCGACTGAAGGCTGACCGCCAAAGGCCGCAGCATCAGAAGACTCTGGGCACTAGTCTGTGCCCAGAGTCTACTGCTCATGTGCAGGTCGCTGGGAAAATGGTGCGGCCGCCATTTTCCCAGCGATTTCCTTACTGCGCATGCGCAAAACGCTGGAAAAATTGCCGCGGCGGCCATTTTCGGGTGTTTTGTGCAGGGCTGAGGCACCCGATGTGGGACCTCAGAGAGGTAAGTATTAGATAATATGGGTGCAGGGTGTACTGATGACTAGACATTCTTCTTTAAAAATCTGGTACAGAGCAGAATTCAAGATTTCATCAATTACGACAAGTTGCCCAGGTCCTGAAATAGCAAAGCATCCCCACACCATCACACTACCTCCGCCATGTTTGACTGTTGGTAAGAGGCATATTTACTCTCTCGGAACCTGCAGGAGGCTCCCAATTTTTCGGGTTGTCCCCCGGGCACCCAGAAGAGTGGGTGCTCCTCCCGAATCCCACCCACTTCCTAGTGAATTGGATAGGATGGAGAGAACAATACATGGAATTGCGGACCGTGATGAGGGGGCGGGGCCTAGTGATACTATTCTACACTAATATAATTGTGTCATTTTGGCATCACCCCCTATTCATAATACATACCATTCACTGCATTGTGCCCGTGAGGGAGTGGTGCCTAATGATGCACTTAGTCCATCCCTGTCCCCATCACAGGGCACCTGTATCTGTATTTCTTCTTAAATGTTTGTCTAGATTCTTTCATGACTTCCGGTGATGCCTTCTTGGAGCAATGTCGGTAAGTCGGCTACTCCTGGGAAGATTCACCACTGTTCCAAGTTTTCTCCATTTGGATATAATCGCTCTCACTGTGGTTATCTGGAGTCCCAGAGATTAGAAATGGCTCTTTTTTTTTTAACCCTTTCCAGACTGATATACTTTAATAACTTTTTTTCCCATTTCTTCTGGAATTGCCGGATTGCAGCATACTTTGCTGCTTGTTGGGATCTTGTAGCCAACTTCACATTACTGGAAAGATTCTATTTTAGTGATGTTACAGTAAGTGCGGCGGAACCGGTGGGGTGCCGGCATCGACAAATGCATACACTTAGTGCATGCTGGGAGCGACAGCATTCGGATGCAACTGTATCGGCCGTCGGACCTGCATACATTTTGTTGCTTTGCAATGGAACTGGTCTTTTGCCACATGTTTTTGTTTCTAAATAAGTTGGATGAGCATGGATCAACACTAATTGTCTGTGCTTCATTTACTGACACTGACCCTTTACCTGTACCGTGTACATGGTTATCTGGATTGAGCACATTTGGTCTCTTTTTTTCTTCCATACTAGATCATGTTCAATACTTGCCATCCTTACCTGGACATCACTGAGCATATGGTGTATTGTAAATGTTACCCTTCTGTCAGTGGTGTAATGGGTATTTGGAGCCCAGGGCAAATTTAAAAATGAAGGGCCCCCCCCCCATATGTGTGCGCTTGGTGAAAAATGGATGTGGTCACAAGGAACGTGGTCACTTAAAAATGGGGCGTGTCAACATGACACACACACCTTTCTCGTCACTCTGAACATTCCTTTCCATTCCATATGCACCTTAACCCCAGTAGTGCCCCTTATACAGTACCCCCAATATGCAATGTCCCCAGTAGTACTCCCTCTTATGCTGGACCCTAGTTATGCCCCTTATACAGTACCCCAGTAGTGGTCCCCCTTATGCAGTGCCCATTGTAGTGGTCCCCCCTATGCAGTGCCCCATGCAGGGCCCCTTATACAGTGCCCCCAGTAGTGGTCCCCCTTATGCAGTGCCCCTTATATAGTACCCCAGTAGCAGTCCCCCCATGCAGTGCCCCCAGTAGTGGTACCCCTATGCAGTGCCCTGTATATAGTGCCCCCAGTAGTACTCCACCCCTATGTAGTGCCCCCAGTAGTGGTACCCCATATGCAGTGCCCTTTATATAGTGGCCCTAGTAGTAGTCCTCCCCTATGCAGTGCCCCCAGTAGTGATCCACCCTACCCAGTGCCCCTTATACAGTGCCCCCAGTAGTGGTCCTCCCTATTTAGTGCCCCCAGTAGTGCAGAGACCCTTGTGCCCCCAGTAGTAAGCCCCTTATATAGTGCCCCCAGTAGAGGTCCCCCCTTCCTGATGCAGTGCCTCCAGTAGTAGTTCCCCCCCAGTAGTGCCCCCAGTAGTAGCCCCCCCCAGAAGAGGTAACCCCCAGTAGTAGTCCCCTCCCCCCCTCCCAATTAGTGCAATTAGTGCCTCCAGTAGAGGTTTCTCCCCCCGCCCCTCCCATTGCAGTGCAGACACATACAAGTAAAAAAAGAAAGAAAAAAAAAACTAACCTGAATCCCCGCTCCGGCTACTGCTCCCGCCACCATCCACACGTCAGTCCTCCCAGGCTGGCGCGCTCTGCTTTATGGGAGAGACATCATGACGTCTCTCCCATTACCCACTGCAGGAACCGGAAGGCGGAGCTCGTAAGTGAGCTCCAGCTCGGCTCTTGCAGTGGGCGCAGCAGCAGCATTGGCTGCTGAAACTCACACATTGCCGCAGCGCTGGCGGTGATCTGTGTGTAAAAAATGCACCAGCCTGAGCCCGCCTCCCACCCTCCGCCTGGTGCTATTGGATAAGCGCTCAGGGGGAGGGAAGGGGTGCGGCTGTGCAGCACAGGACGGCGCTGGACGCAGGGAAGCCTAGCGCCAATCCTGTGTAAATATGTAGTGCTGACCACACTCACTGCGGTCGGCACTACACTGGCTAACTAGGACGGGTCGGTACCATGGCCGGCGGCCTTGCCCTAGTTACGCCACTGCCTTCAGTATCCTTCTAATGATTATCATCACATTGCCACATCCACTGTATTATCATATTCCTCAAAATAAATACTTGCTGACAGTTAATACAGTAATATTAGATGTACTTGGTTTTCACCATAGCTCGGCTCTCTTGTATTTTTGAAGCAGCTGCTTTTGCGAGTCATGGGTTTGAGCTAAAAATTTAAAGCATCTGGCATGTTTTGTGCTTAATTTGAATGCCGTTTTCACAACAACTGGGATCTGATATATTGAAATATACAGCAGCTTTTGCAAGTCACCGCTTCACAATGGGTTTGAGCTAAAATATAAAGCATCTGCGTGTTTTGCACTTAATTTTAAGAAAAGTATGACAGGTAGCCTGACTGCTTAGAGCGAATCAGCGGGCAGCTCACACGGAGGCGCCTGCTGATTGGCTGGCAGCTCCTGCAATGAGAGGGCTCACGTCCCGGTCATTATGTTAACACATACCCTTTCTCCTGTCCGGGTGGTTTTGCGTGCCGTTTTTTTTTTAACTCTGTGGATGCCTATATAGAATGAAGAGGACGTGATCTACGCTAGGAATAGGTGAGTATGGAATTTTTTTTTACAGGTGTCGTGGATTCTACTGGACAAGGGCATGTGAACAGCTACAGGGATTATAGGGGAGTATGCATGAATGTGAGTGTGCATGTATGCTTTAATAAAACTTTACTTTCTTTGTGTCTTGTGGTTATTTTAATACATCTTTGGCAGGTGAACTACAGGTACCAGCGGCCCCTTAATGCCCACGAATTGTGGTACTTGTGGTTCTCCAAGCACCAGCATGTGGGGGAGGCTTGCTGGGACCTGTAGTTCTCCAGCAAAAGACAATATTATTAAATCTATTTCTTACACAACACTTTAATACCCCTTTTACAACAAAGTCCCGGTCTCACTCGGAATTTGGACACGTTTCCAACACGGATCAGACCCAGGACAGACCTTTTTACACTGCGGCACCAACCCGGGGTATGCCCGGGTCAGCACAGCTCACACCGGAGCCGGGTCTGTAGTGACTCAGGTCTTCCAGCATTTCAGTGGACGCTTGGAGATGATGTAATCTCTAAGCGCCACTAAAGCTGGCCAATCGGGTAGCATGCGGCACGTCCCGGGTCATTGTGACTTGGATTTCGACTTTTACACTGCAGGGTGACACGGGATCGACCCATGCCAAACACTGCAAGCTACCCGAGTTTGATCCCCGGGTCACTGGACCTGGGCGGATCCATTTACACTGACAAAAATCCCAGGTTGATGCGCGTTCACGTGCAACAACCCAGGATTTTCATGTCAGTGTAAAAGGGGTATGTCAAAAGCAACCCGGCACCAACCAGCCGGGGATAGTGCCAGGCTGTCAGCCCAGGCTTAGGGTGACCTGAAGAGGGGGACCCCACTTTATTGGTGGTTCCCCACCTCCCCAGGGATCCGCTGCCTGGGCTGACTAGCGGTCTGGTGTAATGCTTTAGTCAGGGGACCAAGGGAAAGGGTTCCCTGGCTGTGGCATTACACCCCCGCTAGAAAGAGTCTGGTGCTAGTTATGGAAACTACAGGGGACCCCTACTCATTTTGTCCCCTATATTTCCACAACGAGGACTAGCTCAGCAGAGTCTTATGCTGGTTCATAGAATACAGGAGAATCCTACGCTTTTTTTTACTGTTTACTTTTTTTTTACACACAAACATGCATGGATCTCACATATCTGTAAATCTTTCTGTGTAACTCAGACCTGCTCAGACTAGGCTCGCTAGCCTGAAGCTGGTCTTTTTTTCCTGAGTTTTCAGGCAGTTAAACACTCGCACTCTATTACATTGCCTAACTTGTATGCTCACAATGGCAAAACATCTGGATGCGTGTTTTGCCATTGCGAGTTGCGGGGATGTGTGAAATATGCGAGTTAGCATGTTCTCGCAATCTATTACATAGGGTAGTTGTAAAAAATGTGTGATTTTAGCTCTATACTCAGACATTTTACAAACTCTGACCCTATTACATCTGGCCCCATGTATTGTCTGAGTAGTATATGAACACCTGTACGAATAATGACAGGAGCAGGAAGATTTTGGATTTGCTACTACAGTAGTGAAATAAGGGGCATATGGAGGCGATATGGGCAATTTGTACAATGAAAAAAAAAAACAACCTGAACCCTGTTGCTTTATGTTGCCCACACTATGATTGGCCTTATTCTCCTGTGAGCTTAAATTATGTTGCAAGCTTTGGGAGAACTTTTAATAGATCTGTAATTTGATTAGTGATTTATATTCGGCTGAATTTCAACATTTGCTGGATGTGACAGGAGAAATAGCCATTGAAAAAAATCACAGGGGGGATAGGTAAGCATCTCAGAAAGTGTGGGGGGCCCAGACATGGCATCCCCTCCATTGTGCTGTGCGTGTTTAGAGACCGTAATTACATCTCTCTTTAATTATTATAATGCTAGTTGAATCTATCGCTTACATCTCTCTATTACTTATAATGTCACAAGCATTTGCAAGGACAGTAGAGACATATAAAAAAAAAGTCAAATAAATAAAAATAAAAGCATAAAATAAATGTGTAAAACAGAACATGCTGAAAGGCAAATGTTCAGTTTGTAATAATGACCCTGCAGGTCTTACTGGCTCCTTTTTTTTGACATTTTAGAAACAAGCTAAGTAGAGCCGCCGTGTGCCAAAAATAGGTAATGGTTGAAGTGTTATCCCGTATTGGGAGAAGGAGGGGGGTTAGTAATGTTTGCACAGGATAGGTGCAACTGAGCACATAGCTTAAAGTATGAGTGAAACACTGGAATCTAATCAGTGCCAAAAATGGAATAAGCATTAAGATAAGGTGGCAGCTGGGAGGACGCGGAATGGACACAGAAAAAAAAGCAGTGACCTCAGTTTCCTTTATTTAGTTGTGTGGAACGTATAGTATGTGCTACACTTTGTTTTGTGGTCTCCCTCTGTGCAGACTATAATCAGGTGTTGTATCTGTGCCTACTAATGGGGAATAGAAGGGAAATAATGGTAACTGTACTGAATAGTGACCTTTGCTAGAGGTTTACTAGCAATATCTGAGAAAAAATTTGGTAAACTTGTATAGTAAAAATATTTTTAAACATTTATAATTTTTTTTATATTTGCTTTAGATGGAACACAAAAAATTAGCATATAAGTATTTTTAGGCAGTACTAGTAGATATAACTTTTTCAGAGAAAGCACCTAATTTGGACCTGGATATCGCACAGAACAAATGACAGTGATGGTTTGTGCTGCAAGCTGTCTAATAGAGCGTGTGTATATTTTCCCTTTCTAGGCTTGTTGTCATTCGGAGTGAAGGAGTCTGCCTGGGTGAATAAGGTGTTCACAGCGGTAAATGTGCTTGTCCTTTTGTTTGTGATGATTGCTGGATTTGTGAAAGGAGATCCTCAAAACTGGAAGATAACAGAGTCATTTCTCCAGAATATCTCTGCTCCACCAGGGTAAGACATGCCTCCATCACTGTAATGTACTGCTGTATAATTGGTGCTGACAACCACAGTTCCTATACATGATCTCAACCTTCCTCCCCAGCCTCATAAACTCCCATTGCTAATGGAGAATGGAGTAGTCTGTGCAATTCCCTGTTGGATAGGAGCTCTCACAACTAGATCCTGTGTGAGTCTGTTCACAAACCAGCTTTCATGTCACAGTGGCATAGGCAAACTCAGGGGGGGTTTCCATCTGCCTGAAACCCCCCTCCCCAGCCCACACCATGACCACAATAGAAATAATAGTATAATAGTTTTACTAGTACTGCATGTTCTTCTCAGTATCACAAATGAAATAATTAGCACCACCTGTGGATCTTTTAACATGTAGCAGCCTCTAATAAATAACCTGTGCATCAACTAGGATATCTGGAAAACATGCACTATTAGGGATGTGCTGCTATAGAGCCCAATATGTACATATATGTCCAGGGCAGTGCTAGGTTCTTCTGCTGCTCCCAGACTCCTGGACTTGCTCTAATACTCTGGAATGGAGCCCACATCTAAAATAAAAACATTCAGCTCAGGCAGGATAGCCCTACTGCCGCATCTAATGGCTTACTGTGATCACTGGTCCTGTACATGCTGGAATTATGACACACAATACACTTTGTATAACGCATATTACAGCTGGTGAAGTGCTAATTCTACCCTCTTCATGGACTGGTCACACTCACTCTAAAATCAAGCATTTGGAAACCCCCCACTAGAAATCCTGCGTTTGCCACTGAGTGGCGTCCCAATTAGTGTGAAATTAGACACATGTATACTGTACAAAATAAACAGATGAATCCAGACAGAGCCGGCCCTAGCCAAATTAGTGCCCTAGGCAAGATTTTGGGTGGTGCCCCACCAATGGGATCCAGAAAAAGCGTGTGGCTTCACAGAAAGGGGTGTGGTCTCAGTGTGCTGTGGCCCATTTCCCCATTGTGCTGTGATCCCAGCACCCCTCACAGATCACAGCATAGCACACATCACAGCACCCTTATCCCAGCACAGATAACAGCACAGTACCCCTCACCCAGCACCCGCCCCAGCACAGCACCCCTCTCCCAGCACAGCAACCTTCACCCCGCTCCCAGCACAGCACCAGCGCTAACCACTAGCTGTCGTCCAGGTGCCCTGTCACCACAAACCGCCACTGCCCGCTCACTGTTTGCTGCTGCCAGGCCCAATTGGAGCTGTCAGCTGAGATCTGATCATGGATGCTGCACAGTGACAGTAGCAGTCTTTGCCCAGCCAGCAGCAGGTACCTCGGTTGTGCCTGTCCCAAACCTCCGCCGGCCCTAGGTGGGCTTGGGTGCCCCTAGGCATTTGCTTCGTTTGTCTATGCCTAGGGCCGGCTCTGAATCCAGAACACAAGCCACTGCTTCTGTGAGAGAAAAGATGTCTGTATCCATTTGCTAGAACAGATGGCTCCTTGCTTTACAGAAGTCAAGTTTCCAAATGTCCACATTTGGTGTACTCATCATTGATGGTTTTACTATACAAAGGCAGTAAGGTTCTCAGTGACCTTAAGGCCCATTACCTCAAAAAGTTGAGAAGAAACCAACTGAAATTCTTAGTAAGTTGGAGATTTTTGTAGAGAAAAGATTGTGTATTTCCAATAACTGGAAAGTCTGAAGGATGGCACTTTGTATAACTATGTACCAATGATAATACAAAATAATAATGTTATTGTTCCATGAGTTGTTCAGCATACTATATTTTCTCTGACACGTGTATAGTTTTGTAAATAGAAAAGGAAAAAATAAAAAGCATAAAGTGTAATTCTTTGTGCATATAGGCACTCAAAAACAGAATGTTTAAATAATAAAATAAACATGCACTGTATTGTGACCCAATTCAAGCTGGAAGGTTGTGTAACCTTTGCTACTATTGATAGTAAAAGTAATTAGACATTATTGATTTAATAATTTTTAAATATAGTATCACAGCATAACAAATAACAATATACAAATGGGTAAAGTCTCAACTACTATAATATTTATGGACTAAATCAATCTTTAATGCAAATTATATGAGTATTAAATATTGCCAAAGAGTTCTATGGCTATATGAAATCACAAGTCTGTGCTGAAATAAAAGACACCTCGGGTAGGGGATGCATATCCCTTGTAATACACAAGTTTTGCCAATGAAAACTGAAGCGATGACATCAGAACTTACCAATTTATAAGCAATGACCCCAGACATCACTATTTATATAGATATTATATACAGGGGTTATCTATGTATTGACATCACCTGTGTATTATGAAACAGGATCCAGTCAAAATCCCAACGTGCGGGATGCCGGCGCTTAGAATGCTGGCACTGGAATCCCGACACCTGTTAGAATCCTGGTGCCGGCATCCCGACGGTAAGTACTGGGCTTAGGGCGAGGGTTAGGCACTAGGGGGAGGGTTAGGGATAGGCACTAAGGGCGAGGGTTAGGTTTTGGTGTGCGTGGGGGGTTACCGGGGACTGAGGGATAGGGTTAGGGGTAGGGTTAGGATACTGACTGACAGCTGTCGGTATCCTAATCCTGTCGTGATGCCGGCATCGGGATTCTGGCCACCGGGAGCTCGAGCACCAGCATCCCGAACTCAACCCTATGAAACAATAATAAAAGTTATCGGTGTGTTATTGACCATGTAAATGTACAAAGCTACATTCTAATTGCTGTAATACAGTTCAAGGAACTCTCTGGTCACTTCTAATATCCTTTTTATTGACAGTAGGAGTTATTTTTTAGAATACACAAGCTTACTGTACATGTCAGTAGAACAAAAAAAAATAAAGAGCACCAAATATTAGTAACAAGCAACATTAATATGTAACAACAATAATAAGCATCAATAATAACAGTACGACGAATCATTGTAAATAACACTGACTGAGCATCAAATATAACTAAATAACAACAATACTAAGCACCAAATAAAGTAACAGCAACTTTAACCACTTAACTGACATTTTTTTTATTTAAGTAAGTTACAAACAGATTTTTAAGAATGGCCCTCCAATGTCAAATTACTTAATGGGGCATTGTCACCCCTCTCCAGTGAAAGCAGATGCCCCACTGGGAATATTACTCCCTAAACCTATGGGGCATTACCCCATCCCCTCCCCCACATGCAGAGCACAGAGGAGGCCCATCAGCCACCCTGCACTTGCAGAGATCGGCCAAATAGTGCTTGGGGGACTTCTCGCACTTTTGTCCCAGCGCGAGCGTGCAAGCGGCATTTTGGGATGCGATTCCGGCAATGATGTCAGCAGTCACTGACCACTACATCACTGCTTGGGGGGGGGGCAGGGAGTCAGAGGAAATCTGTTCTGCACATTTATTAAGAGCTGGGAGATGCAGCAGGTCAGCACGGACGCATGGGACACGAACATGTCAGCCAAAACTCAGCCAGCTGCAGTCACATCCCACGCGACCACGCCAGCTAGGTGGTTAAGTAGGAAATATAAGTAACAACAACACTAACCGCAAAATGTAAGTAACAAAAGTACTAAGCACAAACTATAATGGGGCATACACACTAGAACAGGGGTGGCCAACCCGCGGCTCTCAAGCCGCATGAGGCTCTTCAAAGCTTCTAAAGCGGCTTCCGGCTCACGGCTCGGCAGACCCCCATTGTTACTGAGAACGCTGGTCTCTAAAGCCATCAGAGGCTAAAGAAGCCTCTGATCGCTTCAGAGGCCAGCGTTCCCAGTACTGCAGTGCGGGTCATGACGTCACCCGCGATGTGAGGAGCCCGCGCATCTGCTGGATCCAGTTAGATCCAGCAGGCGGCGGAAGCAGCGACGGCGCGGCAGAACTCTGGAGCCCTGATGTCGTCGAGCGGTGCCAGCTCGAAGGTAAGTTTCTTCATGGGGGGGGGAGGGGAGCTAGTGCTGGGGGCACGACTGCAGGGAAAATTGCAGGAGGGGAACAGCTACAGGGGGCATAGCTTAATGGGCACAACTACAGGGGGCATTGCAGAAGGGGCAACTACTGGGGGGCATTGCATAATGGGTACAGCTACAGGGGCATTGCAGAAGGGGCACAGCTACAGGAGGCATTGCATAAAGGCCACAACTAATGGACGGCATGGCTTAATGGACACAGCTACAGGGGGCATTGCAGAAGGGGCAACTACTGGGGGGCATTGCATAATGGGCACAGCTACAGAGGCATTGCAGAAGGGGCACAATTACTGGGGGCATTGCATAATGCACACAGCTACAGGGGGCATTGCATAAGGGCCACAACTACTGGGGGCATTAATTAATGGGCACAACTACAGGAGGGCACTGCATATGGGGTACAACTACAGAGGGCATTGCAGAAGGGGCACAACTACAGTGGGCATTGCAGAAAGGGCACAACTACAGAGGGCATTGCATAATGTGCACAGCTACAGGGGGCATTGCAGAAGGGGCAACTACTGGGGGGCATTGCATAATGGGCACAGCTAAAGGGGCATTGCAGAAGGGGCACAATTACTGGGGGCATTGCATAATGCACACAGCTACAGGGGACATTGCATAAGGGCTGCAACTACTGGGGGCATTGCTTAATGGGCACAATTACAGGAGGGCACTGCATATGGGGCACAACTGCAGAGGGCACAGCATAATGGGCACTGGCATTCCCAATGTATTTTATGTGGTTCTGGATTTCAATATGTATTTTATGTGAACGTGGCTATTTCAATATTTTCTATGTTGCTCTGGCTTTTTCTTTCACTTCAACAGTGAAACATGTATATTGGGAATATTATGTAAAATGTTTATTTTCAATGTCCTGGGCTCGCCCCCAGCGTGACTAAAAACTAGGTCATGCTCCTGCAAATGTCATAGCAAAGGCGTGCGCACAGACATGGGGCGTGGCCTTGTGACAAATAGGCCACTTCCCCTTTTGCGCACGCGTGGCTACGGCGCGCGCATGCTATTGGCTCTTACAATTGACTACATATCTTTTTTGGCTCTTTGCCGACTGGTTGGCCACCCCTGCACTAGAAGATAAAAGTGAACGATAACGATATCGTTCAACAATATAACGTTCATATCGTCCAGTGTGTATGCATCAAACGACCAACGATGTTTGCCGTTGTACAAACACGCAGGCCAATCTGATGATACCGTCAGAAAGTGTAGGTTCAGGGATGTGGCAGGATGACGTCACTGAACGATATCGTTAATGATATCATTGTACACCCAATATCTTTCACAATATCGGTCATACAGCACATCGTCTTAAGTAATACCATCACTAGGCACATAAATTAGGGATATGGTATTGATACAGATTTTCATGCAATTTAGATATTTTAAAATAATATAATCAAAATAAATATATAAGCACATGCAAGTAATTTGCATGTCAACAATTTGAATTTGGCTTTGAATCATTGTGTATGCTAATCTAGGGCCGTATAATAAATGCTTTCATATTTTTTCCTCTTAGTAACTTTGTGTCATATGAAAATGTGACAAGTAAACACGGGGCTGGAGGCTTCATGCCATATGGGATGACTGGGATGCTGGCTGGTGCTGCCACTTGTTTCTATGCCTTCGTTGGATTTGACTGCATTGCAACAACCGGTAAGAACTAGTGTGCACACTACCTTTAAATAGACAAATGAGGACTTGATAGGCCTATTGCATGAAGCCTGCTGGAATAAAGCACAGGCTACAAAGTCACTTCTCACGAGTTAGAAGGAAAAGCTGGCGTGCTAGCAAAATAAATCTGTGTATGGATATGTACTAGTAATGTAGTAGGTTTTATTTATGTATGTTTGCCTTTTCCATAATGCTAGTTGTTTGTTATTTGTTCATTTTAATTGAGCGAGACTTTTAATTGTGTAGGTACTATTATAAATTATGTGGAATAAGTAGTGATTTTAGGCCTTAGACCAAGTTAAATGTCCTCCTGTTTGTGGAACGTAATTTGTGTATTTTTGAAATGCATAAATTCTAGAACCAACCGTATCCCAGTACTGGTGATGCAGAGTCCTACGCATTTTCAAGAGCATCTCCACGACTGGAGGAATGTACCTGGTCTGTAACTAGGCTAAGTTCAGACAGGGCAGAGCAACGGAATTGCAGGCTTGTCAGAGGTGGATGTAAATATGCCTGTATCCTGGTGTGTCATTTGCACCAAATGTACCTTAGTGCATGATGACAGCTATCAAACTAAGGACCTATTTCAGAGATGTACGCAAACCTAATGATCTGTGTACATCTCCGATGGTGGGACGCTTACTCAGGACCTGTTCTGCGCATGTGCAGATCGAGTCCTGTGTCCTCGCACGTAGTGCCCCCTGTCAATAAGGCTGCGGCCGTTTGGGGGTGGTGAGTGGGCAGGGCTGGCCTGGGTTCCCAAAAACAGGGGCGTGTCGTCCCCGTTTTCTGGGAATACTGAGGCCAGGGTCTGCATCTTCCAACGCAAAATTCCTGGCCTTGGCTACAGAGCTGCGAGGGCCAATCTGAGTAACCTCAGGGTCACTCAGATTGCTGATGGTCACTCAGGTGATCCAATTCTGTGTCTTAGGACGCAGCACTCAGATCTGCGATGCCGGCAGGAGGCGGGGCATGTGCCTCCTGCAGGCATTAGCTTATTAGTTGTACAGTATTGCACAGTCACTTCCCTGTGTAAGTGTATGTAAAGAGAACAGGTGCATTTCAGAGATGTGTAATACACTGCATACAGGTTACATTACGTATTTAGGCCCTCATTCAGAGCCGCACGCTCTGAATGAGGGCCGTCCTCCATAAAAATGGAGCGTCCTCCTGGACGCTCGTATAGCTGTGGGTCACCACCCACAGCCTATACGAGCATGCAGGTTGATGGTCGCGATGGTCTTGACCATCGCGACCATCGCCACTGCGAGCCGGAGCCTGCGGTTTCTCAACCGCAAGGCCCGGAGTGATTTTGGCTCTATCAGAGCCAAAATCACTCCCACTGACATCACTAGTGATGTCAGTGGGCCGGCTTCTGACGGTAGGCGTTCCCTTGGGAACGCCCCCGTCTGGGAGGCACGCCCCTGGCACGCCCACCAAAGGGGGCGTGCAGTCAATCAACATCGACAGCACGCCCCCTTTGATCAGACACAATGAGCGAAGGAATGTCCTTCGCTCGTCGCGTCTGGCGCATGTGCACCATCGACCCACTTGCGAGCGGACAGCCGCTCGCGAGTGGGTCTGAATCAGGCCCTTAATTCCATGCACACAATACAGGAGCAGTTACAGCTGTTTGGTGTTCATCTCGGTGGTGGGAATGTAACAGGTTGCAAAATTTTGATAAGATTAAACTCACTGGAACCTGATGCGAGTTTCTGTAAAGTTGTAGCGTAAACTCGTCGGATGTACAGTACTAGGTTATGAGTTTGAGGATGACTTTGCAACCATTGGCAATGTCTGGTTATGAAGCCACACTTGCTGCCATTCCAAAATATTTGCTGGAAACACTAATTATTAAATGGGAAAAAGTATGGTGTCCCCCTCTCTAAACATAACCAGCACTGGCGCTTCTACTTAGACTAGTATTGGTAAAATTGGGGGGACAATATTTCCATTACAACAATAGACACGACCATCCATGGCTCATGATACCATAGAGGGGAGACTTGTGGTATGGGAGTCCCCCCGTTATGATTTCACCAGCCCTAGGCCAGTTGGCACCAGGGCTCGTTTTCCCAGGCGAGTTAGGCCTGCTAAGTGTTGGGGTCTTCCTCCTGTTTATGCCCAGACCTAATGCCAGTAGCACTAGGACTCTTCTCCGTACACCCCTATTTTTTTTTACAGGTGGACTACTGGCCCCAGCAAGGCTGCCAGGGCACTACAAGTGTCAGCGTCGAGGCATCAAGGGCCCACTGGCACCTGTAGGCCATCTGTAAAAAAAATATATATATATATAGACACACACCGTAGAAAAAAGCATTTTATTAAATAAACCCTCCCCCACACCCCTTGTTTGCCCGTATATTACTCACTTAATCCAGTGGGAAAGATCCTCTTAGTTCCATGTAGGCATCCCTGTATCTGGCCCTCTGAGAATGTGATCTCAGCACAACAAAATATACGGCTACAAATGTTGGATTTCTGCTAAGTTAGAATTGTGCTAATATTCCTGAAAATGTTATTTTCATGGGATATAAGTTTTCCATCCCGCACACCCAATTTAGAGTAATAGGTTTTACTAGACATACCTCTCCTTATGGGACATACAGGCAGTCATCTTCCAGCAGCCTCCCTGAGTGGTTGCAGAATATTCTGCCATTCCCTGCTGCTCTTTCTATATGGCTTGAAGTGCTCTAGTGATACTTACCAACAGCATTACTCCAGCAAATGATGTTGTTTGTTTCTATGTCAGTTAGTTAACATAGGCCTATTTATATAACAAACACTTTAGAGTTTTACCCTTGGAATGTATTATACATTAATGACTGATCACTGCTTCTCTCTCCCCACCTGTCTAATTGCAGGAGAGGAAGTCCGGAATCCACAGAGAGCAATACCCATTGGGATTGTGACCTCCTTGTTGGTGTGCTTTATGGCGTACTTCGGTGTGTCGGCAGCCCTGACATTAATGATGCCATATTACTTGTTAGATGAGAAAAGTCCTCTACCTGTTGCATTTGAGTATGTTGGCTGGGGACCCGCTAAATACGTTGTAGCTGTTGGGTCTCTCTGCGCTCTCTCAACCAGGTAAATATCCAACATCTGACTGTGCTTAGCCTATGACACAGATCAAGAAATTGTGTTGTGCAAATACAGCTTACACCCCATTGAGTGAGGCCATTCTGTAGACCATGACCTGTTTTACTTTCCTGGAAAACCACTATTAATTGAGAAAGTCCTGTATACCAAGCAGCCACCTTTCCAGCTGTTTAATTTGGTGATGATGCATACTGTAGTTTTGTTTTTCATGACAAACTGGCTGAGTCTAAAGCTAGGTACAATTGTGTACCCAGTGATGTGATCAAGGATCCGACGGCCGACATATCGGGCGGTCCCCACAAACAGAGTGATCCGGTACCGGTCCGCCCGGTATGCTGGCCCCCATTCCCCCCCCCCTCCCACATAGACCAGCATGGGATCGTTTGTCGGTTCTCTAGATCTCTTGCGCATGCAGAAAGATCTGGAGGAGCGACGGACGACCCCACGGGAGCTCTCAGCGGACAATAACATGGAACGATATGACTGCGATATCGTTCAAATCCGTCGGATCGGCCACTATATCACTTCTTGTCTGGGGGCCTACACACAATAATCCTGTATCTAGCAGTTTATTTACAGTCACATTGCAGTGGAGTCCAAGCTTTTGTTCTCTTTATTCAGCTATTTACTGGCCGAAAGGGGTTGACGTCAGTGTCTTTCCTTAGGTCTACTGGCAGGAAATCTGCGGTGTATAGGAATAATCTCCCCCAAAGTAGATCTACCCATAATCACAAATGTAACCTCTTGAATAGCTTTTATATACATATGGGATAATTATAATTTGCTATGTTATTTACAACACATTTTTTACAAGAACATTTTTGTATTAGGCTTACTACTATTTTTAGATTAATTAATTACCATGTGAGTTGGAGCAGCCCTCTAATACCAATACTACTATGAGAATAGGAACTAGGGGGCGTGGCCTCACAGGAAGTGCCGTACCCGGGAGTCACGCCCCCCGCTTCCGTCATTCTGGGGGCTCTCACTGATGATTAGATGCCGTGCACATGACCACGGGTGGGATGGTGGGAATCGGGACAGTGCCTGAAAGTGGCACTTTTCCCGCCAAAGTCAGGATACGGTTGTGCCTTCCTTTGACTATAGTACATAATGATTTTATTTGTAAACAAAGGCCTGATGCAGAGTTGAATGTGCGCCTGTTTGCGGAACATATCTTGGATGTTTTCACACTGCACATGCTCCAAAACCAATGCAAATATGGGCGATGCAGAGCTATATGCATGTCAAGCGCATCTCCCCTTGTGACTGTAGGGGAGCAATTCTTTGTTGTAACTGGGCCGTTCTCATGTAGGTAAAGTTCGATTAGGGCATGTCCATGGTACTGTGTGTTATGTTGATTTGGATGGCAGAGTAAATATGTCTGTTTCCATTTGCTCCAAGTACCAGCTGGTGCAAGTGCGCCCTGGTGATGATGACTAGTAAACCAAGCGTACGGGTATGGGGCGGTCCGCTCGCAATGATGCGTACAATTTCCGCATATGGGAGAATATAGTTGTGTGCAATGCTGGGGCAACATACGACCTACTCATGTTCAACTCTGCATTAGGCCCAGGCCTAAGTTCTCTGCATTTGTATGCCTGCTGTACACTGCATACTGCACACAGTTTGAATTCTAATAATGCTCTTCACTGAATGTGCTTCTGCCGTAACAAGAGCAGTAAATGGAGAAACAATGTTCTGCATTTATTCCAATGACTGATGATGTTTTTCACCAAATATGCTTCTGCCACCTGTGAGATCATTCCAGTTATTGCTCTTACCATGTGCTCTCTATATCAGAGTTTCTCAACTTTTGTCCTCAACTATACCCCACTCTCTTTTTTTTGAGGGAGGCTGTCCGTAATCATTCACAAAGTAATGTATTATACTACAGAACAGCTCTCTTTATACTACAGAACAGCTCTCTTTATACTACAGAACAGCTCTCCTATACTACAGAACAGCTCTCCTATTCTACAGAACAGCTCTCCTATTCTACAGAACAGCTCTCCTATACTACAGAACAGCTCTCCTATTCTACAGAGCAGCTCTGTTTATACTACAGAACAGCTCTCCTATACTACAGAACAGCTCTCCTATACTACAGAACAGCTCTCCTATACTACAGAACAGCTCTCCTATACTACAGAACAGCTCTCCTATACTACAGAACAGCTCTCCTTATACTAGAGAACAGCTCTGTTTATACTACAGAACAGCTCTCCTATACTACAGAACAGCTCTCCTATTCTACAGAACAGCTCTCCTATACTACAGAACAGCTCTCCTATACTACAGAACAGCTCTCCTATACTACAGAACAGCTCTGCTATACTACAGAACAGCTCTGCTATACTACCGAACAGCTCTGCTATACTACCGAACAGCTCTGCTATACTACCGAATAGCTCTGCTATACTACCGAACAGCTCTGCTATACTACAGAACAGCTCTGCTATACTACAGAACAGCTCTGCTATACTACAGAACAGCTCTGCTATACTACAGAACAGCTCTGCTATACTACAGAACAGCTCTCCTATACTACAGAACAGCTCTCCTATTCTACAGAGCAGCTCTGTTTATACTACAGAACAGCTCTGTTTATACTACAGAACAGCTCTCCTATACTACAGAACAGCTCTCCTATACTACAGAACAGCTCTCCTATACTACAGAACAACTCTGTTTATACTACAGAACAGCTCTGTTTATACTACAGAACAGCTCTGCTATACTACAGAACAGCTCTGCTATACTACAGAACAGCTCTGCTATACTACAGAACAGCTCTCCTATTCTACAGAGCAGCTCTGTTTATACTACAGAACAGCTCTGTTTATACTACAGAACAGCTCTCCTATACTACAGAACAGCTCTCCTATACTACAGAACAGCTCTCCTATACTACAGAACAGCTCTCCTATACTACAGAACAACTCTGTTTATACTACAGAACAGCTCTGTTTATACTACAGAACAGCTCTGTTTATACTACAGAACAGCTCTGCTATACTACAGAACAGCTCTGCTATACTACAGAACAGCTCTGCTATACTACAGAACAGCTCTGCTATACTACAGAACAGCTCTGCTATACTACAGAACAGCTCTGCTATACTACAGAACAGCTCTCCTATACTACAGAACAGCTCTCCTATACTACAGAACAGCTCTCCTATTCTACAGAGCAGCTCTGTTTATACTACAGAACAGCTCTGTTTATACTACAGAACAGCTCTCCTATACTACAGAACAGCTCTCCTATACTACAGGACAGCTCTCCTATACTACAGAACAGCTCTCCTATACTACAGAACAGCTCTCCTATTCTACAGAACAGCTCTCCTATACTACAGAACAGCTCTCCTATACTACAGAACAGCTCTCCTATACTACAGAACAACTCTGTTTATACTACAGAACAGCTCTGTTTATACTACAGAACAGCTCTGCTATACTACAGAACAGCTCTGCTATACTACAGAACAGCTCTGCTATACTACAGAACAGCTCTGCTATACTACAGAACAGCTCTCTTATACTACAGAACAGCTCTCCTATACTACAGAACAGCTCTCCTATACTACAGAACAGCTCTCCTATACTACAGAACAGCTCTCCTATTCTACAGAGCAGCTCTGTTTATACTACAGAACAGCTCTGTTTATACTACAGAACAGCTCTCCTATACTACAGAACAGCTCTCCTATACTACAGAACAGCTCTCCTATACTACAGAACAGCTCTCCTATACTACAGAACAGCTCTCCTATTCTACAGAACAGCTCTCCTATACTACAGAACAGCTCTCCTATACTACAGAACAGCTCTGTTTATACTACAGAACAGCTCTGCTATACTACAGAACAGCTCTGCTATACTACAGAACAGCTCTGCTATACTACAGAACAGCTCTCTTATACTACAGAACAGCTCTCTTATACTACAGAACAGCTCTCCTATACTACAGAACAGCTCTCCTATACTACAGAACAGCTCTCCTATACTACAGAACAGCTCTCCTATACTACAGAACAGCTCTCCTATACTACAGAACAACTCTGTTTATACTACAGAACAGCTCTCCTATACTACAGAACAGCTCTCCTATACTACAGAACAGCTCTCCTATACTACAGAACAGCTCTCCTATTCTACAGAACAACTCTGTTTATACTACAGAACAGCTCTGTTTATACTACAGAACAGCTCTCCTATACTACAGAACAGCTCTCCTATACTACAGAACAGCTCTCCTATACTACAGAACAGCTCTCCTATTCTACAGAACAGCTCTCCTATTCTACAGAACAGCTCTCCTATTCTACAGAACAGCTCTCCTATTCTACAGAACAGCTCTCCTATACTACAGAACAACTCTGTTTATACTACAGAACAACTCTGTTTATACTACAGAACAGCTCTCCTATTCTACAGAACAGCTCTCCTATACTACAGAACAGCTCTGCTATACTACAGAACAGCTCTGCTATACTACAGAACAGCTCTGCTATACTATAGAACAGCTCTGCTATACTATAGAACAGCTCTGCTATACTACAGAACAGCTCTGCTATACTACAGAACAGCTCTGCTATACTACAGAACAGCTCTGCTATATTACAGAACAGCTCTCCTATACTACAGAACAACTCTGTTTATACTACAGAACAGCTCTGTTTATACTACAGAACAGCTCTGTTTATACTACAGAACAGCTCTGTTTATACTACAGAACAGCTCTGTTTATACTACAGAACAGCTCTCCTATACTACAGAACAGCTCTCCTATACTACAGAACAGCTCTGCTATACTACAGAACAGCTCTCCTATACTACAGAACAGCTCTGCTATACTACAGAACAGCTCTGCTATACTACAGAACAGCTCTGCTATACTACAGAACAGCTCTGCTATACTACAGAACAGCTCTGCTATACTACAGAACAGCTCTGTTTATACTACAGAACAGCTCTGTTTATACTACAGAACAGCTCTGCTATACTACAGAACAGCTCTGCTATACTACAGAACAGCTCTGCTATACTACAGAACAGCTCTCTTATACTACAGAACAGCTCTCTTATACTACAGAACAGCTCTCCTATACTACAGAACAGCTCTCCTATACTACAGAACAGCTCTCCTATACTACAGAACAGCTCTCCTATACTACAGAACAGCTCTCCTATACTACAGAACAGCTCTCCTATACTACAGAACAGCTCTCCTATACTACAGAGCAGCTCTGTTTATACTACAGAGCAGCTCTCCTATACTACAGAACAGCTCTCCTATACTACAGAACAGCTCTCCTATTCTACAGAACAGCTCTCCTATACTACAGAACAGCTCTCCTATACTACAGAACAGCTCTCCTATACTACAGAACAGCTCTCCTATACTACAGAACAGCTCTCCTATACTACAGAACAGCTCTCCTATACTACAGAACAGCTCTCCTATACTACAGAACAGCTCTCCTATACTACAGAACAGCTCTCCTATACTACAGAACAGCTCTCCTATTCTACAGAACAACTCTGTTTATACTACAGAACAGCTCTCCTATACTACAGAACAGCTCTCCTATAATACAGAACAGCTCTCCTATACTACAGAACAGCTCTCCTATACTACAGAACAGCTCTCCTATTCTACAGAACAGCTCTCCTATTCTACAGAACAGCTCTCCTATTCTACAGAACAGCTCTCCTATACTACAGAACAACTCTGTTTATACTACAGAACAACTCTGTTTATACTACAGAACAGCTCTCCTATTCTACAGAACAGCTCTCCTATACTACAGAACAGCTCTGCTATACTACAGAACAGCTCTGCTATACTACAGAACAGCTCTGCTATACTACAGAACAGCTCTGCTATACTACAGAACAGCTCTGCTATACTACAGAACAGCTCTGCTATACTACAGAACAGCTCTGCTATAGTACAGAACAGCTCTGCTATAGTACAGAACAGCTCTGCTATAGTACAGAACAGCTCTGCTATAGTACAGAACAGCTCTGCTATACTACAGAACAGCTCTGTTTATACTACAGAACAGCTCTGTTTATACTACAGAACAGCTCTGTTTATACTACAGAACAGCTCTGTTTATACTACAGAACAGCTCTGTTTATACTACAGAACAGCTCTCCTATTCTACAGAACAGCTCTCCTATTCTACAGAACAGCTCTCCTATTCTACAGAACAGCTCTCCTATACTACAGAACAGCTCTCCTATACTACAGAACAGCTCTGCTATACTACAGAACAGCTCTGCTATACTACAGAACAGCTCTGCTATACTACAGAACAGCTCTGCTATACTACAGAACAGCTCTGCTATACTACAGAACAGCTCTGCTATACTACAGAACAGCTCTGCTATACTACAGAACAGCTCTCTTATACTACAGAACAGCTCTCTTATACTACAGAACAGCTCTCTTATACTACAGAACAGCTCTCTTATACTACAGAACAGCTCTCCTATTATACAGAACAGCTCTCCTATTATACAGAACAGCTCTCATATTCCTGGCTGTAGACTGTTATATTTAGGCATTGCACTGAATGTCTGGGGTCTCCCTTCATCCGCACTCCTGCAAGCTTTAACTAATTATATATATTTTTTAATGTTATAATAACGGGTTTATACTATGATATAAAACTATAGTACACTACTGGTCAAAGTTTTAGAACACCCCCATTTTTCTAGTTTTAGTTTTTATTGAAAAGTTTGCAGTTTAATGCCTTAGTATACTCTGATGAAAGCGTCAAACAAATAAACAACTGAAGATAAAAAAATAAATCAGAGAATTATTTTGTTTAATAAAATCTTATCTAAATTTTGACTCCTCAAAGTAATCACCTTTTCCATATATAACCATCTACAAAGGTAAAAGGTAAACTAGAGGTTAAAAAAAAGTTATCAAAAACTGAATAATAATGTCCATTTCAGAATTATAAAAATAGTTATTAAAAAGTAATGGGTTAAGAATTTACAGCAGTTCTGCAGTCATGAAAAAGAGTCTTGCCTGGGCCATGAAGTACCGCCAGTGGACTACTGATGACTAGAAGAAGGTATTATGGTCCGATGATTTAAAATTTTCAATATCTGGTTCAACAAGCAAGGTTTTTGTACTTCGTCAATAAGGCGAAAGGATGGTTCCTTAGTCTGCTTAGTAAATAAACACCTGTGACACCTACTGTCAAATATGTAGGAGGAAGCGTGATGATCTGTGGCTCTTTTGCTCGGTCCAGAGTTGGCGACTTGCACAGAGTGACTGGCACCCTAAAACAAAAGGGATACCACAGCATTTTGCAGCACCATGCAGTAACGTCTGGTCTATGCCAGGTTTGTCAAGGGTACATCCTACGGCAAGATAATGACCCAAAACATACCTACAGGTTATGTCAGAACTACCATCGAGGAAAGGAACAAGGCTTCAACTACTTCAATTAAATTTCAATATTAAAAACTGGAAAATGGGGGTGTCCTAAAGCTTTTAATCTGTATTGTATGTTGTACAACAATGTGCTATCATAACATGATAGAATCTTAAAGCTGGACTTCAGTAATTCTATCAAATGCTGTCAGTAAAATATTTTTCAGCTAAGAACCCAGGTGCAATGGTTACTATTTTCTAATAAAATAATTTACTCTTGGGAGTGGTTACAAAAAGTATTTCTGGCTAACCCCTTTACTCTGATTATGCCAGTAATTATCTCTTCTGTTCTATCAGGTGGAAACATTATTGTTACTAGTATTATTGTATAACGTTAACTTATACAACAGTGAAAACATGATGGAGGCCATATATGAAGCTGACCACAATGTGCTTTGGTCTTGCATTGCTGGACATGGTTGACCCTTATTTCTCCTAATATACTACTCGGTTTAGCTTCATTCAGATCTTGAATTAATCATGAGAGAGAGATGACATCAATATTATTTTTATTACATGTAGCAATTTTTTGTGTGCGAGGCTTTTTATTACATTGCTTGGAAAAGCTAATCTCTACCAAGTACAACATGGAAATCGAAACAGGTTGCATAAAAAATATAGCACAATATCTCAAGACTGCCAGCACAAAGCAGGTGCGAATACCCTTCTTCCACTGGAAACCATATGCCAGTTCCAAAGCTGGTTTTGTGCTGTGCAGCAGACATTTTGCTCTTTATAAATGATCTCTGATATTTGGGGATAGTTGAGGACCAGAGTTGATATATTCTGCCTTAGCCAAGCACAATGGTGCAAACTGCCCCCTGCATGCTTTGTTAAATTTGTAACTTAACAATATGACTTTGACTTTAAACTGTTAACAGAGAATTATATATTTGAGACATTTGGCTAAATGTTAATTGGGTGCAGAACTAGAACTTTCTTTAATTCTCTATAATATTGAGGCTTAGTTTACTATGGTGGTGGCTTATTGACTGTAATTACCAATTCATTTCTGTGTCACAATCCTGCATGACCGGTGTTTCGCTTTGTTGCATGTGTTTGACTCTTATTCAGTCTGCTCGGATCCATTTTCCCAATGCCTCGTGTAATCTATGCTATGGCGGAGGATGGGTTGCTTTTCAAATCTCTAGCTCAGATCAGTCCGCGGACGAAGACGCCTGTAATTGCCACCCTCTCGTCTGGTGCAGTGGCAGGTGAGATCACTCAGGAGTAAACTTGTAATGACGGCACAAAGAAATAGAAGCATTGTCATGTACATTGTGTAAATTAGGCTGAAATCACATTTTATTTGTATGTTTATTTCAGTTCCCCAAATCTGTTTCTTTACATCATGTACTTAAAATCCTTTCATATCCTGAATCCACTTTTAAAACTTTCTTTATCCTTTTATCATTGAATCATTTTTAAACCATGTACCCTTGACAACCACAATTACTTGAAATGTTGACAATTTTCATATAACAGATCTAAGTTACTGACATGACCTATTTTAAGACTCAAGGGTAAATGAGTTTTATAACCTTATTTCCAAGACTCCTCACTTTGCTTTGCTGACTTTACGCCTATGTAGCTCTTTAGCACTAAAAGCAACTTTTCAACATCCATCATTTTTCTATTCTAGCCTGCTGGGCTCTATGTTCCCTCTTCCCCGAATTCTGTTTGCCATGGCAAGAGACGGTTTACTCTTTAGATTTCTTTCCAACGTGAGTCAACGGCAGTCGCCAGTTGCTGCCACGCTGACAGCTGGTGTGACCTCTGGTAAGATGTGAAGAAAAGAGGCTTTATTGAAAATGGTTCATGACGCTTGCATGCAGTTTTATATACAGGGTCGGCTATGTAGCTTTCCCTGCATGTACGCCAGGGATGTTCCTTTTATAGAGGTAGAACAATCAATGATTGCAATTTTATTTTTGAGTTTTGTTAAGTATACAAAATCAATAATAATCTTAAATTTGAAAATACTCTTTATGAGTTAGGGGCATATGTATCAAACCTTGGAGAGAGAGAAAGTACCAAGCAATCAGCTTCTAACTACCATTTTGCAGGATGTGTTTCAAAAATGACAGGAGCTGATTGGTTGGTACTTTATCACTCTCCAAGTTTTGGTACATCTCCCCCTTATGGGGGGCATCCACTAGACGATTTTATCCCTGTCCAACCTCTTAACGATTTTCCCTTGAAGTTTCCCTTGAAATATGATCTTCCACTCTGAACAATTTGCAAAAGATTTGCAAACGATTTGCAAAAGATCTAACAGTAAACTATGTTTTAATCTGTGATTGAGAGCTTTCAGCTATAGTGGGCAGATAGTGGTTCATCATTTGATTGTTCAGCGTGAACAATGTGTAAACGATGTGTAAACGATTTGTAAGCAATCAAGTGAAATTGACCTGCATGTTCAGTCGATGGAGGAGACGATCAAACGACCAGCGGGAGCGCGCATCGTACATCGGTAGAAACAATAACTGCACGATTTGCAAACGATGTTTGAACGATTATCGAACGATTTTATCATTATCGTTCAATCGTTCAACTTTATCGTCTAGTGGATACCCCCCTTTAGTGTTTTACTTTTGTAAATAAACTGGTACATGTGCATGAATAATTGAAATTAATTTTTAGGTAATATCACCTTGGTAACTACTAAAGTGTACCTGTCACCTACTTAAAATTGACTGAAAATTCTAAGACATTTCATGATGCCACTTGTTCACAAAATGTTTGCAATCCCTGTGTGTAGGCATCAGATACACTTTAACATTTATCCGCAAACTTGTATACTGTAACACATTTGTTGTCACTACTTCCTCTCCTATGCCACAATTGATTTTTTTTTTAGCGTTCAACTGAGTATCTCCTGTGAACTAAGAAAAACAAATTTTCTTCCTACAGTTAGTTCAAGCTACTGGCATAATATTTTAATTTCCATTGAATCCATTTTTTTACATTTCTGTTTGTGTTAGCTTTGGTTTTATTCAAACTCATGAAGCCAAGAACATGGAATTTATATAGACACTCCCGAAAGTGCTCAGCTGAACTTCCGCACCCTTTCCACAAGTATGACAATAGAGGAGTGTCAGGAATGCAGAGCAATTGTACGATAAATCTAATGAGGAACAGTTTTTGTAGTTCTACATTATGAACATGTTTAACTTTAAATAAAGTTAGCATAGTGGTTTCGAGAAGAAAACAGAAATAGGGCATAGGAAACCTGGGGGTCATGTACTAAGTCTTGGAGAGAGATTCAGGGATCCATGTACTAAGTCTTAGAGAGAGATAAAGTGGACGGAGATACAGTACCAAGCAATTAGCGCCTAACTGTCACTTTACAGGCTTTGTTTAAAAAACAAACAAACCAGTTAGGAGCTGATTGGTTGGTACTTTATATCCGTTCACTTTATCTCTCTCCAAGGCTTAGTACATAGACTTCAAAGTACCAATCAGCTTCCAACTGTCATTTTTCAAACACAGCCAGTATAAACTGACAGGAGCTGATTGGTGTCACAAGCCGCCACACTGCGTATGCAGGGCGAGACAAACACTGTGCAAGTATTCACTGAAACTCCTACCTCCTGTCCATCATGCCGGGATTGATCTGGATTGGCTCCTGCATCTATTTCTTCCTTGTGTGAACGCTGCTCCGATGCTGGTGATAGCGTTTCTTGTGTTTCCGGTTCTGGCGTCTTCTCCTGCATCCAGTTGAGTTCCCAGTAACCTGTCTGCTTTGTTGTTCCTGCCGTTTGTGTCCTCTATGCGGCACGGGTCCGCATTTATATTACCACCGTTCGTGTCATCTTGGCGGCATGGTCAGAGTCCAGAGTGCGCTACTCAGCGTCCTGCGGCTTGTGTCAACCTGGCAGCACAGGTCTCACATCAGTGTAAGGGATTGTGTGTACTGCCGCTAGTGTCATCTCGGCGGTACTTAGTGCACCTCAGCGTCCTGTGTACGTAATCTAGTGTACTGCCACTGGTGTCATCCCGGCGGCACTTAGCGCGCACCTCAGTGTCCTGTGTACGCAATCTTGTGTACTGCTGCTAGTGTCATCACGGCGACACTTAGCGCACCTCGGTGTCCTGTGTACGCAATCTTGTGTACTGCCGCTGGTGTCATCACGGTGGCATTCAGTGCATCTCAGCGTCATCTGGCCAAGTTTATCAGCCCTCAAGGCTGCTATACTGCCCATAGGCAACTAAACAGCCCAAAGGCTGCTACTCAGCCCAGAGACGTAATTCAGCCCAAAGGCCACATCAAACCAAGGTTTCCAGCCCTCAAGGCTGCTACTCAGCCCAGAGGCTGCTACTGGCCCAAAGGCCACATCTCATCTTACTGGACCACAGGCCACAGCCAGCCAAGGCATTTCCAGCCCTCAAGGCTGCTACCGGCCCAAAGGCTGAATCTCATTTTACTGGCCTACAGGCCACAGTCAGCCAAGGCACTTCAAGCCCTCAAGGCTGCTGTACGGCTCAAATGCCACACCACATCCTACAAGCTCACAGGCTTCAGTCACTAAAACTTTTCAGCTGTTTAAGCTGCTACACGGCCGCATGAAGCAATGGTATACCTGCCCTCAAGGCGGTTGTGGAACTATACGCTTGGACACTACCTTAATTCATAACAATTGGTTGGTACTTTATCTCTCTCCAAGGCTTAGTACATCTCCTCCATGATGTTTACAGAATTTCAACTATGCTAGGTGCATGACGGCCACACGTGACATCCACCATGTTATAAGGTTATTATAACTGACTATCGCTATGAGCCAAAATTCCACCTTTTATTTTGCAAATTAATTTGAGATCTCACCACTGCATAATGAAATATCCAGCAAATGACAAAAGTGCCCAGTACCTGGTGCCTATCTCTACCTATCAGCAGGGATCATAGCCAGTTATTTTGCATGGTGTCAATAATTGGAGGACAAGCAGTTGTTGGCACCCTGGAGAGGAAAGAGAATATAGGAAATGGGTGTCAGGAGCTGCAAGTTTGAATTTTGGTGATGATAAATGATTGCTCTAAAATGCCGATCATCTTAAATTTTGATATTGTCAGTCACAATTAGCTCACAGCACCCTGCATAATAATCTGAGACTGGGAATAGATATTCTGGTAACAGCAAAGAGCGTTTCACCATGATTGTAGGGGTTTTTATTTCTATAAACGCACAAGTATATTTCTTCAGTATATTTGCATCTGTGCACTGAGAACCATCCAACTAATGGTGTGTACACACTGTACGATAAAAGTGCACGATATGAACGATAACGATATCGACCATATCATTATCATTTAGATAGTTCATTTTTTGCTGCCCAATGACCAGCGATGCGAGGGCACGTATAGACGATAACGATATCGACCATCGCCCGTGCATGCAGGCCAACCTGGTCGATATCGACCAGGTTACATAGGGACCCGCTATCGTTGATCACTGGTCGCTGGCCCATCGTTGTTGGGTTGGTGGTATGTTGGATGAACGATAACGATCATCCAGCACACCGGGAAGGTGCAGGACGATCAGTCAGCGATATCGTTATCGCTGACTGATCGTACCCGTGCGTAAGCACCATTAGAATCAGCCCCAATGTGTCTATGAAAAACACTTGTCATTCCCTATTCAATAGATTTTGCTTATGTGGAATTAATATTTCTAAATCCCTGGTAAATAAGTATTGTCGCACACATAGAAATAATAGCACACTAGAGGGCATCCTATATTCAAAAACTATTTTGAATAGCAGCTAAAATAACCACAAACAAATATTAAATATAATGAAATTATATGCTATTAAATCATATGGGATCACACCCATCTGTGGGCAGTCTTTCATTCAAACACCCAGCTCACAGGCAGGTCTATTTATTTTGTGCTGAGATTTTAGTGTTGACAACCCTATTCTTAGTAAATCTGTGATTTGTATGCAAGTCAGTATTAATGATATGATGTTTGGTCCAATGGTGCTCTGGGCCGACTTGGTGCGTTAAGTCATGTTTAACCTGCGCCAATATGGGCTAAATCTCCAATTTGCAAAATCACAGGGATGTCACAGAAAAACTCCAAATCGACCATAAACACATCTTAGTAAATTGAACCCAAAGTGTATAAGGCCTGATAGCTGAAAGCAGATAATAGGCCAGAACGGAAATGGCCTTCTCAGTGGCTGTCCCAACCAACATACACAGCTACTCCCTTTCTAGCTATAATGATATCCAAAACTAACAATACACCTTTCTGTGAAAAATATCATAAAAATTAAGAATCTGGGCGTACATTCTCCTACCACTCCTCCAATATTATTCTTATTGCAATACATCGCTGAGCATCTTTTCGTGTTACCTTTTCTCTTAAAATGCCTCTTATTCACAAAGTGATGTGAATAGGACGCGCAGGCAGTTTATTCTGATTAAATGATATGTGGCATGCCTATAGTATGTGTGCGACAGCGGCTATATCTGCAGAATTGGAGTGAGGGCGGTTGGCATGTTCACAGGACTTGAGAACCATTCACAGGGTACTTCAAAATTGGTCCTACCGGTCACAGCCACTAAGGTTTTTAGCGGGGCTGCAATCCATAAAAAATGGCTGCAAGGAGAGACCCCTGTGGCTCTGGCGGAATGGGTATGTAATTCCGGCTGTCATGATGCCTCCTGGCAGAATACTGACAGTGGCATCCCGATGGTTGGTTCCCCGACAGGGGTTGGGTAAGTATACTTCCTCTCCCCCCTTCCCTCCCCTAACCCTCCCTTCTTGTAGCTCAACCCTCCCCAACCCGCACCCTGCCCTCCCCTTTAGTGCCTAAATCTAACCCTCCACCCCCTCGTGCCTAAACCTAACCCTCCCCGCTTAGTGCCTATCCCCCCACCCCCAGTGGTGTCTAACCCTCCCTCCTAGGGGTGCCTAACCCTATCCTCCACCACCAAAACCTAACTCCGCTACGCTCCCTAAACCTAACCCTCCCATCCACCACGGCTAATGCTAATGGCACCCCAGACTTACCTCATTCGTGTTGGCGTTCCAGCGTCAGGATTTCCCTGTCGGTATTGAGACTGGCAGCTTCACGGCCGCCGGTCTCATAACTACATCCCGTTATGGCTATTGCCTTATACTAGATTAGTGAAGCCTTAAGCAAGGACTGCCCAAATTCATTCATAACCGCTACGTTTTCCCCCCTTACAGTAGCCGCCATCATGATTTGCTAATTCATATTCTTCATACATATAGGTGCGATGCTGCTGCGCTAAGCCAGGTTATGGCATCACAAAAGGGAAACAATACTTTTTTTTGTTCTGGTTGTATATTTTGTTGCAACTTCATAAATGCTACACGAAATATATTTTAATGATTGGAGTCCGTTTTTAGTTTTTAATTTGATCATATTAATGAATTTTCATTTGTTTTCCTTGTAGCTATAATGGCGTTTCTGTTTGACCTGAAAGCTCTGGTAGACATGATGTCCATTGGAACGCTCCTGGCCTATTCCCTGGTGGCAGCATGTGTTCTCATCCTCCGGTACAGTGCATACTATTCTAACTGCAGCTTGCCAATGCTCCTATCTCCTGTACAGCAAAGTGCGTTATTCCAGCATCCTTTCTTTTCAGATGGATATTTCAACTTGTCCATACAGCATCTTCTCTAACTCTATATGAAATGCATATGCACGCCTTTTAGGGAAACGAAATGATGTTTTGGATTTTACTTCTGTACGTTTTCAGTAGAACAGGTACACACGTTATATTCAGTGTCAGGAATTGGAGCTGCTATATAATAATAATAATAATCATCATCATCATAATTTTATTTATATAGCACTTTTCACTTAGTAGGACTCAAAGTGCTTTACATTTGCATTTAAAACACAAAATAGAAAATAAAATTAACAGCAAAGAAAGACATTAGTGAAGGGAAATTAGTGGCGAGTCTTGAGTCTGTTTTTGAAAAATTCTAGAATGGAAGCCTCTCAAACTGTACGGGGAAGTGAGTTCCATAGAGTAGGAGCCACAAAGTTAAAAGCTTGACCCCCAGATGAATTCAGGGAGATTCTAGGTACTGCTAATAGTCCTTCATCTATAGATCACAGTAAGGAATCAGAAGCTGCTTCAGGTACCTTGGGTCCTGGTTCTGTAGGTCTTCGACAGTCATTAAGTCAATCTTGAAATAGATTCTTCATCTTACAGGCGTGAAGGGGACTAGAGAATGGGTGTTATGTGGCTGGAACGGGGCTGGTTGGTTAATAGCCTGGCAGCTGCATTTTGGTTGTTTGATTCAGGTATAATGATTTGTCATAAACTGAATTACAGCACCTGGCAATTGTTGACATTTTAAAGGGATATCCGCAAACTAATGTATCTAGTGGGGACCTTCTCTGGGAACCTTCATAGTGATCTCTAAGATGGAACGTATCAATCTGATTTGACAGAGCTCAGTGATTATTTTCTTTTGCTAAATTTTATTTAGAGTATGATTTCACAGTAATTTTGCTGCTTTGTGGACTTTTAACCTGGTTGTGTCTAATTGCCATGGCTTTATCATCTGTAGCCTGCAAACAGATTGGGTAACAGGATTTCTGATAAAGGCGAGCCTCACCAGCCTTGGGAATCATAACTATCAGGGCTTCAGACACTGAAGAGGGGCGGTTTATGAATTTCACTTTTATTAAATAAATGTATCCATCTTTAATTTGTTTCTGCATTTAGAAATAAGCAGCATTTTTTTTGTCCTGATGAAAAAAATATACGTTTTATGAACTCTACCGTATTTTGGTTGGGGATTTGGACCAGTTTATTACTGATGTGCCTGCAGGGCCTAGTTAAGGATGCCAGCTGCTCTAAGCATCCCATACCCTTTCTCCTGCCACCGCTATTGAGTACATTCAGAGTCACACCGATGTCAGGCATTTTAGGCACATATGCAATACAGTGAGCATCCCAGGGACTGCCATACAGTATAAAGAGCATTCAAGTGACTACCCTACATCATTGTTTTGTATAATTTAGAAATCATACTAGCCAATCTCCCAAAAGCTCCCCCCATATCCCTACACCTTAGACTGCAGCCTGATTAGCCTATTGGTTGATCAGGCACTGGGGGCCTGGATCTAAAAATCATAATGTTTATATTAAAGGTAGAACTCACTTGGCTGATCACAGTGGAAATAATGAGATCAGTGACCCCAGTGCTTTTATACATTGCAGGTGATTTAATTTAGGCCAATTCTTTCCATGGCAATATAACAAATAAGTGTCTGCTCTGATATCGATGTTTATCTTTCTGATTTGGTATATTCTGCATATAACAAAGAGAAGTCAGTTAGAAACTGAGATTTGCACTTTCATACAGTCAATTTAATTCAGGTGTGCAGCTGCCAGAAAGCACTCTGCAACTAATATTTACATTTATTTTCCTCACACCCCATAGAGGTGCGCAGGATATTAGTGGAAATGTTATACTGTATTAAAGGGTAATGTAGACAGCCAGACATTGCAGTGATGTTTAGCAGCAAATCGATCTGAATCTAATTGCCCCCTAATAGTCCAGAATAACTAAGGCCCTCATTCAGAGCCGCTCGTTAGCGGCAGTACGCTCGTTCCGAGCGATGTTTGCACATCTGCGCATGCGTACGGTTTTTAGTACGCATGCGCGAACCAGTCATTGCGGCCAAAAATCGTTGGTACGCAATATAGCGAGTGCCTGCTATTTTGAATGACAGAATGAGGCGTATGTGGGTGGTAACAGGGGAAGGTGCTTGAAAATGGGGAGTGGAGATCCGAACGCAGGCATGCTTAAAGGTCAAAACGGGCGTTTTATGGGTGTGTATATTTAAAACAGCAGCGTCATTGTTCACGTCACTGGGTTATTTTATAGCCAGAACTGCTCGCAAATTTGTGGTAGCAAACACCAACCACAAGAATAGCGAGCAGTTCATACGCTGGTCGATGTACTCGATTAATCTAATAAATAGCGGACATGACGTAGGATGCGAGCGGCCAGGGGGCGTTTTTAACAAATAAACGAGCGTATGTTTTGCTCGCTTGTTCAGACTTAGAGGTGTGAACAGACTACAATGTGCGTACGGATCATTTGAATAGCCACCCCTTGTTTTTAAACGAACGACCGCAAATAGCGAACGGCTCTGAATGAGTGGAGTTCTGGCACATTAACGCTCTGTAAAATACAATAGAGTTCTAATAGAACACTCGTTACTATGTGTTGGAGGAGAGAACTCCTTGCTGTCTCCTCTGAGCCTCCAGAACTCCATGTAGAGTATGCATGGAGGTACGCTGATGTCACAACTCGACCTCCGACCCAGCCAGCTGAAATGAGATACTGCGCATGCTTACCTTGTTCACGCGTCTTCTCTTCTCCGTCTTCCATAGAAGAGGATGTGTATAGGTGTGGCCTACGTTACACTGCCTACATTAACCACATATGTATTGATATGACCTGTTGGTGGAACCTTGTGGTGGCCCCATTAGGTTGACAGTGGATGTGAAAGTGGATGTTAAACCACACAGATGTCCTTAACCAGGATACTGGGTTTATAGGTAACAGCAACTGCGGCAATGCAGCGGTGGTACACAGTGGTAACACAGCAGTGGTCACAACAGCGGTAATTGCAGGTAATCAGGGCCTTACATCTGGGAGCTAAGTACTGTGTGTCCACACACTACTGTGACACTCTACACAGTGGTGCTCTGGACCTCTCAGTGACTCAGTGCACTGATGTATGCAGGAGACAGTACCAGACCCCATTGGTCTATAGCAATATGTTCCTGTTTAGGTGTGTTGTACCTGTTGTAAGCCTGTGTTGTGTACCTACTGCATACCAGTATTAACCCTGTGTTATTCTGCAACCTCTTCTGTCTGCCTAATAAAACCAAAACCTGGTTAAGTTGTTCATTATGTGGACTAACCTTCACCACACACCACTGACACCTATATCAACATCTACATTACAATGGGAAGCTTTGGGAATATGCTTCTAGCTATTTTTTTTTTCTTTAAGTATGAATTGTAGAAGGTTTTGTCTATGCTTTAATTAGCGTTGTTTTTCAGTGAGCATGTATACAAGTTGTAAGATAAGTAATTCTATTAAGTCTCTCCCTACCTTTGCATTTGGGAATCCCTGGTTTTGATATAATGGCTACCTAGAGCTGAGTAGATTGCCTCCCATAATAACAGCAGCAGCTAAATAAGTACATCATTGCCTGATTTTATCTATAGGTAATACCTGAATAATAAAATACTAACTCTTAAGCTATATTGAATATTTCATTTAATTTAAAAATGTAATAAATAATATTTTGACATTTGCCTTTAATTGGGCACCAATACTTCTTTATATTTCATTATTATCAAATGTCATAATTATTTATTTATTCTTTAACTGTATTATATTTTATTTTCATCAGTTAGACTGCAGTAGTTAATAAATTGTAACTACTGTATATCCTATAAAAAAAAGTTTGCTAAACTAGTTGCCTAGTTCTTAGAGTAAACAACATCTGTCCGTGTCTTACATTAACTGCACTGGGTGTGTAAGTCAGGATTTGGACTTCTGGCACACAGTCGCTAGATGAATTAGAACTACTAAGATTCTTGGAAAATATTACAATGTATAAAATGCATCTCAGATCTTAAGGAGACGCAGTTAGCCGCAAGTCTGCCGTAAAGAATTTAAAGGCAAATATTCACCCATATGTGTACACATCTATATGTCCAGACCGCCCCTATACATACTCTTGGCTTCATAGCTGTCATGCTAGATGTAAAAGATCCATCTGAAAACAGTTGTAATTATGCCTATACACAACTCCTGCATAGCAATTCCATCCACAAGCCCTCATCAAACTTTGCCTATGTACGAACACCCCATTACCACACAGTTATTCCCCTTCAGCCGTAAGTGTAGATTCTAGAAGGTTGCATAAGATATAGCTATTGTTGCCAGGTTATACAGTAGTTAAAATATTTTGTTGGAGGCTGATAAAAAAAAATGTTTGGCAGACCGTACTTCATTAGTTTCTATAATAATAAATCTTCTTGTTTTATTTCTTAAAACTGTAAACATATACATAGTTTTAGAACAACCATTATTACGTTCAGTTAAAATATATGAATTTCTATATAGGTACCAGCCTGGCTTAGGTTATGAGCAACCTAAATGTGCTCCTGCTAAGGAAATGCTGTCTGCATCAGAGAGAGAATCGATGATGAATGAGTCACAAATCATTATCCTACAGGAACAGAGATTTCGTTTCCATTCTCTCCTGCATCCTGCCAGCCTGCCTACAGAACAGTCTGCCTCTGCCGTCAGCCGCTTAGTAGGACTGCTGGGTAAGAAGCCTTCTTTCTAATAATATTAATAATAATTAATAAACCCTACTTATAAAGACATATCTATTAATTACTATTTCTTACACACCCTGCTACATTATGACATAACTACTGGACTTGCTCAGTAGAGAGACCAATTCCCATCCTTGACTGCTCAGACTATGTTGCGAATGTTAGCTAATTCAATAAGAATGATTCCTGCAAATGCAGCGTCATATGTCGAACTCTTCCTCAATGTCTTCCAAAGGACGTACCTTTCATCTTATCGAAGATATATTTGATAAGACTAGCAGAGGATCACTCCTGTCCCAAGTGTGAGTCTTTGGTGGTGGTCCTGTTGCAATGTCTTTGGACATGCCTGGTGATACGCCGATTCTGGATTCAAATATGGAGTTATGTTACTCGAATTTCGTTTAATTATCCACCACCTGAATGGGCCATATTTGGTATGTTGCCTTGGGAGGGTAAGAGTAGCTCAGGGGGTACGGTACGGAAATTGTTAGTGATATCTGCGGTGGCCAAGAAATGTATCCTTCTGGTGTGGATACAGTCCAGCATCCCACCATTCCCACTTTTTTTAGATAAATTATTCTACGTTCTTAGGATGGATTGGCTGGAAGATTCGCTGAAAAAAGAAAAGTTAACGGAACGCTTCTCTGACACATGGGAGAGCTATATTGACACTCTCTCCCCATTACTTAGGGAACAACTTTGGAAATGTTTCCAAGGTACAATGTGGCACGAAACGCGCCTCTACTCCCAGGACCCCCCAATAGCTATTGATACAACTTCAGCCCAGGTTGGCTGTGATACGCAAGTCCGAGTCTACTAGTTATTTTTTGTATTTAGCAATACGTGAATATTGTTGATTTCATGTTGTCATTTGTTTTTATATCATATTGATACTTTTTGTGTCTTATATGCTACTTTTGTTATATACATCAAATTTGGTTTTATCGTATTGTGTAGCCATGCTTCAATAAAGAAAATTTGTTTACAAAAAAAATATGATAATAATATTTCTCCCCTGTTTTACAGCAATAGTTATTTGTGCCCTAAGCATTCTAACAACATATGCTATCCCAGCAATAAATAATCTGGAAGCCTGGAGTATTGCCCTTCTCACAGTGTTCATCGTGCTCATCATCTTCATTGTGTCAATTATCTGGAGACAGCCTCAGAACCAGCATAAAGTTGCCTTTATGGTAAGCATCACTTGGGTTCAGCTAAGATTGTGCATGTGTCAGCCATCTCCGGCACTAGGTTAGGGCGTTTATTGTTTTTGCCATGGCACTTAGGTGGGGAGAGATCTAGAATTGATTTTGGCCCACTAATACAGTAGGTGGACCAAATTAATTTTGTTTCCAAGCCTAAATCTCAGTACTGGCCCTGTCCCTGAACCAACTCACTAATATAAACTGGACTCTAATGTCTGATTCTTACTTTAAAATGATTTAATGACCATGTGACCTAGTGCTAAAATGGCCTGATGACCAATTGATTTGGAACCCAAACAATAACATGTTGCCAAATCAAAGGGATCCCAAGTTATCTGAAGATCAGGTGTACGGGCATACTAGCTTAGAGCACAAATGATCTGGTGCCCAAATGGACTGGAGCCAGTATAACTCTCGGGAATGGGGGATGCAGAAAACATTAATTCTGTGAACTGGATACATGTAGTTACACAGTGGAAGGATATACATTGTACACTGACATGTTTAGATGCATTTTGTTATTTCCGTTCCTTTGCACAATTATATAAAGAGTGTAATCCTGTTTTATTCCTTTTCTATAGGTTCCATTCCTACCGTTTCTGCCAGTTTTTAGTGTCCTGGTAAATGTTTACTTAATGGTGCAGCTAAGCGGTGACACCTGGATAAGATTTAGTGTTTGGATGGCTCTCGGTAAGTCAGAGGAGGATTCAGAATCTTGCTGTAATCATTAGAATTATTTCCATTTGATGATACTAACTAGATTCAATAATTTTTTTCCAGAAAAATGAATCTATTTCCAAAATTGCAGTATTCATTAGGGAGTGGAAAACACATTAACATATATGGACGTTGCTATTGTAATAGGGCACTTTGCATAGTAAAACAAAGTCCATGACTTGAAAGAGATGAGCGACATCTGTGATATGGCAGCATTTAGTGGACAGCAATATAAAGCTGATCCAGTCTTCCATCCACTAAGACTGCATCATAATATATATGGAATTGTAGACATTTTTTATCTTAAAAAAACTAACACTTATTAATGTTTGTCATAGCAATTTTCCTGACTACGGGGTGCATTCAGAGTTGTAGGCACGTCCATTAAGTTGACAGATTTAGTAACTGAGCATACGCAACTTTGAGCAACTACAGGGCGATTCAGGGTCACTTGTATCTCGGCTGCATTTCCTGTTGCGACTGAGTGGGTGTAACTGGATAGCAACTGGGCATTTCCTCGTAGACTACGTTTTCTGAGTACTTGCCGTGGGCACAATTGCGGACTGGTCACAGTTGAGTGTAGGCAGACGTGTCTGATTTCAGACGGATCTCCCGCACCAGGTATAGGGCTTATGCAAATATGCGCTGACAATAATGACGGAGATGAATAGAAATGGCGTGGCCACAGAGGTGCTGGTGACGCTGGACACAAGCTATGATCTGCATTTATTTACGAGCAGGCAATGCAGTCTCATCTGCGGATAACTTGCGAGCAAATCAGTCCATGTATATATAATTTTGCACTAATAAATACAGTACTTAGGGCCTGATTCAGAGGTAGTTGGTAATACAGACGCTCTGTCGGAGTGTACCAACGTTGAGACACTCACTTTCAGTTGCAATTGCTGTAGAAATTATAAACACTCCAACATTGAAGCAACATTGGTCACACCATCGACATTTGTGGTAGCCTTAGATCTACTCTAGCTACTCTCCTCTAATCCAACTAAACATGGCCTCTGAAGCATTGGATGTGCGTTTGGGAACACAGCAGCATTCTCTGACACGCCTGTGACACTCCCCTATCACGTCATGAAATGGCCCCTTTCTGCAATCCCAGTCTCCACCCGGATACATCCAGGGATCACAAACCACTTCTCAAGTGTTAGCCATGCTGTACGCAAGTGTGGACGGCATATGGCAATTGGGATCGCGCATGTGCAGTAAGGGATTCCCGGACTTTTTGCGCATGCGCAGTAGTAAAAAATAGCTTAACTGCGGGAACATCAACTCCGCGTCCGTCTGTGAAATAGGCCCTTAGTGTATGTACTCTGATATTTTAGAGCTTTGTCTTTTTTAATATAACTTTTTTTTATATGTCACTCTTGTTTTCTAGGTATGCTGATTTACTTTGCTTATGGCATAAGAAATAGCCTTGAAGGGAAACCTAAAACACCTAAAGAAGAAGAGGAAGATGAGGAGGAGGACTCTGACAACAGTGGGGTTGATGAGAAAACATCAGGAAAACAAAATGAGGAGGAAAATGCTAAAGAAAGCGATCACTTTATTTTGCGTGAAAGGACAAGTGAATGCTAGTGATAGGCAACTCCCTGAGAAGATGTTAGCTGATCAGTGCTGCGAGAAGTGCCGGGATTTCCACAGATCATACTAGGACAGAGCTCTGTTCTTTGGATCTATGTGTTCTCCTAAAAACAACCTACTTTTAACTAGATTTTCCATGTCTCCTAAACAAAAGTGAGAGTTGTTTTGAGGTTTTGCTGCTAAACTGCTTTATTTTGTATCTATAATGTCTTACTCTGCAACTGCTTGTCTGTGATTAAATATAGGGTAAAATGTATGGCCGACCAGAGCCTCAAATAGGAAAGAAAATATTTTGTTAGCTTTTTTTTGTTAATGGGCAGTAGGCCACATTCCTGAAGCCCCTGAAATATAGAATTTAGCTTATATTTTTGAAATGTAGCTTATATTTTTTTTAATTATCTTGATAACTAGTCTGCGATGGTAAAGTCAGCAGACATTTCTCAGGAGAGTTTCCCATAGGCCCAGAACTGTCAAAGTGCAATTTAACATTGTGTTAGGAAACCTTTTGTATTTTGTTCTTTGAGCTGAATTACTAAGTACATCTGTCTGGACACAGTACATATAAGAAGCTTTTATACATATTATTTAAATATTTCTATTGTGCCTTTTAAGTACCCTGTGGGCAAATCTACGAGCGATATAAGACTGTCCTGTATCGGCCCACATAATTAGCTGCTTAGAGGGATTTAGCAGTATTTGTCTATAGTGGATGGTTGTGGAATTCATTATCTATATGAAAGTGCTGTGAGATGTTAACAGATAGTAATATGTAGTATCTTACTGAAAATAGAACAATGTGTTATATCCTATAGAACCAATACTCTTCTCATAAGTCTGACCTGACATAGACTTATCAAAGCTATTATTTTATTGGTTGTTATGGCTTACCGTACATTTGTGCCATGTGTTGCATGTTATTATTAAATGAACATTATACTGACCACATATGCAGTTTACCAGATATTACTATGTATATGGCCTCAAAACATTGCAGTTGTCATAATGAACCTATCACAAAGGGTCATCAGCGGACATGTTAGTAAATGCGGTTAAATGAAGCCCACTATCGGCCTGTGTGTGCAGTTCTGTTCCTACAGTGCTAACAGGCACTAGGGATGCAGGAAGTGTATTCATAGACTACAGTTTTATGGATATAGTCCAGCCCACAATATGGCTACCTCCACTATGTGAAGGCAAACAGCACACTTTTAGAACCTTTAAACTATTATAAACCTTCCAGGAAGTTGTGTAACTATCCCTTGGCAATAGACTGCAATTGATTCCTCTGATTTTAGTGTTTTGTAGCAAAGGGTAACATTTTATTCACACTGTCATACTGTGTTGTGCTACTATAGTATTCTTAATATGACCTTGTACAGTAGGTAGTATTATTTAGACTGCATTTGTAAAGTAACGATAACATAGTTGTTTTGAGTAAAGTAAGATATATGTGTGTGTGTATATGTGTATATGTGTGTATATATATATATATATATATATATATATATACACACATTGGCCAATAACATTCTGCAGTGCTGAGGAGGTAACTGACCTTTATTTAGTGACCTATATATCTATACATAGTCTAACACTGTTACACTAATAGCCTATAGCAATAGTTATCATATTTCAGTCATGTTAATAACTCTTCAATATATTGTGTATTTTATACCATGTGCTCAATCTGTAAGAGCTGTGACTTTCTGTGCTGGTAAAGCCAAATTTTATCTTTGTATAAATTTAAATTTTTTTGTTATATTTGGTGTTCTGAAAGTGTCACCTTTATTTCACTTTTCTTATTTTTACTTTTGGTTTATTTACAGGGAGTATTGAACCTTAAAGAAAAGTAGTAAAGACTCAGAGGGAGATGTACTAAGCCGTGGTGAGAGATAAAGTACCAACCAATCAGCTCCTAACTCACTTTAGACTGTTTGAAAAATGATAGTTAGGAGCTGATTGGTTGGTACTTTATCTCCACTCACTTTATCACTCTCCGAGGCTTAGTACATCTATGTTACTTTATAAGTAGGATATATTAAAAATATAAAATTCAATGTTTAATATTGACCTACAGCAAATGGAGATAACTAATTGGTCATAATTACTATATGAATGATAGAATTGCCCTATGAGCCATACAGTCTGAGTGCATCTGAGACTGGTAATGGTAAACAACCACTACAACCAAATTATAACAACCATTATAACCAAACCAAATAACTAATGACACAGTTGTGTTTCTCCTCTTTTAAAATTTAAATAGTAAAGTTACACAGCCAGTGCATTTATAGACCAGAGGTTCCCAAACACGGTCCTCAAGGCACCCTAACAGTCCAGATTTTAAGGATATCCATGTTGACCACAGGTGACTTAATTAGTACCTCAGTCAATCTGATTTAACCACCTGTGCTCAACCATGGATATCTCTAAAACCTGAACTGGTAGGGGGTCTTGAGGACCGCGTGTGGGAACCTCTGCTATAGACTATAAAGAAAATGCAACTGATGTGAGCATTTTAGACTTTAAGGCAAGCATATTAACATTGCTAAATTTTTAACTACTCTGTTATGACCTCTAATATATTTTTAAAAAAATACACCTTGGCATCTTAAATGTGGGTAGTTTATGAAAAGGAAAGTATAGTTTAAACAATATTTTATTTAAGCTATGCTGTTATGATGCAGGACATGATTTATACAGTATTATAATGTAGTACTGTACTACTTGTCCACAATAACCCCTCCAATTCTATTTATAATAAAACATTTTATTTAATTGTAAAAGTGAATTATTGGGCTGTTCCCCCTTTGTGCCAGTTGTCAAGTGGCTGTACCAATCGTGGTTCTGTTCTCTCTGATAATAGTGTTATTTCTACTCAGCAATAGTCCCAAAATGATAAGGACTGAAGGTGCCCACACACATACCGATGTGATCTCAATCACACGATGTGTACGATTTCCCCCTGAACTCTCCCCGGGAGCTCCCTGGCATCCTGCACACGATTTGGTCTGAAAACGCTGCCAATTGGACACACGATCTATCGTGCCTCCTACCTACTCCAGTGCATCCTGACTTGAGATTGTCAGATCTGCCCTACAGCACGGCAGATCTGAAGATGCAATGTGCGACCTGCGGGGACGCGCATCGCATCGTGATCGTGAGTGGGGACTCACGATTTCTTCACGATTTGGCCATATTTTACACGATCAGTCGTTCCAATGCGTCGGATTTGGCCAGATCGGGTAAAATATCGCTATGTGTGTTTGAGAGGTGAAACAACCTTTCTTGGTACTTTACAAAAAATATCAGTTACAATACCAATATGATAAACTGATAAAACGTCACCAGTAATTATAATAGGAATAGAAAGATATTTTTTATGATTGGTGATTGTCCTCGATAATTAATTGCACGCCCAATCTCTTATCTGTAATTTACTGAGTTGTATCAATGGCTAATTAATAGGTTGTAATGAGGCTGGATAAAGTCACAACCTTTGCCACATGTAATACCTCTGCTTGTTTTCCGTGTTTATCATATGGGAGCCGTAAATTTGCAGCCATTAAAATTGCGGATATTAAAAATGACCCAGCATAAAAATAGGTGTTATGTTATTTAATGGGTAAAATGCAGGTAATACAGCATTATTTTTACCATCTAACCCAGTGTTTCGAAAACTAGGTCTAGTCCCCTTACAGTCCAGGTTTTAAGAATATCCATTATTAGTTAAATCAACATTTCTGAGATACTATATAAGTCACGTGTGCTAAAGTATTGATATAATTAAAACCAGGACTGTTAGGGTGCTTTAATGATAGAGTTTGGGAACCAGAAAGAAAAACATTAATATATTTAACGACTCTAATAAGTAGCAAAAACTTATTGTAAAAATATATATATAATCCTAGTTTTTTACGTAGTATAAGGTTTATTCAAAATATGTTATGAACATAAAAGGTCATTTAAAAATCGCAGAATATGTGGAGGTGCAATGCATTTCCCTGTGGCGAATGTGACTACTTGCCCACCTTGGGCCTGACATGCCTACATGACAGTGACGTGCGGTGAGGTAAATGGCTGGGGAGGCACTGGCTAGTATTAGAGCCAGATTTACAGATACATATATGAACTCAAGGGTACATGTGAACATTATACAAAGGTGCAGCAGTATATAGTGCTGGTAATGTGTAGTGTTTTGATCAGGGATGTGCAGAAAAGGTAGACAGGGGAGGCAGTGCCTCACCTGCCATAGACTTTTTACTCAAGAGTTTTGACTATAAAAATGATTAGTATAATACAAAGATATTTATAATATTTTCTTTACATTTTTCTACTGTTACATGCGGGTTTTTGGAACTGACCCTGTAAAAAAAAACATTTTGCCCAGTTTTTGCAAGTTTATGGATCAGGCCAGAAATGCTAATTGTGGTAGCAGTCCGTATATATATATACCTTTAGGACAAAGCCCTTCATTAATTTCAATGTTTTTCTATAATACTCCTTAGTTCACCCTCCTTTATTTAGTAAATTAATTATGAGTTAGCTATTATGACTCTGGACAAAGCAAGTTAAACATCGCAACATGTGTTCACTGTGATTAGCAGTCACTGAAGCTGCAGCAGCTATAACCTCAAAGGTGACCAATTTAGGAAAAAAACAAAAACTCATACATTATTGTCCTACCTTTTGAAACATAAAGACAACAGAGGGGTAAAATGACCAATATGTGGGTTTACTAAAGTTAAGGTGGTATTGTGTACCCAATCGGATTCTGGCTATCATTTATTTGGTACATTGTAGAAAATGATAGCTAGAATGCTTTTGGCAACACCTGAACTTTGGCAAACATGAACTTCATTAAATTTACCCCAGGGAATCGGTCTCAATTAATCTTTAAAGCCACTATTAACTTGATCAGTCAACACTTGCAGTGACAGCTGTTGGATGTGCTGAGACAGCAGTTGGACCTGCCGGGACGGGACTGCTGTTGGATATGCTGTGACTACTATTGGATATGCCGTGACTGCTGTTGGATGTGCTGAGACATGCTGGGACTGCTGTTTTACGTGCCGTGACTGCTGTTGTACGTGCCGTGACTGCTGTTGTACGTGCCATGACTGCTGTTGGACGTGCCGTGACTGCTGTAGAACGTGCCCTGACTGCTGTAGAACGTGCCCTGACTGCTGTTGAACGTGCCCTGACTGCTGTTGAATGTGCCATGACTGCTGTTGGGCGTGCTGTGAATGATGTTGGATACGCCATGACTGCTATTGAATGTGCCATGACTGCCGTTGAATGTGCAATGACTGCGGTTGGATGTGTAGAGACTGCGGTTGGACCTGCTGTGACTGCTGTTTTGCGTGCTGGGACTGCTATTGGGCGTACTGGGACTGCTGTTGGACATGCTGGGACTGATGTTGGATATGCCGTGACTGCTGTTGAATGTGCCATGACTGCTGTTGGATATGCCGAGACTGCGGTTGGACATGCTGGGACTGCTGTTGGACGTGCTGGGACTGCTGTTGGACGTGCCGAGACTGCGGTTGGACATGCTGGGACTGCTGTTGGACGTGCCAAGACTGTGGTTGGACATGCTGGGACTGCTGTTGGACGTGCCGAGACTGCGGTTGGACATGCTGTGACTGCTGTTGGACGTGCCGAGACTGCAGTTGGACATGCTGTGACTGCTGTTGGACGTGACGTCCCGTGACTGCTGTTGGACGTGCCGAGACTGCTGTTGGGCGTGCCAGGACTGCTTTTGGGTGTGCTTGGACTGCTGTTGGGTGTGCTTGGACTGCTGTTTATTGTTGGACATGCCCTGCATACTGCCCCATTTTCTATGAGCTTCTGTTTCTTTGACCAAAGCACGTCACGTAAACAGCAAAGCCTTAAATGTGCGACTCTTTAGAATGGTAAAATACCATGGTAATATGTCACATTATTATTATGGGACAGTTTATATACATGATGGAGAGCCCTCTACAGGATAAAATAACTACCATTCATATTTTTAGCAGAATTATGCTTCACAAAGTTCTGTAAGACTCTTCCGCTGTCTCTCTCTCTGAATGTGTTCTAAAATCAATTCAGAAGATAATCTTTGCTGTAGTAACCCCATTGCTTTCCCCCAGACATAGGAAACCTTCAGTGCTACAGCTATTATTAATATACAAATCCTGTCCCATCTGTACACTTCCTGTTCTTTCATTTCAAAATGCTATGCCAGTGTTTCCCTATCACATTATATATGTATATATATATATATATATATATATATATATATATACACTGTATATATAAAACATTTTAAATAGCTTTCACTGACATATATCAATCCAATTTTACGGGTGCTTGTCCTCCAAGATATGTCTGCAGATGCATCTGTGTTGGAGCATACATATAGAGTATATTTTTAGATACAGTATATACTTAGTTGTATTTTTTTTAATGTCTGTAAGAAATGCCAGCTGCTCAATGAAGTAGAAGTTAAATCTAGAAATAGCTTTATCTCCTAAAACAAATGCTATATTCAGTATGTATGCTTCCCATATAAAGCTGTACAGGTAATAAGAAAAGTTATTTGTTAAAAGACTATAAATCTCGTACCCCTGACAGTCTATCACCTATGTGACAAAATATTTTCTGTGTAATTATTCATTTAAGAATGGCTACCGTATGCTAGTTGACACCTGTCACATACATGTGAGGAAACCACATAAAACAGAACCAGTTCACAAGTAATTAACTATTAATAACTCCACTGTTCAGTAATTAATATGGTAACAAATTCACTAAACTACTGTTAAAAAACACAGTTTACTGGCTCCCTTTTTTATAACATAAGCTATGTTACTATAGCTTGGTGCAAATACACTTAAACATGTTAGAGTGTGACAGAAATATGGAAATCTAAAAATTAAAGATTTCTATTTTTTCATTCTGTTTTGTTGTGTTTGTGAGAAATTCTGACCCCTGAAACCGATATTAATACTTTACCTCAAAAACTCAATTATTATTTTTGTTGTTTAATACTTATGTACAATATAATACTTACCTGTGTAAGAAATGTACAATCTGCAATGCCTAAAAATGTTTAGTGCTTTGGAATGTTAATGTCCATTTGACAGTACTTTGTTGCCTATTGCATTGTTGCTATACTACTTCACTGATAAGTCATCTACACACAGAGAAGGAAGCCATTTTGTCAAATTTATGACAGTGTAGGCTATAAATTCCCTAGGACTTAAAGAATCATCGAGGTATAATGGGGTAGATGTATTATAGCGGCACTTAACGTGCCGCTATAACGCTTCCCGCTTCGCCTCTTTACCGAGGCGAAGCAGGAAGCACTACCGATGAGATGTATAAACATCTCATCGGCCGGAGAGGGGGAGCGTTAACTCCCCCCTCCGGCGCTACCCGCTAGAGACAGCAGCCCATCAGCCTAGTGCTGATGCGCTGTGTCTCTGTCCCGGCCGGCTCCACTGAGCATGCGTGGGATCTCGCAAGTATCGCGAGATCCCCGTGTGGAGCCCTGGAGCCGGTAGCCGCCGCAGCAGGGACAGTGCAGTCCCTGCTGTGGGGATAGGCTAGCGCTAGGCTGTAGCTGTCGATAACGACAGCTACAGCCGGCCGAACGGTCAGACGATCTGACCGTTCGTACATAGCTCAGGCTATCAGCGCTGCTATCTTGTAGATAGCAGCGCCGATAATGACAGGGCGCATAGCACCCCTGTCATTTACCGCCCAGACCCCGATCATACATCGGGAAGAAGCGGTATCAGACCGTTTTTGGGCTTCATACATCTACTCCAATGTGTCATCTACAGCATGCCTCCAGAATTGATAAGCACTATGTTGATGAATATTAGTCCAGTGAACAAGATCGTAACATATATACTTTCCCATATACTGGAGGCTGCAGTTTCTGCATTCCAGTGTCTGCTATATTACATCTGCCAGGATGACCTGTCTAGTAGAGGCCTTATAATCGGAGATGTAGGCCAGTAGCAGCTCTTGTGCTGGAATTTGCCAAGTTTACTTCAAGTGTAGTGGAACCTCATAGAAAACCACTGCCATATACTGTGGAATATCAACATTTACTTGTTGCTTTTCGTCTTCATGATGATGTCACTGGGAGGTCACATTCCACATATAAAATATCTGTTGTGATTGTATAGTGGAATGAGGACATGAAGAAACTACTGGTTTATGGCCTGTTTATTTGCTCCATTTTTTTTATTGGTTTTTACAATTACCGGCTGCTTTTCCATAGAGTTCTGCTTACCTGCAACATGTGACTTACAAATGTGCACCATAAATTGCATTTTTTAAATGTTCCTTATTGTAGTATGTGCTTTATAAAACATTGTACACTTTCTGTATTTTTTTTTTTTTTTACTATACATAAAATCTGAGAAAAAGCTATATGTATTTTGCCTCAAGATTCCTCTCTGCAGTTACCTATACAGTATTTTAGGGGGTGTTATAAACACGAGCAGGTCTTCCTATATCATTCTTCATACTACTGTGTGGAGACATTGCTAAACATTTCCTCACCATCAAATAGGGGGAGTTTATGAATGAATGACATCATCATGGGTTTGAATTATTGAGTCAGTGGGGGAGATTCAGTTGTTAATGGGCGGCTTTTTTTTTTTTTTAGACGCCCGATAGAGCAATTCAATTGTTGCTCTGTCGGGGCGCAATAGCCGCCGGCGCCGGCATTTCTGCACGCACTCAAGAGTGCGCGAGCAAAAATGTGACTGAAACACCCTGGTTAGGGCACGCTAAGCGCAGATAGCGCACCCTAACCAGAAATTAAGACTGGTTTAGCCGTTTTAGACGGCTAAACCTCGTTCCTTCAATCGGCGAAGAGGGCGATAAGTAATGAGCGCCCAGAACATTTGAATAGCAAACTGGGTGCTCATTAGCACGCCCAAAAAAACAATTGAATCGCCCGCACAAAGTTTTGAATAAAATGATGTCACTCATCCAGTGCTTTTAATGTCTCTTAACTTCAGAAATGACATAAGACATAAAGAAATGTTGGGATAAAAACATCCAAGCCCAATTTAATACAATTCTTCTGTTTTAGCAGCTATCTTTATTAGGTTACCCAGCCCCTTACCCAGGTTAATTACCTGCTCTAATGTCATTTAAGAGGTATTAATTTCGTTATACAGTATGTCACCCTCTAGTCTACACTATAGCAGCATTGACCTAAAGATTCAATTAACATGATTTAAGACATATTTAAAGAAAATTAATTAAAGGGGAATCTCTAACACTGAACACAGTATAAACCACAACCTCATTGTTCATCATCAAGGTTGGGATCGGGTGATGAGACGGGGATGTGGTCAAATCTGGAAAGGCATGGCCAGGTTTCCTAAAAAAAAGAAAAATTAATAGAATAGTTTGTGCCGCCTGACTCCGGGGTCATCGGCAACTGCATGAGGGTCGCATATGGCCGCACAGACTGAGATCACTATCCTCAACCCTACGTTCCTTTCCCCCTCCTGACAGACACAAAACTGCTCACATGCCCCCACTACCCAAACACAGATCATTCACCTCAACCGCAACTTAGGGATGGCCATCGGTATGGTAACCATCGATGGCAAAATAGCAATGGCTGTCGATGGTAACCAACCATGCAATGGATGACCATCAATGGCCAATCAGAACTGGAGGGCGTGGTGTCGGGGGCGGAGCTATGCTGTGTGTCGCTGCACCATATAAAGAAATAAATAAAAATTATTCGGTTATACTTTTGCATCGATGGAGGGAAACCATATGGTTATCCCCCATTGATGGGAAAAAACATGACATCGGCCATAAACCATTGATGACTGATGGCCATCCCTACCGCAAATCCTCCCCCACAGATAAAGGCTACTTCCCTCAACCCTACACCCTTTCCCAGACCGACACAGAGCGCTCCTCCCCACCGACACAGAGCGCTCACAGTCTCATCCTGGATCACTACACCTCACTCATCTCATTCTCAGCTGCTAAGCTGCTCTTCCTGGGGGCCGGCTGATGTTGTGGCGGCGCTGGATTGAAGCACCCATGATGTCAGTGCTGCACAACCATGCCCCCATGTACATTGCGGGGATCATTGTCTGCTGATCCCAGCGCTTTGTTGTACAGGGGCACTGGCGGCCGCATAGGGGAACATCAGTCCACCTCAGCAGCGCTGCAAAGGGGGACAATGGTAGCAGACCCAGGCGCCTCCAATAAGTCCAGGCCTGGGTAATTAGTATGCCCCTCTTGGATCCCCTGTTCATGCTTCTTGGTGTATGACAACAGAAGGAGACCATAGTGATGAAACAGTGCCCTGTCCTGCATAGAGGAAAGACTTATCACCCATCCTGAGCACATGCACTATGATGGGCATAATAAAGTATACAAAGTACCATATGCATCTGGCAGCAATACAGTTTCCCCAATAAACCTCCTATTTCAATACATATAAACCATGTAGCAGTATGTAAGTCCATATTATCTGTGTATTTGTATTGTCCCGCTATTGTTCACTGTTGTCAGGCTAGAAGGAAGAAAGCAACATGACTTTGTCCCCTTCCTATTTATCTGGAGCTGGTGAATATCAGAGAGACTATAAAAGTATCAATTGTTAACGCCTTACTGTTTGATGGACAAGATTCATTTTGTTAAAACAAATAGTGGAACTCCCTCGTTCGTCTCAGCTACTGAATTATTGTCATTGTCTATAAAATGAATGACATACTCTCGCTGATTGTCATGGAGACTACCTGAAATAATAGCAATCTCCCTGACACCCTGATGAGTCTAGCAATCTCCCTGATTGCACCTTACCCCCATTATGTATGGTAAATAAAAGAAATCAGAGATAGATACATTCAAATGGTATAATCAGTGCTTTTTTCCTACATTGGTTATAAGGCACAATGGGCCTGATTCAGACCCGCTCGTGAGTGCTCGCAAGCGGGTCGATGTTGCCCAAGTGCGCATGCGCACGACGGAGGCGGCTCTGTCGTGCGCATGCGCGAGACCCGAATAACGACGGCCAAACCGTCATTATGGGTCTCGCACCAAAGGGGGCGTGCTGTCGATGGTAATTGACAGCACGCTCCCTTTGGTGGGCGTGCCGGGGGCGTGGCTGCCCAGACGGAGGCGTTCCCATGGGAACGCCTACCGTCTGGGGCCGGCCCCACTGACATCACTAGTGATGTCAGTGGGAGTGCTTTTGGCTCTGATAGAACCAAAAGCACTCCAGGGCTTGCGGCAGCGAGACCCTACCACAAGGGTCTCGTCGCAAGCCCGATGGGCACGATGGTCTTGACCATCGCGACCATCATTTTGGCCGCTCGCTATAGCTGTGGGTGGTCACCCACAGCTATGCGAGCGGCCAGGAGGCCACTCCAAAAGGTAGGAGGGACGGCCTGGATCAGAGCGTCCAACTCTGAATCAGGAACAATGATCCCTATGGCTACATAGATTTTCATATAAGGTTTCTCTTGGCCACTTATACGGAACCCCTTGTAATACACAATACATGAGCAATCCCTGAAATGTATCAGTGTGTTTTCATCAATAATTAGATCTTACTACCTGCTTTGGGGCTCATTTACATTTGGCTGTAAGTCAGCTTTATGACACATCCCTCAGATGTAGCAGTAGACGTCCACTCAGGGGCATAGAGAGCCATGCCGGGCCCCGGTAAATAGGGGCGTGGCATAATCACGGGAGGCGTGGCCACGCCCCCCTTGGGAAAAAAAAGATTGTTTTGCAGGGGAGGGGGCGCTGTGAGCCCCGCAGCCCGGTGCAAAAGCCAGAGGGGGGTGCGATCAGTGTGATCACTCCCCCTTCAGGCATAGGAGATTTCCGTGGCTGCTGCTTAGCAGCCGCAAGCAATCTCCCGCTGCAGCCCAGCACACGCTCTGTGCTGGGCTGCTGCAGAGGGAGAGAGGAGGGAGGAAGTGAGGGGGGGCCCGGGCCCAGGTTAAACTGTACCCGCTCCCCCCCTCTCGGCGCCCCTGCATCCACTTTACCGCTGCGTTCCTAGGTGTTACTCTTACAATCTCCCTGAAATGCTTTTTCAAAAGTAGGCAAGTATGACTAATGGCCGCGGGTGGCCCCTCTTATTTTTTCAAGGGAATCCTAAACTTTATAACATTTTTAGACATCATCCCAAACAGTCAGGGCAATGTATGCTGGTGATTCAGCCAATCACAGAAGAAGTCGCAATAGGCACAAAATATGGAGCAATCCCTTGGAAATATTGGGAAGCACTTAGAAATGTACTCCTTGCCTTTGAATGCACATCTGAACATACATACTGCATACAAGTCAGATAAATCAGTAGTAAATAAAAAGACAGCTCAATTTGATCAGCTTTACAAACTAGTTTTAACATCTCATCAAATGTTTTATAGTAAACCATCCTCAGCTGTTTATTTTGACCTAGCCCCAAACTTACTTCTGTCTTGAACACCATTGTAATGAAGTAGGGTATCAGGCATCCATAAATCCAGATTTAGCCTTCTCAGCACCCCTTCTCTCAATACAAGGACAGCAACTGAGGATGTTACCTGCAGAACTTTTAAGGAACATTTAGAGTTGGACTTTAACAGTGATGTGCGGTGTCGAAGCTGGATTAGTGGCTGAGACAGAATCAGCATAGAAATTAGCGTGCGCGACACCATTTTGCAAATGACAGCTAGACTCCATTTTAGAAACTAGAATCTGCAAGACGCCATTTTGCGACCAGCGCCATTTTTAAGTTACAACTCACCAGTTGTAAGTTGTAAGTACAGATGGCAATGTTTTTTGATAATCTACCAAGGGCAACTGGAAGAACAGCTTCCTGAGAAAAAGTAAATTGAATAGACAATGAGTGTTTTTACATACAAATTGGGAATCCCTGTATGCAGACAAGTATAGTTGTGGCAATTGTAATATAATCCAGGCATTGATCTACACAATTGGATTTGTCTGAATCCTAAACAGGTTTTAGCCCCACACCCAGACAGGATGGCCTCAGCTTCACAGCTTGGGGTAACACATTTGCATTCACACAAGAGTCTGGGAGAACAAAGGATTTTTCTTTAGAGCCTGGGAAAGGTGGGGGCTGCTGAGAGAGGGGGGCGTGTGGAGATTTAAGTGCACCATTTTTCATACACACATTAATACGCACAATTGCGCTGGTAACTAATCGCATATTAGTGAATGCATAAGACCTTGTATGAAAACACTGTTTTATTAGCTAAATGCACACGCATCTGTCCCCAGTTAACTAGCGTCTTTATATCAAACCCCATATACTCACACATTACATATTCACATACAAGGTTCCATAAGCTTTAAGGTATAAGATTTAAGTTGTTCATTTAGTATAAATGCTATGAAATAAAGATTGTTTGGTAACTAAGGTTTTATACATGCTAAGTAAGCCGTGTTTGGTTTTGTACTGATGCATACTCTTTCCACAGTATTCCGGTGATATTGGTGGGGAGATCGCATCATGCATTCTCGAGTTATGGACCGCAGAGACTTCAAGCAACAAAATGTATATGATATAAATAACTGTTAGGATGTTGCATGGGGTGGGAGGGCAGAGACCCCCAGTTGCTGGAGGCTGGGTTGAGTCTATTTGAATCAGCCTGTTAAATGCTCTGTAACAGATGCTTCCCCCTTGAGGACCAATGGCATCAGCAACAAACTTCTCTATTGTGTTGTCTATTCCTGGGGGGTATATATGTGTGCTCCAACACTGGGGTCTTAGTCTTCGTGCTGAATGCTGATAGACGAGGGGTTTCTTGCTGATGCCTAACATCTGGTCCGGAAGCGCTGCGTATGTATACTGTACTTGGGTCTGTATAATTCCTTTGCGCCGAATTGTGTCTGGATCAATAACGTGTAACTGACTGTACTTTTACCTGAATAATACTTGTGCTTTGGAACCACAGATTCCAGGTCCTAAGTCTTTATTTACTGTATGACTGCGTACGCAAATTAGCGTCATCCTTAGAAGGTATAGGCAGGATATTACAAGGTATAGGAAGGAGTGTATAGAGGTTCTGATCCAGTATCATTAGCAGTCAGGTGAGGCTGAGCCTTTCCTGTCATACTTAGGTATAAAGAATTTTGACTATAAAAATTTATAAGAAAAATAAATATCTTCTTTGTATTACTCTAATCATTTTTATAGTCAAAACTCTGGAGTACAAAGTGTATGGTAGGTGAGACGCTGCCTCCCCTGTCTACCTTTTCCTCACATTCCTGATCAAAACTCACCAAATGTCCAGCACTATATACTGCTGCACCTTTGTATAATACCCACATGAACCCTGGGGTTCATATATGTATCTGTAAATCTGGCTCTGATACTGATATCGACATAACAGAGCCATGCGCTGCAGAACCTTTGTGGCGCCCTATAAGTAAAGGATAACAATAATAACAATAATGCAGTCCACTCATGCAGCCAGTAAGTCTCACAGATTAAGGCCCTCATTCAGAGCCACTCGCTAGCGGCAGTACGCTCGTTCCGAGCGATGTTCGCACATCTGCGCATGCGTACGGTTTTTAGTACGCATGCGCGAACCAGTCAGTGCGGACGAAAATCATTTGTACGCAATATAGCGAGTGCCTGCTATTTTGAGTGACAGAAAGAGGCGTATGTGGGTGGTAACAGGGGAAGGTGCTTGAAAACGGGGAGTGGAGATCCGTTCGCAGGCGTGCTTAAAGGTCAAAACGGGCGTTTTATGGGTGTGCATAATTAATATAGCAGCGTCAATGACCACGTCACTTGGTTTTTTTTTAACTCAGAACTGCTCGCAAAATAGTGGTTGAAAAAACCAACCACAAGAATAGCGAGCAGTTCATACGCTGGGCGATGTACTCGATTAATCTAATAAATAGCGGACATGACGTATGGTGCGAGCGGCCAGGGGGTGTTTTTAAGAAATAAAAGAGCGTATGTTTTGCTCGCTCGTTCAGACTTAGAGGTGTGAACAGACTGCAATGTGCGAACTAATCATTTGCATAGCAACCCTTGTTTTTGAACGAACTAACGCAAATAGCGAACGGCTCTTAATGAGGGCCTAAATCCAAGTAGCAAAACACCACACAATTTTAAGTGACCTTTTGCACTTACAGCAAAGCTAAGGGGGAGTTGTGACCTAGGTGCTGAACGTGGGGGAGCACCAGAAGAGCAGCCTAGAGGAGGAGCCGTATAGGCAGTGTCACAGAGTGTTATGCCCCCTTCTCATCACTCAGCACCTCCACAGCCCACCACTCAGCATAGCTCCTGTGTCTGGCCTCGAAGGACATGAAATATTACTCCCAAGAGTCCAATAAAAACAATTGTTTTGAGGAACTCTCAGTTTAGCACGACTCTGATTACTGTATTTTCCTGTAATATGTTTGTAACTGTTATTTCCAGATGTCTCCATCAGCTAATTAATTAATAACTGTTCCAATATAATTTATTTGCTGCTAATACTCAATGACACTGAGCTGAATCTGGTGAAAAAAAGCCAAGCTTCAGCCCAGATTTGCCCCAAACATAATACTGTAAATTCCAATGGTCTCCATTTATCGTCGTCATCCTCCTCCTTCTTATGCTCCTCACCACTTTCCCATTTTCAATACCAAAATGTTCTAAGTGCTGAATTGCAAATATGTCTCATCTTCTAAATATTGTTGTAAGTGTGCCTTTGAAGCATACGATCATTACATAAGTGCACTCTTCACATGTGGTTATACAGTCTTTGGGCCTCATTCAGACCCACTCACAAGCGGCTGTCCGCTCGCAAGTGGGTCGATGGTGTGCACTGCGCATGCGCACGACGGAGGGAGCTCCGTCGTGCGCATGCGCACGACGGAGGGAGCTCCGTCGTGCGCATGCGCCAGACGCGACGAGCGAAGGACTTTCCTTCGCTCGTTGTGTCTGATCAAAGGGGGCGTGCTGTCGATGTTGATTGACAGCACGCCCCCTTTGGTGGGCGTGCCGGGGGCGTGCCTGCCAGACGGAGGCGTTCCCAAGGGAACGCCTACCGTCAGAAGCCGGCCCCACTGACATCACTAGTGATGTCAGTGGGAGTGATTTTGGCTCTGATAGAGCCAAAATCACTCCAGGGCTTGTGGTCGAAAAACCCGACCACAGGCTTCTGGTCGCACTGGCGATGGTCGCGATGGTCAAGACCATCGCGACCATCATCCTGCACGCTCGTATGTGCTGTGGGTGGTGACCCACAGCTATACGAGCGTCCAGGAGGATGCTCCATTTTTATGGAGGACGGCCCTCATTCAGAGCGAGCGCTCTGCTCAGAGCGTCCGGCTCTGAATGAGGGCCAATGTTCCTTTTGTTTTATAGTTTTTTCTTCTGTCTTTTAATGAAAGGTTATTTTTTGATTTTACTTAATATGGACAAATGTCTAAATTTATATAACGAAATCTTTGGCAAAAAAATAAAAAAAAATCAACAAAAATGTTGATCATGGTTCCATGATTGATCATAACTCTCTTTTTATAAAAAGAATAAAAAAAACCTACAATTTGTTGACCAAAGAAAGGAATAAGAAAAAAAAATACAAAATTCTAGCATGTTTTAAAACTGGGGTTTAAAATAAAACAAAAAAAATGTGTAATATGATGGGGTCGTCACTGTGCAAACAGAGGAAAACTACATTAGCATACCTGATCAAGGGTACTGGCCAGCTGCAAACACTCTCACATGAGTCATTTAAATGATCTCATATAGCTGTGCTTAATGACAGCAGTGTTGTCAGCTGTGATGGTGCTGCAGCAATCATCCAATGGGAGTCGATGAGTTCATGTTGCAGGTCATCATCATCATCATCATAATTCTGGATTTGTACCTTCCAATGAGCCATAGATCTATAGTTATTATTATTATTATCATTTATATGGCGCCACAAGTGTTCCGCAGCGCCTTACAAAATACATAGGCAAATAGGTTGACTTACAGTGACTTACATTACAATGCAATACAGGACATGGATAATATACATTGCTACTTTTGCGACCATAACACCCAGATAAGCAACAGAGCAAAGCAACCAAATGTTAGGTGCCCTAGTGGGGAGTAAGAAGTAGATGAAAGTAGAGTAAGGATAAGCACAAGAGGGTAGAGGGCCCTGCTCATAAGAGCTTACATTCTAAAGGGGAGGGACAAACAGGTGTGACACAGATGGGGTAGGCAAGGAGGCAGGAGCATGTAGCAGCAAGTTAGGATGAGAGCTGGAAGGCTTTGATGAAGTAGTGGGTCTTGAGAGCCCATTTGAAGGATTGTAGAGAGGTGGAGAGTCTGATAGGAAGAGGGAGAGAGTACCAAAGGTGGGGAGCAGTGCAGGCAAAATCTTGGAGGCGGGAGTGGGAGGAAGTAATCAATTGGCATGAGAGGCGGCGTGCATTTGTTGAACGAAGAGGGCGGACAGGAGAGTGAAGGGAAATTGGGCATCATCTATCACTGAAAGAATAGGCTCCGCTATATACAGTACATAAAGTGCTAACTACACTTCCAATGGAATTATTCAATTTACCGCGTCTCAGATTTCTCGGTAAAGCACTAACTTCTCTCTGGTACTGTACATTTATCTTTCTTCTAAGAAAGGTTGGTGGTGCCGCAGAGAAAGCAGAAAGCCGGAGAGATTTCTTTTGAATAGATAGAACTTCCTGACCAAACATGGCTGTCCTGGAAGAGTTTTCGCTAGCTCTATAGTTAATTACTGGGCTATCAAGTGCCATGCCTATATTCCTATTTATGAAGGTTACCTGTGAGTATACAGGTAACCGATCTGACCATGGAAAGAGCAACAATTTCAGGATTGTGGGAGGAAATAAACATTATTTCATGATACTGACCATCTACATACATTGCATTCCTCAGAGGAAGGAGATAAGTTTTTCGCATCATCTAGCCTACATTGATATTACATCTGCCTCCAATGTGATTATTGTCACCATGGTACTGGAAAGAAGAAGGGGATGATGACATTTTGTTTCTGAAGTCAGTGCAGTGAGATGTCACAGTCATTCTGCCACAAAGTGTGCTTTTGGCAGAGCCGGCTCTAGACAAAGTAGTGCCCTAGGCAAGAATTTGGGTGGTGCCCGGGCATAGGATCCTGAAAAGTGTGTGGCCTCATAGAAGGGTCGTGGTCTGACTGTGGTGTGGCTCCTTCCCCATTGTGCTGCCCTCACAGCACCCTTCACAGCACAGTGCACCCAGCACAGCACCCTTCTTCCAGCACAGCACTCATCACACCACTCCCAGCACAGCACCCATCACCCCTCTCCCAGCACAGCACCCATCACCTCTCTCCCAGCACTGCACCCGCGCTAACCACTAGCCATCATCCAGGTGCCCCGTCCCCGCAAACCGCTGCTGCCCGCTCACTGTTTGCTGCTGCCAGGCCTGATTGGAGCTGTCGGCTGAGCTCCAATCATGGACTCTGCACAGTGACAGTAACAGTTCCCATAGTCTCTGCCCAGCCAGCAGCAGGTGCCCCAGCTGTGCCTGCCTCAAACCTCTGCCAGCCCTAGGCAGGCTTGGGTGCATCTTGGCAGTCCAAATGCCTAGGACCGGCTCTGGCTTTTGGTGCTGAATTGTAGCCTAGGACCGGCTCTGGCTTTTGGTGCTGAATTGTAGCCTAGGGCCGGCTCTGGCTTTTGGTGTTGAATTGTAGCCGTTACTATGGCCTCGGAAAATATCATAACGTGAGATAACACCATTCTGACACCAGCCTGACTGGGAATAATTTTGCTTGGAATACAGTTGTGAGAATGATATTTAATATAGAATAATTACATGAGCAGATCTACTGAGGGATTTTCATGAGGATAGCTAGGGTAAACCAGTCATAAGAGATGAGCCAGGACACAACAAAAGAAGTTGTGAAACATGTCATGTGCCAAATGATCTATCCACAATTATCTTTCAATCAATCTCTCCATATCTTCTGATATTCCCCTTTGTATTTGAGTGATAGATAAATGACTGTGCCATGATATGCTTATGATAGGTATTTAATTTTTTCTTCTATGCCAGTGTAACAATGTTGGCTTGCAAATCTGTGGCAGAAAGCAGTTGTTTCACCAGATAATGCATCCAGTAGGCATCCTGTCAGTCTAATTCATAATGTGACATAATGGTGGGTCTATCATTTTGGGTGTGGCCAAAGCTGAAAGTATGGTAGACTCTGACAGCAGATACAACTCAACTTTTCCGACAATCGCTATCATTTCCCCAGTACAAATTTCACTTAGGTTAAGAAATGTTTTGCGGTATATTCTTTAAATGATCACACTCCTACATCCTGTAGTATTAACTGCTACTTACCCAGGGCTGGTAAGAAAATATTGGGGCCTGGTACACTCATGTTTTTGGGCTCCCTCATCCCTTCCCAGTAGGTACAGTCCTGTAAGCTGAGTTATATTGTCTTGCCACTGGTCACTAGAGTTGATGATGCCCAGGGTAAATAAAGGAAATGGTGCCTCTTGAAAATTCTGGCATAATACTTACTATATACTTACTGTATAATGGTACTTAAACACATGGGCAGGGAAGAAAAACTGCAGCCGAGTGCAGGATCCACACAGAGTGGCAGCCATTTTCTTTTGGTCTGAATGGGTGTGCAAATGGCTGCTGACTATAAAGGAGCCTGACGCCACAGGCCAGCTCAGGCCCAAAACAGTAATCTCTAAAATATTAAATTGTATCTTCCCGGAGGGAGCTACTCTGCTCCGAGGTCCAGTCCTGTGCTGTTCAGGTGTTTCCAAGACATTTAAGGAAAAAAGAGAATATGCTTTTGATTTGTTGTGGGACATTTGTTCAATCCACTAAATATCTACCTCCAGTATAGGCTGATGGGAAAACATTAACATGATACATTTCTAATGACGGGTTGGTGAGTGATTGTCTTCTGACCCACAATTAATTACTCGTTTGGCAGTGTGTCACATGCTCTCTGACATCAAAGCATACCTGTCTACTCTTCTGAAGCATCCTGGAGAGGTTGAGGCTACATGCCCTTCGTGCTAGGGATCTGGAAGTGACGTGCAGTGAGGATGGAAATGCAGTTCAATGCCCATAAAGTCCGCCTAGAGAAGAAACGTATCTTCTCGCTTCGCTCTTCACGCTTCGGGCACGCTCGCCATAAGATTATATTCCCCATCTATGTCCACGTGGATGGTAGGGAATGACGTTGGACAGCTGATGACATCAGGGTCCTCTCCACAAAGGGAATCTAGACAGTACCATCCTTCAGAATCCCGAATTTCAGTTGTCTCTCCCATAAGCCAGGAAAGTGGGAGGCCACCTGTTGGCACATCTTACTGATGATGCAGTTTGCGCTGAATCTCATCAACGTGGGTCTGCCCCCACCTGATAATGCTGGAAATTGAGGTATTGTATAGCAGTTGTCGAGACCACAATGACGCACTGCACACTTCCCCCCTCGCCGCATGTGGATCCCCGACTTAACTGCGTCCTCAACTATGCCTCAGTGCTCAGAAGGCACACCAGGACACATTTGGTCGATTTCCCAGGGGCTCCTCTCTCTTGTGTATAAGTTAAATTTAAATAGTGATGTTTTTTATTGGATATCTATTTGTCAGCCAATGTCCAGACACTTGTTAAGGTTTCATTTGTTCACTTGCAGAGGTGCAATAGGTCATCTGATAAGCCCCCGAAAATTAACATTCTTTATTGAGCTTATCGTGACAATAAGAAATATTCTTTTTAGGACATTTATCCTTTTTGAAGTTGCCGGGACACAGGCTCTGATAAGAGCCCATCCTGGTGTTCAGGAAGAAGTAATGTGATAGCACACGTTCAGACCCAGCCGCACATGCACTGTGCGAGAAACATGAAACGGCCATCACAGTCATTTCAGTCCACTGAAGAGGGATCATAAGATCCCATTCAGGATGAGCGCCCCCTATAGGGAAGAGCACGCTAATACTTTCTTAGTTAGCCCTGATAGTCTGTTTTCAAAGGATTGACCTCAATTGGTATTTAATAACTAGGTCCCATTATACAATTTTACAGCTTTTCATGAAGTCGGTAATAAATATACATCTAATTTACTGTTTTTAATCTTCCTCCATAATTTTTTACAAAACGTTTCTATAAATGACTAAACAAAAAGAAATACATAAATAGATAAGGACAGGTTATGATCTGATATATGGGTGATCAAGAATTATGTGTTTCATTCTCATCTGAACTGCCAACATGTCCTAGATATTACATTATTTCATGTATTGCACTAAAATCTACGTAAGTTGAGATAACACATTTGGTATCTGGGCTTTCACATACAACAAGGGCTTCCATTAGAGCCGTCCTCTTTGTACTTTATATGCAGGACTCAGAATAGCACGTAACTATGATACACCCCCCACAACACACCCCATCATACTTATGAAATGGTTCTCTTGCATCCATTTGCATTGTTGCATGGGAATCCCTCCCTTAGATATTAATGACTAATTAAGGAAAAAGTGTTTTTTCAATGTATTGCCTTGGTATTTTAACAACTATATATATTGACAAGTAACAAACAATATGGGGCCAAATGTAATAGGGTGAGAGTTAAACTCTTAAAAATTGTATTTCCAAACAGGAAACACCTGGATGAGAGCTTAAGGGGCATATGTATCATAGCTTGATGTGAGATAAAATTGTGAGATATATATCACCAACCAATCAGCTACAAACTATCATTTCTTAAACACAGCCTGCAAAATGTAAGTTAGAAGCTGATTGGTTGGTGATATATATCTCACAATTTTATCTCACATCAAGCTTTGATACATATGTCCCTTTATCTTGACAGTTTTTGAGTCTGAAAAAGAGTTTTCTCTCACATTTTCTAAACTCTCACCCTATTACATTTGGCACATGGTCTTCATTTACTCAGGTTCTGAATTATATAAAGGGTAATGGGTGGGATGCCGGCGGTCAGGATCCCGACGCTGTTGGAATTCCGGCGCCAGTATTTCGACCGTCAGCATCCCGCACGTCGGGATGCTGACTACATCCCCATGACTTAGAGTCATATTCAATTGGTGCGGATCCGCGATACTTTTCCGCCTCCCAGACTTCTCGCCCACATCGCGTCTTTTGTAGGTGGAAAAGTATCGCGGCCATGCCCGCTTTACCCCGTATTCAATATGGAAGTATGCGAAAACGGGACCCGGCGAAACTTGAACAGGCGAAAAGTCCTGTCAGATTTGGGGAAATCAGCCTGACACACCCCAAAAGATGCTCTGACATGGGGGTTCACTATGGTACCCCCCAATTTGGCTTAATGAAGGTATTTGGTGTTTTAAACGGGCTCAATAGCTGCTAAATAGCGCTTTTGTATAAGTAGTGCAGAATAGTATTCTGGTGTTTTTATTGCAGAAATAACTTATCCCAGGAAATTTGGGGTACTTGAAAATGGGGGCCAGCATATTCTAAAGTTGCTAAAGTTAAGTTGAAAAAATCGTGAAAAATCCACCTGCCGCAAGCCCCTGCAATGAAAAAAACACTTGGGGCATACTTGGGGACCCCCCAGAGTCAAGTTCGCTAGTTTTTATCTTTGTCCCCGAACATTTTTTTTTTCGCCCCCAAATTCAAAGTGATTTTTTTAGGGTGACCTTAAGTGTTTTTTTTTTAATTCTTGACACAGTTTACCTTTGGGGGACTGTCTGAAGGCTGCACGGGGGTTCCTACAACGTTGCACCCCAAAACCCCAATTCTGCACTTTTTTCCGCCTGGTATTCATAGGCGATACTTTTTTGCCTATTACATTGCATTGACTTCCCGCCTAGGCAGAAAGTCTTCCAAATTGAATACGGAGTAGAATCAAAACAGGCAAAAATGATGTCATCAGCGAAAAGTTTTCGCCAAAAACACGCGAAAACGGCTTTTCGTTTCAAATTGAATACGGCCCATAGTTGTTTAAACAACTAGGATTGTGGACTGTGGATATTCCCACTCTAGCAGTCAAACTCCCCACCTGGGACCGCTCTGCGGCACTGAAAACAGTTCTGTCACTCCAATATATTGTGAGACACAAAAGGGGTAAATAAATGTGTACAGAACAGTGAAGATGAAGATTAGTATAGACAGAGGCTAGCTGTGTTTTCCCCTAGAACATTTCCGGAACAAATAGTGCCAGGTGGTCTGTAATCTCCTATTAATTATACGGCTATGGATATCTGACATTTGTTAAGCCTTGTGATTAATTTTCTTTATTATTAATGCTCTGGGATTAGCCCGGTCCTCCAGAGGTGAAGTTTGGACCCTATAGCAAACTAATTTGCAAGCAGCTGAAATTTGTCAAAATATCAGAATCGCCCAAATTGACCTGGTGATTTCTTGAGATTACAGGAGATATTAAATGTATCCTATGGAGTCACAGATGTTGCTGTCACAGATATAACATCACAGCACATTATACCCAGTAACCAGCAGAGAGCAGGCAAGTTTCACAAAGTTTATATTTTTTTTTCTTTTCCAGGATTTCTTGAAACTTGATCCTTCAGAAGCTTCTCTTCATGCTTTGGAAAATACAAATCAGCAATCCACATTCCTAACCACTTTTTTTTTTTTACATCATCCTATTACTGACAGCAAGCTGGGACTTTCCTCCTGTTACATACTGTCTTGGGGTAAGGCTCCTTTGGGGGACCCCAGTCTGTTCCCAAAATGAAGTTCTGGGTCATTTTCATCCTGTTTCTTGTCAACGAAGCACTTCAAAATGGTGAGTTATTTCACTGCCTCTGAATAGTGCACCAGCAGCACCTTGTAACCAAATAGAGCAGCTTTTGCAGCTTACAGCCTGTGGGACAGGGGGAACTGCAAATGGATTAATCCTGTCAGGAAGCTCAAATAAATATATGAAATCACTGACTGGGAATGTGTTATCAAGACCTTCCCTGCTGATATATCCATGTAAATAGCTGCATATTTGTTATAATAGTCAGATTTGGATACATTTGTATTATTTGGTGTGATGCTATGTTTATTGGTGTCATGTATGGTTATTTTCCTACTAATCGCTGAGGATAAGCCCAGGAATCAGGATCCACTGTGATGTTCCATAGGGAAGAGAGACAACAATTTCATTGTACACAATAAATACACCTGTCCCTCTCACTGCATGGTGTGTATCTGCTTTTATATAAGGTCACTGTCTTCACAGCATTTGCCAGTGGTTTAAAAGCATCAGGATACAATTCTCTTTTGCGATAAAATATAGATATAATGTGCAAATCACGCAGACCGAAAAGCATGTTGTAACCTCGGAGCTTGCAATTTAATTGGAGTTGTTAACAGGAGGAGGATTTTTCTAAATCTTACATTATTGCATATCTTTGGAAATCTTTAATGTTTTTGTGCTATTGTCAAAACGACATGTCTACTATATTAAAAAATACTGTATATTGATAATGGTGTTCATATCTTGCATGCGCTCACACTGTGCATGCCCAGTACAGTTGGTGCATGCATATTTCGCCCATACAGATTTGTATTATTCTGCCTCATATACCTGCCAGTGGCCCTAGTAATGCGTGCACACTGGGAAGTAGAAGCATATACTCCTGGGAAAGCCGTATTGTATGTGAGTGGTAAGGGGCAGTGCAGGTAGCACATCATGATGCCTATGGTTGTGGCACTAGTGAACTGTTGGTGACTAGCTGTTTGTGCACTCTTCACTAACACTGATTGGTCCTTTATTCCTCATTTGGGCATATTGTAGTTTATGCTGTTTTGTGTATTTAAAATATTTATTTTTGCATATATTAGAATTTTTGTTAAAGTTTATTGTTGCGCATAAAAAACAATGTATACAACATGGACGCAAGTAGGACACGTGCCTGTAATATAACCTGGCAATACAGGCTCCTATGCCAACCAGGGCACATCTTAGACTTCTGGGCGGATATCCGGTACATTTGCGCACCCCTTTTTCAGTACTAAATTATCTATATTTTGCAGCCAACCCTGCATCAACCTGAATGTGTACACACATAATAGAGTCAATAAGTGACAACAGAGACAATAAGTGACAACTGAGATAATAAGCTATACATGAAGCAGTCACATACAGTACAATGGAGTAGGGAATAGTTTATATAACTTGCTTAGGGTTAAGCTGTGTACACACCTATGCAATTATTGGTCCAATCACCCAATATCGGCTGATCATAAGTGTCTATGCAGGAGCGTTAGGCGATTAATGGCTTCAATACACCTGCAACTGTAGTATCAAGAGGTCAGATCTTAGGTCCTGCTTACAAATTCTGATGCCCGACCTCCTGATCCACTTCAAAAAAGTATACACTGAGCTAATATCTGCAAAGTGTAAACCCAACTTTGGTGAGGGACATCATCTAAATGGACTTGTTAATAGTTTATACATCTTGCATGGGATAGGAGGCAAATCATATTATGCCAGACACATGATATACACGTTATTTGGTTCCAGACTCCATAGGGATTAGTTCAGGTGCATCATGCATATTTGAATTTGTTAGAATACATGGCGGTGGCCACAATTACAGTACTCAGGGCCTGATTCAGCATGGAACGCACGCTAGCAGACAGAAGCACCCGGCCGCCGCGAAAATATGCTAATCAATGCATACACACAGAGACCGCAGCACAAGATGCAGACGCCCAGCCCTATATTAAGCCGCCCATCTCCCTTTACGCAAAGCCTGATCAGTACGCAAGATAGCGTAAACATCGGTAACATCGAGAACCATCGACCACATTTGCATAATATTGGTTGACCAGGCCTCGCGCAGAATTTTGGCAACTTCCTGTGTGCACAGAGGGCCTGACTCAGAGCCGCTCGTAAGCGGCCGCTCATTCGTTCCGAGCGATGTTTGCCCAACTGCGCATGCGTACGGATCGTAATACGCATGCACGAACCAGTCAGTGTGGCCGAAAATCGTTTGTTCGCTAAATAGCGAGTGCCTGCTATTTTGAGTGACAGGAGGAGGCGTATGTGGGTGGTAACATGGGAAGGTGCTTGAAAACGGGGAGTGGAGATCAGAACGCAGGCGTGCTTAAAGGTCAAAACGGGCATTTTAAGGGTGTGCATAATTAATACAGGAGCGTCATTGACCACATCACTGGGTTATTTTATAGCCAGAACTGCTCGCAAGATTGTGGTAGCAAAAACCACAAGAATAGCGAGCAGTTCATACGCTGGTCGATGTACTCGATTAATCTAATAAATAGCGGACATGACGTAGGATGCGAGCGGCCAGGGGGCGTATTTTTCCCAAAAAACGACCGCAAGTTTTGTTCGCTCGCTAGAGGCGTGAACAGACCGCAAAGAGCGAACGGTTCATTTGAATAGGCACCCCTATTTTCTGGACGAGCGAGCGCTAATTGCGTCCGGCTCTGAATCAGGCCTAGAGTCTCATCATGGCATGCGGCACAGCAGTGGATAATTTAAATGTGCCCAATACCATCATCTCCTCCACACTTCCAACATCAGCACCAAACCTTTGGGTTCAGCCGATGCTGCTTATATGTGTATTATGACTGCCAATGCAGCAATGTTTATAAACCTTGCAGAGGTGATCCTAACATATTTAACATTCATTTGGCAGCCCCACAAATAATAAACTTAAACACAGAAAAATATTGGTTACATTTGCAATTCGATTTTTAAACAGTACAGTGCTGTCACAAGTAAATTAAAATAAAACAAAACTATGGTACCTATTCTTCGAAAATAAATTGAGAGTATTCACAATCTCTTCTTTCGAGCCTTAATTTCAGCAAATTAATGACCTCAACAAGAATTACCTTCCTTGCATATTCATGTTCAATGAAAAGAAAAGCCAGATTTGTCATTCTTGTCTGGCTCAAGGTCGAACGTAAGACATTCTTTATTAATTTCAATTTGGAAAAACTTCTTTCACATGAAAAAAATAGTCACACAGACAGTCAAAAAGAATCTCAAACACAGTCACAAAAAAATCCCATTTCACAATAAATTCCAGAAATTGTAACGCTGCCGATTTTTCTGAATTTTCAACTCTGATTTGGGCAGCCTTGATACCCCTCCGAAGTCGTACAATGCCCACACCAATATCTTCATCACAGAATTCATCAAAAAAGTCAAATTTGGAATATAGTTCTGCAATTCTGCTTCTGTTGCATCACCCAAAGTCTGAATAACAGCGAACATTGATAGAATTGTATCCATTGCCTTAATTCTTCAAGACAGCAATTAAAACAAACATACTAAAGCTAGCTACACACTATACAATTATTGGGCCTTTTTGCCAATAATTTAGTGATCGGTTTAAGTTACTGTATTGTGTGTATGAATGATCGATTTTGCATTTTGCCAATAAAACGTCCACAAATGCATTCTTTGGATTTTTCAATCGAACGGCCAAGAACGAAAATCTCGGCCTCAATTTCCCGATACCGAGCAATGTGTGCATTTTCGATAATCTTCTGCTATTTCCTGTGTTTTCCTGTCACTATGTCGTCCTCCTTGTGGGCGTACATATGCAGAGTGACCGTGGTGTGGTGAAAAATCTTCTTCTAATAGAAAATCTTCGCTTCTAATAAAAAAAATTGCATAATGTGTAGCACAGATATTGGGGCTGGCAATTTGCTGAAAAATCGGCCCGTTTCTCATCTCGATCAAAAAATGTGACAGTGTGTAGCTAGCTATAGAGTCTGATTCAGATGTGTACACTAATGCATTAACAGCTGCGATCCCATACACAGCTGCGTATGAGAATATGCTAATGCATGCAGCCACCTATAAATCTATTGAGACACTTTGCATATCCAAGCAAATGCGTACAAACATCTAGCGGTGGTCCCAGATCCTCCGCTAATCCACCATCTGAGCAATTCTGTAGGCACACAGAACGGTAATGGGAACTGAGACACCCGAGCCGTATTCTCTGCATACAGAAAAGCAGATGTAGGCATTAAGGCAGATACACGCCCGGAAAATGGTCACGACATGCCCACATTTTTGCCACCACTCCCTGAAGGGGTGGATTGGGAATTTAAAGTGGCCTTGAAAAATTAAGAAAGTGGCCCTATTTGCGCACACCTTCTGCGCTTGTCTGTAAAAGTGGGTGTTGCCTTGTGGCAAGGGGCGTGGGCTCATGTGAAATGTCATGTCCGCAAGCCACTACCCCCCAATTTTGTCATGCTGGGAGCATGCCCACCGCTCTGGGAGCTGATAGTCATGTCCCCAGTCTCTCTCTCTCCAATGAATAAGCACAGCGAGCATGTGAATGAGTATTTTCTTATCTATATGATTTCTCTGCAGCGGGAACCTCTGAAGAAATTGATCCTCCCTGGACAGGCAGTGTCTTGAGTTGGTATTTACTATTCATGCAGGAAATCACATGGTCTGGAAGTCGCCTGTTTGCTTATGAATAAAGCCAATGTCATCAACATGCAACAGAGGTTAAACCAGATAATACATAGTAACATGAGTTTTTGAGCAGGGCAAAATGGTAGTTTCCCATATCAAACTATTTTATATTAATAAAATATATTTGCTAATTTCCTTTTATATCAGTTATATTTTTCTGGGAATTTGTGTATTTTACTTAAGACGTCCCCCCTTTTATTCTATTCCTACAAGTGGTCCTACCTGTGTCTCTCCAGCACAATCCCCCTGTGTGTCTCCAGCACCAGCCCCCCATGTCTCTCCAGTGTCATCTCAGTTGTGTTCCCCTGCACCATCTCCATGTCCTCTATGCCCACCCACCCCCAAGGTATCAGTGGAGGGGCTGTCCTAATGATGGGGGGGAGTTAAGTGGTGGCTGCATTGTTCTCAGTTAGGGACGTAGTGACGAGGGAAGGTGGACACTGGACTGAATGCTGAATGAGGGGGAAAAGCTGGGGCTAGATATATGAGAGAAACACTGGGTTGAATGGGGGAAAGTGCAATGGGGGGCAGTGAGCTGTATGGGAAGGGGGGCAATGAGATGGGGTTCAGAGGGGGAATACTAGGCTTTAGAAGGGGGGACCCTGTGACTAGGCTGGCTGGGAGATCTTAGGTGGGGGGCAGTGGGTTGGTTAGGGAGGGAAGGGGGAGACACTGAGCTGGCTGGGTGGAAGACACTGGGATGGAGGGCTCAGTTAGATGGTGGGGGACACTGGACCGGAGAAGGGGGATACACTGGGATGTGGGGGCACTGGGCTGGGGAAGATAAATATTATTCAAATACATATACAAAGGGGCTAATTGGCTAGAAAATAGTAAAGGTTCTGTACACGATGAAGTGAGATGTTTGTTTGAATGAGATCATGTGTCTAGAGTTCCCATGGTATTACCTGATCTGAATTTTTTCAGCCACTGCGTCAATGCTCGCGCTAACTTGACAACAACATTTGAATCAGAAACATGGAGTAAGCTGACAAAATGATAAGAGCTCTGCACCTTGTCTTTGTGTTTAATGTTACAGTCTGTGTCTGTGGAACATACAGTAGGTACTGTAGCAGTGGAGTTTTTAATGTGTAATCTATATTACACACAGAACACAACACAATGTCAGTAAATGAACATTGCAAAACAAACACACATACACATTACACACACACATGCATGCACACACGTATATATATGTATGTGTATATATATATATATATATATATATATATATCTATATATAAGGGATGAGCGTGTTTGGGTTTCTGAAATCCGAGCCCCCCCGATCCGAGCCGGGAACCGAGTCCGCCTCTGAACTGAACTGAAATCGAGGCAAAACGTCATCATCCCGCCTTCCGGATCTCGCGGGTTTTGGATTCTATAAAAGGTCCCCGCGTCGGCGCCATTACTCACACCGGCTGTGGACAGTGACGAGGGAGGGTGGGAGTTAGGGCTGGCTGTGCTGTGTTGTGTTGTGCTGTGCTGCTGTTGTCCATAGGGGCTGTGTCCACTCCTCCAAAGTTATGCTGCTGTTGTCCATAGGGGCTGGCTGGACTGTGTTGTGCTGCTGTTGTCTATAGGGGCTGGCTGGGCTGTGTTGTGCAGTCAGTTGTCCATAGGGGCTGTGTCCACTCCAAAAGTCTATAGGGGCTGGCTGGGCTGTGTTGAGCAGTGTCCCATAAAGGCTGTAGTCCTAAAGGGGTGCTGTAGTGTTGTCCAGGAGGTGATCTGTCCATCAGGGGTGCTCCACCCAAGTGCAAAAAAAACATTTATTTCTGTGTTTGTGAATTGTGTGCACTGTAGCCGCACGTGCATCAACAAAGGAGCAGCGCCAAGCGTGCGCCTGTGTCCCATAAGTAATGGGCCGGCTGGCTCATCTCTTAAAGGGTGGTCTAACCCCCAAAGTGCACTTCAAAAAAAAAGAAAAATTATTTTTTGTGTTGTGAATTGTGTGCGCTGTAGCCGCACGTGCATCAACAAAGGAGCAGCGCCAAGCGTGCGCCTGTGTCATAAGTCTGTTAAAGAGTGGTGTAACCCCCAAAGTGCGCTCCACAAAAAATAAACAATTCTTTTTTTCTGTGTTTGTGTGTGAAATGTATGTGCTGTAGCCGCATGTGCATCAACAAAGGAGTAGCGCCAAGCGTGTGTCTGTGTCATAAGTCTGTTAAAGGGTGGTGTAACCCCCAAAGTGCACTCCAAAATTTTTTTTAAAATTCTTCTATTCTGTGTTGTGAATTGTGTGCGCTGTAGCCGCACATGCATCAACAAAAGAGCAGCGCCAAGCGTGTGTCTGTGTCATAAGTCTGTTAAAGGGTGGTGTAACTCCCAAAGTGCACTCCAAAAAAAATAAAAAATTCTTCTTTTCTGTATAGTGAATTGTGTGCGCTGTAGCTGCAGTGCATCAACAAAGGAGCAGCGCCAAGCATGCGCCTGTGTCATAAGTAAAGTGTCGGCTGGCTCGTCTGTTAAAGGATGGTGTAACCCCAAAGTGCGCTCCACGAAAAATAAACAATTCTTCTTATTTTCTGTGTTTGTGTGTGAAATGTATGCGCAGTAGCCGCACGAGCATCAACAAAGGAGCAGCGCCAAGCGTGTGCCTGTGTCATAAGTAAAGGGTCGGCTGGCTCATCTGTTAAAGGGTGGTGTAGCCCCCAGAGTGTGCTCCACAAAAAATAAACAATTCTTTTTTCTGTGTTTGAGTGTGAAATGTATGCGCAGGAGATGCACGTGCATCAACAAAGAAGCAGCGCCAAGCGTGCGCCTGTGTCATAAATCTGTTAAGGGGTAGTGTAACCCCAAAGTGCGCTCCACAAAAAATAAACAATTCTGTTTTTCTGTGTTTGTGTGTGAAATGTATGCGCAGTAGCCGCACGTGCATCAACAAAGGAGCAGCGCTAAGCGTGCGCCTGTGTCATAAGTCTGTTAAAGGGTGGTGTAACCCCCAAAGTGCGCTCCACAAAAAATAAACAATTCTGTTTTTCTGTGTTTGCGTGTGAAATGTATGCGCAGTAGCCGCACGTGCATCAACAAAGGAGCAGCGCCAAGCGTGCGCCTGTGTCATAAGTAAAGGGCCGGCTGGCTTGACTGTTAAAGAGTGGTGTAACCCCCAAAGTGCACTCCAAAAATTTTTTAAATTCTTCTCTTCTGTGCTTGTGTGCACCTTAGCCGCACGTAAATATCAATATAACATAAATTGAGGACAAAACTTTGTCCGATAAAAATAAAATAGGGAAAGATCAAGAACCACTTTCTCCTAGTGCTGAAGCTGCTGCCACTAGTCATGAAATAGACAATAAAATGCCATCTACGTCGTCTGCCAAGGTCGATGCCCAATGTCATAGTAGAGGGCATATAAAATAGCAAATTACAAAGTTCAGGAAAATGACCTTAAAAAAAAACATTTAAATCATCTGAGGAGAAACGTAAACTTGCCAATATGCCATTTACGACAGGGAGTGGCAAGGAACGGCTAAGGTCTTTCCCTATGTTCATGACTAGTGGTTCAGCTTCACATGACGATGGAAGCCCTCCTCCCGCTACAATAATCAAACGAGTTAAGCTGGCAAAAGCACAGCGAAGAACTGTACGTTCTAAGAAGATATCACAAATCCCCAAGGACAGTCCAAGTGTGGTGGCGGTTGCAATGCTTGACCTTCCCAACACTGGACAGGAAGAGGTGGCTCTTTCCACCATTTGCACGCCCTCTGCAAGTGCTGGAAGGAGCACCCACAGTGCACTTGCTGATATGCAAATTGAAGATGTCACTGTTGAAGTACAACAGGATGAGGATACTGGTGTAGCTGGCGCTGAGGAGGAAGTTGGCGAGGAGGATTCTGATGGTGATGTGGTTTGTTTAAATCAGGCTCCAGGGGAGACAGTTGTTGTCCGTGGGATGAAAAAGCCCATCACGGTCATGCCTGGGCAGAAGACCAAACATTCCACCTCTTTGGTCTGGCAATATTTCTATCCAAAGCCGGACAACAACTGTCTTGCCATATGTACCATATGTAAAGGTGAAATAAGTAGGGGTAGGGACATTAACCACCTAGGAACATCCTTCCTTATACGTCACCTGCAGCACGTTCATAAAAAGTTACCGTCAAGTTCAGAAACTTTGGCTAAGACCGTAAGCAGTCCAGGGACACCTAAATCCCTTTGTCCTGTTGAATCCAAGTGCCTGCAAACCACACCGTCAACTCCCTCCTCGTCAATTTCCTCCTTAGTCAGGATCGGAAGTAGTCCTGCAGGCCATTTCACTGGCATGATTGACTCTCCTATCCCGGATTCCTCTGGAGGATCCTGCATTGCTACGCCTACTGCTGCCGCTGCTGCTGTTGCTGCTGGAAGTCGTTCTTCATCACAGAGAGGAAGTAGGGACACCACTACTTTTACTGAACAATTGACCCTCCAACAGTCCTTAGCGAGGAGGATGAAGTCCGACAGCAATCATCCTGAAGCAAAACAGATAACTGAGGCCTTGACTGCTATGATGGTGTTAGACGTGCATGCGGTATCCGCCATTAGTGCAGTGGGATTTAGACAATTGATGGAGGTAGTGTGTCCCCGGTACCAAATCCCGTCTAGATTCCACTTCATTAGGCAGGCAATACCGAGACTGTACAGAAACTTCAGAAAAAGTGTCCTCAGTGTCCTAAAAAATGCGGTTGTGCCCAATGTTCACTTAACCACGGACATGTGGACAAGTGGAACAGGGCAGACAAAGGACTATATGACTGTGACAGCCCACAGGGTAGATGTATCACCTTACGCAGCAACAACAGCAGCATCACCAGTAGCAGCATCTCAGAAACGCCAGCTCGTTCCAAGGCAGGCTACGCTGTGTATCACCGGTTTCACTAAGAGGCATACTGCCGACAACCTCTTAGAGAAACTGAGGGAAATCATCGCCCAGTGGCTTACCCCACTTAGACTCTCCTGGGGATTTGTGATATCTGACAGCGTCACCAATATTGTGCGGGCATTACATCTGGGCAAATTCCAGCACGTACCATGTTTTGCTCACACAATAAATTTGGTGGAGCAGAATTTCTGAAAAACGACAGGGGCGTGCAGGAGACGCTTTGGGTGGGCCAAAAAATTTCTGCCCACTTTAGCCATTCAGCGACTGTGTGCCGAAGGCTGGAGCACCAGCAAACACTCTTGAACCTACCCCGCCATCACCTGAAGCAAGAGGTTGTGATGCGGTGGAACTCAACCCTCTATATGCTTCAGAGGATGGAGGAGCAGCAAAAGGCCATTCAAGCCTATACATCCATCTATGACATAGGCAAAGGAGGGGGTATGCACCTGACTCAAGTGCAGTGGAGAATGATTTCCGTTTTGTGCAAGGTTCTCCAGCCCTTCAGACTTGCCACATGTGAAGTCAGTTCAGACACTGCCAGCTTCAGTCAGGTCATTCCCCTCATCAGGCTTTTGCAGAAGCAGCTGGAGAAAGTGAAGGAGGAGCTAAGATGGAGCAATTCCGCTTGGCATGTGGGACTTGTGGATGAAGCCCTTCATTCGCTTTGCCAGGATTCCAGGGTGATCAATCTGTTGAAACCAGACCACTACATTTTGGCCACCGTGCTCGATCCTAGGTTTAAAGCCTATGTGGTGTCGCACTTTCCAGTCGACACAAGCCTGCAGAGATGCAAAGACCTGCTGGTGAAAACACTGTCAGCTGAAGCGGAACGTGACACGTCAACAGCTCCTTCTTCATTTTCTCCCTCAACTGGGGCTGCCAGGAAACTACTTAGGTATCCTAAGCAACCTGCTGGCGGTGATGCAGGGCAGGGAGGACCAAGTTTGGACATCTGGTCCGGACTGAAGGACCTGGCAACAATTTCTGACATGTCTACTGTCACTGCATATGATACTGTCACCATTGACAGAATGGTGGAGGATTACATCGGTGACAGCATCCAAGTAGGCATGTCAGACAATCCGTACCTGTACTGGCAGGAAAAAGAGGCAATTTGGAGGTCCCTGTACAAACTGGCTCTATTTTACCTGAGTTGCCCCCCCTCCAGATTGTTTAGTGCAGCCGGGAACCTTGTCAGCGAAAGGTGTAGGAGGTTGCTTCCACAAATGTGGAGAAGATGATGTTCATCAAAATTAATTATCAACTCTTCCAGGGAGACCAGCCTCCAGAACGTACAGAGGGACCTGTGGTGGTGGATTCCAGCGAGAACGAATTAATACTATGTGAGGATGAGGATGTACACAACACTGAAGAGGGTGAGGAATCGGTGGATGAGGAGGATGAGGACGACATCTTGCCTCCGTAGAGCCACTTTGTGCAGGGACAGATTAATTGCCAGCTTGTTTTGTGGGGGCCCAAACAAACCAATCATTTCAGCCACAGTCGTGTGGCAGACCCTGGCGCTGAAATGATTGGTTTGCTAAAGTGTGCATGTCCTGTATATACAACATAAGGGTGGATGGGAGGGCCCAAGGACAATTCCATCTTGCACCTCTTTTTTTTCTTTGCATTATGTACTGTTTGGGGACTAGTTTTTCAAACTGCCATCCTGTCTGCCACTGCAGTGTCACTCCTAGATGGGCCATGTGTTTGTGCCGACCACTTGTGTTGCTTAGCATAGTCACCCAGCTACCTCGGTGCAACCTTTTGGCCTAAAAACAATATTGTGAGGTGTGAGGTGTTTGGAATAGACTGGAAATGACTGGAAAGTAATGTTATTGAGGTTAATAATAGCATAGGAGCAGAAAAACACACACATTCTGTGATTTTAGCTGTTTTTATGCTTTTTAAAAAAAAAAAAAAATACAGATCCAAAACACAAAACCCAGAACCCAAAACACGGAAGGGTGGTTTTGGCAAAACCAATCCAGATCCAAAACACGAAGAAAGATCCAGATCCAAAACACAAAAAGTGGCCAGTGCACACCCCTAATATATATACACACACTGGGAAGAGGGGGCACTGTGCTGGTAAAGAGGGGGTCACTGGGCTTGTGGGGATGGGAGCACTAACCTGGTCTTGTTCCTGTTCGAGTAGACAGCATGCCTTGCCCAGCACACCCACAGCAGCCTCCTGAGCAGCTCCTCTGCCTCCATCTCTGCTCTGATCCTGCCGCTGCTGCTGCATCTGTGATCTGGGAGACTGTCTGTCAATCATATGGTGAATAAATCCTCACTACAACCGTAGTCACATTTGATTGCAATTCAGTTGCTGCTCATTCACATTGCGGCTAAGATACATGCGCAGTCGGCCGATAATCGCTCAAATGCATAAATATCGGCATTGCGTACGTATCTAAATCAGGCCCATAGTCCTTTTCCTCCGTCAGTGTAAGCTCAGCTGCAGTCTTTCCAACAATAGGGAAAAATCCCAAGAATGGTTCACTTACTTCAACTTTGTCACATTTGTTATGGACGTAACTGATGTCAAAAAGAATCTCACAATACTTTGCCTTCCTAATATCTCCCACTATTTTCTCTTTGACTGGATTTCCCATAAGGCTCACCTTTTCTTTTCTTTTCAATACTCTCTGTCAGTGTTCAGTGGCTGGTCACTCCCCTGGTAACTACTTCCCCTCCTCTTCCCTTCCCTTGTATTGTTTGAAAAATCTATTTCATTTAGATTTTCATTATTTTTCAACATGAAAAGAGACATTTATACACATAAAGCATAATGAAAACAATAACTGAGCAATAAGAGTGTTGCCTTTGCGCTATACAAGAAAAAATGATTGTACAAAATGTGTCATAGAAATAGAATCGTACGAGTAACAGAATTGAAAACAATTGCTAACCATACTACGGCCCTCATTTACTAACGAGTTTTATCACCAAAATGAGTGGTAAATGTCACTGTGTATGATAAATGGTGCTCCAGCCAATCAGCTCCCAACTGTCAACTGTTATAAAAATGACAGTTGGGAGCTGATTGGCTGGAGCACCATTTATCATACATAGTGACATTTATCACTCGTTTTGGTGATAAAACTCGTTACTAAATGGGGGCCATTGTACTATATGTTTAGACTCATTTAGCAGATACTCACCACACATCTAAGGAGTGTCAGGACAACACTTTGTTTTAGGGGTGTGCACCTGCCACTTTTTGTGTTTTGTGTTTTGGATCTGGATCTTTCTTCGTGTTTTTGATCTGGATTGGTTTTGCCAAAAACACCCTTCCGTGTTTTGGGTTCGTGGTTTTGTGTTTTGGATTTGTATTTTTTTTTAAAAAAGCATAAAAACAGCTATAATCACAGAATTTGTGTTTTTTTCTGCTCCTATGCTATTATTAACCTCAATAACATTAATTTCCACTCATTTCCAGTCTATTCTGAACACCTCACAATATTGTTTTTAGTCCAAAAGTTTGTACCGAGGTAGCTGGATGACTATGCTAAGCGACACGAGTGGGCGGACAAACACGTGGCCCATCTACGAGTGACACTGCAGTGGCAGACAGGATGGCAGTTTGAAAAACTAGGCCCCAAACAGTACAATACAAAGAAAAAAAAAGAGGTGCAAGATGGAATTGTCTTGGGCCCTCCCATCCACCCTTATGTTGTATAAACAGGACATGCACACTTTAACAAACCAATAATTTCAACGCCAGGGTCTGCCACACGACTGTGGCTGAAATGATTGGTTCGTTTTGGCCCCCACAAAACAAGCTGGCAATTAATCTGTCCGTGCAACAAACTGGCTCTACGGAGGCAAGATGTCCTCCTCATCCTCCGATTCCTCACCCTCTTCAGTGTTGTGTACATCCTCATCCTCACAGAGTATTAATTCGTCCCCACTGGAATCCACCACCACAGGTCCCTCTGTACGTTCTGGAGGCTGGTCTCCCTGGAAGAGTTGATAATTCATTTTTATGAACATCATCTTCTCCACATTTTGTGGAAGCAACCTCCTATGCCTTTCGCTGACAAGGTTCCCGGCTGCACTAAACACTCTTTCGGAGCACACACTGGAGGGGGGGGGCAACTCAGGTAAAATAGAGCCAGTTTGTACAGGGGCCTCCAAACTGCCTCTTTTTCCTGCCAGTACAGGTACGGACTGTCTGACATGCGTACTTGGATGCTGTCACCGATGTAATCCTCCACCATTCTGTCAATGTTGACAGTATCATATGCAGTGACAGTAGACATGTCAGAAATTGTTGCCAGGTCCTTCAGTCCGGACCAGATGTCCAAACTTGGTCCTGTCTGCCCTGCATCACCACCATCGGGTTGCTTAGGATACCTAAGTTGTTTCCTGGCAGCCCCAGTTGCGGGAGAAAATGAAGAAGGAGCTGTTGACGTGTCACGTTCCGCTTCAGCTGACAGTGTTTTCACCAGCAGGTCTTTGCACCTCTGCAGGCTTGTGTCGGCCAGAAAGAGACACACCACATAGGCTTTAAACCTAGGATCGAGCACAGTGACCAAAATGTAGTGGTCTGGTTTCAACAGATTGATCACCCTGGAATCCTGGCAAAGCAAATGAAGGGCTTCATCCACAAGTCCCACATGCCAAGCGGAATTGCTCCATCTTAGCTCCTCCTTCACTTTCTTCAGCTGCTTCTGCAAAAGCCTGATGAGGGGAATGACCTGACTCAAGCTGGCAGTGTCTGAACTGACTTCACGTGTGGCAAGTTTGAAGGGCTGGAGAACCTTGCACAACACGGAAATCATTCTCCACTGTGCTTGAGTCAGGTGCATACCCCCTCCTTTACTTATGTCGTAGGTGGATGTATAGGCTTGAATGGCCTTTTGCTGCTCCTCCATCCTCTGAAGCATATAGAGGGTTGAATTCCACCGCGTCACAACCTCTTGCTTCAGGTGATGGCGGGGCAGGATCAAGAGTGGTTGCTGGTGCTCCAGCCTTCAGCACGCAGTCGCTGAATGGCGAAAGTGGGCAGAAATTTTTCGGCCAACCCAAAGCGTCTCCTGCACGCCCCTGTTGTTTTTCAGAAAATTCTGCACCACCAAATTTATTGTGTGAGCAAAACATGGGACGTGCTGGAATTTGCCCAGATGTAATGCCCGCACAATATTGGTGGCGTTGTCAGATATCACGAATCCCCAGGAGAGTCTAAGTGGATTAAGCCACTGGGCGATGATTCCCTCAGTTTCTCTAAGAGGTTGTTGGCGGTGTGCCTCTTACTGAAACCGGTGATACACAGCGTAGCCTGCCTTGGAACGAACTGGCGGTTCAGAGATGCTGCGTAAGGTGATACATCTACCCAGTGGGTTGTCACAGTCATATAGTCCTTAGTCTGCCCTGTTCCACTTGTCCACATGTCCGTGGTTAAGTGGACATTGGATACAACCGCATTTTTTAGGACACTGAGGACACTTTTTCTGACGTTTCTGTACAGTCTCGGTATCGCCTGCCTAGTGAAGTGGAATCTAGATGGGATTTGGAATCATCAATTGTCTAAATCCCACTGCACTAATGGTCGGATACCGGACGTGCGTCTAACACCAACATAGCAGTCAAGGCCTCAGTTATCCGTTTGGTTCAGGATGATTGCTGTCGTACTTCATCCTCCTCACTAAGGACTGTTGGAGGGTCAATTGTTTAGTAAAAGTAGTGGTGTTCCTACTTCCTCTTTGGGATGATGAACGACTCCCAGCAGCAACAGCAGCAGTGGCAGCAGTAGGCGTAGCAATGCAGGATCCTCCAGAGGAATCCCGGATAGGAGAGTCAGTCATGCCAGTGACATGGCCTGCAGGACTACTTCCGATCCTGACTAAGGAGGAAATTGACGAGGAGGGATTTGACGGTGTGGTTTGCAGGCGCTTGGATACAACAGGACAAAGGGATTTTTTCTTTGTCCCTGGACTGCTTACGGTCTTAGCCAAAGTTTCTGAACTTGATTGCAACTTTTGAAGAACGCGCTGCAGGTGATGTATAAGGGAGGATGTTCCTAGGTGGTTAACGTCCCTACCCCTGCTTATTTCACCTTTACATATGGTACATATGGCAAGACAGTTGTTGTCCGGCTTTGGATAGAAATATTGCCAGACCAAAGAGGTGGAATGTTTGGTCTTCTACCCTGGCATGACCATGATGGCTTTTTTCATCCCACGGACAACTGTCTCCCCCGAAGCCTGATTTAAACAAACCACATCACCATCAGAATCCTCCTTGCCAACTTCCTCCTCAGCGCCAGCTACACCAGTATCCTCATCCTGTTGTACTTCAACAGTGACATATCTAATTTGCATATCAACAAGTGGACTGTGGGTGCTCCTTCCAGCACTTGCAGAGGGCGTGCAAATGGTGGAAAGAGCCACCTCTTCCCGTCCAGTGTTGGGAAGGTCAGGCATCGCAACCGCCACCACACTTGGACTCTCCATGGGGATTTGTGATATCTTCTTATAACGCACAGTTCTTCGCTGTGCTTTTGCCAGCTTACCTCGTTTGATTTTTGTACCGGGAGAAGGGCTTCCATCATCATATGAAGCTGAACCACTAGTCATGAACATAGTGGAAGACCTTAGCCGTTGCTTGCCACTCCGTGTCGTAAATGGCATATTGGCAAGTTTACGTTTCTCCTCAGATGATGACATTTTATCGTCTATGTCATGACTAGTGGCAGCAGCTTCAGCACTAGGAGGAAGTGGTTCTTGATCTTTCCCTATTTTATTTTTATCGAACAAAGTTTGGTCCTCCATTTATGTTAAATTGATATATACGTGCGGCTAAGGCGCACACAAACACAGAAAAGAAGAATTTTTTTTTTTTTTTGGGAGCGCACTTTGGTGGCTACACCACCCTTTAACAGACTTATGACACAGGCGCACACTTGGCGCTGCTCGTTTGTTGATGGACGTGCGGCTACAGCATTCACAATTCACAACACAGAAAAGAATATTTTTTTATTTTTGTTGGAGTGCACTTTGGGGGTTACCACACCCTTTAAGAGATGAGCCAGCCGGCCCTTTACTTATGGGACACAGGCGCACGCTTGGCGCTGCTCCTTTGTTGATGCACGTGCAACCACAGTGCACACAATTCACAAACACAGAAAATAATTTTTTATTTTGTTTGGAGTGCACTTTGGGGATTACAGCACCCTTTAACGGTCAAGCCAGCCGGCCCTTGATTTATGATACAGGCGCACACTTGGCGCTACTTTGTTGATGCACATGCGGCTACAGCGCACACAATTCACAAACACAGAAAAAATATTTTTTTTATTTTGTTTGGAGAGCACTTTGGGGGTTACACCACCCTTTAACAGACGAGCCAGTTGGCCCTTTACTTATGACACAGACGCACTTTTGGCGCTACAGTACTTTGTTGATGCATGTGCGGCTACTGCGCACACAATTCACAAACACAGGAAAAAATATATATCTTTTTTTTTTGGACTGCACTTTGGGGGTTACAGCACCCTTTAACGGACAAGCCAGCCGGCCCTTGATTTATGATTGGCGCTACTATGTTGATGTACGTGCGACTACAGCGCACACAATTCACAAACAGAAAAAAAAAAACATTTTTTTTGGAGTGCACTTTGGGGGAGCACCCCTGATGGACAGATCACCACCTGGACAACACTACAGCACCCCTTTAGGACTACAGCCTTTATAGGACACTGCACAACACAGTTCAGCCAGCCCCTGTAGACTTTGGAGTGGACACAGCCCCTATGGACAACTGACTGCACAACACAGCCCAGCCAGCCCCTATGACAGCAGCACAACACAGCCCAGCCAGCCCCTATGGACAACAGCAGCACAACACAGCCCAGTCAGCCCCTATGGACAACAGCAGCACAACACAGCCCAGCCAGCCCTAGCTCCCACCCTCCCATTTCACTGACCACAGCCAGAGTGAAAAATGGCGCCGAAGCGGGGACCTTTTAAAGAATCCAAAACCCGCAAGACCCGGAAGGCGGGATGACGATGTTTTGCCTCGAGTTCAGTTCCGCGTCAGGCGGGAAAACCCGAGCCGGACTCGGTTCCCGACTCGGATTGGGGGGGCTCGGGGGGTTTCGGATTTCAGAAATCCGAACCCGCTCATCCCTACTTTGTTTACAAATAGATCCTTTAGGGGGGGGAGTTAACGGGGGTCAAAAACAATCATTGAACATGAAACATGTAACAAAAATATGAGGGTAAGAAGGGCTCAGGGAATCTGATTTATAAATACAGGTACTATTAACTTCGCTTGTAGTATAATTAATAAGATCAAAGTAAGGCTCAGAATAATGGTCAGGATGTACTAAATACCATTCGTAGATTCAAATAAGCAAAGTATATGGTTTTAAGTGTGTGTTTCTAGTTGACTAATAAAAGGCTCCCACTTGATGTAAAAGTAAATTACTTTTTTATGTCAGACATCGTCGCCCTTCTATCAAAGTACAAACGTTTCAAGAGAAGCGGCTTCCCTTCCCCTGCAAGAGGTGATTGTTTGTAAGCAGAATTCTGGCATCATATCACATAACATTAGAACCACCTGCTTAATATTGTGTAAGTCTCTCTTGTGCCACCTAAACACCTCTGACCATGGACTCCACTCCCTGAGGATGACCCGAGCGGCCGATATGCGTAGGAGACATTTTAGCCCTATACCCCACCACCGGATTTACTGCACCATCTAAGTCTCCTTGCCCACTGGCAGAGTAGAGCAGAGCCCCTGGGACCCGTAATCTACCAGACAGCGAGATCTGGCAAGACCGCAGTACAGGAAATCTCGGACATCCAGAAAGCACTGCGGAGAGCTCGCTGGTGTGTGTCAATCCTGCACACACCGGAACATGGTCCAAGGACACAGGCATCAGGACAAGAAAAGACCTGGACAATGCACAGATTTATTTTGTGAGGCAATGCGGGACGCCCACCTCCCGTTCCCTCCCCCCTTTTGGGTTACACACACACACACCTTGTAACATTTGGATATATATCCACTGAAGTGAATGATCTCCCAGCTGGACCCTCACTTCATCTTCCCCCCCCTACCTCTTTTACCCTCACACTGCAACTTTTATATTTACATTTTGGAGCATGTTGTGCTGCAATTAAACACGCTTTATTCTACTAATACCGTACCTTCTCATTATTTTAAATGTAGTGATCACATATAGCGGCCTCTCATTGGCTGGGGTACACGTGGGTTCCAGCCAATTAGAGGCCGCTACATGTGAAGCGGCTTCTGATTGGCTGGCGGGCCATGGGAAATCCTGTAACGTCCCGTCAGCTGGCATTCGCGTAGTATTGGTATGTGTGACTAGACACATACCAATACTAGTCCGTTTGGTTTTGGGTAAGCATGTTATTGTTTTGCAAAGATCCCCCTGGATTCTACAAAGACCAGCGGGAGGATAGAAGTGAGTATAGGATCTTTGTTGGAGGTGCTCCCATTGGATTCTACGGAGACAAGGGGACAGAAACATCTGGTAGAAGGTAAGTATGTATGAGTGAGGTATGTGTGTAATAAACTTGTACTAAATACGGTGTGTGTGTATTGTTTTTATTTAACTATTTATTTTACAGTGGGGGTACGGGTGCTGGTCGCCTGCTGGCACTTGTAGTTCCACAAGTGCCAAAGGGCAGGCATGCTGGCACCTGTGGTTCCACTGTAAAATACAATAGTTTACTTAAATTTAACACTTTATTACCTCCGTATCCACAGCCCAGGGGTGCGGGGAGGAGCCCCAGGCTTCAGACCAAGCCTGGGATTTCACCCCAAGGCCTGACCGCCTTGGGGTGAGAATGCTTTGGCCCTGGAGACCCTGTAATAGGGTCTCCTGGCTGTGGTATTACACCCCGATCGGTTTGGGTCCGGTGCTGGTTTTAAATATAGGGGGACCCATACAAATGTTTTCCCCACTATATTTAAAACCAGGACTGGCCCTGCCGCCTGGTGCTGGTACGTAAATTACAGTGGAACCCAACTAATTTTGTTCCCCGTGATTTTAGGTACAAGGACAGGCTGACAAGTCCGGGGCTGGTTAGGCTATTGGGGGGGACCTCATGTCATTTTTTTTTAAGAATTTACAGTAACCCGTTTTTAACTAATTAAAGGCAGAAACATGCACAAATCACAATGATATGTGTATGTTTCAGGCTAACTTGCAGCTCAGCAGATGGTGAGTATGAAAAGTTTGGGCAGAGAGTTTGCTGTCATCTCACCCGAGCTTGTCATCCCGATTCTTCATAAATTTGAGAGATGTATATTTTAGGTGAAAAGTACTTCCGATTAGCCCGATGGTGAGTTGATTCGAGTTAGCCATCTCCCCCGAGTTTTACGAGTGAATCTCTCTTCTCACCCGACTTTACCTTTAGTAAATTTGCGAGATGAAATTCAACTCTTAAATCACCCGAGACTGACATCTCGACCAATCTCGATTGTTAGTAAATTTATCCCATAGAGTCAATTATATAGCCACAAAGCTTAACATTGTGATGTTATTGTATCTAAGCTACAAATAGGAAATACACCTAAAGGGTGATATATAGTTAAATAAATGTCATTGAAATAGATGTAATTGGTGTACCTTCTTATACAAGTGATGCTCTGCAGTATTCACACTGTGAAAGTAATTTATTATACATGTATGAATGCAAATAACTAGGTTGTATTGGAGTAATTAAACGTTTTGGGGAATCTCTACTTTATTGTACACTGTAAACTCACCATTTATGTTGCAACTGTTATACTTAATAGGTATCCAGAATATGTGCTAAAATTTATCTGACAACTAAAAAAGAGGAACTGTATTGCTTTACTTACCCGTTATACGTCTTGGAAACAAGGTGAGAATAGAAACCTGTAAGAAAAACAGTAAACATAAATTACTACAGTATTAGTAATTAACAAGATATTTGGGTTTTCCCAAGCAAACCCATTATACCTAATCCTTTCCTATCACGTATAGCTTGGGTGGAGGCACTATCTTTAGTTACCTTAAAGAGAACTTGGGTTACACAGTTAATACTATTACTCGTTGGTCCCATAAGTGATTGATTAGTTTATTTGCCAGTTTTTACACAGATACTAGATCATTATACCGCTCTGATACTACAGACATTAACCCCTATAGCACAGTGGTTTTCCCTGTATCAAATATGCCATACATTTTTTGTCATAGCAGGTATTTGCATCTTTAATTGGATTTAATATACACTTTTCGTGTTTTGGTTTTTGATCTGGATCTTTCTTCGTGTTTTGGATCTGGATTGGTTTTGTCAAAACCACCGTTCCGGGTTTTGAATTTTGGATCTGTATTTTTTTGGAAAAAAGCATAAAAACAGCTAAAATCACAGAATTTGTTTTTTACGCTATTATTAACCTCAACAACATTAATTTCCACTCATTTCCAGTGTATTCTGAACACTGAACACCTCACAATATTGTTTTTAGGCCAAAAGGTTGCTCCGATGTAGCTGGATGACTATGCTAAGCGACACAAGTGGGCGGCACATAGGGCACAGGGCAGCATACCCCTACACCACACAGGACAGCCCCTGTAAAAATAATTTGGATGAAGAGCAGCTTTTCACACTGGGGGTGGGTGAAGAGAGCACCCCTGAAGGACAGAGCACCCCCTGGACAACAAAGCACTACAGCCAGCCAGCCCCTATGGACAGGACAGCAGCCAGCCCCTATATAGACAAGGACAACAGTAGCCAGCCAGCCCCTATGTATATGGACAACAGTAGCCAGCCAGCCCTTATGTATAAGGACAACAGTAGCCAGCCAGCCCCTATGTATATGGACAACAGTAGCCAGCCAGCCCCTATGTATATGGACAACAGTAGCCAGCCAGCCAGCCAGACCCTATGGTCAGCGTCAGCAACAGCTCCCAGCTCCCTCCCTCTTCACAGTAGCCATCCAGCAGTACTTTATTATTTATAATAACAGTCAGTAACTAATAAGTAACACACAACACTGAGTGACAACAGTAGCCAACAGTTCCCAGCTCCCTAACTCTGCACACTCCACAGCCGGAATGAAAAATGGCGGCGATCACAGGATCTTTATAGAATCCAAAACCCGCGAGAATCCGACAGCGGGATGATGACGTTTTGCCTCATTTTGGGTGATCGCCCACAGCTTGTCCGAGCGGCCTGGAGTCCGTCACGATTATCGCGACCATCTAATAGAGCAGGAAGTCCACTACTGACATCACTAATGATGTCAGTAGGGCTGCCCACAAATGCCAGGCGTTCCTAAGTGAACGCTTGCGTTTGTGCAGCCACCCCCCCTTCCCTGCCTGCAAAAAGGGGCAAGCTGTCACTCACCATCGATAGCCGCCCCGTCTTGTAGCGAGACCCGTAGTGACTGAGCTGCAGTCGTCGGACGGGCCTTGCGCATGCTGGAGGTGGCGCATGCGCAGTAGGGTAACATCGGAATCAGCCCCTTAGTACATGTTTTAGCCGGCATGAACCTTTTCTGCAATTTGTACTAACCGTCCCGCATCTCACCACCCTGCTATCCAATCTCTCCCCCCTTGTCCTCCCTGCTATCCATCTCTACCCTTCTTATCCACCCTGCTATCCATCTCCCCACAGCCTGTTCTGCTATCCTCCTCCGAAACCCGCTGCTATTCACCCAGCCCATTCCCCAGTCATCCTCATTTTTCACTTATCTTAATCACACAGTAGAAGCAGTGGTCAGAAGATGTTCTCTTCCAGACATTTCTCTACATGATTGAGTGGCTCTCAGTCACTAGGTGCTGCATAGTGATTAGGTCACCACATGGCGTGCTCCTAGTCATATCAATGACAGTGTACCGCCACAACACATGGCTTGCTATAGGTAGGGCCCTGGGGGCAGCACAGCTGCTGCTGCCCTAGAACCCTGACCTTCTGCGCCCCACTAAAGTTCCAGGTGCCCATCATGATGCATAATTCCCGAGCTGCGCATTTCACTGTTCTGTTTCCGGCTCCCCTGCACTGAGTCCCCTATGTGTGTTATTGTCACAGTCATTATGTATGCCAATCAGGTGGGTGGCACTGGTGGTGGTGTGAGTTAGGCGTCATGATGTCACAGCGTCATATCGTTTCATCACCAACCAGAGAACAAGAGCAGTCGCAGAGCACTACAGGCAGCTACTATCACAAGTGAATGTACTGTAAGGCGATGGCTGTATCTAATTTCATGCACACAATGTGGCCGAATTGTATATGATTCTCAGTCAGCCCCTTAGCATTTAAATATAAACAGACAGTCTGACAGATATATATAATGTATCAAGCAATGAGAGAGCCTTTATTATGATTTTTAATATATCTAAATGAGCACGCCGGCAGAACATAAAAAAATGAATGAATAAATGAATGAATAAATGGAGCGTGGGGTAAAAGCACAGAGTGAAAATGGGAATGTATGGTTACAGACTGGCTGCATTCATACCAAGCTGTAAACAGGAAATGTGCTTTTTAGGGAAGGACATATACATAACTTGTTCTTACAAACTACAGTACATGGTGCATTTATTCCAATATGTGATACTGATCGTACTTTCTCTAACAGCGTAGAAGTTACAAATCTACCTAAGAGATCAATTAATTAATTAACAGCTATCTATTTGCATGACTATATTTTAATTTCCATACAGACTGTTGCTGGGGAGACGATTCCTATTTAGGGGTCTATTTATGAATCAGAAACCACACTAATATCCATAGTTTTTGCCAGAGAAAGGGATTATCTCTGTTTCTCTCAATTTACAAAGATATAGGAGATATCACTGATTTTTATGCTAGTACCTCAGGACTCGCTTCCACTCGGAACCCCAAAGTTCGTGTGTGTTTGGTTTTCAACAAAACCGAACCAGTCATCTCTAACAGGAACAGCAACCTAACTAAACTTACCAAGCATGGCTTTCTACCACTATCTATTGCCATCTCAGGATGGCATTGGCTATACCCGATAGAGGTGACCCAGAGAAGCCAGAGAGAATTTGTTGGATCTAGAGATGTGCACAGACCCTCATGTTTTGGTTTTGGATCTGGATCTCCCCTGGATTTGGATCTGAATTGGTTTTGCCAAAACCTCAACTCTGTTTTTTGTTTTTCGGTTTTGGATCTTTATTTTTTCTTAAAAAATCATAAAAACAGTTAAAATCACAAACAATTGACCTTTTTTTTGTTCCTACAGTATTATTAACCTCAATAACATTTATTTCCACTCGTTTTCAGTCCATTTTGACCACCTCACAGCTCACAATATTGATTTTTTCATATAGTTTAGGCCCAAAATTTACAACAAGATAGCTGGCTGACTGCAGCAGCGGGCGGCACAAACACATGGCAGTTCAACTTCAAACATGGCACATCAGGAAACACTTTTATTATTCAAGAGAGGCCTGAGGTAGCTGGAGTATGTATGTACTTGAAGGCAGGGCAGGGACAGGGAGGGTTGATTGGTAGTAAATTTAATTAAATTTTTTGATTCCGAAGAAAATTTATGAAGGAGAAGGGGAGGGGAGGAGGCATTTACAAAAAAAATGTGATACATTCACATCAGTACTTGCCAGAGAAGAATCCTTGAGCATGGCTGCTGCTGAGAGTTGATTTTCTCATCCCAGAAGAGGACCAGGAAGAGTGCTTTCCAAAAACAAATAAACAATTGACTTAAATAATCCTTTGCAAACCTTCTATAAAGGCATTTCCCAACCTGTACAGGGCCATAAAAAAAAAATAGTTAGTTAGTGACCTCAAAGTGCCACTTAACCAGCACAGATATGTGGACAAGCATAAGATCTATGATTTAAGGCAGGGGTAGCCAACCCTGGTCCTCGAGAGCTACCAACAGTGCATGTTTTCCAGGTCTCCTCACAGAATCACAACTATAATAATTAACTCCACCTGTGGATCTTTCTAAATGTTTTGGTGAGTAATACATACACCTGTGCACCAGCTAGGTCATCTGGAAAACATGAGCTCTCAAGGACGGAGGTTGACCACCCCTGATTTAAGGCCTTACATTGTGTCTTTCTTGAGAATCCTGCACCTGCTTCTGCGGCTAGGAGTGGATTTTCAACCCAGAAGGGAACCATGAAGGGTGCTTCCAAAAAACAATTGCCTTAAATAATCCTTTGCAAACCTTCTGTTCTGTAAAGGAATTTCCCAACCTGTACAGGGACATTTAAAAAAAACAGAGTTAGTTAGTGGCTTTCAAATTGCCGTTGTTCCCACTGTCCAATGGTTATTACTTACATTTGTGAACAAGCGGAACAGAGCATTAAATGCAACATTTCAGTTTAAGGTTGTGTCTGGAGATCATTTAGAAAGCAGAAAAACAGCTCCACCACAAGCGGCAGATGACTAAACTCACACAAAAAGGTTTACTAGAAATAGATACAACACCAGATCAGATGTTTACCCTGGAGGATCTGTCTGATTCATCATGGTGCCACCAAGACCAAGACTGTGCAAATTCTACCAAAAGAGAGACTGACACCATGGTTAAACATAAGAGTCACCTTCTGGATGTGAATTGTCTCATTTGCATGAGGAAAACCCAACCCTCAGATGAGATGGATCTCAGCCAGTGGACAACATTGATATCACCATTCAAAAGTCACAATGGAAGACTACAGTGTGGAGAATCTTTCTTCACAGTCAGGAGAGGCCTCAGAGAACATGAAAAAAGATGCTCTATGTGCTGAACTTCAAGGGATTTCTCCATCATGTTCTGCAGTGTGGAAAGTTTTCATTCACATGTTTTTTTTAAAGCAGTTCAAAGTTACAGCCTTCAAAATGTCTGGCTAGAACACCCACCTTTGCCAGGAATTACCAAAGATTATCACAAGCAAGGATTCCTCTGTCTGGAATCTGTCTGAGAATTCATGGATCGTATCTGGCCTGAATGCACTAAGACATCCAGTGATTCTGTGTTCTGTAGCCGACTTTATTCCTACCTGAATCGCAAACTTAAATATGGAATAGTGAGCACAGACAACATGGCGGCCTTTGTTATTCCGCTGCCTGCATGCCAACCAATACCTCCCAGACTACACCCACTGGGGGGGACCAGGTCTTGATAATGACCATCCCCATCTGTTGCTAGGCATTCTTCTTCCAAACCATCCATCCTGGACTTATTGTCCAAAAAGGGTAAGCAGAGTTCAGGAAGAGGAGCTAGATGTCCCCGATGACATTTTTTTCATCTATAATAGATGACATAGAGAGAGAAGAGCTTCAGATGTTGGAACAGTGGCTCCCACCTATTTGGCTTCCCTCCAGAGAGTAGAGCTCTGTTACTCAGGAAGTAACTATGCCTGAGCTGATAGGTAGTCTCTGTCTGTTGGTAAAAACCCTTTAGGAGATGGCAACCCAAAATAACAGCAACTATAATAATGTGTCCACTGATAACCAGCCTGATCCCTTTACAGCAACATACCCAATATGGCCAACTCATAACATGACACCCAGTTTGCAGCCTCAATCAGCCATGTGTGGTCCACCCAATTTATGGCCTTCTACATTCTAACATCATAATAACACACTATAACACATTAGACTTATAATCTTTGCTTTTGTTTACATTTTTGAATAGAGCAGTTTTAGAACTTAGGATGTCCACTCTATATAGGTTTGTAAATATAGGCTTTAGTTTTTTAGAGCATATAACTTTATAAGCTGCTAGGATAACATTTCTGCTATGTTTAAGATTTAAAAAAAAACAAGTTTTTGTAAACCAATAACTTAAAAAAAAAAGTTTTCATTGCAATATTCATGTTTTGTTTTTTTTTTTTTTTTTAAGAGATTTTTTATTACTGGTTTTGTTTACAAAATGCAATAAAAATATTTAGCAAAATGAAAAAAAATAAAAAAAAATAGTTTTTATTTTTTCACTGAAAAAAAAATAATTGTTTTTTTTTCACACTGGGGGTGAACCCCTGAAAGAGGCAGCAGCCCCTTGACAGACAGCAGCACAGCACCCCTGCCACCTACGCTGATGACAGGTGTGGATAACACGCACACAAAAAAAATTGTTTATTTTTTGGGCAGCAGCCCTTGACCGACAGCAGCACAGCACCCCTGCGCAGCTATGCCGATGACAGTGACAGCCAGGTGTAGCTACCACGCAAACAAAAAAACAGTTTTTTTTATTTTTGACCCAGCAGCCCTTGACCGACAGCAGCACAGCACCCCTGCACAGCTACGCCGATGACAGTGACAGCCAGGTGTGGCTAACACGCCCACAAGAAAATTATTTTTTATTTTTGGGCCAGCAGCCCTTGACAGACAGCAGCACAGCACCCCTACACAGCTACGTCGATGACAGTGACAGACAGGTGCAGCTAACATGCACACAAAAAAATATATATTTATTTTTTGGGCAGCAGCCCTTGACACACAGCAGCACAGCACCCCTGCACAGCTACGTTGATGACAGTGACAGCCAGGTGCAGCTAACATGCACAAAAAAAAAATACATATTTTCTGGGCAGAAGCCCTTGATAGACAGCAGCACAGCGCTGCTACGCAGATGACAGTGACAGGGCTAACACGCCCACAAAAAAATATTTTTTATTTTTGGGCCAGCAGCAGCCCTTGACAGACAGCAGCACAGCACCCCTGCACAGCTACACTGATGACAGGTGTGGCTAATATGCCACACAAAAAAAAATGGTTTTGTTTTGTTTTTTTTAACACTGGGGTGAACCCCTGAAAAGAGGCAACAGACCCTTAACAGACAGCAGCACAGCACCCCTGCACGGATGACATGTGTGGCTAACACTAAATTTTTTTCATTTTTTTCACACTGGGGGTGGGTGAAGAGCACTCCTGAAGGACAGAGCACCCCCTGGACAACACAGCACTACAGCCAGCCAGCCCCTATGGACAGGACAACAGCCAGCCCCTATGGACAGGACAACAGCCAGCCCCTATGGACAGGACAACGACAGCCAGACAGCCCCTATGGACACGACAACAGCCAGCCAGCCCCTCTATAGACAACAGCCAGCCCCTCTATAGACAACAGCCAGCCCCTCTATAGACAACAGTAGCCAGCCCCTGTGCACAGTGTCAGCGTGCAATTAACAATAACAAGTAACAACAGCACAGCACAGCTCCCACAGCTCCCTCCCTCTCTCTCCAAAGCCGGAAATAAAAATGGCGGCGAATCGCGGGACCTTTATAGAATCCAAAACCTGCGAGAATCCAACAGTGGGATGATGAAGTTTTGCATCATTTTCAGATCAGAGTCAGGCGGGAAAACCCGAGCTAGACTCGGATCCCCGTTGTTCGGGTGGGTTCGGTTCTCAGGGAACCGAACCCGCTCATCTCTAGTTGGATCCCCTCTGGGTAAAATCACAGCAGCTGATTCCGAGTCGGGTACAAACTGGCTGTGTGTGTGTTCCCGCGGAGCGTAATTTACTACCTTATGCTAAGGCGAGTTTCCATAGCGCTAATGTGAGGATCCGTGCGGCTTCAAGCAGGAAACGCTCCACCCACTGTTTCATTTTTTTTATAGTATAGGGATGTGCACGTGTACCAAACCCTTACTAGATTCAAAAGATTCACTGGAAGCAGGTTTCCCCTACTCGTGTGTATGACTCAGAATAGCACGGAACTCCAGCTACATGGCCAAGGCATGACATTCCCACAAGACCTCCATTTTTGACAGCAGTTACAATCCCCATCGTTTTCTATGAGGGATGCGATGCTGTCAGATTTACCAAGCTCTGGAATGCCCCCGCAGCTAATACCGTTGTGATGCTGTAGTCTATAGGCTACACTTTGTAGAATTTACCGGGTGAGGGTTCTGTAGACTGCACATGTTGTTATTATTATCATCATCCTTTATTTATATGGAACCACAAATGTTCCATAGCCCCTTACAAAGTACATAAGCAAAAAAGTGACCAAGAAACCAGTGACTAACCATACAATACAATACAGGACAAGGTGACCCACAGCTATACGAGCGTCCAGGAGGACGCTCCATTTTCATGGAGACCGGCCCTCATTCAGAGCGTGCGCTCTGCTCAGAGCGTACGGCTCTGAATGAGGGCCATGGTTTGTACATATTGCTGCATTAGCGATCCTAACACAGCAAGGTATCAGCAATCAAGTGTTAGATGCCCTTGTGGAGAATAGGGAGTAGAAGAAAGTATAAGGAGAAGCACATGAGGTAAGAGGGCCCTGCTTTAGAGAGCTTACATTCTACAGATGAGGGGCAGACAGACAGGTATGACACAGGTGGCATAAACAGGGAGGAAAGAGCATGTAGTAGATTTGTAGAGAGGTGGAGAGTCTGATAGGGAGTGAGTTCCAAAGGTAGGGAGCAGGCATCTCGGCACAGGAGTGAAGAGATTGCTGACGCCCAGATCGCATTGCAATTATTGATTAATGGGCCCTATTAATATTGATACAACAGAAGGAGATGTTGGAATCAATTTTCTTTTATATGATAAATGTCATTTTCATTTTTGTTAATAAAAGATTATTCTTCCTTCTCTATCTGACAGCATTACATTTAATATGTTTTTATTATACTATTGTCTGTGCATAAGTAGTGTAATGTGCCTTCTAAATTGAGCATTAGCACATCCATGTACAGTAACACTTGAATAACTGACTTTTCTGTCAGGAGCACAAATACACTCAGGCTTACAGTTAAACTGGGTAAACACTAAACAATGTATGTACCCAGTGTTGCGACTGGCGACTCCCCCGCTGACGGGCTGACATAATGGGTGGGCGGTACCAGAGCCAGATTTAGACCTCATGGGGCCCTAGGCAAGATAACGGTTTTGGGGTCCCCCTCCCTCAAACAATCCATAGTGATATACTTTTATTATACTATCATTCCTAATTCATGAACCCCTCTCCCCATCTCTCTCCCGTCACAGCACCCCTCTACTCACAGCATAGACCGTTTTCCCTCTGAGCACCCCTGTCTACTCACAGCACAAACCGCTCTCCCCTCTCAGCACAGAAGCCTTCTCTCCTCAAAGCACAGACCCCACTCAGCACCAGTGGCGGGCTGGGCTGGGCCGGGGGGCAGGGTGCCATGTGCCCCCCGGGCCGCAGCATCATGCGGGCCGCGGGCAGTCTGTGTCACTGTGACACAGACTGCACCGGGTGTGTAGCGTTGACCGGATGGAGTTCGGTCAGCGCTACACAAGTGGCAAACACACAGCCGCCGGCTCCGGCAGCTGTGTGTTTGTTGTAAGCAGCAGCCGATGAGAGTCTGTCAGACTCTCATTAGCTGCTGCTGCGCCCACTGCAGGAGCCGCTCCATCTTCCGGCTCCTGCAGTGGGCAATGGGAGAGGCATCATGATGTCATATGACGTCTCTCCCATAATGCAGAGCGGCCCGGCCCGGGAGGACAGACGGAGGAACGGATGGCAGCGGCGAGAGCGAGGATTCAGGTGTTTTTTTTTATTTTGTTTTTTTATATTACGTGTGTCTACTGGGGGGGGGGTCTGGCACTACAATGAGGAGACCACTACTGGGGGCACTACAAGGGGGGTGGGGGGACTACTACTACTGGGGGCACTACAAGGGGGGTGGGGGACTACTACTACTGGGGACACTACAATGGACAATGAGGAGACCACTACTGGGGGCACTACAAAGGGGGTGGGGGACTACTACTAGGGAGTTGGGGGACTACTACTACTGGGGGCACTACAAGGGGGTGGGGGACTACTACTACTGGGGGCACTACAATGGACAATGAGGAGACCACTACTGGGGGCACTACAAAGGGGGTGGGGGACTACTACTACTGGGGGCACTACAAGGGGGGTGGGGGACTACTTCTACTGGGGGCACTACAAGGGGGGTGGGGGACTACTACTACTGGGGGCACTACAAGGGGGGTGGGGGACTACTACTACTGGGGGCACTACAATGAGGAGACCACTACTGGGGGAACTACAAAGGGGGGGACTACTACTGGGGGCATAAGGGGCACTGCATAGGGGGGATCACTACTGGGGGCACTACTGGAGGCCTGCATAAGGGTGTTCTCTCCTGTGGCACATGGGGGCACTGCATATGGGCACTACGACAGGGGGCTGCCCCTAATCTTTATTTTTACCTTACATTAATCCCATATGGACCCGCCCCCTCCCTGGAACACTTGAGGGGGGGCGGCGCCATAGCACGCACGTTTTTCGGGCACCCTGGCTACACGCTACTCCTCTGCCAGGGCCTCCTGCATGCATTTGCCCCCCAGGCTAAAAGTTGCCAGCCAGCCCCTGCTCAGCACACAACCCCCCCACACACAGCACAGACCACATCTCCCCTCTAAGCACCCCTCTCACTCACAGCACAGACCCCTCGACCCTCACAGCATAGATCTCTCTCTGCCCTTTCAGCACACATCCCCCCTCTGCCCTCTCAGCACAGACACCTCCTCTGCCTTCACAGCACAGAACCCCCCTTTACCTTCACAGCACAGATTCTCATCCCACCCCCTCACGCACCTTTCTCCCCTCCAGTTGGTTGCAGCTCATCAGAGTAATACCCTACCTGCCTGGCCTTGCTGGGTGCTGCTGCTGATTGCTGATGGTGGACGGCAGGCCTGGCAGGCTGGCAGAGTGGCTGAGGCGTCACACTGACTGCACACACACTCTACGAGAGAGCACTGTGCAGAAAATGGTGCGGGACTCTTCGGGAGTGGAGGCGGGACCCTGTGACGTCATGATAACACGTGGTACTCGCGCATGTGCTCCTCTGGGAGCGCTTTCATCGTGCGGATTTCTTCGGGCGAAGGGGCCCATCCACGGACCCCTTGGGTCCCACCGGGAAATCCAGCCCTGGCCGGTACACGTTAGACGATCCGGTGCCTGACGGCCTTATATGTTGGCCCTTGCTGCATTCCGCTGCATGTCAGTCGCATTGTCAGATTGAGCTGCATATAGGGCCGACCTGACAATGTGGCTGATGACCCAGAGGGAGCGCGAAGCGGCCGACGTAGTGGGTACACACTAGACGATTTTGACGATATGTCTGCCCAATCTGTATCGTCTAATGTGTACCCGGCTTAAGCACTACACATTTATTTTATTCACACTGACGTTATACTGTATACAAATACAAGACGCTTTTTTATGAGTCCCAAGCAAACTTCTTCAATGTTGTTAACAGCTGATCTTCCAGTGTCTACTTACAGCATGATTAATAGAAGGAAAACATAGGAAAATAACTTCATTGCCCTCTGACATCACTTGGGGACCTTCATCATCACTTAATTATCATCACTTCATTTTTACAAAAGCCGGTCACCTGCAATTGTAAACATTAAGTGTTCGGGCCATTCATCAAGAATGTAAAGCAGGAGATATCACAAATATCTCCTACTTACCTTCCTCTTGCGGAATGGCCCGCTGTTCCCATACACTAGTATCACAGATATCCCCTATTTATCTTCCTCTTGCGGAATGGCCCACTGTCCCCATACACTAGTATCACAGATATATCCTACTTGCCTTCCTCTGACAGAATGGCCCACTGTCCCCATACACTAGTATCACAGATATATCCTGCTTACCTTCCTCTAGCGGAATGGCCCGCTGTCCCCATACACTAGTATCACAGATATCTCCTGCTTACCTTCCTCTGGCGGAATGGCCCGCTGTCCCCATACACTAGTACCACAGATATCTCCTACTTATCTTCCTCTTGCGGAATGGCCCGCTGTCCCCATACACTAGTATCACAGATATATCCTACTTACCTTCCTCTGACAGAATGGCCCACTGTCCCCATACACTAGTACCACAGATATCTCCTACTTACCTTCCTCTTGCGGAATGGCCCGCTGTCCCCATACACTAGTTCCACAGATATCTCCTGCTTACCTTCCTCTTGCGGAATGGCCCGCTGTCCCCATACACTAGTACCACAGATATCTCCTGCTTACCTTCCTCTTGCGGAATGGCCCGCTGTCCCCATACACTAGTAAAAATCGTATTTTTTAGGTGCTTGATTGCAGTAGCATTCACCATCTTCAGATGGCGTTTGCTACCGATACCCGCTCCTTCCCTATGGGAAAGAGTCCCGGGTCATGAAGAGGGATCCTTTCGGATCCCTCCACCCCTGTCCGGCTCCTTCCGCCAGATGTCGGGGCTCTTGTGTGCATACTTGAACTGTAGGTCACGCATGCGCACTGCTCTCGCGAGGAATGAAAAGATTCACTTCTCCTTTTAAGGAGCAGTGAAGCCGGTCGCTGGGACAGCTGATTTTCGAATAAGCTGTCTCAGCGCCGGAGCAATGATGAATTGCTCCGGCGCCCATGGCAAGTTAGTGTGTTAATTATCGGGGTCTGTTCAGACCTCTATAATTAACATATTGAATAGGCCCCCAAATCATTAACTGAGTAATATTGTTGCCTGTGTTTACAGAGTATATAAAATATAATAGATAGATAGATCTATAGATAAAATGTCTAATATATATAATGTTAACCTCTGTGCTGGTTGTTCCTGCATGTTCCAATCAACACTACATTTCCCAACCTTCACACATATTTTAACAGCTGCCAGATTCCTGGGCTCTTGTGCAAATAAATATTAGGAAGTTGGATCATGTAGACAAAAATGAATTTTAATTTATTCAGTTATATATGTGTGTTTTATTTAAATCAAAAATAATGTATCATTCTGCATGCTTAGTGCCACATCAGTGACTGTGCACTACTGCCCAACTGTAACCCTGGGTTGATCTGGACCAGGCCTAGGTACCTCAATTTCACCCGAGTTGAGAGCCCATGTACTAAGACTCCTTTTTTGTGATGTAACTACAGCTCCTGCTTTGCCTGTTATCGGCAGGAAGCAGGAGGCAGGGAAACATTAGGAATGACCGCCGGCCCTAGGGGAGGTTCAAATCCCGATGCCCAAAGACCGGCAGTAGTGAAGATCCCGACAGAGGATTAAGGTGAGTAAAACTAACCCTACTCCCCCCCTAACCCTAACCCTCCCTTAGGGTGCCTAACCCTAACCCCCCCCTAAGTGCCTAAACCTAACCCCCCCCATCCTCGCAGCCTAAACCTAAGTCTCCGGGGGGGAGTGCCAAACCCTAACCTTCCCCTGGGGGTGCCTAACCCTCACGGGGGGGAGTGCCTAACCTTAAGTCCCCTTTGGGAGTCCCTAACCTAACCCTCCCCCCCGTAGCTGTCAGCACACGCCGCCCGGCTTACCCTTGTTCGTTTTGCTGGGAGTCAGGCTCCCGGCGTAGGGATAATGATAGGCGTCGGGATTTCGACAGTCGGCTTCCTGACTGCATCCCGTAGGCAGCTACAGCAAGATTTACTAAGGAAGGTCCCACAGAGTGATCTGGTGCAGCAAGATATTCTAGTCTACTATTAGCATTAGCAGGCCGAAGTCAGAGAAAACCCTTTAGTACATATCGAGAAGCGATATGTATAGGGACTTTCTCTGCCTTTTTTGATAAGCCCCCTTATCTCCACTTAGTATATGGACCCCTTGATTTGGACTCCAACAATTCTGTAGCTTAATGCCTGACACTGCCAAGGCAATAGTTGACCCACTTAAGATGTGCTTTTGATCCCTGATTTAAGTGTTTCTGTATGGTCCAATGGCAGCATTACTCGTTTTGCGATGCATTCCGGAGCTTGGCCCCTAGTAGATAAGAGCATCTCCAGATGGCCATAGCCATTGTAGCCTATGAGCTACACACTCATGCATAATCAGTAGTGCACTCAGCTCCCGAAAAAGCATTAGCGATCCCTTCACTTCTTACACACCACAGGGACAGGCTCTTTTCCCTGCGGGTGATTATTAGTACATCTGGGTGATTTATAATTTCTCATTGTCGCAAAAAAAAAATCATAATTGGATTTAAAACCCGAAAATTAATAAATATAACCTTATGGATTATTATAACATATTGGGGGAGATTAATTTGTTTTTTGAGTGGCTAAAATTAATGGGCGCGCAACAGAGCAATTCAATTGTTTGCGTTTGTCGCGCCCCAAAGCATTGTGTAACGCGGCTAACCCCGTCTATAGTACTTTTCACAAAAAGCAATCGTGCCCAGAGCGTCAATTGAATTATGCCGGCGGGTTCTCATTACTGAGTGGCGCACAAAAAACAATTGAATAAAATTTTTTTGTAAAAGGAGAATGGTCGTGAAATTGAAAAATAACAATATACAGTATGTATGTATATGTATATGTATATATATATATGTATATGTATATATATATATATATATATATATGTATATATATATATATATATATTTTAGGGGTGTGCACCGGCCACTTTTCGTGTTTTGTGTTTTGGTTTTGGATCTGGATCTTTCTTCGTGTTTTGGATCTTAATTGGTTTTGCCAAAACCACCCTTCCGTGTTTTGGGTTCTGGGTTTTGTGTTTTGGATCTGTTCTTTTTTTTAAAAAAAGCATAAAAACAGCTAAAATCACAGAATTTGTGGGTTTTTCTGCTCCTATGCTATTATTAACCTCAATAACCTTAATTTCCACTCATTTCCAGTCTATTCTGAACACCTCACACCTCACAATAGTGTTTTTATGTCCAAAAGGTTGCACCGAGGTAGCTGGATGACTATGCTAAGCGACACGAGTGGGCAGCACAAACACGTGGCCCATCTAGGAGTGACACTGCAGTGGCAGACAGGATGGCAGTTTGAAAAACTAGGCCCCAAACAGTACATAATGCAAAGAAAAAAAAGAGGTGCAAGATGGAATTGTCCTTGGGCCCTCCCACCCGCCCTTATGTTGTATAAACAGGACATGCACACTTTAACAAACCAATCTTTTCAGCGCCAGGGTCTGCCACATGACTGTGGCTGAAATGATTGGTTCGTTTGGGCCCCCACAAAACAAGCTGGCAATTAATCTGTCCCTGCACAAACTGGCTCTACGGAGGCAAGATGTCATCCTCATCCTCCTCATCCACCGATTCCTCACCCTCTTCAGTGTTGTGTACATCCTCATCCTCACAGAGTGTTAATTCGTACCCGCTGGAATCCACCACCACAGGTCCCTCTGTACGTTCTGGAGGCTGGTCTCCCTGGAAGAGCTGATAATTCATTTTTATGAACATCATCTCCATATTTTGTGGAAGCAACCTCCTACGCCTTTCGCTGACAAGGTTCCCGGCTGCACTAAACACTCTTTCGGAGTACACACTGGAGGGGGGGCAACTCAGGTAAAATAGAGCCAGTTTGTACAGGGACCTCCAAATTGCCTCTTTTTCCTGCCAGTACAGGTATGGACTGTCTGACATGCCTACTTGGATGCTGTCACCGATGTAATCCTTTAACAGACAGATGCATGCTTGTCGCTGCTGCTTTGAGGATGCAGATGCGGCTACAGCCCACACAATTCACAATGACAGAAAAAAGAAGATTTTTTTATTTTGTGTGGAGCGCACTTTGAGGGTTACACCACCCTTTAACAGACAGACGCACACTTGTCGCTGCTGCTTTGAGGATGCAGGTGCGGCTACTGCGCATACATTTCACACACAAACACAGAAAGAAAGATTATTTTATTTTTGTTGGAGCGCACTTTGGGGGTTACACCACCCTTTAACAGACAGACGCACGCTTGTCACTGCTGCTTTGAGGATGCAGGTGCAGCTACAGCCCACACATTTGACAAAGACAGAAAAAAAAAGAAGAATTTTTTATTTTTTGTGGAGCGCATTTTGGGGGATACACCACCCTTTAACAGACAGACGCACGCTTGTCTGTCGCTGCTGCTTTGAGGATGCAGGTGCGGCTACTGTGCATACATTTCACACACAAACACAGAAAAAAAGATTATTTTATTTTTGTTGGAGCGCACTTTGGGGGTTACACCACCCTTTAACAGACAGACGCATGCTTGTCACTGCTGCTTTGAGGATGCAGGTGCAGCTACAGCCCACACAATTCACAAAGACAGAAAAAAAAGAATTTTTTATTTTGTTTGGAGTGCATTGGGGGTTACAGCACCCTTTAATGGACAAGCCAGCCGGCCCTTTACTTATGACACAGGCGCACGCTTGGCGCTACTTTGTTGATACACGTGCGGCTAATGCGCACACAATTCACAAACACAAAAAAAAATATATTTTTTTTTTTCTGAGTGAACTTTGGGGGTTACAACACCCTTTAACGGACAAGCCAGCCGGCCCTTTACTTATGACAGGCGCACGCTTGGCGCTACTTTGTTGATGCACCTGCGGCTACTGCGTACACAATTCACAAACAGAAAATATATTGATTTTTTGCACTTGTGGGGAGCACCCCTGATGGACAAAGCACCCCCTGGACAACACTACAGCACCCCTTTGGGACTGGGACACTGCACAGGACTTTGGAGTGGACACAGCCCCTATGGACAACTGACTGCACAACACAGTCCAGCCAGCCCCTGTGGACTTTGGAGGAGTGGACACAGCCCCTATGGACAACAGCAGCACAGCACAACACAGCCAGCTCCTATGGACTTTGGAGGAGTGGACACAGCCCCTATGGACAACAGCAGCACAGCACAACACAGCCAGCCCCTATGGACTTTGGAGGAGTGGACACAGCCGCTATGGACAATAGCAGCACAGCACAACACAGCCAGCCCCTATGGACTTTGGAGGAGTGGACACAGCCCCTATGGACAACAGCAGCACAGCACAACACAGCCAGCCCCTATGGACTTTGGAGGAGTGGACACAGCCCCTATGGACAACAGCAGCACAGCACAACACTACACTGCACTAAACTACACTACACAGCCCAGCCAGCCCTAACTCCCACCCTCCCTCTTCACTGTCCACAGCCGAGTGAGAAAATGGCGCCGACGCGGGTACCTTATATAGAATCCAAAACCCGCGAGAACCGAAAGGCGGGATGATGACGTTTTGCCTCGATTTCAGATCCGAGTCAGGAGGGAAACGTCGAGCCTGACTCGGATCGGGGGGGCTCGGATTTCAGAAATCCTAACCCGCTCACCCCTAATATATATATATATATATATTATACAGAAATAATACATTTTATAAACTGGTGTGTATGTGTGCTGTATATACTGTGCTATATATCTCAGACTTTGCTATGAACTGACTATGCAGCTGCTGGCCTCAAGTTTTTAACATCAGCAACTGCCTCGTAAGAATTCCAAAGACAGTTATAATGTTTTTGCTAAGTGAAATAATATATAGTAAAGACTAATTAATATACATTTGTCTTTGTGATATAAATAATTATAAACTCCAAATGTTATAAAATTCAAAATGTATTATTGCTACACATTTATTATGGGTTTTCCCATTTCTTAATCATTTTCCATAAAGTACACTGTTGGCATTCAAGACGTAACATAAAGTAAAATATCTCAGTTTCAGCTTTGTCTCAGAAAGTTCCTATGATACAATAGCAATTTTTCAATTACAAATATAAATTATCATTTTTATATGAAGGCACAACATAATATGGGAAGGACCACTTACAAAACATGTATCATTCTGTATGATTTAATGTCAGAAGACGCAAAAACATCTTTGTAAAACCAATATTTGATTTGATGTGTTTTATCCATTCAACAACGTAAAGGACCACTTACAGTACAACTGTGAACTGGAATTCATAAGATGACTGAAACTACATTTACAGTAAATGTGTTTTCTATTTTCTGCTGTTTTTGGCATGTGTGTTGCGACACAATAAATGAGCATTGTCCGTGGTGATGCACAGAGCACAAGCCTGAAATACGGAATTAATCATACACAACTATAAATTTAAAATAAATCATAGCTTACTTCCCATACATTTATTTCAAAGAGATTGGCTCATTTATTGAGTCATGTTTTATTGTAGTGTTTAACATGTCTGACTAGTTAAGGATCTATATATAAAACAGATATAAGCCATATCTCTGGAGAAGGGCTCTTTTAGTCTCCCTGAACTGCAGGTATGATCTGCTCCAGGAAGTACCTTGTGGCATTTTAAATGTGTTTCTTGTTTTTATTTCATGTGCCCCGTAGAAGAGGGTCCAATCTTTTGACAAGATTTTTATGCTTTAGCTATATTTAGCAATGCACCCCAATGTTCTCCAGATGAGGCTTGTGCAATGAATACCATAGAATCTACTGTGAGTATTAACACATTGTGGGCTCTATTTACTACAATCCGCATACTGAATGCGGATTGTAGTGTGATATTACCGAGTGAATTCGCATTGCGAATTCAGGCAATATCACAGGGATTTACTATAAATCCCTTGCAGGGACAGAGCTTGCGATAAAGCTCTGTCCCTGCGGATCCCATCCGCACTCTAGTCGCGGTATTTTCTGAAAAAATACCGCGACTAAGAGCCCGCGTATGCGCCGACCGACCACCGCTACTACCCCCCCACCGACGCTAAGCCCCGCCCCCGGCGCTAAGCCCCGCCCCCCACGATCGCGGACCCCCGCAACCCCCTCCTCCCTTCATTACACTTACCTGCATCCTCCTGGCCTCCGGTGATCTTCTCCGGCCTTCCCGATCAGGTGATCTCCCATACTGCACTGGGGCCCGATCACCTGATGACCGGGCCCCAGTGTACTATGGGAGACCAGCTGACCGGAGAGGAGCCATCACCGGAGGCCCGATCACCGGTCCCTGGATTCAGGTAAGTGAAAAAAAAAAGTTTAATTTTTTTTTTCTTTTTTTTACAGCAATCAGCTTGCGGTCTGCTTAGACCACACAGCTGATTACTGGTACCGGCTCCCAGCTCTGATCTCCCCGTTAGAGCAGAGTGGAAGCCCGGTAACCGGGGGAGACCCTGGATAACGCCACCTCCAGGTGGCGTTATTATCACAGGGCTTCCCCCGGTATTTTTTTACAATTTATTTTTAGTAACTTAGGTCGGATCACATTTCCCATTACAATTATGGGAAATGCGATCTGCTTTACTAAAAATAAGTGATACTTATGGTTGGAGTAGAATTTTACTAATTCTACTCCAATTGCCCTATAGTAACCACAGGTGAAACTAAAATAATGTGAAAAGGGTGTGAAAACACCCTTTTTCACTTTATTTTAGTAAAAATAATGTTAATAAATAGAGCCCTGTGTGTGATGGGCTATAGGAACCTTTTGTTGTTAATACATTTTGTGTATAGAAATCTGAAGCGTTCTGTGCTGGTTACTATGTTTATATTCAGCGCACAGAAGACAATTGATTACATAAATGTTAGGAGTTCTTTTGTGATCATCCTTAATGCAGGCAAATGTTAATATTTAAATAATAATAATACAGAGGGCGTGGCCTAGCTGCTGAACGTGGAGGAAGCAGGAGACAGGAGCTCCTGCTTTTCAAGCACAAATACAGTGCAATCCGTCTCCCTTTTGGGGATTTTATACAACAGCCCTCTGTCCTGACACCCGCCTGTACCTCCGGATGTGGTGTGGTGCCCCTGGACTGCACCCCGACGCTCCCGCTTGTGAGGCCTACTGATTGCACAGAAGCCGCGGCCTCAATTTGCGGGACTCCCCGGTGGCCTCATACGCGGCGCTTCCGCGACCTCGAGGTGGATCTCAAGCGGGGCCATCTCCCTTCCCTGCCCGCCGAGTGGCCTACCCGGGTGTGACATCGGTGCTTCCCCGCACTGCTCCGGGGCTGCCTGCTCACCTCTCTGTTGGGAGCCTTCCTGTTGTTGCTCCGTTGGCGGCTGCCATTTTGCAGTACGGATTCCGGCTTTGTGAGCGCTGCTCCCAGCATCCCTCTCTGCTATACCCGTGGTGAGTGACCTGTCAGCTGGCCTGGGGTCTATGCTCTCCCTCCTTTGCTGGGCTGGGAGTCTGAGTGCAGAGTGGGATCTGATAGTTCCTGAGGCATTTATAACATACTCTCTTCACTGACCACAGCTAATTTGGAACATTCATCTATTTTTTGCTCTCTCAACTCTGCGCCCTCTGCTTTACATTTGACTCTCCATCCTGTTACCACCTTGCTGTGAATAACCAACAATACTCTTTTTTTCTATTCTCCATTTTTGCTATACATGGCTATGAGTGTGTCATTTCTAATGGTCTCCAACAGTCTCATTCTACTGCCATCGAGTGGCTATTGTGATATATTGCTTCAAAAGGAATTTTCTATACTCCAATATCCCCACATGGAAGTGATAATTTTCTAATGTGAATATTTTCCCACCACCACCGCAACTACACACCGCATAGCATATCTCCATTTTTCCAGAGATTACTTATAAGCTATTTTTTCAATTGGTCATATATCCAGTAAACATGGGGCCTAAGAAGACTCCTAAATCAGCTAAAGGTATCCCTCCGGTGAGTTTTTTCAAGACTGCATCTGCGACTACCCCACTGCCGAAGGACTCCGTACAATCTCCACGACCGCAAATGTCACAAGATAAATCTGCTGCTTCTCCTCCAGCTTCATCCACACATGCTCCCCCAGATGATGCTTCTATGGACGAACCTATCACTGTGCGGCGCATGCTGCAGCTCTTAGGTGATCTTAAGAAAGATATCACAGCCGAATTATCTTCTATAGTTGGGGAATTGAAGCGTGATGTTGCTGAACTAGGTGGTCATACGGACCTTCTCGAAAATAAGATGGGAGAAGTAGTCACCTCCCACAATGACCTAATATACGCTCATGAAACTACCTAAGCGGAACTCTCTGTACTTCGGGACAAAATGGCCGACCTTGAAGACAGGGCTCGCAGAAATAACCTTAAAATCCGTGGAATTCTGGAGTCGATACAGTTTTCGGAGCTTCCTGAGTTTGCTGTGACCCTATTCCAGAAACTAATCCCAGACATACCTTCTTCACAATTTCTATTAGACCGTATCCATCGTCTCCCTAAAGCTCGCAATGCCCCTGAAGCCTCTCCGCGAGACACTATTATGAGGATGCGCTATTTCCATGTGAAGGAGCGTTTACTTCGTATATCTAGAGAGGCTGGATCTTCCTCCGATGTATTGGGCAACTTACAAATTTATGGAGATCTCTCCCCGGCTACATTAAATAAAAGAAGATCCTTCTCCAGTATCACATAGGCTTTACGTCAAGCTCAAATCCAATATAGATGGGGGTTTCCAACAAAACTTATTGTCACTTACGATGGATCTACAAAAGTGCTATGTTCCCTGGAAGACGGTATAAAGGCTCTGGACCTTTGGCGGATCTCATACACTACGAAATCTACTGAACATATTCCTACAATCAGTTCTGATTGGCTCTTAGCTGGCAAAAACAGTTGACTGTTTTACATTTCTTTATCTTAATTTAATGCTTGCGTGCATGTTTATGATGTCTCCTATATCGTGGTCGCTGGACATTTTATTGAAGTTTTCATGTTTAGGCAGTTTTTTGAAACTCCAATTGTTTTTTCTATATGTTGCACAGATTTAGATTATGATAACTATTTTCTAAATTTTATTCATTTTAAATATTGATTGATATAAGGTGTTTATGCTCTAGTACCATTTTCTATGTCTATTATTGCTAAAATAGGCTTAATTTTTTTTTGTTTTTCCTTATATCTTTTAAGTAGTATTCGTTTTTTCAGATATATTTGGTGTGTGTTTTGCTATATTATTTTTGAGTGTTATTTGTTATATTGTTCCCAGGTGGTGGGAAACGTGTCACTACACCAGTGGTTCTACCATTTTTGCCACTCTGTTTAGTGGCCCTTATGACTCCCGCTGTGGAGTCATTTCTATTTATATTCTCTTCTATTTTATTTTTATTTTTTTACCCAATTTACAGGCTCTATATTGCTTACCTTTTTTGTATCTTTATGCCAATGTTAATCAACCCAGGACAGATAGGATGTTCTTTCTCTGGTTACGCATGTTTTTAGATTTGTTAAAATGGTGAATCTTATGTCTATCAATGCTAAGGGTTTAAATTCCCCTCAGAAATGTAAGATTGCCCTCTGCTATTTTAGAACTCACAAAATGGATGTAATAGCGATTCAGGAAACTCATTTTGCCAAGGATGCCTCTCACGCTTTTTCTGACCCTCATTATCCGTATGGCTATTTTGCATCAGGTCCCACAAAGAAGAGGGGAGTGGCAATTCATTTTCAGCGCAACTGTAATTTTGTTTTAAAATCCCAAGTAGCAGACCCCTTGGGTAGATACCTTGTCTTGATGGGAGAGCTGGAGGGTAAAGCTGTTACTATAGCATCTGTATATGCCCCAAATACTGGTCAATTGTCATTTATCAGGAAATTTTTCAGAATTACCCAGAGGGTGTGTTCGGGTCAGATTATCTTACTCTACGATTTTAATTTAGTTCTAGACCCATGTATGGATAAATTGAATAACACAGGTGGTGGCATTGCTACTGACCCTACTGGTGTATCGGGGGCTTTTGGCCGGACGATTCTGGAATATGGTCTGTATGATGTTTGGCGGGCAATGCACCCTTTGACCCGTGATTACACCTTTCTCTCTCAGGTTCATGGATCATATTCCGGGATCGACCTTGCTCTTATGGATAAATGGTCCCTCCAGCAGATTAGAGGTGCAAATATTCTCCCTATCACATGGTCTGATCATGCCCCTTTGACAATTACGTGGGATTGTAGTGTATCTCTCCCCTCTAGTAGACCATGGAGGTTCAATAATTTTCTTTTATCCTCTACTGAGGCGAGGCTGGCCATTCAGTCCGCCCTATCAGAATACTTTCAATATAATAAACCCACGGATACTACTCCCTTTAATTTTTGGTGTGCCTTTGAGGCTGTTCTTAGAGGATCGGCAATCCAAGTAGCTTCTAGAATTAAGCATCAAGAAGCTCAAAAACAAAAGGAAGTAGAAACTAGACTTCGGGACTTGGAAGACCAACATAAATCTGACCCCTCCAACTCTGTACTTTTCCAAAAAATCCTTAAAGTTAGAGAAGAATTAGAGATATACACTTTGAAAAAGATTAAATTCACAATTGATAGGATGAATCAAAGATTTTACGTGGATGGTAATAGGGCATCCCGACTTTTAGCCCGGAAGCTGAGAGGAAAAGAGGCTCGTGCTTCAGTTCGGGCCCTCTATAATTGTTCTGGAGCCTAATTGACCAACCCACTAGACATTTCTAATGCCTTTGCAGAGTATTACTCGCGCCTCTATAATTTGAAAGATGATGTACACACAGTTCAACCCACGTCAGAGACTTTCTCTGCTTTTCTATCACATCTTGCTCTACCCTCCCTTACTGAACAGTCACTAGTTTCTTTAAATACCCCTTGGACAGAGGGAGAGATGAGAAATGCCATCAAATCCTTGAAACGTGATAAAGCACCTGGACCTGATGGCTTCTCTAACAATTTCTATATGGAGTTTCAATTGGACCTTAATCCGGCGCTGATGGGGGTGTTTGAGGCGGGGACCAATTCAGGATCATTTCCTCCTGAGATGCTTGAGGCTCGAATTATAACTATCCTTAAACCGGGCAAAGACCCCACCCATGCCCAAAATTATAGGCCCATAGCTCTATTAAACACTGATATTAAATTATGTGCAAAAATGGTAGCCAACAGACTAAATCCGTTACTCCCTGATTTGATTAACCCAGATCAGGTTGGTTTTGTGTTGGGCCGACAAGCTCCAGATAACACACGAAGAGCCTTAAATGTCATTGAACATTTTTCACAGGTCGGGGACCCGCTTCTGGCACTTTCATTAGATGCCGAGAAAGCCTTTGATAGGCTGCACTGGGGATTCATGAAGGCTGTACTCTCCAAATTTGTCTTACAGGATGGTTCTTAGATGCCATTCTTGCACTTTATAGTGCTCCTGGAGCACGTGTGTGTTGCAATGGTTTTTTATCCTCTTTGTTCCCTATAAGCAATGGTACCAGACAGGGCTGTCCTTTATCCCCCCTTGATTTTTGTTTTAGCAATAGAACCTTTAGCAGAATATATCCGCACTTCCTCCCTTCTTCATGGCCCTCTTATAAATGGGTCACATCATAGAATTTGTCTTTTTGCGGACGATGTCCTTCTGTTTGTAACACATCCGGAGATCTCTCTTTCAAATTTACAACAGCTGCTTAATAGTTATTCTGCGGCCTCATATTATAAATTAAATACATCTAAAACGGAAGTATTAGCAATAAATGTGCCACCCCAGCTTCTGTTTTCTCTTAAATCTCGTTATAATTACAATTGGCAAACACAGTCTCTCCACTATCTTGGTATTTCTTTATCAGCTAAAGAAGACACTCTCCTTGAATTTAATTATGGCCCCTTATTGAACCAATTTGTTATTTACACAAAAGATTGGATGAACCAAGAGGTTTCCTGGATGGGCAGAATGGCGGCCGTCAAGATGACTCTTCTCCCCAAACATATGTATTTATTTAGATCAATTCCCAGGACACTCCCTCTCTCATGGCTAAATAGATTTAATGCAGTGCTGAATAAATATATCTGGAATAATAAGAGAGCCAGGATTGCTAAGACATATCTGATGATGTCCAGATCATCAGGGGGTTTGACTTATCCCAATTTAGCACTTTATCAAACAGCATGTCTGATCGATCAACTTAGTGACTGGTCAAATGTTCTCAATCCTAAACCTTGGGTTAAGTTGGAAAGCGATATGTTAGGCAAATTCCCCCTCTGTGATTGACTTTGGGTCCCACCCAGCTCTAGAAAGTCCTTAAAAAATATGTCTAGAGCTACATTAGCTTCTTTAAAAGCGTGGGATAGTCTATCTACCCTCCTACAATTTAACCTGCCATCTTTACATCTCTCTATTCAGGGCCTCTCACAATTAATTCCAAATTTAACTTTATCCTCTTGGCACCCCAAAGGTATCCGTACCCTTCATGATCTTTTTTATAAATAACACTTTCCTATCTTTTGCCCAATTACAAGCTAGGTTCTCTATTCCTTCTAGAGATTTTTACAAATTTCTCCAAATCAGACATTGGGTTCAATCTTTCCCACATTTAGTAGGGTTGACTGGTACGATCCCTTCTCATGTTTGTTCACGTATATTCTCAATATCCCGCAAAGGGGGTATATCTTTTTGGTATTCTTTAATTCTAACAGCGGAAGAACCAGCCAAGATACCAGCTATTATTAAATGGGAAAATCATTTAAATATATGTTTAGACCCACATGTATGGTCCCAATAATTTTTTTCTGTATTCAAAATGTCTAGATGTATCTCTCATATCGAAATGTATATGAAACTATTCTATCGTATTTATCTGACCCCAGACAGACTACACAAAATTTGGCCTTCCCAATCTAGTTTATGTTGGCGTTCATGTGGTCAATTGGGTGAGATTCTCCATATTTTCTGGAGTTGCCCTGCTATACGTCCCCTCTGGCTAGAGGTAGAAGTCTTGATTTTGGAGGTTACTGGTTTGCGGCTGTCTTTGTCCCCAGGCACTGCTCTTTTACATATATTTCAGGAAGACGTTCCAGTTAACCAGAGGTATTTTATCGGACATGTACTTATTACTTATTGCTACTAGGGCAGCCATCGCTCGATTCTGGAAACAAGATAAACCCCCCCCCACACCTTTCTTTGATAAAGACTAAATTAAATCATAGTTTTTTGATGGAAACGCTGAATTGTCCATATTCTCCCTCTACTAATTCACCAATGATAAAGTGGTTCAGTTGGCATGAGTTCATACCTCACAGTAAACACGGGTTGATACTCCAGGGTTCTGTTATGTTCTTTATTTTGATTTGACTGTTGGAGTTGTGGAGAGGTCTTTGTTATTAGTATTTATTATCTTTTATCTTTGATTGATATTTTATATTTGGTACAACATAATGTAATGTTTTATCTGTAATTTTCTTCTTTTTATTGTGTTATCTTATTGCCTGTACCCCCCACTCCTTTATCTTTTTTTTTTAATTTTCTGTACACCTTTTTTTTCTTTTTTTATTTGGAAAAAAATCTAACAAAATATTCAATAAAAATGAATGTTGAAAAAAAATAAAAATAATAATAATAATACAAAAATAATCAGTTTGACTTTGTTTTCTATATCAAAATTGGAGGGTCTGTGAACCTAATTCAGAGTCTCTCGCTAGTGGTTCGCACTCGCAAGCAGCCCGATGGTTTGCGTACGCACATGCGCACGCTTCGTTCTGCGCGTGTGCAAACTACTCTGTGCGATCGCAGGCCGCTCGCTCGCCCAGCAAAGACAGCCGAGTGAAATGAGTGACAGGAGAGGCCGTTTGTGGGTGGTAACAGGGGCAGGACACTAATAACGGGGGAGTGGAGGTGCGAACGCAGGCATGCCTGAGTGTTTCAGCGCCATTTTAGAGGCGTGCATAATTAACACGCAGCGTCATAGTACACGTCACATGCCTGTTTTTTACACTGAATTTCTCGCAGTGCTTGCGGTAGGGTAAGGCAACCACAAGCTCTGCAATCGCTTCCGATTGTCCTCGATGTACCAATGTTTTAATACACTTCCTGGAGATGACGTGTGCTGGTGGGCAGCTCCGCCTGTGTGACTGGGCGTACGCTGGCCGCTCGCTAAGACACGGTGGGCATGCTTATGCCTTGGCGAGCGATCGCTTCCCGTGGCGTCACTTTGACAAATTTGCATATGCTGGGGGTGAGCGATCGCATCTAGCGAGTGACTCTGACTGAGGTCCTGTGTTTGAAAAGCAGTAGGGTTGCACGTCTTATTTTCTATCTCAGTGAGCCAGTTGCGGTCAGTGACTGCGCTGGCTATACTGTGACTGGCAGTGGCTTCCCATTGGAAACACTACCTGCCAATCACACACAGGACAGGCATTTCCAGAGGGAGGAGTTTTCTGCCCCTGGGACTGCCAGTCTGGGCTGTGATTAGCAGAGAGCATGCTTCCAGTGGGAAGCCGCTCCTGCTTATCGGGCAGCCCTACCCAGCTTGTAGGGACTGCAGCCGATGCAGTCCCTAGAAGTCGGTGTTATACGCATGCGTGGCGTGCCTCCACCTCTTGTGTGCATGCACCGGTCCCGCCGCCGGTTCCTCTTTTCCAACCTGCACTACTGGCAGCAGCATTCCCCCTTATCTAAGAGGGTAGGAGCCACTGCTGGACATCTATATAATAATCATGGGTGGTCTGTCATGTTTCTATCATGCGTAGTGGGAGCAGGAACGCGTGCCCAACAGCTTACTTTGTTGCGACGGATGGAAGGGGCAAGTTTGCAAGGTAAAAAAATAAAATTAAAACTAAATTCTTTCTTTAATTTATAATTGAAGGTGCCTGAAAATTCTATAAGCATGATGTCCTATATAATGGTGGGGCTTTATGTTTTGAGTTTAAAATGTCAGTTTTCAGTAGTGTTCCACTTCAAAAGAATAATAATTCTTACTATATTCAGGAATTGAATGTTAATGAGTTGTTATTAATATATTACGGTGCTAAATGACTCCATTTCTCTCTGTGCATTTTTAGTTTTTGGTCAACCTGGTCTGAAAGGTAAACGGTCAAAAGAACCTGCAGAGAATAAAATTAAACCTGCAATCAAGAAACTGAAACCCAAAATTGTTAAGCTAAAGGAGTCTACAGAAGCCATCACCAAGGTGCACTCTATCATGACACAAGTAATGGACAAAGGCCGGTTCCAGAAGCCCCCAGCAATACTCAGTATGTCAGCAGGGCAAAACATAGAGCTACGATGTAAGGGAGAGAAGATAGCATGGAGCTACCCTGAATACCTCAACACATTCAAGGACTCCAGACTCAGGTACAAGTTTATAACTGAAATTCTGAATGTCTAAACTGTGCGTTATACTCTTGAATGTAACTGGTTATAGGGCTTTATGGCATTTTAAAATGAGCTTTTACAATCGTCATTACTGTAAATGTAATTTTATTCTACTTATCTAAACTTAAGCTGCACATTTCAGCTTCTGTGGATGGCTAGGGTCCAAGCACGCCTTTCAAGTTGGCATCTGTTTAAATTGGTGCAGAAAGCAGCGGGAACATGCATAGCACTTAGTGCTGGTGGTCCCTTACCCCCTCCCTTCAAAAGGCCCATTCTTTGCCGTGTGAACTATGTGGCACCATTCACCGCTGTTGTTCTCTGCAAAGTGCTGGTGAACAGGACACACCACCAACTTTCTGACCCAAGGCACAAAGCATTCAAATTAAGTACTGTGTTCACATGTAGGTTTATTTGAATTCAGAAACATTGGGTCAACGCATGAACGAAATAAGGTTTTCCTCAACATAGGGCAAAAGGTTAATTTACATCCGGCCTCTAAGTAATGCCCTCGTTCTCCCTCTTCCAACAGTACTAAGTAAGTGGCAAATGGTCATACAGATATTGTTACAGAGAGTCACAATTACATGAAATGGATCAGCAATTTCTTTTCAAGGGTATTATCAAGGAAATACTCAACATAGCTAAAGAGAAATGATCAAAAATTTACTTTTAAGATCTCACAAAACATGGGCAATAAAACTTAATCTAAAAAAAACCAAAAATCGATTACTCTGCATTCACATGCAAATACAACCATGCACAAAAATAAAATAAAAAATTCCATCAGGAAGCATTGGTAAGTTTAAAAAAAAAAAAAAACAGTTCTAAGCCCCATCTTACCACCAAAGCCATATATGATTTATTACAAGGAAGACAACCTCAAAAGATAAATTACTGCAGTCTGGCGTGCCTTACCTGAATAAAATTCAACCTGGTATGTCCCAAACAAAGTTTTTTCATAGATGTGGCCTTTGCAGTATGTGCATGAGTGTACCATCCTCAACTAATTAAATCACCAAAGGCATGGTGAAAGGTAAAACATATAAAACAATTTATATAACATGTGACACTACTTATATTTTATACCATTTGGAGTGCAGTTGTGGCATTTTGTATGTTGAAAGAACAACCAGAGCCATGAAAATCAAATGTCCGAGCTCTGTCGTAACATCAAAGAAGGCCTTGAGTCTCACTCTAGGGGAGATGTATGAAACTGTGGAGAGAGATAAAGTGGAGAGATATAAAGTACCAACCAATCAGCTTCTAACTGTAATATGTATTAGTTTTCTGTAGACTTATGGTGGGTACACACTAGACCATAGGTCTTCCGATCCCGAAGATCAGAACAACATATCGGGTACATGATATGCTGGGTCTTGACGCCGGCGTTACAGCGTTGGGAACACATAGGCTGATGTGTACCCAGCTTAAGTTGTTTGTAGACTTTTATATTCATTTTTGTATGTAATTCTGAATAAAAATTTATAGAGCATTATAATCATTTGTTTAGTATACATATTCCGTAAATTACTTATCCGGTTGTAGGTTTACTTAAAGTAGAGTTGAGCGGTTCGGTTCTACTCTATTATGTTTGGATCTATTATGTTTGGATCTTATTGGCTATCCGGCTCTCACGTGTTTTGGATAGGCAATAAGATAAATCCGAACATGGACTAATTTGGCGAAATCTCTAATTTAAAGTAATTAATAATAAGAGCCCAATTCAATAGTGGAAGCAGTCTGGTTTACTTAACAAATTGAATTCATTTCTAGTATAATTGACAACAAGGCTGCTCTCCTCCACTTGGTCCTCCTTGGCTGTCCTATCACAAAGCCCCCCAGCCTATGCCTTGAAGGTTTTAACTATATCGCCTTCTTTAATTTGTCTTTAGGTGCCGCTAGTCCTCCTGTGATTGTTTATGAATATTTGTGATTTAGAATTAAGTCATTTTACTGTTTTATTGATTCAGCCATTGTTATTGATTTTGGCTTATTAATGTCTATGTCCTTGTTATGCTTGGATGTAGTTACAAGTTTTCCCTCTCGTCCTTCCTTAACCTTTTTGCTTTCTGTCCATCCCTTCTCCCCCTCCTATTTATTTACTTGTGTTTTTCCTTTTGAAAATTTCTTCAATAAAAATTTGATACGTAAAAAAATAATAAGAACACAATTTCTTATTATTTGTGAAACTTCATAACCTACAGTATTCTCTATATATCATCTACTGTAGTTTGACTACTAAAAATGTCATTAAGTGCTGTAGGAGTTCAAGGGAACTCCTACAGTATGTCCATTAATACTTGTGTGTTACTACAGTATAACTACTGATAATATACAGCATGTTGTATCATTTAGTTTAACTCCTGAAAATGTTGTTTAAGTAAATGAGGGAATTCATATTTCCATATGATTACCATGGCAACTCATGATGAAGTTCAGTACATTTTCAGCCACCCCTTTTGTTCCTAATACCATGGTGACATAGTAAGTATACACTATATATATGGTATTACCTGAAGGTTAGGTCACATGACCCATCCTTTTATGGTATGTCTCTATGACAACAACAATGCCGTTCATGCACTCCTCACAATCTTAATAAAGCATGACGGTACACTATCGTATAAGATATTTAGGCATATTTATCACAATCTGCAAATAAATTGCGTTTGTGATACGAAAAGTTAAAATACATTCACAATGCGATATTTGCAAATATCACATGAAGGTATTAGAGGTTGTGGGAAAGCTCTGTTCCTGAGAATCCCCTTTCAGCACTTCTTAACTATATTTTGCAAGAAATACCCTGAGAATGTGTCTAAACATGCACCGGCCTCAATACCCCTGCACCCGGAGCCAGCTTCTGTGATCAGCCTGTGTGTCTACATAGACCACATGCTGAATACAGAGAAAATAAATAGTTATAATAGAAACTAAATAAAATAAAACTTACCTGTACGCTGCACCAATGGATCGGTGATTGGTGGGCTCCTTCTGTGACTCCTGTCAGCTGATCTGTGGTTCGCAACCTCAACGATCAGCACAGCTCCTATTACTTGCAGGTAGTACCTCTATAGTAATTCAGTTCAGTTAAAGAGTCCCTCTTTGTGCTTTCACCAAAAGATGCACCCCAATTCTGATGTGTTACATTTATTATAGCCTTCAACTCGGCAGACAACCTTCACGCAGTCCCTTCATCCAGCAACACCATCACCATGCTGCATAACTATTACCACAGGTACCAAAAAAATCCTGGCCAAAAGGGATTAGAGAAAATAGTGGTCTCTGCTGTAGTGGTGTTAGCAATAACTCCCGTTGTAACTGGAGTATTAACATGTACAGTATTCTCTGTTACATTCCTTTCAGTCTAACATTTAGCTGTGCCCGCAGCATAAGTACCATGGCATGATGCCTACCCCACACTGCATACTAGTAGATTTGCGTATAACTTGAAGGAATACCAGAAAAAGACTTGCTCCTATGCATCCATCCAGAAACCTTGTTTCACACTTTTCGTGGCTATTATTAACCCATTGCTCATAGGTGTGATGTCCCTCTACATTGCTGCTTAAATGCCACAACTAGAATTGATTAACTCAAAGTAAATCCTCTGAAAAGCAAGGTGGGTCCACTGGTTTCTCCTTGTGATCTTGTTTGTAATTAGAAGATTTGGCTTATACAGAATGTCTTTCATGACCAGATCTCACCTCACAACTTATATTCTGCTTGTCACTTTCTTTCCTGTACACAGGAAACACTATGTAGCCACACGTGGCAGCTGGGAAATAACTACTCCCAAATACTTTAATATTTAAAAAAATTAATTTATTTAGAAGTAAAATTAAACTATCAAGAGTGGAATGATGTAGCATGATACAAGTAGTAGGAAATGCATATAAACAGATGTCAAACAGCCCTACAGAGAAAATGTATTTGAATCCACACATGGAACGCAGAAAGATGTGACTGATTTCCACAGCATGTGGGGGTGGCACGTTTAGTAACTGCTATGGACTGACACCACAGGGAGTCCCACATTCATTTTTTTTTTTTACATGTACATAAAAAACAGTTAAAGGCAGCTACTTCTGCTGTTCTTCCCCATCCTCTCCTCTTCTGCCAACCAGATGGCTGACAGCTGCATTGCTTCCTGTCCTACACTGTCCTTGGCTGCCAATAGGCTGATAGCGGATGGTGGACCTTATAGAAGGAATCACTTTGGAAGAGAAGGGGTGAGAGTACCAGCGTTAGAGAGATAAGCAAGGGTCAGTCTTTATTGGACCTGTATAATAGTCTGGGCATTAAACATTACTCTGCATATTAGACTTGGCACTAGATAAGGCTTTTCATACTCTACCGGGCACCAGTTATGGCTCTATGTATTATATTTTCCCAGATACTGTATGGTTCGGCACATTATACTGGGCATCAAATTCTGTTTCCCGTATTATACTATATGTCTCAGCATCTTATTTTTGTTCTATTGCAAGACAATCTCAATAAAAGCATTTCATGGTTTCTGTTATCACCAAACACATGCAAAGTACCATGCGTTCAACATTTTCCAATAAACAGATATTAATTTTTATAATGTCTTAATTCAACATTTCTATACAGATAATTATACAGAAGACAACAAATAATAGAAAGCAAGAAAGGAAAAGATATGGGGCCTGATTCAGACCCGTTCGCTATTTGCGGTCGTTCGTTCAAAAACAAGGGGTGACTATTCAAATGATCCGTTCGCAAATTGCAGTCTGTTCACACCTCTAAGTCTGAACGAGCGAGCAATACATACGCTCGTTTATTTGTTAAAAACGCCCCCTGGCCGCTCGCACCATACGTCATGTCCGCTATTTATTAGATTAATCGAGTACATCGACCAGCGTATGAACTGCTCGCTATTCTTGTGGCTGGTTTTTGCTACCACAATCTTGCGAGCAGTTCTGGCTATAAAATAACCCAGTGACGTGCTCAATGACGCTGCTGTATTAATTATGCACACCCATAAAATGCCCGTTTTGACCTTTAAGCACGCCTGCGTTCTGATCTCCACTCCCCATTTTCAAGCACCTTCCCCTGTTACCACCCACATACGCCTCATTCTGTCACTCAAAATAGCAGGCATTCGCTATATTGCGAGCACATGAATTTCGGCCGCACTGACTGGTTCGCGCATGCGTATAACGATCCGTACGCATGCGCAGATGTGCGAACATCGCTCGGAACGAGCGTACTGCCGCTAGCGAGTGGCTCTGAATGAGGGCCATGGTTCTTTAAGGTTTTGTTGTTGTTATTTTTTTTTAGCAAATTTACAGCTAATACTGTAGGTCCAGAGGATTCATAGTGATGTCATGTTCTAATATCTGTTCTAAAAGAGTGAACATTCAGACTAAAATGTACATACTGTATTGCTGGGCATTTCCACCATACATATGATATGAGCTGACTCATGGCAATAGTCAATTCATAATATAGCACTACAGAGCATAAATATTAGCAAACTTAGAAAAAAGCAAAATAATAAAAAAAAGAAAAACAGAAGTAATTGATGCCTATTTTATATAATAACAATCTCCCCAGAAATGAAGAAAAAGGTAAGTCAATTAATACAATATGATTACATTAATATCTACAATAATTATACAGAGAGGATGTAACACACAGGTGATACAAAATATTAAAAAAAGCGTGAAAAAAACAATACATTATAAAAAGAAGGTTCCAGGCACTTTAACGCATAAAATCTATTTATTTGCCGACGATGTCCTCTTATTTATCACAAAACCCAACTCTTCTTTAGCTGTTCTCTATGATATTCTTGATGAATACTCAGCAGGCTCTTATTAAAAATGAAATACTACTAAAACAGAAGCTTTGGCATATGGTATAGATCAGAATTCCTTACACACTCTCCAGAACCAATATCATTATGCCTGGCAGACTTCCCACCTCAAATATCTGGGTATCAAATATCTTTAAAATGTCAAAATCATTCTGAAATGCTGTTTAAACTTATACATGGTTTATATCATACTCCAGCTAAATTACATTCAATTTGGCCAGATTGATCTAAGTAATGCTGGAGGAATTTTGGGTTAGAAGGTACCTTGATCCATAGTCTTTGGTCATGTCCTCTGATACTTTGGACTGAAGTTTTCGTTCTGATTAAACAGGTCACTTTGGAATCCCTTCCACATCTCCCTGAAATAGCACTATTACATCATTTCCCTCTGTCAGTCCAACAACATAACAAATACGTGATTGGACATATCCTCATCGCCACAAGAGCAGCTTTGGCCCAATATTGGAAGAGACGACCCTCCCTTATTACCAAAACTTAAATACAAAATGGAAGCTATGGGCTTCAAATATTCTATGTCCACTTCGTCCCCCATTGTCAAATGGTTCTCTTGGTCTGATTATTATGCTAAACATGTTTCCTCAAGTCTGGCTCTCACTTAATCGCAGTTCATTTTCTTTCTATGATAAGTAAGATTAGAGTTTTAATTGTAATTGCATGTAATTGCTTATGTATTAATCTCTATAGGGTGTATGCATGGGATGTAGTCAGGAAGCCGACGGTCGAAATGCTGACCGCCGCCTTCCCGACTATGAAGTCCCGGCATGGTACTAATGATAGGCATCTAAATACCACCGCCTATCATCAGCCCCACACTGAAATCCCGACGCCCGGCATACCGATCATAGGTAAGCCAGGCTTTGGGAGCGCTTAGCAGCGGGGATGGGGGAGATTAGGGACTCCCGGGGGGGGACTTTGGGTTAGGCAACCCCCCAGGCAGGGTTAGGTTTAGGGGAAGGGGGGCGTTAGGGTCAGGCACCGCTGGGAGGAGGTTAGGTTTAGGCACCCCCCTGGGAGGGTTAGGTTTAGGGTGCAGGGAGGGGGGGTTAGGCTTAGGCACCCCTGGTGGGAGGTTAGGGTTAGGCACTAGGGGGGGAGGTTAGGGTTAGGCACCAATAAGGGAGGGTTAGCAGGGGAAAGGGGAGGGTTAGGGGTGTTACTTACCTTAGTTGGGATCTTCAAATGCCGGCCTTCCGATGTTGGTATTTCATCTGCCGGGCTTAGGTCCGGCGGTGATTCACACAGATTCCGTATGCATTATACTTTTTCTTATAAATGTACTAATGGTATTTCCTCCTCATTCTATGTTTCTTTTACTTTTTTTTATATCTTTTGAAGTTACTATAATATAATAATTCTAAGAACTATACTGTAACTTGGATTATAGCACGCAACATGTACTGCAGTTCTCTTTAATAATAATGTATTCATTAAAAAAATGAAGGACCCAAGTTAGTCCTATGACAGAAATCTATAGAGAGCATTTGAAGTGATTACCGCCATTGAGACCTCATGGATTTATTGTATCCAGTCTTAAAATCCATTGTGTCTCCTTCTATAGCAGGCAACAGCTTTGATGTCAGGCTTGGGTACCCAATCTACCAGCGTACATTTGAGTGATGCAACCTGATGTTGGTGATCCATGAAGTGTCTAGTTACTGGTTTGTCAGTATGGGCCTTATTCATCATCATACATGAGTATCCATATCGCAACAGGGGATACTTATCACCAGAACAATTCATCATTGCTCCAAGGGCGGGGACAGCTGCTGCGAAAAGCAGCAGTCCCACAATTAGTAGCGCAGCTACCACGTAGCTACGTTACTTACCTATATACGTTGCCGGCTTCTTGACCTGAGATCACGCATGCGTAAAGTCGCTGGGGAGTCAGTGAGGAGGCAGCGGAGGGATCCGCTCAGACCCCTCTTCGCATCCCCGGAACTCCTTCACATAGGAAGGGACAGGGCTACGAAAACAAGCGCCATCAGAAGATGGCACTTGTTCTCACAGGCAAACTTCAAAAACTTAAAATTTTCAGACTTTGCTGAATATCAGATGGACCTATTTGGACCCCCGAAGATGAATGGCCCAGTAACTGAAATATGCAGAAATTAGTGATTCCATATGGTTAACGGACCATTTAGGGTATGATGAATAGGTCCCTCAATGTTAATCCAATGTTACCCCAGTATGAGGGTATGTGAATTCTCTACCAGAAAGCATACTCCAACACATCAAACAGTGCGAAATCAACTGAGTTTTTTTTTAATATAGCTAGATCACTGTAATCACAGAAATATATATATATATATAACCCGGTGCAGGCCGCCGAAAAGGGGGCGTGGTCACACATGCAGGGCATGGTCACGCAGACATGGGGCGTGGCCACGCGTCCTGAACCCTGGTGCAATTACTTGGGGGGGGGGCTGGGGTTGCAGGAGGTAACTGCGTGGAGTGCTGGCCAGCTCCCTTAGTGTCAGGAGCAGAGTGCTGCACTTAATGCTACAGTGCAGCACCTGGCTCCTGTCAGTAAGGGGGAGTCTGCACCTTGGTATCACCCCTCGGTGGGTGACACCCAGGTGCGGATAACACCCCCTTGTGACGCCACTGCCCCAGGGCACCTCAGGGCGCACTTATCTCAGTGCCATCATATCTGATATATTACAGATTAAATTATAACAAATAACGTGAGCATACAATGTTCCAAAGGCATCCCACACAAGGAATATTATGTCCTTTTCTGGATACAATATAAAAACTAGAAGGGCTGTCCTAGCTTAGAAGTGGATCAGCAACCAACCAGCCAGTAAGAGGAGAGTTGGAGATGACAATAGAGGTGTGGTGTAGGTGATTAGAGGTACAGTATTGGAGCTATGTGCTTTGGGTCAGTCCTTTGGGTATCAAATCGAATTAGAGCACTGTTACTTTTTCCTTGCTGTAACCCCCAGCTCCAGGGCCTTAACTAGGGTAGTGCGACCAGTGCCATGGCAGGGCAGGGGGCGCTGTTTGGGCCTGTCAGTTTTCCTGTTTATTATCATCCTTACTTGTAGCTTCCTCTTTTTTTATCCCCAGCATCTCCTGGCCTCCCCTCTCTTCCCTTGCCCTTCCCCATGAGGCCATGGCCCTTTTTCATGTGCAGAATCTTATGTCCCTATTTAAAAATGGTGGTGTGGGAGGGCGCCAATGCTCTCTCTGGAACAGGGCACCAAAAAGTCTAGGTACGGCTCTGCCCAACTCTCCTCTTTATTTGCAATACATGTATTGTCTATTGATTGTAACCCTTTTATTTTTACTACTAGCAACCTGCTCCGGTTTCACACAATTTCATCTCGCTACAGCCCCCTTCAGCTCACCACAGCCCCCTGCATCTCACAACAGCCACCTGCTTCTTACTCCTGTCCCTTGCATGTCACCACAACATTCAATATTTCACCACAGCTTCTTGCATCTCACCACAGGTCCCTGCTTCTCCCTCCTGCTTTTTTTTTTACCACAGCCCCTGCATCACACCACAGGCCTCTGCATCTCACCACAAGCCCTTGCTTTTTACTCCTGCCCCTTGCATCTCATCAGTGTCACAACAACCCCCCCTGCTTCTGCCCTGTAGCTGTTTGGGGCCCAGCTGGGAAGGGCAGGAGGATCATGGATGACAGATTTGTATTACAGCTGACATTTAGCATCATCATCAGCATGTCTCCAGGGCCTGGGCACCTGGGCATATTTTTGCAGCCTCCATGCGCACCCCTCCCCAGCTGCCAAACATAGTTTTGAGCAATGTCTCATTGCACAATGTACCCTGTATTTCCTGGGCTACCTGTTGAGCTTCCTTGCCATGATGCCCCTGTCGAGAACAACGCAAAGGTGCCTCCTCTTCACCGAGGGCATGTGGCTGAGCGGAAACATCATGCTGGAGAGGGAGCACTTCACGGTGGAGGAGTCATGCCCAGAGTCAGCCTGCAGCTATGCCTTCCCTGGCTTCTTCTTGTCTACTGTGTCTGCATCAGGGCATCTCCATGGGTTCATTGGAGGATGTCTCTCACTCTCTGTCTGCCTCAGATGCGACCCTGCTCATTCCCTGAATTTCACCCCTATCTAGGCCGCTGTTAAGCAACAGGGCACATTGCTATCTCTGGCTCTCACTGTCTCAGAAAGCCAATCAGAGCACAGCCCACAGCCCTGCAGCAGCAGTCAGTCATTCACACAGCTCACGCTCTCTTGCTGTTTCAGCACCCTGGTCAGCTCCTATACAGCAACTTGGTGGAAGAGTTTTTTCTGTTACTTGCTTCACTAAAATTGTCACTGCTTGGTTCCTTTTTGTTACAGATAAATGGTTAATGCACCTAAACCTTCCTTGACCAATATTGAATATTGAAAACCCCATCAAAATCTATACAGTGGTTCAGGAGATTAGCCTGAACAAACAGACTGACCCCTAAACCGGGAACTTTCTTATATATATATATATATATATATATATATATATATATATATACATACATATATATTATAACTGAGCATTGTAACCTTTTTGTAGATAAATAATTTCTTTCATTAGTCTGTTTCATATATGCTGTAGTAGATCCTTGAAGAAACTTTGAATGTTACCCTATACTGTATTTGTTATTGCTGGAAGTAGTGTTACACTAATTACTTTAGTTGTATTGCAGAGACTGAGCAATTACAACAATAGAGATTTGTGAACCAGTGGCCCTATTACTGCAGGAGGTGGAAGATACATATGTAGAGGCTTGTATAGTGTAATAGAGTGATAAAATATTATTTAAAGGTATAAAAATAATAAAAAGTTCAGCCCTCACTACGTGACCGCAGTCTTGACCAATGTAGTGCACGAGTATCACCTGACCTGGCCCAAGATGGCTGCGCCCATGTTCCAGGAAACTTGCATACTGGCGCGCCATGCGTGCATGGATCTGTGGCAGGGGAACACACTCAACAGCGGGGATGCTGCAGATGATCCTCAGGCGGAGGCCCCGCATCGGAGATCACCGGAACAGCATACGGACAGCTTAGCGGGCAGCGATGGTACAGACGTATGGGAAGATGCAGGGGTCTGGAGCGGAGGTCTCTAGCACGGTTTGTGACAGTACCCCCCTTTTTAAAAGTGGACTCCGGACACTTTCTTGGTTTGTGAGGAAATTTGGAATGGAAGATTTTAATAAGATGAGGAGCATGAACATCGGTGGTGGAGATCCAAATCCTCTCTTCTGGGCCATAGCTCTTCCAATCAATGAGATACTGGAGTCGTTCGTAACGACAGCGGGAATCCAGGATCTTTTTGACTTCGAATTCTTGTCCACGTTGAGTATGGACACTAGGAGACTTGGGGATAACTCTCTGGAATCTGTTCAAGATTAACAGCTTCAAAAGTGACACATGGAAAGAATTAGGAATTCGCAAAACAGAAGGCAATTTCAATTTGACAGCCACAAGATTGATCACTTTCTACAGGAAACGGGCCAATAAATCGTGGAGCAAACTTCATGGAGGGAATCCGAAGTCTGAGGTTTCGAGTAGATAACCATACTCTGTCACCAGGCTGGAACTTTGGAGCAGCCCGTCTCTTCCGATCTGCAAATTTCTTGTAGCACACAGAAGCCTTCAGCAGCGAAGAATGCACCTTACCCCAGATAGCTGTGAGATGTTGAAGAGTATCCTTAACAGCTGGTACATCAATATTTGGTAGGAACGGGAAACCAGGCAAATGAGGATGCCGACCGTACACGGCATAGAATGGGGTGTTCTCAGTGGGAAAGTGGTAACAGTCATTGTGGGCAAACTCAGCCCATGGCAGAAGCTCCAGCCAATCGTCTTGAGAAGATGAGAGGAACAAGCGAAGGAACTGTTCAAGATCTTGGTTCACTCTCTCCATTTGCCCATTAGTCTGAGGATGATAGGCTGTGAAGTACTTGAGCTTCACTTGAAGGGCTGAGTATAAGGATCTCCAGAACTTGGCAACAAACTGAACTCCTCTGTCTGAGATTATTTCTTGAGGTAGGCCATGTAGATGGAAAATCTCTTTAATAAAGAGTTGTGCAAGCTGGGATGCAGATGGCAGACCTGTTAGGGGAACAAAGTGAGCCATTTTAGAGAACCTGTCAACAATGACCCATATGGTATTGTGACCCTGAGATGGAGGTAATTCCGTGATGAAGTCCATAGATAAGTGTGACCATGGCTGTTGAGGAATAGCCAATGGATGCAGCAGACCAGGAGACATTTGTCTTGAAATCTTGTGTTTGGCACATTTGATACAGGAAGCAATGAAGTCTTGAATGTCTGCTTTCAGAGTAGGCCACCAATAGGACCGTTGAATAAACTTGACAGTCTTCTCCACACCAGTATGTCCAGAAAATCGAGAGTCATGAGCCCAATGAAGTAACTTCTTATGTAGATATGGTGCAATGAAAGTCTTTCCCCAAGGAGGGTCAGGAGTGAGCTTAGTGGAAGCAAATGACGTAGGATCCAGAATTGGATCAGAGAGTTCCTGGACTTGATCTTGTTCTGAGTTCAAAGAGCGAGATAAGGCGTCAGCCTTTGTATTCTGAGGACAAGGATGATAGGAGAGCTGGAAATCAAAGTGAGAGAAAAAAAGTGCCTATTGGCTTGTCTGGGATTCAAACAGTGAGATGTTTGCAAATATAGCAAATTTTTATGATTGTTGAAGACTGAAATGGGGTATTGAGCCCCTTCCAACAGATAATGCCATTCTTCTAGAGCAAGTTTAATCTCAAGAAGCTCTTGGTCTCCGATGGAGTAGTTCCTCTCTGCAGGTAAAAATCTTCAGAAGAAGAAACAACAGGGGTGTAACTTCCCATTGTTGAAACATTGGGAGAGAACAGCTCCTACCCCTTCCGTAGAGGCATCTACTTCCAGAATGAAGAGGTGAGTCAAATTGGGTTGCCTCAACACTGGCGCTGACATGAAGGCTTGTTTCAACTGATGGAATGCAGAGGTAGCTTCTGGAGACCATATACTGGAGTTTGCTCCTTTCCGGGTAAGAAGGAGCAACCAGGGAAGAGAATCCTGTGACAAACTTGCAATAGTAGTTGGCAAAGCCTAGAAATCGCTGAATGTGCTTTAACATGGTAGGCAATGACCAGACAAGAATGGCCTGTAGTTTCTGTGGATCCATTTGAAGTCCTGTTCCGGAAATTATGTATCCAAGGAATGGAATGGTTGGAGCCTCAAACATACATTTTTCCAGCTTGCAGAAAAGCAAATTCCTTCTTAACCGGAGAAGAACTTCTTTAACCGGAGAAGGACTTCTTTGACTTGGGAGCAATGTGACTGGAGATCTTGAGAGATTAAAATATTGTCTAGGTAGACTACGACTGATTTGTAGAGAAGGTCTCTAAAGATCTCATTAACATAGTGCTGGAAGACCGCCGGGGCATTGCTGAGTCCAAAGGGCATAACCAGATATTCATAATGCCCGTCCCTGGTGTTGAAGGTAGTCTTCTATTCATCTCCATCACTTATTCGGATCAAGTTATATGCCCCCTATAGATCGAGCTTGGTAAAGATGGAGGCACCTTTCACTCTGTCAAACAGCTCGGTCATGAGTGGAAGTGGATACCGATTCTTGACGGTGATATCGTTAAGTCCATGGTAGTCGATGCAGGGGCGAAGTCCACCGGCTTTTTCTTTTACAAAAAAAAACCCCGCTGCGGCTGGCGAGGTGGAAGCATGGATAAACCTTTTCTCCAGGTTTTCTTTGATATACTCAGACATGGCTTGAGTCTCCAGCAATGAAAGAGGGTAGGTTCGTCCATGAGGTGGAGTTTTCCCTGGAACTAGGTCAATGGGGCAGTCCCATTCATGATGAGGAAGAGTGTTGGCTCCCTGCTTACTAAACACATCACAAAAGTCTTGGTAAACTTCATGGAGGCCTTCTAATGGATTCACAAGTGAATTTTGTACAGGAACCACTTGCTGAAGACAATTATGAAAGCAAAATGGACTCCAAGCGGTGATCTGCAAGGAAGCCCAATCACAAAGGGGATTATGTCTTTGAAGCCACAGGAGGCCCAGGATTAATTCATGAGAGGCTTTAGGAATCAGAAGGTAAAACAAACTTTCTACATGGAGCGCCCCAACTTTGAGCTTCAAAGATGCGTAATTCTCCAACCGGCGATTTGACTGCCATCTATAGCTGTTAAGGACACTGGATGTGGCAGCCATTCAGTGAGTATGCAATGTCTGTGAACGAAGTCTGCGGTGAGGAAATTCCCGGCAGCTCCTGAGTCGAGCAGGGCAGGAACACTTAAATAGACATGGTTCACCTCCCACAAGGCAATGAGGGTAGGATCAGTTTTCTTATGTGATTCCATGGATACTCCCAACTTAACCCCTCTATCATAATTTAGGAGGGGGCATTTCCTAGATGGGAAGGACAAGACTTGAGATGATGCTGCCGAGAAGTGCAGTACAGACAGAGATTTCCTAGGCGTCTTCTCTGACATTCTTCAGTAGTCAGCCGGGAGCGTTTCACTGGCATGGGTTCATCAGGAGGAGGAGAAGAAGAAGTAACACGTGGAACAGAACGACCCTTGGCTCGGTCGAACCGACTTGTCTCTATAACTTGCTCCCTATGTCGCAGGTCGACTTTATTACATAGGGAAATCAGACCGTCCAATGAAGAGGGCAACTCATGGGAAGCTAGATCATCTTTCATTCTCTCAGATAATCCATTCCAAAAAGCTTCTGTTAAGGCATCTTCATTCCAGCTTAGTTCTGAGGCCAGAGTATAGAATAAAATCACATTTTGGCTGACAGTCTTAGTGTCTTGACGAAGACATAAAACATCATTGGATGCAGAGGTCGTTCTAACAGGTTCATCGAAGATTTTTCGAAAAGTTGATACGAACTCAGTGTAGTTGGAGAGCACCAGGTCAGCCTTCTCCCAGAGTGGAGAACCCCAGTCCAGGGCTTGACCGGTTAATAATGATTATTATGTATGCCCCTCAAGTTCTGGCAGTGGGAAAGCTTGCTGCCTGCAATTCAAAGTGGATCTCGCACTGATTCAAAAAACCTCAGAAAAACTTTGGATTCCCATCGAACCTGCTAGGAGGAGAAAGCTGAAGACGGGGTACTGGAGGAGAGACTACTGAAGGAGCGGATGCTGGGGCAGGATTACTAGACTGGAGGTCTGTCCTAGAAGTTCCAGAGAGAAGAGCTTGAATATTGTCCAAATGAGTAGAGACATCTTGAATGTATTGCAACAACTGCACCTGAGCAGACTCCTGTCTTCCCAGATGATTCAACACATCCTGGATGGAACCAGATCCAGGTCTCTGAGTACCAGATGGGTCCATGTGGCCAGTGCAAACTGTCACAGACTGAGGAACTTGGAGTTGTGTACCTGAGCTGGGTTGTAAGACAGAGACACCTGAACCACTGGATAGTTTGATATTGGATGGTTTAATTTAGTTTCTGCTCATACAGTAATAGAGGAGGCTGTGATATAAGATGATATAATAGTTCTCTGTGCAGAGATAATGCAACTAGAAGATACTGAATATGACTGTAGGACAAAGTCTCTGGGTAATCACTGATCTTGGAAAAGGAACTGTAGGAAGAAACTGTAGATTGGAAATAGATGAACTTGAAAAACTTGGAATTTGATTCTGGACTGGAGTAACGTGGAATGAACTTGGAATATGACTCCGGACTGGAGTAACGTGGAATGAACTTTGAAGAACTTGGAATATGACTCCTTACTGGAGTAATGTGCAATGAACTTTGAAGAACTTGGAATATGACTCCGGACTGGAGTCGCACTGGTAACACACAGGAAACTCAGGAACATAGGTATTAAGTGAGAATCAGCCTAGCTATGCTAGGAAGCATAGGTTTCACACCGGGAGCTCAGGAACATAAGTCATGCAACAATGGACATTGTTGTACTGCCAACCAGCATGTGTTACAGAAAGGTATTTTATACCATCAGGCTGAAGCGGATTGGCTGAAGCAACTTGATACGGCTGCTGACTGGATGCACGAGTATCACCTGACCTGCCCCAAGATGGCTGTGCCCATGTTCCAGGAAACTTGCATACTGGCACGCCATGCGTGCATGGATCTGCGGCAGGGGAACACAGGCAACAGCGGGGATGCTGCAGACGACCCTCAGGCGGAGGCCCCACATCGGAGATCACCGGAACAGCATACGGACAGCTTAGCGGGCAGCGAGGGTACAGACGTATGGGAAGATGCAGGGGTCTGGAGCGGAGGTCTCTAGCACGGTTTGTGACATATTGCATGTACATTCAGGGACGCAAAGGGGAGGCGGGTACTAATTACCTGGGCCTAGTCTTGTTGGAGGGTACCAGGCCCACCATGGCCCCACCCCTCCCTCCTGTCAGCAGCCCAACAAACGCTGTTGTGTGCTGGGCTGCAGTGGGACCAAGGAGTCTGCTGCCACTGAGCACTGTGACCTCAATCAGCTGCTCTCTGTCGGCATCTCAGTTTACAGCATAGAGCAGCTGACCGGGGTCACAGTGCAGGAGCCTGGAGACAGCACCAATCACCGAGCTGAGTTGCTGCAGGTGGGTGCGGGGGGGGAGGGGGTATTGGGCATCTCGGTCACGGAGGGAGGGGCGATTGGTGAGCAGGCGGCACATGAGCAAACACATTCTCCCTGTATTTGTTCCAAAAAATACAGTGAAAATATAGTGAGAAGTATGCTGAGGGGATTCGCAGAGATAGAGCTTTATCGCAATGGCCAATTTAGATACATTTTATATTGCCTAGAAGGATAAGAACACAATGAGGAACCTTTTAACAGAAGCTAGAAGGGCTCAATGATAGTAATTCTGAATTATGCCGAGGCTTGTATTTTTATCACATAGTTTCATTTGCTGAGTAGGCAGGTTCGCCACATGTCATATTAAGATCTCAGCATTTCTGAAATTCCACATTTTCACGCCTTCCCTCTGGTCAATTTTTCTACATCTTTGTGCTCTGTTTTATTATCACTAAAATGATTTAACATTAGAATGTGTTCATTAAAAAATTACACAGTATAGTATACATTCCTGACTGGACAGTGCTTTACTACAATGTACCTCCACATTATTACATAGACTTTTAAAAGATGATTGCATGCTATAATTTGCAGGGCCATCTAATATGTATCGTATTTCACAATAATAAGGGACATTTATAAAATCTGACTTCTTCTCTGGAGCCGTGCAGATATGGGGGCTTATTTATAGTTTAAAGTTGAAGCTGCTGATTTGTGCCTAGTGTATAACATGTGGGGAAAATATGCCCCAATTGTCAGAATTTACCCTGTATAAGGAAAGTATTACATATTTGTATAATCTACTATATAAAAGCGAACATTTGTCCTTCTGTCTTTCTATACAAATCCACAGTTTACAAGCCACGATCGTAAAATTTTACATACAAGCATATTAAAACACGACGGAGGCAACTAAAAAAATTCGAAAGAAGTCGAAATGAATTACTGTTAAGTTTTAATTAATGAAAACCCACAATTTTTGCACAGCATTCGCCCTCTACAGGTCAGGGACGAAATTACAAAAGGATTTAGCTTAGTAGAGAAGATAGAAAAGAAAAATATAGTAGCTAAATCGAAAATTAACTACTGTTACTATTTAATTAATTAAAAACCACAATTTTTGCATAGCATTCGCCCTCTACAGGTCAGGTACGGAATTACAAAAGAATTTAGCTTATCTCAGTGATTTTCAACCTTTTCAACTCTAGGCACACTACACAAGATTTTAAACTTGTCAAGGCACACTATCCGGCAATGCGGTGTGTGTTACCAATGAAAAAACATAAACATTGGCTCCCACATAAAAATATACACACACATTGGCCTCCACAGGAATAAAACACACTACATTGCCCTCCACAGGAATAAAACACACTACATTGGCCTCCTCAGGAACAAAACACACTACATTGGCCTCCTCAGGAATAAAATACACTACAGTACTAGTGCGCTGAGCTGACCGCCATGACACACACTTGACAACTGCTCGCAGCACACTAGTGTGCCATGGCACAGTGGTTGAAAAACGCTGGCTTATCTACTATTTTTTCGTTTCTATCTTCTCTACTATATCAAAGCGAAAATTTGTCATTCTGTACTTCTGTCTTTCTATACAAATCCACAGTTTACAAGCATGGATCATGACATCTTACATACAAGCGTATTAAAACACGGCGGAGGCAACTAAAAATGTTTTAAATAAAAATTACTGTTAATTTTTAATTCATTTAAAACCACAATTTTTGCTAGACGCTCATTGTGGGGCCTCACGGCATATGGGTAGGGCCTCGGAGCAAGTGTTTTATGTTGTCATGTTTTATCATGATCTTAATGTTTATTATTGGAGAGAGCTTTAGCAGGCTTTGCCAGCATTCTCAGCTCTCTGACTATACCAAATTACGCAACACCATTTACTTCTTTCTTCCAACTGTGTCAAAATGATGACTTTGCAAGGACCCTGCTGTACTATAAGCTGCCAAAATATTACACATGGAATGCTTCTCCTGAAGTTTTTCTGCGCAGAAAACAGGGAGTCGCTGTAGATGGCCATCCTGGTATCAGAGCAATAGAAGCTCTTGGCCGTGTTTACACTGTACATCCTACAAATTTTGAAAGCTTCTATCTCCGAAGTTTGCTTTACACCATTACAGGTCCTACTTCCTTCGAAGACCTTAGGACTGTTGATGGGGAAGTTTGTCACACTTTTTTGTGAGGCCTGCCTAAGGAGAGGTTGGTTGGAGGATGATGTGTAAACAAACATTCTTAAAATCCCAGGCAATGCCGGGTACTCCAGCTAGTTTAAAATAAAATACATTTTAAAGGGGTGTTTTAAACTTGCATCTGGAAATTCTTAGTGTACTGTACTTGCATGTTACCACAAGTGACAACAACATATACTGCAAAATACTATGTTGAGTCGCATGTGCCATAACCAAAAAAAAGGGCACACGTAAGTGCACACAGATTAATCCATCCAAGAACCCTTTCAGTAAAAATGGCCATGGGTATTCAGCATACACACAGGCAGATTGCCGCATTAGCATAAAGAAGTAGGTAGCCTGCCATGGTCCTATAGGAAGAACCTGTATGAGCAAATTGAACATTTTTTGATAAATCTGAGATATGAATGAGGCCCCTATGAAAGTCTTACCCATAAACACTGCACTTTTACATTATATTGGACTCTAAACATAATTTTATGGCATACTTGACTATTTTCCCGACACAGCCCAGGGGGGCTCCCGAAAATCGTGTGGTGTTCCCAGCCACCCAGAAGAGTGGGCAAATCTCCCAGAGACGTTCGCCCCCCACCCGCAGCAGCCCACTTACCGAATGAAAGTGAGCAGTCTTTGCAGCCGATGACACAACTTGCACTGAATCACGTCATTGTGGCTCTGCCCCTGCTTCACAATACTGGTAATCGCCCCGCAACACGCAGCACCCACATCCCCCCCATGTGTTCGGTGCCGTGGGGCACTTGCAGGGGTGTCACCGGTTGGTGGGCCAGGACCAAATCAAATAGTTTATGGTTAATGTGATATACAAAGCCACAGCTGGTGGCTGACAATCATAAAATATGTGGACAAACAGAAGCAAAACCTAGTCCACAGCATGTGCTGAGCAGCAGCCACAGCAGTCTCCTTTGCCTGCGGGGGAGAAGCGATCACACTGATCGCGCCCCCCATGGCTTTGCGCCGGGCTGAGGGGCTTGCAGCACCCCCCTCCCCGGCGCGCGGCGGCGCTCCAAAACTTTTTTTCCTTTTCTCGAGGGGGCGTGGCCATGCCTCCCATGAATAGGCCACGCCTCCTCTGTATCTGGGCCCGCCGTGGCTCTCTACGGCCCTCTACCCTCTTGTACTTCTCCCTACTTTAGCTTCATCTACTTCTTACTCACCACTAGGGCACCTAACACTTGGCTGCTTATGCTCTGTTGCTTATCTGGTGTTATGGTCGCTAATATAGCAATATATATTATCCATGTCCTGGTCCTGTATTGTATTGTTCTGTAAGCCGCTTGTCTACAACTTGGTTATGTACTTTGTAAGACGCTGCGGAACATTTGTGGTGCCATATAAATAAATAATAATAATAATAATATGAGCGCAATTTACTTAATTGAATAATTTTTGCTGAATTTATCAGTAAGAACTTTTAGCCTAGGGATGCTGGGAAAAGAATTACTGATACTCTACGGCATCGTGATTACAGAAAGCTTGGGAATCACTGATCTAGTGTATTATATAAAATGATCGCTAGAAGTTGATTGGTTAACATGGGAGACACAAACACTTTCCCTCTTTAGAAAGTTTGACACACTTCCCTCTTCAATTAGGTGCGAAATGTCCTGTACTTTTCGTATGCCAGACTTTTCGCCAACATCGCTGGTTTTCCATACGAAAAAGTATCGCGCTCGTCCCCGCTTATCCCCATATTCAATTAGAAATCAGCGAAAACAAGTCCCGGCGAATTCGGACCTGGCGAAAAGTGCTGTCAGATTTGGGGAAATCAGCCTGACACCCCCAAAAGATGCACTGACATTGGGGATTACTAAAGATACCCCTGAATAGGCCTGCTGAAGGTATTTGGGGTACTTAAATACTCTCAATAGCTGCTAATTAGCATCTTTGCACAAGTGGTGAAGAATAGGGCAGCACAGATGGTGTAATGGTTAGCGTTACTGCCTCACAGCACTGAGGTCATGGGTTCGATTCCCACCACGGCCCTACCTGTGCGGAGTTTGTATATTCTCCATGTGCTTGCGTGGGTTTCCTCCGGGTACTCCGGTTTCCTCCCACACTCCAAAAATATACTGGTAGGTTAATTGGCTCCCAACACAAATTAACCCTAGTGTGTATGTGTGTGCGCTTGTGGTAGGGAATATAGATTGTAAGCTCCACTGGGGCAGGGACTGATGTGAGTGGCCAAATATTCTCTGTAAAGCGCTGCGGAATATGTGTGCGCTATATAAATAACTGGTAATAAATAAATAAATAAAAATAATAGTATTTTGCAGTTTTTTTTGCCAGAAACTAATTAGTTCCAGCAAATTTGGGGTCTTGGGGCCTTCATTCATTGAACTCTGAAACTACATACCAAATGGGGGCTGCATGGTAAGCAGGAGATATCAGTGATATATCCTGCATTCCCCTTCCATATAATGATTGATCCCAATACTTAATTCCTACAAAAGTAGGTGAAAATTAATCTTTTCAACTACTTTAAGATGAATGGGCCTCAGAGGTGCATATTTATTATTAATTGAGGTCTGCCCCTGAAAATTAATTCTCCTTATCACCACATATCATGGCAATAAGCAATATTTTTTCACTGGTATTTATTATGCTACAGTAGGTGAGACACAGGATCACATAATAGCCCGTCCTTATCAATCAGTAAGAAGTATAGTGAACACAACTGTTGATGGGGGACTTCCTGCAAAAGGGATGGGTATGGGATGCCGGCGCTTGGGATACTCTTGGGACACGGAAATGGGTGCTAGCATATTTTAAAGTTGCTAAAGTGAAGTTTTAAAAAAATAAAAATTGTCCACCTGCCGCAAGCAGCTGCAAACTTAAAAACACCTGAGCATCCTTGGGAACCCCCTGGAGTCTATTTCGCTACTTTTTAAGTTTGTCCCCTAACGTTGTTATTTTTCACCCCCAAAATTAATGTACTTTTTTGGGGTGTTCTTAAGTATTTTTAAAACTTTTTTTTATACAGTTTTTCTTTGCGGGACTGTCCCAAGGGTGCTGGGTGGTTTCCGGATGTTTGCACCCCAAAACCCCAATTCTGCACTTTTTTTCGACACATATTCATAGGCGAAACTTTTTTCGCCGGGTCCACCGCATTCACTTTCCGCACAGGCGAAAAGTCTTTGGAATTGAATACGGGGATAAGTTTTCACATGGCAAAATGATGTCACCGGCAATACTTTTCCGCAGAAACTAACTTTTCGCACCTAATTGAATATTGCCCTTAGTGTTTTTTGGCATCCCTAAGCCTTGGCACCCAGTTGGTTGCTTAGGTTCATTGTGGCGACCCTGTTTCTGCATACAATTACCTTTTAATCACTGATAGTACATGTTTAATATAGTATTTAGCATTAAACTGTGCAGCATAAATTTCTATACAGTGTTTCCATTATTTTCATACAGTATAACATTGCCTAAAAATCCACATGAATAAAATATATCAATGCAATTTGAAAATACATCACATTTAGCTACAGTGTATCACATTTAGCTACAATGTATCACCACCTGGGGTCCTCAACTTGTATATAGAACTGTGGCCCTGATTCAGAGCCGGACGCTCTGACAGAACGCTTGCTCTGAATCAGGACCGGGCTTTTTTTTTTTTTGGGCTCGGCCACCCACAGCTATTGCAAGCGGCCATGATGATGGTCACGATGGTCAAGACCATCGTGACCATTGGGCTTGCGATGAGACTCTTGTGGTAGGGTCTCGTGGCCGCAAGCCCCAGAGAGATTTCGGCTCTAACAGAGCCGGGATCTCTCCACTGACATCACTCGTGTCACAGTCGTTCTCATGGGAATGCCTCCGTCTGAATCAGGCCCTGTGTCTCCTGGTTCTATAGTCTGCTTCCTTTTTGGTACAAGACCTTAGAAACTGTCATGTAGATTCCATACCTTACCTGGATGTAAGAGGGGGTGAATGGAGATTCAGAATCAAGTTGACTCTTCTCACCCTCTCCCAGCTATGGGGGAGTAAATAGGTCCACAAACATAAGGCTAGGACACACAATACTGGGGGGTCAATTTTATTACAGCAAACTTCAACTCACTAGGGAAGGGGTGGCCAACCAGTAAGAGGCAAAGAGCCCAAAAATATCTGTAGGTATGTCAAAGAGCCGAGATCATGCGCACGCCGAAGGTGCACGTGCAATAAGAGACATGGTCTAGTTGGTATGATTTATGTAGGAGAATGTAAAAGTGCATGCACACAATCAACGTGGAGGTAACTATTAAAAGGAAAGAAAAAGCCAGAACAATATAAAAAACATTGAAATAAACAGATCCACATAAAATACACTGAAACAAGCCAGATCCAAATAAAATACACTGAAAAAGCCACATACACATGTAATACGCTGAAAAAGCCACAGCCGCATAAAATACACTGAAAAAAAAGAGATTCACATAATACAATCCAACCCACAGTGGTGTCACTCCAGCCTCTCGTGTCACTTCAGCCCCCCATTTGTCACTCCAGCAGCCCCTCATGTGTCACTTCAGCCCCCCATTTGTCACTCCAGCAGCCCCTCATGTGTCACAACTGCATCCCCTTCATGTGTCACTCCAGCAACCCATATGTCACAACAGCAGACTCTCATGTGCCACTCCAGCCACCCTCTCTCCTCGGGCAACTCCGGTCCAGCCACCTTCCCTCCCACTCCAAGAGCCACTTCAACCCCACACATGTCACAAATAAAATGAAAAAACAAATTAAAAAAACCCTACAGCTCTTACCCTGTTGCGACTGTCTGTCTCTGCGACTGCTCATGGCTGCAGGTTCAATCACAAGTTGAGCTCCGCCTCCTGTTTGCAGCGTGATATCACCAATACATGCCTCCAGAGCTGTAACAAAAGACGAGACTCCTCTGAGAACAACGGAAGAGCCACAGGTTGGCCACCGCTACACTAGAGTATCCCAAGCGCCGGCATCCCATACCCATCCCTTTTGCAGGAAGTCTCCCATCAACAGTTGTGTTCACTATACTTCTTACTGATTGATAAGGACGGGCTATTATGTGATCCTGTGTCTCACCTACTGTAGCATAATAAATACCAGTGAAAAAATATTGCTTATTGCCATGATATGTGGTGATAAGGAGAATTAATTTTCAGGGGCAGACCTCAATTAATAATAAATATGCACCTCTGAGGCCCATTCATCTTAAAGTAGTTGAAAAGATTAATTTTCACCTACTTTTGTAGGAATTAAGTATTGGGATCAATCATTATATGGAAGGGGAATGCAGGATATATCACTGATATCTCCTGCTTACCATGCAGCCCCCATTTGGTCTGTAGTTTCAGAGTTCAATGAATGAAGGCCCCAAGACCCCAAATTTGGTGGAGTTTGAAAGCAGGAACCTATGCCATCCTCAGATAGCATTGGTTCCTATGGGAAGGTGGTCCAGGTTTACTTTTCGGGAGTCTTTAGTAACATATTGATAAATATGCCCCTGAGTCTCAAAACTCCTCAGTAACTTTTAATATCTTTACAATCTACAGAATAGTATACATTATCCTCTTTCAGTGTTGTGCAGTACATGATGCATTATTGAACATATTGCTAAAGACTTCATATGTCCTTTGAGATATTCATGAGAAGAAGGATCACTAATAATTACTGTACATTTCTGACTGAAATAATAGAACTGAGAGATCTGTAAGTATCTTAGACCTCTTTGTGGTAATAACTATTAGTAATATGTTGGGTTATTTTACATTTGATTACATTTTACCAGAAGATTGGCCATGATGTGTGTGCCATCCCGTTTTCTATTGAAATATATGTAACATTCTTTCCAGGAATCTTTTTAATGATATGAAATATTCATAAGCAGCATTGAAATAAAGATGGGGTTATAAAGGAATGCATTATTATGCTGCCAAACCTTTGTACAATCTGCGGAGGCTAAGTCAGAAGCCAGGGAAAGGCTTTATTTCATATAAAAATAATAATAATAATCTTCCCTGGGTATTATCTGTCTACTTCTCCAGCTTTTCACTGGTATGAACTGGAAGCTGGTGATGTATTTTAGTGCCAATACCAGTGCAATGGTTTGATAGCTACGAGCCTGGAACTCAGTTTTGCATTAGTGTATTATACAGAACATGTGGTTATGATTGCAAGTTGTATGTAACAGCCAACAGCATACTGGACTCCGCTCACTTCTTAGGATTACTTTGGCTGAAGCTCTGCAATTTACAATGGGTTGTTACTCATCTAGACACATACTGTATATATGAAATCAGTATGACGTATATGGATCAGTATGACGTCAGCCCGGCGGTTCAAATCCTGATGCCGGCAGCCCGATGGGTGAAAATCCTGACAGCGCAGGTAAGTATACTATCCCTACCCCTCTCCCCCACCTAACCCCAAAGATCATTGTTCTTAGGCAAAATTGTATTGGTGTCTATGACTGCACTTCCTTTGTACAGTTACCAGTAACACGAGTCGGGATAAAGCCACATGGGACATTTTCACACTGACAGTATATCACCAATAGTGCTTATCACTGGCTCCTTACTCATTTACAGCACAAGATGTTTGAAACATATAGGGGTAGGTGTATTAAGCCTTGGAGAGAGATAAAGTGGAGAGAGATAAAGTACCAACCAATCAGCTCCTGTCTTTTTTCAAACACAGCCTGTAAAGTGACAGTCAGGAGCTGATTAGTTGGTACTTTATCTCCATCAACTTTATCTCTCTCCATGGTTTAATACACCTACCCCTATATGTTTCAAACATCTCCACGGCTTAGTACATCTATCTTATAAATTTAGCTATAACTGAGGGTGGTGCAACTGTTACTGCCACCAGGGGCGTAGAGAGCCACGCCGGGCCCCGGTAAAGAGGGGGCATGACCTAATCGCGGGAGGCGTGGCCACGCCCCCTTGAAAAAAACCCCATAAAAAAACATTGTTTTGCAGCGCCGGGGAGGGGGCGCTGTGAGCCCCTCAGCCTGGCGCAAAGCCAGAGGGGGGCGTGACCAGTGTGATCACTCCCCCCTTCAGGCATAGGGGATTGCTGTGGCTGTTGCTTAGCAGCCGCAAGCAATCTCCCACTGCAGCCCAGCACACGCTGTGTGCTGGGCTGCTGTGGAGGGAGGGAGGAGGGAGGAAGTGAGGGGGGGGCGGCGCCGGACCCGGGCCCCCGTGGGCCCCTCTGGAAGCCCAGGCAAACTGTACCAGCTCCTCCCCTCTCGGCGCCCCTGACTGCCACCAAGCTCTAAGGCTCAGGGTGACTCACTGTTGCTGTCTAGTGGCATCTTGTTGGGTGCTTTGAGAGACACCCCCAGCCAGGAGATGCGCTGGGCATGCAGAGCTTCCTGCACCCGGCCTTCTCTTTGCAGCAATCTTGACGTCATGTTATCACAGGCACTGGCAGTGTGAGTGGCGAGGGCCTGTACAGGATGCTGAAGTTCCCTAGTTTAGCACTAAGCTATGTGCTCATTATTATATTTTAGTACCTCTTGTCAGGGGCATAGCTATAGTAGGTGCAGAGAGTGCGGCTGCTACAGGGCCCAGGCCACCCCTGGGGCCTCACCCACTCCCTGCACTAAATTACAATGCCATCTCCTAAACCCCCCCCGACTTTTCTATTCTCACCAGAGTGCTGCTGTAGGGCATTTGGGCCCAGAGCTGATCCAAGCTACAGCCACCTCTAGCTACTGCCTGCATGCATTGTGATGTGACAATGCAGGTCACAGCCCTATATAAAGGATGCCAAGCTACTGGCAGACATTTTTAGTGACATATTGTCCTACATTTATACTCTCTGAGTAGTTCCTGCTTTATTTAGGCAACTTTGGATAACGACTACTGATATTATCTTTGGATTATATCTTATAATAAGGTCCTGCTCAGCAAAATCTTCAGAAAAAGACCAGACTGTTGACACAATACTACTGGAGACCTGGACGCAGATTCAACACCCAATACCGTATATCAGGGTTGCCTACCTTTAATATTCTCTTTCCAGGAGAAGCCCGGGTAAGAGAAGCAGCAGGGGGCCGACGCTTGACGATTTGCGTCATTAAGCCCCGCCCCCTCGCGGTAAAATTGCCGCGATTGGGCACAATTTACATAGGGGGCGGGGCCAAATGCTGTGATTCATGCAGAATCACAGCTTAAGCCCCGCCCCCTTCACGCAGACCCGCGATTACCGCGGGTGTTCTCCTAATTCTGCCCACTTCACTAGGAAGTGGGCAGAATGCGGGAGAAATGCCTACCCTTCCGGGGGTGCGGGGGGTTACCCGAAAAATCGGGAGCCTCCCGCGAAAACCGGGAGGGTAGGCATGTATGCCGTATATGCCTATGCACCTGTCCAATTTTGCAGCAGATCTCAGACATATACAGAGAATGGGGCTGCTATGGGGCCCAGGCCACCTCTGAGTGTTGCTGCAGGACATATGCACTTTTCACTGAAAAACTCGGGTGAGATTGCAAACTCAAATAAACTAACCATCGGCCAAACTCGGAATTACTTTTCATGAAAAAGATACAACTCAGGAATTTACTAAGACATGAGATGACGATCTCCAGTGTAATTGTAGCAAACTTGTAGCTAAATAGAAAATTTAAATAGATCACCTCCTAAGCTGTGAGTTTGCCAAAAATATACACAGATCAGTATGATTTGTGTTTGTTTCTGCATGGTAACCTGCTCTAAATGGTTAATTTAAAAAACAATTACGTAGTTGCCTCCCCAAAAAAGCATAACCAGCCCCGGTCACCTTAGCCAGTCCCGGTTCCAAAAAATACAAGTAAAAAGCACGTAGGGTTCTCTGTATTTTAGGAACCAGCACCTGGCTGCTGACCAGTCCTGGTTTTAAAAATAGGGGGGGATTGTGTAGGGGTCCCCCTATTTTTAAAACCAGCACCGGACTCAAATCCAGCTGGGGTGTAATGCCACAGCCAGGAGACCCTATCAACGGGCAAAGCATTAACACCCCAAGCCGTTCTGCCCAAATCAGGGAGGTGGGGACCACAATAAAAGGGTCCCCCTCTCCTAAGCACCCCAGGCTTAGTCTGAAGCCTGGGGCTCTTCCCCGCACCCCTGGAGTGTTGGGTAAGTGAAGGAAAAGTAGTGTCAAAAATTAGAAACTATCGTTTTTTACAGTAGAACTATAGGTGCCAGCATGCCTATCCTTTGGCACTTGTGGAACTACAAGTGCCAGCAGGCGACTGGCACCTGTACTCCCAGTGTAAAAAAAATAGTTAAAAAACACAGTGAACACAACCGTAAAAAGTATAAGCTTATTACATACACCTACCTCACTCACACATACTTACCTGCTGCCAGGTGATCGGTCCCCTTGTCCAAGTAGAATTCCAATGGGAGTACCTGTGAACAAAGATCCTATACTCACCTCCGCTGGTCTCAGTAGCATCCCCAGTATGTCCCGAGGACAGCAGAATGTAGCCGTCTATGTGTTGTCAAATAGAAGGCTACCTGGCTTCTGACTGGAGCCCCCACGTGTAAAATGTCAAATGCCGGACCCGCCAATCAATCAGCGGCCGCTCTACAATTAGCGGCCGCTGATTGGCTGGCAGGTCCGGCTTCTGACAGTATAGTGATAGTATACAGCCATATTGACTGAGGAAGCCGCCGATTCAGGTGTATAGAGGCAGGGAAACGCATTAGAACACAGCCATTACAAGTACCAGCTAATACCAGCTATACTGGGTGTGCCCCTATCCCACACTTTGTGCGGTGGAGCTGTGGACCAAAGACTGATGGGACCTCCGATCTGAAATGCATTGTGGTGATCATGGCAGCAGAGAGGCAGGAGGATTGACAGTCTATACTCCAGGACATTGGAGGGTCTGAAGCAGCGATTACAACACACCATATATGGTAAATCTAAAGTTAAAAGGAGCATGCTTGAATTGTTGAATGGATATTACTAACATATAGAAGTTGGACTCGCTCACTAACACATCTAAGCTGGACTGAGATTAATAATATATGGAAACTGGACTTGTAATTTTCAAGTTGAAAAGCTATACTAACTAGGGGTGAGCGGGTTCGGATTTCTGAAATCCGAACCCCCCCGAGCCCCCCCGATCCGAGTCCGATCCGAATCAGGCTCGACTTTTCCTGCCTGACTCGGATCTGAAATCGAGGCAAAACGTCATCATCCCGCCTTCCGAGTCTCGCGGGTTTTGGATCCTATATAAGGTACCCACGTCGGCGCCATTTTCTCACTCGGCTGTGGACAGTGAAGAGGGAGGGTGGGAGTTAGGGCTGTGTAGTGTAGTGTAGTGTAGTGCTGCTGTTGTCCACTACTTCAAAGTCCATAGGGGCTGGCTGTGTTGTGCTGTGCTGCTGTTGTTAATAGGGGCTGTGTCCACTACTTCAAAGTCCATAGGGGCTGGCTGGACTGTGTTGTGCAGTCAGTTCTCCATAGGGGCTGTGTCCACTCCAAAGTCCTGTGCAGTGTCCCAGTCCTAAAGAGGTGCTGTAGTGTTGTCCAGGGGGTGCTCTGTCCATCAGGGGTGCTCCCCCCAAGTGCTAAAAAAATAATATATTTTCTGTGTTTGTGAATTGTGTGCGCAGTAGCCGCACGTGCATCAACAAAGTAGTGCCAAGCATGCGCCTGTGTCATAAGTAAAGGGCCGGCTGGCTTGACCGTTAAAGGGTGCTGTAACCCCCGAAAGTACACTCCAGTCCAAACCAAAAAAAAAATTATTTTCTGTGTTTGTGAATTGTGTGCGCAGTAGCCGCACATGCATCAACAAAGTAGTGCCAAGCGTGCACCTGTGTCATAAGTAAAGGGCCGGCTGGCTTGACCGTTAAGGGTGCTGTAACCCCCGAAAGTACACTCCAGTCCAAACCAAAAAAAAAATTATTTTCTGTGTTTGTGAATTGTGTGCGCAGTAGCCGCACGTGCATCAACAAAGTAGTGCCAAGCGTGCGCCTGTGTCATAAGTAAAGGGCCGGCTGGCTTGACCGTTAAGGGTGCTGTAACCCCCAAAAGTACACTCCAGTCCAAACCAAAAAAAAAATTATTTTCTGTGTTTGTGAATTGTGTGCGCAGTAGCCGCACGTGCATCAACAAAGTAGTGCCAAACGTGCGCCTGTGTCATAAGTAAAGGGCCGGCTGGCTTGACCGTTAAAGGGTGCTGTAACCCCCAAAGTACACTCCAGTCCAAACCAAAAAAAAAATTATTTTCTGTGTTTGTGAATTGTGTGCGCAGTAGCCGCACGTGCATCAACAAAGTAGTGCCAAGCGTGCGCCTGTGTCATAAGTAAAGGGCCAGCTGGCTTGACCGTTAAAGGGTGCTGTAACCCCCAAAGTACACTCCAGTCCAAACCAAAAAAAAAATTATTTTCTGTGTTTGTGAATTGTGTGCGCAGTAGCCGCACGTGCATCAACAAAGTAGTGCCAAGCGTGCGCCTGTGTCATAAGTAAAGGGCCGGCTGGCTTGACCGTTAAAGGGTGCTGTAACCCCCGAAAGTACACTCCAGTCCAAACCAAAAAAAAAATTATTTTCTGTGTTTGTGAATTGTGTGCGCAGTAGCCGCACGTGCATCAACAAAGTAGTGCCAAGCGTGCGCCTGTGTCATAAGTAAAGGGCCGGCTGGCTTGACCGTTAAAGGGTGCTGTAACCCCCAAAGTACACTCCAGTCCAAACCGAAAAAAAATTATTTTCTGTGTTTGTGAATTGTGTGCGCAGTAGCCGCACGTGCATCAACAAAGTAGTGCCAAGTGTGCGCCTGTGTCATAAGTAAAGGGCCGGCTGGCTTGACCGTTAAAGGGTGCTGTAACCCCCGAAAGTACACTCCAGTCCAAACCAAAAAAAAAATTATTTTCTGTGTTTGTGAATTGTGTGCGCAGTAGCCGCACGTGCATCAACAAAGTAGTGCCAAGCGTGCGCCTGTGTCATAAGTAAAGGGCCGGCTGGCTTGACCGTTAAAGGGTTCTGTAACCCCCAAAGTACACTCCAAACCAAAAAAATATATATTTTCTGTGTTTGTGACTTGTGTGCACTGTGGCTGCACGTGCATCAACAATGGAGCAGCGCCAAGCGTGCGCCTGTGTCCCATAAGTAAAGAGCCGGCTGGCTCATTTCTTAAAGGGTGGTGTAACCCACAAAGTGCACTACTCTCCAGCAAAAATAAAAAAATATTTTCTGTGTTTGTGTGCGCTTTAGCCGCACGTATATATATCAATATAACATAAATGGAGGACCAAACTTTCTCTGATAAAAATAAAATAGGGAAAGATCAAGAACCACTTCCTACTAGTGCTGTTGCTGCTGCTGGGAGTTGTTCATCATCCCAGAGAGGAAGTAGGAACATCACTACTTTTACTAAACAATTGACCCTCCAACAGTCCCTAGCGATGAGGATAAAGTACGACAGCAGTCATCCTGAAGCAAAACGTATAACTGAGGCCTTGACTGCTATGTTGGTGTTAGACGTGCGTCCGGTATCCGACATTAGTGCAGTGGGATTTAGACAATTGATGGAGGTAGTGTGTCCTCGGTTCCAAATCCCGTCTAGATTCCACCTGCATCCTCAAAGCAGCAGCGACAAGCGTGCGTCTGACTGTTAAAGGGTGGTGACACCCTCAAAGTGTGCTACACAAACAATTAAAATATTGTTCTTTTTTTTTCTGTCTTTGTGAAATGTGTGGGCTGTAGCCGCACCTGCATCCTTAAAGCAGCAGCGACAAGCGTGCGTCTGTCTGTTAAAGGGTGGTGACACCCTCAAAGTGTTCTACACAAACAATTAAAATATTGTTCTTTTTTTTCGGTCTTTGTGAAATGTGTGGGCTGTAGCCGCACCTGCATCCTTAAAGCAGCAGCGACAAGCGTGCGTCTGTCTGTTAAAGGGTGGTGTAACTCTCAAAGTGCTCCAAAAAATAAAAAACTATTTTTTTTATGTGTTTGTGACTTGTGTGCGATGTAGCCGCACTTGCATCCTCAAAGCAGCAGCGACAAGCGTGCGTCTGTCTGTTAAAGGGTGGTGACACCCTCAAAGTGTGCTACACAAACAATAAAAATATTCTTCTTTTTTCTGTCTTTGTGAATTGTGTGGGCTGTAGCCGCACCTGCATCCTTAAAGCAGCAGCGACAAGCGTGCGTCTGTCTGTTAAAGGGTGGTGACACCCTCAAAGTGTGCTACACAAACAATTAAAATATTGTTCTTTTTTTTCGGTCTTTGTGAAATGTGTGGGCTGTAGCCGCACCTGCATCCTTAAAGCAGCAGCAACAAGCGTGCGTCTGTCTGTTAAAGGGTGGTGTAACTCTCAAAGTGCTCCAAAAAATAAAAAACTATTTTTTTTATGTGTTTGTGACTTGTGTGCGATGTAGCCGCACTTGCATCCTCAAAGCAGCAGCGACAAGCGTGCGTCTGTCTGTTAAAGGGTGGTGACACCCTCAAAGTGTGCTACACAAACAATAAAAATATTCTTCTTTTTTCTGTCTTTGTGAATTGTGTGGGCTGTAGCCGCACCTGCATCCTTAAAGCAGCAGCGACAAGCGTGCGTCTGTCTGTTAAAGGGTGGTGACACCCTCAAAGTGTGCTACACAAACAATTAAAATATTGTTCTTTTTTTTTCTGTCTTTGTGAATTGTGTGGGCTGTAGCCGCACTTGCATCCTCAAAGCAGCAGCGACAAGCGTGCGTCTGTCTGTTAAAGGGTGTTGTAACTCTCAAAGTGCTCCAAAAAATCAAAAAAATTTTTTTAATGTGTTTGTGACTTGTGTGCGATGTAGCCACACTTGCATCCTCAAAGCAGCAGCGACAAGCGTGTGTCTGTCTGTTAAAGAGTGGTGACACCCTCAAAGTGTGCTACACAAACAATTAAAATATTGTTATTTTTTTTCGGTCTTTGTGAAATGTGTGGGCTGTAGCCGCACCTGCATCCTTAAAGCAGCAGCGACAAGCGTGCGTCTGTCTGTTAAAGGGTGGTGACACCCTCAAAGTGTGCTACACAAACAATAAAAATATTCTTCTTTTTTCTGTCTTTGTGAATTGTGTGGGCTGTAGCCGCACCTGCATCCTTAAAGCAGCAGCGACAAGCGTGCGTCTGTCTGTTAAAGGGTGGTGACACCCTCAAAGTGTGCTACACAAACAATTAAAATATTGTTCTTTTTTTTCGGTCTTTGTGAAATGTGTGGGCTGTAGCCGCACCTGCATCCTTAAAGCAGCAGCGACAAGCGTGCGTCTGTCTGTTAAAGGATTACATCGGTGACAGCATCCAAGTAGGCATGTCAGACAGTCCGTACCTGTACTGGCAGGAAAAAGAAGCAATTTGGAGGTCCCTGTACAAACTGGCTCTATTTTACCTGAGTTGCCCCCCCTCCAGTGTGTACTCCGAAAGAGTGTTTAGTGCAGCCGGGAACCTTGTTAGCGAAAGGCGTAGGAGGTTGCTTCCACAAAATGTGGAGAAGATGATGTTCATAAAATGAATGATCAACTCTTCCAGGGAGACCAGCCTCCAGAACGTACAGAGGGACCTGTGGTTCCAGCAGGGACGAATTAATACTCTGTGAGGATGAGGATGTACATAACACTGAAGAGGGTGAGGAATCTGTGGATGAGGAGGATGAGGACGACTTCTTGCCTCCGTAGAGCCAGTTTGTGCAGGGACAGATTAATTGCCAGCTTGTTTTGTGGGGGCCCAAACGAACCAATCATTTCAGCCACAGTTGTGTGGCAGACCCTGGCGCTGAAATGATTGGTTTGTTAAAGTGTGCATGTCCTGTTTATACAACATAAGGGTGGGTGGGAGGGCCCAAGGACAATTCCATCTTGCACCTCTTTTTTTTCTTTGAATTATGTACTGTTTGGGGCCTAGTTTTTCAATGCCATCCTGTCTGCCACTGCAGTTTCACGCCTAGATGGGTCACGTGTTTGTGCCGCCCACTCGTGTCGCTTAGCATAGTCATCCAGCTACCTCGGTGCAACCTTTTGGACATAAAAACACTATTGTGAGGTGTGAGGTATTCAGAATAGACTGGAAATGAGTGGAAATTAAGGTTATTGAGGTTAATAATAGCATAGGAGCAGAAAAACCTACAAATTCTGTGATTTTAGCTGTTTTTATGCTTTTTTTCAAAAAAATACAGATCCAAAACACAAAACCCAGAACCCAAAACACGGAAGGGTGGTTTTGGCAAAACCAATCCAGATCCAAAACACGAAGAAAGATCCAGATCCAAAACCAAAACACAAAACACGAAAAGTGGCCGGTGCACACCCCTAATACTAACACTTACTAATAATGACTTCTGGTGCAATATATTGGAGGTATTAAGTGTTTTTCGGATATTACAGTTTTTAAGCAAAGATTTTTGAAGCGGTAATATTCAGTGTTTATATTCATATGCATATGCAGATGTGAAATCCAGTGGCGGCTCCTACCTTCTTAGATGAGGGGGCTGCCACTGCTGAAAACAAGAGTCGAAGGAGGGTGCAATTACTCCCCCACTGCTTCCGTCCTGGCGCCTGCGCAATCGATCTGTCAGGCGCTGGGACCGGTGCATGCTCACTAGCGGTGGGGAGCCACGCATATGCATGCCACCGGCATCCAAAGGGCTGCATCATCTGCAGCCCCTAGAAGCTGGTTAGGGCTTGCGGAAAGGCAGAGTAGCGGCTTCCTCGTGGAAGCCGCTCTCTGCTAACAGCAGCCCGGACTGGCAGTCCCAGGGGGAGGAGACCCTAAGACTGCTTCCAATAGGAAGCCACTGCCAGTCACACAGTGTAGCCCAGTGCAGTCACGGACTGCACTGACTACACTGAGGTGGTGGATTTTACTGGGGGGGGGGGGCTGCAGACTCGCAGCCCCTAGGCAAAATCCGCCACTGGTGAAATCATATTTTTAACCAATATTTTATGAGATGCTATGTAATAAATTGTTTTAAAATGAACATGGTATCTATTTGAGCAGCGCTTCTTGACATTTTTCTGTCCTGCAAGAAGCTGTGTCCAGCCTGATTCAAGAGAGAATGCAATGACGGCATTTGCGCAGTTTGAGAGATTGTTAGCCATTGCGCATGTGTGTAAGCTGCACTGTGCACACGCAGTGATTGTATTGTAATTACATCACACAGAGGATTTACTCACAAAGTGACAGGTAGCGTTTGGGGGAAGTAACGAGGGACGGTTAGAAAAATGCAGGCATGTCGGACTGTTCACTGTTTTCTGGGCGTCCATAAATTAGCCACTGCTTTCTTGCTCACAGGAGATCCCTCTGCATTTCTGGAGTCCCGCTATGTCTGTGACATATTAAGCTAGGTACACACTAGACGACTTGCAAACGATGCAATGTCATCAACGATTTCCGATGAACTCGAGGGCAAACGATCTAGTGCATACACACTGTGCAATCTTACAAACAATCAAACTGTATATCTTGCATCGTTTGGTGGTTAGATTGTTGACTGGATAATGTAACCATATCGCCAGGTCGTCCAGTAGTGCGTACACACTGCATGGTCTGAGGGGAATCGTTAACGAGATTGACAGATTTTCCTGCATTTACAAAAGATCTGAAGATGCGATAAACGATGCAGCGGGAGCGTGCATACACACTTGGCAATTTAAACGATTTGTCGTTCCGATGCGTCAGTATCGGGCAAATCGTTCAAAATATCGTCTAGTGTGTACTGTGTAGGGGCCATTCGACTTACTCAGAAGGCTGATGGCTGCCTGATCTGCGTTCCATGTTTCCTGTTTCCGGTTTTGTGCGTGAGTGTCGAATGTGAGCTGCTTTCAGTTAGCACTGGACAGCGAGCAAGTCATTAGCATATTTACGCAATCTCGATCCGCGAGAGAACACAACTGCAATGGCATTTGTACCCACATCTGAATCATGCCCTTAGATCGCTCCTTCCCCACTTCAACTAAACCTTATGGAGGTTCATTCCGACAGCTCCAGAAATTAGTTCACATTTTAGCAAGCAAGCAATTCCTCCCTGTTTACGTGAAACGTTTATGTTTACCTGTGTCATTCATTAATAGGGCAGCACAGACGGTGTAATGGTTAGCGTTACTGCCTCACAGCACTGAGGTCGTGGGTTTGATTCCCACCACGGCCCTAACTGTGTGGAGTTTGTATATTCTCCCTGTGCTTGCGTGGGTTTCCTCCGGGTACTCCGGTTTCCTCCCACACTCCAAAAATATACTGGTAGGTTAATTGGTACCAAACATTAAATTAACCCTAGTGTGTATGTGTGTGAGCATGTGATCGGGAACATAGATTGTAAGCTCCACTGGGGCAGGGACTGATGTGAATGGCCAACTATTCTCTGTAAAGCGCTGCGGAATATGTGTGCGCTATATAAATAACTGGTAATAAATAAATAAATAAATAAATAAATCATCTCCAGTCATGGAAAGTGAGACCCCTAGTGGCCAACCTTGTCGTGGCTATGCAGACTTTAGCTTGAGTAAAGGTATCCACTAGCAGATAGTGGAACGACAGTACGATTACAACATTGTAATCGTACATTCGTTCCTCTTCCCCTGCAGTGCCTACACTGAACGATATGTCGTCCCTCATCCCTGAACATGGTCAATCTGTCGATAACGGCAGATTGACCAGCATGTTCAGGCGATGATTGATGTTGAAAACAACCAGCGGGAGTGTGCATCGCTGGTCGTTTTTGACACCTTCATGTCTGATTCATACACAATTAATGAGCGATTGCATAATTGCAATGTCGTAATCGTGCAATCGCTCATTAAAATCTGCTAGTGGATACGCGGCATAAGTGTATTAAGAACTAGCAGGGATATCTGGAGTTGGCCGGATTGAACACTGAACCCTGAAGTACACCTTCAGCCTTAATTGTTTCACATTTTCCTCGCCTATAACCTGGATAACTAAACAAATTAGTAGTAAATGACGGTGCAGGTAGGCGTACTCTCATACTGTTTGGAATGGGGCATATCAGGAGCAGACTGACTTACAGAACAGTAATCACTTGAGTTTCAGAAATCACTGCAGAACAGAGGGGGTGATTAAGCTGCGGACGGATATGCCATCGCAGCTGCTAACGTTAGCTGAAATATGGTAATGCAGTAGGAGGTGTCACGCCTCCTGAATGCATTACTGATCCAAGCTGCATCCAAGGATGCAGCACCGTATCATCTGCGATTCCTTCAGATGGCCGGCTTGAGTAACTGTGGGGTTACGCAAGCCGGCCGTAGCAGATGAGTAAATGCAGATGTTATTTTCATATGTATTTGTATCATTATTACCATGGGGCCCATTCATTAATGATCGCTTTTGCAATGCGATCAGGGCATGTCAGTACCGCCCATGATCGCATTGCAAAATGCGATCATAACGGCTGGATGTATTAACCAGCACATGCAGGGTGACGGGCTCTGAAAGGAGCCCGTCCCTGCGATGTGGCCAGAGTGCACTCGGGGCTGCTGCGCATGCGCAGTCCAGCGAACTGCACATGAGCGGCACCCATTGCCGGCAGAAACTTCCAGGAGATCCTCCGCCGGCTGATATGTGGTAAGTAACCATAGGCTACAGCGGCTAATGCTATCTTCAGATGGCGTTAGCTGCTGGGGCCAATATCGGGAATGCTTTGCATTCCGGATATTAGTACATTTGGCAGCATCGCATCCCCCATAGAAACCTATGGAGGAGGTGGCTGCCAGCGGAACTGGAGGGTGGAGGGATCGCAGCAGGTATCGGAGATGTGAGTGACGTGAGTCAGGGCAGAAGTGCAGTTCCTGCCCACGACAGCCAGCTAAAGAACTTTGTCCCCACTTAAACAAGTTTGTTGTCCCCTCGCGGGCTCGCTGCACTCGCCACGCTTCGGGCACGGTGGCTCGCTACACACGCCAGATGGTTATATTCCCCCTCTATGCCCACTTGGATGGCAGGGAATGACGCTGGACACTGGCTGATGACGTCATGGTCCTCTCCGTGAAGGGCATTAGACATTACCCTTCCCCTACACCCTGTTACTCACCATCTCCGGCCGGCAGCAGCAGCAGTGACTTTCTTTTTTCAACACACTTTATTTACAAACGGCCAATCTGACACAGCTCAAATCCTGCTTCTCCAGTGAGGAGAAGCAGATACCGGCAGCTCCAGGAGGCGATATCAGCGCTGGAGAAGTCAGCAGACGGTAAGCGACATCTCCTCTTAATAATACCTGGGACACTTAGCGCTGCCATAGGTGTTTATGGCAGCGCTAAGTGCCCCAGGTGCAGCACTAAGCGCTGGCAGAGAAAATCCCTTTAGTACATACTGAGAAGCGGTATGTACAGGGATTTTCTCTGTCTTTAGCGTTTTTCCCCCTTTTCTCCCTTTAGTAACTAGACCCCTATGTATTGTATGCTTGGTGCTGCCTCGCTTTGTGATATATAGCACTATGCTACACTTATGTGAACTACTTGTTGTTGTAGTGTTTCCATGGTGATTAGGTGTCACTCGTTAGTGGTGAGCATCCCTGTTTGACGTGCGTGCTGACGCGTGTGACGTCATCAGGAATGGCCCTGCGTGACATCATCGCACACGGGGTCTGGAGGTGCTCTGAAGTCTGCCTTGGTGATTTACACTGGGGGCCTATTCATCATAACTTAAAATTCTCTGGAGGTAATTAGGTTTAGAACTCGCATGGAGTTCTACCTAATTATCGGAGGAATTCATCATTCCTCCTCTCCATAACTATCTATTTTGAAAAGCTGTCATTATTGCGATGACAGCTTTTCGGGAAATAGTTTTCCCTCTCTACACTAACATACCGTAGCTGGACTCCGTGCTCAGGGGCGCCGAGAGGGGGGGGAGCGGGTACAGATTACCGGGTCCGGGCTTCCTGAGGGGCCCGGCGAGGACCGGGTCCGTCGCCGCTCCCCCTCCCTCACACACAGCACCCCAGCACACAGCGTGTGCTGAGCTGCAGTGGAGACTGCTCGTGGCTGCTGAGCAGCAGCCACAGCAGTCTCCTATGCCTGTGGGGGGGAGCGATCACACTGATCGCGCCCCCCCTGGCTTTGAGCAGGGCTGAGGGGGTCCAGAGCGCCCCCCCTCCCTAGCACGCACGCTGCAAATATATTTTGCTGGAAGGGAGCATGGCCACGCCTCCCGCAATTTGGCCACGCCCCCTATTACCCGGGCCCACCGCGGCTCTCAGCGGGCCTGTCCGTGCTGCATATGTTCTGTTACATTCATAAAACCAGCATATGCGCAGCACTGCTTACAGCTGCAGTAATTTTGTGTGTCCCCCAACCCCCCCTATCCCTCCGCATACCTCCCCCTTTTCCCGCACTTACCTGCCCGCTGCAGCGCCTCCGGCTGCGGTGTCTGCTCTGACTCGTGTTCTCCCAGCTGACCACAGTACAGTTTAGAAAAAAAACAACTTTATTGTGTTCTGCTGGGAGAACACAGTGTCTGAGCAGCCACTGGAACCAGAGGAAGGACCAGAGCAACGGAGGAAGACACCGGGGGACTTTCCCAGCTGAAAGCAAGTGTCACCTGCTATTCGCAACCTCACAATGGCGTATAGTAACTCCATCAAATTCTGAAAATACATACTTTCTATAATTTGATGAATACCATCATTTCCATATCCCCATACTAATGTATGGGGAGTGTGGAAATTAACGCAGGGGGAGTTAACCAGGAAATATCAGTGATATCAACTGTATTAAGTCTCTTCGAGAATACTAAAATAACGGTAATTAAGGAAAATGTCCTTAAAAACTTTATTTTAGTGTTGATGAATAGGCCCCTGGGTGTCTATATAAGGTAAGAAGTTATGTATTTTACTTATGCCTTGATGAAAGATGCAGTAAAGCATCTGAAACGTTGCTATACACGTTGAAGTCTTTGTCTTTTTTTTCTGTGGAGTGCTGCCTGTACTATTGGACTGTTTGGGTGGTATTTACCTCCTAGGATCTTTTACACCCTGGACGCTGGACGTTATATATGGAGTACCGATCAAGCAGATTGTATGTATATACAGTATATATATATATATATATATATATATATATTAGGGGTCATTTCTGAAATCCGAACCCCCCCGAGCCCCCCCGATCCGAGGCCGATGCGAGTCAGGCTCGACTTTTCCCGCCTGACTCGGATCTGAAATCGAGGCAAAACGTCATCATCCTGCCTTCCGGGTCTCGCGGGTTTTGGATCCTATATAAGGTACCCGCGTCGGCGCCATTTTCTCACTCGGCTGTGGACAGTGAAGAGGGAGGGTGGGAGTTAGGGCTGGCTGGGCTGTGTAGTGTAGTGTAGTGCAGAGTAGTGTTGTGCTGTGCTGTGCTGCGCTGTGCTGCTGTTGTCCATAGGGGCTGTGTCCACTACTTCAAAGTCCATAGGGGCTGGCTGTGTTGTGCTGTGCTGCTGTTGTTAATAGGGGCTGTGTCCACTACTTCAAAGTCCATAGGGGCTGGCTGGACTGTGTTGTGCAGTCAGTTGTCCATAGGGGCTGTGTCCACTCCAAAGTCCTGTGCAGTGTCCCAGTCCTAAAGGGGTGCTGTAGTGTTGTCCAGGGGGTGCTCTGTCCGTCAGGGGTGCTCCCCCCAAGTGCTAAAAAATATAATATTTTTTCTGTGTTTGTGAATTGTGTGCGCAGTAGCCGCACGTGCATCAACAAAGTAGTGCCAAGCGTGCGCCTGTGTCATAAGTAAAATGCCGGCTGGCTTGACCGTTAAAGGGTGCTGTAACCCCCAAAGTACACTCCAAACCAAATAAAAAAATATTTTCTGTGTTTGTGAATTGTGTGCGCAGTAGCCGCACGTGCATCAACAAAGTAGTGCCAAGCGTGCGCCTGTGTCATAAGTAAAGGGCCGGCTGGCTTGACCGTTAAGGGTGCTGTAACCCCCAAAGTACACTCCAGTCCAAACCAAATAAAAAAATATTTTCTGTGTTTGTGAATTGTGTGCGCAGTAGCCGCACATGCATCAACAAAGTAGTGCCAAGCGTGCGCCTGTGTCATAAGTAAAGGGCCGGCTGGCTTGACCGTTAAAGGGTGCTGTAACCCCCAAAGTACACTCCAGTCCAAACCAAATAAAAAAATATTTTCTGTGTTTGTGAATTGTGTGCGCATCAGCCGCACGTGCATCAACAAAGTAGTGCCAAGCGTGCGCCTGTGTCATAAGTAAAGGGCCGGCTGGCTTGACCGTTAAAGGGTGCTGTAACCCCCAAAGTACACTCCAAACCAAATAAAAAAATATTTTCTGTGTTTGTGAATTGTGTGCGCAGTAGCCGCACGTGCATCAACAAAGTAGTGCCAAGCGTGCGCCTGTGTCATAAGTAAAGGGCCGGTTGGCTTGACCGTTAAAGGGTGCTGTAACCCCCAAAGTACACTCCAAACCAAATAAAAAAATATTTTCTGTGTTTGTGAATTGTGTGCACTGTGGCTGCACGTGCATCAACAAAGGAGTAGCGCCAAGCGTGCGCCTGTGTCCCATAAGTAAAGAGCCGGCTGGCTCATTTCTTAAAGGGTGCTGTAACCCACAAGGTGCACTACTCTCCAGCAAAAATAAAAAAATATTTTCTGTGTTTGTGTGCGCCTTAGCCGCACGTATATATCAATATAACATAAATGGAGGACCAAACTTTCTCCGATAAAAATAAAATAGGGAAAGATCAAGAACCACTTCCTACTAGTGCTGTTGCTGCTGCTGGGAGTTGTTTATCATCCCAGAGAGGAAGTAGGAACACCACTACTTTTACTAAACAATTGAGCCTCCAACAGTCCCTAGCGATGAGGATGAAGTACGACAGCAGTCATCCTGAAGCAAAACGTATAACTGAGGCCTTGACTGCTATGCTGGTGTTAGTGCAGTGGGATTTAGACAATTGATGGAGGTAGTGTGTCCCCGGTTCCAAATCCCATCTAGATTCCACCTGCATCCTTAAAGCAGCAGTGACAAGCGTGCGTCTGTCTGTTAAAGGGTGGTGACACCCTCAAAGTGTGCTCCATAAACAATAAAAATCTTCTTTTTTTTTCTGCCTTTGTGAATTGTGTGGGCTGTAGCCACACTTGCATCCTCAAAGCAGCAGCAACAAGCGTGCGTCTGTCTGTTAAAGGGTGGTGTAACCCTCAAAGTGCTCCAAAAAATAAAAAACTATTTTTTTTATGTGTTTGTGACTTGTGTGCGATGTAGCCGCATGTGCATCAACACAGTAGCAGCGCCAAGCGTGCGCCTGTGTCATAAGTCAAGGGCCGGTTTGGACATCTGGTCCGGACTGAAGGACGTGCCAACAATTTCTGACAAGTCTACTGTCACTGCATATGATACTGTCCTCTAAGCAGCAGTGACAAGCGTGCGTCTGTCTGTTAAAGGGTGTTGTAACCCTCAAAGTGCGCTCCACAATCAATAAAAATATTCTTCTTTTTTTTTCTGTCTTTGTGAAATGTGTGGGCTATAGCCGCACCTGCATCCTTAAAGCAGCAGCGACAAGAATGCGTCTGTCTGTTAAAGGGTGGTGACACCCTCAAAGTGTGCTCCACAAACAATAAAAATATTCTTCTTTTTTTTTCTGTCTTTGTGAAATGTGTGGGCTGTAGCCACACCTGCATCCTTAAAGCAGCAGCGACAAGCGTGCGTCTGTCTGTTAAAGGGTGGTGTAACCCTCAAAGTGCGCTCCACAAACAATAAAAAAATTATTTTTTTTTCTGTCTTTGTGAATTGTGTGGGCTGTAGCCGCACTTGCATCCTCAAAGCAGCAGCGACAAGCGTGCGTCTGTCTGTTAAAGGGTGGTGTAACCCTCAAAGTGCGCTCCACAAACAATACAAAAATTCTTCTTTTTTTTTCTGTCTTTGTGAAATGTGTGGGCTGTAGCCGCACCTGCATCCTTAAAGCAGCAGCGACAAGCGTGCATCTGTCTGTTAAAGGGTGGTGTAACCCTCAAAGTGCTCCAAAAAATAAAAAACTATTTTTTTTATGTGTTTGTGACTTGTGTGCGATGTAGCCACATGTGCATCAACACAGTAGCAGCGCCAAGCGTGCACCTGTGTCATAAGTCAAGGGCCGGTTTGGACATCTGGTCCGGACTGAAGGACGTGCCAACAATTTCTGACAAGTCTACTGTCACTGCATATGATACTGTCCTCAAAGCAGCAGCGACAAGCGTGCGTCTGTCTGTTAAAGGGTGGTGTAACCCTCAAAGTGCGCTCCACAAACAATAAAAATATTCTTCTTTTTTTTCTGTCTTTGTGAAATGTGTGGGCTATAGCCGCACCTGCATCCTTAAAGCAGCAGCGACAAGCGTGCGTCTGTCTGTTAAAGGGTGGTGACACCCTCAAAGTGTGCTCCACAAACAATAAAAATATTCTTCTTTTTTTTCTGTCTTTGTGAAATGTGTGGGCTGTAGCCACACCTGCATCCTTAAAGCAGCAGTGACAAGCGTGCATCTGTCTGTTAAAGGGTGGTGTAACCCTCAAAGTGCGCTCCACAAACAATACAAAAAAAAAAAAAATTTCTGTCTTTGTGAATTGTGTGGACTGTAGCCGCACTTGCATCCTCAAAGCAGCAGCGACAAGCGTGCGTCTGTCTGTTAAAGGGTGGTGTAACCCTCAAAGTGCGCTCCACAAACAATAAAAAAATTCTTCTTTTTTTTCTGTCTTTGTGAAATGTGTGGGCTGTAGCCGCACCTGCATCCTTAAAGCAGCAGCGACAAGCGTGCGTCTGTCTGTTAAAGGGTGGTGTAACCCTCAAAGTGCGCTCCACAAACATTAAAAAAATTCTTCTTTTTTTTCTGTCTTTGTGAAATGTGTGGGCTGTAGCCGCACCTGCATCCTTAAAGCAGCAGCGACAAGCGTGCGTCTGTCTGTTAAAGGATTACATCGGCGACAGCATCCAAGTAGGCATGTCAGACAGTCCGTACCTGTACTGGCAGGAAAAAGAAGCAATTTGGAGGTCCCTGTACAAACTGGCTCTATTTTACCTGAGTTGCCCCCCCTCCAGTGTGTACTCCGAAAGAGTGTTTAGTGCAGCCAGGAACCTTGTCAGCGAAAGGCGTAGGAAGTTGCTTCCACAAAATGTGGAGAAGATGATGTTCATAAAATGAATTATCAACTCTTCCAGGGAGACCAGCCTCCAGAACGTACAGAGGGACCTGTGGTTGTGGATTCCAGTGGGGACGAATTAATACTCTGTGAGGATGAGGATGTACACAACACTGAAGAGGGTGAGGAATCGGTGGATGAGGAGGATGAGGACGACATCTTGCCTCCGTAGAGTCGTTTGTGCAGGGACAGATTAATTGGCAGCTTGTTTTGTGGGGGCCCAAACGAACCAATCATTTCAGCCACAGTCGTGTGGCAGACCCTGGCGCTGAAATGATTGGTTTGTTAAAGTGTGCATGTCCTGTTTATACAACATAAGGGTGGGTGGGAGGGCCCAAGGATAATTCCATCTTGCACCTCTTTTTTTTCTTTGAATTATGTACTGTTTGGGGCCTAGTTTTTCAAACTGCCATCCTGTCTGCCACTGCAATGTCACTCCTAGATGGGCCACGTGTTTGTGCCGCCCACTCGTATCTCTTAGCATAGTCATCCAGCTACCTCGGTGCAACCTTTTGGACATAAAAACACTATTGTGAGGTGTGAGGTGTTCAGAATAGACTGGAAATGAGTGGAAATTAAGGTTATTGAGGTTAATAATAGCATAGGAGCAGAAAAACCCACAAATTCTGTGATTTTAGCTGTTTTTATGCTTTTTTAAAAAAATATATAGATCCAAAACACAAAACCCAGAACCCAAAACACGGAAGGATGGTTTTAGCAAAACCAATCCAGATCCAAAACACGAAGAAAGATCCAGATCCAAAACACGAAAAGTGGCCGGTGCACACCCCTTATATATATATATATATATATATATATACATATACACAGGGTGGTCCATAAGTGTGGAAATGCCCTTATAAAAAGGAGATGGGTAAGAAAATATTAGCCCAGTGTCTGCGCAATAGCGATCTGTAGTGAATCAGGCCCATATTACGTACAGTATATGCTTATACTACTCTTCTGACATTTTAATCATCCTTTTATTTTACTGCTTTGTCTCTCACACTTATCATTCCTGTTATCCATTATCACAAATGAAAACAGTCTGAAAAACAAATAGCAAATAATATTTTTCTCCATGATAAATAAGCAGAGCGTAAAGCTGTGTAGATGCTCCTGTTCTGGGGAAACAAAAGTGGAAGAAATACCTTAAGAAAGTGACAGCCAGTTATGAAATGCATCAGGTACATGAAACTATCCCACAAAGCTTGTGGATGTTACACGCATAAAGATATGGACTGAGTTACACTGACTGCCTACGTCTAAACCCCAGCCACACTGACGTGTCATTTCTGTTGTCAGGCAGGTATTGATGATCTGGTGCTTATTTTTATGTACCGCTGCAATTTATAATACAGCAGCTGTGTCTTATTACTATAAACAGATGTGTTTCTTTAGTTTCCTATTGTAGCTACCTTATTAATCAGTAATGAGAATGGCGTACCACAAAGAAGAGGTCACGATTGGCAGCCATTAAAAATAATGTTTACTATCAATTTTTGAAAATGAACCCACAGCCATTGGCTCTGTTGGATTGGATTTAATTATCCTATCTCCGGGGTTCCCAACCACGGCCCTCAATTCACACTAACAGCTCACGTTTTAAGGATAACCATACTTGAGCACAGGTGACTTAATTAGTACCTCAGTTATTTTGATTTATCCATCTGTGCTCAACCATGGATATCCCTAATACCACAACTGTTACTGTGCCTTGAGGACCAATGTTGGGAATCACTGTCCTATCTGGTCACCAGAATTTAGTGGACAGTGGTGCATGCTCTGTGTAATTTATTAAGATCAATGAGATGCAGTGGTGCAAGTAATACCATTGCAAAGTACATTGGCATTGGGGCCCGGAAGATGCTAATTCAACTGTTGATAGTGGAGTGCACTACTGCACAGATTCCAAGCTTAATGTAACCTCTAGGACACATGTTCTCAAACTCGGTCCTCAAGACCCCAAACAGTGCATGTTTTACAGGTCTCCTCACAGAATCACAAGTGAAATAATTAGCTCCACCTGTGGATTTTTTAAAATGTGTCAGTGAGTAATGAGTACACCTGTGCACCTGCTGGGTGACCTGGAAAACGTAACCTGTGTGGGGTCCTAAGGACTGAGTTTGAGAACCACTGCTCTAGGAGTTTTCATTCCCTGATCCAAGATGGCCAATGAGGCCAGTACTGCATATAGTGCTGTGCCATCTTGTTACTGTGTATGAGTGACAATGGGAGATGGATTTTGTTACCAGTGGGCACCTGGCTCCCTCCCCACAGCGGCAGCTGGAGACGGAGGCTGGAGCTCACTCCTGAGCTCCGGCTTCCAGCTCCTGCAGTGCACTATGGGAGATACATCATGACGTCTCTCCCATAGTTTAGAGGAGCAGCCAGGTGGACCGGACCACAGCGGATGCGAGAGCGGGGCTTAAGGTAAGTATTAGGTTGATTTTTTTTGGGTGCAAGCGGCTTCATTATAGGGGGCACTACTACTGGGGACAATACTCGGTGGGCACTACTACTGGGAGCATTACTCTGGGGGCATTACTATTGGGGGCTCTACTACTGTGGACATTACTAGTGGGGGCTTTATACAGGTGGCACTACTACAGGGGGCATTACTACCGGGGCATTACCATAGGGGGCATTACTACTGGGGGCACTACTAATGGGGGCATTGCATAGGGGGCCCCACTCCAGGGGGCACTGCATAAAGAGCACCACTACTGTGGGCTCCGCAAAAGGGGCACTACCACTGTGGGCACTGTCACTACTGAGGGTAATGCATAAGGGGCACTACATAAAGGGCACTACCACTACCAGGGGCACTGCATAAGGGGCACCACTGAGCACTCGCAACAAGGTCGATGTTGGCCCAGAGCGCATGCGAACGACGGAGCCGGCTCTGTCGTGCGAATGCGTGAGACCCGGATAGCGACGGGCACTCCGTCGCTCCGAGTCTCGCAACAAAGGGGGCGAGCTGTCGATGTTGAGTGACAGCTCGCCCCCTTTGGTGGGCGCGCCGGGGGGGTGGCTGGCCAAACGGAGTCGTTCCCATGAGAACGCCTACCGGTTGGGGGCGGCCCCACTGACATCACAAGTGATGTCAGTGGAGAGATTCCAGCTCTGTTAGAGCCGAAATCTCTCTGGGGCTTGCGGCCACGAGACCCTACCACAAGGGTCTTGTTGCTAGCCCGATGGTCGCGATGGTCTGGACACACTATGCACCATCATCATGGCCGCTCATAATAGCTGTGGGTGGTCACCCACAGCTATGCGAGCGGCCAAGAGGCCGATCTAAAAAAATAATGCCCGGCCCTGATTCAGAGAGAGCGGCTCTGAATCAGGCCCTATGTGCGGTGTAATGTGGATAAGTTTGCGCAACTGGTGAGTAATATTTCATGTGGGTGCCTATATGTGTGTTTTTTTCCTGTGGGTGTATATTGTGTGTTTTTTTCGTGTGTATGCTTGAAGTTTGATTTCTCTGGGGAGACAGTGCTAAAGGGGTTATGTCACTAGTACAATGTCTCTGTGATATATGCACTTCCAAGCTCAACTTAGTGCAATGTCTCTGTGATATATGCGCTTTCAAGTTCAACTTAGTGCAATGTTACTGTGATATATGCTGTGAGGCAGTGGTCAGTATACGGAACTTGTTCAAATATGCCACCCGATTCTCTTCTGTAATGTGTTTGCTGGCCGATGTGTATCAATAGAAAAATGGAGCTCACCACTCACCCAATGAGAAAGATCTCACACTGCAGGACAACTATCCCTTCATCTTGCATCCTTGTCACCACTAAATGGCCCCGGTGTCCGAAATCTGCTCTCCGCTCTGGCGGTGTCTGCTACCGGCTGCGGCATCTCACGCCCGCTCTCCCGGCTCTGCATGACTTCCAGCCGCGAACACTCCGCTGCCTAGACTCTGTAGTGTGTCTCACGTCATTCTCCACCCGTACCGCTCACACTCTGCTCCTCTCATAGCACCTGCTTCCAGCTATGGCGTCCTACATCACTCTCGGTGCCTTATTCATACCCGGTCGCAAGCGCTGTGCGCTCGCACCCGGGTCAATGGTGGCCCAGAGCGCATGCGCACGACGGAGCCGGTCGCACGCGCGAGACCCGGACAGTGACGGGCACTCTGGGTCTCACACCAAAGGGGGCGTGCTGTCAATGTTGAGTGACAGCTTGCCCCCTTTTGTGGGTGGGCCGGGGGGGTGGCTGCCCAAACGGAGGCATTCCCATGAGAACGCCTACCGTTTGGGGCCGGCCCCACTGACATCACAAGTGATGTCAGTGGAGAGATTCCGGCTCTGTTAGAGCCGAAATCTCTCTGGGGCTTGCGGCCACGAGACCCTACCACAAGGGTCTCGTCGCAAGCCCGATGGTCGCGATGGTCTTGACCATAGCGACCAGGGTCGGACTGGCCCACAGGGGTACAGGGGAACCCCCCGGTGGGCCCCACTGCCTGAGGGCCCACCTCCTCCTCTAGGGATCAGGTTCCACACTGTGCACTTGAATTATACTGCACAGGACTATTGTGTATTTTTAATGCACTACTGTTATTAATCTGGTACATTATCATACATTCACTAGCAGTATTTACTATATATATGTATATACTGTATTTAAAGAGGCCCAGACCCAGTCTGGAGGCTGGCTGCACCCATAAGTATGGGCCCCTATCACTGCATTCCCCGGTGGGCCCTTCATGCCCCAGTCCGACAGTGATCGCGATCATCATCATGGCCGCTCACTGTAGCTGTGGGTGGTCACCCACAGCTATGCGAGCGGCCAGGAGGCCGTTCTAAAAAAAATAAAAACCCGTCCCTAATTCAGAGCGAGCGCTCTGTCAGAGCGACCGGGTCTGAATCAGGGCCTCTGTTCTTCCCACAAGGCTCTCACTTGCCCCTCCGCTTTTCAGCCAATCGGAACTTGCCACCTCACTTCTTAGAACATGTGACCGGACTCTGATTAACTCTTACTTTGCCAGCAAGACTCTGCAATAAGGTAATTTCAGCACAATCTTCCAAAACAGCCAGCATATACAAATTTTGGGGGTACCACACTTGCTACTCCAGGGCTTCACAGTCCTTTTTAGCATATTACAGCAGAGCTGATCCAGTGATATATAGTTCTTCTAAGTGCACTTTAGCATTTTGCTCTCCAGAATGTTGGTTGCAAGGTATTCTGGTACACCAAAAGGGCACGTGATGCTTTTGTGGGTATTTTGATTGCATCTGCTGCAATGTTTTTATTGCTTGTATCTGCTGTTCTACATTGTCTTGTACTGTAAGGCTGGGAACACATTAGACAATGTGCAAATGACGCGATGATCGTCCCGATTTCCCTTCATCCCACGAACAAACTAAGGGCCTGATCAGGGCCGGTTCTATGATTACGCATGGTACGCAGCCTCGTAGGGCGCCACATAGTGAAGGGTGCCACGGCCGCGACCATGCTGATGTATAAACAATAGCCAGCAGCAGAGAGGCTGACCGCGGGCAGGCTGTGTCACTGTGACACAACTGCACCGCGGTCCTAATGGGCGGCCGTCTGATGGCTTGTATAGGGCGACGTGACGTCATGACGTCACGTCGCAAGGCCGCAGCACATCGCGCTAAGGCAGGAGTGCGGAGGTGGAGTCTGGGACAGGAGCCGCAGCCCGCTTTTGATTAGGAGCCCAAGTAGTCGAGTAGCCAGGCCCGGCGACAGGGGGTACCCTGTCCCATTGGTCATTCTCTCCCTGTCACCCACTGCTGACACCATCTCCCTGTCATCCACTGCTTTCACCCTCTCCTGGCATAACCTTCTCCATTCATCTGTCACCTAGTGATGTTGACCCAGGGTTGCCTACCCTCCCGATTCGGGCGGGAGCCTCCCGATAAATGGGTGCAGCTCCCGCCCCCCCCCGGAAAGGCAGGCAAGCCTCCCGCCTGCCGCCGATCCCCCGAACCCCCCTCTCCATTACCTGACGCGATTCGCGTCATTTTGGCCCCTCCCCCTGCTTCACAATGCTTTTTTTCTGCATTGTGTAGCGGGGGCGGTCCTAAAATGATGTGATCACGTGGCCCCGCCCCCTGTCACGCCCGCAAACCGACCTCAGCTCGTTTGGACCACCCCCTTTTGCCGGCCATGCCCCCTGTTCTGCCGATCTGGCTGCTCCCTCCCGGAAGGAGCAGCCAGATTGTCGGCAAGTATGTGTTAACCTCTCACCCAGTGCTGTTACCCTCTCCCTGTCTTCTAGTGATGTCACCCTCTCCCTCTCACCCAGTGCTGTCACCCTGTCCCTGCTATTACCCAGTGCAGTCATCCTCTCCCCATCGTCACCCTCTCCCTGTCACCCAGTGCTGTCATCCTCTCCCCATCGTCACCCTCTCCCTGTCACCCAGTGCTGTCATCCTCTCCCTGTCACCAAGTGCTTTCATCCTCTCCCTGTCATCACCCTTTCCCTGTCACCTAGTGCTGTCACCCTCTCCCTATCGTCACCCTCTCCCTGTCACCACCCTAGTGCTGTTGCACTCTCCCTCTCACCCAGTACTGTCCCTTTCCCCCTGTCATCATCCTCTCCTGGTCACCCAGTGCTTTCATCCTCTCCCTGTCACCCAGTGCTTTCATCCTCTCCCTGTCACCCAGTGCTGTCACCCTCTCCCTGTCACCCAGTGCTGTCACCCTCTCTCTGTCACCCAGTGCTGTTGCCCTCTCCATGTCACCCACTGGCTGTCTCCCTCTCCCTGAATACATATCTTAGGTATAATTATAGCTTAGCACCCAGGGTGGTCCTGCTGTATAGGGGCCCTATAACACTTCATACATTTTCATGTGGGGGGGTGATGTGTGTGTTTAATTATTTCATGTAGGGGCCTATGTGTGTTTTTTTTTTCATGCAAACCCTATGTGTTTTATTAGGGTGCTAATGTGTGTGTTTTTTTTTCTCATGTGGGGGTCTATGTGTGTGTTTTTTCTGCAAAGCCTATGTGTTTTATTATTTTTAAGTGGGGGCATATGAGTTTGTTTTTTTCATGTTGTGGCCGCCTATGTATTTGTTTTTTATTTATCATGTGGGGCCCAACACAGCGGGGGTTAATGTGTATGTTTTTTCACCTGTTACGTCAATTGTAAATTACGTCAATTAGGATTCTGGGCCTGATTCAGAGCCGGACACTCTGACAGAGTGTAGAATTGACGCACACAAGCTGCTGTGCAATTCCATCCATCTAAAATTCAAATGCAGAAGGTGGTGTCTGTAGGAAACACGCATCCGTGCTGCATCTGCGTGATCCCAGCACTGTGACCAAAGCTTACTGCAGCCTGTCCGGGTCCTGGCAGCTTGTAAGGACAGGAAGTCTGCGTAAATGGACGCCGGCCCTGGCCTCAGCACTCCCAGAAAACAGGTCCAACACAACTCCGTTTCCGGGGACGCCGGCCGTCTCCTCCCCCAACCGCTTCTGCCTGTCAATCAGGTAGAGACATGGGGGAACTCCGTGCAATATCGTAGGATCTGTTCTGCACATGCACAGAACGGGTCCTGCGCACGCGGAGAATACTAACCATCGGGTTGTCGTACATCTCTGAATCAGGCTTTTGTACTATTTTATTGTTCTGTTTGCACTGTTTTCTGTTTATATTACTCTGTAAGGTGCTCCGGGCCCCTTGTGGTGCTATATAAATAAGGTTAATAAATAAATGTCAGCGATCCATGGAAACTCCTAATGAGCTGCAGCAGGATATCACAGCTTTATTCATTTTTATGTCACATACTTTGCTAAGAAAGGAGCCCCTAAAGACCCTCACTGAACAAAACATAGAGCGTCTGGGGGTTTGTTCTTTCTTAACGGCAATCGGTAATGGGCTTATTTCCTAAGGGAAGTTGTCACCATCCCGACAGTCAGAATGCTGATGGAAACAATACTGACAGATTGCGGAGGTAAGTATTGGGAGAGGGTTAGCCACTAGGGGGAGGGTTAGGTTGTGGGGGGGGCGGAGGGTTAGGGTTAGGCTGCTGGAGGTGTGGGTTAGGGTTAGGCTGCGGGACAGGAAGGTTAGGGTTATGCTGCGGGAGGGGTGGGTTAGGGTTAGGCTGCAGGAGGGTTGGGTTAATCTGCAGGACGGAAGGGTTAGGCTGCGGGAGGGTTTGGTTAGGGGGTTAGGCTTCGGGAGGGTTACGTTAGGATAAGTGTTATAATACTTACAAAAGTCTGTCAGGTTCTGACTGTCGGGATGCCGCTGTTGGATCCTGTACCTAACCCTTTCCTAATTGCTATAAACCTAAACGCTCATGTAATAACATCACTACATTTGATCTTCACGATTCATATAAGAAGATATGAATGTGTTCTGTAGGCCTATTACCCACTGGTGTTAAAAAAACACCAATGTGGGGTCAATGAAGGACATTATTTACTAGGGATATGCGCTGACCCCCGTGTTGTGGTATTGGATCTGTATCTCCTTGTGTTTTGGATCTGGATTTGGTTTTACCAAAACCGGCCCTTTTGGTTTTGGATCTGTATTTTTTCTGAAAAAAATCATAAAACAGATAAAATCACGTAATTTGGGCCTGTTTGTGTTCCTACAATATTATTAACCTCAATAACATTTATTTCCAGTAATTTCCAGTCAATTTTAACCACCTCACAGCTCACAATATTGATTTTTTTTCATCTAGTTTTGGGCCAAAAGGTTGCATCCAGCTAGCTGGCTGACTAAGCTAAGCGACAGCAGTGGGCGGCACTAACATGTGGCAGTTCATCTTCCAACATGGCACAGAGTGGCATTGCAGTGGTAGACAGGATGGCAGTTTAATAAACTATATGACCCCTAGGAATTTTAAAAACCAAGAATATTTTCCGTATCTAGGTCAGAGGCCCGACGGAGTTGGAATATGTTTATGGTCTGAAGACAGGTAGAGGACAGGAGGATTGATTAGTTTTTAATTTATTTATTTTAATGTTTTGATTCTAAAAGAAATGAGGTGGCCTTGCTTGTGGAGGTGCTGCTAGAACATACTGTAAACAGACGTTTACTTTGTACTCGGGAAGGTTGTTAGGGATAATGGGACCAAGACTTGCTGTTTACATCAGAGGAAAGCAGCCTGTAGTTCTCCGGCTGAACTAGAACTCCCAGCAACTGTGATGTTTGCTGGGCCTACTGGAAGTTATTTGTCAACAACAGGCGGCGTGCTTCAGGTTACCTCAGCCTGCTTTACACACTGTATGTACCATGTAAATATGTATGTGACCAATATACACAACTAATTTTTGTATTAAACGTATTTGCATTTTATTGCACACATCCTGGCAGGAAGATGCTCTGTGCTGCTGCTCATATTTGCCCACCCCATCAACTTGGTAGTTCAGAATTAAAAAAAAAAAATTAAAGGGACATACAGGAGATTTTGTATGTGTCCATTACAATTTCTGGACATTCATAAACCATAACATTAAAAATGTCAGGCAGCAATGCCCCAAGCAGCACATAATGCAAAGAAGAGAGATGCAAGATGGAAATGTTGTTTATATGAAACAGGACATTCATAGTTTAACAAACCAATCACTTCAGTGACAGGGACTGCCACTTGGGGCTGAACTGATTGGTTTGTTTGGACCCCCACAAAATAAGCTGCCAATGCGCAGTGAACATTGGTGGCGATGATCCCATACACAAACTGGCTTTACAACATAGGTAAGATCAGATGTCATCATCATCATCATCCCCATCAGTGTAAACATCCTCTTCTTCACATAATATTAATTCGTACCTGCTGGAATCCACCATTACTGATGCCTCTGTATGTTTTTGCCTTAATTGCTGGTAAAGGTCTTCCTCATGGGATTTGTAATTCATTTTGATGGACATCATTTTTCCCACATTTTGGGGAAGTAACCTCCTATGCCGATCACTGACAAGTTTCCCGGCTTTTCAGAGTACACAATGGAGGGTGGGCACCTTCAGCAAAGCCAGTTTGTGTAAGGGACAACAAATTGCCTCTTTTTCCTGCCAGTAGTGAAACGCTTTCTGACATGCCTATTTGGATGCTATCCCTAAAATAATCATCCACCATTCTCTGAATGGTGACCATATCAAACAAAGTCACGGTAGACATGTCACTAATTGTAGGCAGTTCTTTCAGACCCAACCAGATGTCATTAGGTTTTTCTGACTGATCTGTATCACCAGCAGTGAGTTTCTTATGAAAATTTAGTTTTTTTCCTGGCAGCCACAGAAACTGAAGGAGGAGATGCTGCCATGTCACGTGCAGCTTGAGCTGACATTTTTTTCACCAACAGCATCTTTTCAGATTTATGTCTGTTGGAAAGAAAGACACAAGATATGACTTAAACCTAAGATCAAGTATGGTCGCCAAAATATAGTGATCTGATTTCAAGAGATTGATGACCCTTGGATCCTGGCGAAGCCAACATACTTAGCAGAATCACTCCCTTTCAGCTACTCCTTCAGTTTTTGCAAAAGTCTGATTAGGGGAATGACCTGACTCAAGCTGGCAGTGTCTCAACTAACTTCACATGTGGCAAGTTTAAAGGGTTTGAGAACCTTGCACAACATGGAAATGATTCTCCAATGCACTTGACTAAGGTGCATTCCCACTCATTTCCCTATGTCACAGGCCATTGTGTAGCCTTGGATGGCCTTTTGCTGCTCCATCCGCTGAAGTATATAGAGGGTAGAATTCCATCTAGTTACTACCTCTTTCTTCAGCTGATGGCAGAGCAAATTTAACAGTACTTGCTGGTGCTGCAATCTTCAATACGCAGTTGCTGAATGTTGAAAATGATCCAAAATCTTTCGGGCCACCGAGAGCATATCCTGCACACCCCTGTCATTTAAAAAAAATATGTTGCACCACCAAATTAATTGTGTGAGCAATACATGGAACGTGTTCGAATTCGCCCAGATGTAATGCTCGCACAATATTGGTGGCATTGTCAGAAATCACAAATCCCAAGGAGAGTCCAAGCAGGGTAAGCCAGTTTGCATTGATTTCCCTGAGATTTTGTAAGAGGTTCTCAGCAGTATGCCTCTTAGGGAAACCTGTGATACACATAGTAGCCTGCCTTTGAATGAGCTGGCATTTATTAGATGCTGCTGCTGTTGATGTTTGCACTGTTGGAGGCAATACACCTACCCAGTGGGCTGTCACAGTCATGTAATATTTAGTTTGCTCGTCCCACTTGTCCACATATCTGTGGCTAAATGGACAGTGGGCACAACGGCATTTCGGAGGACACTAAAAAGGTTGTTTTTAATGTCCTTGTACAGACTGGGAATTGGTGTTCTAGTGAAGTGGAATCTAGAAGGGATATGGTAGCGGGGACACAGGACCTCAATTAACTGTCTAAAAATGGTGGATACTGGACACACATCTAATACCAGCATAGCTGTTATGGCGTTAGTCTTCCGCTGTGCAACTGGGTGATTGCTCTCATACTTGTTCCCCATTGCAAAGGATTGTTTGACAATCAATTGTTTTATTAAACTACTAAAAGTAGTCTTCTTCCTGGTCCCCTTCTGGGAGGAAGATCCACTCACAGCAGCAGCAACAGGCGTAGCACTCAAGGATCCTTCTGAGGAATCACTGATAGGAGAGGAGTCATTCTTATGAAAATTGGATGCAGGACTGCTTCCGATCATGACTGAGGATGTTGAGGATGATGCAGGTGTTGGTGGTGGAGATTGCAGGTGCTTGGATCTAACAGAGAGAAGGGAGCAACTAGGTGACACTGAACTGGTTGTTAAGTTTTTAGCCAAAGTTTCTGAATTTGAAAACACTTTTGAATTTGATGAATGCGCTGCAAGTGATGTAACAGGGAGGAGGTTCCTAGATGGTTAAGGTCCTTATCTCTACTCACTCTTGCTAGGCAAAGGTTACAGATGGCTTGACAACTGTTGTCCGGATTTGGGTTTAAATAATTCAACACATGAGACGTGGATTTTTTGGTCTTTTGCCCTGGCATGACAACAATGGGATTTTTCATACCATGGGCAACAACTGTTGCCTGATTTACACAAACAACATCCTCGGCATCAACATCCTCATCATCAACTTCCTCATCATCCTTGTTAGCCCCAACTACAGAAATATCCTCCTCATCCTCCTGGTGCAATTCCACAGAAGCATCCTCTATTTCTACATCAGCATGTTGACTTGTGCTGCTCATCCCCACATTTGCAGAGGGCACAAAAATGGTGCAAGGAGGATCCTCTGCAAGTACAGTATTAGAAAGGTCAGCCTCACACATGGCAACCGCGGACACACTTGGACTCTCCTCGGGGATCTGTGACTTTTCTCAGCACACAGTTGGTTCATGTGCCTTAACAATTAAAAAAATTTTGACACTTCATAAATAAAGGCCAAGGCCTTATCCTTTTCTTGCCACTTCATGTAGTAAATGGCATATTGCCAATTTTTTTTTCTATGCAGCTAACTTAGCTTTTCATTTTATTTTCTTTAACACTTTAAAACATTGCTTGTTGGGCATCGGCCTTCGTAGATGATGTTGACAGCCTTGCATCATCATCATGACTGCTGGCAGCAGCTGCAAGACTGGTATGTGGTTCCTGCTCTCCTCTCATTTAATAGTCCTTCATATCAATAGTCTGACTGGCAGTGTGATCGGACAATATTTTTTTTTACCCTGGGAAAGAGCACCCCTGAATAAGGCAGCAGCCCCTTGATGAACAACACAGACAGCACCCCTTTTTTATGGACAAGTACCCCTGCAGACAGACCACCTGCAGTCACAAATACGTGGATGATAAACTGCGGCAGTGTCACCGTACAATAATAGCGCAGCTAAGTTGCTAACGCACACACAAAAAAAAGAAAAAGAAAAAAGTACTGTTATTTTTTTTTACACTGGGTAAGAGCACCCCTAATTGACAGAGCACCCCCCTGGACAATACAGCACCACTTTATGGACTGCAGCCCTAGCCTGATGGACAGGACAAAAACACAGCAGTAGCCACAGTTAATTGACAGGACAAGTGACACAGAAGCTGCAGCACCCACTGAAGGAAGACCCCCTATACTGCAGCCTAAGCCCCTTTATGGACAAAACAGCAGCAGCCTTCAGGCCAAGACCCTGACTGGACACACACACCGAGTGACTGACAGTGACTGACTACGTTTGCTAGCTTCTCTCTCCACAGACGGAATGAAAATGGCGGCAATCGCGGGGACCTTTATATAATCCAAAACCCGCAAGAATCCGTCAGTGGTAAGATGGCGCGATTTGCTTAGTTTTTGGATACGAGTCAGGCGGGAAACTCTGAGCCAAGTTCGGTGCTCGCCTCGGATCTGGAAGTTCGGGTGGGTCCCGTTCTCAGAGAACCGGACCCGCTCATCTTTACTATTTACCATTTAAAGTAATTGGAGCCTGCAGCATCTAAAATACACTGCTGTACTGCTGTCTGTAACTGCATCCTGCAGCCAGGATCACTGCTGTGGCGCTGCTGGACCATCCTTTATAAGCTTCTGGTAGGCATTCTGCAGTCTGTACTGCTAGTTAGAGTGTCCTCAGGATGCACTAATAAGCGCTGCCCTTACCGGTGGGCCAGCACAGGGTGCTATTTAGCCTTGTTCGGCACTGACACATGCATCCTGCTGCCAGAAGAGAAAGGTTCCCGGAGTGTGGCCCCAGTTGAGTCGCAGAATGACCTTCCCCAAGAACCTGCTACTGAGCCTATGGCTGCTGCACCAATTGAATGACAGATGCAATATACAGTATATAGGCCGAAAAATAGGTGGCACAATCAGGACTTGCAAAACTGTAATTTTTGTCTTGTGTTGTGATGTGTTGGCTTATTGCAGTGTATATACACACACACACACACACACATTATATATACACAGTCAGGTGCATAAATATTGGGACATTGACAGAATTTTCATATTTTGGCCTCTATTCACCACCACTATGGCTTTGAAATGAAACAAACAAGATGTGCTTTAACTGCAGACTTTCAGATTTAATTTGAGGGTAATTACATCCAAATCAGGTGAACGGTGTAGAAATTACAACGGTTTCTATATGTGCCTCCCACTTTTTAAGGGGCCAAAAGTAATGGAACTATCAACTCAAAAGCTATTTGATGGACAGGTGTGGGCTATTCCCTCGTTATTTCATTATCAATTAAGCAGGTAAAAGGTCTGGAGTTGATTCTAGGTGTGACATTTGCATTTGAATTAGTTGCTGTCGACTCTCAATATGAGATCCAAAGAGCTGTCACTATCAGTGAAGCAAAGCCATCATTAGGCTGAAAAATCAAAACAAACCCATCAGAGAGATAGCAAAAACATTAGGTGTGGCCAAATCAACTGTTTGGAACATTCTTAAAAAGAAAGAACGCACCGGAGAGCTCAGCAACACCAAAAGACCAGGAAGACCACGGAAAACAACTGTGGTGGATGACAGAAGAATTATTTCCCTGGTGAAGAAAAACCCCTTCACAACAGTTGGCCAAATCAAGAACATTCTCCAGAAGGTAGGTGTATATGTGTCAAAGTCAACAATCAAGAGAAGACTTCACAAGAGTTAATATAGAGGGCTCACACAAGATGTAAACCATTGGTGAGCCTCAAAAACAGGAAGACCATATTAGAGTTTGCCAAACAACATCTAAAAAAGCCATTACAGTTCTGGAACAACATCCTATGGACAGATGAGACAAAGATCAACTTGTACCAGAGTGATGGGAAGAGAAGAGTATGGAGAAGGAAAGGAACTGCTCATGATCCAAAACATACCACCTCATCAGTGAAGCATGGTGGCGGTAGTGTCATGGCATTGGCATGTATGGCTGCCAATGGAACTGGTTCCCTTGTATTTATTGATGATGTGACTGCTGACAAAAGCAGCAGAATGAATTCTGAAGTGTTTCGGGCAATATTATATGCTCATATTCAGTCAAATGCTTCAGAGCTCATTGGACGGCGCTTCACAGTGCAGATGGACAATGACCCGAAGCATACTGCAAAAGCAACCAAGGAGTTTTTTAAGGCTAAAAAGTGGAATGTTATGCAATGGCCAAGTCAATCCCCTGACCTGAATCCGATTGAGCATGCATTTCACTTGATGAAGACAAAACTGAAGGGAAAATGCCCCAAGAACAAGCAGGAACTGAAGACATTTGCAGTAGAGGCCTGGCAGAGCATCACCAGGGATGAAATCCAGCGTCTGGTGATGTCTATGCGTTCCAGACTTCAGGCTGTAATTCCTGCAAAGGATTTGCAACAAAGTATTAAAAAGTGAAAGTTAGATTTAGGATTGTTTAGTTTGTCCCATTACTTTTGGCCCCTTAAAAAGTGGGAGGCACATATAGAAACCGTTGTAATTCCTACACCGTTCACCTGATTTGGATGTAATTACCCTCAAATGAAATCTGAAAGTCTGCAGTTAAAGCATATCTTGTTTTATTTCATTTCAAAGCCATCGTGGTGGTGAATAGAGGCCAAAATATGAAAATTCTGTCAATGTCCCAATATTTATGCACCTGACTGTATGTGTATGTATATATATATATATACATATATATATATATATATATATATATATATATATATAGGCCGAAAAATAGGCGGCACAATCAGGACTAGCAGAACTGTAATCACCAACAGGTCATCTTTCAATACTCCAGTGTTGCAGTCTCCAAGCCAGAGATTTTCCTCAGGGACTATCTAAGACATACAGTACAATGAAGCACAAACATTAAGTACTCACGCAAGTGCCCAACACCAGAACGCTGGTGCCGTGGTAGGGGGAGAGATCATGTATGTCTTGTATGGTCCTGAGTATGCATTAGATAAAAGAGATGGAGATATTTTATAACACTTAGGGCTGGATTCAGACCCGCTCGCAAGCGGGTCGATGGCCGGGCAGTAGCATGCGTTAGTCCCGGAGTGAGCGAGAAATCACTTGCTACGGCGCTCGCATCCAAAAGGAGCAGCTGTGAATGTTGATCGACAGCTTGCCCCATTTGGTAGGCGTGTCAGAGGGGGGTGGTTGGCCGAAGGAATGCCTGCCGTTTGGGGGTGGCCCCACTGACATCACGAGTAATGTCAGTGGTGAGCTTCTGGCTCTATTAGAGGGGCTGAGATCCTACCACAAGCTATGCAGAACAGCCGTGTGTGTTCCCCCTCCACACCCAGCCATCGGATGGGCATCGGAAAGCTGTATCTGATGGCTGACAACCATCGAATTTCCCGTATTTGATGGAAAAAGTACAGTGGCGGACTGGAGCATGAAAGGCCCACAGGGGACCGCAATAATAGAGGCCCACAAAGGGGTGTGGTCAGTCACTGGTGGGGGTGTGGCCAGATATAATGGAAATATTTTATAGTCTATTTTTATATACTAAAAATAAAGTATTATAAAACTCTATGAATGGGAGAGGTCAGTGATCTACTCCTGTGCATGGCAGTCAGTTATGTGTGTAAGGAATATTGTGGTGGGCATCGGGGGTCATGTAGGCAGTGCAGTTTTTGTATGGAGGGGCCAGTGGGATAGTACAAACAGCATAGAGATAGTGTTTGGTATGGAAGAGTCAGGGGAATAGTGCAGATAGGTAGTGGAGAGTATGGAGGAGTCAGGGATGTAGTGCATAGAGATAGTGTTTGGTATGGAAGGGTCAAGGGAATAGTGCAGAGTAGTAATGGTGAGTATGGAGGGGTCAGGGACGTAGTGCATAGAGATAGTGTTTGGTAAGGAGGGGTCAGGGGAGTAGTGCAGATAGGTAGTGGAGAGTATGGAGGGGTCAGAGAGGTAGTGGTGAGCCACCCAGTAACCCTTGCAATGCTGGTCAGTTGTGGGTAAATGAGAGAATGCCACACTGTAGTGCCCCCGATATTAAGCCACAGTGTATTGCATTTACTTTATACCACACTGTAATGTCCCGCACATTAGGCCACAATAGTGCCCACACATGCCACATTGTAGTATCCACACATTATACCACTGTAGTGCCCACACAGTAGCAAAAAGTGCAAGTTGCCTCTGTAACAATGGTGCAAAGTGCTCTGATGTCCAAATTTGCAAATAGCCCCAATGTGTCTGATTTACTTGGTATGATGCCATTTATATCTATATTTATAAATTGCTTCCCTAGACGTGATTTCTAAAGGTAATAATCTAAATCTAGGATGTTATTTGTAGGTAATGGTATAAAAATAACATTTAAATGTAACACTTTGCTTTCTGTTGATTAGAAATCACCTCGGGTGCAGTGAAAGTGACATTTTGCACTGACGCGTGCTGATTGCTAATTATATATGTACTACTGCGCTACTGAAACAAAAATATCTATACGATTAAACAGCTCACTTTGTAAATGGAAACAATGTATAAAATTAAAAAAGGAGCGCTTGTGATAATGGATTAAAATTAAACTTATGTGTAGCACGATTCCTGTAAAGAAAAGGTGATTAATATGTTTATAAGCTCATTATAACACAGTTAAAATCTTTAAAGTGCGTTGCTTATGGGTTCCAAAATTGCCAGTAGCAAAGTGTTGACCAGGTGGCTGCAGGTCAAACTTACTAGCTAGCCCTGTTACTGCCTACCTTCCGTATGTAGTCTTCTCGGCGGCTGGCTGGTTGCCTCTGATATTTTGCTGGTGTAAGCGATGATTTTCCGCTGGTGTGCGAAATGTGAAGTGCTGCTCCAGGACAGGAAAATTTAGCTTTTGTGATGTCTGCATCCAACGCGTTTCTGGCACTTCTGCCCTTTATCAAGGGTGGCTTGGCATAAAATCTCTATTTTTAGAGAAAATTTTATTGAAAAAAGCGGAAGTCTGGAATTGACTTCCTTTTAAAAAAGCGGCTTCCATGTGTTTAATATCATAGTGGTCACCTTATTTAAATAAATAAGAAAAATTGACGAAATAAGAATTGGAATCGCACTGCTAACTAAAATATTATGATGTATAGTATTATTCTATTAGTGTATTAATGTTATGATAATATCTGACATCATAAATAATGTTATAAAAAGGCATTGATTTCTATATCTATATTAAGGCCATGTGGTTGTAAAGTTTGCATGGCAAAAATCCATTCTGCTTCTTTTTTTATTAGTGATTTGGAATGGTCTCCTCCTCTCCAATTTTTCTAAATTTTTTGAATACCTAAGAAATTCAGTTCTGAGGGATTTTTGTTATGTTGTTCACAAAAGTGTTTTGAAACACTATGAGATAACAGTCCTTTTTTAATGTTAAATATATGTTCCGCAATTCTGGTTTTTAATTTTCTCTTCGTCTGTCCTATGAACTGATGACCACAGCTACATTCTAATAGATATATAACTCCCTCTGTGTCACAGGTTGTTTTTTCTTTAATTTTGAATTCTTTCTTTGTTACATTGGATTTAAATGTTATAATTGGTTAAGTTGACCCTTTTTTTGTTGTTCTGCATGCAAGACAGTTGAGGCAATAGAAATGTCCAATTTTTTCTTTATTTGTTTGTTTTGTGTCATCTGTTGGTATGAAACTTTGTACCAGTTCTTATCTTAAGTTTTTTGCTCTTTTGTATATGATAAGTGGTTTGTCCTGAATAAATAGTTTTTGATCATCCAGATGTAGAATGTGCCTATGCTTTCTGAGAATAGTTTCAAATAAATGATGTTGACTGTTATATCTGGTAATGAATGCTGTATGGTATTCTTTTTCAGTTAATTTTTGTTTGTACTGTATCATTTCTTTCCTGTCCATCATGGCTATTTTTCTTCTTCTTTTTATTATCATTTATTTATATGGCACCACAAATGATCTGCAGCGCCTCACAAAGTAAATAAACAAGTTGTAGACAAGCGACTTACAGAACAATACAATACAGGACCAGGACATGGATAATAAATATTGCTACATTAGCGACCATAACACCCAGATAAGCAACAGAGCATAAGCAACCAAGTGTTAGGTGTCCTAGTGGAGAGTAAGAAGTAGATGAAACTAAAGTAGGGAGAAGCACAAGAGGGCAGAGGGCCCTGCTCGCAAGAGCTTACATTCTTATTTCTGTTTCCAGGTCTGATTCCTCAAAGCCACTTTGTATGAATTTCCTTTTCATGTCTTCACTTTGTTGTAGGAACGTTTCTTGTTGTGTACAATTATGTTTTAGTCTTCTAATTTGACTTCCTGGGATGTTCTTTAACCAGTTCTATGATGTTTGCTGCTTTTTTGAAGCATGTTGTTACAACTAACTTCTTTAATGTGATTTCTGGTATGAATTTTGTTGTTGTCTATGAAAACTTCCAGATCCAGATATATCACCATTTCCTTGCTTGATGTTGAGGTAAACTTTAATCCAAAATTGTTATTTTTCATATGTTCTAAGAATGTTGCTAGTGTACCCTCTGATCCATGCCATATGAAGAATAGGTCATCTACAGTATATACCTTTTCCAACAAATTATGTTTCCAGCGTGTGAGTTGTTATACCATATGTTTTTTTCCTCCCACCTAGCCACGAATTGATTTGCGTAACTTGGTGCGAAGGAACTACCCATCGCAGTCCCCTTGACTTGGTTGTAAAAAGATCCCTTTTTCCAAAAATAGTTGTGATGTAAGATATATTCAATGCAAGTCATAATAAATTTAATCTGTGCATTTGGTAATGATGTTTGGTGAGACAAAAAATATCTTGTTGCTTTACAACCTATATCATGTGATATGCAGGTGTACAGTAAACGCACATCACTTGTACATAGTATAAAGTCCTCTTTCCATGTGATATGATCCAAGTCTTGCAGGATGTGTAGAGTGTCCTTTAAGTAACTGTTTTGCTGTACAACTAAGATTTGTAGATAAAAGTTTACATATTTGGATAAATTGGAGCTGAGGGAGTCAATTCTGGAGACAATGGGACGACCAGGGAGATTTATAGGGTTCTTGTGGATTTTTGGGAGTTGGTAAAAAGTGGAAATTTTCGGAAATTTGTTGTACAGATACTGATGTTCCTTTTCTGAGAAAATTCCTAATTCCAATCCTTCTTCTAGGAGATCATGAAGTTCTCTCTGATATTGTGTAGTAGGATCTCCTGGTAGTATTTTATAGGTGTCTTCTTCTGACAGGAGATTAGTGATTTCTGTTTCATATGCGCTTTTATTCATAATAACCAGGCCTCCTCCTTTGTCTGTCGGCTTTAAGACAATGGTATCGTCTTTCTTTATTTCTATCAATGCTTGTTTTTCATTTTTGGTTAGAATATAGTTTTTATTTCTATTCCAGTGATGAGTCTAATATCTTTCTCTACCAACTTTTGAAATGTCTCTATGTGTGGACCTTTCACATATGATGGAAAGAATGTTGATGTAGGTTTAAAACTGCTATGTGTATATGAATTCTCAAATTGGACAATTGTGCTTTCTTTGTTTGAAAAAAAATGTTTATACATAATTTTCTTACAAATTTATGTGTATCAATAAAAAGATCAAATTGTTGTGCATTGGAATGTGGAGAAAACTTTAAGCCTTTCTGTAGTAATGTGATCTGGTGGTTAGTGAGTATCTTGTCACTCAGGTTGAAGATTCCTTCTTGTGTAGGATGATCATTTAATGTTTTTCTTTTTCTGTTCTTACCACCTCTGACACCCCTTCTCCTGGCGAGAAGGTGATTCTTTGCTATTTCTGCTGATTGCTCTCCGTTTTAAGGGGTAGCACATGGACATCTATTCAAAGTCACAGACCGTTGATGAGGTTATAGAGACACAGGGGGTGTATCACAGTCTCTGTTTTTCAGGGGGGATACACAGCAATTTTTTTCCTTGAAAAGGAACTTACCTATCTCACTACCACAGAAATATAGATTTTTGCGCAGAACGCCCCCCACATAATGCTATACTGTAGTTCCCACACATTATGCCACCTGTAGTGCCCTCACCCCATGCTACATTGTACTGTAAAGCCCACACAGTGTAGTCACCAGAAGCCACAGAAGCCTCGAGGCTGAGGATTTGGGAGTAATCTAAAGTTCCAACTGTAATTTGTTTCTGATGTTCTCAATAAGGACCACTTTTGTGCTGTTCTCTATGGGGGATTTCTGGGAAGGCATAAGTCAGGGTACAGGACAAATTTAGACCCCCCCCCCGTTTTTTAAATAGGGACATAAGATAGTGCACCTGAAAAAGGGCCATGGCCTCATGGGGAAGGGCCAGGGAAGAGATAGGGGAGGCCAGGAGATACTGGGGATAAAAGAAGAGGAAGCTGCAAGTGAGAATGATAATAAACAGGAAAATTGACAGGTACAAACAGCGCCCCCATGGCACTGGTCGCACTACCCTAGTTATGGCCCTGTATATATATATATATATATATATATAAAATTGTTTTTCTATAGCTACATCCCCAGTTCCTGAACCTATTTTTCCAGGTAAATAGCCCTGCATATGTATATACATATACAGTATATAAAGTAAACACACACGTACTGTATGTCTGTTTAAATGTTGTTTATGTATATAATGTTGTCCCTGACGAAGGGGGAAACCCCGAAACATAGGGTTAAAGGACAGTTTTAAACTTATGAAGAAGCCTATTGAGTGCTGTCCATTTTTTTCTCTTTACATGGAGTGTTCTTTACACTCAGGAAAGGCACTTTAGCAAGTATTCACTTCATATACGTGGGTGCCGGGTTTCTGTGTGTATATATATATATATCTATGCCAAGCTCGGCCCCGGTACTCCAGTATGAATTCCTAATGATCTTTATACCCAAAATTTCGCTGTTTAGCGTAACGTACGCATATGAAATAATCGCTTTCCAGACTTTGAGTGTGGTTCCAAAGCACAAAAGTTATTATTCACATAAAAAGCATTTAGTTACACGCTGTGATCTAAATACAATTAGCTCAAAAGATGATACATTAACAAGGTACAAAAAAAACAATACTTACACATGTGCACTGGCCCAGTATGCAGTATTTCAATCCTGAATTCGGCGGTCACCTTCACCCAAGGATATGGAGGAAATGACTGCCTACTGCCTCAGCTCACAAGCTTATATTCGGTACAGGTTTCAAAGACAACAAAGGCATAGAATAACAGATGCTCATTGGTTCTTGCTTCAGGTCACTCCGTTCAGTGGTTAGTTCATATGGTGTCATCAGCTTTCCAACTGCTTCTTTGTGTAGGTTTCCCTCCTGAAGAACTAATAAAGAAAAACTACATACAGAGATACATTCTAACCTATAATTCATATCTTGCGAATGCCTGCTGCGATCTCCTTGTCGATAGAACCGGAAACCTGCAAATAAACAGAGTTTTAGAATGGTACCAAACATGGTCTGCTTATCATGTACTTAACCTTAGATACCAAATATATGTTTTTCACAATAGACTTGATAATGTATAAAACCTCTAATATTCACCTTTTAATGTGGAGGAACCTTTTTATAAGTTTTGGTATGTGTAAGTGTGAGAATATTGCGTAGTTTCACGAATATGTGTGGTGTGTTTATGTGTTTTGTGCTTTGATAAACATCGCAACGTGCGTTTTGTATATTTATATGTTTTATTTAATGTGTGCATGCATGTAAGTCTATGTGTGTGTTATGTAATTTAGGGTATTTATAATGGATTAACATATATTATCCATTTCTAACATATTTTAACATCCAAGCATTGCCTGGACCAATTCTAAGGTGTAAATGGAAGTTTTATTTCTAAACAGGGGGGGAGAGAGACCCACAGCTGCTTGTAGGTGCCACATAGTCTCGTAGCCTGGGACAGGCTATTCTTCACTTAATTAGGATATAGGTTTAGTTGATAGTTGGAGGATGCATCATCCTACTGATAGAGACTTCACGTGCCTGTCAGCAGCACATGGTACCTTGTCCCGTATTAGATACAGGAATTGCCCCTATATGTCTATCTGATCATGCACTTGTATGGTGCACTAATGCAACATCAGTAGATGTGGGATCTTGTCGCCAATGGCGTTTCCCGTCTTACCGTTCTTCCTCCATTAAATTTCGAAATATGATAGAAGCGAAGTGGCAGGAGTATGTTCATGATAATCGGGAACATATTTCTGACCCTTTATTGTTCTGCAGACTGCAAAGTCTGTTTTGCGTGGAGAAATTATTTATTTCGTTTCTAAATTTAGAAAAGATGTTTCAGCTTTATATCTGCAATCCCAGGAGAGATTAACTACTGCCTATGTAAACTTTAAATCCTCCCCATCGCCTGGTAATAGAGCCGCTTATATGCAGGCAAAGACTCCGTTTGAAGAGGTGTTGACACAACAGACTACTCGACATACCCTCTCTACTAATTTTCAATTTTATAAGCATGGGAACAAATCGGGGCGACTTTTATCTAATTTAGTGAGAAATACACGTTCTTCCACTGTAGTCTCTGCTTTGAAAAAGCCAGATGGTACCCTAATTTATAAAGGGAAAGATATTAATGAAACTTTTAGAGATTTCTACGCTGCTCATTACTCACAAGGTCCTATAGACGAACTCCAAAAAGCTGCTTTTTGGACAGATATTTCCATTCCTTGTATTTATGGAGAACAAGCTGAGTCCTTGCTCGCCCCTATTACTAAGGAAGAAATTCTTAAAACTATTGTGGGATTGAAGCCTTTTAAGGCCCCGGGGACGGATGGTCTTTCCGGGGAATTCTACAAGTTATTAGCTAATAGAGTAAGTGACACACTGTGTTCGGTCTTTAATTAAATTTTGAAAGAACACAGATTACCCTTATATTTTAATTCTGCAGTTATCAGAGTTCTGCCCAAACCCAATCGAGATCCTGAGGATCTGGGGTCATATCGCCCAATATCACTGCTGGATATCGACAACAAATTGTTAACTAAAATCTTGTCGGATCGTTTGAAACATATTTTGCCTACTATTGTTTCCAGTGACCAGACCAGATTTATCATGGGTCGGCATTCGGTAGTTAATATTCGGAAAGTGCTGGCAGCCGTACAAGCTCTTGGTTTCCCAGATGGTCCTCTGTCTCGGGCTATAATTTCTATGGATGCCAAAAAGGCTTTTGACTTAGTCACTTGGGACCATCTGTTTGAAACGTTGAAGAGATTTGGATTTCCTGATGAGTTTTTCTCAATATTACAAGCTTTGTATCGTGACTCACTCACGCAGGTTTCCACTAATGGCTACTTGTCTACCCCTTTTGAGGTTCAGAAAGGCACCAACAGGGATGTCCTCTGTCACCCATGTTATTTGCACTGGCCCTGGAGCCTCTCGCGATAGCTCTTCGCCAACATGAGGGATTTAGGGGGATCTCTGTTGGGAAAGTAATGTTGAAGGTGTGTCTCTTTGCGGATGACATGCTCTTGTTTGTGTCAGATCTCCCAGACTCTGTTCCTGCTATTTTGGCATTGCTGTCACGATTCGGTTCTTTTGCTGGGTATAAGATTAACCTACATAAATCGGAGGTCCTTTATATGCATGATTCAGGGTCCCCGCCTTTGTCTCTTTACTTAATAGCAGGCTATTAAGTATCTTGGAATCTATATTCCGACTAATATCTCTAAGTTATATACTGTTAATTTCACCCCAGTGATAGCTGACATAACTAAACTATTAGACATTTGGCGACACCTCCCATTATCTCTCCTGGGTAGAGTTGCATTGCTGAAATCTGTCACATTCCCTAAACTGGCCTACCCTATTCAAATGTTACAAATACGATTAACCCGTTTTGATATTACTCATATTACTCGCCTATTTTTTTAATTTTTATGTAGGGGTGGGAAACAACGTATATCTAGAGCTAAGATGTATTTGGGGAAATCTGATGGAGGACTAGCTGTTCCGCATATCTCTGCATTCACTAATGCAGTATTTTTTCGATACATACTTGATTGGTTGACGGGTTGTGAGGTATATACCCATAAATCCCTGGTGGAAGAAATGGTTTCTCCCTATTCTTTACCTGCTCTACTTCATACCCCCAGATCACATCTCCCACCATCAGTGCAAAATAATATGCTATTTTTCGACACTTACCTAGTTTGGTTACAAATAAACCGAAAGCTTCAAAGGCGCCACAATGTGTCTCAATATAATATGTTCTGGGTTAATCCTATGTTTATTACTGGTCTGGAATATGCTGAGTACCTGGTCTGGAGAGTGAGGGGTATTGCTGCCATTCATGATGTGTTTGGTCCAGGGGGCCAAATGTATTCTTTTCAAGACTTGAAGTCTAAATTTCATCTTACTAATAGAGATTTTTTTGTTTTTACAACTTCGCAACTTTATACAATCTTTACCCCCTCCTATGCTGCAGGAGGAAGACAACGATATTTTACGGCCCTTATTTAAATTACCCCATACTGGCTATTACAAGACACGGTTGTTGTATCCCTATTTGCTTCCTGCGACAGCTGAGGTTTTATGGGAGAGTTGCATCCAACATTGGTCTTCAGAAATACCACAGGTAGATTCCCTTACTGTTCTATTAAAGCATACAGAGAAGACTTTAAGAATTCTCCATTCAGCTATTTGGCAGGAAGTACATCTTAGGACCATTCATAGGGCATATATGTCCCAGAGTCAGAGGAAACATGTTGTTGAGGAGGAGTCAGGCTGTTGCCCGAAGTGTAAATTCTCATGAGCTACTTTCTTCCATAATATGTGGGAATGTAGGAAAATTAGGAAATTTTGGGATAAGACTATGGTATTTCTAAATACGATATGTGCCTTACATCTTATGAAGGAGTCGGACCCATTAGCTATGTTATGCGCTCATTTTATGAATTGGGACCTGCAGGGTCGTAGAATGGAATTGTTGCCCTTTCTTACGGTGGTGGTAACTGTGGCGAAGAAAACTATCCTCCGTAGTTGGACAGTTTCCACAGCACCATCTCTTCAAGCAGTTAAAACTATTTTACTACAAATACTTTATTTTGATAGACGGACAACTATACCTGATGTTGAGAAGGGAGTGGTTCGTTTTTATGCTAAATGGGGTATATATAGCGACTCCCTGGATTCTGACACCAGAACACACATAGGGCCTGATTCAGAGCTGCTCGTAAGCGGCCGCTCGTTCGTTCCGAGCGATGTTTGCACAACTGCGCATGCGTACGGATCGTAATACGCATGCGCGAACCAGTCAGTGCGGCCGAAAATCGTTTGTTCGCTAAATAGCGAATGCCTGCTATTTTGAGTGACAGGAGGAGGCGTATGTGGGTGGTAACAGGGGAAGGTGCTTGAAAACGGGGAGTGGAGATCCGAACGCAGGCGTGCTTAAAGGTCAAAACGGGCGTTTTATGGGTGCGCATAATTAATACAGCAGCGTCATTGACCACGTCACTGGGTTATTTTATAATCAGAACTGCTCGCAAGATTGCGGTAGGAAAAACCAACCACAATGAACGAGCGAGCGCAAATAGCGTCCGGCTCTGAATGAGGTCCATAATGCGATTATTTGAGACTACGAATTGGTCTCTACTTCGTAAATTGGAGTGATTCTATATATTCATGTCTTCAGATCCCATATATATTCTCTTGAGAGGAACAATTAAATCTCCTATGATGTAGGAGTATTTGATTAATGGATGGGTGAAGCCGCACCAGGGTTCGGGGGGGGGGGGAATGTGTGTTTTATTTTTGTTATATATTATTCTATTTTTATTTATTTTATACATATATTTTTTGTTTTCAGTTATTATTGCTCTAATTTAATTATATATTTTACCTTTGTGCTTATGTTTCATAATTATTTTTGATTAGTTATATCTTACAAAGATGTTTTTGTTTGATGTTGCTCTTGAACTGTATTTGTACAGTTTGCAGTTTTGTATATGTGTGTAATCGTATTCATGCAATATTTTCGTATGTTTGTATAGATATACATGTACATGTGTTTTTGCATTTGTGAGTATACAATATAAAAAATAAAAAAAAATTTTTGGAAAAAAAAAAATTAGGATATAGATGTCAGTTCCTATGAACCAAAACAGCACCGGACAATAGGTACACAACTGCCAATGACTTGCAGGTCCTTGACAGTAATTCGTAAATTTACATTTAGACCACTTCCTTTGAGCATACTAATCTCTGTGTATATTTTAATTAATTTGTTACAGGCATACTGTATTAGCATGCGGAGTCTCTCAAAACATATGCAAACACCCACAGACATACACACCAAACCTGTTTTCCACACTAAACCTTGTATTTGTGCGCATCGAAAATGCGCTGACAGAGCAGCGTCCAAGTAATTCGTCATCAGACCATAGATGACTAAATCGTTCAGATAATAATTTGCACGATGACCATAACCAATTATTTGATTTCGACACAGTAACATGACCTGTAAACACCTTGCTCCGGTGCCCTCCTCAGGGGTATGCACCCCCAAATGTACTCCAACCAAACAAGAGGCGGCACTCAGAGACTAAAAGGTGAACCGTGTGTTAGGGTGCTTATTGGTTAGTCATATAAATATATTATATATACACACATATACACACACATATATGTATATATATATATATATATATAGTATTTAGAAATGAAGGCACTCAAAAGGAACTTTAAAAGAAAATGTACCTTACGGAAAATACATTATGGCCCAGGACATTATATCATAGTTAATGAGACGTTCCTGCTGAAAAATAGCACTGTGTGTGTGTATGTATATATATATATATATATATATATATATATATATATACAAACATACATATACACTAGCAGTGCCTACCCATTGTCACTGAGTGATTATTAAATGTATTCAATGACAAGGAGACAGCACCCTGAGCTCTCTCGATCTCTCCCCAGATGTCTGCTCCTCTGTGCACAGTCTGATGTTCCCAGCAACGATTCCCAGATCAATTTTGGATACAAAAGTCGCCCTTGAAATACTGAGCAGGTAGATCCCATAGGCTGCAGTGTGCCCAGTGCTCAGAGCAGCTCACCCACCAAACTAGCAGATCAGGAATTAGCAAAAGCAGCAATGGTGGCACCTGGGATTCATGCGTGGAGGGAGGGAAGGACGGCACATATGAGTGGAAGCTGGGTCGATGCAGCCCCAGCAGCGGCCAAAAAAATCTAGTTGGAAGAGGCTGATAGGGGTGCACAGATCCTGCCAAAATCTATATCTGCTTACCAAACAAATTAGTCTCCCGCTTGTGTGGTCATCAGGCTGCCCATGCATAGTAGTGTGGATGGCTCCTGAAGATTAATTGAAGGGATTACTAATGTGATCCCTTCATTTCTTACACATTGCAGAGAGACGGGCTCTTTTCAGAGCCCATGTACCTCTGGGTGTAATTTAATACATTTGGGTGAACATTAATTTCTTATTGCCACAAATAGTAAAGTTTTCGTGAGATATATCCTATTATTTTGTTCTAAATAATAGGATAGGGTGAAAAAAAAACAATGTTCGCGGCTAAATGAACACCATCCTTAGGGGTTGTGAATACTGTTCTATGTGTAAAGTGTGTGAGCGCGGCAAGTACAGGTAAAAGCTATGGGTGCACTGCACTGGTCCTGTACATTTTTATTCTGCACTAAGGGCCTGATTCAGACTTGGGAATACAGGGCCTGATTCAGAGCCGGACGCTATTTGCGCTCGCTCGTTCAGAAAAAAGGGGCCGGCTATTTAAATTGAGCTCTCGCTCTTTGTGGTCTGTTGACGCCTCTATGTCTGAGCGAGTGAACGAAACATGCGCTTGCTCTTTTGTAAAGACGCCCCCTGGCCGCTCGCATCCTACGTCATCTCCGCTATTAGATTAATCGAGTACATCGAAAGGCGTCTGAACTGCTCGCAGTGCTTGTGGTTGGATTTTCCTACTGCAATCATGCGAACAGTTCAGAGACAGCCAAGTGACGTGGTTGATGATGCTACTTTGTTAATTATGCACACCCTTAAAACGCCCGTTTTGACCTTTAAGCACGCCTGCGTTCGGATCTCCACTCCCCCTTTTCAAGCATCTTCCCCTGTTACCACCCACAAACGCCTCATCCTGTCACTCAAATTAGCAGGCACTCGCTATTTTGCGAACACACGATTTCCGACCGCACTGACTGGTTGGCGCATGCGCATTACGACCCATACGCATGCGCAGATGTGCGAACATCGCTCGGAGCGAACAAGCGGTCGCTTACGAGCGGCTCTGAATCAGGCCCAGAGTGAGATATCTCTCTCAACTGATCATCTTGGTGAAACCATGCTGCACTGCAGGTGGGGCAGATTTAAAATGTGCAGAGAGATTTAGATTTGGGAGGGAGGTGTCCAAACTGACATCTAAATTGTAGAGTAATAATAAAGCTGTGCAGTATTTGTGGGCTACATGCAAAAGCAGCCAGTATTTACCCTACATGCAAAAAAATTTATGTATTTACACCCCTTGCATTGCAATATGGTTTGTTCAGGTTTACAGTTGAGAGAGATATCTCACTCTATTCCCAAGTCTGAATCAGGCCCTGAGCTTGATATAGAATATGGTCGTCTTCTTTAATAAGATGATTGTGTGGGTAGAAAACCTATAAAAATGTTTCAGCTTCTTGGTAGCAGACAGCAGGGGTTAAATCATTAAATTATTAGATGGGCATATTCTAGTATTTCAGAGTTCATGACAAAAACAGAAGTAATGCCAGCCAGCCAAATATGCACTCTAACATCCTGCTGGCTTTCCTGAGGAAAAACATTCAATACCACACAGGTCATATAAGTTGGCCATCATTAAACCTTATGCCAGAAGCTAAATATAGCAGGTGTAAAAAAATTAGAAAAATGAATAGATTCCTGTTTGACTAACAATCTATTGTAAATTCGTTATGTTATAACATTATAACAATGATAACTGCAGAAGAGAAAGAAATAACAGAGATAATTGCTGATGAGTCACTATTCAAATAAAATTTACCTCAGCTCATATACAAAGCACTCTCTATGCTTACCGCAAACATCTTGGTTTTACATCGTGTACATTGCAGGTCCGCCGAGCGTGCATCAGGTGTAAGTCCCCTCTACAGTACATTATGGCAAACAGTAAAAAAACTATTTTGAGCATTATGTAGAATAAACTTTAATTGAGTAAACAAATTTTCGCAACCTGTGTACATCACATTGTCCCTCATCTTATTCTTCCCAGTCAAAATGGGAAAAGTCCCCACAGAATTGATCCACAACTCCCTGCGACCACAGGCACAAAATGATTTAACCTGGGAGCCTCTGGGACTCCCCTTTACCACCAGCCTATAACAAATATCCAGCCTGAGGAAACACTTGTGATTTGTTTGTGGTCATTGTTGTATCTATAATGTGTGCAGTGCAAGTAGGGTCAAAGGGGAGAGGGGGTCACATTGAGTCCAGGGTAGCACCTATTGCAGACCTTGCATCCATTCAATGTACCTATGTTGCAGCCGCATCTCTGGTAAAATGGCATTGGTGCATGCACAGTAGAGAAATCATCTCCACTTTCCTGGAAACATTCACATGTACAATAGACTCTGGTATAAAATGTGTGTGTGTGTCATACATGCATACCCTCCCGGAATTTGCGGGAGGCTCACGATTTTTCGGGTAACCTCCCACATCCGTGGAAGGGTAGGCACTTCTCCCGCATTCTTCTTCTTAGTGAAGTGGGCAGAATGGGGAGCATTTCCGTAGCGTCATTTAGCCCCGCCCCTATTTAAATTTGAGGCAACAGCGGCAATTTACGATGAAGGGGGTGGTGCTTAATCACGCGTACCGTCAGGCTCTGCCCCCATCGCAACCCACCAGCTTCTCCTCCCCGGGCTTTATGTATGTGGAGTGTGTGTTTATTTAAATATTTTGGTATAATGGGCAGGGGTTTTAGAAATGCTTCATGCGGTAATGACCTCCGCAGCTTCCGATAATAGAAACATGGAAGAATGTACGATTAAACCTATCTGTGGTAAGTTATAGTGCACATATTGTAATTGGGAACTGGTGAATTCAATCAATGTTCCTAGATAATGATCATTCAAAAGTAACTTATTTTTCAGTTTGGAATGAAATACTTTCTCTTGAGCGTTGCCAGCGGAGCATGTAAATAAGCCATTTCACACGCCTATGTTATGCCATTTTTGTACATTGTAGCGCTGTAAATCAATGTCTCACTCAATGGTATGAGCAACTACAGAAACAGAATGTTCACTTGCACACAGTCTGTTTCCGCCATGTCTGGCCTCATCGGTGCAGGACAGGATGTTCTGGGCAGCATGTGAGGAGCGGTAGAGGCAGTGACACTAACTCAATGAGAAAAGTCATTCTGCGTTCAGGTGTGGCAAATGGCCCCTTTTCATCCCTTACCCAAGCCATCATAAACATTTGTATAAGCATACTATACACAATAACACCACACAAATACATTAATCACTGAGTTCTATGAGCTAGCTGCAGACTCATTTATATTCTAGCAGCAGAATCTGAGTATGTTCACACTTTTTGCAGTTTCTCATTTCCCCCAAATGCTGCCTGAGCCGGCTTCCTCAGGAGACACATACTTGGTTAATATATTTTTACTGTTGCTATGTAAGCATCCAAGCAAGCATCTGTGCAAACTGCAATGAAGCATGTAATAGGTGTATTTCTATCTGTTTGATATTAAATAAATATACAATCTGATAACCCTGTTCTACTTACTCTAATGAAGAATATTAAATAACATGTTGCCAGAAATCACTAGAAGGAGAAATTGGTATCCTTAGTTATCTAGCTCAGGTCTCTAATTTTAGAAGTATCCATTGATTTGAAAGGTGAATTCATCAGTGACATACAAAAATCTCAGACATGTGCTACGTCATTGTAATGCATGGGATTGGGATAGGGTTTTCGTTACCTAATCTATGCAGTATAGTATTGTGCAGAATTGTATGGTACCAGTGACACTACCAGGTATAACCATTAATTTTTGTACCGTATTACAGTTTTGTCTGTAGATTTGTCTGTGTAATTAATTTATCATTTATAGATGCTAAAGTGCAAAACAGCTTTGCCCATGTTTCCCTGTAAGTAGCCTCAAATAGACAGTAGTATATGAATGTATATGTATTACTGAACTAAATAATGTACTTACATTAATTAAGGTTTTATACATAACTATATCTGTCTTGCAGGCAACTTATTGTAAAACTGCTATTAAGGCACACTTACCTACCCTCCTGGAACAGCCGGGAGGCTTCATAACAAGCAAGCATAAGCAAGTGGGGTCATGCAGAAGTCTATAGGCCTAATTTACAGTTGCATGAAAGATAAAGATGTGTCCTCATACAATGTTGCTCAAGTTGTGGCACATAGCCCCTCTCGACATGCCAGTCCCAAGCAACTCGGCTGCAACAAACTATCTCCCGCAAAATGTGCATGTTAGTTGCATAAATAAAACTGGGATAGACAAAGCTACATTGCTAGCTTTACAAAATAGTGATTGCTCATATCAGCTTAGTGGTTTTTCACAGGTACTTGTAAAGCGAGGGGTTTACTCTGGACTACAGAAAAAAAGTTTCCCTCCAGCAGAGGTCTTTGTTGCATATATTTGCAAATACATGATTAAGCGCCGGGCCGTGTCAAGGCTCCTCTGTACCGACGTCCCTAACGCTACATAATAATAGCACCCACTCTGGGTTATGATTGCATATTGTTGTGTTACATGATAACAGTACATACATAAATATATTTAAGTTGAGAGTCAACTCACCTAGGAGGTACTCCAGAAACCTCCAAATATCACTGCAGGAACCAGCACAACCTCCCTATGCTGGTGCCATCCATGCATCTCAGCAATACAACATAGTGGTTGTTCATATCAGCTTAATAGTTTTTCACAGGTGCTTGTAAAGTGAGGGGATTACTCTGTACTACAGAAAAAAAATAAACTTTCCCTCCAGAAAAAAAAAGAACTTGCCATGATCAATTTGATGTGTGACAATTGTACATCTGTGTGCCACTGAGTCTGTGTGAGAAGCGCTGTGATGCAGTGGCCGCTGCTTTTTCTCACGCCAAGTTTCATTATGCTTCATCTGCGACTTTGTACGTGTGTAATACTAATTACTGTGCGGTTAGAGTCACGGCCCAGCGTGTATAGTACACTGTGAGTGGCTTTTTGCTGTGTCTGTGATGCGTATAAGAAAAATACAGTACACTACTTCTCTCGGAGCGGTCTCACCCGATTGTGTATAGACGCAGGTGTATGAGGACACATATATTCATTTTGTGGGAAATAATGCAATGTGCATGTGGACAATTTGCATCCCTATTTAGAAATGCACATGGTGTATCTCTTGGAGCGCATGATATACATTATTTACGTAGTGTAAAATTTCTACCTACATAAACCGGGTGTGTAACAAAAAATAAATGTCACCAAAAATGCTAATGTTACACTTATGTACATCGAAATAAAATGAATAGTAATCATCCTGTTAAAGCAGATAATTTGTCCAAACTATTCCCAAGTAATAATTGTTCAGAGGGTAATATTCCACAATCTTAAGAATAATGGAGCACACTTCAGCAGTTATACTTCAATCTGGAAGACAAAAAGGTGTATCCCCCGTTTTCCACACCACAGGTAAAGGAATTGGGTTGAAACAACAGAACAAAGTGTTAGTGCAGAGACCTTTTTAAAAAGGGATTATTTAATATAATGAATGTACTCACAATGTAACAAATTAAAATAGGAATATAATACCATGTGTCCAGTATAAAAAGACAGAGGGGTCTATTTACTAAGCAGTGTTATGAGACAAAGTGAAAAGTGATGTCAGTGATAAGGTGCCAGCCAATCAGCTCCCAACTGATATCTCACAGGCTGTGTTTGAAAAGTGAGAGTTGGAAGCTGATTGGTTGGCACCTTACCACAGACTTATCACTTTTCGCTCTGTCTCCTAACACTGCTTAGTAACCACCCCAGAGTATTATATGCCTGTTTTCATTTGTTACCTTTTTGTCTTCCAGATTGAAGTATAACTGCTGAAGTGTGCTCCATTATTCTTAAGATTGTGGAATATTACCCTCTGAACAATTATTACTTGGGAATAGTTTGGACAAATGATCTACTTTAACAGGGTGATTACTATTCATTTTATTTCGATGTATATAAGTTGTTTAACATAACCTTGATACATCTGGATATGTGTATGGGATTAGCACTTTTGGTGACATTTTATTTTTTTGTTACATACATTATCTTGTCTTCTAGGATTTTATGAGAAGTCCTATTAAAGTGTCTATTTAGCTGCTTCATACCATTTTATTGCGCACTTTTAACTCATAATTTTATATTCGGTACATAAACTAGGTGCAAGTTTTGGAGTTGATGATGATGATTTATGCCTCTCTGCTCCAACAGCATCTATAAGCTACTATATATATATATATATATATATATATATATATATATATATATATGCCAATACCGGTAACAGCAGAGAACTGGCACTGATCTTTTTTTTTTTGCAATATATGATTATTGATTTAAGAGACAAAACAAACAGAACAAGGGAAATACAAGCAAATGGTATAACAAAGCCGTGTAAAAAGAATATCCACTGGGGTAGACATTCCAAAACAAGATTTAAAGTCGAGCCAAGGAAGCCAAGTAGCATGAAATTCACCTTGTTTCTCAACTCCACTGGGACTGATCTTATGCATTTGGGACAATTAGCCTTGAGACCATCGCTAACCATAAGGTACCGCTGGACTATTCCATAGCAGTAATATGTATCAGTAGCTGGACTAATGCTTCCCTAAAGGACTTTGGACCTTATTCAGAGTCGGTTGCGAGTGCTGAGCGCTCGCAACAGACTCGATGTTGGTCCACAGGGCATGCGCACAACGGAGACTGCTCCGTCGTGCGCATGCGCGAGCCCCCGCTACCGACGGATCACCCGTCGTTAGCGGGCTCGAAGCAGACGGAGCGAGCTGTCTATGTTGATTGACAGCTCGCTCCGTTTGCTGGGCGGGCAGGGGGCGTGCCCGGCCAAACGGAGGCGTTCCTTTCGGAACGCTTGCCGTTTTGTGGGCGTCCCCGCTGACATCATCAGTGATGTCAGTGGGGAGCTTCCTGCTCAAACAGAGCAGGAAGCTCCCTGGGGCTTAAGGTTGACGAGACCCTACCCTAGGGTCTCGTCGTAAGCCCCGATGGTCGCGATGGTCTTGACCATCGCGACCATCTCCCTTAGCGGTCGTTAGAGCTGTGGGTGTAAACCCACAGCCTAACGACCGACATGGAGGCGGCCGTTCAGGATGCAGGCGGCCGCCCTGTTTCTGAGCGACCGCTTGCATCCTACGACCGCCTCTGAATGTGGCCCTTTGTGCCTTGTGCTCATCCAATTTTTATGAAGTGCCTACAGGGTTCTCTATCTATCCCATGAACAGTAAATTATATGCATACATGCTATTCAATGACAGTTCTATGTGCCTATTGCCAATTTTATGCATTTGATTGTTTTTATAACAAAATTTGTTGTTAGATTGTATATTTATATATTTATTCTTCTAGCGCTGCTTTCTGTACCTCCTCAGCGGGTGACACCCGGGTGCAGCCTGCACCCCCCACAATCTCCTTGTGATGCCATTGCTTTGAGCAACACGCCCATGTCACTCCTATAACACAACCATACTAAGTTACATTTGTGTCTGATTAGCCAACCTCCTGTAACCGCCTAGGAATGCCCAAAACATTTATAATACACTACACTACTTGGTGCAAGCATCTGAACTCTGTACAAACACTATAGGGACACATGCACAGTGCAACTCAGTCACATGCGCAGTCGAAAAACATTGCAAAAGAACAACACACAAATAGGCCACCTACAGGAAAACAAACACACACATTGGCCTCAATAGGAAAACAAACACACACAATGGCCCCCACAGGAAAAAAACAAAAATATTGTCCTCACAGGAAAATAACATTAGCCCCCACAGGAAAAAAAACCCACACAATAGCCCCCACAGGGAAAAAGTATATTGGTCTACACAATAAAAAATAAAACACATTGAGGGTGGTTCAATTCAGCTGGAGTTGAATATCGCTGGGTGGGAGCTCCCGGAGCTATTCAATTCACCGCACTGTTTAGTTCGTCTAACGATTTCCTCTCACACCCTCCTGCAGGTGAGTGGAGAAATCTGACTAAAGTTCTGGCCGGGAGGCTGTTTTCCGGTTTAGGGCAATGCAAACAGCCTCGCGGCCATCACTTTAGTCAGAGAATGCTGGTTCTCGCTACTAAACACCCAGGTTAAGTCGCGAGAACTGGCATTTTCCAACTTAACGCCTATTTGTCGGACTAAACAGGGAGCTGAATTGAATAGCTGTGGAAGATCCCTCCCGGCGCTATCAACAGTGTAGTGAATTGAATTCCCCCCATTGATTCAATGATTGCCCCCACAGGAAAAAAATAAATAAAACAAACATTGATTTCCCCTCCCTCAGCCCCTCATCACCGGCCTCAACCCTCGTCAACTCAGCCCCTCACCACCATCCTCTGCCCCCTCACCACCATCCTCTGCCCCTCACCACCATCGTCTGACCCTCACCGCCTTCCCCAACCTGTCTCTCTCAGCCTCACCAATCCCCCAGCCCGTCTCTCAGCCTCACCATTCCCCAGCCCGTCTCTCGGCCTCACCATTCCCCAGCTCCTGTCTCTCGCCCCTCACCAATCCCCAGCCCGTCTCTCGGCCTCACTATTCCCCAGCCCTGTGTCTTCAGCCTCATCCCCCCTCCAACACTAATATCTGCAGTGTCAACAAATATTATAATATGATTGTCCTTCACACTGCTGCTATATATAGTAGATATTATAAACAGGCAGGCAGATTTATTAGATACAGTATAAGTTTACTTACTGTCACACTAGTGTGACGCAGTCAGAATTGGCGGACCGGAGCCAGCTCCTGTTCCTGGCTTCTGTGTGCAGGACTGCAGGCTGCTGTGTGTGCAGGTTGCAGACATAGCTGGTGAAGGAGGTGGGCCGTGGACGGGCTGAGGCGGAGGCGCCAGTGGTGGCTCCCATAGGCAAACGCAGGGATTTTTTGTGGTTGCCTGGAAACCCCCCTCCCCAGCCCACACCATGACTACAATAGAAATAGTAATATAAACACATTTTACTAGTGCTGCATGGTCTTCTCAGTATCATGAAATAATTAGCACCACCTGTGGATCTTTTTATATGTGTCAGCCAGTAATAAATACACCTGTGCACCAACTATGAGATCTGGAAAACATGCACATTTAGGTTTGCACTGCTAAAGAAGACCATCAATAGGGTTAATTATTAATACCATATAATAATACAGTATCCAGTGCATAATGAGACCAATATGTATATATATGTCCAGAGCAGTGCTTGGTTCTTCTGCTGCTCCCCCAGACTCCCGGACTTGCTCCAATGCTCCGGAATGGTGCCCACATCTGGAATAATAACATTCAGCACAGGCGGGATGGCCCTACTGTCCCATCTGATGGCTTACTGTGATCACTGGTCCTGTATATGCTGGAAAGATGATACACTTTGTATGACGCATATTAAAGCTGGATAAGTGCTAATTATGCCCTCTTCATGGACTGGCCACACTCATTCTAAAATCAAGCATTTGGAAACCCCCCTCTAGAAATCCTGCGTTTGCCACTGGCAAAGTTTTACTTTTGTGGTACCTGCTTCCAAGTTTTTTTTTTAACTCAGTATTTTTCCCATTTACAGTTTCTTGATTCTACCCAAGTTGCAGATTGATACACTTTAATGTACTGCCTATATGGTAGCGGCTATATCCCCTTCAGCTACAGGACCCTGACATCATCAGTTACTTTCTCTAAATGAACATAGATGAGAATAGTAACATGTGGGGAGTGAAGCAAGTCACCACGCCCAAATCGTGGGGAGCGAATCAAGCCCGCAAGGGTACAAATTTCTACTATTTTTGGCCAGATACCACAGCTGAGATAAAATAACAGCGCTGTCAGGTAATGTAACCGCACTCCTGTCCTCACTCCGCATCACGTACGGGTACTTTAGATGAAGGGGAAATAGGATCAACCCTGCCTATATGGCTTTTGGGTATAATATTGTGCACTGATTTCACAGCCAGCTGTCAGTACATGTTTGTGTATTATGACACCAGGGTGCATGGGGCATAGACATTAACAGGTAAAAATATATGACATAAGCACTATATCCAAACTACTGTATTTTTTTTTTACTATAAATTGGAATACATTTAGATTTTGATTATACTCCTATTTAAGTAAGAATTTGGTTTTACTGATTACAGTATTCTGACATTGATGTACCATAAACAAGTTAACTATGTGTCACCTGTGTTTGCAGATGTGTCACAACACCAAAGCAAATTGGGACCTACTGATGTACTGCATAATGATCAGCGTAACTTCTAGAAAATAAACAGCAGGTGGCAGCATTTTACAGGTTTATACCTGTTGAAAGAAACTCATACTCACTACATTTATTATACACTACCAACTGTCCATTTTCATTCACAAAGATGAAATGAGACAGAACCAAAATTAATAAAGGAAAACAAAAGCTAGTAATTTGTCAGTCATCTAACAGCATATATATCACTATACGTAAACGAGTATGGATACAAGAAGACAATTATGATTTCATTTGTAAAAGCGTTTGTTGCACTATGCTCAGGAATATGACTAACCTTTGCAACGCAAGCATTAACCGCCACATTCCAATTCACATTTAAATTGCGTTTTTGTTGCTGGCATTTGAAATTCCATTGTTCAAATGCCAGTGGCATTACATCTACAGAACAAGCAATGTAAAAACTCTGTCTTGCTTTTACTTCCACTGTGCTACCTAAAGCTGGGTACACACTTACCCGACCCATCGGCTGATCAGCCACCGCGCCAACCGAGCAGCTGATTTGGTAAGCTATAGTGTACACACCTACCAAATGGCGGCTCGATATGTCTGGCATGACATCAGAACTGGGCGGGCATTTATATTTGCCTATGTAATAAAGATTGTACCTGCGCTATTTCAAAAGAGACTCCCCAATGGGTATAGAGCTTGCCCAATGGGTATAGAGCTTTTTGCTGCCACAGACAGGTGTGGTCCCTTGCCTGACCACTTAGGTAGGTTGAGAAAATAGAGAACAGTCTTGCTGGGTGCAAACAAAGCAAATCTGTGTGTTGAGATAAATGTGGTTGTGATGTGTAATAAAGTTTGAACAAAGTTTTGTTGTGTTTAACTTAAAAAGGTATATTTACTTGAACTGCAATAAAGATAAAAAATGAAATACATAAATAACAATTTCTTAAAATGTATAAAATCATGACATAAATCAGCATACCAACCATGATACAATGTGATATAAAGGTGTGAGGTATTGCTGTACAGAAGATTGGTACATTTAGGATGCACAACAGCATCTATTTAAATGATGATCAAGTCTCTGACAACCTTGATAGAATGTTACCAAATGTAACAATACAATTGAACCTTAAGAAGATAATCGCCAGAGGGCAGAATCAAGTTCAGAGAGTCTAAGGGGTCTATTTACTAAGCAGTGTTAGGAGACAGAGTAAAAAGTGATAAGGTGCCAGCCAATCAGCTCCTAACTGCCACCTCACAGGCTGTGTTTGAAAACTTACAGTTGGGAGCTGATTGGCTGGCACTTTATCACTTTTCACTCTGTCTCCTAACACTGCTTAGTAAATAGACCCCTAAGTCTTTGGCGGAGATCGCTGTTTCTCACTAAGGATACATAGGGGCATAGCCTTGTGGGGCATGAGGCTACGCCCACTTAGTGACACCACTTGACACCTTCAAATCTTTGTTACTCTGTATGACTGAAAATGAATTGATCCTGGCATAGCTCCAGCCCTTATATCATATGCTGCACAAACAATGGGAGTTTGTCCTCAAAACCCAGACATTTATTTACATATCTGTGAATGGTGATATGCTTTCCTCACCCCGCATTTCCATGACTTCTTCAAAGTCATAGCAATCTCCATTCCAAAAAGAAGTAGTAAAAACAGGGATCATCCTTTCCTACATTTTACTGGCCCCCACTATTATTCTGAATATTCCTATTAATCTGCCCTATACACGATGGTTATCACAGCACTCAAAGATCCTTGTGGTCACATCCATTACCTAAGTGTATTCCTCACATACACATCATTCTCAATGCTGGCACATAGCATTCAGGGGAAACACATCTACACTGTTCTCTGAGAGAATGGCCATACAGTCAACTGAAAAAGAAATTACATGTAGTTTCAAATCTGTGAGCCTGATTCAGCAAGGATCGCTATTCTGCTAGAACGTACGCACCGCAGTTGCTAATATCAGTGGTGAAATGCAAATGTGTGCAATCGCATTGCGATCCCAGCCTAACATAAAGACGCCCACTTCCCATACTTGCAGACATTCAGCTCCCTCCTTACGGGAGGGAGCTGAATGTCTGCGTACAGCGGGAAGCATGGCCGGATAATGATGCGGCTTTGGGGCGGAGCCAGGGCAGGGCCACGTGATCGAATCATCATGCCTCCGCCCCCTCCTCACAATGCCAAAAATATTGGCATTGTGAAGCAGGGGGCGGAGCCACGATGATGCGATTCAGCTGCGGGTGGTTTCTTGTAGTAGTCGAGGGGGCAGGCGGCAGTCGGGAGGCTTGCCTGCCTTTCCGGGGGGTCGGGAGCGGCACCCGATATTCGTGAGGCTCTCAACCAAATCGGGAGGGTAGGCAAGCCTGCTACTTCCCCTTACACACATCTGTATACTTGGGCAACACAGCAAAACAATCGGTAACTTCGAGTAACATCGGACCCATATGCACAGGTAAGGCAGGTCAGACCTCACTCAGGAATTGCTAACTTCAGCACAAGCTATGAGCCCTCATGCTGCGTATGGTATTGCAGTGGAAAATGTATGCACACCTCTGCAACAGCATTGCAATGCACTTACACACCTGCGTTAGCCCGACCTCCCCCTGGCACCACCCACAAATGGCACTTCCTATCAATCAATGTGCTCTGGGTCTGCGTAGCCTCTGCAAACGTTCCCATTGCAATTGCTAGTTCACACACGCACACTGCGATGCATACGCATGCGCAATGTGAATGAATCGACCAATTGCGTGCATCTTGGCAACTGTGAGCCTTGCTGAATCAGGCCCAGTGTTTCTAAATATCAGCACATAGCAATCATCTAGTGCTCACCAAGCCCTAAAATATGATAAATCTAAGATCATGTGATAAATAACCCAAAACAGCTTTTACTTTGGGCCTGATTCATCACGGATCGCAAGTGCAACAGCGTATGCAGATCGGCCGATGGTGCGTATGCATTGCAGTGCGCGTGCATGGGTCAGCATTGCAATCGCGTACACAGATTCGAAGCCATCGCAGAGTGAGTGACGGGACATCAGCGTTTGGGGGTGGTGACGGGGGAGTGACTGGAGAAATGCAGGCGTGTCTGTCCGTTTGAACTGGGCGTGCATAAATTACCCACTGCAACAGCATTCACAGCTTGTGTACTCACTGCATGCGATGGGGTTAGTAATTTCTGAGACGGGTCAGACCTGCTGTAATTCTGGGCCTGATTCAGACCCGGTCGCGAGCACTCTGCGCTTGTAACTAGGTCGATGGTAGGCCAGTGCGCATGAGCGAGACCCGGGTCTCGTACCAAAGGGGGCGTGCTGTCGATGTTGAGTGACAGCACGCCCCCTTTGGTGGGCGGGCCGGGGGCGTGGATGCCCAGACGGAGGCGTTCCCATGGGTACGCCTACCGTCTGGGGCCGGCCCCACTGACATCACAAGTGATATCAGTGGGAGAGCTTTCGGCTCTGTTAGAGCCGAAAGCTCTCTGGGGCTTGCGGCAACGAGACCCTACCACAAGGGTCTCGTCGCAAGCCCAATGGTCATGTTGGTCTTGACCATTGTGACCATCTTCCTGGCCGTTCGCTATAACTGTGGGTGGTCACCCACAGCTATGCGAGCGGCCAGGAGGCCGTACTAGAAAATAAATAGCCCGGCCCTGACTCAGAGCGAGCGCTCTGTCAGATCGTCCGGCTCTGAATCAGAGCCTCTGTGCGAGGGTCCGATGTAACTGATGTATACGCAGGGTTGCAAGGCCTTATGGATGTGAGAAAGCGGTAGTGGGTGTCTATATGCCAGGTGAGCAGTTGCAGACATTAGCATATTTTCACAGCAGAACTGCGTGCGTAATCGCAGCTACGATCGCAGTAGCGATCCGTAGTGAATCAGGTGCATTATCAGTATTTGTACCTCTAAAAATTAGGCCAATGATCCATGTGTGAAAAGTAATTACACTCCATGCTTTTGTAATGCCACTAAATTATTATTTATTTATTTATTTTGCCAATACTTTGTGCTGGCCACTGACATGAAGGCGAAGCAGCCACAGCTTCTTATATGTGATGCTGCTGCTCTTCTATGTCAGTGTCCTGCTGGCAGTGTGGCGTTTGGCTATGATGTTACAGCCAAGCACCAATGCTTCCTGTCACTGGTGGAGTGGAGGTGGCACTGCTTACAACAGGAAAGGTGGATGCCACCGGGGGCCCTCATAGGGTTAGCGCTTTCCTAATAACATTGCCCTGTTAGGTTGGCTATGCAGAACTTTGGTGGCATTACAATGCAAAATCCCAAAATCTTTGCAATAAATAAATTATGCATTTCCAGGGTCCCATAAATTGCATATTCCCAATTTTCCCAAATATTCTTTGGTTTCTTTAAACTTGTGACTGCATTCTGGAGCTCAGTAAATCCCACAGCTCAGCCGCCCCCATAGAAACCTTTGCGGTGGGAAATGGAGGGACAGAAGCAGATATCAGATATATCGGCTGTAGTTCCCCCTTCTTAAATAGCAGAGATCCTTAATATTTGTGGGTACCCCTTAAAAACTGCCATTTTTGGTGGTTATCCCACAAATATTCATTAATAAATATGATATATAAATTACGTGTAAGACCCTTTTTTCTGGTCTTAGACGTAAACTGTAGATGTGTTTATAACCCTTAGTATCTAGGCTGACAATCATTTTATATTCACAGTTTGTGGTTATAAATTGACACGTGTTTATTTATTCTGTGATTATAATCTTACTCATGTTTTAGATTGCTGATGATAAATGTTGGTTTTATTTACTTAAGCATCCACAGCACTGAGCTTTTGTTATTTGGGAGGTTTTGGTTTCACCCAGTCCTGTATATCTCTTTTGTATGTTTAGTTTTGGCTTTATAGGAGGACGGAGTCTCCTAGATACTGGTGCGGTTCTCAATCCATTTTATTACTCATTATTTAATTCAATTATATTTATCTACAATTCTTTATTTCCTACACAGTGCCTTTTGTAGTGTTGTTACTTTTATTATTTATAGACCTTGCTGACAGCCCTAACAGCATGAGTGAGAGATGAGTTTTGAACATGATACCGGTGGATTATACTGGGAATGGATGTATAGACAATCCAGTAGCTGGTGGTCTTTTCAGACTGCTATATGAAAGATGCCCTGGGAATGCAAGACACATTTTGGCAATAAACATTCCAAGAATGGAATATTCATAACTGCCAGCAAAGCTGAGGCCTTCTTAGAGAAGGGCATTGGAGCAGGATACGGGCAACACAGAGTCTAGGTATGCCCCAAAGGCCTTATACCCAGCCACATCCATAAACAACTGCACCTGCCCACTTGAGAGATGGAGACACCCCATTAAAATTCTCCTGGAAGGTGACCCAAATCCCACTTAAGCTCAGATGAAAAACAGATACAGATTATGAGTTTGAACCACACACACTATTGCCCTTTCTAGCTTCCTACAAAAAATTTACTCTACCCCATTGGAGAGACCCTGCAAGCAAAATTTAACAAGCCCTTGAATTGACAATACATACCGTGCACTAGAAGCAGGTATTTTAGTACATTCAAGGCCTCTATACAACAAGTCACAAATATGTACATACCGGTAATTCACTTATCATAGGTGTGAAGAGCCTCCTCCCTAAAAACTCTTTTGGATCTAGCGGCATTCAGGGCTATTGTAGCATCCTCAGTCATCAGAAAGATGTCCACAAAACACATAGCTCAGATTTTATACTGAACCAGCTACAGCAGACCTCAAATACAGCGGTGGTTGTTTACTCTGTACTCTATTGGCAGTATGCCACTGACTAACACCTCTAAGTAGCTCGGCTACCTAGCCTTGGACCCAGGGCCGGACTGAAGGGCCGATAGCCAGATGGGCCGGTCCAGCTGCAAACCCTGGCCAAGCAGCTTCGCATCCCAGACACTGGGGCGTGCAGCAAAACCACACCCCTTTTTCTGCTTCCCTACTGCAACCTTCTCCTCTCTGATATCCCTCTGTCTTGTCTCCTCACTTCAATCTATTGTTAACTTTGCAGTTGCTGCCCATCTCATTTTCCTTTTCCACTGTATGTCTGCCACGTGCTTCTGCACCCTGCTTCACGGATGCCCAATCCTGCTCAGAATCCAGTTCAAACTACTCATCTTCACTTGCAAAGCCTTAAACTACTCCTCTCCTCCCTACATCTCTAACCTTACCTCTGTCCACACTCCCTCCCACCCTTTCCACTCTTCCTCTGGACAATGCCCTACTCCACCATGGCCATTTCCAGTCATGCTTAACTCCAAGATTTCACACTGCCTCCATCCTGTAGATCTTACTCCCTTGCCTAGTCAGACTCTCCTCAGCTTTAAACACGCTCTTAAATGTAAAACTTTTTATTAAAGTGTACCAAACCTCCTGTTACATCATCACTAGTCTCATCTACCCATCCATCATATATCATTCCCAGTTCACCCTCCAACTGTTTATCCCTTCCCCCTTAGTAAGCTCTTACATGCTGGGCTCTCCACTCTCTTGTTCCTCCCTTGCATTGTCCAGGTCACCAATGCTCTGTTCTTTTGCATCCTTCTCCCCTTAAGTCACTAGAACTCTGATTGCTTAACCATACGTTGGGTATAGGATCAGGGAGCAGGGGCACCAAGAGGGGGTGAGTGGGTACCTATTACCAAGGCCCGGGCTGGTTGGAGGGTCTTGAGTGGCCCCGGGTTTGCTGCCCCCCTCCATCTTACCTGTCAGCAGCCTCTCTCCCCAGCACTGGGCTGTAGTGGGTCTAGGGAACAACCACTCTGATCACATGCCCCCCTCTGGATTTGCCCACCATGGATTTAGTCAGCAGGAGAGTGCAGGGAGGTGCAGAGGTCAGCTGGTAAAGCCCATTCACCTGCAGCTCAGAACAGGTGAAAGATGTTTTAGCAAGCAGCAGCAGATCCTCACACAGCTACCTTAACACCAATATCTGTAGGCTCCCACCAGTTTGTATCACATTCCCTGACAGTTTGTGATTACTCTGTTAAACGCTTCGGCCCCATGCCTCACCCTAATCCTTTAGTTCTTCTTTTAATAATCCAGGCTTTCCGCCAGGCTGCAAACCCCACAAATGTTCCTTTTGGCTCACAAGTGGCATTCGCTACCTTAACTATATTACCCATACTCAAGTGCTTCCTACTTTTTTAGACAATGTAAGTTTCATATCCCTAACAAATTATTTTTCAATTCTTGTAAATTCAAAGATTTTTTGCTTCCTATATTAATTGTGTAAATAGCAGACCTCTCACCTTGCTTGAGTCTCTCTCCCTCCGGCAAACCTCCACAAAGGGACTAGTTTCTACGTTGTACATAGAGATTACCTCCCTCTAGCTCCACTTTGAGAGACCCCCATGAACTTGCATGGGAGAGGGATTTGGGTGAGCTTCTAGATAAAGAGGATTGGTCTGAAATATGGGAGAATACTGCTACAAGCTCCATATGCAATAGAACAAAAGAAAACTGATATAAGCTGTTATACCATTGGTATTATGTTCTAGTAGGTTAGAACACAGTTTTTCCAGATGCTTCGCGCTCCTGTTGGAGGGGATGTCATATCGATGGCACCTTTCTTCATATTTGGTGGACTTGCCCCAAATTATCCACATTCTAGCGGGACATAAAGAGCCTAGAACTAGCGATTTTAAAAGTAGATATTCCATTTTTTCCTCAATACTTCCTTCTTCCCTTGGATGTCTCCAATGCTACCCATCATCAAAACAAATTGATTTGCCACTTTCCCTTTACGTGCACGTGCCTGATTGCAGCTTCGTGGAAACACCCTCTCTTACCTACTCTTCGCGCTCTTAAATCTAAAGTTTGCTATACCTATCAAATGGAATTTATGCCAAATATCCTTAATAATTCCTCCAAATCTATTGTGAAAATTTGGGAGCCTTGTATCAAATCAATTGCATCCAAATTCCCTTTCTTTTGATTATAGATGGATCTCTCCTCACAAGAATTTTCCTGGCCCTTTTTGCCTTCCTGTAGGCACTTTAGGCCACTTTATGAGACCTTATCCATCGTGTCCTTGTAGTAGGAAGCAAGATCGTCGGCACTGATGTTAGAAGAGTGGATTTGGTGTGGGAGGAATGAGAAGATATAGACATGTATAAAATATGCACTTTGGTTAAAAGCCTGAAGAAAGATGAGTCCATTGGAAGTATGCTTAATTTTGCAGTTTCCAGGATAAAACAAAAAAGTTGTAAGGTAAATTTTGAAAACCAGGTTGTAACTAGGTTTAAATTCTTGTTGACTGACCACAGACAATTATTTAGGAGCATTACAGCACATGGCAAAACGTATTAACTACAAGAGATATTAATTGACAGACATGATGGAAGTTACAAAGAATCTGGCTTGACTTACCTAATAATTTCATATTAGCCAATAGACTGCAAATTACATTTTATAGAAGATACATAAAATGTGATGTTTCAGGTAGAAAGCCAAACTTTTTCTCTATGGTTTGTATGAAGGTGGGGCTCTGACATTCTTTTATGATGAGAAAATGCTTTGTCTATGGCTTAGCAGACTTCAGGCAGCAGAATTAGCATTAGTAACTTCAGAAGGATCTGGGTTTTTAGTGAGTTATTGTCAGTGGAGTCCAGAATAGTATTATTGGAAGCGAACTTGGCCCAAGGAAGCAATTTTATCCAATCATACAGAAATATAAGACCTCATATATCGTTCTGAGATGTTAGGTGGTGCTGGTGGAATATATGGGTTAAGCATGCATACAGGAACAGACACCACAGGGGTAGAAGCTGACGTAGTATTTGAAACTGAGGTGTAGGAGACCAGAGAAGCCTGAAGTGCATCAATTAAGGTAGAAAGAACTTGCAGGGTGTCAATAATCTCTTGTCATTGCATATGCACATTGATGTACGAGGTCTAGAGGTGGATAGTGATTATTGCGATTCCTGATCCAGGCATGTATGGTGTTGTGTCTTCGAGTTGTTTATTTTTCAAGTACGTCATTTATGTTTAGGTTGCCTAGTAGCAAGTATCTGCATTTTATGGTGGATGGGTTTGTATGTTGTAGTTAATGTGGGTGGGTTAGTATTGGTGGGTGGGATGTGATCTATATTTAGGATGGTATACAGCCTGGATTTTTTATGGGTGGGTAATATAAGATCTGCATTTGGTGTGGGTAAGAAGAATGTCCCATGCATTTGGTATAGGTAGGTGGTGTGTGAAATGCATTTGGTATAGGTGGGTGGTGTGTGAAATGTGTGTGCCGTAGGTGGGTGGTGTGTGAAATGTGTGTGGCGTAGGTGATCCTCTGCATTTTGTATGTGCTCTCCATGTGGTATAGTGGATGGCATATGTTCTGTACATATGTGGTATGGCACTTTGTATATGTTCTGCATTTGGCACAATTGGGTGATATGTGCTCTGCATTTAGTAGTATGTGCTCTGCCTTTGGGAGAAGGGACAGCCTTAAGAGAGGAGGACAGGCCGCTGGGATAAGTATGGGAGGGACGAAGCGACAGGAGAGGAGCGGAATAGGGGGGTGGGCAGACGTATCCGCAACAGTGTGCAAGGGGGGTGCTGCAGAAAGGGAGTGGGGAGAGCCATAGGGGTAAGGGAGGAGTGTGTGTTTGAGGGGGTGGTTGGGGGGCAAAACTGAGGTGTCCAAGAACCTAGTATATATTTCATTAGGGTGTGCACTCAGGTGCTATACTCTGTGCCCTGTGCCATGAAGTGTCTCTGGCACCACCTTGGGGCATTATCTTTATGTTATCCATTTCCCCTCTCACCCATTGTCCCCAATATATATCATGTCTCCCCCAATCACCTCTCACAACACCATAACTCCCATCAATCGCCCCAACTCCATCACCTCACTTACATATGACCTTAGTAAGATGCATACTAGTATCTCCAATTCATATAATGCCAATAGAACTCGATGGGGTATATGTTGTAGTACATGCACAACCAGGGCCAAACTGCCCATCTGGCCAAGCAGCTATGCCTCCCGGCACTCTTCCATGCAAGCATGTAGATAGATAGGTGCAGACTGCAAGGCCACACCCTGGAACTCGTGATAAGCCCACACAAGGCATGGCCATGCTACTGTGAGGTGAGGCAACACCCCTGTAATGCACGCACTGAACGTAGGCAGTAAGGAATGCCAGGGCCGAATTACAGCCCCAGTATTTTCCTGTGTACAACTCACTGACAATGATATCTGGCATTAGGATGTGCCTGGACCAAATGCGCACATTCCTAATATATCACATTTACACAGAACCAGCTGGAATACTCACGGGAGCACAGGAAGGGTTTAATATTCTCACACACCTAACGATACTGAATCAGAACCTCTATACACACCTTCCTATACCTTCTAATATCCTGCCTATACCTTCTAAGGATGACGCTAATTTGCGTACACAGTCATACAGTAAATAAAGACTTAGACCTGGAATCTGTGGTTCCAAAGCACAAGTATTATTCCAGAAGAAATTCAGACAGTTACACGCAATTGATCCAGACCAAATTTAGGCTCAAAAGGAATTATACACACCTAAGTACAGTATACAAACGCAGCGCTTCCGGTACCAGGTGTTAGGCATCAGCAAGAAACCCCTCGTCTATCAGCATGCAGCACGAAGACTAAAAACCCAGTGTTGGAGCACACATATTTATACCCCCAGGAATAGACAAAACAATAGAGACGTTTGTTGCTGATGCTATTGGTTCCCAAGGGGGATCCATCTGTTACAGAGCATTTAACAGGCTGGTTCAAATAGACTCTCCCTGCCTCTAACAGCTAGGGGTCTCTCCCTTCCCGCCCCCTGTAACAGCCTAACAGTTAATACATTTTGTTGCTTGAAGTCTCTGCGATCCATAACTCGAGAATGCATGATGCGATCTCCCCACCGATAACACCGGAATACTGTGGAAAGAGTACACATCAGTACGAAACCAAACATGACTTGTTTAGCATGTATAAAACCTTAGTTATCAAATATCTTTATTTCACAGCGTTTATATTAACTGAACCAACTTAAATCGTATATCTTAAAGCTAATGGAACCTTGTAAGTGAATATGTAATGTGTGAGTGTACGGGGTTTGATATGAAGACGCTAGTTAACTTGGTGCGGATGCATGCGCATTTAGCTACTAAACGGTGTTTTCATTTGGGGTCTTGTGCACTCGCTAATATGCGACCAGTTAACAGCGCTATTATGCGTATTATTGTGTATATGAGAAATTATGGGAGATGCAATCTCATGGTGCTAATAGTATTATCGCCACATGTACTAAAATGTGAGTTTATCTAAAATGGCGCTTAGGCAGCCATTCGCAAAATGGCGTCTTGCGATCTCATTTTCAAGATGGTGTTTTGCGGCCAGTCGCAAGATGGCGTTGCCGCGATTCAATTTTAAACTGAACTTGCTGGATAAGTTGGCCAGGTGATAGGCCGGGGGTGGTGGTAAGCATTAGGGTGCCTGGACCTGGAAGGTCCTCAGATATTGTAACTGCTGACTGTTAAGCGCAAGGAGTGCTGGGACATTTCATTTTATGTTTATTTGCTTATTTTCTGTTATGTGCCTGTGTGTATCCAGGACTAAGCTCACGCATGCTAAGATGTAGTGTTTGCTGCCATTAAAAGCTACTGCTTTACCAAGTACCTGCCTGTCTGGAGTTCTCATTTCAACATCCTGTGTTACTAATTACTATATATATGTGTATATATACACTATATATATATATATATATATATATATACACACACACATATATAATTTGAAATGGAAGCTTACCATCAAGTTTTGCTCTCAGATCCAAAATTCTCTGTTTGCTTTATATCCTCCTACTAGTAATCATTAAGAGAAATAATTTCCAAGCTTCCTCTCTGCATCTGGCTGAAAACAGGAAAAGGAGAGGAGACATATCCTATTCCGAGCTGAGGACATTATGTCATGATGAGTTTAAATAATGACTTCTGGCATTAGTATGGCCAGTCTGACCTCCACTGGTAACAAATCACTTTAATCAGTTACCAAATTTCTCACATACATGATATTTTGTTTAATAACAAATCCATACATTTTATATGATCGTACCAGACAAATATTCTCTATGTATAGCTTTTCCATAGCTGAAATCTCGTCATAATGAGTCAGACTCTCAATTACAGTACAGCAATGTGTTTCTGCAATTTTCCACCTCGTTCTAAAGGCTCATGATGACAGGCTGTATTGTACAAGGTAATTTATATTCCAATAGTGAATATCTCAGGTTAAGTCCCATAAAGTAAACATGTCTGAAATAATTTGGCAAAATAAAATGTGTGACTTTGCCAGATGAAATCAGACTGTATAAATAAAGGCGCTGTGTGGACTTTATTTTGCAGGTGTGGTTGTAGTTACAGTGTGACAGATTGTGTATGAATACACCAAATACTCTTCTGTAGAACTATAGGAACTGCAGTCTGATCATTCCAATCAGTTAACAAATTTAGAACAAGAGTTTTACTTGCTTGTGACAACATACACCCCTCCAAGGCTTTATGGTGGACCACAGCTTTACTGACACCACCTCACATAATAGCAACATGCTATAACTAGGACAAAACACCCCCAGATAGAAAGCATAAGGTGTTCCATTACCTTATAAAATATACAAGGTTGCAGGTTACATAGCTTCTAATATCTATAACAATTAAAATAATACGTTTGACTCAGCCCCACAGGGTGCATCTTGTGCAGTTTGTAATAATAGAGGTAAGCTATACACACTTACTGTTTGGTTGCTCGATATGTTTGGCCTGACATTGCAACTGGGCAGGCATTTAAATTTGTTTGCCCAGTAGCAATGCCTGTGTCGGGGGTCCCTGCAGCTCGTGTACACTGGGCGGTCAGCGGGTCGCCGTTACACACTTGCAGATACATCTTTCAGATTTGCTGCAGGGCCGACCTAATATGTCTGTGAAAGTCGTCAGCTGACATATTGGGTGTACACACCCGTGATATATATATATATCGACAAGCAGTATTAATGGTCTTTAAAATGGAGCCCTTAATCACAATTAAGATATGTGTCACATAAAATGCACACACGTAAATCTTAATTTTTGCTAGGGTAGAGTTAAGGTACGTACACACTTGACGATATGTTGCACGATTCGCCCGATTTCTACAAATCGGAAAGACAAATCGTGTAAAATATGAGCAAATCGTGAGTGTCCACTCATGATAACGATGTCGGTGAACGTACCCGCGGGTCGTACGTCGTATCTTCAGATCTTGCCTACAGCAGGCAAGATCTGCCAATCTCGTACATGACGCACTGGAAATCGTTAAGGACGTACGATAGATTGTTGGTCAGATTGGACACTTTTTAGCACCATATCGTGTCCTGGAGTGCCGGGGAGCTGCTGGGGAGAGTCCAAGGGAAATCGCTCACAATATCGCATCGTGAACACATCGTCTAGTGTGTACGCACCTTTATACCTAAACTGGAGCCCCAAAATTGTATCTACTCTAAATGAAGCCGTATATGTACACTGTGGATCTATTATTATTCATTTCCATTGTGTAAATAATAAAATAATTCTTTCTAAAGATAATTCCTCATTTCAAAGAGCACTTCTGACATAAACGAAAATAAACAGGAAAGCATTTCCCAACAAGTCATACTAACTATAACCTAAATGGTATGGCTGGTATTTATGCACACTGCCTGGAAGCAATTTTTCGGTACATTGCAACATCATTACATAATGCATATGATAAAATGACATATTACACTAATGAATCATCCTTTATTATTCTGTCCTGATTCTCCAATTGCGGATGTTGAGGTTTTTTTTATTCAATAACGTTGCACAGCTTGATTTGGTGACCGTGTTCACATATGTTATTAGATCCAATATATTGCGTAACACATTGTAGTTTGTTGTATCTAGTGCACACAAATCTAGTTAACACAAAATGCTGCAATTGTTTCTCCACCACCACAGACTTCAGCTCAGGAATTACAGCAGTTCCTTCATTGCTAGAAAAGAGTAGAAGATTTTTTTATGGAAAGTTTTTAAAACGGGATGTAGATAGAATACCGATGCATGGGAAACCATCTGATGGAATCCCGGCGTCGAAATCCCGACTAGAACTAAAGATAGGCGTCTAAATATCGACGCCTATCTTTAGCCCGACGACGGAATCCCGACAGCTTCCCAAACGAAGGTAAGCGTGGACAAGGTTAGTGTTAGCCACAAGGGGGGCGGGGCGGAAGGGTTAGGTTTAGGCACCCCCGGGGAGGGATAGGGTTAGGCTAGGGGAAGGGGCAGTTAGGTTTAGGCACCCCCGGGGGGACTTAGGGATAGGCACCACCGCAGGAGTTTTAGGGTTGGGCAACCCTAAGGGAGGGTTAGGGGGGAGAAGGGTAGGGTTAGTACACTTACCTGCCTTGTCGGGATTCTGGTATTTCAGGCTTCCGTCATCGGCTTTTCATCTGGCAGCTGAACAGCCGGCGGGATTTCATACCCAACCCTCTGTTACGCATACTGGCCTACTTTTAAGGACTCCCTCTGGGAGATGGTGGCATAGTCTCCACAAAATACTGGCAAGTATGATGTTAATACAATTCAATAGTATTGTAAAGCGCCAGCAATGCAAATTGCTACAATGAGAACAAGACATAAGACAGTTCTGCTAACATAAGTTGGGGGCTGAACATTGATGTAACTGATACAAGAGGCAGAAGTACCGTTAAGGGTAAAACTCCGTACCAGCTGCCTATTAGCAGAATAATGGGGACTGCTACTTTCTTACCACCAGAAAATACCTATTATTTTATAGTGGGGGACATAAAACGTACAATAACTACCTATCTATAGTTAGGAGAGACCACCCTGCGCTGTAACTCTGTCTGGCGCTATCCTGGACTGCCGGAGGCACGACCTCCGACCTTGTGTACTACTTCATATGTGCGGTGTGTCCGCTCGTCTTCAGCTCTGTCCTCCAAGCTAGAAGGTCGAATCCCTGAGAATCTCCAGTGATACTCCAAAAGAGATGGCGTTACAGCGACCTCAGATAGTTCCACTGCTCCATCACCGCTATAACGCTATATATATGTGCAGAGCCAGCATGCATACTCCTCTGCCACCACTGTATATACAGACACAGGTGTGTGCTCTCACCTGTCACACACAACCTGCGCTCCTCTATAGGCCTACGTTGCTGGCTGTATCTGGTGCAAACATTATATACAGCACTGTGTACATGTTATGCATACCTACTGCATTATCCTGTAAACGTGTTCGGCCTGGTTAATAAAGCTAAGACCTGGTTTACGTTATCTACCGTGTGCTTTAACCTCCATCAAACATTGCTGCAAACTATATTACCTATAGGATCTGCCAATATCTATAATTTATACCTTCTTCTTTGTCTTGTAATGGCAGTGGAATTGGAAGTTAAACCAAGCTTCTACATATTCTCCTGGCCCCCACTTATGCTTAGTATAGCAGAACAGAGACCTCCAGAGTGGTGCATACCTCTCATCGCTCTGCATAGCTTTAGCTCTAGTAGCTCTAATGTATCAGATATCAGACTGACATCACCTTGATGTCTATTTTGTAAATCTTTTTGTAATTGAGATCTCATCTTCCTGCAATATACCCTGTGGTAATTTCTAATTACCCTTCTGTATTAACTGATCAAACATGATCTCCCCTGCACCAGATGATTCAGTGTCTCCAGGGGCGTCACATTTTTAGGTTGGGAGGGCAAGATATAATTTCATTTTGGTGCCACTAGATTAATGATTGCCGCCCCCCAGTGGCAGCTGGAGTAACCCCCCACACCACCTACCTGAAGACAGAGATCAGTAAGCAGTAAGACTTTGCTTTTGCTGATTTGCCCTCTGTATGCAGACATCACTGCTCTCTCCCAGTCTCCTCACTCACAGGCATAACAAAAACACAGCACTACCGTGCAGCTCCGGGAACATATGCAACCAAAAGCGTGTCCCTGTACAGGCAATTAAATTAACCAGCACCGGGAGGAGGACAGTTATACGCGTACTGCCAGGAGTTGTAGTTTGGCTTAGGCAATGGAGCTTATCGCTATGGTGCACTGAACCTCGCTCTAGGACTACAGAGACCATCATGCAATGCAAGTTTGCCGTGAGAACGGCTCGCAGGACCTTACTCGCACCTTTGGATTGAGCCCAGTGTATGCACCTTGCTATTCCCTGTACTATACAGACACCCCTGCAACTATTCTGTAGGTATAAACCAAGAAAATAAGAAAAGGATGAAAAACAAATATACATACCTATGTACAGATATGAACATGCACATATAGTGACTTCAACGTCAGATTCCACCCAAATACGTACATAGGGACTCTCAATCCCTCAAATACAGCAATTCATGCGCACATCCGTTAGACGATACTCTGAGCGATTCAACGATGACGATATCATTATTGTTCAATCGCTCATGAATCGGACACATTAATGTCGGAAACGACTAGCGATGCGCGCTCTCACTGGCTGTTTCCAACATCAATCATCGGCCAAACATGCAGTACAAACTGTCGATGACGTCAGGTTGACCATGTTTGGGGATGATTGATGTGCCTACACTGAACGACTGAATGTTCAGTGTAGGCACAGCACAGACTGGGAAACAACTGCATGGATACAATGTCGTAATCGTGCAGTCGTTTCTATGTCCGCTAGTGGATGTGTGCCTTAAGTTTAGCACATTAGGTGCAGTACACATTGCATCCATGCCACACATGGGAATTATTATCACACACCACTACACACTATGCTGGGATGGGTACACCCAAAGGAGGAAGACATGCTCAGACTTCACCTTATAATGACTAAAAACCACCAACAACAAAAATGTTCTTATAAAAAAGAAAAACAAAAAACACACAAATTTCAGTAGGATATATATAGTTGCATATTTAAGTTGGTTTTGTTTAGTCCTATTACTATAGTATGTATTGTGATTGCATATTTTTTTTTAGCCATATTTGCCAGTCATTTTCCGTAAACTGTAACCTCTGGGAATGACATTACTGCCAATGATGGCATTGCAATATGCAATCATAGTGCTCGTATGTATCATCCAGGACATGCAGGGACAGGGGCTCTGAAAGGAGTTTGTCCCTGCGATGTGCCCAGAGAGCTGCAGGGGTTGCTGCACATGCACAGCCGCCATTGCCATGGAGAGTTCCCTCCGCCTGCTAATTATGCGCGGTGTAGCCCATAGGCTACAGCAGCTAATGCCATCTTCAGATTTGGCAGCATCGCATCCCCCATAGAAACCTATGGGGGATGCGGCTGCTTGCAGTAATGGAAGGGTCACAGCAGGTATCGGAGATCCCTCCTTCATGCATCCAGGGGATACTAAATATTTGTAGTTTTCGGGGATTATACCTCAAATATACAATGATAAACGAGCCCCTTAGACATGTTACATACAGGTGTATATGTGCATCCAACATAGTACATACCTCACTGCCTCTGTTCATTACAGGGGACTCCATTCTTCCTGAGCATTTAGCTGCCTGGCTCTGATGCATTCCTGCCTCCCATGAGGCTGCTGCTGCTCTCTCCTCTAGGGATGGCCATCGATCATCGATGTTTTATAACCATCAATTGTTTATGACCGATGTCGAGTGGTTTTGCCATCGATGGGGGAGAACCAGATGGTTTCCTTCCATCATTGTCTAAGCATAATCGAATGTCTTGTTTTTGTTCACAAGGTGCCGTCACACGGAGCAAAGCTACGCCCCTGGCACCCACAAAGCACCGTCCCCAGTTTCTGATTAGCCCATGGGCCAGTCAGTCAAAAAACAAGGATGACCATTGGTTGGTGAAACCATCAATGGTCATCAGGGGCGTTTCTAGAGAGGAGGGGGCCCGCGTGCAGTCTCCGACACGGGCCCCCTCCTCTCCGCCCGGCAGCCGACAGCGCCCTGAGCTGTGCACGGCCAGCGGCAGAGGTTAAAGACTCTGGGCACTAGAGTGTGCCCAGAGTCTATAGTGTATACACAGGGCACTGGGAAAATGGCCACCGCGGCCATTTTCCAGGTGTTTTACAGCGCCGGACCCCTGCGCCGATGTGGGACTCCAGAGATGTAAGTAATATTATGGGTGCAGGGTGTGCGGTGCGGGGCCCGTGTTCCCCGCACCCATTATAGATACGCCCCTGATGGTCATCCATTGCATAGTTGGTAGCCATTGATGGCATTTTGCTATAACCATCGATGGCAACCACACCGATGGCCATCCCTACTCTCCTCCACAGGTCAGACAAGCATGTGATGAGCTTCACCAATCAGAGCTCAGCACATGCCTCTCTGACCTTTTGTGCCAAGTCTCATGGGACTCAGAGCCTAATTCAGACACGCTCGCGAGCACTGAGCGACTCGGCTCCATTGTGTGCATGTTCGAGACCCGGATAGCGACGGCCAAGCCGTTGCTCTGGGTCTCGCTACAAAGGGGGCGTGCTGTTGATGGTGAGTGACAGCACGCCCCCTTTGGTGGGTGTGCCGGGGGCATGGCTGCCCAAATGGAGGCGTTCCCATGGGAAAGCCTACCGTCTGGAGCCGGCCCCACTGACATCACAAGTGATGTCAGTGGGAGTGCTCTCGGCTCTCATAGAGCCGAAAGCACTCCAGGGCTTGCGGCAACGAGACCCTACCACAAGGGTCTCGTCGCAAGCCCAATGGTTGCGATGGTCTTGACCATCTATTTGGCCGCTCGCTATAGCTGTGGGTGGTCACCCACAGCTATGCGAGCGACCAGGAGGCCGCTCTAAAAAAATATAAGGACGGCCCTGATTCAGAGCGAGCGCTCTGTCAGAGCGTCCGGCTCTGAATCAGGGCCTCAGTTCCCAGTAATGCATTTGTGCAGTGCACTCGGCGTGCTCCTGGCACCTCTCTGAAATGTTGGGGGGGGAGATGCCCCCCTCCCACCCCATTTCGACGCCTGTGAGTGTCTCCTATATAAAGTTTGCCATAGACAGAATGATTAGTGCAGGAGGTTATACTGTTAAAATATTTAATTGGTCGAATAAGCATGCCAGGTCCTTTGTAAACTTACTAGGTGCTATCTGTGGTCGGTGTTCCAAATGCTGCTCATACACTATACAATTATCTGTCAGACATCTGTCCAATCCGGCTGGTTGGAGTGAAAATGTATTGGAGCCAATGACAATCGACCATTTGCTCTCAAACACTGGAAAACAGAACAATTGGTTGTTCAAACAAATTGTTTTTGTTCATTTACCAGTGTTTGGGACCATATGGTCGAATGTCATTTGCTTCCATACGTTACCAGGTTTTCATTGCAATCAGCCACATTGGACAGATGTCTGACAGATAATTGCATGGTATATGTCCAGCATTAGTCCCAGGCCAGTGAGTGTCTGCTGTTGCCAAGGAAACGTGATGCCAATCCAATGGCAGTAAAGTGTGTGTATGTGTTGCAGCGACAGCTAATTGGCCGGAGCCACAGCTGTGGGTCTCATTAATTCATGTTTAAGCTATTAATGTAAAAATCCCCAAAAGAATTCTTAACATGTTCATTTACAATTCTTTTTTTTTTTTTTTTCCTAGATTTAAATGTCTTTTAATTAGACAAGAGGGAGTAACAGGGTAACTTAAAGTAATTATAGTCAGTAGTATTACACAGATAAGGTGCTCTCTACACCATCTCTTTCGATTAGATAATAATAAAGAATAATTTCCCATGGACATTAATACTCTGCTTATTTCAATGGAAAAAGGTGCTGATACTCATTGAATGTTACAAGTTGATAAAGATTTATAGTAGCTTCTGTACTGCAAGACGCTTGGGGGCCCCATTTATTAACAATGCCAAATACCAGCGGCATATTTCATTTAGTATTGCAGTAATACAAGCAAATATGCCACTGGTATTCATCATTACTTACCCCACTGGTGAGGCCCAGTGACATCCCCCTCCTCTGGGGGGTTCTCTGCTCAGCTGCTGGCAGCCTGTCGCTACCAGCATCGGACTTCTATGTCATGCACATGCGCGATGGTCAGTCTGCGCACGTGCATGACTGTTTAACCCGGCTGGGACCCGGCAGTGCCTGATGCTTCGCTAACGATGGAGAGAGCGATGCAGTGACAATGATAATCTTAGATTACCGCTGTTTGTTAAATATTGAAAGGGTGACATTATCCCTTTAGCAAGTACTAAAGGGGTTATGTATCATTGATAAATAGAGCCCTCAGTATATTCATATATTACATTATTTTATTTGATTTATTTATGTTTCTGGAACTAGTTATAAGAATAAAAATGACACAAAAAAAACCAAGAACATGCTGGTACTGCATACCGCTGAGTACCAGCAGAAAAAGCACTTAGTAATGGAAGTAATGGAAGTACTTAATAATGACTTTGGTAAATTGTGACTGAAATTTGGCAGTTGCCCAAACATTTACTTTAAAAGAAAACAGATACTTTACTTCAAATGGATAATGCAGAGTAACAAGGCTTACATTCAGAGGTCTATTTACTACACTAAAATAGTTTTCTGGCATTTTCATCTGGGAAATGGCTTTGATCATATTCTCTAAATCTATCGAAAAGCTATGCCCAGAGGAATCAGCAGTATTAAGCAGCTGGCGAAGGAGAGAAAACCCTCACATAGATACTGGGGTCTTGCTGGGACTCCAAAAGAAGCCTTATGCTGAGCATACACCAGAGGCGGCCCCTACCTATTTCCGTCATCGGCTGCAGTCCCTAGAACCCGGGATAGGGCTGATGGCAAGGCAGGAGAGTGATTTCCCATCTGCTAATCATAGTACGGACTGGCAGTGCCAAGGGGAAGAAAACACCTTCCCCTCGGACTCTCTGTCTGGTGGTGATTAGCAGGTAGAATTTCTAATAGGAAGCCATTGCCGGAGCGAGGGAGTGCCCACAGGGGGTGGAGGATTTTACTGGAGGGGGGCTGCGGAGGTAAAATTGCCCACTGGCATACACTATACAATTATCTGGGCGATCCTCCTAAATATTGATCAGTCAGGAAAGGTCTGGAGGGAGGGAGGAGGGGCAAAAATTATGTGAACCACATCATTTTATCTCACACACTCCCCATGGACCTGCGATTCATGATATTTTGCCGTGACAGGGGTGGGGACTACAGGTTGAGTCTCCCATATCCAAAATGCTTGGAACCAGAGGTATTTTGGATAACGGAATATTCCGTATTTTGGAATAATTGCATATCATAATGAAATATCTTGGGAATGGGACCCCAATATACACACAGAATACCTTTATGTGTTATATACAGCTTATACACACAGCCTGCAGCTCATTTTATACAATATTTTCAATACTTTTGTGGCTCAAGCAAAGTTTGTGTACATACATGAAATAAATTTATGTTTCATTTACACCCTATACACACAGCCTGAAGGTATTTTTATACCATATTTTGTAATAATTTGTGCCTTAGACAAAGTTTGTGTACATTGAACCATCAAAAATCAAAGGTTTTATTATCTCAGTCATGCCAAAATTATTCCGTATTTCGGAATATTTGGATATGGGAGACTCAACCTGTAATGACATAAAGATCCCAGCCCCACCCTCAAAGTGGTCAGCTGCACCTACTCTGCGGGCTTCTCCCAGAGAGGAGAAACATAACGTCGGTATGAATAACTGGAGCATTTACACCAAAGTACATACAATGTATGCAGGGGGACACCCTAGCACCGGCCCTGAGTGTATGCACTTTGCTCTTTTTCATTCCACTGCAGCAGGGAGGAGCATGTCAGGAACCTGATGCTTCTATGACTTGCTGATCGGTTGTACAGAATATGTTCTCTGTAGATTGGTGTATACATAGATAGGGGCAGAGCCAGATCCTACATAGGATACATTCAGTCCCATTTCTTCCCAATCTTGTTCTTCCCGTGAATCTAATGAAATCATATATATCCTATACTGTATATGTCAAATGTTGTATCCTTTGAGTAGACAATTAAAGCACTAATCATCCCCCTATAAGCTGCATATTTGCTATATGATATGATTCATGCTTGGTACATTAGGGGTGATTCAGGCTCAGACTGATTTGCTATCACAGCTGCTAACATGGTAGTGATTAACAATTTATATACAACCTCAAAAACATAGCTGTCTCACGTAGAGATTACTACGCTGTATTAGGCCTATTAATCATTTAATATTTACAAGATATTCTCCGAAAAAAATAAGTTTTCAGAGAATATCTTGCAAATATTAAATGACTAATAGGCCCAATACAGAGTAATCTCTACGCGAGACAGCTATGTTTTTATGGTAGTATATAAATATAAAAAATATTAAGTATCGCCCAATGTACTATGATGGAATCGCAGTAGACATCTCCAACATCTGCCGCGGTCCCTCCTTTTTCATTCGCAACTGCAGCCCCATTTCAATGAGAGCTGCTGTGTTGCCGGAAACTTGGGCGAAAAAATATTCATCACATCCTCTTTAAAAATGCAGTAACGATACTGCCTTTGAACCTCTATACACCCCTGCCTATACCTTCTGATATCCTGCCTATAAACCTCTAAGGATGACGCTATTTTGCGTACGCAGTTATACAGTAAATAAAGACTCCAGACCTATAACCTGTGGTTCCAAAGCACAAAGTATTATTCAAGAAAAAGTACAGTCAGTTACACGCAAGTTATAAGTACAATTTAGCGCAAAGGAATTATACAGACCCAAGTACAGTTATACATACGCAGCGCTCTGGACCAGATGTAGGCATCAGCAAGAAACCCCTCGTCAATCAGCATTCAGCATGAAGACCAGAAACCCAGGGTGAGAGCACACATGTTTATACCCCCCAGAAATAGACAACACAATAGAGAAGTTTGTTGCCAATACCATTGGTCCTAAAGGAGAGGGCATATGTTACAAGGCATTTAACAGGTTGGTTCAAATAGACACAGTCCAGGCTCTAACAACTGGCACACATATTTATACCCCCTAGAAATAGACAACACAATAGAGAAGTTTGTTGCCAATACCATTGGTCCTAAAGGAGAGGGCATATGTTACAAGGCATTTAACAGGTTGGTTCAAATAGACACAGTCCAGCCTCTAACAACTGGTGGTCTCTGGTTTCCCACCTCATGCAAATCCTAACAGTTGGTCATATAATGTACATTTTGTTGCTTGAAGTCTCTGCGGTCCATAAGTTGAGAATGCATGTTGCGATCTCTCCATCGATATTACCGGAATACTGTTGAGAGAGTACACATCAGTACAATACCAAACATGGCTTACTTATCAAGTATAAAACCTTAGTTACGAAATAATCTTTATTTCCTAGCAATTATAATAAATGTGCATACTTGAATCTTATACCTTAAAGCTTATGGAACCTTGTATGTGAATATGTAATGTGTGGGTATGTGGGGTTTGATGTAAAGATGCTAGTTAACTTGGGGCAGATGCGTGTGCATGAAGCTAATATTCTGCGTTTTCATACAGGATCTTATGCATTCACTAATATGCGACTAGTTAACAGCGCAATTGTGCCTATTAATGTGTGTATGAGAAATGGTGAAAGATGCAATCGCATGATGCTAATAGTAATATTGCCACATGTACTAAAGTGTGAGTTTATCTAAAATGGCGCTTGCAATCTCATTTCCAAGATGGCGTCTTGTGGCCAGTCGCAAGACGGCGTCGCTGCGATCCAATTTTAAACATTTCTTGTCTTAGCCAATAATCCAGCTTCGACAGTCCACCATTTGATAGCGAACAACATGCTATCACAATCTGATTTTAAAATATAATCTTTAGGCTTAAATTTATATACTATTTAGTGTTATTATGGGATGGCACAGGGTGGTTCTTAATCCATCAATAATGTGTCTCTGAGTGGGGACATAAAACTACTATTATATGCACACCGCGGATCTTGGAAGATCATGTGAAAAGTGTGGGGATACACCAGTCCTATAAAGGCAGTCTTGAAGGGGAATTTGAAACTTTACATTATCTGAGGTTTTTTAACAATAACATTTCAATAATACATTCTATGCAGGTCTAAATATAATACATTAAATGATGGTATTTCCTAGTTCAGGGTTGTAATGCAGTTCTGTATTTACCTCCTAATTCATACTGAACATCATTATGATTTCGTTCTTTCATTTTACTCTATTTTTACATTTTCCACAATAGGAACACACCGGACACATATGCCAATTATTATGATGACAATCAGTATAAGGATTAAGAATTTGCCGATGCTGGCGATCGCTTCCTGGACCCATTCCCCTAGACCTGAGAACCATTTCACTGGGTTCAGCCATGAAACCCATCCTTTATCTTCTCCCCTACTTCAGCCACTGAAGCATTATGGTTCTTTCGAAATTCCCATTTTAGCTGCAGAATTTCATCCATCTTCCGGTCTATCACTTCCTTAGGGTCGCTGGTATCATTGGTGACCTAGGTGCAACATTTTACTCCAAATTGGGTGGCCAATGTTACGCAATACCCTCCAATAACAGCAGTTAAATAATTTAACACTAGCCTGTGTTGCACCAGTTCTTTCTTGTACGCTTGCAATTCTCTCCCTGTATACCTGAATGTGTCATCGTACATCTCGGTGATATTATCTATCAATTTAGCAAGTTCCTGAATATATCTAAAGTTTAATGTACCCCGAGCGATCCAGTTGTCTCACTAATTAACTGAGTGGCTTTATGCATGTCACCAGGTGTCATATTTCGTTTGCCTCTGTGTTCATATTGCGTGTGAAGATATGGTGATGGTGTGTTTTTATGTATACCAAGCATTTCAACATGTGTGAGGGTCACAAGTTCTGGGACTACTCTTCCCAGGTAACACAAACCTTCGGAACTCGGGCAGAGCCATTTATACGCTTTTCTTCCACATATAAAATATACATTATCAGGGAGAACATAAGGAATGGTATGCATCATTAAGCACATTTCTCTTGCAAACAATCCTATTTCTGGGTCTTCCATCTGGTACATGCAGGTCTCTGGCTGTATTATTTTAGCACAATAACCATCTGGCACCTTACCAATAATTTCTTTGGTGGAACTCAATGCATACCGGTACCTAAAATGTCTCCCACTAGATTTAATTGAGCGTAACAGATCATGGTTTATGGACTCATTATTAGCTTTTGTGAGAAGGTCGTCATCTGATTATTCCCTGTCACTTCCCAACTCCCGGGTTTATTGGGGTTGGTTATGTTTAAACACAAAAGTGATCTATCTACTTGGAATTGATAGAGTTTGAAATTAGGTGGTTTGGGTGAGAGGAATTTTCCATCCAATGTTTTCCCTTTTTGCAATTCTAAAATTTCCGTGATATTCAGCGGAAATGGCACCTACCCTACATTATGCTGTCCCTGTGGCACATGTGAACACACCCAGCAATCAGTTTGATTTAACACTTTGCCTACCATGCTATGATAATCCTCTAAAGGATACCCACCCCAGTACGGGTTATATTTAGGCTGGCACCGTTGGATACAGTTCTCATCAACTAGGGACCCGCAAAGCTCACAAATACAGGAATCTTCAGACGATAACCCTCCACACCTTCCCCGAGTATCCGGAATAACAGCTCTCTTAACAATAACAGTACTAAGATTGGTCAGACACTCCCCTGATTGACATTGCACTCCTTCTGACTCCACTCCATCAGCACTGCCATCAGCTCACATTTCCTTTATCGGTCCCCCATCACAGAAACTGGGTATCTCCAAACAGATCATCACGACAGAAACTTCTGGAAGAAAGAACTAGGATGACCACAGCAGACCACTCCATTGCTGGAAGCACTGATCTACACATTTCTTTAGCTCAGGTATCTCACCGTCACCTTTTTAATCCTCCAAGCACAAGCTCGCAATTGACAGGTCCACGTTATCGGCCTCGTCTCCACCTTGTATCTCCACCTGTTGGTTAACCTCCCTATAGTGAGTGGAATGGACCCACGTATCTTCCCCGGCCACCATTTGAGGATGTGGTACTTTGTCAACAATCGTCAGATACGGACCTTTCCACCGATCAGTCAAACGACCTGAGCTAAAAAAAAATTCGGATCATAACAAATTCCCCAGGTTTGACATCATGACAGTTTGCATTAGACATGTTAGTTAATAACACTTTCAATTTCTGTTATTCTTCTTCGTGGGACCCTGCACCACAATAACCTCATCATTATTTTTTTTTTCACATGAGGCTGCCTGTTTAAACAGTATCTCAAAGGGGGGACAGATAAAAGAAATGACAGTCTGGAATGATCTTGGTTTTATTACCCATCTCCTTACACATGTTCTGGGAAACATCACCTGAAAAATGAGTCCCCCTATCACTTTTAATAATTCTAGGGATATAGTATCTGCATACAGGTTCCTGCAATTAAATCTTGTTATTAATAGCTACTGCTCTAAATAATGCCTGGGCCCATGGGTTGGATAGTATTCTGAGTATTTGACCTTAGCCTGGCATGGCTGCTGTTTATCCTTAGCAACCTTGTGTCCTGTGTGTGAGAGATAAAGCACAACAGTTTAATATCTGTCACAATCCGGTGAAAGTGATCCTCTGTGGAGGACGGTGAGCCGGGGGGTTCAGGTGACTATCGGAGTGACTGTGGCTAGGTCTCCTATTTGCAGCCGAACCCAGGTTTGGCTAGACCTGCCCAGAGGCGCGGAGTCTAACTCACTTGGTGGTTTTCTCCAGTGACCCCTCCAATTGGGATTTGGTTTTCCGCTGCACCAAGTGAGCAGGTCGCAGCCCTCTGGACAGGTACCTGGGAATGGCAGAAGACCAGAAACTATATTACATTAAGTTATTGCTAGAACACTGGAGATACACTGGAACACAATTAGAAATCCTGATCACCGGCTTGCATGAGATTACTGAGAAAGTACTGAGAATCACTAAGAAATCCAGGAGCTGACTAGCTCAGAAGCTCAGGGAGATGTGGACACAGGCAGGTACTGGAGTGCTAAATATGCAGGAAAGCACAAACATATACTGGGGATTGCACATACAAGAGTAGAGTGGACTCAAGGAATATATTGGGAATGCTAGAAATGTGGTACTGGAGCAGGGCCAAATACTGGGAGAGCTAGAAATGCTGGTACTGGGCAAAGGCCAAATACTGGGAGAGCTAGAAATGCTGGTACTGGGCAAAGGCAAAATACTGGGAATAATCATATATGCAGGTGCAGATTGCACAGACAAGACACATAGAGAAGATAGGCAGACACTGGGAGAGTGCTAACTGCAAGTGCAGATTTGCACTGATAAGACACAGAGCAGATTGACACAGACATATGCTGGGAGGACCAGCTGTGAGCTAATTAATACCAGCAGGTAATTTGACACTTCAGTGATACAGGGTAATAGCCACAGGAAAGCTGCAATAGAATTAGCAGCACATATACAAAGACACACAGGGAAGGGACATGAAACACTGAAGTACTTGTGAGAAAGCTAAAGTCTCAGAGTAAGGTTTAGCATGGAAGCTAATACAGGAAACTGGGAAACTGTGAGCAGGCTGAAGCAACACGCTGAAGGAGTTAGCAGAGAGCAACAGTGGGAGTAACAAAGGCACTTGGAATAACAAAGTTGAACAGCGTCTTCCTGGAGTTCTGGAGGCGGATTTATACCCAGGGGTAGCAGATTACTGGAGCACAGCATCAGCTGACTGAAATCATGCTACCATAGGTTAGGAGTACTGTCACATGAGAGGAACTGTCATGGCGGCGCCCATGATGGGGACTGCGATCCCCAGCACACACAGCCGACCATGGAAGCTCGCAAAAAGCACCTAAGGCAGAATACTCAGCCCACATCCATCACTGCACCAGACGTCTGACCGCAAGGAAGTCAGGGGAAGCCGGCAAGGAGGTGAGAGGCCGATCCTAGGCTGAACCCTGACAGTACCCCCTCCTTTTAGGGTGGGCACCGAACACCCATAAAGGCTCAACTGGAACTCCTCAGAAAGACACAAAAAATATATTTGAAAAACACAGGAAACTTGAAAATCTTGATTGAAGATACAATAAGAACTGGAAAATTTAGAAGAACAAGGTTCCCAATACCAGATGGATTCTGAGACTAATAATTGGACAAAATAGTCAACTTGGTCCAAGAAAGGTTGGTCACCAGGAAGTCATCAATGATTCTTCATTTTCCAAGACTTTTTCGAACCACTTGAAGAAGAAGACGACTTAAGTTGCAAAGTGTCTTTCATGGGAACTACCGAAATTGTTTTTTCATCGTACTCAGGATCATAGTCAGAATCTGTGTTATAATTCATCATCCTTATGCCTCCTTGAGTCTTATCCTTCTGGACAGGTTGTTTTTGTACTGGATCTTTTTGAGAAAGACTCAAAGAAATGCATCTGAGCTTAATAGCAGAGGGTGGTACCCCAGAACGGGAGACTTTGTTGAGAGGAGTATCCTCGAGAGAACTGTAAGGATAAGTTGGACCAAATTCTTTAATGACTGCCGCAGTAAAGGCTACTAAATCTGACAGCATCGGATCCTTTGAATCATAAATAGGCTCAACCCAGTCCCAAGCTTTACCTCGGAAAGATGAAATTATAAATTTTACTACATTAGTAGGCTTGATTTCAGACCATGGCGAGGATTTCATAATAGCGATGAAATGATCCACCAAGGCATAATACTGCGTTATATCTCCATCAAAAAGAATGGGCATAGAAACATCAGATGGATCCTGAGGGATACCCATTGTTATAGTGGTAGCGTCATTTTGTTAACCTCTTAAATGATGGGGCACTAAAACATTTGACTTTGACACAACACTAGAAGATTCTTCCTTGAGTAAAGAACCGGAGATCTTTCCTTGGGATACAGATTTTGAAATCCCTTTTTGAGATGTAAAACTTGAGACTTTCCCCTGGACTATGAGACTTCATACCCCCTGCCAGGGTACATAACTAGAAACCTCCTCTGGAGGTATGATGCTTGACCCCCCATCTTGGGGAGTAACACTTGGAAACCCTTGTTCTTGGGGTACAAGACTTGAGACCCCCTCCTGGGGTAAGACACTTGAACTCTTCTTCGGAAATGTAATACTCAAAATCCCCCCCTGGGGGATGGCACTGGGAACCCCATCTTGGGATGAGGCACTTGAATTCCCCTCCTGGAGTATAACACTGGGAACCCCATCTTGGGATGAGGCACTTGAAATCCCCTCCTGGGGTATAACACTGGGAATATCATCTTGAGGTATAACACTTGGAACCCCATCCTGGGGTGGGACACTTGAGGTCCCATCTTGGAGAATAACACTTGAAATTCCCCCTTGGGGCACAACACTGGGAACCCCATCCTGGGGTGAGACACTTGAAATCCCCTCCTGGGGTGAGGAAACTGAAACCCCCTCTTGGGGTGCGAGGCTTGAAACCCCCTCCTGGGGTGAAGAACTTGAAATAAGGACTTTCTCTTGAAACGTAACACTTGAAATCCCCTCCTGGGGTATAACACTGGAAACCCCATCCTGGGGTAGGATACTTGGACCCTTGTCCTGGGGTGAAGAACTTGAAACAAGAACTTTCTCTTGAAACGTAACACTGAAAATCCCCTCCTGGGGTATTACACTGGGAACCCCATCCTGGGGTGAGACACTTGAAGTCCCCTCTAGGGGAAGGACACTAGGAACCCTCTCTCTGGGTAAGAGGCTTGAAACCCCCTCCTGGGGTAAAGAACTTGAAATGAGGATTTCCTCTTGGGGCGTGACACTTGAAATCCCTTCTTGGGGTATAACACTAGAAACACCCTCCTGGGGGATAGCATTTGAGGCCCCTTCCTGGGAAACAAGATTTGAAACCTTCTTTTGGGGTGAGAGACTCAAGGCCCCCTCCTGGAGTACAGAACTTGACACTCCCTGTTGGAGTATGGGACCTAAAACCCCCTTCTGGGGAAGCTGACTTGGCTTTTCCTTTTGGGGTACGCAATATGAAACCCCCTTTTGGGATGCAAGAACACAGACTTCCTCCTGGGGTGAGTGGCTCAGAACCCCCTCTTGAGGTATGGAACTTGAGACCCTTTCTTGGGGAGTAACACTTGAAATTATGGTCCGCTCCTCGGGCATAACACTCGAAACGAAGGCCTCCCCTTGAGGCATGAAACTGGAAACGAAGGCCCTCTCCTGTGGCGTGAAACTCGAAACGAAGGCCTCCTCTTGAGGCGTGTAACTCGAAACGAAGGCCCCCTCCTGGGGCATGAAACTCAAAACGCAGAGTACAGTCCTTAAGAAAGTGATCGTCATAACTGCAATATAAACACAGATGCAGTTCCCGGCGTCGCTGACGTTCAACCTCAGTAAGTTTAGAGCGCAGGTAACTTTGATTTACTTTAGTTTTCTTGGAAAAGCTGTTAGTCAAGTCAGGAGTAGCACTAGAAAGCTTGGAAATAACTTGAAAAATTTTGGGACGGAGATTTTGTAGTTGTTCTAGAAGCCAGTAGAAACTCTTGAAAGGTTCAGGGTCACGAATATCAGAAAATTGGGGAACCAGAGGACACTTGAGAGGTTCACTAGCTTGCACAGAAAATTTTTCATCTGTAGGGGTAATTGAAACTTCGGAACGGAACTGTGGAGAATTCACTGGCGTAACTTGTGGTGTGTCTGGGGACAAAGCAGCTAGAACTGAATGAATAACCATCATTTGACTAGAGAGTTCTTGCAGCAGCTGTCTGACGGATTGCAAAGCTGTCTCCTGTGCAGACACACGAAAGAGTAAATCCTGAAAACCTGCTTCAACCTGGAACCCGGCGGCTTGCATATTAGGCTGTTCAAACTGTCACAATCCGGTGAAAGTGATCCTCTGTGGAGGACGGTGAGCCGGGGGGTTCAGGTGACTATCGGAGTGACTGTGGCTAGGTCTCCTATTTGCGGCCGAACCCAGGTTTGGCAAAGACCTGCCCAGAGGCGCGGAGTCTAACGCACTTGGTGGTTTTCTCCAGTGACCCCTCCAATTGGGATTTGGTTTTCCGCTGCACCAAGTGAGCAGGTCGCGGCCCTCTGGACAGGTACCTGGGAATGGCAGAAGACCGAAAACTATATTACATTAAGTTATTGCTAGAACACTGGAGATACACTGGAACACAATTAGAAATCCTGATCACCGGCTTGCATGAGATTACTGAGAAAGTACTGAGAATCACTAAGAAATCCAGGAGCTGACTAGCTCAGAAGCTCAGGGAGATGTGGACACAGGCAGGTACTGGAGTTTGCTAAATATGCAGGAAAGCACAAACATATACTGGGGATTGCACATACAAGAGTAGAGTGGACTCAAGGAATATATTGGGAATGCTAGAAATGTGGTACTGGGCAAAGGCCAAATACTGGGAGAGCTAGAAATGCTGGTACTGGGCAAAGGCAAAATACTGGGAATAATCATATATGCAGGTGCAGATTGCACAGACAAGACACATAGAGAAGATAGGCAGACACTGGGAGAGTGCTAACTGCAAGTGCAGATTTGCACTGATAAGACACAGAGCAGATTGACACAGACATATGCTGGGAGGACCAGCTGTGAGCTAATTAATACCAGCAGGTAATCTGAAACTTCAGTGATACAGGGTAATAGCCACAGGAAAGCTGCAATATAATTAGCAGCACATATACAAAGACACACATGGAAGGGACATGAAACACTGAAGTACTTGTGAGAAAGCTAAAGTCTCAGAGTAAGGTTTAGCATGGAAGCTAATACAGGAAACTGGGAAACTGTGAGCAGGCTGAAGCAACACGCTGAAGGATTTAGCAGAGAGCAACAGTGGGAGTAACAAAGGCACTTGGAATAACGAAGTTGAACAGCGTCTTCCTGGAGTTCTGGAGGCGGATTTATACCCAGGGGTAGCAGATTACTGGAGCACAGCATCAGCTGACTGAAATCATGCTACCATAGGTTAGGAGTACTGTCACATGAGAGGAACTGTCATGGCGGCGCCCATGATGGGAACTCCGATCCCCAGCACACACAGCCGACCATGGAAGCTCGCAAAAAGCACCTAAGGCAGAATACTCAGCCCACATCCATCACTGACCGCAAGGAAGTCAGGGGAAGCCGGCAAGGAGGTGAGAGAGGCCGATCCTAGGCTGAACCCTAACAATATCATTTAAACATGACCTAAATACAACAATAAATCATCCACATTTTACATTAGAACAGATCCATTGGCAGGTTGAAAAGATTGTAAACAGTCATATAAAGCCTGGGAGAAGATACTGGGGTTGCCTATGAACCCATGGGAAACCTGTGTTCATGTGTGGTGTTCTTCACTTTGAAGTACTTACTTATGTGTCCCACTTGGTGACAGTTAAAACATCTTTTTGAACAGGGTGGATGGAAGGATTGTTGTGGGAGTTGAGCAAGAGGGAAAGATGGTGGGTATGGGTAGGAATATGGAGGCTAAGGGTATGGTGGGAGGTATGAAGTTTGTGGGTAGCATGGGACCTGTGGTTGTGTATGATATGTGGGGTAAGGATGTGTCTGCTGTGGTGTGGGATTGGTGAGGACGTGTAACTGTTCAGGTGCAAGTGTGTGTATAGGTGCAGGTGTGTCTACTGGCTGTGATGTTACAGTCATTCCTTCCAGAGCTTGGATACTGACAGCCATTAGTTTTTCGCTCTGGGTCTATCTCTTCTTTGAGATGTTTTTATCATGTTCTATGGAAGATTCTATGAGGGTATCTATTGTGACCCCTCCAGCCAGGCTGTGAGGTCTGAACCCGGGTCTTTACGTCTTCTTTAAGGCCATCCATGAGTATGGTGACAATCATTCCCCTGTGGTGAGTGCTATCTTTAATATCTTTTATCCCAGTGTACTGGGTGATAGCCTGCAGAGCCCGGTCGCAATAATCTTCTGCAGATTCACTCTCCTTTTGCTTTATGGTGAAAATTTTGTTCCAGTTAACTACTACTGGAAAATATATATACCCAATTGAGTTATGATGCGGTAAATATTATCTTGGTTTACTTGGTCTGTTAAGGGAACATCACCATCCAATACACAATCCGTGATAAATTTTGTCACGTCGGTATTGTGTGGTAGACAGGCCCTTAACACCACACGCCGATCTTTATTAGTTGGCTCATGAGAACTACCCAAATTCCTCAAAAATCTTTGACATTTGGCTAGTTCCTTTTTGGGATCGGGGAAATCATTTATGATGGAATTTAGTTCTGCTCTTGTCCAAGGACAATGCATTACCACTTCCCTCATGACCACTACACCGTTTGCATCTGCATTTCCATTTGGAAAAGTTATAGTCCGAATGGGATGCAGACCGGCAGTGCTGCTACCTTTGACCTTGTTACCTGGCTGGGAGTTTAGTCTGCTGCTGCTACGTATGATATTAACAACTTTCTCTACGGGTGCAGAGGGGGCTAGCACTTCCCTTACTGTTACTGATGGAGATGGCGGCACCACCCGTGATTGTGGTGATGCAGCATCTATCATCTGTACAGCATGGGAAATAGCAGACATTACAATAGGCTCATCATCCACATCATGAACATTTTCTTTATGGTTGCTTAAGAGAGTGTACAAATTGCTTGTTACATTTTTATGGGTATTTTTGATAACTGTACTTGCACCTCCATCCACATAAGGTGGAGGTGAGGTGGTGTGCGTAAACTGCTGGCAATACCTTCTACAGCGCTACCTTGCTGCACGTGCGCGCCATTTTGCAGCTCACTCGTATTGCAATTTAGCGTTGCGGATGCATTCTCTGGCAATGCGCTCACAATACTAGTTTGCATCGCTTGCGCATTTTTAAGCCACGCATCCCCTTCATGCTGCCACAACTTTAAACATTCATAATATTTTACCTTTTTACCTCGAGAGCGCATCAGACTGATGTGGTCTCGGACATTATTCAATACATCTTTATCAAAACTACCAATTCTAGGAAACGATTTAACACTCTTCGCCGTCATATTAAACCATAAATCACAATACCTGGTTGCATTGGCACCGTACCTAAAATGCATAATATGCCGCGCCGACCCAAATGGCGCTTCCAACAGCAGCAAATCATTTAACATCTCTACTGTTTGCTCGGCCCTCATCCTGGGAGAACCCTAAGTTTTTCAATAAAGATTTAAATTGGTGAAAGACAGTCTGGATACTCTCACTTACCTACGGACGAAATTTCCAGATGCCCCCGCTCACCTACGGAAGAAATTTCTAGATGCCCCCGCTCACCTACGGAAGAAGTTTCTAGATGCCCCCGCTCACCTACGGAAGAAATTTCTAGATGCCCCCGCTCACCTACGGAAGAAGTTTCTAGATGCCCCCGCTCTCCTATTATCTCTCAGTTCACTATCACAAGTTTCCTAGTGTGGCTCAATACAATGCTCAAATAACCCAACCTAATTATTGAATACTGCAATCACACTGCGAGCCGGTCCCTACAACAAAGACAACATGTACACCTGCTGATGTGTATAGAACGGTAAGCTACTTACCGAGCTACTAGGCCAACTCCTGCGCCTAGTACTTAAGAGTCATACAATACCCTTAACCTTTAAGTCCCGTGTTACACCCTAAACAAATACTCACAATTACACACTCTTTTCCTGCGCAGAAAACTACACGTTAACCCAATTATTGGCAACAAATGATAATGTAAACTCAATGGCTTTGTTTAAACATGTGGCAGCACAACCAGAAGTACGTATACACTATTGTGCGACCAGTCGCATACACAATAATGCGACTACCACACAACCGTATGACAATCTTTAGCTGCGTACACAAAAGTGCGTCTTTACTGTGTGCAAAACTGCGACTCAGCCGCGTGTTGAATACTGCGGCACCCCTTTAAATGTTAGGTTCTATCAACAAAGGAAAACAAACTTTTTCCTCTCTTGTCCCTGGATTCTAGTCAGCGTCCCTGGCTCACACGAAAACGGGTAGCGATCTCTCAGCACCGAGCGGTTGCAGGTAAACCCTGCATGTGGCCACTCCATCCTTTGGTGAGATATCGGTAACCATATGTGCCGTGTGAGTGGGTAAGTGACTTCACTACGAGCCCCCAACTAACGATACTGCCTTTGAACCTCTATACAGCCATGCCTATACCTTCTGATATACCCCCCAGAAATAGATAACACAATAGAGAAGTTTGTTGCTAATACCATTGGTCCTAAAGGAGAGGGCATATGTTACAAGGCATTTAACAGGTTGGTTCAAATAGACACAGTCCAGCCTCTAACAACTGGTGGTCTCTGGTTTCCCACCTCATGCAAATCCTAACAATTGTTCATATAATGTACATTTTGTTGCTTGAAGTCTCTGCGGTCCATAAGTTGAGAATGCATGTTGCGATCTCTCCATCGATATTACCGGAATACTGTTGAGAGAGTACGCATCAGTACAATACCAAACATGGCTTACTTATCACGTATAAAACCTTAGTTACGAAATAACCTTTATTTCCTAGCAATTATAATAAATGTGCAAACTTGAATCTTATACCTTAAAGCTTATGGAACCTTGTATGTGAGTATGTAATGTGTGAGTATGTGGGGTTTGATGTAAAGACGCTAGTTAACTTGGGGCAGATGCATGTGCATGAAGCTAATATTCAGTGTTTTCATACAGGATCTTATGCATTCACTAATATGCGACTAGTTAACAGCGCAATTGTGCCTATTAATGTGTGTATGAGAAATGGTGAAAGATGCAATCGCATGATGCTAATAGTAATATCACCACATGTACTAAAGTGTGAGTTTATCTAAAATGGCGCTTGGGCGGCCATTCACAAAATGGCGTCTTGCGGCCAGTCGCAAGACAGCGTCGCTGCGATCCAATTTTAAACTGATCTTGTCTTAGCCAATAATCCAGATTCGACAGCAGATTGGGATAAACACTGTATGCCCCTATAACAGATGCGTAATTTCATTTCAATCGCCAATTGGCAAGATAGAGATTATCTACCCCTACACGGAGATGGGTAAAGTCACACAATGGTAGGAGAGGAGCACAGAGGCAAATAACGGGAGGTGGCAGAGGCACATATGTGGAGACAGCTAGGGAGAAAATTACTCATACATAATTGTACATAGAGAAACCAATACAACGGGTGAGGCAGTCAGACACAGGTTAGAGTGGACAGAGAGCTACAGACATGGAGTGAGATTACTGTACTCGCATTGGGGTCTATTCATCATCGAAGGCCATTTATGACCCGGAAGCCCCTCTGGTGTCCTTCTTCGCATGCGCAGAAGGACGCACGTGCCGCGGGGGGTGCTGGGAGGGATCCGATTGGTTCCTTCTCACAGCACTCTCCCTATAAAAGCCCATAAGCTTCTATAGGGTAACACCATCAGTAAGTCGTTACCCACTGCAACCAAGCCCCGGAGTGCATCACATTGGGGGAGATGTACTAAGCTCTGAAAAGTGATAAACTGGAGAGTGATAAACCACCAGCCACTCAGCTCCCAACTGTCATGTTACAGGCTGTGTTTGAAAAATGACAGTTGGGAGCTGATTGGCTGGTGGTTTGTCACTCCAGTTTATCACTTTCAGAGCTTAGTACATCTGGCCTGAGGCTTGGTGCATATGAGAAATGCGGTAATTTTGGGGGTTTGACTGCATTTCTACCTTTGCTTCATCCTGCCTGATATTTGAAATAGAAGCAGTTTGCAGCCCTGATCATCACCATTACCATTACTGTAACTACTGGAGACAGTGGAGGCGTAAACCTTCTGACACCAGCCTGGAAGAGGCACAGGGTACTGAAGATATACATACATGGGGCTCAGTTAATAAAGGAATCCAAGATCCTTATGGCAATTAGAGTAACTTACACCAGTGCTCTATAAAATAGATCTACTTATCTCTCAACCCTATTATAAAACATTAAAGAATGTTTAAATGCTTCACCAATACCTACACTATCTGCAGGGCCGCAACTAGGGGGGGGCTAGAGGTGCACATGCAACGGGTGCCGGAATGCAGGGGGTGAAAAAGGGCTGACCTGACTCACGGTGGCTGCAGATTGAGATAACAGCCATCCAAAAATGGCCGCCACCTAAGAGGAGACAGATGCTAGAGGTCCTTACTGGACCTCTAGTGTCTGTCTCCTCCTTGGCGGCGGCCATTTTTTTGGATGGCCATTTTCAGCAGATTCCATGCGGACTAGCCGTCCACATCGACTTTGCTGAAAACGGCCATCCAAAAATGACCGCCACCGAGGAGGAGACAGACACTAGAGGTCCTATCTGTTAGGCCAGTGCAAGTGCCAGGAGAAGATGCTGAAAGCTGCATCTTCTCCCGTGAAACCCCCTGGCAACGAGCATAACCCCCCTGGCAATGAGCATGAAACCCCCTGGCAACGAGCATGAAAGCCCAGACAAGGAGCATGAAACCCCCTGGCAACAAGCATAAACCCCATGTCAACAAGCATGTAACCCCTGGCAACGAGCATAAACCCCATAGAAATGAGCATGAAACCCCCTGGCAACTAGCATGAAACCCCCTGGCAAGGAGCATGAAACCCCCTGGAAAGGAGCATGAAACCCCCTGGAAAGGAGCATGAAACCCCATGGCAACGAGCATAAACCCCCATGGCAATGAGCATAAACCCCATGGCAACGAGCATGTAACCCCTGGCAACGAGCATAAACCCCATAGAAATGAGCATGAAACCTCCTGGCAATGAGCATGAAACCCCCTGGCAACGAGCATGAAATCCCAGACAAGGAGCATGAAACCCCCTGGCAAGGAGCATGAAACCCCCTGGCAACAAGCATAAACCCCATGGCAACGAGCATAAACCCCATGGCAATGAGCATGTAACCCCAGGCAACGAGTATAAACTCCATAGCAACAAGCATGAAACCCCCTGGCAACAAGCATGGAACCCCTGACAATGGGCAGGTCATTTTAAAGTAATTAAATTAATTATTTTATGCCTTACTGTGGGGCATAAAATGGTGTCGGGCAAATATGTAAGTGGCACTTGGGTAATAGGCATTACAGTGTGTGGCATAATGTGTAATGGGTATTATGGTATGTGGAATAATGTAAGTTAGTATACCAGGGACATTTGACTAGTGCACTGCCTTATGGAGGAGCAAGGACAAAATCCAGGTATGGGAAGGTAGGGGGCGCAAAATTGTTGCCTTGCACCGGGTGACAGATATCCTAGTTTCGGCACCGCTATCTGCATTATAGAAAGAGTTCCTTCCTATAGAAATATCTAGGGAGAAAATCAACTAAACTATCATGGAGCTTAAAAATGCCTCAGCTCCTGGTTTAGATAGATTTACCGCTAATTATTATGATGAACATTTCTGGATCCTGATGTTTTTAGAATTAGAAGTATATCCTTAGGAACTCTAAGGGGTATATTTTAAAGCATACTTGCCTACTTTTGAAAAAGCATTTCAGGGAGATTGTGAAAGCAGCACCTATGAGCGCATGTTACAGTGGGCGTGTACTGATAAATCTGAGAGGCGTGTCCTAAACCTGACTTACATCCAAATGTAAACCAGCCCAAAAGCAGTTAGTAAGATCTGTTTGTTGATGAAAACACACTAATACTTTGCAGAAATTCATAGGGATCATTGTGCCTTATAATAACCAATGCAAGGAAATGACACTAATGATCCCATTTGAATGTATATATCTCTGTTTTTTAATATAACAGCTTCATAATGGGGGTAAGGATGAAATGAGGGAGATTGCTAGACTCTTCAGGGAGACAGGGAGATTGCTACTATTTCAGGGAGTCTCCCTGACAATGAGGGAGAGTTGGCAAGTATGCTTTAAAGTGCGGTTTTTAAGTAGTGGAGATGTTGCCCATAGCAACTAATCAGATTCTAGATATTATATTCTAGTAGGTGCTAGATAAATGTTAAGTAGAATCTGATTGGTTGCTGTGGGCAACATCTCCACTTCTAAAAACCTTTAGTAAATATACCCCTAAATGTCTTAGGGCTCTATTTACTACAATCCGCATATTGAATGCAGGTTGTAGTGTGATATTATCGACTGAATTCACATTGCGAATTCAGCCAATACCACAGGAATTTACTAAAAATTGCTTGTAGGGACAGAGCTTGCGGTAAAGTTCTGTCCCTGTGAATCCCCTCCGCACACTTACACACTTATAACGGTATTTTCGCGAAAAATACAGTGACAAGTGCCAGTGCATGCGCCGACCGGCCGTCGCTAAGCCCCGCCCCTGCCATTAAGCCACGCCCCTGTGATCTCGACCACCCCTTTCCTTAATTACACTTATCTCCGGTAATCGGTGCTCCGGTGATGTCCTCCATGACTCCAGTCAGCTGATCTCCCATCCTGCACTGACCGGGTCCCAGTGCAGGATGGGAGACCAGCTGACCGGAGGGAGGACATCATTGGACACCGGAGCCCTGATCTCCGGTTCCTGGAGGTTTTTTTTACTATTTTTTTTTTTTTTTTACAGTGTATCTGGGGCCTGCTCCAGGCTCTGCTCTGCATGTTAGAGCAGAGCAGGAGTCCGGTAACTGGGGGAGACCCTGGATAACGCCACCTCCAGGTGGCGTTATTATCACAGGGCTTCCCCCAGTATTTTTTCATAATTTATTTTTAGTTACTGCCAGGCAGATCGCTTTTCCCATTACAATTATGGGAAATGCGATTTGATTACTAAAAATAAGTGATAATTAGGGGTTGAAGTCGAATTTTATGAATTCTACTCCAGTTGCCCTTTAGTAACTTTAGGTGAAACTAAAATAATGTGAAAGGGTGTGAGAACACCCTTTTTCACTTTATTTTAGTAAAAATAATGTTAATAAATAGAGCCCTTAATGTCCATCTCTAATACCCGTGGGCCTGATTAATAGCCGGACGCTATTTGTGGACGGTCGTTCAGGAAAAGGGGGTGGCTATTCAAATGAACCGTTCGCTCTTTGCGGTCTGTTGACACCTCCATGTCTGAACGAGCGAACAAAACTTGCGGTCGTTTTTTGGATAACTACACCCCCTGGCCGCTCGCATCCTACGTCATGTCCGCTATTTATTAGATTAATCGAGTACATCGACCAGCGTATGAACTGCTCGCTATTCTTGTGGTTGGTTTTTCCTACCACAATCTTGCGAGCAGTTCTGACTATAAAATAACCCAGTGACGTGGTCAATGACGCTGCTGTATTAATTATGCACACCCATAAAACGCCCGTTTTGACCTTTAAGCACGCCTGCGTTCGGATTTCCACTCTCCGTTTTCAAGCACCTTCCCCTGTTACCACCCACATACGCCTCCTCCTGTCACTCAAAATAGCAGGCATTCGCTATTTAGCGAACAAACGATTTTCGGCTGCACTGACTGGTTCGAGCATGCGTATTAAAATCCGTACGCATGCGCAGTTGGGCAAACATCGCTCGGAACGAACGAGCGGCCGCTTACGAGCGGCTCTGAATCAGGCCCTGTGTCTCTTGCTAATTAGTTCAGTAGGGTATCTAACTACAAGTTTAACACCAATAAATCTGAAGTTTTAAATCCTAATTTTACAAATTCTGAAAACTAACCATTATGGTGTGAGGCTGTTTTTCAGTATACGGTACTGGCATACTTTATATCCTTCAAGAAAGGATGAATGGAAAAATGTACCGAGACATTCTTGATAAAAATCTACCAGGATGCTGAAGATAAAATGAGGGTGGACATTTCAGCAAGTCAATGATCCCAAACACACAGCCAAGGACACTCTCAATTGGTTTCAGAGAAAGAAAATAAAGCTGCTAGAATGGTCCAGTCAATCACCTGACTTGAATCCAATTGCAAATCTACGGTTAGAACTAAAGATCAGAGGGCCTAATTCAGACCCGCTCGCGAGCGCCGAGCGCTTGCAAGCGGGTCGATGTTGGCCCAGTGCGCATGCGCACGACGGAGGCGGCTCCGTCGTGCGCATGCGCGAGACCCGGATAGCGACGGGCAAGCCGTCGATCTGGGTCTCGCTACAAAGGGGGCGTGCTGTCGATGGTGAGTGACAGCACGCCCCCATTTGGTGGGCGTTCCCATGGGAATGCCTACCGTCTAGGGCCGGCCACACTGACATCGCAAGTGATGTCAGTGGGAGTGCTCTCGGCTCTGATAGAGCCAAAAGCACTCCAGGGCTTGCAGCATCGAGATCCTACCACAAGGGTCTCGTCGCAAGCCCGATGGTCGCGATGGTCTTGACCATCGCGACCATCTTCCTGGCCGCTCGCTATAGCTGTGGGTCACATCTATATGAGCGGCCAGGAGGCCGCTCTAAAAATGAAGAAGGATGGCCCTGATTCAGAGCGAGCGCTCTGTCAGAGCGTCCGGCTCTGAATCAGGGCCAGAGTTCATAGAAGAGGCCCATGGAACCTTTAAGATTTGAAGACTGTTTGTGTGGAAGACTGCGCCAAGATCACACCAGAGCAATGCATGCGACTAGTTTCTCCAGGGCCGTAACTAGGGTGGTGCGACCAGTGCCATGGCACAGGGCACCACATGGCAGGATGGCAAGGGGAGCTGTTTGGGCCTTTCAAGTTTCCTGCTTATTATCATTCTCACTTGTAGCTTCAACTTCTTTTATCCCCAGCATCTCCTGGCTGCCCCTATCTCTTCCCTGGCCCTTCCCCATGAGGCCATGGCCCTTTTTCAGGTGCACTATCTTATGTCCCTACTTAAAATGGCAGGGGGGGTCCAATGCTCTCTCTGGCACAGGGCACCAAAAAGTCTAGTTACGGCTCTGAGTTTCTCCATACAGGAGGCGTCTTGAAGCTATCATTACCAACAAAGGCTTTTGTACAATGTATTAAATAAATTTCAGTAAGCGTGTTCAATACTCTTTCCCTGTGTCATTTCACATTATTACACCTAACTTAATTTATGGACATCTATGGTTTGATTTCTTTGCATGTGTGGATTACATGGGTTGTTGCTGACATTTGGTGAAAATGTAATTACAATAGTCCCATTACAAATATATTATTTACTGAGAAAAATGTTGATGTGTTTAATACTTATTTTACCCACTGTATTTCTCTTCCGTATGCCTATGATTGAAAGTTGAGTAATCATTCCTAGTTATTTTTCTCACTGACTGATGAGTTTACATCTGTCTTAAGCAAAATACATCTTATTGTGCAATGATTACTGTAAATGCTAACTACCATATGTGTTAATGGTTCATTGGTTTCCATACCTCCCCTCCTATTATTATATGTATGACAAAAAATTGTCAGGGCCAGTGTAAAGGCTCATACACACTAGACGATGTGTGTGATGAGCGATATTGGACGCGGTGGGCCCAGCGGGGGTGCCAACATCAGCAAGTGTATACACAATTGCCGATGTTGGCCACAACAAACAATGCAGAGGGGGGAGCAAGCCATGCTGCATTCGGCAACACAGCATCATTAACGATATTCCCAGATTGAGCTGCATGTTCACCCGATTGGGGATATCGTTAATGACCCGCGGGAGCATGCATCGTTGATTATTCCCTGCATACACACTGGACGATAACAATATCGTTATCGTCCATAAATATCGTCTAGTGTGTATGTGGAATAACTCTTTAGACTGCATGAGATCAATTTAACTGTAAGTGAGGAAGTAGGCAGGTTTATTTTTTAGAATATGCATACAAAGGGCCAATGGCTTATCTCTAGTGGGTGCAAGGTGTGTGGTGCACACGTGCCCCTGGGCACGGGGGGCCCACGCACCGCATATCCTGCACCCATATAAATATACTTACCACTCCGCCGGCCCCATGCTGGCTGCAAAAATCCCTGGGAAAATGCACATGGGCCCATTCCTCTCTTATACCGCCTCTGCAAAGGGCTCAATCCAATTATTTGCACGTTTGCAAAAGTGAGTTTGTTTGATGAAACTCACATACATCGCTCGAATATGCGGACCTGAGAAATATGAGATCCACTTAGAAGTGTGTGACTTTGCTGCAAAATGTAACCTGGGGGTATATTTACTAAAGTGAGAGTTTCTAGAAATGGAGATGTTGCCCATAGCAACCAATCAGATTCAAACTCTCACTTTAGTAAATATAGCCCCTGGAAGAACTGCAAGAAAAAATGGGAAACCATCTTGGACAACAAAAAAGTGATACCTGAGATAATAGGAACATATAGAAGGCTGTTAGTGGCTATAAAGACAGTATTGGAGATTTTTAAACAATGCTAAATGGCTGATTTTTTTACTTTCTATTGATGGTGGAAAATGATAGCAAGCAAGTGTTTTTACCCAAATGAAAGTCTTTCCAACATTGTGTATAGTCATTTTTCAGTTTTTTTTTTTTTTTTTTTAATACAAGTTTGTAAATACTTTTACCTCTCATCTGCTAGTACAAAAATCCTTCTCCCAGCGATACAACACCTCCAAATACATGTCCATGGCATTAAACCCAATTACACATCTTTATTGGCCAAATGATGCTATAAAATATGCTATAAAGAATTATGCTCCAAGTGCATCATCAGTCATTGGGAGGGATGTACCAGAGGTTCTGCACTCTGGACCTCATTCAGAGTCGGTCGTTGAGGCCGCTCGGTCGTAAGGGAAAAGGGGCTGGATATGCAAATGAAGCGCTCGCAAGTTGCGTCGTTAAGATGGGATCGTTAGCTGGACGAGCGAGGGGAGGAGTGGCCGTAAGACTAAAAAGACGCTCCCTTCTCGTTCGCAATACACGTCATCTCCGGGCATATAAGGATTAATCGAGACCATCGGGAACCATCGGAGCTGGTCGTAGAGCTTAAGGTTGACCATACCCTCTCTTAAGCACTACGATCTAATCAGTGTAAAAACCTCCCATGTCACATGTGCCATGACACTACTTAGTTAATTATGCACTCCCATAAAACGCCGTTTGCATAGTCAGGCACACCTGCGTTCGGATCTCCACTCCCCCGTTCACAAGCACCTTCCCCTGTTACCACCCACAAACGGCTCATCCTGTCACTCAAACTAACGACCTGGCCAAGTTGAAGGAGAGAGAAATTTCCAATCGCAACAGCTAGTTTGCGCATACGCATTGCGAAACTTACGCATGCGCTGTTTTCGAACATCGCTGGGTACGACCGACTCTGAATGAGGTTCTCTGTCCCTAAATTTTTACTTCCAAATAAAGATTTGCCCTACCGTTTCACCCTCTTAGGGGATGGCGCACAAAAAAAGGCAAATTTCCTCTGTAAAATAAATGTGAGTTTGGATTTGGATTGTAAATGGAATTCACAGTGTGAGTTTGCCTTAAGGATGGCTCGCAGGACCCTAACTGGATTAAGCACAGAGTATTGAATTGGGGCTAAAACCACATAAGAAGTAGCTGCAGTAATATTTGTTCATCTGGAAAGTGGGTAGCCTATGTGCTGATATCCAACATCAGCTTATACCCGCTACAAAATGCTCTGCTTCCAGAGATCGCCAATTTATTTTTCTATCGGAGCACTTTGGCTGGGTGAAATTGTTAATTTAAAAACACCTTCATCGCCAATTAATTAATTCAACCCAGGTAACTGCAATAGGAACATAACCAAGACGGTTGGTACAGAGCGGTTTCTTGGGTCTATTTACTAAGCAGTGTTAGGAGAAGTGAAAAAGTGAAGAGTTAAAAGTGATAAGGTGCCAGCCAATCAGCTCCTAACTGCCATCTCACAGGCTGTGTGAAAAATGACAGTTGGGAGCCGATTGGCTGGCACCTTATCACTTTTCACTTCTCCTAACACTGCTTAGTAAATAGACCTCTCAGTCATCTAGTGAGCATGAGCGTGTAGAGATCCTGCTGCGCAATTCACTTTGCTACAAACCCCCCAAAGCTTGTGCCATATCTTTTTATTGATATATAAACATATGCACTCCTCAGGCTAGTCTTTTATTCTAATCACTACAATTGTATAAGGTAAGTACACAAAATGATGGTATAGTTTAAATGTAGAAAACATGTAAACATTAGAGATCATTGTAGAGGTTACAGGAAGGGATCGTACTATGAGACTGAACAGTGTACTGTGCTTTGTTTCCTCTTTAGCACTAAACAACTTGACAGATATGGGCAGCTGATCCTGATTAACTCCTCAGCCGCAGACACCGGGGAGTTTAGCTGCTGGGCCCAGCTCTGTGACAATGGCGGTTGCAGAAAGGATGAATCTAAGACTGGATCCACGTACATTTTCTTCACAGGTAACAAATGACCTCAGCTCAGTTTATCTCAGTTGGCGAGAGATGAATACATATCACATGCCGGTTACTATAGTGTGCACCTTCCTTTACACCTGTAGGCAAAAAATGGCATTTTATTCCGTGGGACAAGATTATTTCAAGAGTACAAGGTGCTGCGGACAAATGTCAGGAGCTTATGGACACATATTACATGGGAATGGTGACTAGGGGCAGTGGTGTCACTAGGGGGGTGTAGGCCAAGGGGGTGACACCAAAATAGCAGAGCCACTCTGCTATTTTGGTGTCACCGAGTGGTGAGCACCGGTGATGGATGACGCACACCATCCACTACACACACCCCTATGGCCGGACCGCTGGGCAAGCCCCCAGAGTGATGTGACCACTGCCCCAAAACTGCACAGAACATGGGGCGTGAACTCTATCACAGGGTTCATAGTGCCACACCGAGTGTCACCGCACCTGGTGACGCCACTGACTATGGGTGACATCTCTGTAACGTAAGGGTAGTATAAAAATACAAAAAAACTATAATGATATGGAAAAGGGTAGGTGTCTTTAATGACAGAGGTAACTTGGATCAGGGTGTGGCAATAAAACTAGAACAAGTATTAATTGGTAGAGGTTCTGGTAGGTTAGGGTGGCCAAAATCATATGTTTGCATTGGGCCCACCACTTGCTAGTTGCGTACGGCTGTGAATCCCTCCTACTTGCTCATAATTGCGTATGTTCATGAGCAGGGATAAAAGTTGCTAAATCTTTCTGCAAAACGCAGTTGAGCGCAACACTGAGTCAGCCTTTTTATCATTAGACCTAAACTCCACTTTTTATAGATTGACAATAGCTCCCGCATGCTTGAGAATCATGTTATGTACTGGTCTGGTAACATGAAAGACCCACTAAACTGAATAAAGGATTTGGCCAGCTCTGATTTACACCATAAACTCTGAGCAGAGAAAGGTAATTCTGTGCATTCAGAGAAGTCTGTCAGTTGTTGCCATCTGATTAAAAATTATAGCTTGTGTTTGGTAAAGCTCATGTTCCAGAAAGATAAGGGTTATATGGAAGACACAACAAAGCTCCCCTTTGTACTTCTGTACTACACAGAAACCATATATTCAGATCAGACAGATCAGAGCAGTCGCTGTTAGTAGAATAATCATTAGTAAAATCAGATTAGCTGCTGCCAGATGCATTTAGTTATTAATATTGACTTTTCTGCTAGTTTGACATTTTTCCTACTGAACACAATTGTTATATATTTACACTATGTAGCCAAAAGTATGTGAACACCCAAACATCACACCCATATGTGCTTGCTGAACATCTCATTCAAAATCCATGGGCATCAGGGACGTACAGTCATGATAGCCAGAGCCTCCCCTGTTATCCTCCTGAGATTTGATATAAAAATGATTAGAATAATACAAATAAGAAATTAAGGGGTCTATTTACTAAGCAGTGTTACTTAGGAGAAGTGAAAAGTATAGAGTGAAAAGTGATAAGGTGCCAGCCAATCAGCTCCTCACTGCCATCTCTGTGTTTGAAAAATGACAGTTGGGAGCTGATTGGCTTATCACTTTTCACTCTTCACTTCTCCTAACACTGCTTAGTAAATAGACCCCTTAGAACTTATAAACATCTTCTTTGCTTATTGTAATCATTTTTATAGTTAACACTCACCAGCTTTGTGGAGCTCCCTGGGACAGCAGGGAGATGAGAGATGAGGCAGCAACAGCTCAGCCTCGCTTCTGTATAGTCAGACACTGCTTGCAGAGTTGTGGACGGCGCCACACCACAGGCAGTAAGCTGCAAAGAAAGACAGCTAATAGAGGTATGCCTCTGAGTATGGGGGACATTCTTTGATCACTGATGGACACCTTGGATGTGTTATGTGTCCAGGAAGCGCACTGCAGTGTTTAGAGATCGGAGCTCAGTCAGCACTCAGCAGCAAGAGAAAACACTGTGATGCAGGTAGGAGAATCAATGGACCCTGAGGAGCCTATTCAACCGATGATTAAGTATTGATCTCGCTGCGAAGGATACTTAAGTATCCAACTCGCAGCGGGGGAAACTTGACACCGGAGCAATTCATCATTGCTCCGGAGCGGGGACAGCTGCTCCGATAAGCAGCTGTCCTCTTGGTTAGTATCGCAGCTAAAGAAGTAGCTGTGTTACTTACCTCCTCCCCATCGTCCTGGCTACACATGCGCAAAGCCACTGGGGAGGTAGTGAGGAGGCGGTGGAGGGATCTGCTCGGATCCCTCTTCGCATCCCCGGAACTTCTTCCCATAGTAAAGAGCAGGGATCCGAGAACAAGCAATATCTGAAGATGGTGCTTGTTCTCGGCAGCAAACTGCAAGTTTACGGAGTTTGCTGAATATCAAATTGTCCATTTGGGCCCCCTGATGATGAATATCCTGGTAACTAAAATATGCGGAAACTAGTGTAGTGAGGGGAGAGTTACAGTAGGAGTAGGGGGTGAGACAGGCTCCCAGCACTCAGGACCTCATTCAGAGTCGGTCGTTGCGGCCGTACGGTCGTAAGGGAAAAGGGGCCGGATATGCAAATGATGCACTCGCAAGTTGAGTCCTTAAGATCGGATCGTTAGCTGGCCGACCAAGGGGAGGATGCGGCTGTAAGACAAAAAATACGCCCCCTTCTCGTACGCTTTACACGTCATCTCCGGCCCTATAAGGATTAATCGAGACCATCGGTAACCATCGGAGCTGGTCGTAGAGATTAAGGTTGACCATACCCTCTCTTAAGCACTACGATCAGGTCAGTGTACAAACCACCCATGTCACATGTGCCATGACACTACTTTGTTAATTATGCATTCCCATAAAACGCCGTTCGCATAATTAGGCACGCCTGCGTTCGGATCTCCACTCCCCCGTTTTCAAGCACCTTCCCCTGTTACCACCCACAAACGCCTCATTCTGTCACTCAAACTACCGACCTGGCTGTGTTCAAGGACAGAGAAATTTCTGTTCGTAGCAGCTAGTTTGCGCACGCACATTGCGAACGTTACGCATGCGCAGTTTAGCGATCAGTGGCGTACGTCCGTGCGGCCGCAACGACGACTCTGAATGAGGTCCTCAGACCCATCTCCATGTGTGCCTCCCCAGCCATTGATCTCACTGTATGTCACTGATGGGCATTAAAATGAGGTTGGTCCCCCATTTCCCCCAACAGCATCCATTCTTCTGGGAAGGTTTACCAGTACATTTTGGCACATGGCTGCTGCGATTTACATACATTCAGCCACAAGTGACGGATTTTACCTAGGGGCTGCGGAACTGCAGATGCAACCCCCGGTGAGCTCCTGTCTGGCACACTGCACTTGGCCCCAGCACGTGGCTCCGCCCATGGATCCCGTCTGTGCCCCCATGAGTCCACTCAGGCAGAGAGCAGGAGACAGAGATGACTCAGGAGAGGCTTCCAATTGGAAGCTCTTCCCGCTCATCATCTCACACAGGGATGGTAGTTTCAGTGAGAGGAAACTCCTCCCCATGGGACTGCCAGTTCAAAATGTGATTAGCAGTAGTGATGGCCATCGGTGGTATCATCGATGGTGATATAGCAAGTGGCCATCAACGGTTACCAACTATGCAATGGATGACCATCGATGGTTTCACCAACCGATGGTCATCCCTGTTCTTTGACTGAAGCCCACACTGTGCTAATTGCTGCTCATAATGTGCTAACAGTGACTGCAGCCTGTGCAGCCCTAGTAGCTATTTCATTGCAGCTGGGCATGAGCAAACCGTAACTGACTCAATATTCACTATTATATCAAATAAGACACATAAGATAGAATTATCAACTTTACTGTTATAAATACATTGATTTCTTTTTTTTTTATAACAGCGGCTTAGTGTAATAAAATAATGTCTCTTACTAATGTTATAGGATACATTTTCTACTTGTCGCTGACAGGTGTAAAATTAATCCTAAATCTTTAGTAAGGAAAATTATTTTAAAACACAGCCACAATGTATTTATAACAGTACAATTGGTAATTAAAGGTATCTGATGTGGCTTATTTTATATAATAGTGAACATATAGTGAACCCTGAACTATGCTATCCAGATTGCACACAAACACATTGGGCCTGATGCCGAGTTACATGCAATGCTGATCTTCGCACAAATGGTTGATTTTTGTTAACTGTACATCCGTCTAAGTCACTAAAAAGTCGCTCTGTGCATTGCGTCCCACAGTGTGTGCACAGAACTGCAGTTATGATTGAGACACATAGTCTCAGAAATATACTAGATATATATTGGGGGTTTCCTGTGTTAGCTAGTCAGACGTACAGAGATGCACTGTCTTATGGGCGTGTTATGTATGCCATAGCTTAAGGCAGAGCTTCCTAAATGCAGTCCTCCAGACACCCTAACAGTCCAGGTTTTAAAGATATCCATACTTGACTACAAGTGACTTAGGCCCTCATTCAGAGCCGTTCGCTATTTGCGTTCGTTCAAAAACAAGGGGTGGCTAGGCAAATGATCCGTTCGCACATTGCAGTCTGTTCACACCTCTAAGTCTGAACGAGCGAGCAAAACATACGCTCTTTTATTTCTTAAAAACGCCCCCTGGCCGCTCGCACCATACGTCATGTCCGCTATTTATTAGATTAATCGAGTACATCGAACAGGATATGAACTGCTCGCTATTCTTGTGGTTGATTTTTTCAACCGCTATTTTGCGAGCAGTTTTGAGTTAAAAAAAACCAAATGACGTGGTCATTGACGCTGCTATATTAATTATGCACACCCATAAAACGCCCGTTTTGACCTTTAAGCACGCCTGCGAACGGATCTCCACTCCCCGTTTTCAAGCACCTTCCCCTGTTACCACCCACATACGCCTCATTCTGTCACTCAAAATAGCAGGCACTCGCTATATTGCGTACAAATGTTTTTCGGCCGCACTGACTGGTTCGTGCATGCGTACTAAAAACCATGCGCATGCGCAGATGTGCGAACATTGCTCGGAACGAGCGTACTGCCGCTAGCGAGTGGCTCTGAATGAGGGCCTTAATCAGTACATCAATTTCATTTAACCACCTGTACTCAAGCATGGATATCTCTTAAACCTGAACTGTTGGGGTGCCTTGAGGACCACGTTTGGGAACCTCTGGCTTAAGGTGATTTAAAGTAGATTGTGAAGTACCTTGTGCAACCAGCAGTAGCTAGGCAATTGCAGCCCCCCTTAAGTCTAAAGGTAGGAGCCTCCACTGCACAAGAGCATCAGTGAGGTTGCCACAAATTTTGTCTGGTAAGGCCTAGCTTGCAGCTTGTATTCTAGTCCATCTCAAAGGTGTTCGGTGAGGGACAATTAAGTTCTTCCTTTGTGCACTGTAGCAAAATTATACTGACATTAAAGGGCCTTCCCCAAACTGACTATTGTCACATATATGGAACCACACAATTTTCTAGAATGTCATTATTATATACTGAAGTACAAAATTTATCTTCACTAGAATAAAGGGGCTCAGGCCAAACCATGAAAAGCAGTCCCAGACTATTATTTCTCCTCCACCCAACTTTACAGTTGGCAGTGCGGTTGCTTTCAGGAAGTAAGCATTCTCCTGACATCATGCGACAAACCCAAAAGGTCCATCAGACAGACAGATGATGATTTGTCACTCCAAAGCACACTGCTCCATAGTCATATGGTATGGTGGTATGCAATGTGGCAAGCGTACAAATTAGAAAGTGCATATACATATACAGTGCATCTGGAAAGTATTCACAATGCTTTCTCCACATTTTGTTATGTTACAGCCTTATTCCAAAATTGAATAAATTCATTTTTGTTCTCAAAATTCTATACACAATACCCCATGATGGCAACGTGTAAAAAGTTTTATTGCAATTTTTGCTAATTTTCTAAAAAAAAAAAACAACTAAAATCACACAAAATTTCCACTGATCATCCTTGAGATGTTCCTACAGCTTAATTGGAGTCCACCTGTGGTAAATTCAGTTGTTTGGACATGATTTTGAGAGGCATACACCTGTCTATATAAGATCCCACACTTGACAATGCATGTCAGAGCACAAACCAAGCATGAAGTCCAAGAATTGTCTGTAGACCTCCGAGACAGGATTGTCTCGAGGCACAAATCTGGGGAAGGGTACAGAAAAATATCTGCTGCTTTGAAGGTCCCAATGAACACAGTGGCCTCCATCATCCGTAAATGGAAGAAGTTCCAAACCACCAGGACTCTTCTATAGAGAAAGTCCGTACCCACATTTATACAATACCAATGGCTGGGGTGTCTCCCACTGTGACCTCTTCTAAGATTCAGGTTTATAAAAAGAGTAAAGGGGCACTCACCAGGAATTCATCACAGACAGCAGAAATGTATAACTTGCATATTCAGAGCGTTGGCGACATTCCAGTCAGCATGTAGTGAAGTACTGTACAGCCTTTCACCAGGGTCAGCAAACCACCCAGGGTCCCAAATAGCGGCTATTTATATATGTATATGTATGTCTGTATGTCAGTGCTTGTTTCCTAATAAAATCATAAAAAAAGTGCCGGGGCTTACGTAAAATTACAAGATTTATAGCAGCTTCCATACTAGTCTGGACAAGTCTTCAGATGGTTATTTCATATTTTATTAATTTCTGAAGCTATTTAATTGATTTCCTCCTGTTTCTGGAATTAGTTCTTAAGCTGCATACACACACAACGATTTTGTTACCAACGATTTTATGAACGATTTTCTGTCAGATTTTTTAAAGTGTAATGAACGATTTTTTTGAACTACAAATGATTTTTGCATATTCCCTTAATGAAAATCGTTGAGTTGGTCAGTCTGACTGAACTGCAAACTACAAACATGAACGCGCATGAACGATAATCGTTCATCATTTTAACTTAGAAAGTGAATGATTTTTTCAATGATTGAACGATAAACGATATCGTTAACGATAATCGTTCAAAAAATCGTGTGTGTATGCACCCTAAAGGTTTGCACGATGATAGATGTCTAAACGACCAGCGGGCACGCGCATCGCTGGTCGTTTTAGAAATTTTTTCAAACGATTGATAACGATCGTTCAATCGCTCAACTTAATTGTCTAGTGGATGGGCACCTTTAGTGACCGTTATATATTCAGTAGGTGACAGTTAGCGGAAAGGAAAAGCAGACTGCTGAGGATGTAGACAGGGGTGGAGGAAGTTTCGGATCCCCGGGAGGGGAGAACCCCCAACAGAGAGAAGGGGAATAAGATGGAGCCCGATGCTGGAAAGCTCTATATTCTCATCCTATGGAAGCCAAGAGCTGTGAGGTCCTTGGTGCTATGTAGGACAACCTTGGAGACACAGCCATAGTAGAGAACAGTCTGTTTGCTGGCATGCTGAGAGGGGCTTGGGAACTGCAAAGCCCAGCCAGGAGTGCTGTTAGTGGGAAACTAGTGATTTAAACTTTCACGGTGAACTAATGCAGTGGGCCATAGCAGGGCCATTTCTAGGGGCCGGGGCTCCCAGTGCGAACAGACAAAATGTGTCATCGTCCCCCCCCTCCCACAAGTACAACACATGAATTATGTGCGTGCCACCAAAAAGGGGGCTTGACCTCACAGTAAGGGCCGTGTTCTTGCAAAAAGGGCCATGGCCTCAAATGAAAAGACTACCCCATAGGATTAGGAACAGTAAAACCATAGGATTAGGGACTGTTATCCTGTTTCCTGTTCCGAGGTCCGTCCCCCCCCCACAGAGGAAATAACACATTGCTCCTCGTAGAGGAAATAACATTGCACCCCCACAGGAAAAAAAAAAACAACCACATTGCTCCCCCACGGTCTGAAGACCTGTCCTCCGCAGTATATTCACTTTCCATCATATAGAGAGCCATTTTGTTGTACTAAAACAAAATGGCTATATATGATGGAAAGTGAATATACTGAGGAGGACAGGTCTTCAGACATGTTTATTACAAAATGGCAGAGCTTAGGAGAGTGGCAGCAAGATCCGGAGTGTACCTCTGGGGACAGAATGAAGGAGCTGGGTCATCAGGGTCATAGGTCCAGCAGGCTGTCCGACGACAGGCACGGACAGCTTGATACTTTGCACTGGTGGGCACCTGAGCGTTCCTGTGCAGTGTGTCGATCCTCCTTCTCCCACTCCGCTGCCACCCCTGCTAGGGATCGAGGCTGTCATTTTGGCAGAGGGAGCATCATATAAAGCAAGTATTCTCTGGAGGCATGTTGACCCTAACCCCAGATGTCTCAGAAGGCCCTCATAAAGTCCCAGTTAACCCTGTCCAAAGCCTCTTTTGCATCGGTAGATAAAAGAATTGAATGTGAATTTGAGAGAGAGGCAAAATTAATAAAGTGTATAACTTTCATGGTGTTGTCCCTGGCCTCGCCACCAAGGACAAGTGAGCAGCAGATTTAGTTTCATTTCATGAAAAATGATAACTCTAGGAGAATATGTAAACTATTCATAACTAACGTTACACTATAGTCATGAAGAGCCAAATTGATTTATATCAAAGATGTGAAACTCCCAGAGAAATGTGTGCACTTGTTACACTAGCGTTTTGCCAATTTTGGTGTCTGATAAAATGGCTGAACTTACAAACTAATTTGGTGATTATGACACAGGGCAGGATGTACTTAAGGCAAAAATGCGGTAAAACATTCCCCAAATGTACTAAGCACCGCAGTATTTCATCCAGGGCCACTATTCCTTGGGAAGGATCGATCAGATCCCTCCCATCGCCCCCTGGGCATGTGCAAATGGACGTCAGAGGGACTTCTGGGTGTTAAAACCGTAAGTCCCCATCGCAAAGGACATCTCTTATCGGGAGAGCTTTCCTTTGCATTATTCTTGATATGAACCGCGGTATGTACCCGGAGTCAGGGGGATGTACCGCATCACGGATGCAATGCTTAGTACATCCCGCCCTCAGGGAGATTTTGTTCAATTTAAAAAGGAACATTATTATTACATGTCCAGCTGAGGTGCCTCCTTTTACATCTGAAAAGTTATTTTCTTTATGAGCTATGAATATTGGGGGAGATGGGTGAAGAAGTGATAAGTGTGAAAGACGCTATAACCAGAGCTATTTGGCACTTACATCGAACCTCCACATGTACGAAAGCAGCTAATTTAGAGAAAATCATTGTTCTCTGCAGTATCTGCAAACATCTAACCATTTCACAGTCGCCATAAGACAGAAATCATGCAAATGTTACTAAAAACACTTAGGGCCTGATTCAGAGACAAACGCTCTGAACGAGCGCTCGCTCTGAATCAGGGCGTTTCTTTTTTTTTTGTTCGGCCTCCTGGCCGCTCGCATAGCTGTGGGTGACCACCCACAGCTATTGCGAGCAGCCAGGTTGATGGTCGCGATGGTCAAGACCATCGGGCTTGCAACGAGACCCTTGTGGTAGGGTCTTGTGGCTGCAAGCCCCAGAGAGCTTCTGGCTCTATTAGAGCCGGAAGCTCTCCCACTGACATCACTGGTGATGTCAGTGGGGCCGCCCCCAAACGGCAGGTGTTCCTTCGGGAACGCCTCCGTTTGGCCAGCCACCCCCCTGCCTGCCTACCACACGGGGCGAGCTGTCAATCACCGTGGACAGCTCGCCCCCTTTGGTGCGAGACCCAGAGCAATGGAGCACCCCGCTAGCCGGGTCTCGCGCATGCGCACAGCAGAGCTGGCTCCGTCGTGTGCATGCCCAGTGGGCAAACATCGACGCAGTTGCGAGTGCTTAGCGCTTGCGACTGGGTCTTAATCAGGCCCTTAGTGCATTTTTGTGGCTTAATGTTTCTTCCCATATCGCCAGGGTTACCTGTATACTGTCCAATAGCTCTGTCCATGGTGGTCTGTCTGTGCCCGAGATCTCGCACATGCACCTTGGGGCCGGCCAGGAGGCAGCATTAGTGCATAAGTACTAGGTTTATAACCATATAATGTGACGACTGCACTATATAATCCATTACTAATGATAAAAAATATATAGTTTTCAGATGATTGGAAATATGGGCAAAAGTTATCATTAAGTTTAGGCAGCATATAAAACAGTATTCAGAAATGTAGATGTTCAACAGTTTATTTGCCAAAAATAACTATTTTTCATCTGGGTTGAGTATATTATCTGCCCCATCCCTTTACTAAATACTGACACTGACTTACTAAATAGGAAACAAAAATATGTTGTACAGATTAATGAATTCAAACTATTGGGTATGACCATTAATGTCAGTCCAGGTCTGAAGAGGCATGCAACAATCCATCTATTAGATCTAGTTTTTATGCTTGTTATGTTATGAAGAAAAAAAGATTTTATTCAATGCAAAAGTTGAAAATCAGTGTACGTTCATAAGTTACTCAATTATTTTTCAATTTAACTCCATGCTTCATATATGGCGTTTATACTTTTCCTCCAAATACTTTATGAATGTGCCTTTATATGTCTTTACTGAGATGTCATACATGTGAGTGCCGCATAGTGTTATTAGTGATATTAGGGTTACCTAAACCTTAAACCGTAATATAGTTATTCTACCTCAACAATACAAAGGATTTCATTTAGAGAAGTGTATATATATATATATATATATATATACACATATATATACATACATATAAGATAGATAGCATTCACCAAACAACAGGATGCAGCTTCACACATTTATTAATCCATATGGTCACCAATACAGTAACCACAGCACACAGACCTTTTTCAAGCAATGCAGCATGTCCTCATAACAGGAAAGATCAAGTTTTAAGGCATAAGTCCCACAAGATTAAAAAGAAACTTGATACATGTATCCAAAGAGCAGTACAGTTTGTATGGTTGAACAGCCTAAGTGCTCCATACTGTACGCTCTTCAGAAAGTCCATAAGACATTGAAAGATCCACCAGGGCATCTGAAAATGTCATCTCAAGGTTCATTATTACAACCTATAGCGCAATTCATTGACAATTTCCTACAACCGTTGGTTTGTCAGACCCCTAGTTATCTGAAGGACATGGGGGATTTTCTGAATAAGATCAAAAATGTGATTACAACAGATGTCGATTGTTTATTGGCTACCCTCTATGTTAATTTCTTATATACCATTATTCCGCATGAGGCAGGGATAGAAGCGGAACGTGAGACACTATGTATGTATGATAATAATAGACCACCAATTGAATTCATATTGGAGCGTTTAGAGATTGTCTTGAAGGAGAACCATTTTTTGTATGGGGGTAAATACTTTAAACAGCGCTCTGGCACCGCCATGGGCAGTAATTTAGCTCCGGCGTATGCAAATCTCTACATGCACAAATATGAATGTAGGAATATTTTGTCCCAGTATGGTGATATGATCACAGTGTACAATCGTTTTATTGACAACATTTTTTTGGTATGGAATGATATGGAAGAGATGTTTTGGGAGATGATTAAGGCCCTCAATGGATTATCCAGTCCGATTAAATATATGGCTAAGATCGACAAACAGTCTATAGATTTTCTGGATGTAACTGTTTATAAAAAGAACTCAAAGCTCTATACTACACTCTTCAGAAAGGACACAGGCCCTCATTCAGAGGCGGTCGCAAGAAGCAATCGCTCTCTCTGAATGAGGGCGGCCGCTTCCTTTTTTTAGTGTGGCCTCCTGGTCGCTAGCTAAGTTGTGGGTTACCACCCACAAATGCGACCGACCAGGTTGATGGCCGCGATGGTGAACACCATCGCGACCATCGGGGCTTGCAACGAGACCCTAAGGTTGGGTCTCGGCAACCGCAAGCCCCAGGGAGCTTCCTGCTCTGATCACGGACATCACTGCTGATGTCAATGCAGCCGCCTACAAAACGGTAGGCCTTAAGGAACGCCTCCCTTTTTGAAACCACCCCCACGGCCCGCCTACAAAACGGGGCGAGCTGTCGATCAACATCGACAGCCGCCCCTTTCTTAGAAATCTCCGGAGAGAGTTTCTCTCTCACTCTGGGGCTTGCACACGCACAGTGCGGCCACTGCGCGTGCGCAGGGCTGACCATAGACCCGGTTGCGAGCGCATCGGTGCTTGCGACCGGGTCTGAATGAGACCCACAGACCATAATACGCTATTGTATGCAATGAGTCACCATCCACCAAGACTCAAGGAGAGTTTGCCCATCTCCCAATTCTTGCGCGTCTTGCGTTTGAATACTGAAGATGAGATAGCGGAGCGCCAAATTGGTGAGATGAAAGAACGGTTTATACCAAGGTGCTATAAACAGACCACCATTGAAAGATGTCTTGTAAAAGCGAGGCAGAAAATGGCTGGTGCACCATCAACAAAGGATGCAGCAAGCACTGGGAGGATGGTATATGTCAGTCGATATGACAACAGATCAAGTGAGGTGAATAAGACCATCAAACGTCACTGCCCAATTTTGGCAACAGATCCTGTGTTTAAAAAGGAGATGAAGAGACCTCCCATTATGGCATACCGGCATGGTCCTAATTTAAAACAATTGCTTATGCGCCCTCTGGCCCAACCGAATGAAAAATCTGGTGATTCATGGCTCAAGACATCCAGAAAAGGATGTTTAAATGTACTAACTGTATGCTGGTTGCTGGACCAAACTTCCCACATCCACATAGTGGCATTTTGATACCAATACGATTTAGACTCCATTGTACCTTGGATTTTGTGATATACTTGATCACATGCCCTTGTGGACAGGCCAATGTGGGACTCACTACACGCAATTTTAGGGATCGCATGGCGAACCACAGGAGCTCAATCTGAGCAGCCCTAACAAATGGTACCTCGGATAAACCGGTGGCGAGACACTGGGTACAGATGGGCCATCAGGTGTCAATGCTGAGATGTAGACTGATAGATTGGGTCCCCCCACCTCAACGGGTAGGTAACCGTGAATTGCTGCTACGGAGATTAGAAGCCCAATGGATCCATAAACTGGACACAATAGCGCCAAGAGGCCTTAATGAGCATAAAGCACTACGTGTATTTTTACCACAATAATGTTGAGGTTTTCCTTATAGAATATTTGTGTATGGGATTTTTTCTAACCAGACACTGAATACTCCACTGATTGGGTGGTGAGTATATGACTTTTTGTCATGTGTCCACTCTATTTTTTTATTAAAAATATATAAAAATCTATTATGTAGGTCTATGGTGTCTTTGGTAAACTGATATTGATATGGGAAATATAGGTATAATAGATTACATATGTAAGAATGAATACTGTCAAACCAGCTGGTTACTTACAGTTTGTCCTTACCCACCATTTATATACTTCTATACTAATGTCCTTACCCACCACTATTATATACATCGATTTATGATTACTCTATGAGCAATAGAGGTATATGGCCCCAACACCAATAATGACTATATCGGATGATGCATATCAAGGTTTTGCGATGATAATCATATAAATATATTGATCTATAATATAAGTGTCCCCAATAGTTTTAACCAATACAGACGTCGGTCTGGTTGGTATCTGTGGGGTAGATCTGTATGAGTCTCTTTGGTCTAAGGAATTATAACTTTAGATATAACTATGGATTCGTTAGGTCTAGTGTAATAGTGCCTGTATGAATTTTGTCTTTCTATTTTTGGACATAACGATGTTTGTAGACAGATTGCGAGTGGTTACTATGGTACCGGGCATTGTATAACGGGAAGTTATATTGCTCTGATAGATAGGGTGATGAGATCAATACCGGCTACCGCGTTCCAGCATTGGAACGCACGCCGTGGGATTGACAGCACCTGGAGGTGGACATATGGTACTTAAGGAGCCGGCTGGTAAAAAGTAGGTGTGCATCCTTATGGGACTTATGCCTTAGAACTAGATCTTGCCTGTTATGATGACACGCTGCATTGCTTGAAAAAGGTCTGTGTGTGGACCGAAACGTTGCTGCGATTACTGTATTGGTGACCTTATGGATTAATAAATGTGTTAAGCTGCATCCTGTTTGGTGAGTGCCATCTATCTTATCTATATTACGCTGGAGTGTGAGGAGATCCAGATCACACAGCTGATGTGCACCCCTATGTTCAAAGATATTGATGTGAGTGCAGAACTGGACAGTGGAGATTATATATATATATATATATATATATATATATATACATATACATACATACACACAGTATATATATTCTTACCATTCACATGCAGCAGCAAATGAGAATACACGAGGCTGTGTGATGAAATTATAATTATTAAAATGGAAATACTAATTTCTATAAAATAAATAAATAAACTGAATCTATTTAATATTGCAGATAAAGGAGAACTATTTGTGCCATCTTCCAGTTACTTTGAGATTGTCTACCTGCATCCAGATAGACCGGCGGTCATCCCATGCCGAGTGACAACTGCATCCGCTAAAGTCACCCTGCACAGGGAGTTTCCAGCAGAGGTGATCAGGGCTGACGGCACAGACATCGTCTATGATGTGAAGAAAGGTTTTGTGTACCAGCATCCACGTACTAACCAAAGCGGTGTGGTATATTGCCGAGCAGAGGCCAGGGGAGCACCACAAATATCTATTAAATATCAGTTACTCTACGTGGAAGGTATAAGTACACCTTGGTCATTCTCTCCAACCATTTATGTGCTTCTCCTTCATGGTGATGAGGCAGACAGGGTCACATGGGCCAATCTGGCCAGGAACCAGCTGCATTCCTGAGCTACCATACGCTCAGTCAGTGTAACATTACAGTGAATGGGGAATGAGCAATTACAAAGTCCATCTTCTTTCTTCTTTTTGTTCACCTAATGTCCAAAGAGACTTTATTTTCTGTATGGATTTTATATTAATATTTTAATCCTTCACTCTGTGTAAGGTGCATGGAAATAGAGGCAGCCTTGACCATCCATGTCTAACTCTATACCTAAAGTCAAGATGTCCTAATAGCAAAACTGTGGCAGGACATGCTGGGCTGGTAGTTCCACAGCAGACTGGAGGGCCACATGTTAAATACCCCTGGTCTAGAGTATAGAACAACACATGTGTGTATGAATGCTGTTTTTATATTTGAGTGTATGTAGAGGTATAGTAGGAGCACATCTGCAGTGTCTAAGGACTCAGATATGCTCCAGAATCTACCTTGCCAGAACCTGAAGGCTACTCTGTCTGACTTCTGAACACTGTGGTTTCCTGGTCAGTGATAATTTGATACATTACCCATATATGTGTACACTTATCTGCTTGTGCAACGAACTCTGAGATGTCTCCTAAAATCTGGAATATTATAACTCTAATCTCTAAGGGGCCTATTCATCATTGGAGGCCGTATGGTCCCCGATGATTATGTTATCATCTCGCTGCGAGGGATACTTAAGTATCCAACTCGCAGCGGAGGAAACTTGACACCGGAGCAATTCATCATTGCTACGGTGCGGAGACAGCTGCTCCGAAAAGCAGCTGTCCCCTCAGTTAGTATTGCAGCTACAGAAGTAGCTGCATTATTTACCTCCTCCCCGTCGGCGCGGCTACGAGGTCACATGCGCACAGCCGCCGGGGAGGTAGTGAGGAGGCGGCGGAGGGATCCACTTGGATCCCTCTTCACATCCCCAGAACTCCTTTCCATAGGAAGGAGCAGGGATCCGAGAACAAGCACTGTCTGAAGATGGCGCTTGATCTTGCAGGCAAACTCTGAAAACTTTCAGTTTTCGGAGTTTGCTGAAAATCAGGTGGTTCTACCGTATCCCTGATGATGAATGTCCCACAAACTAAAATATAAGGAAACTAGCATTTCTGCATGGTTACCGGGCCATTTATCGATGACGAATAGGCCTCTAAATCACTACATAATACAGTATTTATAAAGGATTTGTATATCATTGAGGTCTGCAGAATATACACTCCTATAAATATGTAATATACAGTAGTTATATGAATGCACATACAGTAACAGTATGTATATATACAATTATTTTATCTAGACTTGCAGCTATACAACGTTACCCAACATAAAGTTGATACATACCTCCCAGGTCTGCCGAGTCTCATGTGTGGCTAGTTGATCATGCTAATAGACAGTCTTTTTCTTGTCAATGGGAACTTTGTATTGCCCCATAAACAAATTGTACAGACAGGAGGTATGTACATATGCTATCACACTATTTTCCTAGTGTGGTACTTGATTAGAGTCTACAATATTTAAGAAAGACAAAACACAGAACTAAATAAAACAGACTGGATTACAGCAATAACAATTTGTGATTTTTCTTTTAGGAATGATCCATTAAGCTTTTTCCTCCTATTAATGGAGTGTATGCTTAGATACAACACATAACAATATTGCTATTTTCTTTAGTTCCCAGTGGCCCACCCTCTGCAACTATATCAGCTTCTGCCAACAAGGTTCGGAGTGGAGGCGACTTCAGCATATTCTGCACTGTCCTGGGGGAGCCAGATGTAGAAGTAGAGTTTATGTGGATCTACCCTGGACAACAAGTAAGCTGCTGAACATAGATGTGTATGGGAAGTTCCAATGAGGCTTTCTATGCACAAAATTATTTCATTATAATGTTAGACAATCAAAACTGAGGTACAGTGCTGGTGTGGGTTGTGGATTAACAGATAGACAGTAAAACAGTGTCAATAGTGTCTAGATAGACACCAGATGTTAGACAGTCAATAGATTGACTGGGACAAAAGGTCGACAAATGCAAAGGGTCAACATGTAAGAATGTCAACAGGTACAAATGGTCGACAGTGTCAAAATGGTCGCCGTGATTTTTTAAAATGTTTTCTAGCCTTAATCTTCACCCTAACCCTAACTGTCCCTTCTAGTGCCTAACCGTCTGGTAAGTGCCTAACCCTAACCGTCTGGATAAGTGTCTAACCCTAAAACACAAAAAAAAAGCATGTGTCAACCATTTATGTATTTGACACTGTCAACAATTTGTACATGTCGAACTTCTTTCAGAACAGCCTTTAGTGCGTTGACCTTTTGTCCTAGTCGACCTATTGACGGTCTAACATCTGGTTTCTATCTAGACATTGTTGACCTTTTACTGTCTATCTATAGTCTGGAACCCACTGGTATGATCTACAGGTTGCTGAGGATCACACAATACAACATGGAGTAAACCATGTAATATGGAGTAATGTGTATTACCGTGACGTCCAAGATCTGAAAATCTGACCAAAATACATGAAAACGGAAGGGAATGGGATAAAGTAAACAAATCCGATTTATTTTTGTTTTTAAATAGAGAGACAATCAATACACGTCTAGCATAAACTTCACTAATAAGACTTTATGGTAATAGAAATCCCCCTCCCCGTTGTATTGTGAAGACGAGAGATATCCGTCCTTCGAAATACACAGTCCCATTTTATCCTACTATCTTTTGCAACAATTTGACAAACCTATTCCTCACTATACAAAAACAGTGACCTGGCTGCTGCCGACACTTACCTGTTCCTTACCCTTATGTCATTTGGTCATGATTTAGGGCTTCATTTATCAACTAGTTTTATCATTTACAACGAGCGTCACGACCAAGGTTTAATCGGCATGGTGGTCGAGGTTGCTGTGGCAGGGGGCGTCTGGCGGTGGCGCTGGTGTTTGGCGAGGGGCATTGGCTGCGCATGGTTCTGTGCGGGCACATTGTCACTCTGGGCTGGTGAGGCCTGGCGGTGTTTCTGTTCCGCCCGGCATGCTCGCCGCCATCTTGCCTCCGGCCATGTGATTCAGTTGTCCAATCCTGGTGGGTCATGTGCTCTCTCCGGCCAGTCATGGTGCAGCACTTGGTATTTAGGGAGGTCCAGAGCCTTTCTTCATTGCCAGTGCAAAATGTTTCTCAGCGACAGCTGAGAGAGAGAGTTCCTGTGCTCGTTACCTGCCTCCTTGGAAACGCTACCTAGTCTGCTTACTTTGGCTGCTCCAACCGCTGGACATACCTGCACCCTCCATTTACCTTTCTCCTGCCTGAGTACCTGAGTCTGCTGTCACCCTGCACCTTGCCTCCACTTACACTCTGCTGCATTATATCTCCTCTGTCTGCATATCATTTCAGCTCACCATACCTGCATACTGGACTGTTCCCTGCCTGTCACTATCTGGACATTCTCCCATTTGCTTCACTACAGTTCCCAAGTGCACTTTAGTGCTTAGCCTGGACTTTTACTTTTGCCATATTCATGTCTACTAAACCACTCATTAAAAGTTCCACATTTTCATTTAAATCTGCTTCTGTGTCTATCACCACCCCGTGTCCACAACAAAACCAGAACCTCACAACGAGTGATAAAACTTATTGCGTATGATAAATGGTGCTTCAGCCAATCAGCTCCCAACTGTCATTTTTTTTTTTTTTATCATCAATAATATTTATTGAAAATATTTATAGTTATGGGGTACAAAAAAAAGAAAGGGAGGGCAGGGAGGGGATGTACAAAATGAGAAATTATAATACACATTCCACTATACACACATAGTAAAATAACAAAATGTAAACACATTAAAGGCTAATATATTCATACACTAATAGAAGTAGTAAAAAATAGCAATCAGCCAGAGGCATCAGACTCATTTAAGCTAAACTGTAAAGGGTCGGACACTTTATTTACGAGAGAACTCTTCTAAACAGTACATATGAAATGAAGGACATGAGCAAAAAACATGACCAACCTCACCACAATTACACAAACAAAATTTAGTGTAAAATAGACAAAATGTATATGTAATCTATCAGGAGTAAGGTATAATCTTATTCAGTAGTTTGACATGCATTTCCGTATGATTCAAACAGCAAGACATATGACAGGACATGGAATAGACCATTTCCCATTGTGGATTGGAAAATGGGTGATCCAAATCCGACTCCCATCTCAACTGGGCAGATGATTTAACAGGTGGCCACAACCCCAGGAGTTATTTGTACGGAAAAGAAATACTCCCCCTAACCCTCGTTAAATACGTTAACAGGTCAGTTGGCGGAGTTTGTAGTATGTCACAAGAACGTATCATACTATTGAACCAATGTTGGATCTGAAGATAATGAAAAATGTCTGTAGGGGGAGACAGAGTAACAGGATTGTAAATGATGAAATGTAAGAATAACACCACCCTCCTAGGGTTTGTATGCACCTACGACACCAGAGAGATACATTGAGATTAGGGATCAGTTTAGCCACTGCCCTAAGTAAGAGGACATGTGTTGGTAGAGAAAACAATGGGATTCGGGAGCCCAATCTATCCCAGACCTTCAGCAAGGCTCTCATAGAAGGCAATAACAAAGAAATAGGACGGCGTGGGAGTCTAGGGGTCCATACTCTATTGGGAATCCAGAGCAATAAGTTTGTTCAAGAGGGGCCTAACAAATCTCAAAAGGTTGATGGAACCAGTCCTTAAGATGTGCTAATAACCATGCCTCTTGGTATAGGGCTAAATCTGGCAACGCTAATCCGCCATGTTCTTTTGGAAGAATCATGTGGGACAGTGTAAATTTGGAGGACAGTTTTTCCAGAGATCATGGGATTAGATAAAGTGACATTTATCAATGTGTTTATTGGGGAACAATAAGGGGATAGTACAGAAGAGATACATAAGTTTAGGGAGAAGGGTCAATTTAAACCCTGCCAAACGTCCCAACCACGAGCTCTCATATGAAGACCAGGATCTAGTGAAACTCGCTAGAGCCTCAATTAGAGGAGCAAGATTAATACCAAATATAGATGAAGAGACGGGGGGATATGTAAACCGAGCTATTGAATAGAAGAAGTTTGCCAATTAGAAGAAAAACGAGGGCGCAGAGTAGAGATAACAGAGTTGTGAAGATTAATGGACAAAGCATCAGTTTTGGTCATATTTAATTTGTAATAAGAGGCCGCGCTATGTATGTACAGTATCTAAAAACGTATGTGAGTGGGGCAATGAAAACAGAGGATTCGAAACAAAAAGGAGGATGTGATCCGCAAAAAGTAAGTGCTTATGCGTCGTATTCCTCACCACAACCCCGGGAAAGTGAACATCTGCTCGTAATTTGACAGACAGGGGCTCAATAACTAAGACAAATATAAAGGGAGAAAGGGGACACCCCTGACGTGTACCTAGTGATAGGGAACGTATCCATAAGGAAGCCATTACTAAACACCTTTGCAGAGAGGTCACTATATAAGGCTAAAATTGAGGATATGTGGTCACAAAATCCAATTATGGAAAGAACCATATGCATATACAGCCAGTACAGCCAGTCAAGAAACAGCAAAAGCAAGCCAGAATCAGAAGTATTAATAAAATCAATGAAATCAAACACCCTGAAAGTATTGTCGGACGCCTGTCTGCTGGATACGAACCCAACCTGATCTTTATGAATTACTGTAGGGAAGGGAGTAAAGGGTAATACGGTTGGTGATTAACTTGGCATATAATTTAACATCTCCATTTAAAAGTGCAATAGGCCGATCATTTTGGCAGTGGGCACGATCTTTCCTGGGCTTAGTAAGGGTTATAGTTTGAGCCTCTAACATTTCTGCAGGTAAGGTCCCCAACTCCGACACCTTATTAAACACAGTAGTCAACGAAGGAACCAAATGGTCTGGAAACATCATGAAGAAATCGTTAATAAAACAGTCAGGACCAGGGGCCTTCCCCCAAGGGAAGGATCGAATAGCGGACTCTATTTCCAAAGTGGTTCATGGAGCATTCAGATCCGACAGTTGGTCCATGGTTAAAGAAGGAAAGTCAATGTATGACAGGAAGGAATCAATAGATGGGACTGAAGGTTGAGGGCTAGAAGAAACCAAAGACAAATTATGCAGTTGCGAATAATAATTGGTGAACTGGTTGGCAATGTCAGTAGGATTAGAAATATTAATATCCGATGGGGAAAGAATAGGTTTGATTTTATTCATAGTTTGCTGCGTCCGAAGTCTACGAGCCAAAAGTCTACCAGCTCTATTACCCGCTAAATAAAACCTCTCGTGCAGCCTGTTCAGAGCAGCTTGAGTACGAGCCACAAGAAGTTTCTGAAGTTGGCTCCTTATGGCAGAGAGCTCTTTGCGAAGGTCTCTAGAGGGCTTCAATTTATTACGATCCTCCACTTCTTTAAGCTTAAGTCGAGGAGGCATACAATGCTGGGATAGGTTCCAAAATCATAGTAATCATAGTAATCATAGTAAAGAGACATGGTGAGATCATGTAATAGGTAGTATGTCCAAGGACCCCGAATATTGTAAAGTCCACTTGTCAGTCAATATTAAATCTATACAAGAAATAGAGTTGTGGACTGTCGTAAAAATTTTATAATCCCACCCAGTTGGATTCCTCACATGTCATACATCATACAGGTCAAATTCTGCCAAAAGGAAGTGGAAAGCAAGGGAGGGGTCAGACATAAGGAGCATTAGAAGGTGAACAAGATTTATCTAATTTAGGATCTAAAACCAAATTAAAATCGCCCAATAGTATAAGAGAACCCCACCTGACTTTCGGAATGGCTAAACACACTTTTCTAATGAACTGGACCTGATTTGAGTTGGGAGCATATATAGAAACAAAAGTCACCCATTTAACATCTAAGCGACCCAGAAGAATAATAAAACGTCCATTGTTATCTGCCACATGTGAGTGCAACACGAAAGGAACAGAGTTCCGAAAAAAATGGCCCCCCGATTAAGTTTAAAATGGCCATAAATAGCCCAGTGGGTATCTACGATCTTTAAACGCAGATGGGCTCCTAGAGGAAAAATGTGTTTCTTGTAAAACAACCACATCCGCCTTCGGTTTAGAAAATGTGGATAGTGCTAATCTGTAGTTAATAGGGGAAATTAAACCTTTAACATTCAAATACGCACCACTTAACCTAAACCAGAGTGAAACAGAGGCAAAATAATTTGTGGAAAATATGACACAAATAGTACAGATAACACACTGTGTGACTCATCAAAGCATCCCTAAGGAAGGGCAAAGAGGTGGGAGAGGGAAAAAAAAACAAGAAATAAAACCCCAAAATGACCTGGTATATTGGGGGCAGCATGGTTACTGCAAGGGAATTAAAGGTGCAGTAACAATAAAGTGGGGATAATGACATTAACGTCACCGCCCATGTTCTAGGAGAATGTCAAACTCTAAAATAGTCTAATCAATATACCTTATCTAACAGGTAAACAATTAATAAATAACAGTATGCAAAGAAAAAAATTACAAAAATAGACAGTTATGGAAAAATACACAAAAAAGTTACACATAAACCACAACTTAACTCACATTTCATAAACTCAGTCCTTAGGCACTCTCAGGGACTAGTCCTATGGAGGGCATACTGCTCGACAAAATATAAAAGAATATCAAAATGGCAAGCATAAAAATTACTTAAAGGAAGTAACCGGGCACCACGCCAGCACTAAATAGTAAAAAAAAAATCCCAAATGAGAAGGCCGCGGCACACCGCCCGAGAGAAATGCCACTGCTCTCAAAGGAAAACAATTAGAATAAAAAAGAAACGGTGTGGTGCTGCAGACACAATAGCACTAATCCTCAGTATAATCAATACAATATGTACTGCATAGAATATGTCAAATTTTACATTAGAAAGTGTACTTTTACTATCCAACAATAAAATTGCTATGAATGGTACAATATAGGAAGAATAATAAGGTAATTTATATATCGATTATATAAAAACACAAATGACAGCAGTGCTCACCATACATTAAATACATTCCAGTCCACAATGTTAGTGAAGGAAAGTCCTCAGCTGAAGTGAACCAACAATTAGGCACACTTCTGAAAAAGTGTCATCCACACTCAGCAGAGTGTACAAGACAACTAGCATGTAGCAAGAAGTGGTTTTAGATAATTGCAATTATGTTAGGCTCACCAGATCAAGTGTATCTGACTAAAATGGAAGGTATATGGCTGTACCAGATGGTGTAGTAAATTGTAAGGCACAATAAAAGCACCAAGTGTATAGGTCCTGGTGGATAGGCTGCAACGGGTATATAACCGGCAGCGCAGTGGGGACTGCTGCTCCTGCCAGCAGTGAAATAGCTGGGTTTTATCCGGACTAACAGCCAGCCAAATCACCGGCTCTGATGTAAAAGCCGGTGATGTAATGGGTGCTGGTATGTAAAAGTCTTAGCCAAAACCTGGAGCTTGGCTTTGGCTGCAGCGTGGCACATCCTTATCAACTGACCTCTGGTGAATTGTGCACAGGATCCAACATACAGTCGTACCATAAGCAAAAGGCGAGGGCAACTACAGACAGCATTAACTAGTCCTTAATGCATTTCACAGCGTCCTGCGGCTTTCACAATAGGCAGAAGTAGCTAACTCCACAATGGGACACGTATAAGTACTGCCAGTGCCGTTCCTAGGGTCTGGGGCTCCCAATGCGAACAGTCAAAATGCACCCCCCCCATGCCTTTGGTATGGCATTTAAAGGAGTCACCTTGTGTCACACACCCGTTTTTAGTCACGCTGGGGGCAAACCTAGCACATTGAAAATGCAATCCAGATCCACATAAAATACACAAAAACCAGATTCACAAAAAGACACTTCCACATAAAATACATTGAAAAAGCAAGAGTCACATAATACACAGTGCAGCCCCTTCCCTTGCCATTCCAGCCCACATTCATGTGTTATTGCAGCCTCCGCCAGGTCACTCCCACCACCCCCGTGAGTTATTTCAACTGCCCAACTCTACCCCCATCAGCATGAAAGCAGGCATCATCCCACCAGCTCTCAGGCTGCGGGGGGCATAATGGGCTCTCAGGCAATAGTGCCCATTATTAAATAAACAAAACATAAAATGAATCCTAGCCCGGCCAAGCTTTAACTAGACAGAAAGCTCCCTCACTAACAGAACACTAAAATAAGTTCACGTCCACAGTACCTTCTGGTTTGTAGCAAACAGTGTCTCAGAGCAAGCTAACCTGCGGGCCTGCTCTCCCAGGTATGAGACACTCAGCTATGACAAAACCCAGCTTATCTGAGCCACTTTCAGGTGCAAGCCCTAACGAGCCACTACCAGGCTGAAAGGCCCAACACCTGGAGTGGCCTGTGGATAGAGCCCTCCCTCTCCTCACATCCACACCCCCAGGACCCATTCCGGCTTTTCACAAAAGCCGACATTTGTAGTCTGCTTTGTCCAACAGACTTCTCCTGGGGGTTTTAAAACACATAGGACAGGAATCTGGGACAGATATAGATGCCATTCCATACTTCTCCACTGCTTCTATCACAATATGCATATAATAGTGATATTAATTCCCTTAATTTATTCCTATATTGTACTGTTCATAGCAATTTTATTGTTGGATAATACCAGTACACTTTCTAGTTTAACATTTGACATATTACATAAAAGACCATTCAGGTCTAGGTGAAGATTGTTTCCGAGTTGCGTTGGGAATCTTGATAGATATGTTCCCATTCTGACAGAAGTTTGACCCCAGCTTCCAATTTGGAGACCACATCCGAGGATCCATCATGAGAAAGAAAGTGAAGGGCCAAAGTGATGGGAGCCAGAAGCCTGCGTTTAGAGATAGTTATTGCCAAAAGTCTTGAAAAAGCTGCAGATCTCTAGAGTCTCCCCAATAGACCTAGCGGCTTGGAGGATACATTCCTTAATCAGAAAGAAATTAAGTCGAAGAAGAGTATCTGTGACTGTGAATTTGGTTGATGAGAAGGTCTTTGTCATCTGCATTAGGGAGTAATTTGCGAAAGAGTGACATAGCATAGTCTTCCATCTCTGAGTTAGAGACAGAGGGCCTGATTCAGCAAGGAATGCAGTTGCCTATGCTCACGCATTCGGTTGATTGTAGTGCACTGCGCATGCGTATGCATTGAAGTGCGCGAACTAGCCACTGCGATCGGGACAGCGATCGCAGAGCATATGCAGACCCATGGCAGAGTGATTGACAGGAAGTGCCGTTTGTAGATGTAATGGGTGGTTGGGTGAACGCAGACGCGCCAGTGCATTTCAACACCGTTGCATGGGTGTGCATAAATTAGCCACTGCAATACCAGATGGAGCCTGAGGCATCATAGCATGCTATGAAGTAAGCAATTCCTGAGTAACGTCTGGGCTTCATTAACTGTCCGATGTTACTGATTGTTTCTATATGTTGGCCAAGTATACGGATGTGAGTAAGGGGAGGTGAACGTCCTTATGTCAGGCTGCAATCGCAATGCGAATGCAAACATTTACATGTCAGCGCTGATATTAGCAACTGCGTTGCCTGCGTATAAGCAGAAAGCGATCCATGCTGAATCAGACCCAGAGTCCGGTATGCCCGAAATGTAATAGTGTTTCTTCTATAACGATCCACCAAATCCGCTATCTTACCTTTAAGTGCCTCCAGTTCAGACTGTTGGTGATCATGCATGGAAATAAGACTTATGGGAGGTCACCAATTCTTTCAGTTTGTGTTCCAAATGATCCCAATGACCGAAAAGTTCTGATTTGACCTCCTGGATAGCTGCTGTTAAATCCAGAGTGAGGTCTGTCTTGAAAGAACATGACACAAAGTCTTGCATGTCAATGGAGCATTGGAGTTTGGGTCCAGACCAGAATCAAACAGAAAATACTACCGGAGGAGGGAGAGAAACTTTAGCTCTTTTCCGTGGCACATTGAGACGGATATAGGAAATATTGCATTGGAAAACACAAGATATATTGCACACCGTCAACCAGGCTTTCAGCAGGAAGGAATAAATTGAGTCGGTTATGCAGGCATATAGTGATTAGACGATATACAATAAGAACATGGGCGGAGAAATAATGGCAATGGCGGATCACATCTGCCTTAGAGAAATATTACACACTGGAAGTAGCAAAAAGAAAACCATCAGCCGTATTTCAGGTATGTGTGATTCCCACATTAGAGCCTGCCATCAGGAAATTATAGAGCCCAGAGGTGATGACAAGCTAATAGAATCTGCTTAAGCAGCTTCATGAGTAACCGTATGTAGGGATGGAGTACCAAGATGGCTGCCAGAATATAGGAGCTTGATAATAGGTGGCCGTCTAGAACTTAAATGTCCCCTTCCAATGCAGCAGGCCCATACAGGAGAGCCAATATGTGGGGAGGGTGGCTGGAGACTGTCTGGAATGGCAGGAGGGTAACACCTTCCTCACAAGCAGGGCAGGGGGGCTCTCTCAGGCATAGCTGACACACCAAACCCTTGGCGATGGAAACCAGCTGCTCCTTGGACAGAACAGGAGCCACAGAGCAGTCCCCACAGAGAAGTGCCAAGCAGGCTAGGCATCCAAGGCTGATGGAAGGCAGCAGGGGCAACGAGGAGGCGGTAGAGCAGCCACAGTACTTGAGACCGCGGCATCAGGCCTACCAGCGGGTCGGAGCTCAGAAGTCCTGCTCAGGTACTCTGCGGCACTTGACAGGCGGTACAGCTGTGGCAGGGGACCAGGACACCTCCAGAAGGCAAAAGGGGGAAGCTGAGGCACCAGACAAGAGGCAGCACTTCCCTAACGGCGCCAGGAGCTACCGCAAGATGCGACCCATCTCAATGGGGGTCAGGCCACCCAAACTGTAATTTTTCCAACAGATGACAGATGGGAGCTGATTGGCTGGAGCACCGTTATCAAACGCAACGAGTTTTATCACTCGTTGTGAATGATAAATTAGGCCCTTAGTGGTGTAAAATGGAAGGCGACAGCTCACTGGTCCAAGGGAAAGGACCCTTACAATCTGTCTTTTCACCTCAATAGGAGGATATTGTGTTTAACACTCCCAAAATATCAAAAGTCTTGTTTATTTGTATGTAGCTTACGTGTTACATGACTCAGCTCACACCACTGAAGAGTACAGCCTTCTCTTCCATTCACTTCAAAACAATGAAAGCAACAGTTTCATGTCTCCCACAGTTCTTGGCCCCAGATAGCAGCCTGATTCTATTGTAGTCAGTCATGGACACTGCACATATAACAAGTGACATTGGCTATAGCACCTGACTGATATATTATAGCCATATACAAAGCACCAGAATAGTCGAGCACTGCTGTACAATGGCACATTTTTGCAATACAAGTTTAAACAGGATGTGCAGCACAACCTTTCTTGGATTTACAATACAGTATATCTGTTTAATAGCACACACCCAAAAGAATTCTGTCATCCATGACTGTCCTTTCCACTTATTGTGTTCTGACCTCTGGTGACCCACCTTCCTTTCAAGCACAGAGGCCGCTGTGTTCCGGCTGCACATGAGAACCTGGGGTGGGAGAGTGTGAGATCCGTCTCACTCTGTTGGTATTGGCAGTGAGAGGTTTGATCATAGCTTCTATTTGTGATAAAGCTGAATTGGACATTAGATGGTCAGGAGCAGGGCTCGTTCCTGCAGCACTCTGGTTAGCTGCTCATTTCAGACTGAACATGTACATTACAGGCTCTGCTAGTACTAAATGTCCTAGTATTAGCAGTTATATGAAAATATTTCTGTGGTAAGGTAAGAGCACACCTATTTCTTTTCTCATTCATGAGGAACTTAGTTATCCCATACCCATATAATGTAGTGTGACTCACTCAGAATGAGCTGTTTTTAGCCGCTTTTTCAAACTATACCATTTATTTCCATTATTAACTCACTTCAAAGTTGTCAAAATGATGAGTAATACATAAGGTGTTCTAACAAATCCTGGCTCAATTATCAGTTTACTCAATTTAAGTAGTTCATCATAGACCATCTTGCATGGATTTGAGGAGAATCAAAAGTAAACAGCTCCCTCTGGTGGCCTATTTACTTCTGTTCAAAAATCAGTATTCTAACTGAAATATTGTTGTATTGTCACCCGTCAATCTCACTCATCAATTCTTATTAAGTTTCTAATCCCTCCTTACCCATCATGCAGCAGTTCTAATGCTCGTACTTGTTTGATTATGTCCTAAAGAGGAATAGAGCGATTGTTCTGTGTGTTTTTTTTTTAATTCCCAAAATGTTGTTTTCTTATGATAAAGTAGTTACCACCCCCCCCCCCCCCCTCCCCTAGCAGGGCATGTTGGCGGCTTTTCTGCCCAGCACCCATGTCTGCTCCAGACAGTGTGCAGTCATTGAGATAAGGGCTGACAGGGAGGAAACCATGCACTGATAGGAAGGATTAGCCCTGCTCAATTAGAGTCCAGTGAGTCACTTGTCATTCAGGAACAGGACAGGACAGATAATCGGCACAGCTGCACCAGATGTTGTTTAGAAGCTGCCAGAGTTTCCCAATTATCTATGTATGATTGTGTTTGACAAGAACAGGCTGTATTTTGTAGAATACATTTTTTTATTTTTATGGATAACATAACTAATCTGTAGTCATTTATTTTAAAATATGATTGTTGCTGGAGCAAACGGGTCTCAATGACCACCTCACTTCCAAGGAGAAGATAAGAAAATTATCATAGCGATTAGCTTGGCATATATCACACAAGTCTCTCTCTCTGGACTTTGGAAAAAAATGTTTTGGATGGTTTATGATCCACCTCCTTGAACCAATCCTATTTAAATATAGTGCTGCTATTTAAGCTAAATGTTTTTATTAATATAAAATTTGCAACATTGGTTTCTCTATATATTTATGTATGTATTATTAGTTGTTATTGTGATTTTATTTGACCGGTCAATGTATTATAATTTATTAGTTATTAAAACTGTTTATAGCCAATTTGTGAGGTGTATGAATCATTTCATGCCGCTCCCCTTTCTATATATATATTATCAAGCGCAGAGGTCTATTTCTAAATTTGTGTTATACCCGTTTATAAGGTTATTTTATGTGCAACAAGCAGCACATTTTTTCCTCTTTGCTGCTGGATCTGACAGCATGATATTATTATATACATATCAGTGCTGGGCTTCCTTTTTTCTTTTAATTGAAAAAAATTGCAGTAAAGTCCCAGTTTTACCACACACACAAAAAAAAAAAGGTAGTGTGCAATTGAATTACCCCTTTTGAATATTAAGGGGTAGATATGTATCAAAGCTTGTAGTGCGATAAAGTACCAACCAAACAGCGTCTAACTGCTATTCTGTATTCAAAAAATTTATTTAGGAGCTGATTGGTTGGTACTTTATCTCTCTCCAAGCTGTACTATCTCTACCCCTTTGTCACCAGCTTCCATTGAGCCAACCAATTGCCAAGTTCCCAGGAAGCCTGGTTTTCTTGCGAGTCACCTTTTCTCATTGCAAATCTTTAATTCACAATCTGTATGATCACAAAAGTCAGACTCCTAATGCATCAAGTTTAAGAAAATCAGTGAGAATAAGGCAATGTTAAACTAAATTGCTTTATAGACAAACTATCATGGTCAGTAATGAAACAGCTAGGTCTTTTATAAGAAATGCATTGAGAGTTGTTTAATAAAATTGTTGAACAAGTAACTAGCAATTATGTTGTCCATAGCAACCAGACATTTACTTTTATTGCGTACGGTACTAGACAAATTACTGCCGACTTACATATTTGCATTTTTTATGTTATTAAACTGTAATCAAACAAATAAGTTGTGTGTGTTTTACTAAGCGTTGTTATATGCCTGCAGGCAGTCCGATGCATTGGAAAAGCAAAATGCACGGAAAAGTGAAGTTCTAAAAAAAAACATGGTTCCTAGTAAGATAATGATTTCGGCCATAACAGATTGAGGTCTTTCATGCAGTCATAAATGTTTCTAGATAATCTGATGCTTTTAACCACAAACACATGGAAATGGCACAAGTAGTAGCCCAAGCACGCTACCGCAACATAACAGGAAAAATGCAGAGGGGTAAGGAAATATTAGAAACTATGGTCAGAGCCATTTTGATGCATTTTAGAAATGTAAGAAAAACATTTTAAACACAAACCAGTACTGCCATAAACTGATAATTATCCCAACTGCAATAAACTGGAAATTATGTTTAAAAACACAAAAACAAAATCGTGACTGGGAAAGGGACTGGGGCCCACCTAAGGGCAATGAAATGTGGAGTAGAATCAGAATAAAGTAGCCAAGGTACCCCATTACCCCTATATTATATACAAAATCTATATCACATGGCATCTTCTTCCCACTAGATGTCCATCTTCTGGTAGGGTTGTAGACACAAAAGAGATGTCATCCACATATGGGGGATTTGTCACAAACTCTCAGAAGTTTGGGTGAAAGGTCATACAACACTTAAAAACAAATATTTTTTATATTGTAAATTGTCAGCTGTCTCCATGGCCTACACTTTCATGTTTTCCAATCTCTGGTTTTGTGGCATAATCTGCAGTAGTATCTCCTATTTCAAATCAACTAAACCATCCATCACCACCAGCAATCTAAAGCTGGCCATCCACTATACAATTTTCTGTTAGATATCTGTCCAATCTGGCTGGCTGGAATGAAAACCTGGCAATGTATGGGAGCAAATGACAATCGTCCATTTGCTCACAAACACTGGAAAATAGCCAAAAATGGTTGTTCAGACAAATTGGTTAAAACACACAAATATAACCAATTTGAACAATTTTTGTTGTCCTTTTTTCAGTGTTTAAAACCATATGATCGACTGTCATTTGCTCCCATACATTTCCAGGTTTTCATTCCAACCAGCCAGATTGGAGAGATAATTGTAACGTTTGATACTTTTTTTTTCTATGTACTAGGAGTGTGGTTTGCATTGATTGTAACATGTATGTATGTATGTATAAATATCTCCGTGCTAGATTCTCTTTTCATTGCTCTATTTGGACATTGTTTATTGTCCCATCACTATTGACAACTGTACTCTTGTAATCTGAATAGAAAGTATAACATTTGTTTCATAGTTACTAATGTAAAATTATTTTACTTGTGTTAAATGTATTGCATTTACAGTATCTGCTTTTCTTAAGATTTGGTTTTCGTTTATTTATCCAACTCTGTTCCCACCATATTTTGTTTTCTTATCACAATCATTTTAATAAATGGTCTTCGTTATTAATATCAAGGTCAATCAAATACAGTATCTCTTTACATTAGATGACTGGGTTTAGCATATATCTTACCTTTTGGAAATGAAGCATTCCCTCCCTTCTTTATATTGTTTACCTTATATCTTTTTTTTTCCCCCAAAATATAAAACACAAAGTTTAACAGACATTTTTTTCTGTTTATTTTTTTGTTATTGTTGAAAATGGTTTCCATTATTATTGTATGTGTTGTTCATTTGTTGTAAGTGCAAAAAAAAGGAAAAACTACAAAAGAAAAACAAACCTTGTAATGGTTGCAGCTAACTGTACCTGGGGTAAATTGGGAACCAGTTACATAGAAAGCCTTCAGCTTTTGGTTGCATCCACTTTTCCAAACTAGGAAAACGCTCTAATTTTAACAGACGTTGTCTTATTAATTAATGCAGAACACATAAAATTTATGTCCTTTGTTACACTTATGAATTGTCTCAACTCTGAGATCAGAATATATTGTGATGTAAAATGTATTTACTCACTGTATATTTATTTTCTAACAGTATGGGAGGCCTGTGGATATTCAAGACTCCTGGAGGCTGGTTAGCCGCGGCATTGGATATACAACCAGAATCTCAAAGAGCATCATCACTGTGGAAGACTTTGAAACCATTGACGCTGGCTCCTATATTTGTAAAGCACAGAATCTCAGAGGACAGACGACACTTGCTACCAGAGTGGATAGATATTAAATGGACATTCCATTCCGGGCAAGAGTGCCTTAAGGGCAAAGCTTGCTAGATTCTACAGCGCTTAGAGAGGTTTCACATGTATATATTACAACCAAGACCGTTTCCATTTCATTCAAGCAGCCCGTGTTTACTAGGTAAGACGTACAAGCCTTCGAAATGTGTGGAACATATTGGACTGAGGAGATCCCTCATGATTACACTCATTCTTAGGCCTGGTTTCCCTTTACAATGAATGAATCATAATGATAGAAAATTCTGTATTCAAATACTTTATGTATAGTATTCCATGTAACCATGTTTCATATTAAAAAGCTAAATAAACACTTATTTTTCATTGTAGTTCTATTTAGCTTCTTTTTTTTTTTTTAAATAAAAAAAAAACCTCTTAATTAAGCCACACAGTATAAGAGAAATAACATACACAAAATAGCACAAAAATGGCATTTTAACAGCAATACATAGAACATTTTCCAAAGTATACAGAATAAATTCAACTTACATAACCAAATGGGAATACAAAGAAACCACAGCATCCTGGGAGGTGGTATATCACTAGATGCTAAACATTTTCATTTTATTAGATCAGAGGAATAGGAAAGCAAGAGAGAAAAAATTAAGGAAAGGGATGTGAGGGAGGCACTTGGCGCCGGATTCAAAGCTGAACTCAATGGCGATTACATATACGCAGATCGAGTGATTGTGTTTGCCATCGCGCATGCCTGCGACCGTATTGTGATTACGGACGCACAAAGGAATACATTGCAGGGTGAGTGACAGGTTGTCAGCGTTTGGGGGTGGCCAGAAAAACGCAGGCTTGTCTGTAGGCTAGAACGCCGTTATGGGCGTGCATAAATTAGCCACTGCGATTACATACACGGCATGAGGGACCTCTGCGTACGAGGAGAGCTGCAGAGTCTGCGGCTGGTCAGACCTGCCGCAAAGGCAAGAAGGCCGCTAGATGTGCGCCGATGTTAGTGATATTTACACAGATGAGTTGCCGCATGCAGGTGAGAAGACAGCAGTGGGCGTTATTTATGCTCAGGTGATCTGTGCAAACATTGTCAGGTTATAATCCTATGTACGCTTTGTCCATCTCTGAACCTGGCCCTCTATTCCAAAATATGCTTCAGGATTATAACCTGACAATCAAAGTTCAATGCAAGAGAACAGAAGAGTAAAAGGCCGACAGCAATGTGTTGTAAAAATAGCCGTTATAACTGTCCAAGCAGATACCGTGTAGTAGCTTTAAAAACTGTAAATATTTAATTTTGTTCATCTTTCAGTTGTGGGATGATGTAAGGTTCCTATTTCAGAGTTACTCATTCTACTCCTTCTCTATGTCTGACAGTGCTGCTCGTCTGTCAAAATATAGGAGGTCCAACAATTCTGTCTTGATGCAACAGAGTGTGTGGGGCGAGGGCGATATTCACTGGCTCATAACAACCTTTTGGGCTATAACAATATTAGTCAATAATGGCCAGGAGGAGCGCTCCATGCCTCAAAATGCATAAAGCATAAGGCTGCAGGTATACGTCCCAACTGTTCTGCTTCCGGTGGGACAGTCCCACCCGCGAGCCGCAGTGTCTCATGGTGGGGGAGGAGCACTGTCACAGCTGCTTTGAATAGATGGCGTGCGCCATACACACATCTGTGTTATTTTAGGGGTTATTACTGTAGGTGCAATTTGCAACCATTCACTAAGCAGATTGTAGTAGAATGTAGCTAAAAATAACTAAGATGTTGCCATCTTTGGGGGGGGGGTACAAGAGATAGTCAGTAATTAGACTATGTCTAGATAGACACCAGATGTTAGACAGTTAATAGTTAGACAAGGATAACGTTCGACACAGACAAGAGTCAGACACACTAAAGGTCAACAGGTACAAACTGTAGACATGAAAATGTTCGGCAAATTTTTTTTTAGCCCTAATCTTCACCCTAATACTCCCCTTGGTGCCTAACTCTAACCATCTAGGTAAGTGCCTAACCATAGGGGTCAATGCCTAACCGTCCAGTAAGTGCCTAACCCTAAGCTTAAAAAAAAAGAAATAAAATGTGTCAACAATTTTTTTTTTTTTTTGTTAGCCTTAATCTTCACCCTAGCCCTACCCTCCCCATGGTGCCTAACCCTAACCCTCCCTCCTGGTGCTTAACCACAACCGTCTGGGTAAGTGCCTAACCCAGTGGTTCCCAAACTCTGCGCCGCGGCACTCTGGGGTGCCTCGAGACACTTGCAGGGGTGCCTCAGCTTGGTGGTTCAGCACCAAATCACTTTATTTATGATCAATGTAATGTAAATATGTGAACAAACAGAAGCACAAACCTGTCCATCACCACATAACTGACCTTAAGGATGACAGGTCAGCACAATTTACTTCACTACATTTTTTTCCTGAATTTCTGAACAAACTTTTGGTTTAGGGGTGATATGAAAACAATTCTGATGCACTAGGGAGCGGCGATTCCAAAGAGTTTGGGAACCACTGGCCTAACCCTAAAAAAATAAAGTGTCGACCATTTTTGTGTCAATGATTTTCATGTCGAACTTTGACCCTGTCTACCTTTTGTACATGTCTAACTTTAGTGTGTCTGACTTTTGTCTGTGTCGAACTTTTATCCTTGTCTAACTATCAACTGTCTAACATCTGGTATCTATCTAGACATTGTCTAACTAATTACTGTCCATCTATAGTCAAACCCCTTTGGGGGGGAGGGCATAGAGAGACCTCCCATCTACGGAGAGTACCTCCAATGGGGGTCACGGCTTTCTGCTTGCACGCGCACGATCTCCTGCATTAGTACAATGGAATCTCGCATTAGCATATGGTAGTAGCTACCCGAAACTACAGCCACTGTATGTGCAACTCAGAATCCGTCCCTCTGTGTGCAAAAGAAACAAAAGGGCATCTACTGCTATGAAAGAGGGTTTAGCTTGAAGTATTTTTAAGTTCATACATGCATTCAGTTACAGCTTGTGCACTAGCATAGGTGTCTTTATCATGAGTGCAAGGTGTGCGGTGCACACACCACACACCCATAGGTAATTATACTTACCTCTCTGCCGATTCCCGAAGTGCTGCTCCACAGTGCTGCAGAGCAGCAAACACTCACTGGGAAAATGGCGGCGGCCATTTGCCAAGTGATCTGCGCATGCGCAGAAAAGATGTCCCCAAGAAAGTAGGCGCGGGTACCATTGTCCCGGAGACCCACGCATGCGCAGTAGATTCTGGCATGAAGCCAGAATCTACAGCGCTTAGAGCCACAGACGCTGACAGAGAGGAGGGGGCCCAAACTGAGGCTGCACACAGGCCCCCTCCTCTCTTAAAACGCCCATGTGCTTACATATTAGGAAATGGTCAGTTTCCATGGGATACAGTCTTCCATAGGTTTCACTCTCCTTACAAAAACACTGCTCACATCTATAGTAGGATCTGAGGTCCATGGATAAACTTCTCCTTCCACATGTTCCTATAGATCCATCGTTCCCCTTTTGCATGAAGACCGGCTGATTGGGCATTGGGTGATGGCAGAGATCCAATGAGATACCAGTAACACAGATGTTGGGATATAGAGACTCTCTCAGTTTGGGTTCGGTATATTTTGTCGACATACATTCATCATTCAGAATATCGACAAGGTCATAATGCTTGGCATGTCAACACTGACCACATCAAAATTCATCATGACGACACTTATGAGATGTCAACATGATTATAATGTAGGCAACACGTTCCTGGTGGTCTAGCAGTGACTGACCTGGTTTGGCTTGTCTGGTGGTCAGCTGACTGTTACTCCCGGAACTGAGTATCACTATCCCCTAATCCTCACCTAGTGCCTAATCCTAACCCCTCATCTGCCGCAGCCTAACTCTAACCCTCTGGTCCATGCAGAATGTCAACATTAAACAATGTCGACATTACTGTCGACACGATTATCCACATTATGATGGCTAACATTGTAAATGTTGACATGACTGCATCTTCACTTTCAACTGGAATGCTGACATAAGGCATACGTTACAAGGAGATTAGAGAATAGAAAGAATCTTTAAATGAGTTCAGTTGGGAGGTACAGTATGCATAAGTAATGTACAGAAACACAAAATACTTTGCATTACATTCAGGTGCTAGATCATAAAAAGAAAACTGCATTTAATACAAGTGAACAAAAGAAGAAAAAAATCAGTTATTAGTATTACCATGATCCTCCAACCAAAGCTTATCTTAGTGAGTTATGTATAAAGCATTTCCTACAGTTCTAACTATAAACTTTTCTCAACCTGTGATTCAAGCACTTAACATAGTAATGAAGGTAACTACAGTACACACCGCAAACAATGATGGTGTCTCACTCTGACCTCTACTGGCCTGGCCGTCTTCTAAAGCTCCATATAGACACATTACTGACAGCCATCTAGCTTCTCCTGTGCCTAGTGTGTCCCGTCTGGCAGGTGAGACAATGGTAGTTTCACTGCTCCATTGAGTGTGTGTGTGTATATAGTATCATATACGGATGTAGCCAGCCTCATCTTTGTCGTGATTTGCCCGCACTTGCACACGCATTGCGGCAAAGTGCAGCAATCACCCCATTGAAGTCTATGGTGTGTGCGTGCAAACGCAAGCAATGGACACGGTCGCGCCATCCATGCTGCAATGCGCTCGCATCGTGGGATGGATGAGCGTGGCTACCTCTGTATAAACTCTATATTACATATGTATTCAGCTTATCTCTATAGATCTATCACATTTATATTAAACTGAAACAAGGTTTTGAGTATAAAATATTTAACATATTTCTCCTTCCTGCAATTTAACATCACTGCAAAGTTTTACTCCCTGACTTACTGTAACCGGAGAAGCTTTACTCCAATATAAATCATTGACTGATACAAAACATAGACTGATCATCTAGCCAGAGAATAGAACAGTCTGTAATTTCACAGATATTCAATACAGTACATGTGTGATGTGGTCAGCTCATACTGTGTAAGGCCACTCACAATGTTATAGTCCCACGGGGCCATCTCAGAACACCCACCCCCATTGACATCTGGGTATCATCCTAATTAGAAAATAATCATTTCCAGCACCCAGGAACATTACATCTAAGCCTCAATCCAAAATGTACACATGACCATTTTCTCAGTCTATAAAAGATATCAAGTGTTGGCTGCGTACAACAAGCAGTAAGAGCAACATTTAGACGCAAGTTAGTTGAGTTACTTAAGACGTTGAAATACAGTTAAAAAAAAACAAAAAACGATGTCACTGAGCCTTAACGATACTGGATCAGAACCTCTATATACCCCTGCCTATACACCTTCTAAAATCCTACCTATAAACCTCTAAGAATGACGCTAATTTGCGTACGCAGTCATACAGTAAATAGAGGCTCCAGCCTTAGAACATGTGGTTCCAAAGCACAAAGTATTATTCAAGTAAAAGTACAGTCAGTTACACGCTATTGATCCAGACACAATTAGATGCAAAGGAAATATACAGAGCCAAGAACAGTATACATACGCAGCGCTTCTGGACCCGATGATAGGCATCAGCAAGAGACCCCTCGTCATTCAGCACGAAGACTAAGAACCCAGCGTTTGAGCACACATATTTATACCCCCCCAGAATAGACAGGACAATAGAGAAGTTTGTTGCTGATGTCATTGGTACCCAGGGGAGAAGCATCTGTTACAGAGCATTTAACAGGCTGGTTCAAATAGACTCTCCCAGCCTCTAACAGCTGGGGGTCTTTCCCCCCCCGCCCTCATGCTGCATCCTAACAGTTGTTCATGAAATATACATTTTGTTGCTTGTAGTCTCTGCGGTCCATAAGTTGAGAATGCATGATGCGATCTTCACACCGATAGTACAGGAATTCTGTTGAAAGAGTACGCATCAGTACGAAGCCAACCACGACTCTCCTAGTATATATAAAACCTTAGTTATCATATATCTTTATTTCTCAGCATTTAAACTAACTGAACCAACTTAAATCATATACTTTAAAGCTTATTAAACCTTATGTGTGAATATGTAATGTGTGAGTATTCGGGGTTTGATATAAGGACGCTAGTTAACTTGGGGCAGATGCGTGCACATAAAGCTAATAAAACAGCGGTTTCATACAAAGTCCTATGCATTCACTAATATGCAACAAGTTAACAGCGCAATTGTGCGTATTAATGTGTGTATGAGAAATGGGTTAAAGATGCAATGGCATGTTGCTAACAGTAATATCGCCACATGTACTAAAGTGTGTTTATCTAAAATGGCGCTTAGGCGGCCATTTGCAAAATGGCATCTTGTGATCTCATTTGCTAAAATGGCGTCTTGTGGCCAGTCGCAAGATGGCGTCGCTGCGATCCAATTTTTAACAGATCTTGTCTCAAACAACATGCTATCACAATCTGTTATCGGAATTTTATCTTAGGCTTACATTTACATACTATTTAGTGTTATTATGAGATGGCACAAGGTGGTTCTTAATCCATCAATAATGTGTCTCTGGGTGGGGACATAAAACTACTATTATACGCACACCGCGGATCTTGGAAGATCATGTGAAAGATGTGGGAATGCACCAGTCTTATAAAAGCAGTCTTGTAGGGGAATTGAGACTTTACATTACCTGAGGTGTTTTAAAAATAATATTTCAATAATACATTCTATGCATGTCTAAATATAATACATTAAATGATGGTATTTCCTAGCTCAGGGTTGTAACGCAGTTCTGTATTTACCTCGGTATTCATACTGGCTACCATCTAAATTTCATTATTTTGTTTTACTCGATTTTTACCTTTTCCACACTTCAATACAATAGGAACACACCGGACGCATATGCCAATTATTATGATGACAATTAGTATAAGGATCAAGTATTTACCTATGCTGGCGATCACTTCCTGGACCCATTCCCCTAGACCTGAGAACCATTTCACTGGGTTCAGCCATGACACCCATCCTCCTATCTTTTCCCCTACTTCAGCCACTGAAGCATTATGGTTCTTACGAAATTCCCATTTTAGCTGCAGAATTTCATCCATCTTCCGGTCTATCACCTCCTTGGGGTCGCTGGTATCATTGGTGACATAGGTGCAACATTTTACTCCAAATTGGGTGGCTAACATTACGCAATACCCTCCAGTAACAGCAGTTAAATAATTCAACACTAGCCTGTGTTGCACCAGTTCTTTCTTGTACGCTTGCAATTCTCTCCCTGTATACCTGAATGTGTCATCGTACATCTCGGTGATATTCTCTATCAATTTAGCAAGTTCCTGAATATATCTAAAATTTTATGTTCCCCGAGCGATCCTGGTGGGATCCAGTGCGACTAAAACTTGAAAGCCAGTTGTCTCACTAATTAACTGAGCGGCTTTATACACATCACCAGGTATCATATTTCTCTTGCCTCTGTGTTCATATTGCGTGTGAAGATATGGTGAGTTTTTATGTATACCAAGCATTTCAACATGTGTGAGGGTCATAACTTCGGGGACTACTCTTCCCAGGTAACACAAACCTTCGGAACTCGGGGAGAGCCATTTATACGCTTTTCTTCCACATACAAGATATACATTATCAGGGAGAACATAAGGGATGGCATGCATCATTATCATCAAGCACATTTCTCTTGCAAACAATCCTATTTCTGGGCCTTCCATCTGGTTCATGCAAGTCTCTGGCTGTATTATTTTAGCACAATAACCATCTGGCACCTTACCAATAATCTATTTGGTGGAACTCAGTGTATACCGGTACCTAAAATGTTTCCCACTAGATTTAATTGAGCGTAACAGATCATGGTTTATGGACTCATTATCAGCTCTTTGTGAGAAGGTCATCGTCTGGTTATTCCCCGTCACTTCCCAACTCCCGGGTTTATTGGGGTTGGTTATGTTTAAGCACAAAAGTGATCTATCTACTTGGAATTGATGGAGTTTGAAATGAGGTGGTTTGGATGAGAGAAATTTTCCATCCAAGGTTTTCCCTTTTTGCAATTCTAAAATTTCCGTGGTATTTAGCGGAAATTGCACCATCCCTACATTATGCTAGCCCTGTGGCACATGTGAACACACCCATCAATCAGTTTCATTTAACACTTTGCCTACCATGCTATGATAATCCTCTAGAAGATACCCACCCCAGTACGGATTATATTTAGGTTGGCACCGTTGGATACAGTTCTCATCAACTAGGGACCCACAAAGCTCACAAATACAGGAATATTCAGACGATAAACCTCCACACCTTCCCCGAGTATCCGGAATGACAGCTCTCTTAACTATAACAGTACTAAGATTGGTCAGACACCCCCCTGATTGGCATTGCACTCCTCCTGACTCCACTCCATCAGCACTGCCATCAGCTCCCATTTCCTCAACCGGTCCCCCATCACAGACACTGGATATCCCCGAACTGACCAGGATGGTGAACACTCTAAAAGAGAATACGAAAATGAACACTGCAGGCCTGTCCATTGTCACAACAAGATCTGCAAATTTCTCTCAGTTCAGGTATCTCTACAACCTGTTCAATCCTCCCGGAACAAGCTCACGATTGACAGGTCCACGCTATCAGCTTTGTCTCCGATTTGTTTCTCCACCGGTTGATTGACCTTTTTGCAGTGAGTGGAATGGAACCAGGTATCTCTCTCGGCCACCTTCAAAGATATAGTACTCGTCAGCAGCACCTGGTATGGACCTTCCCACCGATCAGTCAAACAACCTGAACGCAAGACATTTCTGATCATAACATATTCTCCTGGTTCAACATCATGACAGTTAGTTTCAGGCATATCATTAAACAACAATTTCAGTTTCTGCTGCTGTTGCTTTAACTGCTTAATCATTGATATAAGATACTTTACAGTTACCTCGTTGTCACCCTTCAAGTCTTCCTGTGGACTTATAATCAAATGAGGTTGTCTACCGAATAGTATTTCAAATGGGGACAAATTTAGAGGGGGTCTAGGAGTGGTTCTTATGCTATGTAGGACCAAAGGTAACGCTTCTGGCCATCCTAATCCAGTCTCTGCCATAATTTTACTTAATTTATTTTTAATAGTCCCGTTCATCCTCTCTACCTTGGCACTGGCTTGCGGTCGGTAGGGGGTATGAAGTCGGCTATTAATACCCATCAGCTTACACATATTTTGGAAAACATCACCTGTGAAATAAGTACCCCTGTCACTCTCGATGATTTTAGGGATACCCTACCTGCATACAAATTCCTGGACTATTTTCTTGGCAGTAAACGCAGCAGTATTAGTGGCTGCTGGGTAGGCCTCAACCCAGTTAGAAAATACATCGGTGCACACTAATACATACTTAAGGTTCCTGCAGGGTGGTAATTGGATGAAATCAATTTGTATCACCTGGAAAGGTCCATCAGTCGGTGGAATGTGGGGCGGTTCGGTAGGGATCGTTTTCCCTATGTTCTTCCTTAAGCAGGTCAGACAGGACATTGCTATCTTTTCTGCTTGTGAAGAAAAACCTGGTGCGCACCAGTATGCCCTCACCAACTTGCACATACCTTGTTTTCCCAGATGAGTCAGACTGTGTGCTGCCTCAGCCAGGCTGGGGTAATATGCCTTGGGGGCTACTGGTTTACCTTTTCCGTCCTTCCAAATGGATTTTTCCTGAATTGAACACAAATTTTGCATCTCAATTAATTTCAGCATATCAATTGTTTGGAAAGACAATTTTTTCAGTTGGGGAAAACATTTTCAACCCTGCTGCCCATTTTGCAGCTTCATCGGCCCTGTTGTTGCCTAGTGACACCGGGTCATCCTCACATGTATGGGCTTTACACTTAATTACTGCCACTGTTTTGGGCAGCTGGATTGCCTCTAAAAGATGTTTTATGTGTCGGGAGTGTGCAACTGGTGTGCCTGCTGCTGTCATAAAATTTCTCAGACGCCATAGAGCCCCAAAATCGTGCACCAACCCGAACGCATACCTCGAGTCAGTGTATATGTTAGCAGATTTGCCTGCTGCCAGTTCACACGCTCTAGTTAATGCTACTAACTCTGCCACCTGGGCAGAGTGAGGAGGACCAAGAGGTTTAGCTTCTATGATGTCTGTGTCATTTACAACAGCATAACCTGTACATAATTCACCTGTGTCTGTTTGTCTATGACAACTCCCATCCGTATAGAAAGTCACATAAACATTCTCTAAAGGTACGTCATGTATGTCAGGTCTAGCAGTAAAGGTCTGATTCAGATATGTCATACAATCGTGCGTATCATTACATCCGCTGAACTCACCTCCCGCCAGCAACTCGTCTCCCTCCACCCTTTGTACATCATGTTGTACATATGGTAAATAAGTTGCTGGATTCAGCGTGCTGCAAAGTTTAACAGTGAAGTTTGCGGGTGCGATTAGGGCTAATTCCCATTTGGTAAACCTAGCTGAAGAGACGTGTCTGGTTTGAGCTGAATTCAACAGAGCAGATACAGCATGGGGAGTGCAGACAATCATATCATGGCCCAGTACTACGTCCTCACTTTTACTCACCAATAGAGTGGTAGCTGCTACACTTCTTAAACAAGTGAGGAGTGATCTTGCTACCGTGTCCAATTGGGCACTGTAGTATGCTACAGGCCTACTGGCATAACCATGTTTTTGTGTAAGGACACCTGCAGCATAACCATCGGCTTCCGTACAATACAAATCAAAAGGTTTTTCATAATCAGGTATTCCCAATGCAGGAGCTTTTGTCAGGCTATCCTTAAGATTAAGGAAAGCCTGCTCTGATTCGTCCTGTGTGTATGACACGATTGGGCTTTGAGGAAGAGACTAATTCCTGTAAAGGCAAAGCCAAAATAGAAAAACCTGGGTTCCACATTCGGCAATATCCACACATTCCCAAGAAGGTACGAATTTGCTGTTGATTCTGCGGCAGTGCCATGTTTTGTATGGCCTGGATTCTATCATTTGTAAGATGTCGTAACCCCTGGGTTAGGCAGTGTCCCAAATATTTTACTGTGGATTGGCACGGCTGTAGCTTGTCCTTAGCCACCTTGTGTCCTGTATGCGAGAGATGAAGTAACAAAAGTTTAGTATTATTCAAACATGACATAAACGAGTCAGAACATAGCAATACATCGTCCACATATTGAATTAGAACAGATCCATTGGCAGGTTGAAAAGATTGTAAACAGTCGTGCAATGCCTGGGAGAAGATACTGGGGCTGTCTATGAAACCTTGGGGTAATCGTGTCCATGTATATTGCACACCTCTGTATGTAAATGCGAATAGGTACTGACAGTCAGGGTGGAGAGGCACAGAGAAGAAAGCAGAACAGAGGTCAATGACAGTGAAATGGGTTGCATTTGGTGGGATCTGCATTAGGATGACAGCTGGATTTGGCACTACAGGGAATTGGCTCTATAGTCCCTTGTTAACACCTCTAAGGTCTTGTACTAGCCTATAACCCCTCCCACCACTCTTCTTCACTGGAAAGATGGGACTGTTGGCTACACTGGCTGTACGAACTAAAATTCCCTGTTGCAATAATCGCTCAATTACTGGAAACACCCCTAATTCTACTTCCTGTTTTAGTGGGTATTGGGGAATTTTTGGAGCTTGCCTACCACTTTTTAGGTTTACCATTACAGGACTTACGTTTGCCATTAATCCAGTGTCCTGTCCATCCCTAGTCCAAAGGGAACCTGGAATTTGGGACAACATTTCATCTAACTGTGATGGAGTTTCATTTAAAACTGTAGAGTGATACATTATCCTTTGAGGAGTGTCTAACATATCCCGCACCTCGTATACCATTCTCTCTGGGATATCTAAAAATACACCATCAGGGGTGCAATATGTAACACATCCCATTTTACATAACAAGTCTCTCCCCAGCAAGTTAGTAGGGGTCGCAGCAGCCAGAAGAAAAGAATGCCTGGTATGCAACGGCCCAATAGTAACCTCTGTGGACTTTGTTAAAGGATAATGTTCCACTTCACCTGTTACACCCATTGTTGGTACTGTCTCGGTCACCTGCAAATTAACGGGAGACTTTATCACTGACCTGGTTGCCCGTGGTGTCTACAAGAAAAGGATATTCAGTACCAGCTACATCAACCATCATGACCGGTTCTTCCCTAGTACTTCCTGTTAACCTGACTATCTGTAGACTACAGGTATGACCTGACCCCTAGCGTTGGCTACCATTCTCCAATAAAGCTTATACGGCCACAATTGGAGCTGGTGCCTGTTGAACATTTGCTGATCTCTGTGCATATCCCTTATGGGGATATCCAGGTCTTCCCTGATTTGGGTTTCCTACTCGTTTTACTGTACAATTTCTACTTAAGTGTCCTGTTTGTTTACAATTAAAACATGTCCGTGGATCAGGTGAAAACGTGTGGTTGTGAGGTTTGAGCAGAGGGTAAAGGTGGTGGATATGGGTAAGGATAGGGAGGGTAAGGGTATTGTGGGGGATAGGAGTATGGAACCTGTGGTTGTATTGGGTTAGCGGAATAGAGCTGTGTTTGTTGTTGTGTGGGGTTAGTGAAGGCAGGTGTAAGTGTGTGTGCAGGTGCGAGTGTGTCTGTTGGCTGCGATGTTACAGTCATTCCCTCCAGAGCTTGGATACTGACAGCCATTAGTTTTTCGCTCTGGGTCTCCCTCTTTTTTGAGATGTTTTTATCGTGTTCTATGGCAGACTCTATGAGATTATCTATTGTAAATCCCCTCCAGCCAGGCTGTGAGGTCTGAACCCGAGTCTTTAAGTTCTCCTTCAGACCATCCATGAGTACCGTGACTATCATTCCCCTGTGGTGAGTGCTATCTTTAATATCTTCTACCCAAGGGAACTGGGTGATAGCCTGCAGAGCCCGGTCACAATAATCTTCTGTAGTTTCACTCTCCTTTTGCTAGATTGTGAAAATTTTGTTCCAGTTAACTGCTACTGGAAAATATATACCCAATTGAGTTACAATGCGGGAAATGTTACCTTGATTTACTTGGTCTGTTAAGGGAACGTCACCATCCAATACACAATCCGTGATAAATTTTGTCACGTCGGTATTGCGTGGCAGACAGGTCCTTAACACCACACGCCAATCTTTATTATTTGGTTCATGAGAACTACCCAAATTTCTCAAAAATCTTTGACATTTGGCTAGTTCCTTTTTTGGATCGGGGAAATCATTGCATTACTACTTCACTCGTGGGCACTACACCGTTCGCATCTGCATTTCCATTCGGAACAGTTATCGTCCGAATGGGATGCAGACCGGTAGCGTTGCTACCTCTGACCTGGTTACCTGGCTGGGGGTTTAGTCTGCTGCTGCTACGTATGGTATTAACAACTTCCTCTACGGGTGCAGAGTGTGTTAACACTTCCCTTGCTGTTACCGATGGAGATGACGGCACCACCCGTGATTGTGGTGATGCAGCATCTATCATCTACACAGCATGGGAAATGGCAGATATTACAATAGGCTCATCATCCACATCATAAACATTTTCTTTACGGTTACTTAAGAGGAGGTACAAATTGCTTGTTACATTTTTATGGGTATTTTTGGTAACTGTACTTGCACCTCCATCCACATAAGGTGGGGGAGGTGAACGTGAACTGCTGGCAATACTCTCCACAACGCTACCTTGCCACACGTGCGCGCCATTTTGTGGCTCGCCCGTATTGCAATTTAGCGTTGCGGATGCATTCTCTGGCAATGCGCTCGCAACGCTAGTTTGCTTCGCTTGCACATTTTTAAGCCACGCATCCCCTTCATGCTGCCACAATTTTAAACATTCACAATATTTGACCTTTTTCTCTCGGGAGCGCATCAAACTGATGTGATCCCGGACATTATCTAATACATCCTTATCAAAACTACCAAATCTGGGAAACGGTCCAACACTCTTCATCGTCATTTTAAACTATATATCACAATACCTTATTGCATAAGTACCGTACTTACTATGCATAATACGACGGGCCGATCCGATCGGCGCCTCCATTAGCAGCACATCATTGTCTAACATCTCTACTGTTTGCATGGCTCCCATTCTGAGACAAAATCCTACGCTTTTCAATAAAGATTTAAACTGGTGCAAGACAATCAAGATACTTTCACTTACCTGTGGACAATTTAAGTCGGCGGCGCCCACACACCTGGATAAGATTTGAAAAAGGCAACTTCCACACCCGGATAAGATTTAGTAAGGCAACTTCCACCTATGGAAGTTTATATGTCGGCCAATTCCACACACCTCTCTACAACAAAGACAACATGTACACCTGCTACTGTGTATAGAACGGTAAAACTACTTACCAAGCGGCTAGACTAACCCTTGCACCTAGCCCTTAAGCGTCATACGATACCCTTAACTTTGTTCAACAAATATTCACTGTTACACACTTTTTCCTGCGCAGAAAAATAAACGTTAACCCAGATATTGGTAACAATTGAAAAAGGTAAACCTCAACAGCTTTGTTAAAACACGTGGCAGCAGAACCGGAAGTGCGTATACGCTATTGTGCGACCAGCCGCATAGACAATAATGCGACTACCACACAACCGTATAATGACTTTTTAGCTGCGTACACAAAAATGTGTTTTTACTGCACGCAAAACTGCGACTCAACCGCGTACTCAATACTGCGGCACCCCTTCTAAACATTAGGTTCTATCAACAAAGGAAAACAGACTTTTTCCTTTCTTGTCCCTGGATTCTAGTCAGCTTCCTTTGTTCACATGAAAACGGATAGCGATTTTTCAGCACAAAGCGGTTACAGGAAAACCCTGCATGTGGCCACTCCACCCTTTGCTGAGATAGTTAGCCGTATGTGCTGTGAGTAGGTAAGTGACCTCACTACTACGAGCCCCCAACTAACGATACTGGATCAGAACCTCTATATACCCCTGCCTATACCTTCTAAAATCCTACCTATAAACCTCGAAGAATGACGCTAATTTGCGTACGCAGTCATACAGTAAATAGAGACTCCAGCCTTAGAACATGTGGTTCCAAAGCACAAAGTATTATTCAAGTAAAAGTACAGTCAGTTACACGCTATTGATCCAGACACAATTAGATGCAAAGGAAATATACAGACCCAAGTACAGTATACATACGCAGCGCTTCCGGACCCGATGATATGCATCAGCAAGAGACCCCTCGTCATTCAGCACGAAGACTAAGAACCCAGCGTTTGAGCACACATATTTATACCCCCCCAGAATAGACAGGACAATAGAGAAGTTGTTGCTGATGTCATTGGTACCCAGGGGAGAAGCATCTGTTACAGAGCATTTAACAGGCTGGTTCAAATAGACTCTCCCAGCCTTTAACAGCTGGGGGTCTTTCCCCCCCCCGCCCTCATGCTGCATCCTAACAGTTGTTCATGAAATATACATTTTGTTGCTTGTAGTCTCTGCGGTCCATAAGTTGAGAATGCATGATGCGATCTTCACACCGATAGTACAGGAATTCTGTTGAAAGAGTACGCATCAGTACGAAACCAAACACGACTCTCCTAGTATATATAAAACCTTAGTTATCATATATCTTTATTTCTCAGCATTTAAACTAACTGAACCAACTTAAATCATATACTTTAAAGCTTATTAAACCTTATGTGTGAATATGTAATGTGTGAGTATTCGGGGTTTGATAAAAGGACGCTAGTTAACTTGGGGCAGATAGGTGCGCATAAAGCTAATAAAACAGCGGTTTCATACTAAGTCCTATGCATTTGCTAATATGCGAATATACAGCGCAATTGTGCGTATTAATGTGTGTATGAGAAATGATGAAAAGATGCAATGGCATGTTGCTAATAGTAATATCGCCACATGTACTAAAGTGTGTTCATCTAAAATGGCGCTTAGGCGGCCATTTGCAAAATGGCGTCTTGCGATCTCATTTACTAAAATGGCGTCTTGCGGCCAGTCGCAAGATGGCGTCGCTGCGATCCAATTTCTAACAGATTTTGTCTCAGCCAATTATCCAGCTTCGGCAGCCTTTACCAATCATATTCCTTGACATATGCATAAAATATTCATGTGGGATACACACTCTTAGTAATTAGGAATTTTTTAACCAACAGTTGAATCATGTGACTACTGCAAAACGATCACTTTTAAATAATAATAATAATAAAAAAAAAAAAAAAAAAAAACCACTAGTGAAGTTGGTGACTAATGCTAGATAACCAGGCCGAATGATGACCCCCTCTCCCCTGTACTCATGTGTGGAGGGGGTCATAATGTGAGGTGGAAGAAGAACATGCACGGAGAACGGACCAAACAACTTACTGCACCCACATCGCTCACAGCAGAACGGGTGGATAGAAAGAATTGCGGACATTCCTGAAAGTGATTTAGTGTAGGTGGAATTCCCATACATAGATAACCCGCAGAATCAAACAAAAAACAGGCACTGATCAGGATGAGTAAATTATTGTACCAATAAATTTATTCTCTCTTATTACATGTCAGAATATATTTCCATAATTACAAACCAAGCAACTACAGCTGTAATGTCTTTTTACATCCAACTTTGCTAGAAGCTACACACATTTGCATGATGCAGATGAAAACAGAAAAAAAGAAAAACAAATTAACAAAAAACACATTTATCCTTTTCTGTGCCCGTATTCATCATATCAGTGCCCAAAATGAAATAATACGGTTAGAAAGACAAATCAGGGGTACAAACCAATACAAGTTGGCGACGGGCCTGAAGGTCTTTACCAGGAAACCCAAGTGGCAGCATGAGAGGAGACTCTCGGGGATGACAATGTAGTGAAGGATGCTGGAAAAGAAAACTCTTTGGAAATGCTGCAAACTATTCATAACGTACAGCAATGTATTAATCATAAAGTCAGCGGGTAGCGAGGACGTAGTAACAAAAGGTACAAGTCCCCACAGCTCCAGGCCTGCAGTCTTTTCTTTGGTGGATGTTAGAAGAGAGCAGCTACATAAAAGAGTGACTAAGTCCTATCCCCTTCCCCACCCAAGTCTCGGCAGTAGATTGAACAATATAGACAGTATAAAAAAAAAAAAAAAGGGTGACCTTAAAAATAAGGCAAATGGTTACAACTGTCGGCTAACCTTTATACGTGTAGGGTAACTTCACGTACCTCCTAAATAAATCCATTATATATTTGTTTGCCTTTGAAAAGTTGCTGCAAAGATGTAAGCGTAATGCAGAGAAATGGCACAAACACATACTGTAATGAGGTGCCTTGCATAGTCCCAAATAGTATATAAAAAAAACCCAAACACACACATGTAGCAGATTGTTTGTACTTGAAGATGAGAGCAACCGATAGGCGTACTTCACAAAAGCAGACACAATCAATGTTATTACACTGCAGGGATGAAGAGAGTCCTAAAACCCAAAAGGTTTCCGGGTAGTGTTTGAGGCAATAATGGGAAAAGGTGGAAATATGCTGTGCCACGTATCAGGAGTACGATTACAGTCTATCCAGAACAAAAAAACAAAACCCAAAACAAAATGCAGCATGAGACGCACAATCCACGTGTGTAACATCCATCTCATTCACTTCACAACCACCCTGACCAAAAGGAAAAAAACAAGAACAGGTGGTGATAAAACAATATAAAGTTTGTGATCTTTTATCTACAAGCCCTGAGCTTTTTTCCCCTATGAACTCGTTGTAGGTGAAAAAAGGCAAAATGCAAGAATTGTTGTATCTTGCAAGGTAAGTGCTTTGTGCAACAATATCCATATATATATATATATATCTTTACCATAAAGTCTTCTCTTTAGCTACAAGAGCAACATTAATGAAGCTTCAATTCCAGTAGGTTACAGAACGGTTTAACTAAACCCCAAATTCCAGTCATCTGAGATGTTCAGGTATCTAATATAGTCTTTGTTTCCATTGTATTTGTCCAAAGCAATCTCACCGCAATGTCCTGAAATGTATGAGAGATGTCTCTAGCCAATGTCGTGTCATCTTGGCGACACTGTTGGGCTAGAAAAAGAGCCAGAATTCCGGGATGGATGGAAAGGAATACCAGGAGAGGATGGGGACAGTTTCTTAGGACTGCATAGGTCACCGTTGTGCAACTTCCAGAGGAGTTCTTCATTCTCCATTGAGAGACGCTTGTTCACTTTGGATTCTTTCTCCAGAGATCGCTGCAAAACCTCCTGCTCTGTAGACAGCTGCCTGCAGTGACCAAATAAATAGGTGATATATACATACAACTATGTAATAAGTACACAGTAGAACATACAAATACAGTATATCACCAGTCTGTCTAGTGGTGAAGAAACAAATCAGTTCACACCTCAAGAAAATACATGTACATGCACTGGTGCTAAACCTAGAATGATGATACAACGTATATAACAACATGGACAGTTAGAGAATCCCAAGAGCTAAGGCTGACAAGTGCCAATTTAATGCGGTACAATAACGTGGTAGCCTAACAATTATGCACAATAATCCTATGGTCCCTACAACACTATCTATGTATTTAAATAATAAAGTTATACTCGCTGTAATATGATAATGGTGATACGAGGGTGATTCAATAAATAAGGCAACAAGACCTCTCATTGAATAAATGACATATACGTATAATCAATAGTATGGGCCTTGGTACAGAATATTTGTCCCCATACTTGTAGAGTTTATTCTCAGAACATTTCCTGTTTTCTTCCATTCTTGCAGGAAAGGGATGGCGTGGGCAGAACTGTGACACTAGATCATTTTAATTTTCCAATCAGGAATATTTTTGTGGTATGCAAAATGGTTCTCTCTGATTACAACCTAGGGAAAGATTTACAGTATTAAAGTGTGGTTTTACAAAAGTGGAGATGCTGATCATAGGAACCAATCAGAATCTAGCTATCATTTTCTAGAATGAGCCAAATAAATAATGAGAACCTGATTGGTTGCTACTGTTTGAGCAACATCTCTACTTTTGCAAAACTGCACTTTAGTAAACTTAACCTGAAGCGCAAGTAACTTTGGTTGATAGAAGTTTAAACATTTGCATATCTATTATTTTTTGCCATATTAGTAATTAGTATTAGTATTTGCCATCAAATAAAAGCAAGACCCACAGATATAATAGACCGCAATTGTCGTATTTGTTCAGTGAATTGATGCATTCACTTATGACAAGTAGTTGTGTTACCTTGATAAAGCTACGTGATTCGCCATGCGAGCCTTCAGATCCTCATTTTCCTGCTGGCATTTGTTCAATCTTTCCACTAGGGTTGTGTTGGTCTCCACCTTAAAGTAAAGGAATTACCACAATAGTGAGACACAATACAAGGTACAGAGCTTGACAACTTCACTTTAATAAAGCAGATTCTAAGGTCTAATAAATAAAATGTCAGGGGATTGGCAAATCCCAGTGTCTCACTGCACAAAATCAATATTCACTCAATGAGATTAGTTTGCAAAGCTTTGAGAATTACAGGCAGAGAAGCACAAGGAAACAAGAAACCGATGAACAAGTAAATGACGTGGGCCACCAAAAGCATAATCGCAATGTAATACTGTCCAGTAACCCCCGCAGCTGTATTATTGAGAAGTGCCAACATGTAAGCAGAGTGCAAGACATAGCATTACGGTTTTGTCAGTTTTATTTGATGTCCAGAAAATTTAATGTATTTATTGTATCAGGTGAGGGATATGCAATAAAGGGAATAAAACATGCAATACTTTCTTTCCGCTGGGCACTAATGAGAACCTGGCACTCATGAAATCAGAGGCATAGGTCTACCTGGATGGTCCATCGGATATTAATCCCTGGAAGGACCTGTATGTTTTAACCCCTTTTACACTTGCTCTGTGTATGGCTCTCACTGTAATAAAAGGAAGCGCGTTATGCCTGTCGTGAGTAAACAGTCAGGTCCAGTGGAACTCTGCTAGCATCAGGTGTCATTTTTTTGCCAAAAACGTGTCTAAGTGACAATGTGATGTAACTAGGACGCATCAGGAGACTGTGCTGATTAATGTGATATGTGACACTTGTATATCTGTGTGCAACTGAGACTGTACATGGCATGTGGTCTGGATTAAAGCTATGGCCGTTGCATTGTAACACGTTCCATGCTCATTGAGAGACTCACTCACGCAGAGATATACTAGTGTCACATATCAAATTAATCAGCAGAGTCTCCTGGTGTATCCTAGTCACATCATATTGTCACTTAGACGCATTTATGACAACAACAAAAAAAAAAAACAGGACAGAAAAGACACCTGCTGCTAGTAGAGTTTCGTGGACCAGGCGCGCCAAGATGGGCTGTTTGACACGACTGCAGCAGAGAGGCGTGAGGGCACATCTGTACTACCCTTAATGTTCAGGGTTTTTTTTATATATAGTAGTAGAATGTGTTTTTTCCACCTGAATGTAGGATAAGTAGAATAGAGATAGATACTACATTTATATATGGGATGTAGTTAGAATACTGACACACAGGGAAGATGCCTGAAAGAAACCCAGTATCGAAATCCCGACTTAGTACTAAAGATAAGTGCTAAATACCGACGCCTATTTTTAGCCCGACGACAGAATCCTGACAGGCGGCTTCCCGAACGGGTAGGGTTAGTATACTTACCTGCCCGTTCGGGATTCTGGTATTCGGGATTCCGGCGTTGGCCTTTCACCAGCCGCCTGGATTTCATACCCAACCCTTATATATAAAGTTATGAACTGTATAAGAAGATATTTATGCGTTACTGGGCATAAAAGCAGCTACATAAAAGCGCACTCACCAGCTTCTCGATTTGCATCAGCTTTTTGTCTTGTTGGTGTAATTTCTCATTCTTAATCTCTAACACTGCTTTCAGGCTCTCCAGCTCCTGCTCCAGGTACATCACCTGAGGGTTCTTCTGCAGGGACAGACAGGGAAACAAGTTACTGCACCCGGTGGAGCTAGCAGGTTGTTCTAGTTCTTGGAAACTTCAAGTTACATCTGTGACAGCTACGCTTACTGTACATGTTCTGCAGCAGAAAAAAACAGCACATTTATCTTGCTCCGGGCCTCAGGAGATAGACAGGAATGTGATCTTACACAGATGCAGCAAGCGAATGAGACCGTGACTACACCGCACAGTTTAAAGTATTTCACAACTATGGCAGTCGGCATGCATCCATTTAACTCAATATGGCAGTAATCTTACATTAGGAGATACTGATGGAGAAAATAGAACGCAAACTGGATGCATAGTGGGTACACACTGCTGTAGAACTGTATTTTTCATGATTACATTAAAGGCAGCAAAAATCTTTTCTTTAATAAATTCTGATTTTGCAGAAATGATTATGTTCTGTCCACACTAAGAATATGCTGTCAGCCAACATGTGAACAAGATAGGGAATGATGGACGTCCGGATGCCTAGAGAAGGACAATATAATACAGCATGTAGCCACCTGCCTCCTGGCTAAGGGACCAAAGAAAGTCATGGATAATCTGACCTGGACCCGTTTCTCTTTGGACAATTTTCTTTGTTCTTCCTCAGCTTTTAGCTTCACCTTCAGGGATTCATTCTCCTGTGCCAGCTCTTCTATTTTTTTCTTTGGAGTGAGAAAATAAATAAATTATTATTATAAGTAAATGTCGGAAACAATGCGAGGATCTGGTACAGGCGCACTATGAGACCAACCTCCAGCTCCGCCTGCTTCTCTTTAGCAGACTCTTCTAATGCTTTATTTTCTCGCTCCTGGTGGTTTCTCAGTTCTAGGAGAGGTGAATGTGGGTTACAGAGACATACCAGGTATATTATTCCATAATACAGAGGACATGCTGCAGTAGATGGAATATCTGCATTTTATTCATAGCGAACCCTCACCAAAAGAGGTGAAATAGGATATCAAAGCTGAAAATCACAGTGACAATCCAACCAACCTGGCAGACCGTAGCATCTGTGTGGGTAAGCTTTATGGCTCACTGGCAATGCATGTTCTAGCAGAAATTCACACTATTTTTATTAAAGTCAGCTATTTAAAACTGCCATTCCTATTCCCTGCTAAGTACACTTACAAATTCCAAATATATATTCCAATAGTTACGCAGAATAAGATGTGATATATGTATTCTGTTGATGGCTCTTTTATCTACCAGTCCAGAACATCAAAAGTACATTTTTCACAGTTAACTGTTTCAGTCTATATGGTGCTGGTACATGTGCAACCACCCTCTGCCTCTACATGAGCCTCTCTCAGCAACCAGTCTCCAGGGGCGCCGAGATTGGGGGGTAGCAGGTACAGTTTACCCAGGTTTGTTGCAGGGGCCAGGGTCAGCTGCTGATGGGGACCACCTCAGCAGAGCTGCAGCAGGTGCATAGTATTTGAGGCAGCCGCTGGGGGGATATTTACATTGTCCCTCTTTAGAGCCAGGCTCGGCCCCTCCCACAGGTACTGCATTGGCCGGGAGCCTGGGATGATGGAAATGTATCATGTGGAAGAGCGTGATAAACTATAGAGCGCTACGGAGACACAGGACAAGTCGGAGGCCGCTACTCCTACAAGTACCCATCTCTATTTCTGCCACACACTGCCCTTTGCAGCGCCCCCTGTACTGCGCAGCTCGACACATTGTATTTTTTTTTTCACTTTTAAGGAGAGGGGTGTGGCGACACCTCCTCTATTTTAGTTACGACCCCTCCAGTACTCTGGCCCATCCTCACTCTTGATGTCCCTGTCAGTCTCATCCATTCATTTCTTGGAACGATCATTGTTTGCAAGGTCCTTAAAGTGATAGGAATTACCTCTACTGAAGCTACCTTATAGTGCAGCAGAGTTATGATTATAGCGCCCCTTTAAGATGCAAGGAAAAAAAAAAAAAGGATGTTCTTACCGGTAATTGATTTCTCAAACTGCTGCTTTACGGCTTCTATCGACTCTTTATGACTGGTCTCTGCTGATCGTCTGTAGTTTTCATGAGTGGTATTGAGGTCATCAACCTATACGTAATTAAACAAAAGGCAGTGGTTATATACTAATATACTAAACTTTTTAATCTTTTCATTTAGCATAATAGTTGACATAGAATACAATAATACCGGAATTGTAAATTGTGAGCCTTTCACAGCAACCAGTCTCCAGGGGCGCGGAGATTGGGGGGTAGCAGGTACAGTTTACCCAGGTTTGTTGTAGGGGCCAGGGCCAGCTGCTGAGATGATCATTCAACTTAATTTTAGAATTATATTGTCAAAACCGGATTGGGTATGGGATGTCGGCGCTCGGGATTCCAGCGGTCTGAATCCCGACATTGTTAGGATACAGACACCCGTCGTTTGGTATCCTAACCCTCCATACCCTAACCCTCGCTCCCCAGTGCCTGAAACTATCCTCCCTCCCCCTAAACCTTTAGTGTCTAACCCTAACCCTACCCCAGTGCAAAAAATAGAGTACACCAAATGAAATACATTAATGAAATGAAGAAGAGAGGGACTATGGAGAAGGGGGAAAGGCAAAATACGATGCACTACACAACCCAAAGAAGACCAACTTCACTCAAGTCCAGGTTGCAGTCTACAGACTGTAGAGCACCAGGGTCACAGAGGTTGGCAGCTAGATACCTTAGAGGCCAAGTACCAGTTTTTGTATTATTAGGGCCGTCATTGATGGGGCTTCGATTTGATTCCAGTTCACAGTAATCAAACGTTCAGCTGCATTGAAAATATGGCCACAAATTTAGTGGTTTAGATAGGGATCTACAGGATTTACAAAAAAAGCATATGTAAATGGGTCCTTGGGTGGAGACACCAATCCCCTTATTCACCAAAGATACGACTTTGTCCCAATATTTAGATACCTGGGCAGTCCCACCACACATGTATAAAGGAACAGTGTGGCCGCACTGTCTCCAGCAGAGGTCCGAAGTCCCTGGAAAATCTGGTGCAGCTTCACAGGGACCTTGTACCAACGTGAATACATTTTTGGGAATTTTCTTTTATGTTGGTATTAATGGAGTATCTAGCCACCCACTGTCTGATGTTCATCCAATCATCCTCCTTTAAGCTAATCCCAAGGTTTCGCTCCCTGGTCTGTACAAATGGTTCTTTGAACTCGGAACGTGAGGGGGCTAACAGCAAATAAAGAATTGATATAGAGCCATTGCAGCTAGGATTGTAAATACTTACAAAATAAAGGTGGGAGGGCACATTATGAGAGGTTTGCAGAGTGAGCAGATAAAACTGCAAATTTGGATATATGCAAAGTTGATGACTAGTGGACCATGTTTTTTACATAGGTCTTCAAAATTACCTTTAATACGTATGATTCTAGTTATCCCGGCTGATACCCAGGGGTGCATATAAGACAACACCCCTGGGAAATGAAGGTGACGCCATCAAGGGATTAGGGGGGACGGATAGGGTGCCAGTTCTAAATGTTTACTTAATTTGTCCCACACCTGTAGAACGGCCCTCAAGCAGTGGACTTCCTGAACCAAGGCTGGTCTCATATTGTTAAATCGCCCGCAAATCAGGCATGTAAATTACAAAAACAACCACCGATGCGCGTGCCCACTGGTCGTTTTTGCCATCAATCATCGCCCGTACATGCAGGTCAACCTGACTATCCCGTCAGATTCAGCATGTACGGGGATGATGGATGTGCCTGAACTAAACGAGTGCACGATTGCAATGTTGTAATTGTGCTCTTGTTTATATGTCTATAAATGGACACGCACAGTGAGTGGTCGCACCACCATGTCGCTTTTAAGTAGTACACAGTTTTCCCTTCCGTACGTTGTGTGCCAAGATGCTGTGTGTCAAGTGTTTTGCGAAAAAAAAATTGGTCAAAATGGAAAGCCCCAGATCACAATTAACCGCTAATTTGGCTAAGCAAGCCCTGTGATTCCTAGGTTGTTTTTTTTTTATTGGACCACATAAAAGAGCAACACAGTGAATGGATCTCCTGGAGATAGAAGGCTGAGACCACAATTGGGATAGTCTAGAAAAGGTATGATAGTCTAGGCAGGATATTCATCTTGACCGAATTAACTCGGCCACTCCATGAGTTGCAAAGGGGGGCCAATCTAGGTAAATCCTTTTAAATCGCATGTGGTAAAGGGATGTAATTAGCATGAAATAACTGTTCATAAGTCAGTGTCTTTGTGATAGTTATCCCTAAATATTTAAAATGGCTGTGCACCAAATATACTCAAAGTTAATCTTTAAGAGTTTCTGTATGGGAGGAAGATTGAATACTAGAGACTCTGATTTAGTGCTATTCACTATATACAGTACCCTGAGCAGACAGTACAAGTGTTTAAATAAGCCTATAGGTTTTAAGAGAGGTCAAGGGTGTTCTCAGGGTTAAAAACACAGATAATTTGTACTGTGACCCCAGTACCAAAACCCCCTTAAAATCAGGGCAGTTTCGAATTTTGGCCACAAAGGGTTCAATGCTCAGGGCGTAAAGCAAAGGCGAAAGAGCACATCTTTGTCTTGTTTCATTACCCAAGCCAAAAACTGGAGAGTAAGGTCCATTAGTCAAGACCAAAGCCGTCGGGCCATGATAGAAGGCCTATATAGCTGACAAAAAGCTGCCGCAGAAGCCATAAGTCCGTAAGGCCTGAAAATTGAAATACCAGGATAGCCGGTCAAAGGCCTTTTCTGCATCAAGGGACAGTAATTTGAGCTTTCTGATAAAGGAGATTAGATTAATCATCCACCTTGTCTGTCTCGTGGGCACAAAACCTACTTGGTTGGCATTAATCAACTGAAGAAAATAGGAGTCTATTCCTATTTCAGTCTATTTCCTCCTATAATTAATAATGATCACATATTTAAGGAAATCAGGGTGGAAATGTTCATCTTCCAGAATCCTATTGAATATAAAAACCAAGTGTGGAGATAATAAAGCTGAAAATGTATTATAGTAGGCTGTGTGCAGACCATCAGGGCCAGGGGCTTTAGATGGCTTCTGCTATTTCAGAGCTATATTCAACTCCTCCTCAGTGTTCAATTTAGATACAGCAGATTTAGGCAGCTTGGGAAGTGTACATACAGATGCGCCTGCAAGTCGTGCCACGGTATGCTATGGCGTGTCCCCGATCGCGAGAGTGTGTCTCCATTAAGTCCTATGGAGACACGAATGCGGGTCCGCGGGAGTGCATCTCCATTATATCCTATGGAGACGCAAATGAGCATCTCCGAAGACGGGAGTCAGTCCACGCATGGCCCGAGACGCTGTGCTACGGACAAAGAAGCAGCTGGGCAGATCTGGATGTCTAAATACTCCTGAGCGACCGAAGAGGGAGGGAACTGTGTTTGGTGGGGTACATTAAGATTGTAAAGTGCTTAATAATAGGTATAAAAAGAGCGTTTAATAGCTACCGAGTCATAGTTAAGACCACCATTATTTTCTCGAAAAGGTGCAAATGAGAAGCCCTCTTTGTTTTTAATTGTGAAGCCTACAAAGTATCAGATTTATTACCCTTATCATACATTTTTTGATTTGCTCACCTAAGCAACTTTTTAATCTGTTCAGTCAATACCAACTGAAGCTCACCTCTGACATTCTGGAGCTGCTTAAGTACAGATGAGGAGAGGGAATGTTTGTGGGAATGCTCTAGGGGTTCTATTTGTGTGGTTAAATTGGCAATTCTTTTAGACTATTTTTTTTCCTGTGCGTAGCATATTTGATCATTGCTCCCCTAATAACAGCCTAATGAGCTTACCATATCCTTGGGTAAGGGACCTCCTGGGTGATATGAATATCAAAATGGTCTTAACTTTGGGTCCAAAGGTGTTCTTAAACTGAGTGATACGTAGGGGAGTCTCATTCAGTCTCAATAAGGGGCATCCTCTACAGGATTGCAATGAATCTAGTGACTAAAACCATGGAGTGGTCTGACCAGACTGTAGGAACGATGTCTACTTTTACTAGTACAATCAAAATCCCACTGCAACCTAGTATCATGTCAGCCTCCGTTACTGTTCTGCGGAGAGTAATATTGGGTGGGGGGGGGGGGGGTTTGCCACGACGTGCTTCTATCCAATTCAGGGGAAAAAAATGCGGTCAAACAGAATGTGTAATCTCTAGAGTGCAGGTGGTGGGCCCTCCATGTCTAAAAAGGATCAGCCTCAGTTATGCTGGCCAACCACTAGGCAATTAAATTGAGCAACTGAACGATAACGACGTCGTTATCGTCAATCGTTCATTAATCATTTGAAGATCGTTCATTAAAATGTCTAAAAACGACCAGCGATGCGTGCTCCCACTGGTCGTTAAGACATCTATCATCGTGCAAACAAGCTGGTCAACCTGACGATAACGTCAGGTTGAGCATGTTTGCAGATAATTGAGCCTGCACTGAACGATTGCTCGTTCAGTGCAGGCTCATCACAGACTGACAATCGACTGCACGATTACAATATCGTAATCATGCAGTAATTTTCAGCTCGTCTAGTGAATGGGCAGCATTACTGTTCTGCGGAGAGTAATATGGGGGAGGGGGAGAGAATTCTTTCAAGGTGCTTCTATCCAATTCAGGGGAAAAAAAAATTGCTGTAAAAATCACCTCCTACTAAAACTATACCCCTATGTAGTATATGAATTTCAGCAAATAGTGGGAGAAACAAACTTACCTAACCTACATTGGGCATATACAGATTCACGAAGGTTATAACGTTATGTCCAATCTGTGCAATTAAAAACAGATATCTCTGATTTCTTATGTAGCATCAAGGAAAAGGGATATGCAACAGAAATTTTCCCAAGCGGCTAGTACTGTGTCTACTAAATATTCTGTTATGCTATCGCACCCAACAGAAGCTAACAGAATATCTTATAGAGATGCTAAAATTGTTTACGATTCTCTTTGTGAAGAACAAGCTTGAATGAATATTACCAGGAAAATTATTGGCACATTTGGTGAAGTCTACATCTTCACCTAAGCATATCTCCTCCATTCAATTAGATTCAGGTTCATTAGGTACCACTCCAAACCAGATTAGTGAAGCTTTTCTTAGGTACTTTGAATCTTTCTATTTGGAATCTCCTGACCACCCCACACAGGGTATGGATTTCCTACATAGGGCTGATCTTCCAACCCTTACAGAGGAAGACAGAAACATTTTAATGGCCCCGATCACTGAATTAGAACATATGGCACTTATAAAAGGTTTACCTACAGGCAAAACGCCAGGTCCAGATGGTCTGTCAGTGGCCTATTATAAATCACTATCCCCACTCCTTGTCCCTCATCATTCAAATCTATTCAACTCTATTTTACAAGGTAAACTGGCCCCTAATGATGTCAATATTGCCCGGGTCATTTTATTACCAAAACCAGATAAAGACCCTACGCTAGTTACCCATACCGTCCGATTTCTCTTTTGAATCAGGATATGAAACTATTTACAAAATTATTGGCAACGAGATTACAGTTGATACTACCTAAAATTCTCCACCCCGCTCAAACCGGATTGCTTAAGAATCGTCATTCAGTGCATAACATAAGAACACTCCTTGCAGCTATGACTAAAATTCACCAGGCTCGGGAAAAAGATAGCATAGTTGTCAGCTGTGATGCAGATAAAGCTTTTGACCGAGTGGCATAGGCACACTTAAATAGAATTTTTTCATACCAGGGATTCAGTCTGGATTTTACCCATGTTTTCAATGCTTTATATCATAGGCCTACAGCTTTTCTGACCGTAAAGGCCCTAAATACAAGACCGTTTAAGCTATGCCGGGGCACAAGACAGGGTTGTCCGCTCTCCCCGCTTTTATTTAATCTGGCACTAGATCCCCTTATCGGGCTGTTCTTTAAAGAAACTAGATGGCGAGGCATTATGTAGGTGCAAACAAATAATACTTTTGAATTGATATCAGGATTCAAGATTAACTACACCATAACTGTGGCCATACCCTTTTTCCTGAGGTCAAGTTGGGTTGGAGGGACTCCTTTCTATTTGAATGGGCTTCTGATGTTGGCATCACATATCTGGGTATTAAAATTCCGACGCACCCTGCTAATCTATGCGACATTAATTATTCCACTCTCCTGTTAATGACCATCTCAGATTTTAATAGATGGTCCCATCTTCCCCTATCATATCTGGGTATATGTCATTTATATAAGATGATATGTTTCCCCACATTCCTTTATATTGCACAGATGCTTCCAATAATCCCGCCTAACAGAATTCTGGCAACTTTGAATAAGGCACTGACAAAATTTATATGGGCGGGTAAACATCCAAGAAAATCCTTGTTTAAGTTACAGCAAAGAAAGGAGCTAGGAGGGGTTAATTTACCTTGTCTTCGTAATTATGCTTTGGCCGCAAACTATAGAGTGGCGCTGGACTGGATCGGCGGCTCTGACGTTTACATGCAGTGAAATATTGAACAAACCTTCACTCCTGATTGATTGAAGTAGGGAGAGCTATTAGAGGAGTGTGTAATAGAGAGACCAAAGACAATGTTTTGCTGCATTCCACATGTTTGGCGTGGAGATTAACAAGATCTAATTTAAATGTGTCCAAAAGTAACTATCTTTCTGCAATTATGGGGGAACACGAACTTTCCACCCAACCAGAATTCACCTATTTTTATAACATAGCACGATGCTGGACTAGGTTATATTAATCAATTTTTGGATATTGATTATTTAGTTCCAATTATTAGATCGCAGTTACAAGATAGATTTCCCTCCCTTTCTATACCATTGTTTCCGTATTTACAAGCTGTTAGTTACACTCAAACTTCCATAGAGTGTCAAAATTTGAAACTAGATCAGTTGTGCTCTCTAGATAGGATATTATTCTACAAGCCTAAAGACCCCCTACTACTTCCACGATATATACATATTCCCGTCCTGAGCTTGATTTGGAAACTGGCTCAGTGGGTTTGTTAAAATGGAAGGCGGCATTCCCTGATCTCAGCATGATGACTATGTTAGAGGCCTATATGAAACTCAATAAAATTTTAGTTTCAGCATCATATATGGAAATGCATATAAAAATATTGCATAGGGCCTACTTCACCCCGAAACTAAAATTTGTTACAGGGGAAGCTCAAGATTCAAACTGCTACAAATGTAGAGCCCTCGGTGCAGATATTATGCATTGTTTGTGGTCTTGTTTTCAAGTTCAGTCCTTTTGGAAATCTATCCAAACTTATATTAATACTGATTTAAAAATAGAATTTACGATCACTAAGGAGTAGGTTTTTTGGGGTATCTATCCAGTTTCTAGGGAATGTAGATTAACTAAAGGTAATTGTTTTTTGCTTATTAAACTGGCAGCTGCTGCTGCTGCAAAAAAAAAAAAAAAAAACTATTCTGTCACACTGGATCTCAACAGAACATATCCCCATTCATTTCATACCAAATTCTCTTTCCCATAGTTTATGGATTGGACCGAATCTTTCTTTATACAAAGAGAAAGTGACAGGAAAATTTTTTGATGCTTGGCTCCCATATATTTCTACACTTTCCGATGTTATAAAGGCTGCAATGAGAAAATGTTTCGGTTTAACATCCTGGTACAATTTGAAAGTTTTTAGCCGCAGGTGTACCATTTTAACAATTATATTTAACTAATATTATTAATATTAGTATTTTATTTCCTTGTTTCTGTATTTTATAGATTACAGAATGGTTATTTCTTTGCCACTGTATTAGTGTTCTAATCTATATGTTATGTATTATGGTTTATACCTGACATTGTAATACTTATTGTAAAGCAATTTTGTCAGTCTGTCAATAAAATTTGTTGAAAAAACAAAACAAAAAAAACCAACTCCGATATATCCCCTCAAAGTCACTCTTATGGAGCATACACACGGTCAGATTTGTCAGACTTGTCAGATTTGTCAGATGAACGATTGAACGATTTGAACGATTTTACCAAAGTTTTGAACGATTTGAACGATTTTTGACTGCATTAAAATGAATGGAATCGTCCAAGTCTGTCAGATAACGATATCTGACATCTGATGTGTTTGCAGTCAAACGGGAACGCGCATTGTAGATCGTCCATCGTTCAGGCATGTCAGATATGTTAGATTTTCCTTCAGATATGAACGACTGAACGATTTTTAAATCGTTATCGTTCATATCTGAAGGAAAAATCTGACCGTGTGTATGCACCATGAGAGGAGCTGGAATGGGACCTATGGACGGACCACAACAATCACACCAGGCTTTTTAAGAGCCATAAGTGGAGTGAAAGAAATTAGGGTAGCGTTTTGAAACTAAAGAATGGTGGGAATTCTATTCAAAATGGATCTCCTGTAAGAAGGAAGGGTTATATACTATTCTGTGACATTCTACATACAAAACACACAAGCTACACAAATACACTCAGCTCACGGACTTAACCTTCATGCTTTACATACAACTCCACTCTTAAAAGTTTTAAATTGTCCCCCTGAAATGTCAAACTGCTTGGCCTCCAGCACGCAAATCATAGTTACTAACATGGCCAGGCTTCAGTTCCAGTCCTTTAAGAACTCCAGTCACCTCTTGAGTCAATTACAACATAGATTTCATAGTCCATAGTACGGAGACTTTTTGTTACTCTTTACATATCAAATGTATTCTTTTTTTATAAGATGGCTATAGGGGGTCTTTGTTAATCGTTAAAGCCAATGTAGTCTGACCATCAAATAGAGCAGGGGTAAGGAACCTGTGGCACGCCTGTTGCTGTGGAACTAGACATCACAGCATGCCCTTCCAGAGTTTTAGCATGCCTAATAGCAAAACTGTTTGAGGGAATTCTGGGATCTGTAGTGCCACAGCAGCTGGAGTGCCACAGAGGTTGCCAAACCCTGTAATAGAGGAGCGGGGAAGGAGTTATTATTTAGCAGACAGCAAATGAAACAAGTCTAGATTTTTGAAAACCTTTATAGTTAAAACAAAAAAAGTGCCATTTCAGAAACTATTATAGTGTTCCCGCTAGGCTGTTTTAGCGGGACACCGCACCCTGCCCAATTTTAAAAGGGCAAAATTCGCCCTGCCCTTTTAGCACCACCAAGCTAAAACAGCCTGCCCTGAGCCTTCCCCACCTGCAGGTGGGAAAAGTTGCAGTAACTGATCACCGACAGGTGAATAGATGCCGTGCGCATGCCATCTATTCATTGTGAGATATGAGCTTGGGGGAAGCCTAGCATCTCCGTAAGTGCTGGGAACGGCTCCAACTGTGATGACTTAGGGGCGTGTCATAAGACCACGCCCCCTCCCTGATAGGCCACAAACCCTTTTTGGGTGGGAAGATGTCTTCCCCTCGAGTCTGCGCCCTGCCCTCCTTGCTTTCTAGCGGCAACACTAGCTTACACAGTCTGATTTACTATATGAAAATGTTAAATCATTGACAACTAATTTTCTATATTCTGCACAATTGTACAACAGCAGCATTTACTTTTTCCTGCAGCTCATTCTTGTATTTCTCTGCTTCCTCGATGAAGATGGTCTGTAATTTCTCACACTCGCCGGTGTAGAACTGCTTGAGTTTCTCCTCCAGGTCAGATAGCTCGGCGAGATGCTCATCCTTCACCTTCTGGAGGATCCCTTCATAAGCAACCAGCAAGTCGTTCTTCTCCTTCTCTAACTTGTCACAAGTACTGGATGCGGACACTGCAGAAGAGGAAACAAAAAGCATTACAGTGTGTCTGTAACGCCAACAGCAGTAGTCAGAGTGATTCGGGCTATACTAAGTCCTTTTATGAATAACTGCACCTCTGAGTCTATAGAGATCAAAATCTGTGGACTTGTTCCCTGGACTGCTCTGAATCTTCAGCACATAGCATAATGAGCTTTAAAGAGCTGTAAATCATAGCAGCCAATCATGTTAACTTAGAAGCTAGCTTAGTTCCACTAATGAAAGCTTATCAGATTGGTAGCAGCTGCTTACATAAAATCGTATTATTGTTTGTTTATATGGCACCACCCTACAGCATCATACAAAAGGGTAAAACCTTCACAGCGCATAACCACGATATAGTACAGATATCAACATACCATTACTTACATACATAATTATATAATTGCAGTGCTCTGATTACATAATTATGTAGAGTGTACAGAGGGAGATGGTCCAGCTTGTGAGAGCTCACAATGTAGAGAAAATATGGATGGACACAAAAAAAAGTGCGGGGAACAAAGTTGAGGAGTGCAGGGGATGGAGATTAAGGGGAGTATTCAATGAAGAAATTAGCTTAGGTGTTGGAGGAAAGTCTGACAGGGCATTTCAGAGGTTGAGAAGTTCTAAAGGTGAGAGTGGGAGGCAGCAATCAAGGTGGAGAAGAGAAGGCGGTAGTTGGTAAAGTGATGTGGGAAGGAGGGAGTGAGAGTGGAAATCTAGGAATGAGCAGAGTGGTTGAGGGTATTCTAAAATGTTAACACTCCCTCGAATTCAGGAAAGCGCAAGTGCACATCACTAAAAAGTAAAATTAGGCTGGTTACAAATAGTAGATGAATGCACGGGTTAGATACAGGATCTCGGCATTCTGAGAACCGGCATCCGGTCCACTGGGGTGATAACTACTTTCCCTATGCACATGTGTTTTCACAGCAGTACATATTCAGTTGCATAATGGACAGAAAAGGAAAGGCTCCATACATGGCCAGGGCCATTCAGACATCCACAGGTCCTAGGTACTGAGGGTGCGTGTCCAAAACCAATTAGGACACGCCCCATCAGGTTTGAGTATATAAATCTGTCAGAGAATAAAGTGCAGGGTTCACAACTCCAGTCCTCAAGTAACAACAAAAAGTTAAGGGTCCTATACACCCGAACCTCAATTCCCTGCTCTGCCGACACCGACCTGCACCCAAAACCACCGACGGGGACATAGATGATCGGTGATCCATCGGAGGATCAGGGAAATTAACATGTTAAAAATCCTTGACTCACCGATTCTGACCATTTTCAGTTTTGGATCTGGGAACATGTTGAATATCCATAGACCATAGACACAGTGGTCGGCCAAGGAAACTTACTGCAACAGATGAAAGACATATCGTGCTTACTTCCCTTTGAAATCGGAAGATGTTCAGCAGTGCCATCAGCTCAGTACTGGCAGAAACCAGTGGGACCCAGGAACACCCATCTGCTGTTCGGAGAAGTCTGGTTAGAAGTGGTCTTCATGGAAGAATTGCACCCAAAAACCCATACCTTTGAAGTGGAAACAAGGCCAAGCGACTCAACTATGCACGAAAACATAGGAACTGGAACGCAGAAAAATGCCAGGAGGTGCTCTGGACTGAAGCATCAAAATTTGAAATATTTGGTTTCAACAGAAGGCAGTTTGCTCGCCGTAGGGCTGGAGAGTGCTACAATAATGAGTGTCTGCAGGCAACAGTGAAGCATGGTGGGGGTTCCTTGCAAGTTTGGGGCAGCATTTCAGCAATTGGAGTTGGGGATTTGGTCAGGATTAATGGTGTCCTCGATGCTGTGAAATACAGGCAGGTACTTATCCATCAGGCAATACCATCAGGGAGGCGTCTAATTGGATCCAAATTTATTCTGCAGCAGGACAATGACCCCAAACATACAGCCAATGTCATTAAGAGCTATCTTCAGAGCAAAGAACAACAAGGAGTCTTGGAAGTGATGATATGGTCCCCACGGAGCCCTGATCGAGTCTGTCTGGGATTACATGAAGAGACAGAAGGATTTGAGCAAGCCTACATCCACAGAAGATCTGTGGTTAGTTTCTCCAAGATGTTTGGCACAACCTCCCTGCCGAGCTCCTTCAAAAACTGTGTGCAAGTGCACCTAGAAGCTTTTATGTTGTTTTGAAGGCAAAAGGTGGTCATACCAAATATTGATTTGATTAAGATTTCTCTTCTGCTCATTTACTTTGCATTTTGTTAATTGATAACAATAAACTATTACCAATTCTATTTTTGAAAGCATTGTAACTTAGCAGCATTTTTCCACGCCTAAAACTTTTGCACAATACTGTATATAGAATTGTTTTTTTTTTTCATTTTTGTAGATCAAGAAATATTTAGAACACAAAAACAGCTCTGTTCATATACATACTTGGAAACTAAATGATAATTTATGTAATTGGTTGTGTGTATATTTAATTATGTACACTATAAACTGCTTCCCAAGTCCAACATTTAGCTGTTCTATTCCTTCTAGGCTGGGGTGTGAGGATGCTTGCAGCAAAACTAGGCAGTATCACTGGTAATATATAGCTCCCCCCTGAGGGGCCTATTCACCATCACTGTAATGGCCTGTTAACCATGCGGAAAGTTTTCGGAGGTTGCCTGCGAGAACAAGCGCCATCTTCAGATGGCGCTTGTTCTCGTAGTCCTATGGGAAGTAGTTCCGGGGCTGCTAAGAGAGATCTCAGCGGATCCCTCCGCCGCCTCCTCACCGACACCCTGGCAACTTTGCACATGCGTGACCTCAGGTCACACATGCGAAGAAGCCTGCGACAGGAGACGGGTAAGTAATGCAGCTACTTGTGTAGCTGTACTACTAATTGCAGGGATGATGAATTGCTCCGGTGATAAAGTACCCCCACCTCCCCTGCTGCGAGGTGGATATTTAATCACCTATACCATACGGCCCCTGATGATGAATAGGGGCCTAAGTGATTGTTTATTTGCTAAAATTAGCAGGGAAAATACTTGCAATAAAAACATAGAAATTAAAATATGCCCTTCCGTAGGCAGCGCATAAGAAATATAATTGAATTTGCTTCTTCATGTGAACAGATATGAACCTCTAAGTCTCATTTGAGAACATAAAATCATGATTACTAGGACTAGCTGGGCTTCATCTGGTTTATATGTTTAAGTTGTGGAACATCCTATGTTGCCCAGAACCACACATTGCAATAAACAAAAAGTTCCTAAAAAAAAGGGAAACTATTTCTAATGCAAAAAAAAATAGTTATTAGATATTCACCCAATTTTTACAGTGACTTAATGTTGGGAAAAAAATAGTTTCTAATTTAATTGTCCAGCTCACATGTCTAGTCTGAGAAGATGTTAGTCCCTCCTTCTCTAATCCCCCCCCCCCCCCCATTTTTATTGTATATATCAAAACATAATTGACACATGACAATGGTATTCTGTGCCAGTGAGAGATATAAAGACTGCACAGAAATAGTGCAAGGGGTAAAGAAGATATCACCATTGTAATTATACAAAAATAAATATTTTTTTTTGATTCTGTAATTTGATTTCTGCTTATTTAAATGTTTGCCCTCTGGTTACCTGACACACAAGTCTGCCAAAGATCTATCTTCAAAATAAATGGATTTGAAGAATTTAGCGATAAACTTAGTACAAAGAAAGAAAAACAGTTTGGAGTAGCTATACAGTGCATTTATTTTTCAACTAGTGCTAAGCATTTTGTGACCACTTAATATTCAACCATTTAGTGTAAATCTTAATATTCATTAAACATTATGGACTCAATCCTATTAGGTGCGAATTGCGAGTTTGTTTCTTGAAACTGGCACACTTCGCAGCGAAGCGCGTTCCAGAGAATTCTCCAATCCAATTAAAAATCCCTATTCGCACTACTCGCAGCGGAGTGGTGAGAGTTGACTGCCAAATGAGATTTGCGAGAAATGCATGAAAATGTGGGGAGACCATCCTGGACCCCCCAAAATGGACAATTTAGTTAGCAGGACCGTATAGAAGGCTGTTTGTGGGCAGAAGATAATGTAGGTTTTTAAATGGTGTCAAATGGCTGATTTGTCTTTTTTTTTTATGCAAGAAAATGATGAAAAACAAACTTTTTTCGTTTAAACTCAAAAACTAATTAAACGAAAAATGCAAAAAAAAAGTAGAAAAAGGGTGATTTTGAAGTACTTTGAGGGCACCTTGAAAAAAATATATTTTTCAACTAAAAAAAATTATTGTAACTAAATTTGTGGAGCCTAAATCAACGGAAAAGTTTGATTTTGGGGTAATTTGAGGCCTTTTTTTAACCCCAAAAAATGAAATGTAATTATTGGACAAATTAAGCTAATTGGAAACTTGCAAATACCTACTTAGTCATTAGGGGGGTGTCCAAGGGGTTTCAGCATGGTGTCCCCACATTTTAACCTTAAAATATAGATTTTCCTTTCCATCTCTCACCCTCAGGGAGGTGCGAGTGGAAAGTTGCGAATTCAGTGCGAGTTGTTAATTGGATTACAAAATGAATTCGCTATGCGAATTAGAAGTGAAAATAGCAACTCGCACCTCGGAATTCGCGCCTAATAGGAATGTCCCCTATGCAGAAGTTTCTCCTTGGGTCTTCCTTCTTCGTTCAATCAAAAGTTAAATACCATTTAAGAATGCATCTGAATTTTCTTAGCTTTAATTCTTTAAATCATTGTTTTCTTTTCAAAATCTCTGAGAGAGAGAGAGAGAGAGAGAGAGAGAGAGAGAGAGAGAGAGAGAGAGAGAGAGAGAGAGAGAGAGAGAGAGAGAGAGAGAGAGAGAGAGAGAGAGAGAGAGAGAGAGAGAGAGAGAGAGAGAGAGAGAGAGAGAGAGAGAGAGAGAGAGAGAGAAAAGAGAGAAAAGAGCTCGGAAGAAGAATGTTCCAAAGTCAGACTGCTCATTACATGTGCCATATGACTAGCTGCCACTGTAATTCATGACACTACGTAGAATAAATTACTAGCAGCAAGAAGAAACAAATCAAGGGGAAACAGCAATTGCCAATATTCTACTATAAGCTTGACACAGTGATTTATATCTTAATAAAAATTAAAAATAGAAAAAAAAGCACCACAATTTTAATTAGCTGCTGTTTGAATTATTATTATTATTAGGTTACCCCCCCATGATTTATAAAGGTTGTTCTTGTTTTATAAAAGTTTAGAGCATTGCACCTAATAAAGCACAGCACAAACTACGCTATGTTGTTCTTTACATGAATTGTACACATTTCAAATGCTACCGCCACAATGACATTCACATATTTTATTTGTATAGAAAATAAATATGAAGAGAGTGGACCCACAGCTTCCACCAGAGCTTATAACAAAGCAGCCTCAATTCCAACATAAATAAATGTAACAAATAACAGACTTTACATTTTGTATTTCTAAACTTTACATAAACTTAAATAACTTGTTTTAATACATCCAAATACTGTCAGTAACATGTATACTATTATTTGTGTATGGCTCTGCAGTAAAACACAAATATAATAACCACATCTGACAAATATATGAACAGCCATAAGCATTAAAGTATCATCTGTAATATAAGCAGCCCAATGTCAGACTAGTTGAGTGGAGGTCGCACCACCCCCTCAGAGCTCTTAGTGGCTGCTAGACTGACAAAGAGTAGGTTCCATTCTCCACCAACTCACATTCAGTCAATGTCAACAGTGAAAGCCAAATGGAGGCCAAAGTGTACGCCCACTGCGTACGCCCTACAGCGCTCACTGAAGGTCTCATAGTCAGGACACCCAAACTCCTACCTATGGAGCTACCATGGACTTTTTCTGGCCACAGATGTAGGCCGGTAAATGCACAAGCACGTCCATGTGGTGCCACTGTGTGATCGCAACAGTCTGCACTGTTCACGGGCTGTTACTATACTACATGAGAAGAGGTGTCACAGCAGCTGGACTTCTACAGAGTTCTGATGCCAGGAATGAGTGATTGTCATTGTGTTATAATAATAAGAGAGGAATAAGGGCATGGAGATTGGAGGAATAGGAGCTGGCAGAGGCTTGGAAGGGATGCGGGAGGAATAGGGGGCAAATAGGGTGGAAGAGAGACAGGGGCAAATAGGGTTGAAGAGAGATGGGGGCAAATAGGGTGGAAGAGAGACTAGGGAAATCATTTCTCCCCCTTATTTTTTAAATGGGGAAAGAGCTGAACATGCCACATTACTATTGCTACCATTCAACTAGAAACATTTTTGCACCACCAACACAAATAGCCTTGACTGTCTTCTACAAACATTTACTATAGATCACATTTTGTCCCAGATCTTCTTTCAGATGTGAATTAGCTCATGAAATTCTATACATAAGGGTCTACCACAACCCCTCCAAGCTTTTCTGTATGGACAACATAACAGAATGCGTTTGAAGAGCTTTTGATAGATGGTAAAAGACATGACACAGACACAATGCTCTATGCTTAAAACAGACACAGGAAAAACAGCATTTTAAGTACAATGTAGCCAGTTATTGGATACTGCAAAAAAAGAAAAAGAAAAAAAAGTAAATTCCGCTTCAAACCGCAACATTGTATACAAGGCAAAACTCACAATGGCCAACTCTAAGGGTGGGTACACATCAGATGATAGGTAATTTGATCTCACGGATTGGGGTGCCATATCGTGTACCCATGACTGAGTGCTCCAGCCCTGCGAAATAGGGAGTCACATTTGCTGTTCTGAACAGCAGATGTGACGATCCAGTGGCCGACAAAATGCTCCTAGATGCAGCCACTGAACAATATATTGCGCACTATATCGTTCTGCGTGTATGGGAGACCTATGTATTATCACATCGGTAGTCCCCACAATCGTCTGATGTGTACCCAGCCTAACAGATAAAGATTTAACAGGCTAAGCCTTAAGCTGGATACACACTACGCAATCTGTGTTACGATATATCGCTCCAACTTAGATCGAAACAATATACCGTGTGTAGGTCCAATCACGCATCTCCCGCATCGTCCCATCTACTGCACAGCAGATGGGAAGATCCGCTGAACGACACCATGCTGCTAAATGCAGCATACAACGCAATACATCGCTTTGTGAAGTGTGTACGGTTGGCATAATAAATCGTACTATCGCGTTGTCCAAAGCATCATCGGATAATCTGTTCACCAGCGGCCGGCTGTGGTGACCCATGGGGTCCCGCAGTATAGAGGAAGAGGCCAGGAAATAGCCGTCAGCCAAAGGAGATCCTTGCTCCTTCCCTCCTCCGAAACAAGCCTCAGTTTCGGGAAACTGAGGGCATCGCTGCCCCCTCCCCGCCCACAAACGTCAGCAGACTCTTAATCACCGACAGTCTGCTGCCAGTCTGTAAGCGAGTTAGCAGGACCCAATCTGCACACTCGCAAAATGGGTCCTGCACCTGCGCAGATTCCTAATCATCGGGAATCTGCGTGCACTGCTGAATCAGGCCCTCGACCCTCAGCACCCCAAAAAGTGCATGTTTTCCAGGTCTCCTCACAGAATCACAAGTGAAATAATTAGCTCCAAATGTGGATCCTTTAAAATGTGTCAGCGAGTAATTTATACACCTGTGCACCTGCTGGGTGACCTGGAAAACGTGACCTGTGTGGAGTCCTGAGGATAGGGTTTGAGAACCACTGCTCTACAGTGCAAATAAACCTTTGATGACTTTCTTATAAGAAAACAAAAAAGATCTACTTTAAAAATAACCTTGATCCTTAGCCTAATGGTTTACATTATCTAGCACTTCACTTTCCTGGCTAGGCCTATGCATTCATCAGTCTGCTTGGCGTCTCTAGCTGCTTCATCTGGGTGCAGGCAGTCTAAACTAAGCAGTACATCAGATTACTTCAGTCGGCTTTCCGACTGCTATCCGCCCAAGCATGGTTATCCATAAAACCTGGACTGTTAGGGTATTTTGAGAACAGAGTTTGGGAACCTCTGGACTATACAATATTGAAGATATATTGTTCCTATCCGCATCTGAATAATATATTGTGCAATATATCATATAGTGTGTACCCAGCTTTAGAAGCAAACCTGGAAAATAAGAACAGGAGAGCTGCAGTGGGGAGGTGGTATAACCATGTGGCATGTGCTGGATGTAAGATACAGTCAGGTGCATAAATATTGGGACAGTGACAGAATTTTCATATTTTGGCCTCTATTCACCACCACAATGGTTTTGAAATGAAACAAACAAGATGTGCTTTAACTGCAGACTTTCAGATTTAATTTGAGGGCAATTACATCCAAATCAGGTGAACGGTGTAGGAATTACAACGGTTTCTATATGTGCCTCCCACTTTTTAAGGGGCCAAAAGTAATGGGACTATCAACTCAAAAGCTATTTCATGGACAGGTGTGGGCTATTCCCACATTATTTCATTATTAATTAAGCAGATAAAAGGTCTGGAGTTGATTCTAGGTGTGACATTTGCATTTGGAATCAGTTGCTGTCGACTCTCAATATGAGGTCCAAAGAGCTGTCACCATCAGTGAAGCAAGCCATCATTAGGCTGAAAAATCAAAACAAACCCATCAGAGAGATAGCAAAAACATTAGGTGTGGCCAAATCAACTGTTTGGAACATTCTTAAAAAGAAAGAACGCACCAGAGAGCTCAGCGACATCGAAAGACCCAGAAGACCACGGAAAACAACTGTGGTGGATGACAGAAGAATTATTTCCCTGGTGAAGAAAAAACCCTTCACAACAGTTAGCCAAATCAAGAACACTCTCCAGGAGGTAAGTGTATATGTGTCAAAGTCAACAATCAAGAGAAGACTTCACAAGAGTGAATATAGAGGGTTCACCACAAGATGTAAACCATTGGTGAGCCTCAAAAACAGGAAGACCAGATTAGAGTTTGCCAAACAACATCTAAAAAAGCCATTACAGTTCTGGAACAACATCCTATGGACAGATGAGACAAAGATCAACTTGTACCAGAGTGATGGGAAGAGAAGAGTATGGAGAAGGAAAGGAACTGCTCATGATCCAAAACATACCACCTCATCAGTGAAGCATGGTGGTGGTAGTGTCATGGCGTGGGCATAGTATGGCTGCCAATGGAACTGGTTCCCTTGTATTTATTGATGATGTGACTGCTGACAAAAGCAGCAGAATGAATTCTGAAGCGTTTCGGGCATTATTATATGCGAATATTCAGTCAAATGCTTCAGAACTTCACAGTGCAGATGGACAATGACCTGAAGCATACTGCAAAAGCAACCAAAGAGTTTTTTAAAGCTAAAAAGTGGAATGTTATGCAATGGCCAAGTCAATCCCCTGACCGGAATCCGATTGAGCATGAATTCACTTGATGAAGACAAAATTGAATGGAAAATGCCCCAAGAACAAGCAGGAATTGAAGACATTTGCAGTAGAGGCTTGGCAGAGCATCACCAGAGATGAAACCCAGCGTCTGGTGATGTCTATGCGTTCCAGACTTCAGGCTGTAATTGCCTGCAAAGGATTTGCAACAAAGTATTAAAAAGTGAAAGTTAGATTTAGGATTGTTTAGTTTGTCCCATTACTTTTGGCCCCTTAAAAAGTGGGAGGTACATATAGAAACCGTTGTAATTCCTACACCGTTCACCTGATTTGGATGTAATTACCATCAAATTAAATCTGAAAGTCTGCAGTTAAAGCACATCTTGTTTGTTTCATTTCAAAGCCATTGTGGTGGTGAATAGAAGCCAAAATATGAAAATTCTGTCAAAGTCCCAATATTTATGCACCTGACTGTATACCACTGAAGGGTCTATAAAGGATCTGTGTCAGCATGTGTGCTCATTCACATGAAAAATCCAAATACCCTAATATGCAGGAGATAAACATTCCCTTCAGAGTGTCCAGAAGTACAAGCTGGAAGCAGATGCTTATAGTACTAAAAGCAGGTGTGCAGCTTGGTCAGTACAAAAGAGAATGACAAAAAATACATCTTTGTATATTGCAAAATATGTTAAGTTCATATATCTTGCATACTTTCATGCTAAACCATAATTGCCAACTCTCCTTGATTGTCAGAGAAACTCCCTGAAATAGCAGCAATATCCCTGACTCCCTGAAGAGTCTAGCGATCTCCCTGATTGTACCTTATCCCATTAAAAATAAAAAGATATATACATTCAAATGGGATCATGCATTCATGCATATAATTTCCCTGCATTGGTTATAAGGCACAATGATCTCTATGGCTACATGCAATTTCTGAAACTTTAGCTGTGTTTTCATCAACAAATAGATCTTACTAACTGTTTGGGGATCATTAACATGTGGATGTAAAGCAATGTTATGACATGCCTCTCAGATGTAGCAGTACACGTCACTTTACCGAAACGCTCATAGGTGCTGTTTTCACAATCTCCCTGAAATGCTTTTTCAAAAGTAGGCAAGAATGCTCTAAACTGTATAATATAACATAATGCTCTTCAATATTTAAAATATTATTCTAGCCACACAATTACAAGTAGGTTTCCTTTCTGGTTCTCCTGCCAAATAAAGTAGACAAGATTAAGTATGCAAGTATGTACGGTATGGGGATACATTCAGTATCCTGGCACAGGCCGGCGCTTAGAATCCTGGAACTGGCATCCTGACCACCGGCATCCCAAAGGTTAAGTAGCGGTGTTGGGGGGAGGATTAGGTTTAGGGTGCGGGGAGGGGGAGGTTAGGCTCAGGCACCAGGGAAGGAATGTTAGGGTGGGGAGAGGGGGAGGACACCTACGGAAAGGTGTCAGTATCCGAATCCTATTGGGGTGTCGGCGTCTGAATTTTGACCGCCGGGATCCAGAGTGCCGGCATCCTGTACCCATCCCACTGTATGTTCTGGTTTCTCCATTGTTTGGCTCTGGAGGCTTGCAAATAAAGCCACAATAATATCAAATGAATTTTCTAAAACACTAGTATTGCACCAGCATATATGGTGCCAAACTAACATTGCCCTTGACTATGCCAGTCAGTAAAATTGAAACAATATGTCAGGACATCACATCCCACCAGACCCTCAGCACCCCATCCCATTTTTTCCAACCCTGCCCCTCTCCATACTCTTTACCATCATTGACTTTTCTCTCCTTAGTATCTGGAGATTAAATCATGGCCCTAATCTGGTCCTCCCCCTCCATCCACCTCCACCCTAGACCCTATCTGCTCTCGCCTCCTCCACTCCCATCTCCTGCTGCTTGTTCCCATCTTGCCCATCTAGTCAATCTCTCTCTCATCAGCCACTGCCCACTCCACATTTAAACATGCCCTGGCCTCCCTCATTCTTAAACACACACTTGATCCTGACACTCTCTCTAGCTACAACCTCATCTCTCTACTCCCTTTTGCCTCCAAACCTCTTGAGTGTATTGTGTCCAACCGCATCCACTGAATCTGCCCCCCAGTAAAGTCAGCAATAACCTCCTTTCTGCCAAATCCAAGGGCCACTACTCTCTGCTCATTCTCCTGGACCTTTCAGCTGCTTTTGACACTGTGGAACATCCTCTCCTGCAAATTCTCTATTCCCTTGGTCTGCGTGATATTGCCCTCTCATGGCTTTCCTCTACCTCTCTGACCGTTCTCTCAGTCTCCTCTAATGACTCCACTAACCCCCCCACACTCCCAACCGTTTCACTCAACCCATGAATGCTGCCTCTCCTGCCTCCAAGATTTTGCCCGTGCTGCTCCTCACCTCTGGAACTCTCTCTGTCTTCCTATCAGACTTTACACCTCTACAAATTTTAAAACAGGCTCTCAAGATCCACTTCATCAAAGTGTTCCAGCTCTCATCCTAACTCACTGCCCCATGCTACATGCTCACTGTCCCTGCACACTGTCACCCCTGTATATCTGCCCCCTCCTTCACAGTGTAAGCTCTCACTAGCAGGTACCCCCTCCCTCATATGCTTTTCCTTCCCTTGCTTCTACCACCATATCCTCCCACTGCCTACATCAGTACCCAACCTCTGGAGTCTGCCACCCTGCTGCATGTGTGAGGTTTATGACTGCTGGTGCAGCAATGCTTATAAACAATGTCCGTATTCTACAATGCTCTGTATTGTAAGTCACTCGTTGCCGTGATTTTTGTTCATGTTTGTGTTTCGGAACTTTGTAAGGTGCCATATAAAGGATTATAATAATAATAGCAATAATAATAAGAATAATAAATGGTAGACAAAACCTTGTGCTTTGTCCTTGGTTTTAACAGGGCACCAGACATGTGTTCTCAGCCTCCTTGCAGCATAGTGTGTACTACAGTATCTACTTAATACAGAGGTTCGAAACTTTTTTGAATCACGGCGCCCTAGTACATCAGCATTGTTTTCATGGCACCCCTAAGCCAAAAGTTTGTTATTGAGAAATTCAGAAAACAATGTAGTGAAGAAGTACAGTGAAGTAAATTGTGCTGACCTGTCATCCTTAGGGTCAGTTATGTGGTGATGGACAGGTTTGTGCTTCTGTTTGTGCACATATTTACATTACAATGACCATAAAGAATTTGATTTGGTGCTGGACCACCAACCTGAGGCACCTCTGCAAGTGTCCCGAGGCACCCCAGGGTGCTACAGCGCACAGTTTGCGAACCACTGCCTTAATACATGCTTACATAGGACTCCATTATATTGTACCCAGCATATAACTCTGCAGGCAAGTTTGAAATAGACAAAAAAAAAAAAAAAAGAAAAAGAGATAAACACACTCTGGCCAAAAAGCGTGTACAAGCCTGCTATTACATTATTTTATCAAAGTGTATTAAAGCTTCAAGAACACAAAATAAATACTGCAAGTTAATGACTTTGTACGAGGTCCATCTATTAAACTGGTTAGTAAGCGTGCATACAAATAAAAGCATTACTTTATTGCCCACTCATCTTTAGACTGTTTTAATGTGATTAAATGCATTAGTCAGGGCTGATCTCACTAAAATTTGCTGTCTGGATTTTGTCATGGAGAACTCTCAATCTTGTTAAACTCCATTTACATTAGACCGTATTAGGGAATTAGCCAGCCTAATTCATGTGAAACCGGTAATCATTGAGTACAGTCAAATAAGGCTATGGAAACTCCTTCCACAACGCCTTTATAATTAAGACCTTTGGGACAGCAAGGTCACACAGCAGTTTTAATACAGTTAGTTCGCTATCTGTGTGGGGTTTATATGTTTCACATCGTTTGTGTGGGTTTGTTTCAGTGCTAAGGTTTGCTCACTCAGTACATAAAACATACCATGACAGAATAGACACTAGTGAGTGTGGGTATGTATGAGATAAGATGAGCGGTTCGGGTTGGATTTCATTCTTCCAGCCAAATTTGGATCTGAGAACGAGGCCACAGGTCATCACTACGGAAATCTAGGCTCTCGCATGTTTTAGATTACATATAATTTGTGATCCAAACAAAAGACTTAAGATCTCCGTAAATATGGAGTATGACTTGGTACTTCCTGCCAAATTCAGATATGAGAACGAAGTCAAAACCAAACCACTCATCTTTACTGTGTATGTGGGATAGAGACTAAAGACTAAAACCTGTCATGTCAATCTCTGAAAAAGCACTAGGCTGTGATAACCATTTCCCATCACCCCATTAGGTGTAAACAGAATATGAATTAAAAATATAAATGCATCAGGCCTTGGAAAAGAAACCTATTCCTTTTTGGATTCACTTTCTGTAGTTATTATAACTTTATACTAGTCACCATAAGAACAGTATGGAAAAGTGTATACAGTACTTGTGATATTTGTATAGAGCTACAACAATGTAACATCAAAATATGCATTTATTTCATTGTGCTATCAAAAGAAAACCATACAGAAGCTGAAAATAGATGGTTTTACAGGGATACAAAACGGTTTTATTCTTCAAGGCTTAGCTTACAAATCACAGAGCTGTGAACCATGGCCAACTTCTAAAGAAACAAGGTAGCTAAAAAAAAAAATAAAAAAAAAGTGAGCATGCAAAAATATTACATGGGTAAATAACGAGTATGTCTCAGTTTTCTTGCTATAAGCTCACTTTAATTTAATTTTTTATTTTAATTTATTATTATTGGATAGAGTTTTAATAATTTAAATTATTTTTGTAATTTCTCCATTAGGACATATCTGGTATTTTTGCTGTTTCTTTTATCCCCTATGCCTCTCTCAAAGTACAAGCGATCCGTACTGTGCCATTTGAATAATGCAGCTAAGGCCAGTGGCGCTCCTCCTCTCCTCCAACAATCTCCGACTGGTTCGCTAAAAAAGATTTTTGTATGGAGATGGGGAGGACAGTCTGACATCTGTAAATGATCAATGCGAGACTTTTAGAGATACTTGGCTTTCCTGGCAGAATTTTAAGGACTCTGGGGGGGGGGGGGGGGGTTGGATAGAGTATCCTTGAAGTTCCCAATCTCCTTCCTGTAACAGTGACCCCAGGATCTGGTTTGACGTCACCTTAGATATGGATACACTCATACATTTTGCTTATGGAAGAGTAATCCTTAGGTAGCCCTAATTAAATGTATTTTTGGAGGTTAGTTTTGGTAGGCATGGTACTCATTGGACATGGAGCATTTTCTTCTCATTTCCTTCCGCTATCCCCTCGTTCACTTTCCTTCATTTTTTTTTATTCTCTCCTTTTTCTTTTATTTGCAATCTTTCCTCTTTTGTGTCCTCTTTACCCTTCTCCTTTTAGTGTTTATTTAGTTCTTTCCATCAAACTCGGGTTCTCCGACTATGATTTTTGTAGTTATTGCTGTGATTACTATATTACCCATTGCAATTTGACATTCTGAATCTGATTGTTTTTACGCTTCTTGTACATTTGTTTTTTCTTTGTAAACCCAATAAAGATATTATGCACTAAAATCAAACGACGTTAGGCATACAAAGAAAATGTCAAAATCTCTATTTAATAAAGGTACCGACTTTATTAAAGAGTTACATTACAGGGGCAGGAAGAAGTAATAAGTGCAATGCTCAGACTGGTACACACACACAGAGAAGAACGCATACTGATTTCACTGGAAGCATACCCGAAAGCATCTCATAAATCACAAAATAAACAGCTCTTCTATAAGAAATGCTGCTGTGTAATATGTGGGCTGTAAACCTGTTGAATAGTGATAGATCACCACTGACCATGTGCTGCAAGAACTTGTTACATTGGTGCTTGTGAGACATAGGGCCTAGCACTCGTACTCCTGAACAATATATGAGCAGCATTACCTCAACATTTTTACAAGAGAAAAACTTTTTTCTTTTTAAATTAGGTTTCACTACACTTAACGTGGAATGTGTGATCAACAATTATCACTTGGACCAATTTTCTACAAGAGCATTTGGCCAGTAGAGACACTGTCCAACTTTAGTTGGTAGCTTACCATTCAGTTAACCTTATTCTTGCTTATAAGGGGCCAACAGCCCGTTGAAGATACAAGACTGACAAAGTAATAATACTTTTGTTATTTCACATAAAATAATCTAACTCACTTGAACACAGATTTTAATATTCAAACAGTGCATTTACTTCATCGTTAATAGATTCAAACTTACAAGATTCCCTTAACGATGCAGGTGCACACATTTCACTCATCACCTATATGCAGATTGTACAAAACGGTCCTTACTATAGACTTATTTCCCCTATGGAGGTGTGAGAGGTTTGGCTGCACTTTCCCAGCACTGCTCATCTCACCTCACATGCCCGCTCTGTATATGGCATCATGACCATGGCTTTCAGCTGTCATTACATGTGGATGTAACCTGCATGACATACAGGTTACACAAGATATGGTAAAGTGCCATTATAAAGTAATAGCTAGAAGGGGGACACTTGTACAGCTGTCGTATATTTAATCTTCATAGGACAGACCTCAGGCTTCCAGGAACCAAAACTCACTTAGCATTTGTAAATGATGTCCAAGGGCACAGAACATGCACTCACCTAACGGGATGCAGTTTATAGACCGGCGGACTAAATGTCTATATAGACACTATATAGGAGAAGCCCAACGGGGGACTTAAGACAGGCATCTAAATACTAATGCCTAACGTAATCCCGATGACAGCGCGAACGAGGAAAGTCCAGGCAGTCCTCAGTGTTAGCCGCAATGGGAAGGGATTGGGGGGAGTTAGGATTAGGGAGTGTATCAGGGTTAGGGTTATGTTTTTTTTTTTTGGGGGGGGGGCGAGATTAGCGCTAGGCACCCCTAGGAGGGAGAGTCAGGCACCCCCCCCTGGAGGGGGTTGGGTTTAGGATGCGAAGAGAGGGCGGGGGGGTTAGGTTTAGGCACCCCGGGGGGGGGCTTAACGTTAGGCACCACTCCCGGAGGTTTTAGGGTTAGGCACTGGGGTACTTACCAGCCAGCATCGAGATCTCCTCCTGTCGGGCTTCCCCTGTCGGGATTTGAACTAAACAGCCGCCCGTATTTCATACAGATTCCCTCTTTAACACTAAGAGGCTAAGGCAGTGTTTTCCAAGGACAGTTTGCACAAAAAGGAGCCATTTAATACAATGATGCACAATAAATGTATCAATGTGCTGCCTATTGTAGAATGACATTTCTAATATTATATTCATATGCCCAGCTGTGGATCTACCTTGTGGAGCTGTCACACCCCTGCATCAGAAAGTAGAAGTTCTATACTCTGGATCAAATGCACAACAGGTAATAGTACAGATGTGTCCTCATACAGCTAGTCTCAATACATCATGAGGTGCGAGTGAGCCGCTCTGAGTGGTGTAGTTTAAGAACCTTTTAATTTTCGTCTTCATCGCACAGCAGATGCGACGAAACACCTCTCAATCTGTACCAGGAACGCTGAGCTGTAACTTTAACTGCAGAGTTATTAGCTTTGAATATGTACAAAGTCGAAACTGAAGCACAAGGGTCGCATATAAAATTAATCCATGCAGTCTCGTTCAGCGGGTTTGCGGCTTCACATTGCGAATAAGAGGCATGTTTGAGTGAAAAAGAATCTTGGCACGGGACCTGGCGCGCCAAGAAGGGCTGACTGGCATGACTGCGGCAATAGTGTATGAGGACACCTGTATATCTTGTAGGCTGGTAGCAAATTACTGCAGTCTTATTTAAACTCTTAATCTGCACTGGGGAATATTTTATATAGTGATAGTACAGCAGAATTTACAGATGATGCCTACATACAAATACAGCAAAAACCACGGCAGATTCAACAAGCATTCTTGCCGTAGTAATAGAAAACACCCCCACCATGTAAATATAGCTAATTAAAATGCAAGAGATCTCTTAATGAAAACCCACTAGGGGCCGTAATCAATTAGAAGCGAAAAGCTAAGTTACACGAAAAAGTTTTGCCAATTGCGACTTTTCGCCAGGCGGAAACTTATCTCCATATTCAATTCCATCCGCTTTCACGCACGTGAAAACGCAATGTGATGTAATATGCGAAAGAGATCCGCCAAAGAATAGGTGGTGGAAAAAAGTGCTAAATTGCTATTTAGGGGTGCAAAGGTGGGGAAAGCACTCAGCACCCTTGGGACAGCCCCCAAAAGGATAACTGCATCAAAAAAAAAACCTAAAAAAAAAAAAGGGAGGAAGACCCCAAAAAAACACTTTAAAAAAAGTGGGCGAAAAAGTGCAAAGGGGTCTGCAAGTATGGGTGAGGTGTTTTTTGGATTGCAGGTGTATGCTGAAGGTGCGTTTTTTAAGTTTAAAATAACTTCACTTTAGCAACTTTTAAATATGCTTGCACCCATTTCGAAGTACCCCAAATTTGACCGGAATACTTATTTACTCCCAAAAATACTGCTTTATGCCATTCTTCACCACTTGTGCAAAGAAGCTAATTAGTGGCAGTTGTGCGAACTGAAGTACCCCAAACAGTTTTCTTAGGGCTAAATCTGGCACTACTACATTGATCCCCAAAGTCTGCGCATTTTTTTTGGGGGGGGTGGGTTCAGGCTGATTTCCCCGTTTCTGACACCACTTTTTGCCTGTTCTTACATCGCGTGTCTACGTTTTTGCATATTTTGTAATTGAATAGGGTGAATCGTGGGTACGTGCCCGATAAGTTTCCACTGCTAAAATACGAGATGTAGGTGAAAAAGTATCGCGGGTGCGAAACTTATTGAATACGGCCCTATGTAGTAACCTAAAAACTACAATTAAAACATTCTACATCATTCCAGGTCGTATAATACATATACTAGTATCCAACACTTTCATAAAACATTTCGACAAAGCAGTGGTGCCACATTACACTGCGCCTATGAAAAATCCACCCAGTTACCTTGAAAGTGCAATTCTCAAAATTCTAAATGTAGGATTTGTAAACAGGTTTCTCATATTACCAGAACCATTTGTTAACATGGCAGAAACTGGTATATAACTCTTCCTTATGAGCTGTCTGTAAAGAACACTCCTAACACTGCAAAGTGACCACCACTCCTACAGTAATACCTTGTAACCCTTAAACACTTCATAGGGCACTTTATTTATAGACCCCTTGAAATACACTTGGATGGTAAAGAAGTGGATTAACTAGAGTAAATAATAATAAAAAAAAAAAACTTAAAAAAAACTATGACATGAATTTGGGAGAATATCTTTAAATAAAGAAGATGCATTACTTCTGTATTTCTTACACTATTGGTGACAGCATTAGAAAGTAATCCCGTGGGCGGAGGAGGATTGGGTGACAGTTATAGTATAGTCCGACATTTAGATAACCTTCTGGAGAAGTCCAAATATTATTTTGCATGCAGCAAAAACGAAAGCCTGTACGACATGCAGATAGTGGAAATTGCAATTTACAGGTGATCTAGGACAAAACCCTCCCAAATCTCTAAATTTGGCTGCACACTTTCTTCCTCTGCATGGAAAGGTGGACACACTCTTTTTTTGGCTTTGCTCCAAACAAGTTCTTGTGTTATTATACTGAATATTGGAAACTTCCATTGCAGATACTTCGCTGTATTAGCACTAGGGTTACCTAGACAGGTGACCAGGGGGTGTGATCAAAACTACAGTCTGGTTCAGTGGAGGATTTTACCTAGGGGCTGCGGCCCCCCCAAGGAAAATTGGACACCCCAGTGACAGTCTAGCAAGTGGCTTCCCATTGGAAGTGCTCCATGCTAAAATCACATAATAGACAGGCTGTCCCAGGGGAGTGTGTTTTCTCCCCCCTGGGAATGACTGTCTGGACTGCAATTTGCAGGGATAGTGCTTCCAATGGGAAGACACTCCCCTGCTATAATGTCAGCCCTATCTAGCTTCTAGGGACAGTAGCCGATGCAGTCCTAGAAGCCTAGGGTTCCCGCTAGGCTGTTTTAGCGACATGCCATGTCCTGGCTGATTTCAAAAGGGAAAAAAGTGCCCTGCCCTCCTGGTGGTGCCCCTCTACAACTACATTAAGGGTACAGTCACCACCTGCGGGCCGCAGTGTCCCGTGGCTGGGAAAAATAGCGGTGCAGCAATCACCGCCGGTGAACAGATGCCATGCGCATACGCACAGCATCTATTCACAGAGAAGAGAGAGCTTGGGGCAGCCCGTAACGGTGATAAGGGGGCGTACCTTAAAGACATGCCCCCTTTTCGGGCACACTCTAGAGGTGCCCTCTACGTTCTCTAGCGTGAAGACTAGAAGCCTGCATGTTAATTTGTGCTCATGTGTGGATAGACCCCGGGAATTAGAGGTAGGATCTACCGCTCGCCAGGTTAGAACCATTTTGCCAGATTTCAGGCAATTTTCTAACCACTCAAAGTTCCTAATGCCCCAACATGCCAGCCTAAATGCTACCCTGGCATCTCTCCGGATCCAGTTCCCTGAGTCCCTCAAGCTCCAGCCCCCACCCCATCTTCCTACGTTCCTCCAGCTCCAGCCACCCACATACCTCCACTACACACCATCCACACCACTGTCTGTAACAGCCACGCTTGCTCGGTCATAGATGAAGTTGACTACTCGCTCTTTCAGGATCGGTCTGGAAGAGATAGAGCCTCATAGCCAGCACCTATAGCCAGAGTCTCACAACTGCCGCTGCTTCGTGCCTGGCGGTTGTAGATTTGGTTCCAAGACATGTACTGTCCGAGATTACCACTATCCGGACTGTCTGGAGAATTTCTAGACTGTCCAGGGTAATCCCGGATGGATGGGTAGTAACGCTGATTAGTATAGATGTGTCCCCATACACCTATTCTTCTTGCTCCATATTGCACGAGACACCTGGCACGATTCCCTTGCTGTGCATTTTTCCTCAATTTACCATCTTAATCTGCATATAGTATACTAGGCAAATAGAATTTTTTTCCCCCCCATAATTTTAATTGAGTTTAAATAATGAAGTGAACAGACCCATTCATTTCAATGCTTGTAAATGCCTACTTTCTTTTTTCTCTGCATGTCAATGGTTTAGAACTTCAACATGCTTGAAACGAGTTAACTAAAAAACGTATTTTATAGGTTAACCTATCCTATACACATCACTGAGGAATAGGTGACTGGTTATCCATAGGCACAATTACTGAACAGATTAGATGATTAGAAAATCAACCCAAAAACCACTAATACTATCACTATTTCGACAAATCATGTTAGCAGACATGCCGAGGGTTTACATTCACTCCTCTCTCCACATTAATGAAAAAGCATACTTACCGACTTTCCCATCATCCTCTCCAGGAGCAGCCCGGAGAGGAGACGCTGTTGTCAGCTTTGGTGGTTGGGCAGACGTCAGTAGTCCCTGCCACTTTTACGTGAAAAGCCCACGATTCGTGGGTCCACGATGAAGGGATGGGACAAATGACGTAATTCGCGACATTTAGCCCCGCCCCCTCCTCACAGACCTGCAATTTCCTAGTATAATCTCCCGATTCTGCCCACTTAACTAGGAAGTGGGCTGAATGCGGGAGATCTGCCTACTCTTGAGGGTGCGAAGTGCTACCCGAAAAATCGTAAGCCTCCCGCATCTTTCGGGAGAGTAAGCAAGAATGAATAAAAGACATGTCAAATATTTATTATGTGCAGTATGATTCTTGTAATTCTTTATTTGGAAAAAAAAAAATCTTAAAAAACGAGTTTAAAACAAACAGCAATTCCGGTGACTGATGCAATCCAATAGTATTGGATTTTTGCACAGGGAAACCCAGTTTATATACAGACCTGACTATGGGCCTCATTTAACAAAGAGTTTTATCACAAAGACAGATAAAACTCGTTGTTTATGATAACGGTGCTCCAGCCAATCAACTCCCAACGGTCATCTGTTTGAAAAATGACAGTTGAGAGCTGATTGGCTGGAGAACCATTTATCATAGGCAACGGGTTTTATCACTCTGTGAATCAAAAAACTCGTTGTTAAATGAGGCCCTATGACTGGAATGCAACAGAAATTGACTGCACACACTACCCTATTATTTAAGGGAGAGCTGTTGACTTAGGACCTGATTCAGAGTTTGAAATAGACAGAGCAAGTAACTGTGCATCTTGCTGCACTGCAGGTGGGGCAGATATAAAATGTGCTGAGAGAATTAGATTTGGGAGGGGCGTGTCCAAGCTGAAATCTAAATTGCGGTCTGAAGGTGCCCATCCACTAGCAGACATGAAAACGACTGCACGATTACGACACTGTAATCGTGCAGTCGTTTGTCAGACTGTGATGAGCCTGCACTGAACGAGCAGTCGTTTAGTGTAGGCACAACAATCTGCAAACACGCTCAACTTGACGTTATCGTCAGGTTGACCAGCATGTTTGCCCGATGGTAGAGGTCTAAACGACCAGCGGGCACGCGCATCACAGGTCATTTTAGACATTTTAGCAAACGATTGAACGATCATTATCGTTCAATCGCTCAACTTAATAGTCTAGTGAATGGGTACCTTAAGAATAAAACTGACCAGCATTTGTGGGCTACATGCAAAAGCAGACAGTATTTACCCCACATGCAAAAAAATGTATGTATTTATGCACAAAGCAACATGGTTTGTCCAGGTTACTTGCTCTATCTTACTCATACTTGCCTACCCTCCTGGAAGTTGCAGGAGGCTCCCAATTTATTCGGGTAACCCCCCTGCATGGGTAGGCACTTCTCCCGCATTCTGCCCACTTCCCAGTGAGGAGGGCAGAATGCAGAAATTACTACCGGGGATCGGCGGCTCTGTGCGTTGGGGGCTAATGACGCAATTCTATGAGAATCACGTAATTAAGTGCCGCCCCCTATTTTAAATATCCAGCAGTCGATATGAATTCCTGTGAGGGGACGGGGCTTGATACAAGCTGGCACCACCCCCAACTCAGCCCACCTGCGCTTCTCCCGGGAGGAGATTTGATAAATCAGCAAGCATGATCTTGCTCTATTCCCAAGTCTGAATCAGGCCTTTACTAAAGTGCCAACCAGGTTAAATCTGTCAACTTGATATTCTACGCTTATACAGTATATCAATTATCAAATATCAGTAAGATTCAGCCCAATGATTAATTCAGCCACTATTACTAGGAGAAGTTGATGTGTATAACATTATGTCCTAGAGGGGTGGGCAATAAGCGGCCCTCCAGCTGTTGTTGAACTACACATACCAGCATGCATTGCAACAGTTTTAGCATGGCCAAAAAGAAATACTGTGGCAGGGCATGCTGGGATGTGTAGTTCTGCAACAGCTGTGGGGCCGCTAATTGCCCACCCCTACAGGGTATCTAATAGTGTCCTGACTGCAATAGACTAGTCTGGTTTAATTCAGAAGCAGTATTACAGACATTAGTGCATGCAGATCTGAATGAATCAAACAAATTTAGCTGAGGCAAAGTAAGGTTTGCTCCACGTCCTGGAACTGGCAGCTGGGAACAGATAATGGCAGGTACTGTAAACCCCAGCAAATTACTAATGTGAATGGAGTATTTGTACCTTGAAGAATGGCTTCAAATAAGAAAATATCTCTGCATATACTTTTAATTTATGCCATGGAAAGTCTTATCAAGCTCCAACAAAAATATCCTAAATAGTTACATTTCTACATCATAAAATCCATTATTAGGAAGCGGTCATGTTAACCTAGTGTGTCTTTTTTGAACTGTGTCCAAATGCTTGTTTTGCACTCAGTAATAGTAAATATTGGCTGTCTACTGCACGAGTGAGGCTTCTCATGCATGTGTCTGGGCCATGTTGATGCTGTGGTAATTACAAGCTTGGACCATTATGTAGTTTTTGCATCACTGGTTTCCTGCCAATCATGAGATTTATGAGGCAGTGCTCAGAGCCAGAGACATATGTATATTATTCGTCACCTTCCAGAGCTCCAAACACTTGGAGCATACCCTCACTCCTATCACAGACATCCTGTCCAACATAATGGGGGGAGGCTGCTTGGCTGCTCCGAGATCAAAAATTCCTTTTGAAAGTGTGTGTGGTGAGGGGGGAAGAGATTTCACTTTAATCAGGCCAAATGGGTGATATTACATTACAGTGTTGGTGGAGGGTTTACATTTATTATTCATTTGAATACATAAAATGGAAGTGTTTAACATGAATGAAGCACATGAATAGAAGTTTCTCTTTTCAACTCAAATGTTTAAATGATCACTTTACAAACAGTGTTTTATAGTTCTGTCTTAATTATTTTCTTAAGCACAGCAAGAATAACTCAGCCCATGTAATGTAACTTCTGTAAAACTTGCTGGTTTTCACAGAGCAAACACACAACTAGGATTAACACTACGGACTTCACAGGTTTTATTTGCCCCAATAGGGCAGTTTAAAGGTAATTAATGCTAATTTCTCTAGACTCAGCAGGGGCCTTGAAAACAAAGCTGGCCAAATGCATGCATTACCTCTAGCAAAATCCGCCGCCCATTCTGAGGTAGAAAAATAAATGCAAAACAAAAATACTTCAGGACAACTTGTGAGATGAGCTTTATTGGCCATCTTTGTGGTCAAATATAATAGTTATGTCTACATCCACCAACACTGAAGATCCTACAGTACTACAAACTGGTTGGAAGTTAGCGATTCTATATTCCAAAGTCCTAACATATTACTTTTGAACAGGTCTACATCTGCACATAGGATACACCAGAAATGTGTATGTCTCTGCATGGGAGCATATGTGGCTACTTTCCAACAAGTTTTCCTCATCAATGCATGTGTGTGCCTCCCTATAGTAAGTGGATAAGATACGCCTCCCAACAAGCGCATTTGTAAATACTTGCATGGCCACCATTTGGATGAACACGTCCCCAGCGAACCTTGCATCTGTGAGAACACCTCTTCCTACCCCAGTGCCACCACTTCAAAACATAAGAAAACATTTCCGAAAGAGCTGAGCCAATTTGCGCTACGCTAACAGGCGTAAATTCAACGCTCAATCAGACCCTGAATCAGGTTGGGTATGGCCAGCGATCAAAATACAGAAAGCGGCATCCATACAGTCCGAATCCTGACGCCTACAGGGAAGTCCCCATGCCCACTTACCGTTGGGATGCCGGCTGTCGGGATTCTGGCGCCGGTATTGTGACCACCGGCATCCCAGGATGCAGACTACATCCCCCTGAATCTAACCACCACACAAACAATTGAAATCTGAAAAAAACTGCAGCTTACTACTCCCAAAAATCTATGGCTGTATTTTACCATCAAACAAAAGTAGTTAAGGCTTAAACAACACAAACAATTTGACAAGGTTTAAAAACAGTTACAAGGTCGTTACAAGGCCAGTGACTGCAGATGTAAATACCATCAGCATGGCATGATAAGAGGTGACTCTTAGTATATAGATAAGGAGTTATTTTTATCATTTCAGAATACTGAACTCCTAGGACATCTGCAAAAGTACGTAATAAAATAAGTATAAGTAGTAATCTGGGGCACAATAAAAACAGTCTACTTGTGACAAGAAGCATATAGTAATGATATACTTGTAAAGGATAATCTCCAAAATGAGAACACAGAAAATATTTCTAGTTTAGCAGTACTTCCGGTTATTCTCCATTACTCCTATTATTCTGTTCTTTTGGGAATATAGCCCATGGTACTAATAAGGAGGTTGGGTACAGGATGTCAGCGCTCAGTATCCCGATGGTTAGGGGCCCCGAACCCTCAGGTATTTCGAGAGCCCAGTTCATGTGTCCCCCTTGCATCGGCAGACTGCTACCTGCTGTGTAAGCAGGGGACCCGGCGCAATGATTGCAGGTGGCTAGATCCTCCCGACTAGTCCGGCAAACACAGGGAGGGAGGCAGGACCGGCGCAGCGTGCGTGACGTCATGCCACTGCCCGCTGAGGAGCCGCCGGGTGTGAGCCGCCACAGAAGAGTGATCCAGGCAAGCGCAGCAGGTAAATGTTGGCCAAGGCTGGGCTGCGCTACAGTGTCATGGATAGGGTGGTGGAGAGCTAGGGGGTCTCAGACACAGGAGCTGGGGGAGATTTGATAGGGGCTGATGAAGAGGGGGAAATGTGACAGACACGGGGGCTGGGTAAGAGGGTGCGTGACACGGGCTGGGGAAGAGGGGGGATATGTGACTGACACGGGCTGGGGAAGAGGGGTGTGTGTGACTGAGACGGGCTGGGAACAGGGATGTGTGTGACGGGTTAGGATAAGAACTAGGAGAGGGTATAGGGGGCCCCAAAAAACATGTGTACCGGGCCCCAAGGTTTCTGTTGCCGGCCCTGCCCCCCTAAACCTAACCCTCCCCATAACCACTATACCTATAGTCAGGATGCCGGTGGTCAGGATTCTCATGCGTGTTGGGATTCCGGCGCCGGCATTCTGAGTGTCGGTATCACGCACGCCAGGGTATAAAACTCCATCCCATGATGGCTATCCTTTATTATATGTAAACTGAAGTAAAAATGTTTGATCATGCGAACATTGTTAAGATGTATATCAAAGAGTAGGAGCAACCCCCTATAAAGCCAATAAAACGATAGTCAGCAACAAAACAAACAATGCCGTAGATCAATTCAAATTACATTCCAACAATTCATTTTTCTTCAGGTTAATAGGATAGCTGCAAAAAAACAAACGAAAAAAAGGGATTCATGTGTTATATACAGCAAAGTATATTCAACTTTAGAAGCACGGGAACTAAGTGCTCCTGTGTAGACATGCCTTGCAGAAAGTACCATCAACCCTCTTGCACTTCAAGGTTTTGTGCTGATAAAGATGTGGACAGAGATCAAGAACTGAAAATGACCAGATTAAATGCCTTGAAAACCAAAATAATCTGATTATGGGCCCAATATATAACATTTAAATGTGAAGACACATATAATCTAGTCACCATTGTTATAGTAGAGTGTGTTTGGGCCAAAAACCAATGAACAGTAATATTCTGATATAAATAAGATCCTTAAGTTGGAAAATGTAATGTGTGTAGTCATCTTTTCACCATACCGACTTTCCCTAATGACGGAGATGGGTTACGTGACCTAAGCACCGGGATGTAGTCAGAATGTCTACGTTCATACTGCTGGACACTTAAAATGTTGACATTGAACATGTTGGCATGTGTACAATGTTCACATGTTAAACGCCGACATTCTGCACCTACCGCAGGCGGAGTGCTAAGCTACGGAAGGGGAGGTTAGGGTTAGGCAATAGACATAGGGTTAGTCACACTGTCGCAAGGGCAACTGAATCAGTCAGAAGTCTTCATCAGATGACCGCCAGACCCAGCTTACAAGGTCACAGATTTACCACCAGGGACATTTTGTCTACATTCTATTCATGTCAACATTTTATCTATGTCAACATGATGAATGTCTACCTGGTTGATGTCGACATTGTGAGCATGTCGACATTATGACCAGGTTGACATTCTCATATCGACATTATGAATGTTAACAAAATATACTATACCCCTGGGCACCTACAGAGCTGTTCTCATACACTTAGCGTCTATGTGTCAACTGAGATGCTCCAAGAGGTGCAGCGTAGTCTATTTATTTCAATTTTGCAAGTGTGTACTAGGTGACTAACTGCACAGGAATTAGTTTTAAAACACTTACAAAATAACAGACGAAGCACAACTTAGAGTGAGAAAAAGCTGCACCAGCTGCATCGCAGCACGCCGTATACAGACTCATTCTCACACAGACGTACAACTGTCGCACATCAGATTGAGCAGTGCAATCTAACAGTAGTTTGTTGCTTCAATGGTTTCATTTGTGTGAATAAGAGGCACATTTTGAGCGAAAAATATGTTTGATGCAGCTGAGTTGCTTAAATCCCCCTCATGCAGCTCCCCAGGCCTTTCCCAAACCTTTAGTCTTTCCAGAGCACTCTCAAAGCCTACTTCACTACAGCCTACCCTACATGCACAAGGACACTACTCCCTCCACATGTTGTGCCAGTCCCATGTCCTTTACGTCACACTAGTTCCTAGTGTCACAGAATTTCTTGCTCCCTCTATACTGTAAGTGCTCATGAGCAGGTAATACCTAACTTTTGTCTGTACCTCCTCAAACAGCCTCGTCTCTAATGGCTATGTTTTTCTATATGAATTTATTTTGTATAATTTGTAACACGGATTGTCCAGTACTGAAGAGTTCTGAGGTGCCTTACAAATATATATTAATGATTGTTGACCAGTTTGGTAACATGTTCCAATCTTGCCGGACATCTCCATCACCATATGATGGCCATTAACCAAGAAGATTCTAGGACAGGATTTTAAATTATTCTTGTCTGAATATGGAATGGAAAAAAGTGGCTGCGGTCATGTGTTATTGACACTGATGGAATCCCAAAGGATTCAGTTGGGCAAAATGCACTAAAAACTGGATGTGTGTCTTCAGAGCTGGTTTATCAAAGTACTCTAGGAGGCAAAACCATAAGGGAATAGACATTAAGTATAGCTCTAATTTCCATACTGTCCATTAAGAAGTTATTGAGCACAGTGAGTGCATTCAGTGAGCTTAAAGCAATACTTTGCTTAAAGAGAGGCTGTCACCAAATTGTACACTGGCCTTTTATTTACTATTAACGTATCACCTCTTTTGGACTACCTATACAGCTTATACTGCAAGTGCAACTGTGCGTGGAAATGTGAGGTTTCCAGCACGCTTTTTTCTATACCAGCCACTCAGGGAGAGAGGATGAAGAGGTCATGCAGAAAGATTGGCCTATGTGTAAGCAAGCCTTGGAACACAGTACCGATTTCTCCCATCATAGGTAAACTACAGTATTTTTTGTACATTTAACAAAGAACAGTTTAATTTTTAAATACACTATGTACTTGAAAGGCATGCTCATTACAAGGATTGGAGTGTCACTTAAACCAAACTCCATAAAACAAAAAACACACGTTGTTACCATGGAATGCCATGATTTCTGTGGTTAGTTCTGGGTTACCAAATACCTGCCGCTGATTGATCATTAAGAAATTCTACATCACTCTTCACCGGCATGCAAATTCACTTTACTTTTGTGGAATGGGTTTGGACAGACATAATTGGCATCCCTGTGAGGAAGAGAGGTTTGTAGAATGCAGACCTGTTTCCAGAGGCTGTGCCTCTGAGATAACTGCCAGGAATCTGATGAACCCGGGGTCAACTAACAGGCTCTAGAGAAATTCAGAACTCCAGAGTTTCCATGGGAATCTGCCTTAGGGGAAAAGCCATTTACAAGACTTTAAAAAATCTTTAACTCTTTGACACCAAGATAATGAGAGGGTTAAGCATTGCAGCAAAATTAATTAATAAGGATTCCTTAGCTGTAACTAGAGGATATCTTTGCAAGCTTAAAAAGGACGAACGTACATTCATCCTGCAGATTACAAATATCGCTAACATGACACTTCAAACATACAAATGACAGGTATAGCAAACTCAAGAGTTGCATACAATGTTACAAAGATACACAAAGAGGTGGTTTATTCTTACCTAAATCACCACGCAAGTTCAGAAGTTCCTGAGATAGTTCTTTCCGTTTCCTCAGAGCCTCTTCACGCTGAAAAAAATAATAACTGAGTTAATGTGTTGCAAACAACCTGTGAGCTAGAAGTTCCGTGCCAACAGGACTAGGAAATCTAGAGTGCTGAAATTAAACTTGCCAACAGTTTCATTACCAGATATATCTGCAAAACGGCCTCCTAAAAATCATATTTTTATCAGTTTTGTGATTGACAGGGCACGTACAGATAATTTAGGGTCAGAAATCCTGGCTGTGCTTGTTTTATACCACTCTAACTAAAGGAACAGTAATAAAACTTTCCACCCAAACATACGAGAAACCAATCAAATAAGAAAAAAAATATACCATGAACCACTTCCAAACCACTAGTGCAATATAATACAGCAAACAAAAACGAAACATGTTAAAAACAGCAGCTGACTGCAAAAAATTGCAGATTCATCGCTTGCCAAGTGGTGACTCTCCTTCCACTATAAACACACTGATCTACAAGATGTATCTGTATTCCTTGCTAAGCAAAAAATTTACTCATAAAAATTGCCTACATTTGGCAGTGCAATACAAAGCTATACATACATGGCATTACAAGATCGTGATTTAACAATGTACACAAACATGACGGCACGAGAAGCCTGCTAATAATGTTTACAGGGAAAACTGACTGAAGATAGATCAGTCAAGAGGAGTTGACTTGTGGTGTGGTTGAGTTATAGTTTGGGTTAGATTGAGTGGCCGGTTTATGAAATGCCAACCTTTAAATCCCAAGTCCTTTACCTGTCCCCTCAGCCCCATCCTTGCTCAGAGCATCAGCTCCTATATGAGGAGGATTTCTTATTAGTATAATGGAATGGACACAATCTATTCCCCAGAGCACATTATTTCATTAGGGCTGCAGAGATGGGCAAGTTTGCATAACAAAGCAAAATGCATTTTCACACATTGAGATGTAAACAGGCGTTAAAAAGAAAAGGATGAATATCACGGAAAAGCATGCATAAAAGGAGGCAGAAAAGTGGGAAAATGCATTCTTCAAGAACATGGCAATCCCAGGATGACAAAGGAGTATTATCAGTCTCACCGCTTGTGTGTAATATCCTTCTGGAGACACTACTAGATGTAAACAGTACTGTAAAAACAGAACAAGTAACTGCTCCCTGTAACGATCTGCTCTTTGCAAAACGTCCTACGTTGGCATTGCTCCCTTTGCTGCAGCAGCTGCAAGTACTCCATGATATAAGGGCAAAAAAAGGTATCAATTTAAAAAAATCATCAAAACAAAAACAAAACCACACGAATTACCCTGGTTGCAGCACATGGGGCGTAGACACACAGTTTGCTGCTTGAACAACCCATTTTACAGCTTCTGTATTCCCAAGGTGTACACTCCTGGAGGACGCACTGCAGCCAGCACTGGACTGGCCACATTTAAAGAGCAGCTGATAGGAGTTCCATAGGACTCAGCTTGTCTGCTTGACACTCATGCTTTGCAGGTTTCCTGTGCTCCGTGTACTGATCCCTCCCAGCTCCTAACACATACTGCAGTCTCTGCTCCTGGCACCAGCAGCCAGTGATTACTTTAAGCCACAGCCCCCTTCAAATATGAAAAACGAGAGGCAGACATTAGCCTGATCGATTGCCACTCATATATCAGCTTGGATGGTAAGGGAGAGGCTGACCTCAGTGCTAAGTGAAGCTTATATTTAGCATATATGAAGCTTTATGTTAACACATTTAAATGTATTCAGAAATTGAAAGCATACTTACATTTTTTAGATTAGTCATTTTCTTATTCAATCCAATATTCCATTTACAAATTCACTAGGGATTAGTGACATCACTGAGGCATCAGTGATGTCACTAATACCTAGCAAATAAGCAATCGCATGACGAAAAAAAAAAGAAAAAAGATGTATCTTTAAAACCTGAATCTCTGTATAAAGAAGAATGTTGGAATTTAAAGTTTCCTTGTTTTGTTTATTCTTCAGGCTGTCAATAAGGATTTACTATTCTGGACTAGCATGGCAGCAAAAATCATAAAATGCAGTGAGCAGAGAGGCATTTAAACTGACCTCTGAGCACTGTCTGGCAGCCATTTTTGTGTACCATCCACAGAGATTTTGCAAGAGGCTATGAAAGAAAATAGTAAAATCTAGGAAGACAAAAATGAAAAAAGAAAAAAGGTGCTTATCTTGCTAGTAAACTAAATAAATGTGGAATTATTACTTTAACCGCCTGTCTCACAAATACTGGTTTAGTTACTTTCATTGTGAGACGACAAGTGCACATCACTGTGCACATCAGTGTGTGTGTGTGTGTGTGTGTGTGTGTGTTATATATATATATATATATATATATATATATATATATATATATATATATAGGGGATTATTTCCTAAACATTCCTTACATCATTAGCAAGTTAGTGGCACTACTGTCCCCAATTTTTTTAGTGCTCAGTGTCAGGTTCTTGCTCGCCAACTTGAAATCTCTCGCAAGATATGTACCTCCTTTAACAAATAGACATTGGCAAGGAATGACTGCTTACGGCACACAGTTGGCTAGATATGTCTTACTATACTTGAGGAGTGGATTTTTATGCTTAAATTCCAGGCATTAAATAAGATCGCAATTAGTACTAGAGGGGTGCATGGGGAAGGGAATCGGTATGTTACACCACCAGCCGCAAGGCCGGCAGTACCAGCCCGATGTGGAAGGAAATCCCAATCGTCCGAAAGGTAAGTATTTCCTAACCCAATCTACCCCCTAACCCTAACCGTCCTATAGGGTGCCTAACCTTAACCCCCCCTCTAAGTGCCCTAACCTAACTCCCCCTTTCTCCGCCATTTAAACCTAAGTCCCCCGGGGAGGTGCCTAACCCTAAGTTCCCCCTGGAGGCACCTAACCCTAACCCTCCCTCCCTCTAGCCTATACTAAACCTATCCTCCGGGGGGGTGCCTAACCCCAAGTCCCCTCCCGGAAACCCTAAACCTAACCCTCCCCCCAGCGGCTGTCCACGCTCAGCAACCCTTCGATTGGGATGCCGGGCGCCGGTCTCCCGGCGTAGGTTAATTAACCCTCGCCGGGATTCCGTAGTGGAGATGCCGGCGGTTGGTATAGCGACCGCCGGCATCATAAACGCATGCCATGTGGGAGTGTAGAGGTTCTTCTAAAGAAGTTTTGAGGTGACACGTTATGGGGAAATTGCCACAACTCCTTGGCAGGCCCAGGTACTCTGTACTCCTGCCCCCCTGCCTAAAAGCAGACAAATAAGCATCTCACAAAATTATACTCAGCTTCTGCTCCTGGGCAATCCGTTGGTGCCTAAACATAATTCATATCTCCAGACATAAAATACAGATCTTTAGCCCTTTCACTGCAGGAGTTACTCAAGTCATACAAGAGTACAAAATGTGTGAATGCTCTATGAGCAGTCAGTCATTGTCACATTGACACCATTTGAGTTTGATATAAGGATATCTAGGATATAGAGGGGCAATCCAATTGTGCGGAAGGTTTCACTCGCAAAAAATTATGCAGATCACGCAACAAATATTGGATTACCGCGGGTATGTGCCCTCCCGAAATCCGTGGTATCCAACAAAAAAAAAAAAATTGGTTGCAGGGTTTTTTGCGGGCAAAATCCCACGGAAGAGAATTTTATTTTATCACTCAGCCTGCGGACAGCTGGCAAGGCTGTGTGCGTGGACAGCGCTGCAGAAGGTAAGGACTTTATTAAGCTAATTGGAAACTTCCAATTGCCTAATTAGTCAGTATGGGGGTATCCAAAGGGTTTGAGAGCAAGTGCCAACAAAATGTCCTTAAAATATGGATTATAGGAAAAATTGGATGTGCTCAAAAAAAACAAAAACCCCTGCACCGTAAATTAAATTTTTTGGTAACCTCACATCTAATTGGACATGCCCCAGAGCTTTTGATTTTAGCATACCAATCTTGTAACACTGTTAAACAATTATAATACACAACAAGCAGCAAAAATTATTTACCCAAATGTAAAAAAAAACTTAAAACTCACATAAAAACAAAACATAAACACAACTCACCTACAGAATACTGCAAACTGATATACACTAGTTCTTATGGTAAACATGGCAATCTAACTATGTGTTTCCTGTCCGTCGAGGCGACTGAAGGAACGATATCGCTAAACAATATAGGGCGAGACCGCGCAATATATAGTTCAGTGGGCGCATCCAAAAGCATGGGGTTGTACACAATGGGTTGGTATGATATCCCGGCAGCTGAATAGTCGCCAGTTCGAACACCAACGCCGGAAGCTCGGCTGTTGAAGATCCCGACTACAGCTGCTAAGTACCCTAACCCTCCCCTCCCGAACCCTCCCTTGGTGGTGCCTAGCCCTAACCCCTATGGAGGGTGCCTGGTCCTAACCCCCCTTCCTGCACCCTAAACCTAACCCACCCTTTTTTTGTTAGAATCCAATTAACCTACCGGTATGTTTTTGGATTGTGGGAAGAAACTGGAGTTCCTTGTGGTAACCTATGTAATCACGGAGTACATTCAAACTCCACACAGAACATATTGATTGGAATTGAATGCAGAACCCCGCTGCTGTGAAGAAGGAAAGCCAACCACTGCTCCACCATCTTGTATAACAAAACAATTATTTCCACTTGAGTGTCCGAATCACAACTTGTCAACTTCCCTACTCCCCCAGGTCACCCACTCCCCACGAATCTGCCTCACTGTCACCATGATTTCCTCAGTCTCCCAAGCACATTGCCTTGCTGTCACCCTGTATACCTCCCTCTACTTCACTCCTCACATCCAGTCTCTCCCAATCCTGTCGCTCCAACCTTCAAAATATTACTATAATCTATTTTTTGTTTGCAAAGAAAACGCTTTACCATTCCCTCATCATTTCACGCCTCAATTATGGTATCCTCCTCATCTCTGGCCTGCTCCTCAACCATCTATCCCTTCAATTTGCCATAACTGGCCTTAGTCAGAGGCAGAAGCTGCTGTGGCCACTCGTGCATCTCCTGCTGGAGTTGCAGCTGTGATAATATGCAAATGTTAGTATTAGCCTTCGCCCTGGTGTAATAGCCTGCGTCTGAATAAGCACTGAGACGCCCACTTTCTGCAATACCGCCGGCGATTCCTGACATGCCACCATCGGCGCAGGTGCCGCGTCTAAGTCTGGGCATGGCCTTTGTAGCTGCGACTGCACTTCTAAGAACCTAACCACTGTCACTCCTGTACCACGTCCAAGAGACAAACTTTTTTGCATTCATTTCAGGCCACCTCCCAGTCACTCCCAGGAATGACCATCACTTTGTAACTACATTTCTCATGCCATCTCTCCCGAACGCAACAGCATCTTTCTGCGTACTCTCTGTTTTGCATCACAGAGGTCTCCAAAACTTTTCGCACATGCTCAGGTGCAAATCATCAGGCCCAAAAGCGTCTTGCTATTTACTCCCATAATACTATCTCAGCAAACACTAGCCATACATGCCCACTCTCCCGAGATTGCTGGGAGTCTCCCGTATATTAGGTTGTGCTCCCGGCCCCCCGGAAAAGTAGGCAAATCTCCCGGGCGCTGTCAACCCCCCGCAGCGAGTCAGGCCGGTGACGCGATTCGCGCTGAATCGCGTCATCACAGCCCCGCCCCCTGCTTTGCAATGCCATTAAGCTCGGCATTGTGAAGAGGGGGTTTGGCCACAATGATGCGATCATGCCCTGGAAGGAGGGAGCTGAATGTTGGCAAGTAGGACACTAGCTCTTGATAGCCTCGCACAGAGGCGCTTTTAGAGAGGAGGGGGCCCGTGTACAGGCTCCGATCGGGCCCCCTCCTCTCCGGCGGTGCATTGTGCCAAAGTCTGATATGCATGCGCAGCTCTGCGGGGTCAGGGCGTCCGTGCCACATTCCTGGGACATCCCTACTGCGCAAGATCGAATTACTGGGGAAATGGCCGCGGTGGCCTTTTTCCTGGCGCTGCAGCAAGCAACTGTCTGACGGAGAAGGTAAATATAGCTAATTGGGTGCAGGTGTGTGGGCACCTCTGGACCCAGGGGTCCGTGTGCACCTTGCACCCATTATAAATACGCCCCTGCATTCCAAAACAATGTATGACCCTTACCTATGAAGCCGTCAAACTACAACCCTTCAAACCTCATCTCAAAACATTCTCCCTTAGGCCCGTCTCAGACTTGCTCGTCATCTTCCATGATTTGTCATTCCTGCCTTAAGGACTTCACACAACAGTACCCATAGAAATCCCTACAGGTACTATTCGACTCTCCAACCACCTTAAAATCTTGAAATGCTCTTTAATATCACATCTCTTTAATAGCTAAGCCTTACCCTAATCCCAACTATACTGCTCACATTGGTACACCCTGACATAACAGTCCTAATCTATAGCCTGAACCACACTCACTACAGTTGGTCTAAAGCAATACCCTTTCCCAACTAAACTGTAAGCTCTCTCATGAGCTGGGCCTGCATTACTATGTTATCACATCTATAATCATTATGTGCACCTGGTATGTCCCCATGTTATGTATGATGCTTTGTTTGCGCCACAGTCTGGGGCTAGGGAGCACAAAGCTCAGGGAAGGCTTTATCCACTGGCTCACACACATAGAGACCTGCAATATTCAGAAAATAGGACTGACCACAACACATGAAAGTCACCCTCATTTAGTTACCATTTCATGGCCAAAATACCACCCACTCTCAGGCACATCAACGTTCTCAGCTTCACGTTGCTACCAGTATTAAAGACTTACAAACAGACAATCAGCAACCTTACTCATCTGGATGCTGGTTTATGTGAATTGTGAAGTTGCCCTTTAGAGCTGCAGGGGCTGGACTTTATTGCATATAGGATAGATCTGATAGCACTGAGCTTTTCTGGGCTATTTCATTAGCCTGTTTATGGCTGGGGTGACATTTCATCAAAGCTGTAAAGCGAGTAATAAAAATATTAAGCAAATAAAAAAAACAAGTCCATACAAGTAAATAAAGACAATTTACACTGATGCAGCTGTCAATATTACATGACAAGGTCCCATTAACAGTACACTTGAACAGTCTGTTTATGGCATCCCCATAACCAAAGCACAAGAGTTGGGCGCTATTAGCTGACCTCCTCTTTTCAGCCAATAAAACTCATTAACAAAACAAATAAATAAATAAAAAAAGAAAACAGGATTCCAAAGCTCCTTTTTGTTTGCACAAGTGCATTTCAAGACTTGTGTAGACAGCCCAGTTATATCAAGAGAAAAGGCCATACCCCTCACCAGCTATGAAGTCTTCAATTAATTATATAATTTAATTAGAAGGCCCCACCAAAGGATCCACAGACGCCTAATGGAGGGGTAGAGCAGAAATACAAAATGAAATGATGAATGGACAGTAACTAGCTGTATTATATAGAGAGGAGAGATTTACAGGGGATGGGCAGAAACCAGGAAGCATTAAAGTGTGAAGAAAGCCTGTACCCAAATGTACCAGGGGCAGGTGCCAAGAGGTGGCTTTTCAGAGCACAATAACCATGTCAAACATGTTTCTGGCTTGTCAGCAAAGAGAAATTCACTGTTTAACTCTGTGACCGGAACTGTGATGCTAGAGAAGTGTGTAATAAGACGTGAAGCCCAGAGAATGCAACTGAGCTTAGATAAGTAATAGTTGTGTGGTTACAGACTGCAGTTATATATCCAGCCCTGTTGTACGTTATTCAATTTGCACATTAAAACATATTGAATAACTATAATTTAAAGAGACGTGTTAAAATGCAAATTTATGTATATTATGTGCATTCTGGATAATAGGTCAGTAGTTTTAAAAGGGTAGAGATAGCTTTGCCAAAATTGCATCACCACAAAATCAGTCACACTTCAGGGATATAGAAACACATTATCTTCATAGTCAGTGATCAGAAGTTACATTTGGATGTTGGGCGGTCTTTATCTTCATGTTTCAATCAATACTGTAAATCACTGGTGCCAACCATTCCAATCATCAGGCTGCAAGTCGAAATCCATTAATTCCAGATTACAGCAACACTGACATGTTCTTACAACAAGGATGCCTGTACACATGCCAGGATGTTATGATACATGTGTGAAGATGTCTATACTTGCTTTGTTTGCAGCTATGTAAGCTTGAATTTACTTTCTATTTATCAGTAGCTGCAGGGAGAGCCCCTAACGCTGCATTCTGGAACGAGTTTTATGAATAAGACAATCAAGTATTTACATTGAAGTCAAGTTCATTACATAACTACATTTTATCTCAACGTGAAGACCAGGAAGTTAAAGAAATGATGGTAATAAATACATAATAAGACAGTCATATGGATCTGTAAGCAATACTAGCCATTGTGGGCTCCATTTACTAACGAGTTTTGCCTGTTCAAACTCGTTAGTGATGAACAGCAAGAGTTGTAAAAATGTAGTAATACGTGCTTTTGGTTAGTTTTGAAGAGTGCCAGTACCTAGCGCATCATCCATGATATCAGATGGCACCATTTATTTAAAAACTAACTGTAAAGATAACTTACCGTTCGTATATGTAAAATGAAATCACCAGGCACTAAGTCACCCAGTTAAACATCGCTCACAAGCGCTGAGGTGCCGGCAGGCAGCTCCTGCAACTGGGTAGTTAGCCATAATACTTTGCACTTGCTGTGTATCATGTGACCAGCTCGAGGTTTTCATGGCGTTCTAGCTGTGACACTGAGCATGCGCTGGATTTAATCCTCTGATGCAAATGTGCAAGACTACAGGTCTGAGAAAAAAAAAAAAAAGATTGTCTGCGCTATCTGCATAAGAAAAATAGCGCTGGGAAGAGCGGTTTTCATTAGCACTCACACCAGGCATGTGTTTTACTAAATACGCATAAAAAAAAACTGAAATATAACTCAGTGAATGTTAAAGATAAATAATCGCTGCAAGTGAAACACGTTAGTAATAGAGCCCTTAGTATGAATCCGCACACACAGGGCCTGATTCAGTGTCACACTCAATTTCAGACGCAGTGGAGAGATTTCTTTCTTCTGCGCATGTGTCTAAGTTGCACTGCGCATGCGCTCAGAGCCCGTGTACACAGTTGCGGTTGTGATTGAGACACGATCTCAGAAATATGTATTGGGTGTTCGTAGGCAGTGACGGGGAAGTAGCTGTGTGGACACATGAAGATGGTCAGTCTTATGGGCGTGTTATGGGAAGGTCACTGAAGTGGTTGCAAAATAGGGCACAATTGTTCACATTGGAGACCATACTCTGACGGAGATTCTGCACCTAGCATGGGGCTAGCGCCAGTTTCAGTGGTGCGATGAACTGTTGCATCTAAAGTTGCAGCAATCGGTATTTAAGAGTCTAGAGACATGCAAAGTGGACGTCTCAGTCTTTGCACATTCAGATGAACTGATGTATACCAGGGAAGGGCTTGTAGCGGCAATACAGATCTACCCAGCTACTACTTTGTCCATAGCGCAGCATCTCGCGCCATGCGATCCGAGACTTACATTTGCTACTCCATAGAACATAATGGAGACGCACTCCCACATTCGCGTCTCCATAGGACTTAATGGAGATGCACTCCGGCGATCGGGGAGACGCCATAATATACCATGGCACGACTCACTGGCACAATGAACTTGGGCGCATCTGTAGCATGAAGTTGCAAGAGAAATACCAGAAAGAGAGGCACATATGGATGTTGCAGTGTCAGATTCAGAATCAGTCCCACAAAGTGGTATCTGGAGTCTAAAGATGTCAGTTAGCAAAAAAAACCAAACATGAAACATGTATACAACCAGCGACCAAGAAAAGTTGGAGGGCTTGTGAGATACGGGTGTAGGATGTTATGTTGACATGCATAAAATCAGCATGGAGCATGTTGACATTAATGTTTACATGGATGAAATGGCGACATAACGTCTCTGGTGTCCCAGAGGTCACTTACCTATTCTCAGTGGCAGTGGCGTCTCCAGTGTCATCTTCCAGGTCCCAGTGGTCATGTGACAAGGAATTCTGGCCCAGGCGACTGACAAGCGGCTGTTCCAGTGAGTATTCTCACCCTAATCCCTACCCTATCCCTTAGTGCCTAACTGTAACCCTACTGGCGGCATCTAAGTGTCAGCATTTTGAGAATGTGGACATTTCACATGGCAGCATTTCAGATATCGACATGTTGAACCATGTTTACATTCTAGTGTCAGAAAGGGCACCGTCTTGCTGTCAGGACAGTTTTGTCCCATGGCTCAGAAAGGGCACTATGTCACTGTTGGGACAGTTTTGACCCATGTTTTGTCCCATGGGTCAGAAAGGGCACGATCTCGCTGTCAGAACTCCTTTGTCCCATGGATCTAAAAGTTGGGTGCATACAGTATCCTAACACTTCATTCGTGTGCAGGCCATTTGCTAAGGGGCATTTAACAATATAAGTTTTTTGTACGTTGTATGTATGGTTTTTTCACTTAAAAAAACACCCCAAACTGGACTGTTTGGTAGGTTACAAGCTTTGGTTTGCAGCTGAGGACACATTACATGGCTTACTAGCCAGATATCTGGCCAAGGTATATGTTAAAACATTGAAAAGGTGTATTTATAGCATCCCTAAAGATCATCTATGCGCTGGGGAACAAAGCACAAATCCATCAAGGATACAGCACCACCAGGAACTTTTACTTCTCTTCTGAGCACGTGTGTGGGTAGGGGCATCTGCTGGGCATACTGTGGGACGTAACAGCAGACCCCAGTACCTAACAGGCATGCAATTCTCCCAAATCCTTCTTACAAGCCAAGTGACACCATAAATCTTGGATTCTCCCAGTGTTTGTGTGGTTTTTCTCCTATACTCCAAACACACATTGGCAGGTTAACTTACTTTTAGCTAAAATAAAATGTACTGTATATGCACTTATGTGTTAGGGAATTTAGACTGTAAAAGGCAATAGGGCTTGGACTGATGTGAATGACAAATATGGTCTGTGCAGGACTTTATTAGATGAGCTAGATAAACTATACTAAATGCTAAAATGTTTATTTTAATAAGCCGGGTTTACAGTAAAACAATGGTTCACACATGAGGTGAAATGACACAGAATACACAATACATATAAGCAACACAAAATTCAGCCTATTGCTCTTGCAAACTTGTTTATTCAGCACTAGTAGAACTGTGTAAATAAGCATTACACACCCATTAGCAAATAGAACCCGCTCATTTAAACTCATATACCAACAGAAGGAGCTCTACATACAACACAGATGATCAATGGAAAATCATATCTTTATGATAAGAAAAATACTAAATTGCAGATGAAAAAGTGTGTTGTGCTAACGTCCACCATAACTGTATTGGAATGGAAAACATAAGGGGGAGTTCATTAGGAGACTGCACTAAAACATCTTCCATTAAATAAAAAAAAAAACAAAAAAAAACACTACTACAATGAAATAGAAGTTGCCCATCACTGATGAGAGGATGAATATGGGGACAACTGTGCATAAGCAGTCACTGTTCCTGAATCATGGCCACTTATTCCAGCTAATTCTCATTCGGGAGTAAAAATAAGAGGGCACTATATTTCTAGGTTTGCTTGGCATCTCTGTGGGGGGAAATTTCACAGCCCTTGTGCTAAAGTGAATTCCAATACCGGAGATATCAGATCAAAGAGCAGCACAGGGCAGGATAAACGTGCCACTAGGTAATAATGACCGGCATCTACAGTATGGATGATACTTTGTTCTATATTATGAATGATGGTTGGCACAAACTAGATTCTCTCCGCAAAGTAACATTTCTGGATAAAATAAAACGCTGCATTTTCCTTACTTTGTTAATTTTTTTTTTAAACCATGACCTTAAATAAAGGTGACAAAATATTCTAAGAACAGAGATTTTTTTTTTTTCTTGTCAAACTTTGAGACTTCCTTCGGCAGGCTGCTCCCCTTTCCTATCCATTGCACCAAGCAGAACTTTGTAATCCTCCCATGAATGTCAGGAAGGCAGCCAGGAGCACAGGCCCTGATCCAAGGAGAGTAAACACGGCCACTAATAGCTAGTTTACTGCAGCCAACCAGAAGGAGAAAGTCACTTGTCAGGCAAGGAACATCAATACAGACATTTATGTACAAAAAATAAAAATGTCTATATATTAATTTACATTTCGTACATTTAAACATGAACAGCTGTAACTAAAAGCAAATAAAGCTCACGTTGATTTTAATACAGAGTTTCAATTAAGAATAAAAGATAATTCTTAACAGTAACAGTATCCTAGTAATCAGACAAACTGAGAGGTATAGTTACTAAACAGGTTTTTAGAAGTAGAGGTTTTGCCCATAGCAACCAATCAGATTTTACTTAACATTTGTCTAGCACCTTCTTAAAGATAGCTAGACTCCGATTGGTTGCTATGGGCAAAAAACTCACTTTTAAAAATCTGCACTTTAGTAAATATACCCCTGAGACTACATGGGGATAGTTAGAGCAATCCAAATTGCTCTCTCTTAAGTAAACCATCTTCATTATGTTCTAAAATGGTCATACATTTCTCAAGTATGTCTTAATGTTTAACTATTGCTCTCCAGCATCAGGTGGGTTATCCCAGTTTGAAGGCAATATGAATTCTGGGCTCATCAAGAAAGCCGAATGAAAAAGTTTGTTCAATTCACATATCAGCTGGAGAGATTGAATTAACAGATCAGTCAAAACTTCGTAAACCAATAGTCAGCCTGACAGTGTATAAAGGAACGTTTCTAAGAGGTTCCTCAAACAGGCAAGCTAATATTTCACAAAAATGACAATAGAATAAAGCCATTTATTATGAAATGAGTAATTTCAATATCTTTAAGACTAGAAAGAGTTGAATTATCAGGAGCCAATATGGACATTACTTTAATACATATACACATATAAATAGAAGTAGAGATTTAGCAGATTCAGGGTACATGGGGAACAAATCTGAGGTGTAATTGCTTAAACAAAATCAGTTTACTTGTAAACCAACTGAAATTATTGTAGTTTAATTGGATTCTGAGAAAAAAAAAAAACACAAGTCAGAGTGAGTGAGTGAGAGTGAGAGTGAGAGTGAGAGAGAGAGAGAGAGAGAGAGAGAGAGAGAGAGAGAGAGAGAGAGAGAGAGAGTGTGTGTGTGTGTGTGTGTGTGTGTGTGTGCCCGCACACATGTGGTAGGGAATATAGATTGTAAGCTACACTGGGGAAAGGAATTACTGAAATGTTCTATGTAAAACCCTGTAGAATATGACTGCTATTTAAGAATGGTTGATAAATAAATGATGAGACGCTATAGAGACCCACACTTGCCAAGTCAGTACCATCGACGACGGCGTGGTGGCCTGGACGCCATGCTCAGCCGATGCAAGCTAATTGGCAGTCGCCAGCAGCTGTGATGCTTGATGCACTAGTTGTGTGCCCGGTTCCGGCTCCCTTCATCCTGTCCCTGGCTGGCTCTGCCTTCCACACTCTGTGTAGCCGCAGGGGCGGAACTGCTGGAGACAATAAAGGCGGAAGCCTCCAGGTGCTAGCCCTGAATGGGGAATCTCTCCTTTATTGTCCCAGTCAGCTTCCTCGGTCCTCCAATTAGTGCCTGCAGCTGCCATTACCCCCGCACTTTTGTAGCACTTCGTATACAGATTCAGAGACTCAGTCGCACACAGATATACAATACGTCGAATTAATCAGCAGTGTCAGCTGGTGCGTCCTAGTCGCATCACATTGTAACTTGCAAAAATAAAACAAAACACCTCTGTCTAGCAGGGTCTCACAAAATCGGAATATTTCCGTGCCTACAAGATGCTCTGTCTGTAGGATTATATCACACAGGAGCGCCAACAGTCATTTTTTGGTTTTAATTCTTTTAACCTGCAGGTGTCCGTTTCCACTGCTGTAAATGGAGATCTAGCTGTCTGACAAATTCTCTCTATAGATCGCAACTACAACAAGGACATCTGCCAGAAAACTCTGGTACTACAAAGAAAACCTAAAACATATTTGACGTAATTGTGAAGCATAGAAGTCTATATATTCTAGAACAGTGCTGGTGCACAGATGATATAATTAAACTAACTAAGCAACTAATTAAATAATCTGTGCTTAAGCATGGATATCTTTAAAACCTGGACTGTTAAGGGGGGTATCCACTAGACGATAAAGTTGAACGATTGAACGATAATGATAAAATCGTTCGATAATCGTTTGATAATTGTTCAAACAAAGTTTGAACATCGTTTGCAAATCGTGCAGTAATTGTTTCTAACGATGTACGATGCGCGCTCCCGCTGGTCGTTTGATCGTCTCCTCCATCGACTGAACATGCAGGTCAATTTCACTTGATTGCTTACAAATCGTTTACACATCGTTTACACATCGTTCACGCTGAACGATCAAACGATGAACCACTGTCTGCCCACTATAGCTGAAAGCTCTCAATCACAGATTAAAACAACATAGTTTATTGTTAGATCTTTTGCAAATCGTTTGCAAATCATTCAGAGTGGAAGATCATATTTCAAGGGAAACTTCAAGGGAAAATCGTTAAGAGGTTGGACAGGAATAAAATCGTCTAGTGGATGCCCCCCATTAGGCTGCCTTCAGAACACAGTTTGAGAACCACTGTTCCAAATCATTTCGAGTATGTACTCTAGGAACATATTGCAGTGTCTGAGTCACTGTCTAATCTGTCATTCGTTTGGTTAATTCCAGACCTGGTTACAATTAACTGATACCCCAATGATATCCCAAATATCTTGATGGAAGACCACACTCAACAAGCTAGTTATTTTAGGATTATCATCTCTCAACTAAACTGGCTAGAGAGATAAAATGTATACCCTATGATAACAGGCCTTGTAATCATAACTCCAAACAGATGGACAAAACATCAATAAATTAATCAACCAACCCACCCACATGCAATGCAAGTAACCCATGAAGTATTGTGACTCCTGCTTCTTGAGTGAGCAAGGCAGAGTAGTTAAAGGCTCAGAACGTGTGCATGGATCATGGACGGATACACATTCTTACAAATAATTCATTGCCTTTCTGGCCTCACAAGAATCATCAACTCCAGATAATCCAGATTTGTATTAGCTAGATGCAATGTTTAGTGAGTAAAAACGGTATAGATACCAAGAAAAGGAATCACTAACATGAAAATGAGGAGAGCAAGTACAATATTGAGGGGTGGGGTCAGGCGCATTAGGGACATGGGACAGTTTGTGCTCTTTGCTGTTTGATGTAGAGTTCTAAAAAACAGGTTACATACGTTTTCAGAAATACAGTATATAAATAGTGTAATTGTTTAAATAAATGTATGTAGAGAAGAGAACACTCTGATGACTACAGATGTGTGGGCACATTAATTTAAAAAACAAAAACATTTAAACATTGAAAAAGCGCCACCGATTACGCCTGCGCTATAAAGATAAGCAACATACCGTCAGGGGCGTATCTACCCATTGGCCAGGATGGCTCTCGCCAGGGGCGCCGGCCAAGGGGGGGGGGCGCCGTCCGGCAGTGTCACCAGCAGCCAATGGGTGGACTACCCCAGGGGCTTGAACAAACCATGCTAGTCCTCTGAGCCCCAAGTGTAGGGCAGACCGCAGTGAGAGCGGTCTGCCCTACACAGTTACAAACACACAGCGGTGGCTGAATGTTTGTTACAGCAGCCAGCCAATGAGAGTCAGTCAGCGGGTGATGGGAGAGACGTCAATAGTGCAGAGCGAGAGCAGGCCCGCAGGAGTGGACAGCGGCAGTCGTCGGCAGGTGCGGGGATCAGGTAACTTGCTTTTTTTTTTCCTATGTTTTTTTTTTTTCCCCCGCCACAGCACAGGGGGTGGGGGGGGGGGGGGGAGGGGAGTGTGGCTACTAGGGGCACTGTATAGGGAGTGGCCGCTGCTGGGGGCACGTTATGGGGGGGATGGCTGCTACTGGGGGCCACTACTTGAGGCACTGTATAGGGAGGACTACTACTGAGGGCACTGCATAGGGAGGACTACTACTGAGGGCACTTCATAGGGTGGACTACTACTGAGGGCACTGCATAGGGTGGACTACTACCGGAGGCACTGCAGAGAGGGGACTACTACCGGGGGCACTGCAAAGAGGGGACTACTACCGGGGGCACTGCAAAGAGGGGACTACTACCGGGGGCACTGCATAGAGGGGACTACTACCGGGGGCACTGCATAGAGGGGACTACTACTGGGGGCACGTCCTAAAATTATGGGGGAGGGTGGCACCAGTCCATTAACTTGCCAGGGGCACTCGGATCCCTAGATACACCCCTGTATACCGTGCACACATTTTGATCATAAATTGCTTTACTGAAGACCTTGCTTGTTTTAAAGAACCTCCATCACTGCATAAGCATGTGTATCTAAACAAGATCATGTGAGCTCATTGATTGAAATTACATGCAACATTTCTCAAAGTACAGTACAGAAGTGAGCTTTCATGTACAGTACTATCCACATACTGCTAAATGTGCTATAAAAAGATCCTTGGCTGGCTCGTGTCCATTGCATCAGTTTTCTCCATAGATCGTTGTTCTGTTTAGGTCGTACACAGAGCAATCTAAAATTAGACCTATGAAAGCTACACTCAGATCTACTGTAACCTTTTCTGCTGGACAAACGGCAGAATAATCTGACCATGCTAAGGAAGCTCATCACAAGCCAGATTTCAGGACAACTCAACTGCAATAAACTGAACTCTAAAAACATTTGCTCAGGGCACAAGGCATAAAGTCAGTAATCATTAACATAGACACCCCATAAACAAGCCAATATGATTTAGCTATGAAAATATATCGTACTGTGGAGGTATTCAGTTACAATTCACCATGTTCCATGAAAGCCATTGAAAATAATAGTGGGATTCCTGGACTGATCAATATGGATACCCTGGAGAATAGTGGAATATAAGCTTGGAGTAAATATAGGGTAAGAAAATCCTAAGAAGCAGTAGCCTGACTGAACCAGTTATAGTAGCCCCTCATCCACAGCACTGAACAGAATTCAGAATTACTTGTGAGTGACACAATACATCGTCAACACCTATATTTGTTATGTGTATAAAGTTATGTGGATAACTTTTTTTTAAATTTTACAATTTTTATTTTGTAGAATAGTGAAGTAAATAAAAAAACATTAAAAAAGCCTGAGGGAACAAACTTGCCCAATATTGAAACCTATAATCATGCAGCCCTTTTATGACATTTGCACGACTGGCTTCATAAAACTTCTTATAGTGTATTGGAATTGCAGCCACAATTAAAGTTGCAAATTGTTTACATTTAAATTTATATGTTGAACTATGTATAATCGCACATATATTCCTGATTTGCGACTGAAACTAATTTATGTATACGCTATATTCAGATTATATGAACCATTGTATTTGTTATATTTTCGCTGTAATAGTGTGATGTATTATTTTTACTATTGAAATTATTGTTGACAGTTGTTCTATTAAGGCTCAATAAAAAATTGTTTAAAAAAAAAAAAAGCAGCGTGAGGGCCCATGCAGTTTTTTTTATGCAAATAAAACACTTAGGGCTGTATTCAATTAGACGCGAAAAGCCTTTTTCCGCGAAAAAGTAAATCGCCGATTGCGACTTTTCACCAGGTGGAAACATCTCCGTATTCAATTGCAAGCACTTTTTGCGTATGCGAAAACGCAATGCTATGTAACAGGCGAAAAAGATTCGCCTATGAATAGGCGGTGAAAAAAAGTGCAGAATTGCGGTTTTGGGGTGCAAACGTCGGTAAACCACTAAGCATCTTTGGGACAGCCCCCCAAAGCATAACTGCATAAAAAAAAAAAAAAAAAAGGGGAACACCCCAAAAAGGACTTTGAAAAAGGTGTCAAAAAAGTGCAAAGTGGGGGTATAAACTTGTAAACTAGCTAAATAGAGTTTTCGGGGGTCTGCATATATGGGGGAGGTGTTTTTTTGATTGCAGGTGTTTGCTGAAGAGGCGTTTTTTTACAACATCACTTTACCGATTTTAAACCATGCTTGCACCCATTTTCATGTACACCAAATTTGACAGGACTAGTTATTTTCTCCAAAAAATACTGCTTAATGCTATTCACCACTTGTGCAAAGATGCTAATTAGAGGCAATTGACAGCACTTAAGTAGCCCAAACAGCTTCAGCGGGGCTATTAGGGGGTATCTTCATTGATCCCCAATGTAAGTGCATCTTTTGGGGGGTGCCAGGCTGCTTTCCCCATTTTTGACAGCACTTTTCGCTTGTGTGAGTTTCGTCGGGATGCGTTTTTGCGTCCTTTCCAACAAAATACGGCGAATAGCGGAGGCACGCCTGATAAGTCTCCGCGGCCAGAACATGCGATGTAGGTGAAAAGTGCGGCAGGCAAAAAGTTTCCGATTTTTCGCAGCTAACTGAATACTGCCCTCAGAATGAAATACTTTTGACTACAGTCTACACTGTCTGCTCTTCAACACAGCATTCAAGGGGTTTTCACCCTCCCTCTCAAAAGTTTTTAGAGAAAGAAAAATAAAAAATGAGAGGGGATGGGATATAGTAAATGGAATATGCACTATACTTGTCTGCTTTTGAAAATAAGCATTTCAGGGAGAATGTGACAGCAACAATTTGGAATGTGGTGTTAAAGTGGGCGTACACTGCTCCGCCTGGGAGGTGTGGAAACCAAAACATCCAAATGTAAAAGTCCCAAATAGGGAGAGATACTTTTCAGGGCTTGTTCATGTATTGCGTTTTGCTCACAATGGTTTCATATAAACGGCCATCAAAAACCTTATTTGAAAATGCATGTAGGAAAGGGATCATTGTGCCTTATAACCAATGCAGGGAGATTGCACTGATTATTATCCCATTTATATTTTTGTATCTGATTTCTTTTTTACAGGTATATAACAGCTACATAATGGGGATAAGGTGCAATCCGGGAGATTGCCAAGGAGACTTCCTGAAATAGCAATCAAGGAGAGTTGGCAAGTATATGTACCTCTACCTGGGTGCAAGGCAAAAGGTCAATTTCTGCTATGGAGCATTGGGGTCTGTCATGATGACACTGGCGTGCAGCTTTTCCAGGCAGATAATTCCCCCAAATCTCATTTCCTCTATCAGTTATGGAAGGAATTTCTTTCATCATTGGTTTAGCAACACAACACTCATTAGTTACAACCTGAAAATTAATTTGAAAGGACGAACTCTGCTCTTTTTTTTTTTTTTTTTTAACAGAACAAGACAACCCATCATCATATGAAAAGTCGGAGCCAAACAGTAATTAAAGTAACATACTTGTCTATGTAGACGATACCATTGGACAAGTCCATCTACTACAAACATGACTGCCTACTTTGTCACTTGACCTCTAGAAGTTACATGGTGTGCTTAGGAAGTCTTTAAACTATGCAAATTAGGCAGCAATATACTTGGCTGTGCTATACATATATTGATTTCAGAAAACTTTATTGCAGCTGGCAAAACTTAGCAGAGACCTAACAAAATAGAGAAGACACTAAGCTAGGGGGAGTTACAGCCATGTAAACGCAGGGTTCCTCCTACACAAGAAGGGATGTACTAAGGTAAAAAATGCTGTAAAACACGCGAAACCGCAAATTTCAAGGGTTTTAACGCATTTCTCATATGTACCAAACTCCAGAATGTGATCCATTCTGGAGTTTGGATCCGGTGGGTAACACCATCTTCAGATAGCATTACCCAAGAGAAGTCTCAAGAGGCAAATGTTACCAGTGGAGTAACTCAGGAATCTGTACTTGGACCAGTGCTTTTTAATATCTTTATTTGTGACATTGCAAATGGTATTGAAGGGGAACTGTGTCTTTTTGCAGATGACACAAAAGGTATGCAACTAGGTAGACACACCAGGAGGGGTAAAACAAATGATTGATAGGTAGACTAGAGGAATGGTCAAGAACGTGGCAACTACAGTTTAATGCCAAAAAATGTAAGTCCATGCATTTGGGTCTCAAAAATCTAAAGGCTAAATATTGTATTAATGGCACTATACTGGAAAGTACTGAAGAAGAAAGGGATCTAGGAGTCACTATTTCAGGTGACAAAGGCAAGCAAACATTGTAACAAAGCAATGAGGAAGGCAAGTCAGATGCTTGGTTGCATAAGGAGAGGAATCCGTAGCAGAAAAAGTGATAATACCACTGTATAGGTCATTGGTACGTCCTCATCTCGAATACTGTGTTCAGTTCTGGAGGCCATATCTCCAGAAGGATATTAATACATTAGAGACTGTACAAAGAAAGGCAACTAAAATGGTGCAAGGTCTACACCACAAAACGTACCAGGAAAGACTAAAAGATCTTAATATGTATAGAGAAGGGAAAGGGGGGACATGATAGAAACGTTCAAATATTTAAAGGGTTTTAACAAGTAAAGGAAGGAGACATTCTTCAAAGAAAGAAGTATTAGAACAAGAGGACATGTTCTGAAACTGGAGGGAGGTAGGTCCAGGGGAAATTTGAATAAAAATTACTTCACAGAAAAGGTAGTGGACAAGTGGAATAGCCTCCCATCAGAGGTGGTAGAGGCAAAGACAGTAGAGCAATTTAAACATGCATGGGATAGACATAAGGATATCCTTCAGAAGAAGGATTGAGGTAATTTAAAAATGGGGCAGACTAGATAGGCCAAGTGGTTCTCATCTGCCATCAAATTCTATGTTTCTAGGTTTATTATCACAACAACCTGAGAAGGATCTAATTAGATCCCTACCAGCTACCCCTGCGGCATGCGCAGTACGACACCAGGCGGACATTGGGGTCATAAACCCGGAAGTCCCTCTATCACAAAGGACAGCTCTTACTGGGAGAGATGTCCTTTGCAAATTTCTAGGTGCATACCACCGATATTAAGTTCCAGAATTCCACAACATTCATTTTCGGCACCCAGACATTTTGGTACCATTAGTGCAACAATGCTAGTGCTTAAATTCTATTTTTACACACTAATTGCCCCAGCACACATCAGGTAAGGGATAGTCCTAGTGCCAATAACACTAAGGACGGGGGGAGATTATTTGACTACCCCAGGTAAATCCAGCCCTGGTGCCAAATGGCCTAGGCAGTGGCGCCACAAAAGTGACGCACCCAAGTGTCACCGCCGAGGGGTGACACCAGGTGCAGACTCCCCTTCAGTGACAGGAGCCGGGTGCTGCATTGTATAATTAAGTGCAGCACTCGACTCCTGACACTGTGAGGGCAGTCCACACCTCCCTGCCCCCCAGTAATAACGGGACCACGGGGGTTCTGCCGCAAGGCCAGCCCCCTCCCTGCAACCGGCAGCCCCCACCCTTCTCCCCACGGCTGCCGCTGCAAGTGTGTGAGCGGTCGGCTGCTCGCCCTTACACGCTTGTTGATAGACAGATATCTGTCAGATACATCTGTCCATCGGCTGTGCAGCACAGCCGACACAATATGTCTGAATGACTGGTACACACTGGCCGACAGGCACCAGATATATTGGCCGATCAATTGATCAGCCAATATATCTGTCAGTGTGTACCCAGCTTAAAGCTCCACCAGCCCAGTTTGGCAAAGACTAGTACTAGTTCCAGCAACCTAAAAGTGCTAGTAAAAAAATATTTATTTGGTCAGACAATCGTTCATTTGGTTGATCTGATGAAAAATTGGTAGTGTGTGTCCAGCTTTTCAAATAAGTAGAAGGTAACGTCAGAATGTAACCTGGGTAACAATGTATTAACAAAAATAAATAAAAAAAATGGTATTTAATCTACAACACACAAAAAAGTGTAATTTAAAAAAAAAAAAAAAAGTAATTTAGGTAAACTAGTATCTATTGACATTTGTTTTCAGTGTTTGGTGATTCTATTACATCTCGAATAAGCATACACCCTCCATCCAAGGACTTTACACATTGTTTTGTTGTGGCAACAAACACTGTGGAAGGTTTTCCCAATAAATCTCCTTATCTACAAGAGTACCTGAAAAACAGATCTGATAGAAGTTACTAAAAAAAAATCCTCAAAAGATAACACAAAAAAACCCCCAAAAGCTGTAAAGATCGATAGAGCTAAAAAAATAAAAATTACCACACTAGGTGGAGAAACTAGTGACACTACTTTTGGAAGTGGGAATGGGAAACTAATTCTGTTTCATCATAACTACAAATGTGTCCGCATACGTCTTATTTCCTTGCGCATTAAACAACCCGTCTAGTCGTGCCGTGACTCGCTAGCGCTAAGCACCTGTTTGTGCAATTTTTTACCTTCAAACGCGTCTTAATCGCAAAGTGATAAAAAAAAAGGACGCACGAGCAGCTTCTGCTGATTAAAATTCTATGCGGCATGCGTGACTTGCCAACCAGGAAGTTAGGCACACAGAACAGTAGTATCCAGCGATGCAGAGAGTGAATGAAAGCAGTTTGGTGGGTGATTCTCTGTAGCGGAAGGGGTGTACGACGGCAGTTCCCAGGAACCAAAGCAGTTTACAACCCCTCCCCAGACAGCAGCTGCTGGTTTGCATAAACCGGATCCCGGGATACGTCTGAACCAGACACATCACTGGTGGATGGACTGCAGATCCATTAGTCCGGTCAGGAACTCATACCATTCCCCAGCAGCCTAACTCCTGCCCAGATCCCAGTAAGTAAAACTCAAAGAAAGGTAATTACAGCTGCAACAGTTTAAGTGCACAGACTTAGAACGGCATCCCGTTGCTCTATACAGTATTGTCTCTCACTAACATCAGCAAATGACTATTAGTATACACCATTTGGGATTTATACAAGCATTCTTTTAAGCACACTCATGTAGTGTGAGCTTTTGTAATGCTGCATTATTATTCTTTCAATTGCTGATTGTTTATTTTTGTACATTGCTTTTAACTACAAGTAAAGTATCTCTTTATTACTGCATCCATGCTCTTGCCCATTACTTCTGATTACAGCTACCCACCAGTTTATACTTTACATATATGCTTAGTGTGCATTTAAGCTGTAAATAGATACTTTATTACACAGATACTACTACCTGATAGAAATACAGTGTCCCAAGGGACTGAGCGTAGCATTGTTCTATATAGTATTCATGATAAGCGGCTTGCCTATATTCTGTGTGTAACTACAGGCTTATCTGCATGTGAAATGCTACATTACAGTATCACAGCCAGGGGCTAGGGCTACATGGCACTGTGAAGTCAGGGCCAGCAGTATGGATGGCAGATAAGAGGGGAGGAGCAGCTGCAGACAGTGTACTAGAGTGTAAGGTAAGTGGGAGGGGGACACTATATATATATATATATATATATATACATATATCTATATGTATATACAGTATGTGAATAAGTGTGTGACTGTATATATGTATTGGACTTTGTGATGACATTATGTATTTGTGTTACTATGCATATGTGACTGTATATATGTATATTGCAGTATGTATGTGCATGTGTGTAACTATATATGTATGTGTATATGAGTGGCTGTGTGTACAACAGTACGTATGTAAGCGTGTGTGTGTGTGTGTGTGTGTGTGTGTGTGTGTGTGTGTGTGTGTGTGAAGTATGCATACCTTCCAAACATCACAATTTTGGTGGGATAATCCTGTTTTTCCCACCCATGGGCTGAAAAAAATGTATGGAGGGCAGCCCAGCATCTAGGGAAACTAGGCGACACTCCCAGTGTGAAATTAAGTAGGGACCTCATGTATAGCCATGCCCCCTTTTCATGTGCATGCCCAAGGCTTGCACACACTGACTCGATCCCAGTGTCAAAAATGTTGCCCTCTAGGGACCTCCAAGTCGTAAGTGCCCTCGGGCCCTCCAAAGCCATAATCCAGCTCTGGCTGCATCCTCATGAATTTTGGCTCAGCCCACAATAGGTGTACCTAATCTCTCTAAGGATATTATACTATGCAGTAATATTCTGTTGTGCCAGCTACAGATTCATTTTAAACCCACACAACTATAAAATCGAAATACTGGAAACAATCAAGGAAATGAGGGCTACAAATATTGGAAGTGTGCGCTCTTTTCAGGTTAAATAGTGTAGGATAAAAAAATAACCCAAACAAACCCCAAAACTGTGCAATACTAAACACACCTAACTGGTGAAAGATAGTTCGGTTCAGACCTTAATACGATTCTCACTTGAACCAGATAAATTAAATTTATGCAAAATTGCCTACCCTCCCATAAGGTCTGGATTATTAGGGTGAAGTTCGCCAAGACTTCTGAGACAGTTCGTACTCGCGTGAAGCAAGGACCAGGACACAACAAATAAATTAAAACCTCCATACCAGAAAACACCTAGTTACTGGGGTGTAATGGGACAATAACATGATCACGTCATCACTCCCCGGCGTCATGATATTTACCAAGGTGCCCTGTGATAAGTGGGTAGCAGCTCTTAAAATGCTTAAAAAAAATGCTGCTTCAATATCCTACAAAATAAAAAAAAACACACACACACACACACCATAAAACCTAGTTAAAAAATATATAGGAAGTGGTTGGATGTAACAGTGTGAATAAGTCACTTAATAATAGTAAATGACTATAAATGTAATGATCTATTAGTCATGGCTAAAATATATGACATACGGATTTCAGGGAATATAAATTCTGCAGCAGTGTAATAGATCAGTTGAGTTACCTGGTTTATCACCTGCTGCGTCACCACTGTCAGTCCTTCAAACCTCTGGTTGCTGCAGGTGAGGAGATACTTCAGGTGCTGGATAAGTCCTTTCTGCTCCTCACATACCGTCTTGCACTGTGTTAATTCAAGAGCTCGTGTGTCCGCCGGTGGGGACTGCGTCGGCGTAACCGGCCCTTCAGGGCTGGTCTTCTTCTTGCATTTACCAACTAAAAACAAAAATACTTTGGTTAATATGGCAGTTCTTGGTAAAGTATATAGAGTCTCTAAATGTCGAACATTTATGATATAACTGCAATAAGCAAACACACTAAACACTGGGTTACAATATGCTACTCATATCAGACTGTAGAATATAATGACCGATCATGAGCTATAAGAAGGGGCGGGTGTTAAAAATTAAAAACAAATAAAAATATATAAGACATGCTGACTGCATTTATTGTGGCTTCAGGAATTGCACTAACACGTGGGCTGCTGAGGCTTGTATTACACTATTCCCAGCCGGCCAATGGCCCTTTCCTTGTGCGAGATTCAGCAATGCCACACAGCTCACCAGGCTGACCTTACAGACATGCATTGTCATTTCCTTGTAGCTGCTTCCATTTACTGTGACAATCTGCTGCAGAGACGTGAAACCGGCAGACTTATATGGTGAAGTATAAGCACTCCAGTTATTCCAGGCATAAAATTCAGCAAAGCTATACACACCTTTTGATACATATACTTGGCAAATACTGACTTTACCTGCTAATCATCCGGGTGAATGAAATTAGTTTAGCATTATTAATATAAAACCACATAGTATCAAACATAACAGTCCTGAAAGTAAACCACTTTAGCCACGGGTTATTCTTAATCACATGCCCGTTGTATCTGACATTTGCCAAATACATTTTACAGTGCAAGCATGTTTATTCTAAGGCTACAAGTGATTTAGGTCTAACCAGTGGCATCAGACATAACGCTGTCATATTGGTACAAAACAGATGCAGATATACTTCTAACATGGCATAACTGCAGCTTCATTACACCTATTGCAGAAGTTGTATTGTGGTTGTACCCGGCATCTATTCACAGAGATCTGAGCGATTGGGAGCAGCCTGGCATGTCTAAGTGCTGGGCACGTCCCCAAGAGTGATGACAAGGGGGCACCCCTTTTTCCTTGACCAAGCTCCCTTTTCAGGTACACGCACAGAAGTGCCTTTTCTCTAGGTCCAGCGCCGGTCCTAGAGTGAACGCTACTTGTTTAAAGAAAAGCTGGTAAAACGGGTAGGGGTCTATTTACTAATAATCACAGAATTGCTGCAACCATAAAGTATCCATATTGCAGGGGATATTTACATTTTTAATGAAAATATCCCTGCTATTTAAAAAGGGGAACATGCAGGGACAGATTGAGGCAACCGCTGTCCCTGCGAGTTATATGCCCGGCAAATTATTGTGAAAGACGTCTCCTGTGGAGCTGACAAAGCGCATGTGCACAGCGTCAGCTACCGGATCCTGCTCCTATGCTGCCCATCCACTACTAGATGCGGGGATGACAGCACGATTACGACGCCGTCTCCCTCGGGGTGAAGTGCATACACTGAACATTCAGACGTTCAGTGTATGCGCGTGCATCGTTGGTCGTTTAACATTTTACTGCCCGATTTGCGGGCGATTAGCAAGCATTTGAGCGATAACGACCGTCGTTATCGCTCAATCGCTAGGTTTAATCACCTAGTGGATGGGCAACATTAGTCTCCATAGGCTTAAAGCAGATTACATACACCATCTAGATCTTAGAGGCACTGAACTACACTTAAGTACCTGCAGCAGAAACACATACTCAGTGTTCTGATTCAAGGTCAAATGATGAATTTGCTATTTGTTATCATGGACATTTACAAACTTTAATCATAGGCAGCAACTGTACCAATTAGGGCCTATGTGACATAACATTTAAGTGCACAGGTCTTTCCGTCCCCAACACTGTTTTGTGAAGACATCGATGGTCATCCACCGCATAGTTACCATCGATGGCGACTTGCTATTTTGCCATCAATGTTAACCATGCCTACGGCCACCCCTACTACCAAGCCACATTAATCTGCAAGTAGGGATGGCCATCGGTATGGTTACCACCGATGGCAAAATAGCAAGTGGCCATCGATGGTAACTATGCAATGGATGATCATCGATGTCTTCAGCAAACAGACGGTCATCCCTGTTATATCACTGACTGGCTTGCGTGCCAATCAGAACAAGGGGCGTGGCTTCCCAGGTGTCCCGGCACCTTGTTAAAAATAAAACAAAAAAAACACTATTCGGTTATGTTCTTCCATCGATGGAGGGAAACCATCTGGTTCTCCCCCATCGATGGGAAAAACATTCGACATCGGCCGTAAGCCATCGATGATTATGAGTCATCGATGGCCATCAATACCTGCATGCGGTGATGAGTGACATCAATTCAGCTGATGTGCAGCACATCAGATAGGACGACGTAGCTGACTGCGCACGTGAACTCACGATTGAGGGAACACGCTGAGCACTATGGACGATATACTGTTCGATCTGCATCTGAACGATAGATCGCCTAATGTGTACCCCACCTTAGGTTCTCTCGTCTTCCTCCATATCCCTGATTGTGGAAATATTAAAGGATGGAATCAGACAGTTCCTACATCACAGCAATGTTACTAGCTCAATTAGCTTTTTCCTCCATCCTGAATGACTGCTGCCCTCTTCAGATTATTTGTATGAATCACTTGTGAAAACATGTATACACAGTGGTGGAGTTCAGGGCAACCAATTGAGAGAGAGATTTAATATCAGACCAATGAATAAATTAAGTGTTTTCAGGTGCTTGGTTTTGTTTCACAAATTTTGCTGGTGTCATGTTGTTGTAGGATACTGTAGTGTACAAACATATAGACTACAGCTAACATTCATCCAGTGTTGTTCAATATGGACACACATAAGCAAATCAGACAATAGGCTAATCATCCAGAACTTCTGCCAGTTCAATTCATTTTAATAAGACGACTCTGGCATTGAAGCAGTTTCTGAACACACTGCAACCAAAGGACAATTGCCCAATGTTGCCAGTTTAAAATGTTATGTACAGTAGCATAAGAAATGCAACTCAAAAAAAGTTTACATTAACTTTGTAAAATACACTATGGCACAAGAGACATATGAAATACAGGGGAGATGTATCAAGCCTTGGAAAGCAATAAAGTGGACAGAGATAAAGTACCCGCCAATCAGCTCCTGTCAGCTTACAGGCTGTGTTTGGAAAATGACAGTTAGGAGCCGATTGGTTGGTACTTTATCTCTCCCCAGTTTCTCTCTCTCCATGGCTTGATACATTTCCCCCACAGTTAATCTAGTTCCTATAAATACTGCATAGTCTATACTAAAATTTCCATGTACATAATCCACTTACAGAAATGATAAACTGGTAAGGCGTCCTTATCTGATCAATGCAGAATAAAGCTACTTTCACCTTCCTTACACTAATTAACGGGGAAATGTACTAAGTCTTGGAAAGAGAAAGTACCAACCAATCAGCTCCTGTCATTTTACAGCCTTGTAAGCTGACTGGTTTGTACTTCATCTCTCTCTCTCCAAGGCCCATATTCAATTGTCTGCGAAACGTGCAGGACTTCTTGCATGCTGGAGATAGGCGTCCTCGCAAGTTTTGCCTCTGGAAAAGTATTGCGCTAGTCACCGCGATTCACCCTATTCAATTGCAAAAGGACGCGAGATCGTGTCCCAGCGAAAAGTCGTTAGATTTGGGGAAATCAGCCTGACACCCCCAAAAAATGCACTGACATGGAGGGATCACTATGGATACCCCCGAATAGCCCTTCTGAAGGTATTTGGGGTTGCTTAAATACTCTCAATAGCTGCTAATTAGCGTCTTTGGAGAAGTGGTGAAGAATAGCATTTAGTAGGTTTTTTTTGTAGAAAATAAGTAGTGCCAGCAAATTTGGGGTACACGAAAATGGGTGCTAGCATATTTTTAAAGTTGCTATAGTGTAGTTTTAAAAATTGTTAAAAATCCACCTGCCGCAAGCACCTGCAAACTTAAAAACACCTGGGGCATACTTGGGGACCCCCTGGAGTAGATTTTCCTAGTTTTCAAGTTTGTCCCCCAATTTTGTTTTTTTTTTTCACCCCCATAACGAAAGTACTTTTTTAGGGTGTTCTAAAGTATTTTTTAACTTTTTTTGATGCAGTTTACCTTTGGGGTACTGTCCCAAGGCTGCAGGGGTGTTCCCGCAAGCTTGCACCCCAAACCCCCAACTCTGCACTGTATTCCTCCTCCTTTCAGATGTGAATCTTTCCCGCTGGTTACAAGGCGCAGACTTCTCGCACCAGAGAAAAGTCTATGGAATTGAATATGGGGAAAAGTTCTCACCTGGCGAAATGACGTCACCGGCGAGAACTTTTAGCCGATCTCGGCTTTTCACCAGCAATTGAGTACGGCCCCAAGTCTTAGTACATCTCCCTGTATAGAGAAAGAATTTCTACACTTGCAGATTTACTTAAGGTCCAATACTTAGCGTTCCCGCTAGGCTGTTTTAGCGGGGCGCGGCGCCCTGCCCTCATTCTGGAGGGCAAAAAGCACCCTGCCCTCGAGAAGGATGGCAAAAAGCGCCCTGCCCACACAGCCTGCGGGTGCAGTCTTCACCCGCGGGTCGCAGTGTCCCGTGGCTGGAGAAAAGTGCAGTGACCCAGTCACCGCCGGAGAATAGACGCCGGACGCATGCGCCCGGCATCTATTCTCACTGTCTGCAACGCTTGGGGGCTGCCCAGCGTGTGCGTAAGTGCCGGGCATGCCCCCAAGAATGACGAAAAGGGGACGCGTCTTATAGACACACACCCTTTCCATGGACACGCCCCCTTTTCGGGCGCGCGCACAACATTGCCCCCTCTAGCTCCGGCGCCATGCCTGCCGCCGGAGCTAGATTGAACAATGCAATACTGTATCCTACGGAATTGGGCGGTTTGTTCCCCACCCCTCCTTAGCACAGTCAGGCGTATGTTATTAGATATCCTGTATTTTGACCGTGAGGCCACCCTGCCAGATACTGAGAAGGGAGTGATGATGCTTTCAGAGAAAATGGGGACTTTATATTTGTCATCTAGATGAAAGACAACTACTTAGTTTCTATACAAACTAGAATGAGCTGTATTTTCTGAGATTTTGTATTAAGCCTTTTATTTAATATTAGGCTCCAAATGGCTCTAACTCTCCAGTACATGCACAGCACTCTTACTACTTATGTATCCCCTTCCCCACACTTTTCCTTCTACCTTGTGACTTTTCCTCCCTCCCCACTTCCCGACGTACAGATCTGCCCAGCTACTTCTTTGTCCGCAGCGCGAGAGGTACTCCCGCGATCGGAGACACGCATTAGCCTCTCCATAGGCCTTTACAGGGACGCGCCACAGCGTATCGTGGCATTATATTTTATACATTTATATTATGAAATGATCATACCAGCTGGACTGATATCCCTATATATGTGAGGTTATCCCACAATTGCTTACGTCACTGATCATTGTCAGGTTTTTTTTATTTTGCTCTGTATCAATCGTTTTATCTCGTTTTATTCTCTGTTATTCAGGTCTTAAGGCACGTATCCACTAGATGAGAAAAATGAGCGATTGAATGATTATGATATCGTTCAATCGGTCACTAATCTTGCAGTAAAAAGCCGGCAACGACCAGCGATGTGCGTACCTGAAGATATGCATGTGCTGTTGTCTCCAGCTGAAATTTTCTTATGCATGAAAAATCCCAAATGAAAATCAGGCCCAGAGTCACTAAACAGACAGAGTTGTCCTATATTCTAATTATAATTATAATTATAGTCTGTTTGCTGGAGGGGTGCCCCCGAGGCCCAACCAGACATCTTATTTAATTTTTTTTAAAAGTAAGACTTTTTAGTTTACCTCTGAGAACTCTAGTTTGCAAATTAATAAATATATAGTAGGCTATTTGTTACCCTGCAATAAGGGATACAAAAAAAGGTGTTTTTGCATTTTAAGTTGTACTTGACTTTACATACTTGGATTCTGGCAAATCATTTTCACACTACTAACTTCTATGTAAGAGACTCCATACTAGTACACTCTGCAAAAAGGGATACAAATATATATATATGGTGTAAATTTATTTGATGACTGTCTGCCATCATTTATATTAAATCCTATTTGCATTTTAAAATCGTAGTTCTACTGTTTTAGTATTTAAGAATGCCACCACCTAAGGGAAAATAGCAGTTAACTGGCAAATTGCGTGAAGACTTAGGCCTGATTCCGAGCCGGACGCTCTGACCAGAGCGATCGCTCTGAATCAGTGCCCTCCTACCTAAAAATGGAGCGGACTCCTGGCCGCTCGCATAGCTGTGGGTGACCACCCACAGCATATGCGAGCGGCCAAAAAGATGGTCGCGATGGTCAAGACCATCGCGACCATCGGGCTTGCGACGAGACCCTGCGGTAGGGTCTCGGTGACCGCAAGCCCTGGAGTGATTTTGGCTCTATCAGAGCCAAAATCACTCCCACTGACAAAGTGATGTCAGTGGGGCCGGACCAAGACGGTAGGCGTTCCCATGAGAACGCCTCCATCTGGCAGCCACACCCCCACCAAAGGGGGCGTGCTGTCAGTCACCATCGACAACTTGGCTGTCGCTGTCCGGGTCTCGCGCATGCGCACGACGGAGCTCCCTCCGTCGTGCGCATGCACGTTGGGGTAACATCGACCTGCTTGCGAGCGCCCTGCGCTCGCGAGCGGGTCTGAATGACCCCCTTAATGTTACGATCAATGTGCAGTGCTGTGTTTTCAATTGGGTCTGACATTACGGTCCATATTAATTCAAACAAAGACCTGCATCTTAAGCTTCTTTAACTTCCAGGAAGGTGACCAGTGTTTACACCTGTCAAAGTGGATAATGAAATTAAAGTCAGGGACCATCATCATCTATAGTACATCATAATGTGAGTTGAGTTTTTTTAAATAAATCTTTATTAGACTTTTTTTTAATGAAAATGCAAATGGTCAGGATAAATTGTTAATTTTAATGTGCTTTAGATGTCCAAACACAATCAAATTCTATGTACAGTCTGTATTTTGCCTTCACTGCAATACAACTCTCATATTATGGGGTCTATATAATAGGGTGAGTTGCAGGTTGATTGTGCCGGAAGGATCCCAGCGAATGTCTCTCTTTTTATTTTTGAACTATAGCAACCCTAGACTAGAGAGAAAAGCAATTTTATGCAAAAATATTTAATTTGGAAATGGATTAATACCATGTGAGAAACATTACACAAGGGGAGACTGTTTGTGATACATTGGGCAGAAATAAATTCAGTGCAATGACTAATAGCAGCAGGAGGGAGTTGCCCGCAGCTATTCAATACAATGTGCTGTTTGCCTTGTCGGGAATTGGCTAAGCCAGAGAATGCCGGTTCTCGCAACAACCTGGGAGTTTAGGCGCGAGAACCGGCATTCTCTGACTAAAGTGCTGGGCGCGCAGCTGTTAGCGACACGCTAAGCCGGCAAACAGCTGCGCGCCCAGCACTTTTGTCAGATTTCTCCTCGCATACCCAGGGGGGTGTGAGAAGAAATCCTTTAGACGACCATACAGCGCAGTGTATTGAACAGCTGCAGGAGTTCCCTCCCGCGTCTATTCAGCTTCGCAATGAATTGAATTTGGCCAATTTTTAATTGTTGTGCAATTTCACATTTTAGTATGATCTACAAAACATTCTGACAATTATTTATTAGTGGCCATTAATTTTTGCCCTAAATATAATTTTTACTAATGAAAGTTTATGTTTACTCAAAAATGGCTGGGTTATTACAAACAAATAAGACAATGCAATTATCTAAGCTATTAAGGCCCATACAAAACTCATGTCAGAAATGAGATGATACTAAAACTTTTCCAGGAAAGGTCTAATGGAAAATTCAAGACTTTAATTACCAGATGCAATTACATCTGACTTCAAAAAGCTTCCTACACCTGCTCCCTGTACTGCTCGACCTACAGCCACTGGGGGGCAGTCTAGCCACATTAAGACCATTCATGAAAAAGTGAAACGGATGAGTGTTCTCAAGGTCAGCCCGAGCAGCATTAACAATGAAAAGAAAAAGGGCAAGTGGGAGCACGCGAGCAAAAACATTTCAATTAAAACAAGATTTGATGGCTTAAAAATGCATGGACACAGGTATCCAATATCTGTAATGAGCACAGACAGCAATTATATTTTTTGTATGAAGATCCCTTCAATGTACAGAACGGCTTAGATCGGTCTGTGCTTTATAATTAAAAAATAATAAATAAGAAAGAATACATAGGTGGAGAAAATCAGCCACGAGGTTCCAGATAACAGATTGCGGGTTTGCCAGGCAGGGAAATATCACAGCCCATAGAGGTACGTAGTATGAGCAAAGCAAACATGGTTTCCGTACTATAATGCTGGGAATCTGTGCAGCTGCAATCCCCGCAAGTTCCAATGGAACCTCGTGCTGAAAAGAATCGGTCCCACAAGAGTGAATGAATTACAATAAATCGTAAAAATACACCAAGTAATAAAAGGAAATAAAACAAAATATGCGCAAGAGGAGGGGTTTTCATTTACAACACACTGCACCACTAATACCAATTCCTGGAAGTCATTTTTTGGATGAGCATGGAGAGTGAAAACCTTATATAAACATTTTCCATGTCCTATTCTCTAACTGCAGGCCCGAAAACATATCTATTACCCAATATCACATGTTAATTACATATGTAGACCTAGACAGCCAGGGCCTGTTTTATATTCTAACACTTATAACTATGTGCAGACTGCGCTGTTGTATCTAAGGATCCCAAACATACATTCCAGAACTATGGTATGTTATTCCAAGGAGACCTATACATATAGAGAACTGAATAAGCACTATTAGCTCCACATATGCAGATTTGTTTCCCTTTGGTTGGTGTACATCTTTAGAACACAAACCGGACTGAAATGGATAAACTTTAAATATTATTTCCTACAGTACAGATTAGTTACTACATCTACAACTCTGTCCAAAGCAATTTACAGACACTACTGTATTTGTGCTACCACAGATGTGTCTCTTGTGCTGCTACACTGTGGATTTAGGTTGTGCCAAACAGTCGTCCTCTGCGCGCCAGGTCCAGGGCAACTCAGCAGTACTGAGCATCTTATTCGCACAAATAAAACTGGAAACAAGGGAGGAAACAGAGAAAGGCACACTGACCTCCACTATTGCTTCAAGATCTGTTGCATGTGCACCAGAGCAGGAATGAGCTGGAAGCCTGGGGTAATAAGCCACGGACCATGGTCCTCCCTCTCCCAGGGCTGCCACCCCGAAGTCCTGTCTCTAGGGACAGATCTCCAGCAAGGAGACCGCACCAATGTACATAAAAGGGGCAAAGTATAGGCTAAAGTGCATGGCTCTTCCCCCTCACACCCATGACCTGCTGCCTCTGCTGTAGCAGCAGCAAATTGCAAGAACGGAAGACCCTGATCAGTAACAGGTAGTGTTTGCATGCTGGGGTGTTGGTAGTTAATTGGGGGAGTAATGTATGTCCGGGCGCTGTAATGAATACAGGGTCACTGGAAATATATTACGGATACTTGTTAAGATGACAAAATGTGTAAAGGCAGTATTTAAACATATAATTGGATAAGTTATTTAGGACAAGCAGAAAATTGGGAGGCACAAATATTTCAGGCTTGTTGCTGGAGGCACTGAATGTCGAACTTGTAGTAGCACAGCGCAGCTCACAATTTAAAAATCAATCATCGGGTTCATAGAAGGATAATTATCGTAGACAGCAGATTTTTATTTTTATTTTATTTTTTTAACACCAATAAATCAGTTTAGGCAAGTTGATGTATGAACTGTGATTTCTATAGAGGTGTATCATTTGATACTACAAACAGTCTAAGCTCAGTTTGTCAGGAACCTCACATTACTCGTTCGGCAGAGGACCCTGCTCTGTCAATGGTCTCCCTAGTTACCTGCCTGCCTCCATCTATTCCTCGTAATGCTACCAACAGTAACAGCCACCAGTGCCCTCACTTGTATACAATTCACAGGTCACTGCCTCTCAAAAGTTCAGCACACTCCTCCAGGAATGCTCTATCCTAATGGGACTATAGGTTGTTATAGTCCTACTTACACTGGGGACATGCAACCTTAATCTTCTGACAATCTATATCACTGTATTTCTACTAAGTTTGCATTGTACCTGCATTACTTTTTATAAGCTAGAGCTGACCAGCTGGTGTGTGCGCTGATTGGGCTGTGTGAATGTGTGTATAACAGTGTGATGTAAAAAGCTATTTTTTTATTTTTTTCAAAAACATTTCATTAGATTTCACAAGAAAATTGAACAAAAAATATGGTGATACACAGTATATCACATAAATCTTGCCAAAGCTATATATACACAATGTCTACAAAATAGAATATCATAATACCAGTTTTTTTTACAAATAATACTTCTAACATAAAAGGGTTAGTACATAGGAAAACACCAAAGGGAGGGGGGGGGCGAGACAATTCGTGGACAAGTACTTATGGCATAGTTCCTGCATCCAAGGCGTATGTACAGTACTCATTAGAATTCAGAATGTAGAATCTATTTCGACTAAATTTCAACTAAGAGGCATGAGAATCCAATTGTCTATGCATAAACCAAGAAGTGGGTACAAATAATTTATAAGTGTGTGTTTGGACAGACATATCTAGAGCTGCAATGTTATATTCCCATTTTTTGTGGAATCTGATACTACCTTTCTCTATATCAGGAATGGTAGCTCGTCTTTCAAAATATATGATACGAAGGACACTTCACTTCAGCTACAGAGGGAGTAGACCTCTTAATCCAGAATTTCAAAATCAGCTTTTTCGCCACAGTGAGAATAACAGTTAAAACAGGAATAATCTCCTTACCCAACATACCTAGATCCCATACAGGAAAATTTACAAGTAAACACGCTATTGGGTCTTTAGACAGATTTAATCTGAAAATTTGATTAATATAGTTAATAATTTTATACCAAAATACAGCTATCTACCCACATTTACCCACAAAAATTGTGGAATAATGTGGCTCCCTGCATTCTGGGCATTTGCCAGTTTCTCCTGGGACCATGTGTGCTCTCTGAGCTTGTGAAATAACAGCTCTATGCATCGTTTTAAAATGTGTTTCCTGTAGTGAGGCAGAGTGAAGATATTTAAATACCATTAAATTATATTCTAGTAATACAACTAAGTCTGAGAGATCAGCAATTTCATCTGACCACCGTTTAAATGTATGGCCCCAGAGTTTATTGCGTCGTGTAGTCTTGAGATACATATAATGTTTTAAGGTGCATATACACGTAACAATTTTCTAAACGATTTTACTATAACGACATCGTTATCGTTCAATCATTGAAAAAATCGTTCAGTTTCTGAGTTATAACGATGAACGATTATCACTCATGCGTGTTCCCGTTTTTAGTTTATTCTGACTGACCAACTGAACGATTTTCATTAAGGGAAGTCTCAAAAATCGTTTGTAGTTCAAAAAATCGTTCATTACACTTTAAAAAAATCTGACAGATAATCTGACAGAAAATCGTACATAATATATATGCAGCTTAAGTCTAAAAAGACTAGTACAAGAAAAGGAAAAGATAATCTGCATCGGGTCAGGTGTCTCATCATCAGACATAGGCTTGGGTGATGAATTAATTAAATGTTTAATCTGCAGGTACATGAAAAAATGTCTATTTGATAGATTACATTTATTTTTCAATTCAGAAAAAGACATCAGCTCCCCACCAGGTCAAAAACATCCCGAATTGATGCAATTCCCACCTTCCTCCACCCCTTATACAAGGCATTCTGTGAAAAAGATGGGTTTCCCCAAAAAGTCGTAAACCCGGAAGAGCATGGGTTCCTCTGTAATTTAGTATTAGTATACCTCCAGGATTGATAGGTGTCAAAAAAATAAGATACTAGAGAATATCTTAACAGGGTTGTCTTTCTTGGGGGAGTGAAGCAGTGCGCTGGGAGAGAATGGAGAAAACTATTTTACCTGTAAAGCTGCACACACACACACAACAATTTTGTTACCAACGATTTTATGAACGATTATCTGTCAGATTTTAAAAATGTAATGAACGATTTTTATGAACTACAAACGATTTTTGCATATTCCCTTACTGAAAATCGTTCAGTTGACAAGTCTGACTGAACTACAAACTACAAATGTGAACGCGCATAAACGATAATCGTTCATCGTTTGACTCAGAAAGTGAACGATTTTTTCAAACGATTATCGTTAAACGATATCATTTAACGGTAATCGTTCAAAAAATCGTTGTGTGTGTATGCACCTTAAGACATAATTCACAAAGATAGATCGACACCAAAACCAGTCTAATACATATCTGAAATATGTTGCCCTACTAATAGATTGTAGGTCAGGTAAATGTATTCCTGCCTCCGAACGAGGCAGCTGCAATTTAGAATATGCTATCCTTGGTTTTCTTTCCTTCCATAAAAATGTGGAGAATATAGAGTCTACTTGAGATGCGTCTTTTTTTGTAACACTCAAGGGAAGCATTTGTAGTAAATAAGAGCTTAGGAAAAGCCATGCTCTTGATTACCGTGGTTCTGTCTAACAAAGACAGAGGTAGGTTCATCCATCCAGACAATAGCTTAGAGATATTTGTCAAAATAGATTTAAAATTAACAGTATAAATCAACTAATGACCTAGGAATTGGAATCCCTAGATATGTCAGTGCAGTCGTAACAACTGGAAATAAGGATAGTATCGGGTGAAGACTAAGCCCCGCTACATCCCCTGATAAAGGTAACAATTCAGACTTCGAATAATTCACTTTGTACCCAGCAAATGTCCCAAAGCTATCAATCAAGGAAATAATTGCCGGAACAGATGCAATGGGATTAAATATAAATAAGAGAATGTAGTTTGCGAACAACGCCATTTTAGCCTCTATTTTACCTACTGCAATACCAGTAAAGAGCGAAGAGTCTCGAAGGGCTATCGCCAGGGGCTCCAAAGCCAGCGAGAAAAGTAAAGGCGACAATGAACATCCCTCGCGAGTACCCCTCTCTATACAGAATGGGGAGGACAAAAACATGTTGCCTATAACTTGTGTCATAGGGTCTGAATATAAACCAAATATCAAGTGGATGAAGTCCTCCGGTGCCCGAAACCTCCGCAATGACTCAAATAAGTGGTCCCTTGTGACTAGATCAAAGGCCTTTTCGGTGTCTAATGATAAGATTACGTTAGTATCCAGGGAGCCCGAGGACTCCACCCACTGCAGGATCGAAAGCACCTTCCTAATATTGGCAACAGACTGGCGGCCATGAATGAGTCCAGATTGATCGGCATATATAAGGGACAGCAAGATCAATTTATATCTATTCGCTAACAGTTTCGTGAAAATTTTGTAGTCCGTATTTAATAATGAAATCGGACGATAGGAACTTGGGAGTTCTAGGTCACGTCCCGACTTTGGCAAGACTCTGACAGTAGCAGAATTAAAGTGGTGGATTATTACCGGATAGAATGGAATTTAAAACCTCTGTGAGGGGCTCAGAGATTTTAGAGGATAAGATCTTGTAGAGGCCATCAGGGCCTGGGGCTTTATTGTGTTAAAGAGGAAATCACTGCCGTGACTTCATCAATGGTCACCGGTTTTATCAACGATGAGGCCTGATCTGTGGACATGACTGGCACAGAAAGCCACCTTCCTGGACTCCTCCATGAGTATAATTGTGAATAGAATGACCTAAGGATATCCGCATTGGATCTGACCAAGTTACCATCATTGCCTCTTAGAGCTTTAATAACTGTGGATGGGTGATGCCCTTTTACTAAATTAGACAATAATCTGCTGGATTTATTTCCTTGACCATAAAATCTCAATTCCTTGTTAAAAGTATATTTTGATTCCATTGAGGACATAACATTGCCAAACAGAGTTTTCTAATGATAATATGCCTGTTTGGATGCCGGGCTAGGACTACTTTTAAACTCATGATATGCGGAAGAAAGTTTCGCCTGAGGAACCAAGTAATCCGATCCCAACTGTTTATCTCTATGTTTGCAATAGGACAAAATAACACCTCTTATCACAGGTTTAGAAGCCTGCCAGAATAGAAGCGGATTATTATGTTCACATTCCGAGTTATCAAGCTTATAGTCATTCCATGCTGATTCCAGCATATTGCGGAATTTTATGGAGCTGGACAGATAGGATGGAAAACGCCACTGGTGAATAGGGCCTTTGTCGTGGTAACTCATATCTTCATCCAACACAGAGCATGATCAGGTAAATGAATTGGTTAAATTTTAGAATTTAACACCCTAGAGAACAAGTGATCAGAGAGCAATAGGTAGTCAATGCAGGAAAGGGTGCAATGAGCTGCAGACAGGCACATAAAATCCCGGTCCATATGATGGCATGCCCTCCACACATCCACCAATCCCAGCTGTTCAGACACATAGGGGATACCAATCTTAGATAGAAATACTGTGTCTACACAGTCTACCCCTCCTATCACATTAGAGGCAACCAATTTGTAATCTCCTCCCAGGATAAGTGAGGCATCTGTGTGTGTATATTATAATATATATATATATATATATATATATATATATATATATATATATATACACACACACACACACACACACACCGTGTTTCCCCGATAATTAGACCTACCCCGAAAATAAGCCCTATCCTTACTATTGATGAATGGCCCAAAATAAGCCCTACCCCGAAAGTAAGACCTAATAAAATCTAAATTTTTCCCGGTCCCTGCACTACACTAATATGTACCCAGCTCCGCCCCCCGCATGAAATCCGGTACTACAGTAAATGAAAGAGCTGGAGGAGGCTGCCCGGCCCGCTCCTCCACCAGCTTACAAGAACGTACTCAGACTGCAAAACAAGCTTTCAATAAAGCTTGTTTTGGAGTCAGCGCGCGTGACGTCATGAAGTCACGGCGCGCCTCTGAAAGTGGACAACGGAGGAGCTGCGGATCGTGGAGGAAGACGCGACTCTGAAGGTGGAGGTAAGTTCGACAGGGAGAGGGACAGGCTGAATTCAACACCGGGGTGCTGGAGACGCACAGGCTGGGGGGGGGGGGGGGGGGCTGGAGAGGCACAGGCTGCATTCAACAGGGGAGGAGAGAGGCACATTGAAATGGCTGTCAATGTTAAATTAAATAAGCGCTACCCCAAAAATAAGCCCTAGTGTGTTTTTTGGACCCCCCCAAAAAATAAGAGTGTCTTATTATCGGGGAAACACGGTATGTATATATCACACACACACACACAGTTTGGAAAGAATATTTAAGAAAAATGTATTGGTCTGTACATTGGGGACAAAGGTTTCATAGCAAACCTAGAAGTATTAATTGACACATCCGCGATAACATAACGACCATGTAAGTCAAAAGTGGTCGAGTGGATAGAGGTAAGGAGGTTTTTGTTAACTAGAATGACTACACCTCTAGCCCTAGAAGTGTACATAGGAGGCCAGAACAGACCAACCCAGCATGTTTAATTTAACCACTTCAGGAGGGAGAAGACGAGTCTTCTGCAAGAAAACAACATCCAGTTTGAGTTCTCAGATACAGGAGGATCTTCTTCCTTTAATCGGGGAATTGATCCCGCCTACATTCCAAGTGCCATATAAAAGACTAGTCATAATGGTTTATAATGAAGATACAGCAACGACTGAGCCACATTAACATCATCCTGTAGGAATATGCCATAGAGATCGAATCATGAAACGAACAAGACAAGACACATGAGGGAAAAGAAACTCAAAGGAGGGAGAAACAAAAAATAAAACTATGGGTAACAGAGTACCCTAAAGGTTGAGCATATATGAACTTTCAACACATCAAGACGCAGTAACGTCTACCAAACTGTTTAGGTATGCGCTCAGCATACCCCGGCATATAGAAACAGTTAAATATCACACAGCAAAACCAAGTAACATTGTCATGTCACCTATAATAATATCCCATTCTAATTTCAATAGGGAATACATGGCAGTAATATTAACAGTATAAAGAACAGCCTATCTACAAAACTGTTATATACTTATTTGAATTCAAAAACAGATAATTGTGAAGGTGTATAGTAAACTGAGTTACAGACAAATTATTTCTCACGTGATTGTCCCATTAAATTCACGGGTCATTTGCAGAAGTAGACGCCTTTTCCGCAGATAGAAAAAGATCAGCATCAGCTACGGAGGTGAAGTCCTTAACCACTTGCCTGGCATGGTCATATCAGATACAACCATACCAGACTGCGCTTTCCCTGACATGGTCGTATCTGATGCGACCAGTCAGAAAATCTCTGTGGGCGGCTGCTGGAAAATCATTTTCTTGCAGCCGCCAATAACAGAGGGACTTCCTGGTCCCTCTGCTCACTGTCCCTCCCCGTGGGCCGATCACTGCTAGCAGCGATCGGCCAGCCCAGCGCCGGCACAGCCACCCCCCGGCGGCTGTCTAGAGGACAGAGAAGAGAAGGCAGCACTGTCCTACACACACACTTATATAGATGGCAGCCCCCAACCGATGTTAAGGAAACATCGGCAGCTGTGGTCACAAGCTATGTTTCCATCGATGGCCATCATTACTATATGCCATAAAAATTGCCATTTTTATTGTATACAGCATTTAAAAAAATTTTTTTTACAAAATCATGTCGGATAAGTTCTAAAAAGCTATTCCTGACCTAATTAAATCATTAAAAATAAAACAATTTCAGTGCAGTTTTTGGAAAAATAATTTGTTAGTTAAGTGGTTAAAGGAGTCTCCATCGAACAACCGCAGCCTTGCTGGGTAGAACAAAGCAAATTTGCGGTTGGCCTTGTATAAACGGGAGCAAAGTGGTGAGAAATGTTTTCACCTCTGCACAGTAATCCTGGAATATACGGAACTTCAAACCCTCCCACTGAAGACCACCCTGTCTTCGTAAAGCACTCCAAACGGCATCTTTATGGAGAAGCTTCAAGCACCTAAGAATGACCACACGTGGTCTAGTATCCCTAGAGTCACGCACTGGGCCAATTCTATGTACCCTTTCCACTACCATATCAGAGCATGCCTCTGCTATATTTAGTAAATCAGGCAGGGACGACTTAAGAAATCGGGTCAGCTCTGTTCCTTTAAGGGATTCGGGTAATCCAATAACGCGAAGGTTGTTCCTTCTTGATCTGTTTTCAAGATCAAGCTTATTTAAAACTTGGTAATGGGATTTTTGTAAAGAAGCAGTAGTAGTACTCAGTTCCTCTACATCGTGGAACATGGCCCCCAACCTGTTATCATTTGCCAGGACTACCTGAGATTTGTTTAACCTGAGATTTTATATATCTGAGACTACTTGTGTCAGTTTAGCTGAATGAGTGTCCATAATAGGGCCCATGGCCTCCTGGATCGCCTTAACCACATCTCCATATGTGACAGGGCTATCCTGAAGATCTGGAGCGGGAGAAGGTGGCTGAGAAGTAGCAGAGTCTGTAGAGACTTCTGAAGTGATGTCTTGCGTATCAGAGGTGGCGGCCATATTGGTTTCAGTTCTCCTCTTCTCAGAGCGGGCTCTCTGTTTAGGCTGCCTTTGAGAGGGACCAGAGCGCTCCATCTGGTATCAGATCCTTCCTTTCTCCTGATACTGTGAGTCGCACTGTATTAGGCCCCGCTATCGCGGTCTTATAAAGTTGGATGCCGAAGTTGCTGCAGAGCTCTTCTGTCAAGCGGCCATCAACCTGGGAGGTCTTGTAATAGAGGGAAGCACCGGGAGCGATGCCCAGAGGTGAGTGGTGAGCAGCGTCAAGATGGCGCCTGGAGTGCACAGGAGCTTCTCTCCAGGGAACACTTCCGTCCCCTCAGCGCGAGCGCCTCGCCTGGGAAAGTGATGCGGAGACCCGACCAGCAGCGTCCCCGCGTGTCTCGGCAATCAGCAGCAAGCTGGATTCAGAGTCTTGTGATGGACGGGGCGGCGGCATCTCACAGCAGCAAGCCGGAGATTAAGAATTACTGCCGCGACGTCTATCCCCCTTCAGGCCGCGAGCTCGCAGGTCACTGCGTCCGTCTGGCGGTCTAAATACCTGCCCGGGGGGGCTCAGATGAATAGGGGGCTACGGGACTGGTCCAGGGATAGGAGCAGCACGGTGGGAAATGGTATTCTGGAGCTATATACAGCTGAACTCCAGCGCCATGCTGCCTTCCTCTTCAGTGTCCAAGCCATGCCCCCTGTAAAAAGTTTATTTAATTTAGTTAAGACTTTTTAGGGTTGGGTAGGATATCCCAGCTGTCGGGATGCCGCTAGTGAGAATACAGACAGCAGCATCCTGACAGCCAGAATCCTGACACCCATAGGGGTGCAAATTAAAAAGTGATTTAGGGGCTACTGTAAGAACAGCTGATGTGCACACTGCATCGTTTCCAATTGAATAGACCCTATATAGGCTTGTTAAACCAGATCTAATGCTGGGTACACACTGGAGCAACCAGCAATCGTTCAGACTTTCCCGACAATTTCCCTTCAGCGGGAATTGAGCGTACACACTAGAAGGACAAAACCATATATTGTTCCGTCCTTCATTAACATGCATTAGCTCGCATACGATATTGCCAGGTTTGATGTGCAGCACGTCAAGCCTGAAGTCACTAGCAACGCGGTCACCCATATATTGAGCGTACACACTGAGCGATGTAGTCAATTTCCAGAGTGTAGCCAGGTTAAGCTTATTTTAAATTATAAATCAACACTGTTTGATGGTTTAAGACCATGGAGCAAGAACTGCAAGCATTCTAGAGGTCCGATTACCACATTAATAGTTCTCTTTCATACATTGTAATATGCAAAGATCAGAAAATTCACGATTCTAGTTTGCATCAGACCCTGCAGTAAATCTTGTTTTAGAAACCCATTGTTGGGCTCACAGATGCACTAAAAAAAAAAAAAGCTTTGCAACCACTTTTGCTTTGTATTATCAGGAATTCTAGTGGGATGAAATGAGATCTTCATGGCCGTCTCAGTTGGGTAGATTTAAAGAGCTTGACATTAAATATTACATTAGTTCTCTCTCCCCCTCCCCACAAAAAAAAGTAGACATAATTGACAGCACTGTTTTCTTCTATATATACACAGTTATAAATTGCATACATCCTGCCTGTACAGTATAACGGAGATCTAGCCTTCCTGTGTTATTGTTTGAAATCAACATTTGTTCTGTACTCAATTTTAGTTATACAGCCTGCGAGGGCTCTGTTCTTGCACATGAGCCAATTTTTTTTAAATACTAAACAAAGGATTTAGGCCTCTGTTCTAGGAAACCACTACATTTCTAAAGGCTGAACATGAATCTCTGAATTTAATTTAACGTTCTCAGATTTTCTTTTCTTTCTAGACTAGTAATCATTAGTGGGCAATTCCATTACAACTGAAGGCCATGATGTGCCAGACAGATATTTGGAACATCAGCACCTCACTGCCACCAACACTGCACACTTTCCCCTCACACCCCAGAGGTACACAGCAAAATGTGGGGTATTGTAAATCTGTGTACTGTGCGCAGCTGCACATCACTCGGACCTGAATTGCGCCCCCTAGAGTGTTCTATATCCAATAGGATCCCTTATCCCCCCCCCCCCTGGAGTTTTAGGGTTAGAGGGGGGACAGGGGAGGGATAATGTACTTGCTAGCCCCAGTCGGGCTTGTAGATGATTGGGCTTTTGGCGTTGGTATGAGAACCGCCGGCTATTCAGCCGTCGGTATTTCATACAGATTTGATTCTTACAGTGCAAATGGTCAATGAATGCGAAAGTCATCTATCAACATTTGGCCACAGAAGGAGCAGTTAGGTCTCAAAATTTAGTTCTTGCTGTTTAATTAGCAAAATCATTCCATGGTGAGAAGCCAAACCACTCGGCAAGCATTTTTTAAACCCAACCATGTGTAATAATCCGGTTTTACAGGAAGGTATGTCCCCACACATATGGCGGTCAGCATGACTTGAGACTCAATCTCTTCAAAAATGTCGTTTTGATAGTAGTGGAACTATAGTAACTTATAGTATTTATGTTAGTCTTCCATACCCAATAACATGGACTTTTCAGGTACATTACAAGCAGGGCTGCCATCAGAAATTGTGGGGCCCGGGACTGTCAAAATAGGCAGGGCCCATCCCCCCCCCCTTCCCATACATTACAAAAACCATGAGACAGAGAAGGGCTCGGGTTGCAGCCGACAGCAGGTACGGCGAGTACACCCTCAGGTGAGACCGCGTACACCCTCCTTCAGGGCCGTAGCTAGGGTAGTGCGGCCTGTGCCATCGCACAGGGCACCACAGGTCAGGGGGCGCTGTTTGGGCCTGTCAAATTTCTGTTTATTATAATTCTCACTTGTAGTTTCCTCTTATTTCATCCCCAGCATCTCCTGGACTCCCCCATCTATTCCCTGGCCCTTCCCCTTTTTTGGGTGTATTATGTCCCTTTGAAAAATGAGGGGGGCGCCAATGCTCTTCCTGGCACAGGGCACCAAAAAGTCTAGTTACGGCTCTGCCCTCCTTACACCCTGTATATAGAAATGCAACATGTTCCTGGTTTACTGCTGCTAGATGCTGAGGTTATGCCTCCAAACAGATACATAAAACACATTTTATTTTATAAAATAATTTATTTTGGAGGAATAAAGGTCACGTTTCTGTCATTATCCAGACGCTGAGTGCCGCCATTTATTGTTCTGACTACATAGGGATCTTTACCCCAGGAGGGCACCTGTGCATTTTACACTATCCGTATTGGCTACAGGAGAGTGCCGGGGACTCTGACTATATATATATATATATATATATATATATATATATATATATATATATATACATACATACACACACCAATGTTTCAGGGCTTCACGCCCCTTTGTCAAGAACTCTTTGACTAATATAAATATATATATATATATATATATATATATATATACACATACATACACACACACACACACACACACATAGTGGACTAATTCTATATAGCCTGTGTGACTAAGTACAGTTTATCTGACGTTTCCAGCCCCCTTCTGCCTCACTGCAGCCTGCACACATTGCTGGTCCAGCCTGTCCCCTTCTTCCCCAGCCAGGCAGCATATGAATTCTCTTACCTTTTGAGGTCCAGGCTTCTGCTCTATGGTTGTCTAGAAGGGCGCTGCGGCTCCTCTCTCTCTCCTTTAGTGGCGTGGTGACGTTATGACGTTACTCGCGCCAGATAAAAACTTTATTGTTCATGCGTACAGTCACAGGTCAGGCACCTCTTACATGCCGGGCGAGGCAGTAGCGGGGGGGGGGGGCCCATTCATTTGCGGTGGGCGGGCATCAGACAGGAGGCCCCTTTGCCTTGCTTAAGTAATAGTAATAGCGGCGGGTGGGTGGTAGGAGCGGGACGGGCCCCCCTTCTTTGGCGGAGTGCCCGGGACAGTAGTCCCGGCAGTCCCCCCTGATGGCGGCCCTGATTACAAGAGGAAACAGGGAAAAGTCTACCGCCACATCTTATGATAGCCATTCAATGTAATGTATATACCTTGACCAGTGGACAACCCGCCTTTAAAGCACTGATCATTGTGTCAACCCTATAATAGGTCACCAAGATGTTTATGCATTCTGCAAGCACCTAAAGCTCCACACAAAAGGTAGCCTTTATGAAAACTGATGCACAGATAACCCATGGCAACCAGACGTTTCTTCCACTGTCATTGTAAAAAATGAAACCACATCATTAAGAACTTGTAGTGTTTGATATTTATTTGTGCACCAGTGTCCATATATGTTGAATCCGGGAAATCTGATTTGTGCTGTAATTTACATTTTACCATGGTGATGAGCATGTACAAGGGATTAGAACTGAAAGAGATTAATGACTTTGGTGTTAAAGGGAACAAAGATAAGGGATTCCCTCAGTTTATCTGCTTGAGAAGGGAGTTATCCTCTATAACAAAATGGACAAAACAAATCCCAAAACTTCTTGCAGTGCTACATCCCTGCGTTGTTTTCAAGCAGTTGCAGTGTAACATGTACGTACTGACCGAGGGTCCTGCTGCACCTAGAGCTGCGGTATTCAACATGCAGCACTCCAGCTGCTGCGCAACTACAAATCCCAGCAAGCCCTGCAACTTTTGCTTTTAGGGCATGTTGGGATGAGTAGTTTCACAGAAGCCTGAGGACCAAATGTTGAATACCCTGATTAAAAGGTAAGAAAGCAAGGTAAGACACATTTTACTTAGTAAACAGCACTTGAGCCTTATACAATATAGGCATATCAGCAACACACTGCTAACCTATCAGGAGGGGTTAATATTAACCAGGGCTAATCTCTAAGCATCTGCAATGCCCAGAACTTCAAGTATTGCAAAAACACTAAGGGCGGGATGTACTGAATGGAAAATGGGATAAAAACCATGTTTTCTGGTTTACACCGCATTTTCCATATGTACTATTGGGTGTCAGCCGGGGCTCCGACGCAGAGGGTAACGGCAACTTTTGCTGGCGTTAGCTTATAGAAGCCTATGGACTTCTACCGCATCGATGCTTGTATGCCCCGTGGCGCAGCGCTGAACGCAAAGGGCAGCTCTTATCGTAAGATCCGTCCTTTGCGGTACTGATCGCATACAGTGCATCCGTAAAGTATTCACATCTCTTCACATTTTCCAAATTTTTGTTATGTTACAGCCTTATTCCTAAATGGAATAAATTCATTTTTGTCATCAAAATTCTACACACAATACCCAATAATGACAACGTGTAAGAAGTTTGAGATTATTGCAAATTTTATAAAAAAAAAACCTAAGAAATCACATGTACATAAGTATTTGCAGCCTTTGCCATGAAGCTCAAAATTGAGCTCAAGTGCATCCTGTTTCCACTGATCATCCTTGAGATGTTCCTACAGCTTAATTGGAGTCTACCTGTGGTAAATTCAGTTGTTTGGACAGAATTTTGAAAGGCATAAACCTGTCAGTGCATGTCAGAGCACAAACCAAGCATGAAGTCCAAGGAATTGTCTGTAGACCTCAAAGACAGGATTGTCTCGAGGCACAAATCTGGGGAAGGGTACAGAAAAATATCTGCTGCTTTGAAGGTCCCAATAAGCACAGTGGCCTCCATCATCCGTAAATGGAAGAAGTTCGGAACCACCAAGACTCTTTCTAGAGTTGGCCGGCCGTCTAAACTGAGCGATCGTGGGAGAAGGGCCCTAGCCAGGGAGGTGACCAAGAACCCGACGGTCACACTGTCAGAGCTACAGCATTCCTCTGTGGAAAGAGGAGAACCTTCCAGAAGGACAACCATCTCTGCAGCAATCCACCAATCAGACCTGTATGGTGGCGTGGCCAGACAGAAGCCACTCCTTAGTAAAAAGCACATGGCAGCCCCCCTGGAGTTTGCCAAAATGCACCTGAAGGACTCTCAAACCATAATTCTCTGGTCTGATGAGACAAAGATTGAACTCTTTGGCGTCAATGCCAGGCGTTATATTTGGAGGAAACCAGGCACCGCTCATCACCAGGCCTATACCATCCCTACAGTGAAGCATGGTGGTGGCAGCATCATGCTGCGGGGATGTTTTTCAGTGGCAGAAACTGGGAGACTAGTCAGGATAGAGGGAAAGATGAATTCAGCAATGTACAGAGACATCCTGAATGAAAACCTGCTCCAGAGCACTCTTGACCTCAGACTGGGGCGATGGTTCATCTTTCAACAGGACAACGACCCTAAGAACACAGCCAAGATATCAAAAGAGTGGCTTCAGAACAACTCTGTGAATGGTTTTGAGAGGCCCAGACTTGCATCAGTTTGAACATCTCTGGAGAGATCTGAAAATGGCTGTGCACCTACGCTACCCATCCAATCTGATGGAGCTTGAGAGGTGTTGCAAAGAGGAATGGGCGAAACTGCCCAAAGATAGGTGTGTCAAGCTTGTGGCATCATATTCAAAGAGACTTGAGGCTGTAATTGCTGACAAAGGTGCATCAACAAAGTATTGAGTAAAGGCTGTGAATACTTATGTACAAGTGATTTCTTAGGATTTTTTTTTTTATTAATTTTGCCAAAATTTTTTTTACAGGTGGTCATTATGGGGTATTGTGTGTAGAATTTTGAGGACAAATATGAATTTATTCCATTTTGGAATAAGGCTGTAACATAACAAAACGTGGAAAAAGTGAAGCGCTGTGAATACTTTCCGGATGCACTGTATGTTGGTACATACGCGATCAGTAGGGATGCGATGTATGGCCTAAGACACAAATTCCAATAAGCGGCAAGATTTTGACTGGTTGAAAATAACGCACCGAGGTGGAGATGTAAAAAGGGGCGATAAGGTATCAGCGCATGTTATGTGCGCCGATATCGCTTCTCCCCCATGTATTATTGAGGGGACCGGTGTTATATGACAGTGGCACTATCTACAAAATAGCAGCGCCGATGTGCAGGGCAATGTATGAAAGGTCAGTGGTGCTGACCGTTGTGACAGCTGCAGCTATCGATATTGACAACTGCAGCTGTCATTGCCTTATTACACACAGCTGCTGCGGAGGCCTGCCGGCAGGTGAGAAGGCGCATCACCACTAGGCTGATGCGGTGTATGCTCAAGCAGGTATTGCCGGAGGTCGGGAGTTTTCACTCCACCACTCAGGCAGCCGAGATGGTAATATATCTCATCGGTAGTGCTTCCTGCTTCGCCTTGGTAAAGAGGAGAAGTAGGCAGAGTTATAGTACTATAATACATCCTCCTCCTAATTTCCTAGCGCAGCTATTAGTGCTCCCGATTCACTAGCCAGGCCATTTGAAAAAAAAGTGAGTGTTAATTTTAGCTGTTAATAGCTGTGTTAATTGTGTTGGAAAATGGGGAAAATCAGCCTGTACCCTAAAAAACTACAGATAATGGATTACAGTATACAGTAGATGTTCATTATGGACCAAAAGCAAAATAATTGGTGCTTTTAATAGGTTGCAAATGCTTGTTATTTGCATTAACAGTAAAAAAAAAAAAAAAAAATAGAAAGCGTTTTTGTCAGGAAATGATTGCTCTAGTTAAATTAATGTACCTAAAACATGTGTACGTTTATTTTTAAGTAACTTACACCATGTTTATTAAATTGGTTAAAAAAAAAAAAATACACCTGTAACGCCAACCTGAATCCAAAAAAACACCTGTCCCATTCATCCAACACCCCCATATACCTGTCTCAACTATTAACCCATTATTCTGCACTTTGGGGGGAGGGGATGTCCCAGGGGTTCTGATCCGTCCTGACAATTTTATCTTAAAAAATTTTATTCTTTCATATTGTACCGGACTACATCATTTCAACGCTCGGCCGCGTTATCTCGCAAGTCAGGTTAAGGTGGCTAATTATGTCCCTAAATTTCAAAACATTATTCTAAAAATCTATATATCTAAGCTATACAGGCTGCAGAATAATCTACATAAAGCAGGTCAGTGCCATCTTTTTACAGTAGTTATTTCAGGGATGGGATAATCAGGACAATTATTACATGATCACTGAGGTGCAATTTCCAATTTCTATAGTAACCTTTTAGAGGGGCCATTACTAATAGCGTGTGAAAGACATGCTAATCCCGTCTCTCTACATAGCCTGCCAATCACAGTACTAGTATCATGGAATAAATATCTGCTCTCTAAAATAAACATAAGCAGTCCTGTAACATGGCACCAATCCTCCTTAATGCTGGATCCTAAAACAGTTTCCCTCATTGAATGGCAGTAATAAACATTAGCCACCCAAACCACTTATTCCCACTGTACAAATCCCACACTGATTCTAGATAAATACACCTTGCTGTACATACCTCTATAATTTGTAACGTCTTCTATTGTTTGTTGTTACTTGTAACTATGCTCTGATTTCAGATCATTTCTGCTCCACTACCTCTGTATAAATATCACAACAACATTTTCCAGGAGATTGAAAGCTACAGCTGCATCCACCTGGACTGTAATTAAAGGCTACACAAATGCTATTTATATCTGCATACATTTTATAGCGGATTTTTTACAATCACCTAGGAACCCAGACAGACCGACTGTTTTCTATGGATCAGGAAATCTGACTCACAATTTAGTAGTTTCCTACGGATTGTGAAATCTGAGTCACTATTTAGAAGATCAGATCCACTGACTTAATACTGTGTGAGGGCGAAATAGAGCATAAGGGAAGATGGAAGTGAAATAAACCCTCTATTATACCTCACAGCCTAACCTATCAGCTTATGCGAGATATGAACACTATTTACAAGACTTGCATCACAGATCCATCAACACAGGGCTCTTACACACTAGATCAATGGCGATTGTTGTTCTCTATGCATCAAATTAAAACACTTCCAAATTAAAGCTTCTTGCATTAGCTAAATTTAACCGGTTAATTAATAAGCAAATCAACGTATAGCAAATCCACTTATTTACCTATAAATGTGAAACCCGTCAATTGAATTAATGGCCCCCATCGCTCTTGTGAATATCAGGTTACTAAATGTATAAAATTGTTAAGTTTTCATTAAAATCGATCACCATATAAAAAATGACAGCCACACACCTAGTATTACTACACCGTCAAAGAAGATAATCTCCAGTGCACGGAAGCTTAAAATGCAACCGTGTAATCAAATAAAATAAACTATAATATATAGATAACATTTTCTTTTCTAAAAAAAAACCAGAATTCTTTATATGTCATAAAAATTATACACAGTGTGTGTGTGTGTATATATATATATATATATATATATATATATACACATAAACACACACACACATATATGTACACACACAAGCTTCGTTCCACAGACATAGCAGGCACCTTTATATATAGCAGAACACCTAAGCGAGTGTCTCAGCTACCAGCTGGAGCTGTAAACAAGATGTCCCCCTGCTATTAGTAGAACACGGCACTGATGGCAGGACATGGAGACAGCACTAACCTGCATGAAAGATAACTGTGCTTTTCCGGTACCCAGTAGGCAGACGCAGATTTCGGAGCAGTCCGCTAGCAGTCAGCCGCACACGCATATTGGATAAGGAGAAATTGGGAGACCATAACATGTCTTCAGAAAACGTGGAGGAATATCCTGCAAGAAGCTGCCTCCATGTACTACCACGCTATATTTTTAGCTCACCACCAATGATCCAGGGCCAAGCAGCAGAGGCAAGACAGGAAAAAGCAATTCAAAAAGGCAGCTCATTCCATCACCTTGGCTGCCAGGCGAGCGCATAACAAATCCCAGAAAGCAGAAATTCACTATGCAAATCTGTCCGGCAGCACTCCCCCAAGCAGATGTTGCAGAAACAAAGCGTGCCCTTAGAATGAGACCTCCTCCCAGTGCCTGTGAAGACAGGCAGTCACTGAATTACATCACACCATGTCCATGCATAACAATCTATTATGCAGGGAGAAAGCTGTTTAACCCTTCTTGCAGCTCTTAAACCCTCAGATAATAAATATATATAAATACACAGTCACAGAAATAGACAGGCTACTGTGCAGGGACATTAACCCTCATAGGTATAGCTGTACAGAGATGGTAATCATGCAGCACCAAGACAACAGCAGTAAGGTAACAAGTGCACAGAGCTGAGCATGTAATAAGCAGCCTGTGAGTAACCAGCAGCCGCAGAGCTAGTGGAGAAAGAAAAGAAGCAGCCAGTCTTATTCTCAGCACAGCTCAGAGGTGTTCAGTGATGTGATTATAAGGAAGACGGTGGGAGGCGATGATAGAACGGGCACAGCACCCAATCTCCACTCGCCCATCGCTCATCCAGACAGGCAGCGACAATGACTGTAATAATCCTGCGGGCTGCCTTAATTTTATTCTTCACAGCAGAATGGTAGGAAGCCAGAACAAAATGGTTGCAATGCTTCCCATGGGACTATTCCTTTTGCATACGCATTGGAAAAGCTGGCATCTCCCTCCATTCCTTGTACATAGGAAAACAGTCCTCTTAGTGAAATATTCCATATTCGTGGAATATTAAGGGAAGAGTAAAAAAAACAAAAACAAACACACATTTGTCACGAAGGGAATTTGTTCGTTAAAACCGCTTCCAGGCAGATTATATATTTCTATGATGGTTTTTGGAACACATTATTCCAGATTTATTTTTCTGCATTGAAAAGATAAACGCAAGGTGTGCCCACTTCCAGGTAACGGTTTCCAAGACAGATCATCACACTGACAAACTAAACAACTCTATTACAGACTTGAAGTAGTCATTTGTCTTATTGTGCTTTATGAAGTAAATATTAAATACAGAGAATTGCAACAGAAACAGAATTGCTAATGTTTTACACAGACATCAGTCAGGAATGCCCAGGCACCAGCTTTGTGCACCAACAGATATATGAATTCTCTACACACTTCATATTTTTGATAACTACTTTATGCACTAAAGGTGCGTACACATTGGGCGATATTACTGAGCGACTGCACGATTACGACATCGTAATCGTGCACAAATCATGCACTTTTATGTCAGAAACGACCAGCGATGCGCACTCCCGCTGGTCGTTTCCGACATTGTCCATCGCCTGAACCTGCAGCACAATCTGCCGATAACGACAGATTGGCATGTTCAGGAATGATGGATGGACAGTGCCTGCACTGAACGACTGATCGTTCAGTGCAGACACTACAGGGGACCAGGAACGACGGTACGATTACGATGTCGTAATCATACGGTCTTTCTTGATCGCCTAGTGTGTAACAAGTGCAAAACAAAAGACTAACATTTCTACTCAATTCACATCATGAAATAAGTCTTCTAAACACGTCTTACACCAGTGAGCTGTTTAATGCCAAAAAACGTAAAGATAGGTTTCCAAAAAGAATAAAAACACCCACACACTCAGTTTTGTTCATTCAGCTGCTAAAGATAGAAATAATCCCATTTATTGTACACAGTTGCTGGCTGGGGTGTATTCATACAGATACAAAGCAGTGTCACAACATAACAATTGCAAACCATGTAACACATTAATTGAAGCATGCTTGGCCACATGTAAATGCCAGGTTGTGTTTTGCACTTTCAAACCGGATTTACTACAGTATTTAGGGAGTACACACCCTGTCACAGAATACTACCCTGACAACAATCCTCAGGATAAACAGAACAAGCATGTGAGGTGAATGCTGCGAGATTCACTCCACTGCAGCACCACTTGGGATACGTTCAGTATCCCGGCACAGGGGATGCCGGCGGTTAGAATACCACTCTATGCACCACCAGAATGCACTCGCTTTACAGTTACCTGTACAAATCATTATACAAATATTACCAAATGAAAATAAAAGATGAGAGAGCGAGCATTGTGACGACTGCAACATACAACGTATCTCACAGGTCTGTCTAATCATTGCTCAGTCTGAGAATATAGCTGCAGAATGGAAGGTCAGCACACTGCAGTGTGTAGCGAGCAACATCTACTTAGCCAGAAACAACCTGACATGTAAGGAAAGGCAAGTAACTTCCTCTACTCTCAGCGTTTTATCACCCAATCACTAGGCCCCACAGCAATAACTGGTCAGGGAAAGGGCTGAGAGATACGCGTTTATTCTCTGTGGAGACCATTCTATGCCTAGTATTGCCAGGCCACTCAGCGCAATTGGGTATGGGCTGCTCCTACAGTAGTTACTTCACGGGTACAATTAAAGTTTTTTTCTGCTTTATGCATTATGCTGACTGCTGAAGGGTTTTACTAATATAGATAATAGTAACAGTCATGTGAACAGATACCAGAAACTAGTGTTCTAGTGCTACTATACCCACTACCACTGATAACATTTGCTAACATCAAAGAACGCATCTTATGCAATCCACATACATTTTCTGGGGATAAAAACATTGTGGAAGCCTAAATGTAGTTCCGTGTGTATACCCAGCTCTTGTAAGCTGGTAGATCAGATGTGTTCCACTACTAATATAACACCATGGCTGAAACTAGGATATCGGTGTGTGTGGTTTTCTGGCACAGTAATGCCACTTACAACACATTATGCCACAGTAATGCCCCTTGGAACACATTATGTCACAGTAAGGCCCCTTACACATTATGTAACAGTAAGGCCCCTTACACATTATGCCACAGTAAAGCCCCCCAGTGACAACAGCCTCCCCTGAACTGACAGATGAAAGACTATTAAAATCGGACTTTCACATTAAAAATGGTATCTCCCAGTAAGCCAGCTCCCTCCTTTTACCTGCCGGGGCTGCGTGGTGGGTTTATTCGGGCGGCACGGGACGGACCGGAGATGCCACATGCCGGGGATCGGTCAGCGCCACTGTCATTCTAATGTGGCACCAGTCGCGAACTGATTGGAGGTCGCGGACGGACAGCCACTGCTGACTGGCTTGCGACCGATGTCACATTAGACTGATGGCTGTGCTGTATCTTTCAAGGCTGGGCTGCAGAATGTCTGCAGGTCCCGGCGTGCGGCCCAAACCCACACGTGCAACTACCTGGGGCCTCCCCACCTTGGAAGCCTCTCCTCGTCACCCCCTCAAAGCCAGCACCAGGGGCACGTGCCCACTTAGCCCCCCCCTCTCCCCTAGTTATGGACCTGATAACACCAGTGAGTACCTAACCTAAAGCTGTATAGTAGTGGTTTCCAAAGCATCGATCACGGTGGACGTCCAGCAGCAGACAAAAAAAAAATCAGGCCGATTTTTGGATAGCTCCATTGCACCAGTGCCAAAGTTGGATTAAGGGAGGGGGGGGGTACACTGGCCCCCCCAGCCAGACCCAAGAACTTCTTGTCATCTGCAGCAACAAAATATACAGGGCAGGAGTTTCTGGCACAGCCATTCAGGTAAGTAATGGCCATTGTAGGGCAAAGTGATTGACAGGAGGTGGCATATGAGGGGGGAACTAGTGGGCAGAAGGGCATGTACAGTAAGGGACAGTTTAATGGATAGCGGTGGCTTGTGTGTGACTGGTTGATGGGCAGAAAGGGCATGCATGACTAGTGGGCAGGCAGGGGTGGCATGTGAATTAAAAGCATATGTGGGGGTGTTTAGTACATTATACAGCTACACAAAAACCTATGTTAAAATGTATGTTTTGTTAGTTAACATTGCATTGTCTCAGAGCCCTAAAAAATATTCCTCCCTGCCGTCCAGATCTGGGCAGGACATTCCCCCACGCCACTTGTTGTGAGGCCAAGCAGCCTTTTGGGCACTCCACGCCCCTTAGCGCTCAAGAAAATGCCCCTACTTTATGGCTCACAAAAGATTTTTACCCTCTAGAGTAGATCAAGTCCAAAAGTCTGTCCATACCTGCAGTACAGTATGTTTATATGGGATATCTTTTCATTTGGGGCAGATACAAGGTTACCGTTACAGTAAGTGCAAAATATTTCATATTCAGAGATTTTCTAATAGCCAGAGAAAACAATGTTAGAAAGTTGGGAGCAAAACATTGTGCACAGGAGTCACTTTTTGTAAAGACAAGCTATTAAAGAATACATATAAATGTGATCCCTTGAGTATTACGGAGTTGGCTGCCACAATTATGGTTAGCGATAGTTACCTCCACAAAGAGTAAAAAAACGAAATACAACTTGTGAAAACATGAATGCATAAGCTCCCACTGAGCATAGAACTTCAGTACAGAAATGGTAATATTCATTATATGGATGTATGAAACACCACCGGTTCAAATCCCGACGCCGGAAGACCAGCAACTTAAGATCCCGGCAGATAAGTATTTTCCCTATTACTAACCCTCCCTTAGGAGTGCCTAACCTAAATCCCCCTTCCCCGCAGCCTAAACCTAAGTCTCCTGGGGGGGGGGGGGGTGTGTGTGCCTAACCCTGACCTCCCCCCGGGGGTGCCTAACACTAACCCCCCCTTCCCCTAGCCTAACCCTAACCTTCCCAGGGGGGGCGTGCCTGACCCTAAGGCCCCCCCTGGAGCCCCTAACCTAACCCCCCCCAGCGCGGCCCGGCTTACCTTCATTCGGTATGCCGTGCGTCGGTCACCCGGCGCAGGGATGATGATAGGTGTCGGAATTTCGACGCCTATAATTAGTCCCCTGTCGGGATTGCACAGTCAGGAAGCCGACAGTTGGCATTTCGACCGTCTGCTTCCTGACTGCATTCCATTTTATCACACTTTTGTGGCAGGAGTCCTTACAATGATGAAACAGAATAGTTACACCTACAACCCCCATTTGTATCAAAGTATGCTGCAATATCGGCAGTAGTGTGGTGCGCCTCTAAAAACCAGCCCAATGGCTGACAGCAATGCAATCATTAGGGCTCCTATTATTGGTCAAGCCCGTAATTCTGGTCAGAAGAACATCAGTGGCAACAAGGTGAATACAAAATCAGCTAGCGAGCTGTAAATTACGAATACCACTCATTAATAAATACAGTATGCAATACTATATTGATGGGGGTAAGAAAACAAAATAACACATCTGAAACTCAGCAGAAAACCAGAGCTACAGTGATTCACAAATACCAGAAACAGGAATAACATATCTAACAAGTCATAAAACTGTTAAAACTCGTTAGTAATTGGAGCCCTGTGTGTGTTGGAAAGCAGATTAGAAAAACAGTTTTTTTCTGGTACACTCCATTTTTCTTGTGTGTACATTTAAACTCTTATAACTAGTTCCGTAAACATGACGTTGCAAGAGTATGTGACTAGGTGCATGTAAAATTATCAAACTGTAGTCACTGAAATCATTTCAGAGGTGAATAAAATAAGAGGGCGAATTATCCGCACTCCAGTTATATTAATATTCCTGTTGGCAGCAATGTCTTATAAACACTTTCAGTACTAAGTCGCTGTCTCCCCAGTCACTGGTGTGCAGGTTTGAACATGTTACATCAGTAAATTTGTGACTGTAGTGCAAAAAAAAAAAAAATGGCTGCCCCACTTGTGATTTGCACAAAAGAAAAGCAGCGTGCAGTGATCTGTATTTTTTGTGGTCTGAGGGTGCGTCTGGTGCTGATATTTATCGAAGACTTTGTGCACAGTATGGAGAAAGTGTTTTGTCGTGAAGAAGTGAGTATGAATGGATAGAGAAGTTCAAAGAAGGACGCACAAGTGTCAGCCATGGAGAAGGACCCAGACGCCCTTCCACGACTGATGAGACCCTTGAGTGTGCACGTGATAGTGGATTATGTTGCAGCCTTAAGAGGACGAAGATTCACGTCTGATGATGTGAAGACATCGGTGCATTCGTGGCTCGCAGCTCAGCCTAAAACATTTTTTAAAGAGGGAATACGAAAGCTTGTTGACAGATGGACAAAATTTATTGAAAAGCATGGGGATTATGTCGATAAATAATGTATTTTTTCTCTGAAAGTTTAATAAAATAAATTCTACAGCCAGAGTGCAGATCATTTTTGACTCGCCCTCGTATTCTGATACTTTGTGCTGGTAAAGAAAAAGCAAGCATGAAGAGTCATAGGTAGAACAAACTTCAGATGCACCTTCAGCTTCTCCTGATGAAGACTTGTCCAGAATGTGGACACTACTCTAAATCTTGTATCCACTTGTAACTTTATGCTGGCCACACACATGGCGCTCTGCACACGATCAGCCGATGTGTACGATTTCCCTTGAAACTCTCCCCGGCAGCTCTGCACATGATCTCCACACAATTTGGTGTCCAATCTTCATACGATCTCTCCTGCATCCAGACTTTCATAGTGCATCGCCTCCTAGATTGTCAGATCTGCCCTACTGCACGGCAGATCTGACGATGCGATGTGCGACCAGCGGGGACGCGCATCGCATCATGATCGTGAGTGGGGACTCACGATTTACTCAGGATTTAGCCATATTTTACACGATCTGTCGTTCCAATGTGTCGGAATTGGCCAGATCAGGTAAAATATCGCTCTGTGTGTGGTTACATACTTCTATCATAAAAGTATACACTTTAAAGAAGCATTGCAAAGCACTATGCGTCTATAGTGTACTGTATATACATTTTTCAAATAAATAGCAGAGGTACTCGTGAGGGATGCAATTTATTTCTGTATCATGCTACTTTGAATGGGGGCGATTCAATGGTTTGAGAGAATTTGCTCCAGTCTATAAAACGCACACAAACAAAAGCAGCCTTATTGTTTGTTAACTACACTGTTCTTTGAGTTGACTTACATCAAAAGTTACATTTAATGGCTTAAAAATAATGCTACAATACACACACACACAAATGGTTAGATATAACTGAATAGATCCATAAAATCTATGGTTGAGTAGAGGTCCTAAAAGATATGGATAGAAAAGGCAGGAAAGAAACACAGAAAGATAGTTACAGTAAGCTGCTGGTTACTCATGGATTATTTACCTGTAATTACTGTGGAAGAATGCAGGCATAAGTATACAAACAACGTTTTATGATTTTGGAAACAAAAAGATAGAGCTAACAGGTCTCTGTACTGAAGCCAGCATATACCAACACAGACCATTTCCTCCCGTTCCAGTCTGTAGCACATATTTCAATAGAGTTCTACTTCCAGGTGGGATGCAACAAGAGACACCGCTTGCTTGGATGAGCGCATAAAGGCTCCCAAGTGCTCTGATAGTAGCGTCATAGACCAGTGTTAAGTCTTTTAGAGGACGGTTTCACCAAGCATACCAAGATGGCTTACACAGAACCTGGTCACAAATATTCAAATGTGAAAACCACAATTGACTATGCTGAAATATCTCAAGTACAGGTTAAATAGTTTAACACCTATGCAGAATGTTAACACAATGGGACCGATTCAATTATGAACGATGTGCCATTGTAATGGCATCAGAACACTTGTAACAGAGTCACGTTAAGACCGCACCTTTGCCCCTCTTTACCTTGCACCGCAATAGGGGTGTGCAGGAAAATAAGGGCTATAATTTCGAGTGATAAGTCTGCTCCAATTTATGCGTTTATAGACGACCTTCAAAAAAGATTATACACAAGTGATATGGGTACCAAAATGTAAGTACTGTAAACAGTCTCAGAGAACATAAGATGATCAAAACTTTTAGTAATATAAAATCATACTTACAGCAGCAGAATTGGAAAAGGTACGCCATTGCGCCAGTCAGCTGGCCACTACCTTGCGTCCTCTTCTGTCAACATATGCCAAAACTGGCCAATATCTACCATTATTAGCCAATACAAGGCTAATAAGCCTCAATGACTAGCTAAGCTTGTTACTAATGTCATAATACCATTGTGCCATTATGAAAGACTGAAAGACTATCCACAACATTCTGAGCATCTGTTATGTCACTTCCTGGTTTAAATTCAGCCCAAGCCTTTTCTTGTATGGCTCTGCTTTCACATCTACATATAGTAGTGTCAATATTATACAAGGCTTCCACAGAAATAGATGATATAAATACACTTACACAGCTTACTCAACAGAGGCTGCATCTTTCAGGGGGCAGCCCAGCAGTGGAAGTAAGCCAAAACAAGGAGACTACTCCTTTGCCAGAGACCAATCCCTCCATTTAAAAGCATTTGCTATAAGCAGAGTTACAGTCATTAAAAAGGGATTATAACTATCATACTAAACTAAATTATGCAGGAAGCCTCCCAGAGAGACAGTTGGGGGTGTGGAATTGGGCGGCAGTGGTGATTGGAGGAAGCCTGCTGGAAGTATGGGGTCCTAGAGGATGCTTTGTAATCATTGCGGTGTGACATCACTTCCGATAGGGGGGATAAATATCCCATAAGCCCACTCTCTTATTACACCTTGAAAAAGATCCACTGTGGATCGAAATGGCTTTGGTGCAGAGACTTGTGGGCACTTATAAGGACAATCAGAGACCCAGACTTTGTTTAGAGGTAAGCAGCTTTTTTGGATGCAGGTATTAGTCCGGACCTTTACCTCTTAACTAAGGCTATTGCATTTTATCATCCTATTTTTTCATACCATCGATCATCTACTTTGGACTCTGTTGTCAATATTCATAAAATATTTTTTATTGAGAATATTTTTGATGGTTCTCACAATTTTAATCTACTTGGAATAAAGTATTATTGATTTTATTGTTGACTACATGGGATTTATGCAAGTTGTGATCAAGTATAAAGAAACCTTGATGTGCGTATCCCAACCTGTAGTTATGCGAGTTTGGTACGCCCCATCATTAGTCCTTCTTGAGTGACACAGGATGAAATATATATCAAGTAAAGAAACAGTTGTATAAAAAAATTACATTTTCTACCCACTTTCTAAATGAGTTTTCGGTACGTTTGTATTGAATACTCTAGCGGTGGCGAGGCTCTTTCTTCCATTCTACCCTCTGGATTATAAGAGTATCATCACCACTTTTCCCTTTCCAGATCCACAAGGGGATTTATTTTAAGTCTATCAGTACCTCATATTTGTTTACCACTTTTTTGTTTATTTTGCATATCCTTATGGATGCCTTGGAGTTACCGTTCATGAGAGGAAGGACTTATGGCAACAGCCTTTGGGATATTGCAAACGATGTGATGTTGGACTATCTTGGCTTGATTCATTTGTTTTATTTTTACTCTGAACTATTTATATATCTGTATCGCCTTTGATCCTTTCCTGATATTATGTGATTGTAGGTTATGTTTTCAACCTGATTGGGCAGGAATTTAAGGAATAGGATTGAGCTGACAGCTTTATTGCACCATAATTCAACTCATCCCCTATTCCCCTATACTTGTACAATCCATGTGTGTATAAGGGAACTTTATTGAATTTAATGATATATTAAGCATACCACATTTTTCCCTGAAAACTACGGATCTAAATACCAGCAGCATATTTCTTATACTATCGCAGTGATATAAACAAATATGCCACTGGTATTCAGCATTACTTATCTCGCCGGCGAAGTCCAGCGACGTCCCCCTCTCAGCTACTGGCAGCCTATTGCTGCCAGAGACGTGCTTCAATGTCAAGCGCAATGGTCATGCTGTGCATGACTGTTTAACCTGGTGGTGACTCGCAGGGCCTGGAAGGCTTCACTGAAGCCGGAAAGGCTGCTGCTGCCAGGACCCCATTGCTGGTTAATGGGGACAGCATTGCTCTCGCCATCTAAAGATGACAAACCGTGGTAATATTCGATTACTACTGTTTGTAAAATATTGAAAGAATGGCATAACCCTTTTAGCGAATGCTAAAGGAGTTATGTATCATTGTTAAACGGGGCCATATACACAGTCGAGTCACATTATTATGACCACCTCGTACATTTGAAGTCGCCAGCGTGTGCCGTGCGCTGGCTGAAGTGGGTATATAAGGTGTGCGATAAGCCGTCTGCACACATCACTCGTTGCTATCATAGGTAAAAGGGGCTATTTATCATAGTTGCAAAAAGGGATGATTATTGGCTTTCGGGCCAAGGGTGGAAGTATTTCTGAAACAGCGCAGTTTGTGAACTATTCGCATGCTCCTGTGGTGAAGGTGTATCGTGACTGGACAAATGGCACCATTGCGAACAGACGTGGAAACTGTGGAGCACCACGTGCCATTGATTTGAGAGGTGAACATCGGCTATGAAAGTGCGTGAGGGCCAACCGACACACTACAGTGAAGCAGCGCTCCGTCAACTTGAACCTGGGGGCCGCCAGACGTGTGTCTAAAATGACAGTTCAGCGAACCCTGCTGCATATGGGGCTCCGAAGCAAATGGATGGTCACTGCACCTATGCTAACGAAAGTGCATCGGTGGGAAAGGCTTCAATTTTCACGCCTGTATCGGAATTGGACCTCCACTGATTGGCGAAGGGTTTCAATCTCCGATGACTCATATTTTCGGCTTCATCGAACGGATGGACATTGGAGTGTCAGGTGAGAACAAACACCCTGCAACCAATGCTGGAAGAACACAAGCTGGTGGTGGCAGTGTTATGGTCTGGAGAATATTTTCATGGCATTCGCTGGGCCGACTCATCCATGTGGAAGGCACTCTTAACCGATTTGGTTATGATTCCATCCTTGTAGAGCATGTACACCCATACATGCGGATTGTCTTCCCTGAGGCGGATGGGATCTTCCAGCAATACAATGCAACAGGTCACATGGCTAGAAATGTCTGACAGTGGTTGGACGAGCATGACCAAGAATTCCAAGTACTTCCCTGACCCACTAATTCCCCGGACTTCAACCCAATTGAGCATCTGTGGGACCACCTTAATCACTGTATTCGCTCTATGGATACTCCACCATGCACCCTCCAGTAGCTGTGGGATGCACTGCAGTCAGCATGGCTCCAGATACCTGTGCCAACCTACCATCACCTTACTGAGCCCGTCTAGCTGCTGTCCGTGCTGCATATGGCAGTTACTCTGGCTATTAGCTGGTGGTCATAATAATGTGACTCCGCTGTGTCTTTGGCTTTTAAGTATAAATGTGGAGGCTTGAACAGCTGCCTTTATTTGTCAAAATAAAAAAGTGACAGATGTGTCCTCATACACCTAGACTAAATATGCCATGCGGCGCGAGAAGTCTGGCACGAGAAATCAGTCAGGGTTTAGTGCGACTGCTTGTGCAGAGCATCTTTCTCGACCGAAAAAGCATCTTAGTCAAACTGTGATGCGACAAACCCCTTCACGAGACTGCACTTATTCAGTCGCACACAGATATACAAGTGTCGCATATCAAATTAATAAGTATACACACAGATGGTATCTGGATAGAATGACGACAGTGCAAAAAAGTCGACACAGATGGTTTTTCAACATTTTAAAGGTTAGGGCTAGGCACTTGGGGGAGGGTTAGGCTGCCGGAGGGGACGGTTAGGCAGTAAGGGGAGGGTCACAGTTAGACACAAAGGTGAGGGCTAAACTTAAATAAAAACAAACATGTTGACAATTTGGTGACAACCTATTGTCTGGCGACCTTTATATTGTCAATCTTTTATACCACACCGCACGGCACCTGGCGCGCCAAGAAGGGCTGTTTGGAGAAACTGCAGCAATAGTGAGGACACATCTACCAGCACAGGAGTAAAAGACTACAAGTCTAGGAGCATAAACCATAGCACATTGAGATGTACTGTACTACAAAAATGTTATATAATACACACACATACATATACATATTATATATATATATATATACATATTATATATATATATATATATATATATATATATATATATTCTCATTCATTATTATTATTATCATTTCTTTATATGGCGCCACAAGGGTTCTGCAGCAACTTACAAAGCACATAACCAAGTTGCAGACAAGCGACTTACAGAATACAATACAATACATGACCAGGACATGGATAATATATATTGCTACATTAGCGACCATAACACCCAGATAAGCAACAGAGCATAAGCAACCAAGTGTTAGGTGCCCTAGTTGAAACTAAAGTAGGGAGAAGCACATGAGGGTAGAGGGCCCTGCTCATACGAGCTTAATGGCCCTATAACGTAATGCCTGCCTACTTGCACAGATAGACAAACGGTAACATTAGGTGTTAAAAGAAAAAAGGTAAAATGAATCCTCTATTTTGAGTCATAAGCCATAGTGCAATTCCTAAACATTTTCTAAAAGATAAACTACAACAAAGTTACAGGATTTACTTCAGTTTTTTCCTTGGTTTATTGCACATATGAAGTACTAGACTTAGGTGATAGCAAAACAATATAATAGTATGAGAACCTGTGAGCTAGAATCTGATGGTTGCTATGGGCAACATCTCCACTTCTAAACCCAATTCACTGGGAGGCCAGGGTGCATGGCCACACCATTTTGGTGGGAATGGGATTGTATTGCCGGCAGCTGTATAGCTGCTGGTTCAAATCCCGACAGCAGCTGGCTGAAGGGAGGAAATCCCGACAGCGGAGGTAAGTACAGCTAACCCTCCCCTCTCCCCCCCAACCCTCGTTAGTGCCTACACCTAACCCCCCCTCCCCACACCCAAAACCTAACCCTCCCTGGGGGGTGCCTAACCCTATCGCCCCCTTCCCCTAGCCTAACCGGCATTCCGGAGTCAGGATTGTGACCAGCGCTACATCTTATTTTGGGGATGCAAGTGTGCATCCTTGATAGACATGGGCCCCCTGATTGCTCAATCTACACCTACACTGGATCCATATTTAGGTGAGAACTTCATTCATATTTAAGTTAGACTAAGGGTAGAAATATATGGATATTACCTCACAAGGTTACATAGTAAATATAGACTTGAGGGTCACATAAAGTCAATGCAATGTATTACATTAAAAAAAACATCACATTTAGCTGTCAAGGCTAATGGTCTTTTTTCATATGTCCGGTTTTTAACTATTTAATCAAATCTCATCCCAAAATATTTATGTAGAGGATCCCTAACGAAGATTCACTGGAACGCCACTGCTGAGACAACTCCGCCAGAACTGCTCCGCACGTGACCGCCAAAACCCGAAAGACTACACTGGCGCCCCCCTGCCACCAAGAAAAGGTAAGACACCACTAGACCACCAGTGACTGTCAACAGTTCATGTCAAAATATAATCCATGTAGACATGATGAATGTCGACAGTCACTGTTGACATGCTAAGCATGTCGACTGTTCAATGATATCGACATACTCAAGTCGATCTGATGCAAGTCAACATGACAACTGTAGAATAATTACATCACACCTGATTCTTATGGGATGTTTCATATGGAACTCCAAATGACATGAATTTTTTTTACACAAGACGTTCCATTAATACTATAATATCCATATAATACTATAAGAAAATATTCTATATTTTGGTAATTTTCTATAATATTGTCAATTTTATATACTAGTTGAGCTATTCAAAATGTTAAACATTTTATAAGAAGCAAACTAATTACTTATTTCCATATATAGCTAGCATGCAGATGTTGATATACTTTAAAAAAAAAAAAAAAACAGAACAAAAAAAAACCTTATACTTTTATGAGTACACATCTGTACACCCACCTCAGTATACCATGCGGCGAGACACCTGAGGTGAGCGAGCATTTCAAAGCCAGAAAGACACTCGGCACAAACTGAGTAAAACGGGACCTGGAGCACCAAGAAGGGTTTGGTGCGACTGCAGCATTAGTGTATGAGGACACATCTGTATCAATGATCTCACACGCCCTAACCTAGCTGCATCATCCCTCTGGGACCAACCAGTCAGGAACATTAATGGAACATTGATTTTTACTTCATATAGAAATTACGACAAAATAAAGTATTTATTTTAATTAGAAACTCTACTGTAAAATTTAGCAATACTTCCTCACAGCTATAACCACACAGAGAGGAAAGATTATGGAGAATAAAGCGAATTAAATAACTTCTGAATCCATCAAGCTTTATAGAATAAGAAACAGCACTTACTTTTTTTTATTAAATAATGTTGGAGTTTTAACCTCATCGTAGATTACCATTATCAACTGTACTCGAGGCAACTGTGCTACAAATTAAATTAAATTAAATTAAATATGTACATGGGAAAATACCATTAAAACATTGTGTTCTACGATGGCAAGGAGGCCCTAAACTGTGTGGAGTTTGTATATTCTCCCTGTGCTTGCGTGGGTTTCCTCCGGGTACTCCGGTTTCCTCCCACACTCCAAAAATAGGTTAATTGGGTCCCAACAAAAATTAACCCTAGTGTGTATGTGTGTGAGCATGTTGTAGGGAAAATAGATTGTAAGCTCCACTGGGGCAAGGACTGATGTGAATGGCCAAATATTCTCTGTAAAGCGCTGCGGAATATGTGTGCGCTATATAAATAACTGGTAATAAATAAATATGTCTCCTAGTTTTCTTACCTCCATTAACCACTTTATGTTCCACTCGTTTTGTTAAAAGTGCTGATGAACCGGATGTTTTTGCGACACCTTGGTTTAGAATTGGGCTTTTCTTCGTGCCTTTGACAAAAAAAATAAAAAATAAGTTGGACAAACAATCTGCTAGTTTAAAAAAAAAAAAAAACACAATGCACATTTATATTATAGGTGTTAATTAAAAAATATTATTTATCTCTCCCCTGGGTACTAATGGCATGTTTTGTCTCATTCCCTATTTTCTGAATGTACTTTTCAGCTATGCATTTGTATCAATCCCTCTGCTTTGCTTAGTCTATAAATGAATGGCTGAAATGCAGACTGTATTAAGACTGTGTATTTTCTGTCATAAACTGGTATTTCTATTTAGCCAACTTTCTCCAGCAAAACAGTGCTATATATATATATATATATATATATATATATATATATATATATATATATTATTCCAGATATGAAAAACCAAGTTTAAAATAAATTGTATAACCGAACAGAACACTTCACAACCAGGGCGTTATAAAGGAATCATTAGGATAATACAGAGAAAATGCTCTGCTATGTGGTGATGTTGGTGGGGGGTACATCACAGGCTCTACTATGGGAGAGGTAGACACAACACAGGCTATACTATGAGCGCGGCAGTAAAGTGGGCGTGTACTACTACATCTGAGGGGCGTGTCATATAATCAACTTACATCCACATGTAAATGAGCCCAAAAGCAGTCAGTAAGATCTATTTGTTGATGAAAACACACTGCTATATTACAGAAAATGTATGTAGCCATAAGGATCATTGTGCCTTAAACCAATGCAGGGAAATACAAATTATCCTATATGAATGTATATATCTCAGTGTTTTTTTTTTTTGTTTTTTTTTTATATAACAACTTCATAATGGGTGTAAGCAGGGCCGGTTCTATGGTTACGCATGGTACGCGGCCGCGTAAGGCGCCACGTAGTGAAGGGCGCCGCGGCCGCGACCATGCAGATTTCAGTGGTGCAGACTGTGTCTCTGTGACACAGTCTGCACCGCGCGTGTAGCGCTGACCAGACGGAGTTCGGTCAGCGCTACACAGTGCCAAACACACAGCCGCCGGAGCCGGCAACTGTGTGTTTGTTTCAGCAGCTGATGAGAGTCTGTCAGACTCTCATCGGCTGCTGTAGCTCCCACTGCGGAAGCCATCTTCCGGCTCCAGCAGTGGGTAATGGGAGAGACGTCGTCATGATGACGTCTCTCCCATAATGCAAAGCGGCCCTGGAGAATGGTCGGGAGTAGCGGATATCGGCGGCGGGAGCAGGAGCGGGGGGTTCAGGTAAGTGTTTTTTTTTTGTTTTGTTTTTTATAACGTGTGTCTCTACTGGGGGGGGCTACAAGGGGAGATTACTACTGGGGGCACTTGAAGGGGGGATTACTACTGGGGCACTTGAAGGGGGGTTTACTACTGGGGGCACTTGAAGGGGGGGATTACTACTGGGGGTACTTGAAGGGGGGATTACTACTGGGGGTACTTGAAGGGGGGATAACTACTGGGGGTACTTGAAGGGGGGATAACTACTGGGGGTACTTGAAGGGGGGATTACTACTGGGGGTACTTGAAGGGGGATTACTACTGGGGAAACTTGAAGGGGATTACAGGGGGCACTATAAGGGAGGATTACTACTGGGGCACTTGAAGGGGGGATTACTACTGGGGGCACTTGAAGGGGGGACTACTACTGGGGGCACTTGAAGGGGGGATTACTATTGGGGGCACTACTACTGGGGGCACTTGAAGGGGGGCTACTACTGGGGGCACTTGAAGGGAGGATTACTACTGGGGGGGACTACTACTGGGGGCACTACATGGGGGGGAAACCTCCACTGGGGGCACAACAATGGGGGGGGACTACTACAAGGGGGGACTACTACTGGGGGCACTGTATAAGCTTACTAATGGGGGCACAAGGGGCACTGCACAGGGGGGACCACTACCGCGGGAACTGCATAGGGGGGGCGCCAAAAAACCTACTCGCTTACCAAAAAATTTGGGCTAGGGCCGGCCCTGGGTGTAAGGTGCAATCAGGGAGATTACTAGACTCTTCAAGGAGATTGCTGCTATTTCAGGGAGTCTCCCCGACAATGAGGGAGAGTTGGCAAGTATGGGGTGCACATTAGTAGTAATACAGATGGGGGGACCATTATAATGGACATACAGATAGAAGTGAGCAGATGAGGGAAGGGGTGGGGGCATTAATGCACATACAGATGGGTGGAGCATAATAAAGGGCATACATATGGGGGAGGGCATGAGTACATTACTGAACATACATATGAGGAAGAGGGGAGAGCATAATGCAGAACATACAAATGAAGGGCAGCACAAAACAGAACATAGAAATGGGGGGTAGCACAAAACAGAACATAGAGATGGGGGGTAGCACAAAACAGAACATAGAGATGGGGGGTAGCACAAAACAGAACATAGAGATGGGGGGTAGCACAAAACAGAACACAGAGATGGGGGTAGCACAAAACAGAACATAGAGATGGGGGGTAGCACAAAACAGAACACAGAGATGGGGGGTAGCACAAAACAGAACATAGAGATGGGGGGTAGCACAAAACAGAACATAGAGATGGGGGGTAGCACAAAACAGAACACAGATGGGGGGTAGCACAAAACAGAACATAGAGATGGGGTAGCACAAAACAGAACATAGAGATGAGGGTAGCACAAAACAGAACACAGAGATGAGGGTAGCACAAAACAGAACACAGATGGGGGGTAGCACAAAACAGAACACAGATGGGGGGTAGCACAAAGCAGAACACAGATGGGGGGTAGCACAAAACAGAACACAGATGGGGGGTAGCACAAAACAGAACACAGATGGGGGGTAGCACAAAACAGAACACAGATGGGGGATAGCACAAAACAGAACACAGATGGGGGGTAGCACAAAACAGAACACAGATGGGGGGTAGCACAAAACAGAACACAGATGGGGGGGTAGCACAAAACAGAACACAGAGATGGGGGTAGCAAAATACAGAAACTATAGATGGGGAGGGGCTTAGCTCAAAACTTACAGATATAGGGGGTGGGAACAATTTAGAACACAGATAGAGGGGCACATACAGACACGGAATGACAGAAATCCAGGCAAAGTAAAAAAAATAAATTGTAAGATGAAAACAATATAATATGATTTCAATAGTAATGTTAGTACAAAGGCTATACATCAAAATATATAGCTCAAATATCTTACAGAAAAGGTAAATGGGGGCTGTAGACAGAATACATAATTGACTATTACTACTTGATCCCTTTTGCCTTCTCTAGAAGGTGGTTTGAGAATTTATATACACACTTTTATATACACACACTTTTGCATTATAATATAGATTGTATTTGTATTTATAGTTTTTTCCTCTTTATGACCCCCCCCCCTCTAGAATTGCCCACCTCGTGTGACTCAGCCAGTGTTGGAATACAGCAACAGTCTCAGAAGATGGTTCTGACTGCTGCAGCAGGTGCAAGAAAGAATGAATAGCAACAAGTCCAAAGACAGGTAGGACAATTACATATAGAGAATAACATGTTTTACAATTTTCTTAAGGCGTTTTCTTTTTAAAATGGGTGTTCGTGTTTCAGTTATGGGATCAGGGCATGATGGCAAGGGAAGTACATCCGTGCTTCCCATGCCCACTGTCAGCCTCCATAGACGCCAAAATACTGCTTGGTGCCCCTTTGGAAACTAGCATCAGCCTTATGGCAGGTACAATTTATCAGTCTGAGACAGCACGACACTCCCATAAGACGCAACATCTCTGTGCAGCCTTTTAGCCACCCCTGTTACCTCCCAATCACTGTCAAGGAACGCCCCTTACATTTCTGATACTGTGTCTCTAAATATGATCTACGCCTGTATGAACAAAAAAAAATAAAAAAATGTAAAAAATCTGGACACATGCTCAGATGTATGTGCAGAAGAAAAGACACCATCCGTTTGCGTTAATATTGATATAGTCTACGATTAACCCAGGCCCACTGTACCACCACAAGTGAATTGGTGGATACAGTCACGGCACAGGGCACCGCAGGGCAGGGGTTGCTGTTCGGTGGCACCTGTCAATTTTCTGTTTGACAAGGAACTCTCAAGTGAAGTGCATGAATGTAGTATAAGAGGATTGGTATCCAAAGCCATTTTCTTGGAGGGTACTTAAAGTAAAGGTGTTGCACATATGTATGTTACACACACACTTTCCAAGAACAACGGAATATGCTGCGCTATATAAACTATTAATAAATAACGTGTGTGTTTCTGTGTGTGTCATGTGGGAAGGCTTCATACTGTAGTATGTGCTTTCTCTGGATGCCAGGGCTCGTTGGAACCTTGCATTCAACAGGCCAGTGCGTTCAGCTGCGGGTACAGGGTACATACACGGACCTCCCCCACCGCTGATAATTGCAGCATATATACTGCTAGTATCGCTCTTTCTATACCTTCAGTCAGGGATCTACTGCCGGCTGCAGGCTTGAGTACGGCTGTTCTTATGGATAAATCCTGCTGCAGAAGCAGCTACACCAGTACTCTCCTACATCTAGTGCTGGTTAGTTATACGGCATAATTATTGTGTATCATCACTGCAGCCATTGGTTTCATGCTGTATTTGGCAGTGACACCTGGATAACAGTGGTACAAAGCGATTGGTACCCCTTCACCATCGTATGGGACAAATCACATTTGTCATGCCCCTTCCACATGAGGACAAGCCCATTTTTCAGGTGCACGTGTCCTTATTTAAAAAAAATAAGGGGGGTGTCTATGCTTTTTCTGACCCAGGGCACCAAAAAGTCTAGTTACAGCTTTGGCCCTCATCCATTGCTCTTTTGTGGGGAGGAAGCTATTGTTATTAGAGGGAATTACAGATGTGCCCACATACATCTATCCTCCGTGCGCTACAAGTCGCGCCACACAACACAGGAGCTCCGTGTGACTTGGTAGCACAGAGCGGCTTTGGTGCAACTTTTTACCTTCAATTGTGTCTTATTCGCACTGCAGTGTGAATAGATAGCACAAGCTGCTTCTGCTGATTATAATGATATGCAGCATGCTTATGTTCTGTGTGCCTCTGCGGGTGAAACACTACGTTAGTGTTGCTGACACTGTAACGTAGTGTTTCGCAAGCAGATACACCCGCAGACGCACAAAGAACATAGACATGCTGCATATCATTATAATCAGCAGAAGCAGCTTGTGTTATCTATTCGCATTGTTGTACAAATAAGATGCATTTGAAGGTAAAAAGGCGCACAAAAGCTGCTCTGTGCTACCAAATCACGCCACGGCATGCGCAACTAGATGGGCTGTTTAACGTGCATGGAGGCGAGATGTATGAGGACCCATCTGTATTACTATTTAATTTAAAACTTACACACAAAACTGCACCCTCACCCTACCCCCCCCCCCCCCTTCTTTTTATAGACTGACCAAAATTGATTTGTAGATTTATCAAAAATCTATTAAATTTAACCAATTTAAACAACCACCATCAGGCTTAAACATCTAGGACCTTATGGTCAGTTCTTACCAATTATATCATGGATGCATTAACGTCTAAGCCTTGCTGTGGACAAAAGCTTTGTTCCTTAACAAACCTGCCAAAGAGTAAATTTGCAGAGGACGTCACCTCTGCTGCACCAAAATTCACTAACCGTGCTCACATCAGCAAACCTGCTAACACACAGGGTGTACCCTTCAGTGCTGGCTGGTCACGGTCACCCCCTCCTGACCCGTACATCTCTGTCAGAGATGCTGTATTTATTGATGTACTTTTGCTTAACTTGTCTTCAGAGAAACGGGCTGGATTCGTTTTTAGATATACACAGATAATTATACAATTTTGATTTCTGATATCCAGTTTCAAAAGGGTAAAAAATAATATTTGAATAGAATACATTTGAAAACTACTTAAGAAGCTTTTATCTTTTTTAGGGTGTGGGAGCCAGCAATTACCCACTTAGTATATTGTGATGAAAAGTGGGAAATCATTGATAAACCAGTAACACCCATGTACTGTACATCCTCAAAATATTACTCTGCAATTAGTCATCTGAACAGTACAACAATTTTGTAGGCATTTTGTTTGGGAGGGGGGTGGGGAGAAAACTGGTTTATATTGCTTGAATGACACGGTCCGTGGAAGGAGAGATTATCTGATATATTACCCTTGTTAAGGATGATGATTCCAGGTGACAAACGGATTTTCCATATTTCATTAGCTTCGTTTTTATGCAACATGCCAACCACACAGTGACACGGGATTGCATTAGTTTTGTTACACTCTACAATTTTAGAGAGTTGAAATAAGAACGATTTTTTGCAGTTAATCCTAGATGGTCATGCCGTAGTCCATAAGAGTTATGCTGTCCATCCACTAGGCAATTACACCTAGCGATTGAGCGACAACGACCTTTATCGCTCAATCGCCCGCAAATCGAGCAGTTTAACGTAAAAAACGAGCAGCAATGCGCGTGCCCGCTGGTTATTTTTGCCATCTATCATCGCCAGTACATGCTGGTCAACCTGACGATCACGTCAGGTTCAGCATGTACAGGGGATGATGGATGTGCCTACATTGAACGAGTGAACGTTCAGTGTGGGCACATCACAGACAGACGACTGCACGATTACAATGTTGTAATCGTGCTGTCGTTTCTACGTTGTGTAGTGGATGGGCAGCATTAGAACCAGGACAGAGGATATTACTGACAGATGTGTTAATCAAACTGGTACTTCAGACAAAAACTTCCTTTGGTTTACTTACCCATTCAGCTTAAGTCAAACTTAATATGCATTTGCATCACATCACATATTAAGCAGTGTTCCCACTATTTAAAGTTACAGTAAAGGTGGACCACACTAGACCAGGCCAGGCCAATCTGTGGCTCTCCAGCTGTTGAGAAACTACAAGTCCCAGCATGCCTTGCAACAGTTTTGCTGTTAGGAAATGCTAAAACAGTAGCAGGGAATGATGGGACTTGTAGTTTCACAACAGCTGGAGAGTCACAGGTTGGCCAGGCCTACACTAGACGATATGTCGTCGGAGCCCGCACATCGGAGCAGCATATCGGGTACATCGTCTAGTGTGTACCCATGATATGCGCGCTCCTGCGGGTTGTTAGTGACATCCCCCGTCGGCCCTGCAGTACAGCCGACAGGGGATGTTGCTAATGATGCAGAAAGCAGCATGACACGTCCCTCCCACCCGTCGGACCCAACATCCGGCATACCGGGTCCAGTCACCAGCGATATCGCACTGGGTACACATCGGCTAGTGTGTACACAGTTTAAGTTTTAACCACAGAAGCCCAGGTGTCAAAGCAACTTCAGAGAAACTCACTCCTCAATAAAGCAAACTGGGCGGCTGCTGTAATTCTATCCAGTGGGCTTCATCAATGCATTTTCACTAAAAATTCATTAAAAAACTGTGCACTGCAGGAGTGACAATCAATGAAGAAAAGAGGAGGAACGCCGGATACTAAAACATTTATCTGTATTCACTTTTTAAAATATATAAGAGACACCTACCAGTCTGTGCAACTTTTAGTGACTGTGACCTGGCTCTGGAAAAGGTGACCTTTGAAGGCTGTGTTCCAGTGACACCATTTGGTCGCAAACATTTTGCAGGGACTTCATCGGCCTTGGTGCTGCTTGTAGCAGTTGTAGCTGTTAAAAGAACAAACATAGAACAGAAATTATATAAGGGAGCATTTGCTTTCAGGAAAGGAAAGATTTACAGATAAAACTGCTCCTATAGATTTGAAGAACTTTATGTAACCTGTAAATGAAAATGATAACAATAGGAATAAATATCTATTTATACACAGCTTTATAATTTGTCCATATGCCTGTTAGGTCTATTGCAAACACGGTGCCACCTATCCACTAACATTCGTTAATGCACAACTTTACAGGCATAGGCATATTATAATGGTTAGGTCTAAAGTGAACTGGGCTGCGGGACCTCTGATGTCACAACTACGTGACACGCGACGGTAGCAGGAGGAGCAAAGTTCTGATTGGGGCCCAAAGCGCACCCTTGCAGGTTAGTTTCGCTCTCCGCGCTTTGGGCACGTTGGCTCGCTTGCTCGCCACAGGTTACTGTTCCCACACTATATCCACGGGGATAGTAAAACTGCAAGCTCACCGGCCTTGCCCCTCCCCCTGACGTCACAGGTCATTCTACCAACTCAGATCTAGAATCAACCATTTTACAACCAAGTCTATCAGCCTGCAAAACAAAACTACTGTAGCCATGATTCTGACCCTAAACATTGAGTACATCAAATCATTCCAATTTCAGCATTTTAATTAATTGCCATTGAGTCATTGGTTCATAAGACTACCCCACTGAGGTTTTACAGCATTCACAGAACCCAAATTCTTTCCCAACTTAAAATACAGTTTCCCAGCACAATGTAAAATTCACCACTACTCAATAAGCATAGACAGCTAGAATTACATTTTTATATTGAGGTTCACATGTCAAACAGACCTGGCTGCCATCCAATTGGTTCATTTGATAATGACAAACTTATAAAATGAAGTCTGGACTCGGGGAGTGGGAGGGAACCAGGGAGACCTGACAGTGGACATAGAAATGCTATATTTTATATAAAAGGTGTTAAAAAATTAATACATTCAAAACACATCATATACTAAACACCTCAAATACAAAATATCAACAACGTACATCAAAGGTTCAAATTACTCTATTTAGATCATAATATGAATATACTAAAAGCATCAAAAGACATCTATGAAAATCACCAAATTCATATCCCTGTAACAACGCAAAACTCATTTATGTAATATCAAGCAAAGTGGATTAAAGGCAAAATATTAGGTGCTGTTTTCAAACAATAATAATAAACAGCAGGGTCCCAATGCACAGTTATAAACTCCAGGCGGAGTGATACAGTGCTGTGTGTGATTTGTCCTGTCAGTAAAGAGGGCAGAGTGATACAGAGTAAACTGCTCGCCCTATCACCATTAACTGGAAAAGTTTCCATTCTTTTACAGCTGGGGCGCTTTTATGCTCTGGTGCAATTTGCAGCATTATATTTGCATTTTAAAGTGTGGGACGTTGTTCCTAATTTATTCTCCTGAAATGAATTCCGCATATTCTGGAATGTTGAATATATTCCTGTTCGTTTGGGTGGATATTAGTACAAGTTCCTTATTGTCTATTGTGGATGCTGATCTTAACACACCACCCAGGGGGAGACGTACTAAGCTCTGGAAAGTGATAAATTGGAGAGTGATAAACTACCAACCAATCAGCTTCTAACGGTCATTTTTCAAACACAGCCTGTAATGTGACAGTTAGGAGCTGATTGGCTGGTAGTTTATCACTTTCCAATTTATCACTTTCCAGAGCTTCGTACCTCCCCCAGAATCTGCCCCTATATTATTACAGATCTGACTAGGCTTGTCATTATATCCCATTTAATCCACGACACCTATGATTTACAGGGGTTCTGTGGCTAATTAAAATCAGGTGAAATCCAGGCTTGAATTTAGCAGGTCACAGAACCTGTATAAATCATGTGTCCTGGACTAAAGGGATAATATCACAAACCTTCTTGTGACACTTAAATGATGCTGTAATACTTCACTTTATTTTTATTTTTTTTAAATAATTTCCAGAGACATTAGATCTTTTAGTGCACATAATCCACCACTCTCACTGTGGTTATTAGATTTTATAAAAATGTCTTCCTGTATTTTTTTGCCATTATTGCTATGGTTACAGCAAAAGGTCACCTAAAGTGACCGTTGCATAGAATCTACAAGATATACAGTAGCTACTGAGAAAATATAGCAGCCTTTTACAATCATCTGCCTGGTACTTCTGATACCACCTTACAATGCAGGGAAATCTCAGATTTTCATGGACCACCACTTTTCCTCTTACTGGTCAATAAATATTTTTCTACATTTCTACATTTGCACTGACACAAAAAGTTTACAGACAATAAGAAACCCTGATGCAAACCGAAAACTATGCTGTATACGAAGGGTGATAATGCAAAATTTCTGTTTTGCTAGGACCAGGGACCAGTTATAAAGCTCAAACCATTCTAATCCATTTACCTGGGTTAAAATGGAAAATACTTATAATTGGGTAGCTGTAGTAACTGTGGAACATCTGGATACCAGTGCAGTCTGACCATATGAGTACATACTTACTCTCAGGAAAAACAGCATAATCCATCTGTGCCCTGTAAGGCCCATGTGCCAATGAATCCTAACAGGACTGGCAATCAACAACCAACTTTTTTTTTTTAGCCTGTGAATGACAACAACTGCATGGAACTTAATTGTTCTGAGTTTTGCTGCACCTGAACACAGCTGATCACCCCGGGTCTAATTCACACCAACAAAATATATGTATGATCTGTTTGTGTCAGCTCAGTGTGCAAAGGACAATGAGATATGGGATAAAATAACCCTTTTTGTATGTTTTAAGCAATTATAGTATAATGCAAGAGGCTGCAGGCTAAATGTAATTCTGTTTTCATGTTAGTCCAAGGTGATGTTAACATCAATCATTTAAAACAGAGATATATAATACTGCCAAGGATGTTTAAACTCTGTCCTTTATCAATAAAAGGAGACAGGATTTGATACCAAGACACAACATGACTGGGGTGCTACACTTACAGATCCAATAGACAAAAAGAAAGCATGAATAAAGCCCCAAGCAATGGTGATATTACATTCAATCTAATTTGTGCGTCATTTCCTCCTAAACAGTACAAAGGAAGGTTAGTGCTACGCTGTAAATTGGCACTGGCAATATCAACCCATTTATTGCATATCTCGTTAATGCTGACATACACTACAAAAACCAGCTGCACACACTCAATCTCACAATCTCAGGAGTGCATGGCACATAAATGTATTTGCAGGTCCATGAGGAGGGTGTGATTGTTGCACTGCCCAGCGGATATAATATAATATAATATAATATAATATATATATATATATATATATAGTGATTTGTACAAGCGACAGGCTTGTTTTTGTATATATCCATCTATAATCATGCAAACACCTTATGCGTGTATATAATAAAGTGCAACAGTGTCCAATCGGGTGTTATATCATATAGTGCCAATAAAGTCAAAATATATATTTTAATTCAAATACACATCTGTGATAAATAAGATGAGATGTCAATATATTAAAAATGTTAAACAACTTATTATATAAAATAGACAAAGTTGAAGTATACACAAAACAAAATAATGTAAAATGATCACAGTGAGGTTCAGTTAACCTCTACCAGGTAACCACTTAATCTGTATATAGTTGAACAAAGAATTTAAAAAGTGCAGGGTACTGTGGAAAAAAGCATAGTGTTATATACCTGTATTGTCAAAATATAACTAAAATAACCAATCTACTTAGTAAGCAGTAATCAATAATAATAAAGCTGCATACACAACAATTTTTTTAACGATTATCAATAACAATATCGTTTATCGTTCACTTTCTGAGTTAAAACGATGAACGATTATCGTTCATGTGCATTCACGTTTGTAGTTTAGTCAGACTGACCAACTGAACGATTTTCATTAAGGGAATATGCAAAAATCGTTTGTAGTTAAAATAAAAATCGTTCATTACACTTTAAAAAAAAAATGTGACAGATAATCTGACAGAAAATCGTTCATAAAATCGTTGGTAACAAACTCGTGTGTGTATGCAGCTTAAAGCTGCATACACACAACGATTTTGTTACCAACGATTTTATGAACGATTTTACACGAAAGTGTAATGAACGATTTTTTTGAACTACAAACAATTTTTGCAAATTCCCTTAATGAAAATCGTTCAGTTTATCAGTCTGACTGAACTACAAAACGTGAACGTACATGAACGATAATCGTTCGTTTGACTCAGAAAGTGAATGATTTTTTCAAACGATTATCGTTTAACGATAATCGTTAAAAAAATCGTGTGTGTATGCAGCTTAAGGCTTAAAAGCAAAAAAAATTTAATATTTTGAAAAGGTTTAAAAGCAATGTGTTTCTGAAAAGTCAATGCTTATCTGAATAAGGTACAAGTCGTTCATGAGGCAAGAGGAGCAGCTGCATTACATATATATATATATATATATATATATATAGAGCAAAGTATTAGACAGTTACTAACATTCACTGCATGTAATAGTAAGTGGTAATTGTACTGCCCCAGCACCCCCCCTTAAGGACTTTCCGTTTTTCGCACTACAAGATGCATGTACAGGCAATTTGAATGTTGTAAAAGGGGGTCAGGGGTGTTAAATAATTGAACAGTGTAGAGATAACAAAGGGTATGCTGAATACAATACGCTCCAGCAGGGATTTACATAATAACTAATTTAATAGCCATTTTGCTGCTGAAGCAGATCTCAACAATCTGCTACCACTAAATAGGAATCTTTTGTAATGAACGGCAGATAGATAATTATTTTTTTAATTAAGTTCAGACTTAACAAATAAATAAAAACAAACTGCAATGACCTACTTCTTCTCCCAGCTAGTGCAGCCAACAAAGATACAATGCAAAAGCTGCATGATGCCAACATCAGCAAGGCGAGAAAGGTAACATCATAGAGACTCCTGGATTCAGCTGCCAGTCCTGGCATGTACTTGATGGTAGGTTGCATGGGCCATGCACTGTATGTGCAACTGCGGTGCCCGCCTGGCATGGTCATTTAAAGTTAAAGATAACATCACACAGAGATAAAAGGGCCTCGGCCATGTTCAACTCTTTGTGCGTCCTGCCGGCTCACGATTAATTAGAGTGGAAAGTAATCAGAGGCTTTGAGGCAGTGGGCAGGATAGATTAATTCTACATGAAAGTAAGAAGAAAAGTCGGCACTGGGTAGGTTTAATCCTGGACACATAGCCAAGATAATGTCTTGCCACAAAGGACATTTTATACATGATACAGTAGCTGTTTGTCTGAAATTGGAATGGAAATATGGAAACAATGAGCACATTTATAAGCAGTCCTAGTCTTCCTCTTACAACTGAAGATACAGCATAAGCTGAGCCGACACTTATCCGCCCAGCACAATTGTCAGATCTGCAGAGCATCTGAGAGGCAGAACCGTGCTCCATCCTCATTTCAAATTCTATTTTAACAGCCAGCTGTAAAAAGCATAAATCTGAGGAAGGGGCAAACACAAATATATCTGCTTTTCCCAGCTTGGGGAAGATGAAAGGCATAAACCATGTATAATTCAGAACACAAAATAAATCCATTGCTGTTGCTCAACAAATCCAGGGTACAAGAGAGGAAAAAGGTGACACATGCAGTGACAGGTTCCTATATCAGCAGACAGGGTGAATGTGATTTAGAACATTGCTGGATATCTATTGCACAATTCCATCTGTCCACATTACAACTTCGGGGATATCTACAGGTGTTCCTTAGTGTGTGCGTGCTACATGTCGTAAGCCCATTGGAATGACATGCAAAGAAACTAAGGAAAATGATTAATAATAATAATAATAATGGTGAAGTTCAAAACCCAAAAACAGATATGAATCTCAAAATGCTCTAGCAGCAGACTGCTATCGCACCCCCCCACCAGCCAGGATGTGTGGGACCACTTGCTTTGATAATTTCTATGCTCTTATGAAGAAAGGACCGACAAAATGCCCATTGTGTACAGACAGAATATGGACAGCAATGTTCTACATCACAAGGTGCTCAGACACACAGACAAGTGCAAGTGAAGTGCCCAACCATAACCTGTGCCAAAAGGTGAACACTGTACTTACACCTGGTACTCAAAGTACTGAGATCGCTCTGTGTGCTGCATACTGAAGACACACTAGGGGTTCTCTGCAGGGCAGGTCCTCTGCATGGGATTCTTGTTCTAGGTAGTGATCTGGTCCCAAGCACTGATGATGCTTTTACAGTATTACACTTTCCAATGGGAGAGTTCAGATCTCCCTCTAACAGAGATAAAGACAAGTTTTAGACATCACGGAGGTGACTCGGAAACAAAAACAATAGGGTCCAGGTAAAATATAAATCACTAAATTCAAATTTTAGAAATTAGAGATGAAAAAAATCTAAGTGTTCAATTCACTGTTCAATATTTCAAAACTCTTATAAAGCAATTGGTCATAAATTGATTTTAACAGGATACACGTAAAACATTTTTCACAAAACAAAAAAAGGATTATAAACCAATTTTTAATCATGCTTGTACCATTTTCATGTACCCCAAATTCACTGGGACTAATTATTTTCACCAAAAAAAACCTCCTAAAAATGCTATTTTTCACCACTTGTGCTAATTAGCAGCTAATGAGAGCATTTAAGGACCCCAAATAGATTCAGCAGGGCTATACAGGGGCATCTACATTGATCCCCAATGTTAGTGCATCTTTTGGGGGGTGTCAGGCTGATTTCCCCAAATCTGACAGCACTTTTCACCTTATTTAATTTCGCCAGATGCCGTGATTGCTGATTTCAAATTGAATACGGGGATAAGCGGGGACACGCGCGATACTTTCCCACATGGAAAACCAGCGATGACTACTAAAAGTCCGGCATGCGAATAGTACAGGACTTTCCACGTCTAACTGAACCGTAAGGGCTATTTCACACACGCCGGTTTTCACTGGCCGTCAAAAAACAGAGCGTTTTTTTGCAGTGTATAAAACTCAATTAAGCATGTAAATGGATGAATCCTTTCAGACGGCACGGACACGACACGGTCGCAGTGTTACAGCCAGAAATATCCAGTGAAATGGACAGCTGCGGTCCATGGTTTCAATGTTAAGATTGGGGGAAAAAAAAAACATGGCAAAAACATCACACATGGCACTAAACCGTTATGTGTGAAAAGAAAATATCCACTGGGAAAATACACCTGGATTTTTGCTGGCCACTGAAAACCGGCGTGTGTGAAAGTGCTGTAAGGGGTACAATGCAAATACATTATTTTTGCATGCAGAGTAAATACTGGCTGCTGTTGCATGTAGCCCACAAATGCTGGGAACCATTATATTTACAATGCAATGTAGATGAGCTTGGGCACACCTGCGGTGCTACATGGTTCTTTTCCCAAGTGCGCATTTACTTCCTCTTTTGCTTTGCTCCCAACTGAGAATCAGCCCTTAAGTGCACAGTTACTCTGGCCAATTAATGTACGATATTATCTTATGTGGCTTCCATTAAATCTAGGCCAAACATATAAATTTGTCAATTTGCAAATTGGTACCAACCGTGCCTTAGTTTTTAAGACAACGATCCCCGACCACAGGAGTGGAGATTTCTTCAGTTTAGTTGTTGTAGGTATCAGACACAGATAAAGAGCCTTAGGCCAGTCTGTGAGGCCACCTCCTATTTTAGACTCCATTTACCTTCTCTGCAGCTCACAGTGCAGGAGTCAACCACTATGTGATTACCAGCAACAGTCCTGTTTGCAACGCAAGCTGGGTACACACTATAAGATATATCCTGCGATATTTGTTCCAACGCAGGTCAGATTGTGCGGATCATCTAGTGTGCAAGCCCAATTGCGAGTGCACACGGTCATTTATCACATTGTCCGATCTGCCGTGCTGCACAGCAGATGGGACGATATGGTGAACGGCACTATGCTGCTGTAATGATATGCCGCGTGGCCATACACTGGATCATGCAGTGGGTATAGCTGGTGCGATTTATCATTCCATCGTGTTGTTCCGTCGGCTGGGTACACATTGTATATATAGTGTGTACCCAGCTTTTGTGCTAATATCACAGAAGAGTGTGATCAGTACGGCTACTGGATGCAAAATGTAATTTATTACCACAATCATTGCACATGGAACAGTAATATACCTGCATTAAAAAAAAAAAAAAAAAAAAAAAAAAAAAGGTAATTGTGTACTTTATGGACTCCTTGCAGAGGACCCGATGAATGTTTTAAATGGTACTTGTGTACTTTACGTACACAAGTACCGAAAGTTGTCACCTAAAGAAGAAAGTTGTCCCCTCGCGGGCTCGCTGCGCTCTCCGGGCTCGGTGGCGTGCTACGCTCGCCACAAGGTTATATTCCCCCTCTATGCCCACTTGGATGGTAGGGAATGACACTGGACACTGGTTGATAACGTCGGGGTCCTCTCCGTGAAGGGGATTTAGACATTACCATGATTGATAATAATGAGTGTAGGACACTTGGGTTCTCTCTGCAATTTGTCTGCACACAAGTACCAAAAAAAAAAAAAGATACAATTGCCAGGAAATTGCTTCCAAAGCTATAGATTAGGTATGCTTCTAGGGCTACAACAACATGTTTATTTGGCAAAGATGAGCAGTCTCACAGATATTAAAGGTGAAATTATATTATATTTTACAATAAGCTCAGTCTTGCTCTTTGACTTGCCTCAGCGTCCTCAATCTTATATAATGACTTACAATACATGATCATTTATGATGCTGAACCAGTAAAAGCAGCTTGAAATAAACTATTTGCAAGAACAGTTATTAAAAGTTACCCATGTGATCATTATTCAGCTGGTCACTACAATTCGCTGGAGTAACAGCAATAAACGTGAAATCAGACTGAAAATCACCTGAACATGCGGTTTGTGCCATTTGATAAATAATGGACCATTCTTAACATCTGAAACCATGGAAACTGGACTGCATAGACGGCTTACAGATATAGCAGGACCCACTGCAGAGAAAACAATTGGCTAAACGATCCATCAATACTGGTGCAAAGCAAAAAATAGCACCATACTAAAAGGCACTTCATTATTAAAAGGGGAAAGCTTCCTAAATATGGAAAAAATGGATTAAGGTATTTTCCTCAATTACCAAAGCCCACAGGACATGATGGCCATCGCAGGGATTGTCCTGCGATAACTTACCCATCAATCCCAAACCTACCAAAGACCACAGTGGTATCTATGCTCCGGATGCCCTCTTATCCCATTGACATTTTAGGATGGAGAGGGCAGATGTGGTGCAGAGAAAAATGCTTTATTGCTCAAGTGAAACACTTCTTAATTAAAAAAAATAGAGGGGAAATTTTTTTACTCACCTTTTTTTTTTTCAGTGTGCACATATGTGACCCAGCAATGCTCAGTTGCCACGGTGACTTTTCTGTTTATCGTGGTGACAGAAAGTCCTTTTTAGGCCTATTAATAGAGGATCTCTCTTCTCAAGCCATTTTGATCCATCAGGCACTACACGCCTGGTGTTACATGGGTGACCACTACTACAACACACTGGTTACAACACAGAGGTAATACAATGTAACTCACTGCAACAAAGCTGTAACACACACATTATATATATATATATATATATATATATATATAAATAAATATATATATATATATATATATATATAATGTTTAAATGCATTCCAGCTATCGAACCTATTTAAATGTTCTTTATTTAAAACACAAATATAGCACCTTCACAGAAATTCAGCACAACACACCTCATATAAGCTAAAGGTGCGTACACACTAGACGATTTTTTAAATTATATTGCCGATAACGACACCTCATTATGACAATTTTGTTTAAACGTCTAGTGCATACGCCCTAGATCGTTAATGATATGCTCTCCCATTGGTCGTTGACGATACCCCCAGTCGTCTGTAATTGCAGAACAATCTGAGGATATCATTAACGATGCCATGCTGCCAAATTCAGCATGACCCAGCCCCGACATTTATGTATGCACATACCGATGCCGGCACCTCCGCCAGGTTCCTCCACTGACGGGATCACTGGGTACAAACATCGTTTAGTGTGTATCCAGCTTTAAAAGTTTGTGTATGATCCCACTGATTGTGTTCTTCATACATCTCACGCACATGGAATGCAACAAAATAACGCCCATGCATACCTCCCAACATGACCCACTCCAGGGGGGACTCTGCTCCTGGACTTATTCATTTATGATTGCCTTAATCTGTGTTGAACTCGTTGATAAGAAAGGTGTTTCATCATAAGTAATGGCAATAATAAATTAAGAGGGTAGTCCAGGAGCAGAGCATGTTGGGAGGTATGCTCATACACCAATATTAAACTTCCCTCGACCATAACAGTTGTAGGTGTTAATGAAAGAAATACAACGCTGTTGAACACTCTTGCACTGCTGAATTTATGACACTACTATAGACTAGTGAGAAAATTATTAAACAATTTAAAATGTGGCCTCAGAATATATTTCCACAGGGCCGTAGCTAGGGTAGTGAGGCCGGTGCCATCGCACAGGGCACCACAGGTCAGGGGACGCTGTTTGGGCCTGTTAAATTTCTGTTTATTAACATTCTCACTTGTAGCTTCCTCTTATTTCATCCCCAGCATCTCCTGGACTCGCCTATCTCTTCCCTGGCCCTTCCCCATGAGGCCATTCTCCTTTTTGGGGTGCATTATGTCATTTGAAAAATGAGAGGGGCGCCAATGCTCTTTCTGACACAGGGCACCAAAAAGTCTAGCTATGGCTCTGTATTTCCACCACAAATGTGATGCATACTTGCCAACTTTCCCTCATTGTCAGGGAGACTCCCTGAACTAGTAGCTAGTTATCTCCCTGATTGCACCTTACTCCTATTATGAAGCGGTTATAGTAAAAAAAAAAAAACAGATATATACATTCAAATTGGATCATTAGTATAATTTCCTTGCATTAGTTATAGGTCACAACAATCCCTATGGCTACATGCATTTTCTGAAAAGTATCAGTGTGTTGTTTTCATCAACAAATAGATCTTACTGACTGCTTTGGGGCTCATTTACATGTGGATGTAAGTCAATGTTATGACACGCCCCTCAGATGTAGTAGTACACGCCCACTTTATCGCCGCGCTCATATGTGCTGCTTTCACAATCTCCCTGAAATGCTTTTTCAAAATTAGGCAGGTATGATCTGATGTACACACAGGAGGTTTGCATAATACCATAAGAATAGTGCCATGGCTCAGTGCTGGCATACTAATCACACATCCAGCAGCACACTTGTGTGTGTGAGAGATGACTGCGATAAGTATAGCAATCAATAATCAATACTGCTGTATCTATCTGCAAGAAAAATATCCTTGAACACCATGTATTGTTTCACTAATTATTCTGCTGTAAACACCATCTTATTACCAAACATTTTAATTATGACCCCAATATTGTACAAAAATAAATGTGTTATACCAAAACTGGTCTTTATCTACTCAAGGTACTGAATAAAATACTTTGTGCCATTCATAGGATAGATATACTTAATTACACTTAAATTTAAAATTAAGGAAATCGGGGGTGGGGGGGGGGAATACCATAGTTTTATCACGGCTGCAGCTCACTTCTAAAGTAACTGGAGGGGATGCAGTCGGGATGCCGATGGTCTAAATGCTGACAGTCGGCAACCGGACTGTTTAATCCCGACGCCGGTAATTACACCTACACCGGGAGCCCAACACCCGGCTTACCGATCGAAGTAACGGTAGTAGCTCCCATCTAAAGCCCAAACTATATATCTTCAGATGTGAAGCATTAATATAATAAACATGGTTCAGTTCTAACCAGAAATTCAACTACCGCTCTGTTAGACATATTAGTATTGTCCTGCATCAGTCCATCCCCACTCTATTACAGACAATGATGTCCCATGAAATGTAGGACAGTACCCTAAGGGTATCTGCTGTATAGTAGGTCAGAAGATTCTGTGACATAAGTGACCATGCAGTGTGTTCCACATAGCAGGCTTTACAGCTCGTCAGTCATTGTCTGCCTGCTCAATAAAGCTGGGTACATCAACCGATCGCTCGTACACATGCAGCGAAAGGGAGGGGGTCGCTCCGCAACCCCCGGCCAGTAGGACCCATGGTTATCTTGAAGATGATGATCGTTCAGTGTATATGAACGACCATCAACTACAGATCTATCTGAAGATACCTCTGCAGTTGCTAAGGAACATTATAGATATAATTAGAGAAGTATAAACACTTAATAGAATACAATTCAGTTAAACAAAACTTAATACCAAATCCAAACTGCACCTATATTACCACAACTACAAATACTTGGTGATAATAAACAATTCAAATCAACATTTATATTACAGTTAATAACACCAACATTACAGCTGTAAAGCTGCGTACGCACTGTACGACAAAACTGGACAATTTGAACGATATTGTTCATATCATTAAAATCGTGCAGTTTTGGGCCCCTTCCAACCCACCAACGACCTGTGATGCGCAAGCATGTATGGACGATTATATCGTCCATCGGCCAAGCATGCACCCACGGTCGTTGCTAAGTTGGTGGTGTGCTTGATGATCGATATCAATCATCCAGCGCACCACGATGGCGCAGGACAATCAGACAGTGATAACGTTATTGTCTGATTGCTCAGTGTGTACGGAGCTTAAGTTATGTCTGCAGTTCTCAAGTACCAGTACTTCGAGGGTCATGGGAGTAACTACCATACGTGCATGGGGTGCAGCTGCTATGGGGACACAGAGCTGACGGGGGCCATCTTCCTTGTCAAAGTTACATGCGTTATACACACGTTTCTCCATTGGGTGGTACATAGGGGCCCTTAGAAAACTTTTGCTATGGGGCCTTCAAATACTTAGTTACGCCCCGGCTAATCACCATTTATTTAATCCTGCATGTCAGCTAAGTAGGTAGTTAGTGCAAATAGTTATTACCAATCAAAATGGAAACACTGCAAAATAATTTGCGCGGGGGGGTGCTTTTGGAAATTTTGCTATGGGCCCCCTATAGGTCTAGCTACACCCCTGTCCAGGGTACTTGCTGTGACATTAAAGGGTATGCAAAAAAATTTAATTCAGTAAAGCCTGGGGGTGAGAATGTGGGCGATGGCAAACCGCTCCACATCAGCCTAGCTAGTATAGTAACTTCGTCCCAATATTGGAGGCTCAGCCCTTGGACACCTGCCCACAGCCATGGGCATATCTATACTGGGTGATTGATGTGTTGTCCACATAGACCCCTGGGTCCAGGGGGACCACACAGCACACCCTGCATCCATAAATTATACTTACCTATCTACCGAGCACCGCAGAAATCACAGGGAAAACTGTCAGATGCATTTTCCTGGAGATTGTCACATGCACAGTAGACAATGGTACAGCTCATGAGGCCGCACAGGGCCTGCGCACAGGCCCCTCTCTCAAACTGCGTCTACCCACAAAACCCACTTGCATATCTGTGGGCGATACAACGATACTTGGAGTGCAAAAAGCCACAGTCTCTGCATTGTAGCACTACGTATACAGATTCCCACTGCACACAGATATACAAGTGGCGCATATCAAATTACCCAGTGCAGACTCATGAAGCGGTTTTGTCAAACTGTGTTGTGACTAAGACACATGCGAAAAAGACGCTCTGCGCAAGACGAGTCGCATGGGACCTGGCGTGCCGAGAAGGGCTGTTTGGCAGAACTGCAGCAATAGTGCATAAAGGACACATCTGTAATAGTCACTTTCAAATGTTTCTGAAGATGTAATGCGAGAGACATATACATGTACAATTCATTTATTCTTCTATCAATTTAAAAAGCATTTATTGAGCATTGTTTTCATTACATATAGCGCCATCACCTGAATTTTTTTTATCAAATCACTACATTCACTACAAATGTTTTGCTTTGTAAAAGTGGTACAAATAATGACAAAGGGCTACCCGGTGAAGAAGTGGCGTAACTAGGGCAGGGCGAGCGGGGTTCGTGCCCTGGGCGCCATTGGATCGGCGGCGCGGGGGGGCGGCGCCGCCGGCCACGGTACCGGCCCGCCCGCCCTAGATAGCCAGTGTAGCGCCGACCGCAATGAGTGCGGCCAGCGCTACACATTTGCACAGGACCGGCAATAGGCTTCCAGCGCCGGTCCTGTGCTGCACGCCTCAGCCCGTTCCCTCCCCCTGAGCACTTGCCCAATAGCGCCAGGAGGCGGGCTCAGGCTGTGCATAACACGCATCGCCGCCAGCGCTGGCGGCGATGCGTGTGTTAAACAGCAGCCAATGAGAGTCAGATAGACTCTCATTGACTGCTGCAGCACCCACTGCAAGAGCCGGACTTCCGTCCGGCTCCTGCAGTGGGTAATGGGACTGACGTCATGACATCAGTCCCATAATGCTGAGCGCGCCAGCCCGGGCGGACTGGAGGGCGGGAGCGGCATCGCGGACAGGAGCAGGAGCAGCGTGGAATCAGGTAAGTATATTTTTATATATATTTATTTATTTTTAAACCTATCTGCACAACGGGGGAGGGGTTGGCTACTACTGGGGGGACCTCTACTGGGGGAGGTGTGGCTACTACTGGGGGTGCCATTGGGAGGACCTCTACTGGTGGGGGGCTACTCTACTGGGGACTACTACTTGGGGGGGGGGGGACTACCACTCTAAAAGGGGCTATTACTAGAGGCACTGCACTCGGGGGACCACTACTGGGGGCAATAATAGGAAGGGCCACTACAGGGACCACTGGATAGGGGGGGGTCACTACTGGGAGCACTATATAAAAGGGCACTGCATAAGGGGATACCGCTACTGGGCGCACTGCATTGTTGGGACTGCTACTGGGGGCACTGCATAAGGGGGAACACTACGTGGGGCACAGCATTTGGGGGGGCCACTACTGGGGGTACTGAGTAAGGGGAACTAATTGGGGGCTGTATAAGAGGGACCACTACTGGGGATACTGTATAAGGGGCACTACTGTAGGCCTGCATGAGAGGGACCACAACTGCACACTGGGGGTACTGTATAAGGGGTACTACTGGGGTTAAGGTGCATATGGATAGGAATGTTCAGTTTGAATATAAAGGGGTGTGTCATGTTGACACGCCCCATTTTTAAGTGACCACGCCCTCTTTTTTTCACATGGGGGGGCGCCCTTTTCAAATTTGCCCTGGGCTCCAAATACCCTAGGTTACGCCACTGACTGCTCTATACGTAATGTGTAGACATCAATGGAGCAATGATACAGACTGAGGTACAATCACAGGACCAGGACCAGTCTGATACTGAGAATAGCTGTGATTGGTAGAGAGGAGCGGGTGTGCCAACTTGTCAGCCCTGATGTTACAGACTGTCCTTTTTGGCAATTGCAGGGTGTGATGCAGACACAAATAAATAAATACATAAATAAAATGACATATTGCCACACTGATTAAATTATGTAAAAGTTCTATATCTGGAAAAATATTTAGCCTTGTTAGTGGATATCAACAAGTATATTTTTCTCCTCCGTCGTGTACTTCGGACTATGGGATTCAACCACTTGCCTGGCACTAGCGCATGAGATGCAAACGCAGCCAGGTGTGCTTTACCTGACCAGGTAGCATCCCATGTGTTAGTGCCGCCCCTCTGCTTCCCATCTTTAACGGAGGAAATCCGTTCTGCACATGTGGTGGACTGATCTCCTCCTCCTGCACCGCACCCCTGGGAGTGATATTGCAGTCTGTGACCACCAACATCACTACCTAAAACGCTCCTCAAAATATCCTAGGAAAGACACTCGGGAATGCATACCCCTAAACTAATAGGATCCCCTTTGCAGAGGTCAGCTGCAGTAGAGAGGACTGATGATCAGCCCCACCCCTGCCTCATTCTGGGCAAAAAGGTGAGGGTACGGGGCTGTGCAACAGGGAGAGAGGGGTGTCTTTTGGCATTAGGTTATGGGATTGATTATGCCCAAACAAAAACTTTTTTGGAGCCAGGGTGGGAGCCTTGGGATATTAAAACTAAAATCAAATTGATATACAGTCACAAAGGGGGGAGGGGATTTGCACCCAGCAGTGGGGGAGCTCAGCGACACTGGCAGTGGGGGCTGTGCCATTGGGAACTATTACCACTAGAGAGTGGGGTTGATAATGCATGGAATAATTTGCCACTGGGTGCACTATTTCTGATAGGTGGTGAAAGGTGATTTTATAATGGGGGACTAAGGACACAGGGTGGGGTACAAAACACCACCTAGGTATGTTTTGTTTTTTAAAATAAAATAAAAATACATTCCAAACTTTACTAAAATTTTAATAAAAAAAACTGAGAATTTCTGACTTTTGTTTTTCTTTAACTGTTGTCAGTTAAGTGGTTAAAAAAGGGCCTAAAACTAAGCATGCCTGGCTTTCTATTATACAGCACTAAGGGGACAATTCAGAGTTGCAGAATAGTTGGCTGCAATTACTCATGCACTGCATGCATGGAACTAAATGTGGTTATTTGCTTATATACAGAGAGTCTATGCAACCGCACCGCATCTATGTATACACTTGGTTAAATAGCCTCAGTCCAAATTTGCACCTTTTCCTTAAATCAGACAAATTTCTGCACTCTCGCATCTCAGCATAGTCTGCAATTCCATACCTCCTAACATTGGAGGTCTTTTTGGCAGGACAGGGGTATGGCCGTGGGGTAGCGTGAACATGTCTCCATTGGTTGTGGTCTTAGCCCTCATGGGTGTTCTTTTTATGCTGTGTAGACCCCTTGCTCCGGGATGCAGTCATATAACCGGCGGCCGGGATGCCGGCTGTTGGTATCCAGACATCGGAATCCTGACAAGGGACTAAGGATAGGCGTCGAAATATAGACGCCTATCTTTATTATCCTGATGCCGAAATCCTGACAGCCACCATCCCGAACGAAGGTAAGCAGGCACTGTTAGGTTTTAGACATATAGACATTTTAGGCACCACCAATGGGAGGTTAGGAACCACTAAAGGAGGGTTAGGGTTACTCACCTGTCCTTGTCAGGATTCTTCACGATTGGGTTGCCAGCATCGGTGTTTTGACCGCCGGCATCCCATCCATCGGTATATCATACAGATTCCTTTGCTCCATAGAATATGACAATACAAAGCCCTCATCCCTCATGAATCGGGACGTCAATGGACCTTGGGATAGCCCTTGAAAAACAGGACGTTTCGTAGTTAAGATATTCTGTCAACACTCCCTCACTCAACTTCAACTACGTGCGAACACACTGTCAATCAGTTATGTCCCTTCAACCACAACGGCGATATGACTGAGTTGCATAAGACTCTGAACCCACCGCAGTGGAGTACACGAATGCCGCGTATCCACTAGCAGATACCAGCACGACCGTACGATTACAACATCTTAATCGTACAGTCGTTGCCCTTCCCCCTGCAGTGCCTACACTGAATGATTGATCGTTCAGTGTAGGCACATCAATCATCTCTGAACACGGGCAATCAGTTGTTATCGGCAGATTGACCAGCATGTTCAGTAGATGATTTATGTTGGAAACGAGCAGCGGGAGCGCGCATCGCTGGTCGTTTCCGACATAATAGTGCACGATTACGATGTCGTAATAGTGCATTCACTCAGCAACATCGCATAGTGGATATGCGGCTTTAGAGACATATAAAGCGGGGGAAGAGTTAGCGGCAGTAGTGTAGTGTTAGTAGTGTGCGGGTGCAAGGTTAGCAGTATAGTATAGGGGTCAGGGCTAAAATGACACAAATCGCGCATAATGCCGTAAAGTTCCCTGACCCACCCCCAAAGTGGTCAGCTGCTTCTCCTCTCCGCGCTTCTCCCAGAATGGTGAATGGAAAAATAGGCAAGTATGGTTTAATATTTTAATTAAGTTATGGTATTAACTGGATTTGGCCTCCATAGGTTTTTTTTATTATTTCCTAAGAAAAACCATATACATTTTACTTGCTAAAGCTTTTAAAAGCAGCCGACTTGATGATTTATAAAGACTGTGCATATTACAGACCACTTGCCATGGTGACCTCACGTGAGTGCAGTACTCTGCTTTACTTAGTTAGCATCCTCAGGATGTCTGGCTTAATGGGCTAGCAGGCTGCCTTGTGTTGTTTTTCATCTCATCACTATTCGCTTCTTGTATGCCTCTGCGAAGTACTATAACGTGAATCCTACCATTAACCTACATTTTCGCATTTACTATAGTATGGTGGATTTATGAAGCAATACACAGGAACATAACACACGATTCAAACATTGCAAAATGTTTCTAGCAAACATTTAATAAAATATAACAAATAAATGGAATCAGTATGAATGCCGGCATCAGGATTTCGACGCCTATCATTAGACCCCTGCTGGGATTAGACAGTCGGGAAGCCGGCGGTCAGCACTTCGACCGTTGGCTTCCTGATTGCATCCGCAAATAAATAAACCTGTATCAAACCGTAACTAATGTGTAGTTACGGTGTTACACAAAATTGTGAAAATTAAAGGGGTAAAAAAAAAAAATAGATAGCACCTCCCTGTGGCAGATGCCATATTAGATGCTGGTGGGGGCAGAAGTTCCTGTTACACAGAACGCACGTGATCATTGAGCACCAATGTGCTAGAGGCTGGCAGCTTGATGCCATCACCTAAGTACAGTGACAATGCTCCAGCCAGTAAATGAACACTTCTCTTATTACTCTTCAATATTCACTTGCAGCGTTGAAAAGGTACAGGCAGAAACAGCTATATACACCTGTAACAGCACCATTAGCATCTGTTCAGTTATGTGATATCTGCTGAGCGACTCATTTCATGTGCAGTAGTACAACTGCTTTAATATATATATTATACATGTGCTGTTTTTTTGTGCAAAGTAACTTCTCCCAATACATGCACTGTACATGTATAACTAAACTGTCAGTGAAATTATATACACACAGGGCCGTAGCTAGGGTAGTGCGGCCGGTGCCATCGCACAGGGTACCACAGGTCAGGTGCTGCTGTTTGGGCCTGTCAAATTTCTGTTTATTATCATTCTCACTTGTAGCTTCCTCTTATTTCATCCCCAGCATCTCCTGTCCTCCCCTATCTGTTCCCTGGCCCTTCCCCATGAGGCCATGGCCCTTTTTTGGGTGCATTATGTCCCTTTGAAAAATGAGGGGTGCGCCAATGCCATTTCTGGCACAGGGCACCAAAAAGTCTAGTCACGGCTGTGTGTGTGTGTGTGTGTGTGTATATATATATATATATATATATATATATATATATATATATATATATATATATATATATATATACACACACACACACATACCAAACCCTCCCCGCAGCTAAGTGCTAGGGACGGCCGGACTCACCTCGATCTGTCCGGCGTCGGGATGAAGATAGGCATCAGTACTTTGACGCCCTTCTTTTGTCCCTTGCCGGTCTTCTGGTGTAAGGCTATAGACCAGCGGAATTTAGTCCGCTGGCCTATTAACTACATCCCATTATATATATATATATATATATATATATATATATTCACACATACACACACACATACATACATATATACACACACACATATACACACAGAAAACATTACTAGACAGGAGTACCAATATCCTGTTGAGTTGGAGGAGGTACATTGGCAAAAAACATTCAGCGTTCTACCTTGTTTTTTTTTTCAAGCTTAGTATAAAAATAAAAAACACCACAACATGAATTTACTGGCAAAAAAATAAAAAATAATTACATTTAGGTAAACAAGTTTAGAGTCCCTCAGAGCCACGAGTCCAACCCTGATGTGCGTTAATTTAATGCTTGGGTCTAATTGAACAGCTTATTGGTGATCATGCATTCATTTTCTATGGCCAAAAAAAAAAAAAATTTCCAGTGTAAAGCATGGCCGCGAAACATTAACTCTCGCTTAGATCCAGATTCCATTTTCCGCAGTTAATAACCGAGGACTAATGCAGTGGTCGGGGCTATTCAAATGCAGCCCGCAGGCTGTGCTTAATGTGGATTTCTGTTCAAGCTTGAGGGAGGCTCGAACATAAATTCACAGCAAGTGTCCTTATCGCAGGTGCTGCGAGCATGTAACCATACTTGCCGACATTCTGGCTGCTCTCTCTCGGGGGTGTGAGTAGGGGTGTCCCGGGGGGCCGAGAGACCTGCCCACTTTTCCAGGCAGCCAGGAGCACCACCCGATTTTCAGGAGCCTCCCTGACATTCCCAAAGTTTAGGCAAGTACGACGTTAACCCATAGCTCCTGCCACTTATCCTGGAATCTATGGGTTAAAAACACTAAGAAAAAGGGCTTGTTATTGAATAGCTCTGGACATAACAGTCTGAGGATACATTCACTTTCCATGAGCAGCAAATTTGAATCTGACCCTAAATCGGGTAAAATCAGAGCATTGCGTGAAAATATAACGAGTCTTGCTTAAACACTCGTTAAGCGATTAACACGTGTAATGACTTTATCGAACCAAAATTTATTTGGCTGATAGCATATTAAGAAATGCAAACTGATATGCGCATGTAAGACTGGAGATAAACTTTGCCTCTACTCCTCACTGTCTGGTATCACCGGATAAAATTCCCTGCATTTAAATGACCATTAGTGTGAAGATTTGATTGGGGGCCATGCATGAAAACAGCTTCATAGCCAACCACAAAAAAAATTAATTTAGCTCCAGATTCAATACGGTTTAATACAGAAAATGTCTGATAGACTGAAACGAGCAACATTTCTACACTGATCCCAGGTGATCCCCACAGCATGACATTGCAGGACGTTTCTCAGGGGCGCACGGCGAGCACCATCTTGAACAGGCACTTTACATTTCATCTCTCATCAATGTTTAAATGGTTTCAGAAGATTGCTGGCTCCCTGCAGACAGGTGGATTTAGAAGAATGTAAAGGGCTTTAACACATTAAACACAATTTGTTGCATCTTTACTTAAATGCTGCCCTGATATTTGTTTCAACTACAGTGTTATTAGGTGACCGGTACTTTAAATCAAAAGCCAGAATGCATTTAAGCTTCAGTATTAACTGTTGCAACACAAGATTGTTCTCTTCTAAACATTGTAGTAGACTTTATTTTCCCAGTAGCTGTGTAAAAAGGTCTCTGTCTGCAGATTTACCCTACTGCCCCCAAACAGCATAACGTTACCCCTCCTATGCTATGGGAATCATTCAGGACAGTCACAGATAAAGAAAAATATACTGCACAGAATACAAACTAATAGCAACATTACTTGTAAACTGGCTTAGGACACACACAATTAGCTAAAGTACAATAGCCAACTCCCAGCTGTCTTGCACCACCTTACTGCTATGCTGGATTTCATCACATCATCCTAAACGTTCATCCGAGGGTCAGGTAGGGAACTGTGAGCAAAATCTATGGGGAGAGCTGCCTCCTGACAAAGAATGCAAAGTGCTTTACAAATATTACAATTACTATCTTACATCTACATATTATCAAGATATACATCGCACAAGCAACATACATTTCTGGGTGTGGTAAACAGAAAATGCATTCTATGGAAAAGTAATTACAATTTGTTCTGTCGATTTCACCATCATTATTTTGGTACTTCACAGAAGACGGGAGATGTAGGCTGAAATGTAGTGGCCACAGCACTGAAGGTCTTCGGCATTCCTGCTTCCTGTAGCCCAGCATGGTCACCATGCAACAGAAGGGAAACACCCAAGTCCGTGGAACTACCAGATCCTCCTGCTCGGAGCAGGAATATGTTCACTGGAGCTGGTCTGGGTAACCTCACAGTCACATCTCCGGTTCTCTGGTCCATAGAGTCTGGTTATCATGCTTCTGTGCATTGCCTTCTCCTTCATGTAGTAATGGATCCTTCATGACAAGTTGCTTTTCTGTGTCTCTCTGCCTTCATCTCATTTTCTGTCCAACTCGTCAGTCTATTATAAGTGCTTTTATCTCACTTCCCACATCATCACCACGGCCCTAAATGCAGCCTTAGCCTGGTCCCTGAGCAGCACTTCCCTCATGTTTATGCACTTATTCCATCCATCCTGCTCCACCTCACCAAGACAACACTATTAGCATCAGCAGCAGGGTTCTCTGGGGAGATGCTCAGACTGGCAGCACAACACACACGAGGGGAGGAAGATATAGGGGAGGAACAGCAACACAGATCGTATATATGGTAGTATTTGCTACATGTCTCTACCAATGTACTAATATTGCCGTTTCAGAAGGCAAAAAAAAAAAGAAGGATTTAGGCCTTCAGTACAGGCAAAAGTCTTTTACAACTGGATTCTATAATATCACAGAGAAACAATTATTCCAAACACTGATAGTAATTATGCATATTCAGTACTTCATATTATGAACACAAATGGGCTGATGCAGAGTTGAGTCAGACTAACAAATGTATCCTATGTGTTTCCACACTGTGCATGACCCGGAGAAGGCAATCACTTTACTTGCAGTTGGAGTGGTGTAACTTAGTGGGGAAATGTGTTCGCCCATAGGCAATGTTCAGTTAGGGTGCGTAAATGGGAATTGCAGGCTATGGTGAATTCTGCATGACCGTAAACATACCGGTTTTCAGATGGATCATTTGCACATATAAAGTGCGCACTGATGATAACTATTTACTGGGATAGGGGCAGCTGGATGCAGAGATGCCTACAAGTCAGCATACATGCAAATATCTGCCTTTACCTCCATGCAGGCAATGTAAGAGCAATTCCAGGTGATGCGAGTGTAACGCCATAAAGTAATAGTACCCCCCTAACATTTCCAACAGTGTTTGTACAAATAAAGGGCTGTGTCATAATCAGGTAAGCCTATTCACATAAGAGATGGCGATAAAAAGTGCGCTGTTACCATAAGAGCCATCCACACAGGAAATCACAGCAGCATTGCAAAGCACTCACAACCCATTACTTCCAAATGCAGGTGTATGACTAGGATTGTGCTTCATTTATCTTAACTAATCCCCTTGCGTTTTCTACAAAGCTCCAAGGGCAAGTAGGCTCCAAGGGTTCAAGTCTGAAGTTGCTCAGAGGTGAATCACATTTAGGCAAGTTATTGGCTTTGGACACTGGGTCTGCATTCTACATTAACCACAACATTCAGGGGAACCGCTTCCTAACGTAGCCAACAGGATTTGAGGTCAGGGGGCCTGCTTTCTATGCCAGCCACCTTATTTAGCTGGTCTTTATTGTATATTAGGACACAAGATCAGCATTTGTAAATTGCAAAGCTCATTTTGATGATAAATTGGACTAAACAGAAGTTAACAACTGTGCTCCCATTTAAACACCGAATCGGTCTATATTTCGCTTTCCACTCATTTTCACTTTCATAATTTTGATACATAGTACTTTGTTAATCATGTTTTAACTCTTATGAGCCTTTGTTCACATTACCTATACAAAGCATAAAAAATAAAAGCAGTTATCATCATCATTATTATTATTATTATACAACATGTGCTGGAGAACTATGAACCTACATTACTCTGCACAAAGATGACCCTTCCTCTTCATATTTGGGAAAGGTTTACACTGTATGGCATGCTCAGGGGTTGGGTGATATAGGGACTTGTTAATAAATCCACAAAAAGACCACACACGTTCCAGGAGGCTGGGGAGAGTTATCCCACATTAGCAGCATACCCTCTTGCATTTTTGAAAGCACAACACTATATTGGCTCAGTTTTTACAGCTTTGAATTGGAACGACCCACTGGATACCCTCTTACAAACCCAATCTCTGACAACAAAGCAAATTCCATAATTTACAGCCTTCGGCATGAATTTTTAAACAATAATTCTCTTACAAACCTTGCACCTTGGCTCTCTCGATTTCCTAATTTAACAGCAGATAATTTAATTTGATCCCATGACAAAGCCTGCACATTGATACTCAGGCCTGGCGCAAAGCACTCAGCAAAGCCTGCATTGCAGGGAGGCGCCATGCTAGATTGGCGCTCTACCTGCCTGCTGCAGCTGAGACAAGTTTAGTAGTGTTGCTAGCCGGCTGCCTCTGTGCCCCCTGGCCGGGTCCCTCCCCTCCTTCCACACCCCTCCCCTTTTTCCTTAGAGGCAGACATTGCCGGCCTGCCCGGCACTACAGATACTGCCGCCGCCAGTCCCCCGTTATGCAGGACCTGAAAGGTAGGGAGACTGCTGTGAGGAAGACTGCGCTGAGGAACACTATACTGAGAGAGGCTGTGATGTGAGGAAGGCTGTGCTGAGGGAAGCTGTGATGTGAGGGGGGGGGGGGATGCACTGAGAGGCTGAACTGAGGGGGGCTGTGCTGTGAGGGGGGGGGGATGTGATGTGAG